>CM031234.1:592683448-594138318 GCA_018340775.1 Taxus wallichiana var. yunnanensis | reverse complement strand
CCTTCTTGTACATATTAGTTTAATTTCTATTCCTCAGTGCTTAGCCTTACGGTTACTGTTTTTAGTTTAGGCTTGTTTTGTAATAAGTGTTAGTGCACTCTCTCTACATTTTCCACCTCGGGAAGTGTATGGCGGTTTTTTGTTTGTATATAGTTGTGCCTTTTTCACTCTCAAGCACTTTCCATTTTTAGTATGGAGTCTTGTGATGAGAGTAATTACTATCCACCTAATTGCCAGTTTTGAGGAAATGAAAGGCCCTTGAGTGTTTCAAAAGTTTGAGGTGAATTTTCGTGTGTCAAATCAGTTTTTAGGCCTACAGAATTCACTCCATTATCAATGGACACAACAAGGTCAACTGGTCTTCTACGATCTAGCGAGATAGATAACTTGGCCCAGTCATTAATTATTATCCATTTTTAGCCTCTGCAAAAATGGACAACTTATCAGTCTGCAGGACATTGGGTTGGTTGATGGATGCAATCGCCACGGTGAAGGTCTAATCAAGGAGAAAAAAATGGTGGTAAGATGTCGCGTAGGTAGGGGAACTCAACAGTGCTTCTAGTCTACGTAGCACATTTTCATGCTTTCACCAAATCGTAGCAAAATCAACGAGTCACGAAAATTAAACGATGTAAAAATATCAGTGAGCATGTATGGATGCTTCCGTATTTGATGAGTGGACAATGGTGGTACTCAAAATCGGTGGAAGGTACCGGTCAATGGCATTTTTAAGCTATTGGCCAGTTGCACAAGGGTGATGTTGAAGCGTAGTCGGGTGACAACAAAGGCACCGGTAGCACTTGTACGGATGCTACTGGTAGTGGGATTTTTAGCTACACAGTCAGGAGTGGGAAAGCACGTTATCAAATGGTCAGCATTTATGCTACATGGGCCGACACCAAAGATGATTATGCTACCATCCGGGAGTAGAAAATACATGCAACCAACCTAGTACATGAACGAACTAGGCATTAATGGGAGCGGTACATGGTTGTTCAACTACCAGCTTAATGAGGTATGACTCCCATGACTACCTATGCAAGCAAAGTACAAAATTTGTATGGCATCCCATACCTATTTAATGAAACATGTTGGTTGGTGAGGCAATTTCGAGGCTATTCAACTATATATTGTAAAATTTTCCTCATTTTGAGGGGGATTCATTTGTTTAGCAAGGAACTCTATCAAAAATTTTCCGGAGATATAGTGAGCTAACGGCCTCACATTTGGGCATATTATAAGATTTTCCTTATGCCTATATCAGTAATGGATTGTGTATGTTTCTAAGTAATAAATTGGTATTTTGTGGATTTTCTTTCCCTAATTCAAGTTTTTATTGTGTCTTTTTCCTTCCATTATGTTTTCGGGTATATTGTGCATGTTTATATCTCTTTACTGAAGACCTTTTTTGGTCAAATAAGGAATTTATTGAGAACAACAAAATACCAAGGAGAGAAAGTATCTCCTCTTTAATGGGAGAGGTTCCCTTATTTAAAGGTAAAAACTTATTTACACATGTACAGTGTATAGTTTTAATGGGGAACTCTTGATATCATGAGAGTGTTAAAATAGAACAGATCATCAATACAAAAGGATAGAAGAATTAAGTAGTGGGAAGGGCGTAAAGGCACTCTCAAGAAATATAGATAACAAAATAATTCCTTACGCATGCGAGTAATGAAATTATTTGGAAAAGAACCATTTGCATTTGAGAAAATAAGATTTTATTTCAAAGACACAAAGTTCTAGAAATTACATCTACAAGAATACAAAGCTACATTTAACGAGTATAGTAACGAAAGAACAAGACCGAGATAGACATAGAAAGAAAGATCTTTTTTTATTGATTATTTTTTTATTCCTTAACACTTTCAAAAATAAACCAAGTTCCAGCCCCAAGAATGACGTAGAGAGCCCATTATATAAATTACAAATTAGTTACACTTGGTAATTGCTTCTTTTAAGTAAAATGTTAATTAAAGAGATGCTTGACACAAAACCCTTAACTAATTACAATAAGCTTGATTTGAGAAAAAAAGAAGGAAGGGAGAAGGCCTGGAAGGGAAAACAACCGCCTATTGGCTGAGGAGGGCCCACCGACTTGAGGATTCGTTGCCTAAACTTTTTTAATGCTTTCGCTATCTCTCCGCCTCGTGGGGCTGATGTGTTGGTAGTATCTTGAGGCATTTCTCCATCTCCTTATCAAACTCAGTGTGTGCATGGTATTCTTTATTAGCCTCTTCAATAGCAGATTGAAGAGAGAAAATCTCCTTTATCTTCTCTTTGGTAATTGATTCCTCCTTGACAAGTTTTCTTTAACAAATGGCCTGAATTGAGTTTTAATTTCTTGGAGGGAGAAAGGAACACCTGAAGTTTCATCGTGAAGGTGACAGTGAATATCTTTGAAAGTGGATACAACACAAGTTTTGAAGGCTTCTCCTTTCTGCCAATTGTTCCTCAACTCTCCTAAAGCCTCCTCCAGAACTTTTATTTTCCATTCCACGCTGAAAAACCCATGACCTTCTTAAATTGTATTTGGCGTCATCAAAAACCTTGTTGGTCATCAATATATTTTCATCTCGACTGTCCTATCGGGCAAAGATCCACTATGCGGCTACTCCAAAGTTTAAGTTCTTTATCTATGGTCCCACCATTGCGGAGGAGAGATTCTCGTTGCGATTAGTCACCTTCTCATTGAGTTTGAAGGCTTCTACAATGAAATTCAAACCTGTAATGATCATGTCATCCGCCATGGCTTCCATAGCTCTCTCGTAGATGGAATACATGTGTATTTCTTTAATGCTTTGAACTTCACCTTGATTAAAAATCATAGGTGGCGGAAGGCAGACATCGGAGTAGGATCCAAAACCATGTTGTTCCTCTAACTGTTCTTTAATCTCTGCTTTTACCTTTTCTACTCTTTCAATAACTCTGGTTATTGTTTCCTAGAGGTTATGCACCTCACTCTTAGGGGTAGATTCTCCCATTGGAATCCTAGAAAGCTCCAGATTAGAGGCTAGTAGATCTTGTTATGCCTTATCAACCTTAGGTTTTACTACCTCAAGAAATTGTTGGCCTTGGACATCTGTCACTATCCTTGAAGTTGTTTTAGCTCTCTTTTCTGGAGTAGAAGGAGTAGTGCCCAACAAGGCTGCCACAACATCAAAATTTGGCCCTATCAATCGAGAAGAAGGTTTCCTCTTCCTGCTGTCAACCAAGGGTTGTACCCATGCAAAAGTGGAGGAAGAAGAAGGAGGAGCAAGAGATCCAAGAGCAAGAGAACTCATGGCACTTAAAGTATTTACTATTGTTGCTTCTAGTAGAGATGTGAGTGGAGTATCTGGAGCTTCTTGGCAAAGGAATCAATGGTACTTGGAGGTTCAGTGCTATGCACTTCCTTCTCTTTATTTATTGCGGCTCAAGTTCTGCAAGGACCGACACTTCACTATCATCACTTTCACTGAGAATAATGACGTTCTCTAGCCCCGAAGGTAGTTTTGAATGCTTTAACAAGGGATCTTCCTCAATCGGCTCTGTTAACCTCTTTCACCTTCTTTTGGTATACTTGAGTAGATGAAGAAGGGGTGGATGATTCAGGTTCTTTATTTGAGGAAGGAGGAGGATTTTGTGTAGGTACCTCCGAGCTAGGTGTATGTGACTCCTTCCTAGGGGTTGAAGTATCTTTAGAGGAAGATTCTCCTGGATTCTTCTTAAGCTCTCGGACCTTCTGTCAAACCAGACCTTGGTTCTTACAAGGACAGGGGCTAGAATCTCAGCCAAGTTGTCCTTCTCCCTCTTGTACTAGTCTAGATCCTCCAAGGGAGTATGCTTGATCAATGTATCATATTCATATGACAACAAGTCTGCATTATCATCTTGAAGCCCTTCAGGAATTTGATATAGATTGAGCTCCTTTATCAACTGGAGAGAGAATCTGCCATAATGCCTCCGCCTTGCTTCAAAGTCATCTGCACAATTGGCCCAGTAGTCCTTAGTATCTGATTTGTGATGATAATTAATTATGAGATTTAGCTCAATGAACTTCTTCAAATCAAAACAGGTCCTGGGCTTGAAGAAGTGAACAATGATGGGAGCAAGGGCCCTTTCTATGTTTTGAGCATCCAAAGTTGTTTTACATGTATAATTACCCAAGGATATGGGGAAATGCAGCCCAGAGATTTTCTTGTCTCTGTAGGTTCTATGTAACTTATCCAATTGCCTGCATACTTCAATCAAAGCCATCTTATCATTACAAAACATAGGGAGTTTAAGAGGTGTGTTCTCATAAATCTAACAACCTTTGATATATGAAAACCTTCTGAACTAAATGAAGAAAGCTCCATATTTTGCTATCAGGTTCATGGCCTCATCAGAAAATCTTCTGGCAGTATCACTTTCTAAAAGCCTCACAATATACATGGTAAAGGCATCATTCACCCTCCTGAAGTTATGGTTGTTGGTTTCAAGGGTGAACTAAGGGTAGTATGCATAAATGGGTTCATCCTTCCGACCCTCGATGTATGTGAAACCAAACCATTTCCGAGATGCTGCTAGGGTATACATAAGATAAGAAGTCATATAGAACTTCTTGGTCTGTTGCACATTGGACAACTATTTTGTCAAATTCATGCAAATGATTTCTAGCACAATTTATGCTCTAACTACCTTCGTAGATGATATTGATGAGCTGGACACATCCAAAAGTGAAATTCATTGGTGGAGGGTAATCCCATGACATGAGCTAACAAGATAATGAAATCAAGATAGTTCTTCATTAAAATCAGCCCTAAATAGTGCCTTGGAAAGTCGAGATGCTCCCTTTTCAGGGTTCTTTAGCCATGACTTTGCTATCCTCGCTTTGTATTTATCACTGTCTTGCTCGAAAAGCGTATGTGCTTGAGCTTAAGAGATAACAATGGAGTTTTCAATTTTTGGGATCTGTCAGTACACAAAGAACATCTAGTTTGGCGTCGGTTCCCCATGTACATTAGATAATTCGTTTGTGTCAGGGTTGAAGTGAGCTCACAGTGAGCACGATGTTGGCACATCAGACCGAGATCGAGAAACTCACAACAAATGCAAGGCCACTATCATTAATCATTTGCGCCATGGGAGAAGGATTAGGGTTAGTTAACCTACTCCAGAAATTTCCAAAATCCAGGTGACGAACCTCACTATCCCCAATATCAGGAACAAAAGATTCGAGTGGTGAAACATGTTCCTGACCTTGAAATTTGATCTTCATGTTGGCAGCGTACAGAGAAACAACCTTCACAGCTTGAATTCGCAATGAAAAATGTAAAGGGAATGGGAGCACGAGCGATTAGATCTTAGTTGCAAGAATTTGATCGAATTAGATCAAGGATTTCACACTTGTTACTGTCCAAGTTAATGTACCAAACTAAACACAAAAACCACGAAAAACTCGATGAAATTGATACGATGGACAAGATCCGAAGATGTAGACGGATAAGGAGGTCGATGTAGATAAGGCGGGCACACACGAGCAATTCGCACAATAGATCCGAGTAACTGCAAAACACCGATGCTTGAGCGAGAAAAAGATGGTCGAAAAAGATATTTGGGTGGGTTGCACCGAGAAGCGGGTCCGGGAAGCGATGAACTTCCTTGGCGGATGTCAGTCCACGTTTTCAATTAAGTAAAGAAGCATACATGATAAAAGATGTACAAAAAGACTTGATTTTACGATTATAGTAATAAAAGCGAAATTTAAACAATGACAGAAAGCTACAGAAAATAGGAAACTGTAAAATAAAGCTGGATTTGTGTTACCTGTGTCCTTTTACCTATCTGCAGGATGATCGGCGTCGATTATGTATAATCGGCGTCGATTGATGTGATCGGCGTCGACTAAAACAGATCGGCGTCGGCGTGTAAGATCGGCGTCGGCGAAAATCAGACCCGATTGATCGAGGGACAATGCTGAAAGATTCGGGGGTTGGGAGTGATAGACGAGATAGTCGGCGTCTGCTTTGGATGTGCACGAAAAGTCGGTAAGATCTTTGGAGCAGTCACCGGAGGATCGATGGATGCGTGTGATGTTGATGTGATAGAAACAGAGTAATGGTGCTCCTCTCGAGGATGGATTCGACGAGATCTGCCCTCATTTGATACACTTGATGCTAAAAGATTTCTCTTTCTTATAACTTTGTGTCTCTTTCGCGATCTCTCTCTCTCTCTCTCTCTGTTAAGTGCGTCGTTAAATGCATTCGTGTGTTTTGGTCCTTAGAGCTGAGTTACGGACTTGTATTTATAATCGGCGCCGCTCCTAGAAAATCGGCGCCCGGCCAGTATGGTCGGCGCCGATCGCGGGACAGAACTCCGAGATGGCCAAAATGAACGATTTCTAGAAAGATGAGAATTACCCCAAATACGGGGAATATCCCACTTGGGGAAGAGGAAAAATAGGGGTGATACATAGATAGAATAAATTTGGGGTAGATAAGTGATTAGGATACATGGGAAGAGGTGTAATTAAATATTTAATATTTAACTACTCATGGGGTGAATTAAATTTAAGATAGGTGTCTAAATCACAAATCGGATAATATCCCAAGGGGATAGTGGTGACGTAAACGTGCCCCGAGGTTACCTAAGCGAGTAAGCGAATGTGAGGACACTAAATTGAGTAACCAATTTTAAGTGTCTACATTTTGCCCCTTTTTGTCAAGTAACTTGCGATAAGCGAGGTTATGAGACAAAAAAAGCGATGGAAGAAGGAAGAATGAGTGATGATGTGATCCCCCTCAAACTAGGGATGGGATGGGTGATAGAGCAGAGACGATCCCAAGTTTGAAAAGAGGTAGATGAAAATGCGGGATGCTCGATTGGATGTCAGGAGTAGATCTGATCATTGATGATGCATAAAAATAAATAAAAAGGCAGCAACCTAAGGAACTCACATTGGTAGGGCAAACTAGACGGTCTCCTCATGAGACGACGTTAGTACCTACAGACCCATGAGTGTAAGGAGGGCTGCAAAATAGTCAGCATCTAAAGAGAGACACATTGGTAGGGACAACTAGACGGTCTGCAAAGCGGGCAGGCGTTAGTGCTACTGAGACCCGTTTAACTCTAAGTTGCCAAAAAAACCAATGTCCCCCTGCAAAGGGAACAAGACCCGAAATAGATGGTAAAAAGATGTGCCGAAAGGCAATATTCAGCACACAATAATGATCAGATGGATAAATAAGCCAAGCATCAACACTATGGCAAACAGACATGGAAAATCGGCGGCGATCACAGAAATCGGCGACGACCCAGATAAACGGCGTCGATCAAAAAAATCGGCGCCGACCAAACGTAGCGCATATAAATATGCGAACGGAAAACGTAAACGATTTATTTTCATCGTGACGATTGATTCAGAGAGAGTCAGAATTTGAATTTGAGCACCATGGAAGCCTCTGGGAGCGGTCGAAGCGCGAGAGAGACACACGACACTGGGGTAAGTGGTTCTTCTTGAACTCGTTGTTCTTAGTTTATTTTTTTTTTTTGATTTTTTTTTTTTTGTAGGGAGCAATGGGTCAATTTATGCCAGGACGATCGATCGGCGTCGATTGGTAAAATCGGCGTCGATTGGTGTTTGATCGGCGTCGATTGGTATTAATCGGCGTCGACTGAAATAAACGACGCCGATTTTATCAATCGACGCCGATTGGAAAGATTAGATTTTTGTTGTTGTTTTGGATGTTGTGAGTTGGGACTAATATTGCTCTTGCTGTCGTGGGTGCAGGCACGAGAGGCTCTACACATGAGGGATGCTATTCCCGAGTTACTGGAGACTATTCTCCCGGATGTGACCGATGCAGATTGGCGGCATCTAGAGTTAGCCGGGCTCGGGGGCTTCAGATACTACAGACGAGTGCCGCGGGATGTGGAGCTGATGCGGGCACTAGTGCGACGGTGGGACAGCCACACGTGCACTTTTTGGTTTAGGACGGGTGAGATGACCATCACCCATGAGGACATATACGAGATTACGAGATTGCCGATCACTTTGGGGACCCGATCGAGATTACACCGCGAGCGCGGCGAGAGGCCCTAGTTCGATTATACGAGATAGGCGGAGATGACTTCGAGAGATAGTGTCAGGCGTGAGATAGCCTCACAGTATAAGCAGAGATAGTCCCGGAGCGAGACGGATAGTGCTTGATTGAGATGGCTATATCCTACTTTGCTCTTCCCGAATTCGGGAGGTGGGAGATTCCCACTTTATTGTTATTAAGCTGTGTTTGCGACATTACTGCGATTCGGCGAGTGTTTGCTTTTCTTGATGCCACTGATAGCTCGAATATACCATGAGCTATGGATGTACACCACAGTAGGAGGGCAGTATAGATGTCGATTTGTGCTCCATTCTTTGGGCCTATGAGCATATAGCGGTGATCGAGCCATCAAGGGCTTCCTTGATGCAGCGGCGATGGGAGGTGTTGATTATGGATTCCGGCGATGGCGGGCTGACATGGCCGTTGGGGATACAGGGAGATCGGCTGATTGGTACAGCGAGCGTTTCAGGACGCTGACACCGGATCAGGTCATTTGGAGGCCATATCGGGCATTTCCGACATGGGCTGGTCAGGATGCCCACTTGGTGGCACTGAGACGGAGCAGGGTGGTTAGGGGCCGCAGGCCTGATATGTGGGAGCGAGTCCCGTTTATGCGGGTATTGAGACAGTTCGGCCTAGTGCAGACAGTGCCGACCACCTACACGCCTTATAGGCGGGATAGCAGGGAGACTGATCTGCCGATTTTGATCCCGGCAGATCCATTGAGAGAGGCCCCACCCTCCACAGACAGCGATGATGACGCAGGGGTAGATGAGGGTTATGCAGCATGGTATGATACAGAGCTTCCACGACATCTCCCGGCATCGATAGATGCGCGCGAGATGACATAGCTGCGATCTTTGGATAGGCTGGAGGAGAGCATGCCACCACGACATGTATCTGAACACATCGGGTAGCTCTTGAGGAGATCGGGGCTTTGGCGAGAGAGAGGATGCCCTAATTTTGGAGAGAGACACCGCTCGCGAGGAGCGAGATATAGCGATCCAGCAGAGGGATCGCTACCTTCGACATAGGGAGGCCCTCGGGGCCAAATATGGGAGGCAGGCACCATGTCGGAGTCCCAGGCACAGTGCACGACCACAGGAGGAGCACCACCGGCGCCAGCGCCGGCCCCCAAAGGCACCAAAGCGGCACCATTACGAGCACCGGTACCATGAGTCCGAGCACATATCAGTCTCTCCTTGCTGAGGTGAGATACTATGAGGATGCCTTAGCGCAGCATGCCCCAGATGTGCCTCGGTACGGGGCGAGGAGGAGAGCAGCGACGGCTACAGCGAGCGGGGCCTCAGGCGGAGGGAGCACCGGGAGAGACCGAGGTGGGCCGAGACCTCCAGCAGCAGGTGCATCCAGCTCGATAGGCGGCGGTCAGGAGAGACAGCCTGGTCCAGAGGAGGGTGGAGGAGATAGTGTCCTCCATGCATCGGACTTTACGATATAGGGATTGATGTATTTTGTATCTGTATAGTGATGTAGCCTCGATTGGAAGGCATTGTATAGATGGCTTGATTGAAAGCCACCCATTTTTGTTGTACAGACACACATGTATATATAGATTCATCATTTTATTTGTCATATAATTGATCTCATGCGTTTGATGTTTGATATACATGGATAGATGTAGCATAATTGTGATGGATCTAAATATAGACTGATAGATGATGAATAGATGTGATTGGATAGATATAGACTGATAGAGGATAGAAATAGATGTGATTTGATGGATATAGATATGTGGATATAATTTTGATGAAAATAGAGATAGATAGATGCAATGTAACTTGGATGTACAAGTTTTTAAATATTTTGATGGATAGATAGATAGATGTGATTGATGTACTCGGCATGGTTGAGATGTTAATTTAATTTTGATGAAAATAGATAGCCAGAGCCACATGTGTTGATAATAGATGCTTTGATAGATAAGATGAAATTAGATAGAAGATAAATTTTGATTGAATTAACATGTGAAATGTCAATTTGACTAGATGAAAAACAAAGAATAATGGGGAATACTCTTTGCGAGAGCCAAGGAGGTAATGAAAACGACCTTGACTAGGAATAAAGAAAATATGCTCGGATAAGAAAGAAAATGACAAGTTGGACTCCCAACCGACCATAGATAGAATCTTAGATAGGAAATCACAATATCATGCATGTAAGGCCCTACATGAGGTTAAAATAAACCTGACACTAACTAGCCGCAAAACAGATCTAGGAGGGAAACGAAAGGAGCAGTAAGTGAGTATCTTGTCGGAATTTACAAGGGACAGAATACATGTCCATAGTGGGAAAATAGGATTCTCCATATGATCTACAAAAGGTCTTAAATCTCGGCTTCATGATTTTGATGAGAAAAGCAAAGCGATCAATGCGGGAAGTTTGCTTGATATGGAAAAAGCCCGATCGATGCGGGAAGTCTTTCAAAGTGATCTTAAAAAGTGTATAAAGCTGGGCCCAGAAAGGCTGATTAATTGCAAGAAGCCTTGAATATATCTTTGAGAAATAGCAGCCGTCCTTGAGGAGCGGTGCAGCTTTTGAATTTGATGATAGCCATCCTTCGAGGGTATGGTCTATATTTTTTCTTTTTGATTCATTTGATAATGTAGGGATAGCTGTCCTTCGAGGGATCAGTCTATCTTTTTGGATAGCATCTTTTTTTTTTTTTTTTTTTTTGAAAATCTTTTTGGAAGAAGCTGAGTTTAGACCTAGATAGATCAGATGGAGGGGAAGAGAACATAGAAGAACATGCACTCATGCCCCGAGTAGATCCGATTAAGATAAGCACTTGGGACAGATGAAGTGGTGATTAAGGTATTCCTACCATGAGGAGGAACATATCCAAAAGAAAAATGCAATGAGTAGAGCCGCGATACTCATATTTTAAGGTAAAAGAGGCAATAGGCGGAGAACCACATAGTTTCGAATCACCATGAAAGTATATGACTGGTTGTTTTAGATGGATGAAAGATCTGTGTTGCGACTAGACTTGTGTAAGATAGATTTTAACAATAGAAGGGCCGTAGATGCAAGGCATTAAGAGGTTCCGCTTCAGGTATACCATCCATGGAAGATAGACGATAAGCCCCAGACCCATATTTATGAGTGATAATGTATGGGCCCATCCAGTTGGGAGCAAACTTACCACGTTGACTTCTTTCGAGTGTAGTGACATTTTGATTTTCTTTAAGAACAAGATCACCAATTTTGAAGTCACGGTGCTGCAAGTGCTTGTTATAAGCACGTTTGACATGCTCGAAGATAGACTTGATGATGTTCGAGAGCGTTGAGACGCCGCTCATCTAATAATTCAAGTTGTGCTAGACGATTTTGACGATAGTCCTCATCGGAGACAAATTCTCTGAGAGAAACACGGAGAGATGGGATTTGGACTTCCAAAGGAAGAACAACTTCAGACCCATAGACGAGAGAGAAGGGAGTAGCACCAGTAGGAGTACGATGCTAGTCCGATAAGCCCAAAGAGAGCAAAAGGGATATGTAAATGCCAATCCCTACCAGCTCGACTAGTTACCTTTGCGAGGATATTACGCAAAGTTTTATTGGAAGCTTCGGCTTGACCATTAGCTTGAGGATAGTATGGAGAAGAAAAACTGAGTTTGATATTGAAAGCGTTGCAGAGGTTCTGCAAATCAACATTCTTGAAAGACTTGCCATTATCCGTGATGAGTTTGTGTGGAACGCCAAAGCGACAAATGATGTGTTGATAGACGAAATCAACTATGGGTTTAGCCTTTGTTGAAGAAAGAGGGATAGCCTCCACCCACTTAGTAAAGTACTCGGTGGCAGTAATGATAGAATGATGACGTTGTGAAGAACGGGGATTGATGAGACCAATAAGATCAAGACCCCATTGCGAAAAAGGCCACAAATCCGCCGTAGGTTGCAAAGCTTGACTAGGGATGTGTGTGAGATTGGAATGTTGTTGACACTTGACGCATTTCTTAGTGTATTCACAACAATCTTGATTAAGAGAAGGCCAATAATATCCCAAACGTAAGATGCGTTTAGCCACAGCCAAGCCACTAAAATGTCCACCACAGATACCGTCATGGACCTCCTGGATGGCTTTAGATGATTCATGGGTTTTGAGGCACCGAAGCAAAATACCATCAAAGCCACGTTTGTAGAGAATCCCGCCTAGAATAGTATAGCGATTAGCGCGTTGGATAAAAGATCTTCTACCATTGGAAGTCAGATCTGGGGGAAGCACCGAATGAGATAGATAATCAACAATTTGTTGATACCACTCATCCTGAGTATGGGTTGTGACAGCATGGATTGAAGTTAGTTGCCTAAGATGAGATGGTTGATCTAATCGTTGTACAGCCACATAAAGTCGCGAGTCTTCGGTAAAAGGTGGGATAAGTGAGGCTAACGAAGCCATTGTGTCTGCGAATCGATTTGCAGTGCGAGGAATAGCTTGGATAGTGAATTTATCGAAAGATTGGAGTTGAGCAAGAACGATGTCACGATATTTTTGAAGGATATCATTCTTGCATTGATAGACACCCGTGACTTGATTAACGATGAGTTCAGAATCACCAAAGATGTCAATATGACGAGCGCCGAGATTAATGGCATTTTGGAGACCTAAGACAAGAGCTTCGTATTCAGCCATATTATTGGTACACTCAAAGTTCAATTTGTGTGCGACTGGGATAGGCGTACCCCAAGGAGGAATCATCACGAAACCCGCACCTCCCCCTTGCTGGCATTTGGATCCATCAAAGAAGAGCTTTACTTTAAATGGAGATAGACCAAAATCAATTTGTTGGATATATTCATCGGGGAATTGAGCAAGGGGGTCTTGAGTGTCCGGAAGAGGAGCATCAGCTAATTGATCTGCAATAACCTGACCCTTGATAGACTTTTGCGGGATAAACTCGAGGTCAAATTCTGTCATAAGCATGAGCCAACGAGTGATACGATCATTGTGATAAGGCTTTGCATGAATTGTCTTGAGTGGATTGACACTTGTGACAATATAAGTTTTGTGATTAAGGAGGTAATGACGAAGCTTAGAAGTTGCGAAGAAGAGAGCACAACATAGCTTTTCAGCTTCGGAGTAATGTGTTTCATACTCATGGAGGGTGCGACTGATGTAATAGACAGCTTGTTCTTTACCGCAAGTGTCCGATCTGCGAAATCATGGCTCCCGAGCATGGTCGATCACGAGAGATATAAAGATAGAAAGGCTCCCCCTCGCGTGGAGGTGTAAGCACAGGTGGAGAAAGAAGATAAGCTTTGAGATCATCAAAGGCCTTTTGGCAATGTTCATCCCATTCAAAATGAACATTCTTACGGAGGAGATGATGAAAAGGCTGACAACGGTCTGAAAATTGTGAGATAAAACGACGCACTGATTGAAGACGTCCTTGGAGACTGCGGAGTTGCTTTAAGTTAGAAGGGGGAGGCATCTCAAGGATAGCTTTTATTTTTGCGGGGTCTACTTCAATACCCCTAATGGAAATGATAAAACCTAAAAGTTTACCAGTGAGAACGCCAAACACGCACTTAGATGGATTTAGGCAAAGACAAAGCGGATAAGCCTCTCGAAAGAGAGGTGCGAGGATGAAAAGATGATCCCGGCGGCGTTTGGACTTACGAGGAGATCGTCAATGTAATCTTCCATAGTTTTGTGTAAGAGATCATGGAAGATGTAGGTCATTGCTCGCTGATAGGTTGCTCCTACGTTCTTAAGACCAAAAGGCATGGCCAGCGATAGCAAAAAGGTCCCCGAAGGAGTTATGAAAGAAGTCTTATGTTGATCTCCCAGTGCGATGAGAATTTGATTATATCCGAGAGAAACCATCCATAAGAGAAAGCATCTCATGACCCTGATTAAATCCACGAGTTGGTCGATATTAGGTAGAGGAAAATCATCTTTTGGACAAGCCAGATTAAGATCCCGGAAGTCGGTACAAATTCAAATTTTCCCAGTAGCTTTAGTTACTGGTACTACATTGGAAACCCATTGTGGATAATCAATGGGTTGGATGAAGTTAGCCGAGAGCAAGCGCTGTAACTCTTCTTTAACAAGAAGGGCTACTCTAGGGTGCATTTTACGTAATTTTTGTTTAACTGGCTTGATGTTGGGAAGAGTAACGATATTGTGGACCACAATATCGGGATCGAGTCCTGGCATATCCTCATATGACCAAGCAAAGGCTTGACGATGGTTGGAAAGAAAAGTGGTAAAATCTCCTAACTCCTGTGGATTAAGGGATTGGCCGACCTTAATGATGCGAGGGTCTTCAGAAGTCCCTATATTAAGGTCGACAGTGGCTTCGTTGAGAAGCGTAGACGTGTCAGAAGGAATAGTCTTGGGAAGATATGAATCCTCTGCCCCCAGATAGGTGAGGACAGAATCATCATCCGCACAGTGGATAGTGTTGATAGTAGGAGAGTCATCTCCAACTATTTCAGGGAAGATTAACGGTATGGAAGCGGACCGGTTGTTAGTCTTATAGGCTAGCGGCCCTAAGGAAATGGTATTGATCAAAAAAAAAAAAAAAGTTAGGTGGGATGGAAATGTCATCGTCCACATCGAGTGATGCTTCTGACTTAGCGGGAGAAGATGGTTCCTCAATAGGAAGAGGCTCATCGAGAATAGTGACGGTGGCTTTTGAAAGAGGTTTAAATCCTAAACCAAATTTTTGATGTGGCATGAGAGTAGGAATGGATGTGAGGTCATGCACACCTTGCTCATATTTTCCTAGACCAAAACCCTTCCACGCGCATCGATATAGATAAGTTTTTGCAAACGTGGGATTTTGTAGATAATCGAACCCTGTTAAGTAAGGTTTGGTCCTAGGAGGAGAATCCAGGTGATAGTGAGGTGTATCAAGACCACCGTAGATGAAATTAGTCTGTTGATTGGGCAGACCAATGGTGACGATGCGACCGAGACTGGTTGATACTCAGGTTGTTTGTCCGGTCTACCATACTCACTAGGATTGAGATGGGCGTCGAAAGAAAAGAGAGGAAGCTCTCCCAGTGAGAAACGCTGCAATGTCTCTTCTAGATTTTGTAAATCCGGTAGTTTGGTTGCAGGTATGGAAGAAGATGAGGCCCCGTCAGGAGAAGAAGTATTTTCCTTTAGAGGGGCAGACCTTGTGGTCATGTCGCATTGTGCGGAAGGAAAAGGATCTCCTGGATGAGTATATATTTTTCCCTCATATTGATATTTTAAGCATCGATGGAGGGTGGATGGGACACAATGCATGCATTGCGAATCCAGGAGCGTCCGAGGATCATATTATAGTGGAATTTTCCTTCGACAATGTAGAAGAGTTCATGAAGCAGCTTCTTACCTACTCGAATGGGTAAGACCACAGTTCCTAAAGTAACTGCTAACTGATCGTTAAATGATCGAAGGGCGAAAGGCGGGGGTGACACTACGTTCTTTGGTAATTTAAGTTGCTCAAATGTGTGCGAGGAGATGACGTTGAGTGCAGCTCCACTGTCGATCATAACGCGTTTTAACGTGGTGTTGTCGATTTGGACTGTGATAAAGAGGGGAGCCTCCAAATCCTCTGAAGAAAGAGGAGGAACTTCCGAATCTTCAAAAGAAATGGCGGTTGATGGTCTATTCAATCCAACAACTAACTCGTAGGGCTGGGGCTCATCCAATTTCTTTGCGATGCGGCGAGACTATCAATCGAGCTGGCGATGTTGTGGAAGGATTGGATGAGGTCAAAAAGAGACATTTTGGCCGGAGCACAGGTGAGTTGTTTCATAACACTCTCCTCAAGCCTGACACGGGAATTTGAGCTCGAGGTGCAGCACGAATAGAGACCCGAGGTCGTGGGGCCAATGAGGAAGGAGGAACTCCTTGGGGGCTGCGAAATGATAACCCGTGGTCGAGATGTTTTGTAGAGAAGATGGATTATCATAGTGTTGGGTTCTAGTGGCAATATGGATTGTATCAATTTGAGAAGGTGGAAGGTCAATTGGAGTGGAATCACTAGAGGTCTGAGTGGATCGTTGGGGCTCAGATGGGGCTAAGATGACAGGAGATACTTGTTCCTCCTCCTCCAGCAAAAGATCACTTTCTTCCAAAAGGTTGTTGACAACAGCTTGAAGAGCTTTACATCCCTCAGTATCATGACCCGGGGTACGGTGGTAAGCGCAAATTAGATCAGAGTTAAACCAGGTAGGTTTAACTCCTTTAGGGTTATAGGGTTTAATCGGAGGAAGGGATATGGATGAAGATTGGATAAGTTGGCGAAGGATTTCGGTGTAGAACCCGGTAGATGAAGATGAGGATAGAGGTGATGAAGGTGCCTCTTTTGCCTTAACAGACTGCCGAGGCAAAAGAACCTGCATGTTAGGTTTGACAGTCTTTTTAGGGATCATCTTATTCTTTTGGACACTTGGGGAGCAGTCTTGGGCACTTGAGATGGAAGTAAGTGAGACATGATTGATTTTGGTGGAGGAGGAGCCCCTAAAATAGATTTTGAAGATGATGGAGATGTGACAAGTGTTGTGGTCTTCAAAGATAAAGGAGGTTGCTTGGTCGAATTTACTGATGATTTAGATAATGTCGATTTAGATGAGGAAGAAGCTCCCAAAGTAGGTGTAATCGGAGGGACATAGGGCACCCTGGCTTTTGGTAATGAAGATGATGATCCTGATAGAAGAGGTGGCGTCTTGTTAGTAGGTAAATCCGCTTTTCGGGGTGTTGGTGAAGAATGTGTTGTAGAAGAAGATGATGGTTTTGATAAGTGTGTAGAAGAAGACGCCTTCTCAGCGGATAAATCCAATCTTTTATGGGGCGTAGAGAGAGATTTTTGTGGGAAAGCACCAAGGGTCTTGATGGTTCGAAATATGGGCTTTCCTTTTTCAGGGATGGTGACAACTTCAACGGCATAAGGTGATTGTAACCTTTTCGGAGGAAGCAAGTGGGGAGGTACTGATGGCGCAATGTTAGATTTTGGTTGTCTCGGTTTAAGTTCGGGAACCGAGCGTATAGGTGTTGGTGCTACTTCTTTTGATTTTTCTTTAATGGGCGAAGCAACACTAGTGGTGGAAGAAGTGAGTGATGAAGAAGCAGTTCCTTGCGAAGGGACTACTTCTGGTGCAGTAATTATGGGTGGAACTACTGTTGGAAAAGAGACAGGAAGAGTCAAAATCGAAGACGCTTCCATCGGAGTTGCACAATTATAGTACGTTCACCGGGGCATAGTTGCAGCGAGAATGGGAGCAAGTAGATGTATCTGTAGTGGAAACTCGAAGGGATGTAATTGCCTCGAGCATTGAAAGAATGTTCGATGATGAGACAGATGAGGATGACACTGTCTCGGGTATGGATGGAAGGTTAGACAAAGGAGTGGAGAGAGATGAACCCGTATCTAGCAATGTAGGAATATTCAAAGACGGGCTATCGGAAGATGGTGGAATTTCAGTGATTGGCGAAGTGGAAGGAGGTTCTGATTCGGTTGATGTATTCGCAGATGGCTTGGTTTCAGAAGAAGATTCTTCAGTAGAGATGAAGTTGATAGTATGAGTGTTTGGTTTTTGAGACTCTGAAGCATTATGGTTCGGGGAATGATTAGGAAAAGGTTGTTTAAAAACATCCATTGCCTGATTTGGGGGAGCATTTGGGTTATCCAGAATGAGCTCGCCTTTATCAATGAATTTCTGGACAAGATTTTTGAAAGTCTGACATCGTTCGATGTCATGACCTTTGGTTCTATGATAATGACAGAAATCATTTTCTCTATACCAGAATGGACGTTCTTGGCTTTCATCAATATTCCTAATAGGGGGAAGTTCGATCATGCGAACTTCCAACATTTTCTCTAAGATAGAGGCATATGATTCCCCCAATGGAGCGAAGGATCGAGATGATGAAGTCCCTTTTCGAGAAGATGAGGAGTCTCTTCGTGGTGTTTGATTAGAAGTATTATCGGCTCGTGATGTTTTTAATACGATAGCGTTGGTGGATCCCTGATTCTTGTCTTTAGAAGGGGAAGAATTTGGTTTGGTAAACCGAGAAAAATCGGGTTTAGATTTAGAGCGGAGTTTTAGCTTCCCTTGTTCAATGGCACGAGATTCAAGTTTGCGTGCCATTGTAAAGGCTTCTTCAAAGGTATGAAAAGTTTGGATCCTTAAAGTGGAAGAAATGTGATTAGCACAAGATCGAGTAAACAACTCGATTTGTTGGGATTGAGGAAGGGAGAAAGACAATTGGTTGATTATCCCTCTCCAACGAGCGACAAAGTCTGCAATAGACTCATCATCGAATTGGCGAATGTTATAAAGATCTGTGATCGAGATCTTATGCGCGATATTTATTGAAAAGTTTTCAACAAACATCTGGGCCAATTGAGAGAAAGAAAACAAGGAATGTTGAGGAATGTTATTGTACCAGTCTAAAGCAGGACCTGCTAGAGACATAGGAAAGGTACGGAGCATAAGCTCCTGATCCTGGACTATGAGGTAGCAAGCATGTTTGAATGCTCGCAAATGTTGTTGAGGGTCCTCTCGACTATGAAACTTTGAAAACTTAGGAAGTTCCCATTGGGGAGGATAAGGCTTAAAAGCCACTGAGGGGTGAATGGGTTCATTACACACTTCTTCAAAGGAATATGAAGGACGAGCCCCTTTGGTGGAGGCTTCCAAGTCTGCGATTTTCTTGAAAAGAATTTGAACCACGTCAGATTGAGGAGGAGGCACACTGGCATGTCCTACATAAGAGGCAAATGGTGGATGTTGTTGAGGTGTCAACGGGGGATTCATCTGTTGATTGGTAGGATGATAAGAGGAGTAACCAGGGGTTCTGGGTGACACCTGGTGGGGTATTTGCTGTGAAGTAGCTTGTGTATAGGCGGGCTGTGAGATAATAAGTGGTTGAGAAAATGAAGGTTGGATGACGGGTGGAGCCTGTGATTGGTGGACTCCTATGCTTGTTGATTGAATCGGGATAGATTGAGGAACATGAGTGCCAATTTGATTGGACATATTGGGGAACAAGACCTGAAAGGGGCCTTCTACTGCCGGATTAGGCATTAAGGGTGCTGATGCTAAAGGATGGGTGAAGGTCACTATTGGTGGAACATTGGAAGAAAGACCCACTTTAGAGGACGAGGAGCGAGGAGCCAAGACTATTCGGAGGGTTGGCTCATAAAGGGGTATTGACCTTGGGACACAATGGAGGGCATAGATAAATTAACAGCAATATGCGGGTGCGCAGACGCATTCATTATAGCCAGGGCAGAAGACCTCTCAGAAGTAGGTTGTGGAATATTCGAGGTCACTGCGGTGTTAGGAATAGGTAAGACTATTTGAGAACTAGTCGATATGGTTGGTGGAAGAGAAAAAGGAGGCACAGGGGCACCGTCCTTCTCCGTGACTCGAGGCAAGAGAGATGATGCAAACTGTTCTACAAAGGCTTGGGATGGTTCACGAGAATAATCGTACACTTGCTGGATTGGTGGTCCTTGATCAGATATTTGAATAGACTTGTGTACTAGGTAGTCCATAAGGGCTACCGGATTGCGATCGAGCGCTGAAATTCAGGATCCCCGCGAGGAACATACTCTGAGTCAGAAGTAGATGATATTTCTGAAGGACTAGGGGAAGCTGGACGTGATGGGGTTGCTTTGGCTTGAAAGAAAGGATTATACGACCAGGATGGGGAACCAACTAGCAGCGGTCCCGAGGAAGATTTGGGGGGTGCCGAAACATCCACACTAGTGGTAATCTCGGAAGAAGAAGGAGCCAGTTGAGCCATTCTTCTAGATTGTAACCGAGTGATGACCGTCATAAACACGCAGAAAAGAAAATTGACCTAACTAATGCACAGACAATTCAAGCAGCGCAGATGATTATCTCCTTTAAGTTTTGATGCTTTTAAGAAAGAAAATGTTAGGGAAGGCTTTTTAGAACAGGAACTACTCAGATAGCCAAACTAAGGATGGTTTGGGGAATGTTTGGTGAGGAGTCCCGAAGGCACTTGATAAAAAAAGACCGGTACGTGGCTTGATATAGGGCCTACCCCGCACTTCACACACCGCTTGCGATAAGGGTGTCGGTGCTTTGCCAATATATACCAGGATCTTCCGTGAATTTATAGCGCGGCTTGAGTACCGCGTAGGCTCTTCCTCTTGGATATCACTTCCAAGTAGGCGAGGCCAGGGAAGGAGTTTTGTTTAAATGCTTTATACCTAGTGATTTTGGCTTTGTGTGCAAGGGTGAAAAATAAAAATCAAATAGTGTCACTACCGATTTTGATCAATTTTCCAGCCTAATTAAAACTAGATGAGAAACATGCAGCAATGACAAAGAAAAGGTTCTTTTTAAGCACTTAAAAACGAAGTGTTTGATTTCGATGAAGACAAGTCAAACAGATTCTTTCCCAAATGTGATTAAATTCTTTTTAAGCACCAAAAATTGAAATGTTTGGATGTGATAGATAGCCAACAAAGAAATCCGAAAAAAGAGAAAACACCGTAAAAGAGAAATACCTGTAGATTTAGCTCTCCAAGGTATGTGGACTTCAAAAAGCGCGTTGTTGAGCTCTTCCCCTCGAACAATCCCACGATCAAGCAAAGTGCTCCGCAAGAAGAGGTTAAGCAAACAGCAAACAAGATCCGGAAAGATGTATCCAGATAATGATGAAACGAAAAATTTCTATTCTAAGGAAATAGAAAAATTTCAAGATAACGATTCCGCATAAAAAGCAAGATTGAAATGACGAAAAGAAATGCTCAAGCAGAACTGATAGAAATCAGTGAAAAAAGAAATCAAAGCTCAAAACTAGAAAAGAAATGAACTTACCAATAAGGGACTTTGGTTGGGTCCCACCGGGCGTGCCAGAATGTAGATCAAGGATTTCGCACTTGTTACCTGTCCAAGTTAATGTACCAAACTAAACACAAAAACCCTGAAAAACTCCAATGAAATTGATACCTGATGGACAAGATCCGAAGATGTAGACGGATAAGGAGGTCGATGTAGATAAGACGGGCGCACACGAGTAATTCGCACAATAGATCCGAGTAACCTGCAAAACACCGATGCTTGACAGAAAAAGATGGCGTTAAAAGATATTTGGGTGGACTGCCCGAGAAGCGGGTCCGGGAAGCGATGAACTTCCTTGGCGGATGTCAGTCCACGTTTTCAATTAAGTAAAGAAGCATACATGATAAAAGATGTACAAAAAGACTTGATTTTCTGATTATAGTAATAAAAACAGAATTTAAACAGCAGACAGAAAGCTACAGAAAACAGGAAACTGTAAAATAAAGCTGAATTTGTGTTACCTGTGTCCTTTTACCTATCTGCAGGATGATCGGCGTCGATTATGTATAATCGGCGTCGACTGATGTGATCGGCGTCGACTGATGTGATCGGCGTCGACTAAAACAAATCGGCGTCGATTGAAAGCAGATCAGTTGATCAGGGACAATGCAAGAAGATTCGGGAATTGGGAAGTGATAGACAGATAGTCGACGTCTGCTGGATTTGCCGAAGTCGGTAAGATACTGGAACAGAGTCACCAGAGGATCGATGGATGCGTGTGATGTTGATGTGATAGAAACAGAGTAACGGTGCTCCTCTCAGGGATGGATTCGGACAGGATCTGCCCTCATTTGATACACTTGATGCTAAAAGATTTCTCTTTCTTATAACCTGTGTCTCTTTCGCGATCTGTCTCTCTCTCTCTCTCTGTGTTCGTGCGTGTGTTCGTCTGTTCGTGTGTTTTTCGGTCCTTAGAACTGAGTTCTGGACTTGTATTTATAATCGGCGCCGCTCCTAGAAAATCGGCGCCGACCGTATAGGTCGGCGCCGATCGCGGGACAGACTCCCGAGATGGCCAAAATGAACGATTTCTAGAAAGATGAGAATTACCCCAAATACGGGAATATCCCGCTTGGGGAAGAGGAAAAATAGGGGTGATACATAGATAGAATAAATTTGGGGTAGATAAGTGATTAGGATACATGGGAAGAGGTGTAATTAAATATTTAATATTTAACTACTCATGGGGTGAATTAAATTTAAGATAGGTGTCTAAATCACAAACCGGAAATATCCCATAGGTGACGTAAACGTAAACCTAAGTAGGTAAACGAATGTGAGGGACACTAAATTGAGTAACCAATTTTAAGTGTCTACCAATGGTAGCAAGTAAGTAGTGTGCAAAATGCGTAGAGGGTAGTCCCATTAAATAGTCATTTTAGGAGAGAGAAGGTTATAAATGTGCATTAAATTCATATGCACCGACTCAAAAAGGAAAGCATCGGGAAGAGCGAAAAAAACTAGCCCGTATGGTCTTTGGAACATTTGGGACATGAGGGACACGAAGACATGATCCGGCCGACGCGGGCGATGCGGGTAATGCGGGCCAAAAGAGCACGGCACCCAGAACTTAGAGACATGAGGGGCGTGAGGGACACTAAAGACACGATTTAGCCTATGCGTGCAATGCCAATTTTAAAAGTGAGGACAGAATGCACAGATGATTTTGGGATAGATAAGACAAAATTACGTGAAGAGCCTAATGTGGCCAAGGCATGCGATCGGGAACAAAAAAGCCCGGTGAACTTATAACATTTGGAACAAAAAGTTCAGCAGACTTAACCCGAAGTTAATGATTTTTGGGGAAAGCAACCGATCGGTGAATGTAGGGTCTAGCGAACTTGGGACATACGGGGCGAAAATGTCTAACAGACCCATGAATCACTAAAATGACTCAAAAATGGGAATTTTCCCTAACTCAACTTTTCTCTTCAATAGAACATCATAAAAGGTGTTAACTCAAAATTTTCAACTTTTTGACTTTCGAAAGGGGAAATTTGAGAGGACAACACCTTTTAATTTGTTGTGCTTTACGAATCTAGGGAACTGAATATTGTTTAAGCTATGGCGCTTCTCCTTGCCCTCCTTCACTTTGTTTACTCCCTATTATTCACTCACCTAGAATGTCTTATTCCCTTTCTTTGTGCATCACCTTCGCTTAGAGTAGATTTAATTTTATGCATTTTTATATCCCTGTCTCCTTGGAAATAATTAGGATAGGATTAGTTTATTTTTCCATTCTCTGCACCTTAGAGAAGTTGGCACTAGCTTAGGAGAACGATCTGTATTCCTCCTGAGGATTATCCTACTGCAGTGTCCCACACTACAGGATAATCCCATGTTATGCAGGTTACACTAATTTCCTCACACACAAATCACAAACAATCAAGGGTGTTGTAATTTTGCATTAACACATACCACATCCATCGGACTAGTGACCAATGCTCTAGGCTCTATCGTCACTCACACCCATCATCACGTAGTGGTATACACCTTAGGTTAGATAACCACTCCTTCCATCAAATCTACATCCTTCTATCATCTTCTCTTATATCATCCTCTTTCATTTATCAATTCCAAACTTATTCCATTACACTATCATGCCTTCACTCATCACTTAGTGGTATACACCTTAGGTTAAATCACCACTTCCTTTATCCATTTCACATTATCCTCTTACATCCAATCATCACCTATTCTATCATCCTATTCTCATCATTCTATTACATCATCATTTATTCTACTCATCACTTAGTGGTATACACTTTAGGATAAATCACCACCCTCGTCTTATTCATCACATAGTGGTCTACACTTAGTGCTACCATCACTACCTTTTGTTATTCACCGCCTACTTATCTACACTTCATACACCCTCATCCCCCATCTTGTAGTGACATATGCTATAGGATAAATCATCACCTTCTTCCACCATCATGTAGTGATATACGCTTAAGGATAAATCATCACTCTGCCGATCAACAAAGTTGTGGAATACGCTTAGGCTATAAGGTCCACGTACACCTTTTTCATATGTTGCATTCTCATCCCTTCATCTTATATTGATATATTCTTAAGGATAAATAATCAATCCTCCAATCAACAAATTCGTGATATACACTTTGGCTATAGGGTTCATGCACATCATTTCTCCTCATGTTGCATTACATCACCACTACACATACACACTCATCATAGTGCGCTAGACACAATCAACACTACTCGACCATTTCTTGATGATGCACTCTCATTTGTGGTTCATTCTTGACTGACTGAGGTGAAAACAAAATGAACCTCATTGCATACACTTCCATACACTCGGGGGGCATGTTGCTCCTATCATTCCATCTTGCATTCCATTCCATTCATCCACAACATATTACATTGTCTTGGTAGAATTTACTTTTGTTTACTAGTGTTTTGCATGCTCATTCTATTACACATGTTATCTTTCTTTCTTATATGTCATTATCATACACACATGCATGTTCATGCCTTTTTTAGTGTGATCACAGATACATGACTCTACACGTGGCATGGATGCTCGCCTTCTACCCTTACTATATTGGTCATTGGGGGCATCCACATTCGACTTATATAGGTGTTATTATTTCATTTTGTACTTAGCATCTTTTACTACTTTCTCATACACATTTTTGACATATTGGTTATCATCCTAACATGCTAACGGATGTCTCATGTGTAGCACTTTTTTTACAAGACTACATGTTCCCATGACTACTTGTATTTCTACTTGTATGCTTTTTTACCATTGTATGCATGATTTTCCCTTTGCTTGTGTGCACACTTGTCTGCTATTTTTGGCCATGATGGCCTTTACGTGTCTTGCAAAATTGTGAGTGATGTCCTATGTTTGAAACCCCTTTGTGTGGTCTCCTTGTTTTCTTGCATGTTTTCACTACTGTACTTAGTAGTTTTTCTACATTATCTGTGTTTTTTACACTTATATGCATGTATTTTTCAGACTAACACTTGTATTGGATAGCCATCCCCTTTTGTGTGTACCTTGGTATCTACCAAGTGTTTTCCCTTCCCCTACAGGGTATGAGTTGGTTACAAGGTCAAAGTGCGGTTGGTCCTCTTTTGGGGCTGAATTCTCCTTCCAAGTTACCAACACAACGTCCTTTACACCGGTTCACATACACAATGAGTGAGTTCAAATCAGACCAAACTCCATGCACAATGAGTAAGTTCAAATTAGACAAAACTCCATACAAAGTGGCCTCAACAAGACATAGTGTCCTTCAACAATTTTGCGGAGAAGTCACAAGCTCAGGGGTTACAGCGGGTGGCCTCTCAACACTTGTTTATCTAGTGGTGTAAGATAACCTAAAAACTAAAGCACAAGACAAATATCTCTTCAAAAAAATTACAGCAAAAGTGGTTAGATTTGAAGGACACCAAGCACTTCCTCCCTACACTTCTTCAACCAGGTGTCGTGAGATCACTTCAAAAATAGTGACATCACATAATAGCCTTCTACACCCTTTCTCTCAACATGGATTAAGTGCACATGTTCCATTTTTGCATTTACACTTTCTATTCTAGCATACTTTACATTTTTGTACTTTACACATACTTTTACATACATACATATTTGAATACTTGAGTGTTTTCTCCTTGCAGGTCCACCGTATGAGAAACAAGCAATCATATTGGGGGCAAAAATAAACAACAACAATGACAACAACAACACACCCCGATGTTACTTGTCATACTAACCATGCAAGTACACCACACACATGCAACAACTACACATGCATTCCGCCCTAGGTTCACTCTCATCACTTTTACTTACATTTTTCATCTTTAGAATCCACACTCCTCCATGTTCGAGTCTATTCCATCGATCACTTTCTTCTACACTCTACATGGATTTTAGGTATGCTTCTCTGACTACTTTATGTTACCGAGTTGTTCGCTCACCAACATAAAGTGGGGGAAAATGTAGACACAAATATTGCACATTAGACAATATTTAGCCCAGTCTTATACTACTATTTAGAAGGTTCTCAAGTGTACAAAGTACCAATTAATCCCACCTTTTTTCATCTTTGTTTTATATTTTACTTCATCTTTCCCATGTATTTCCTGATACCTATCCACCCATTTCGTAACTTCCCGAGATTCTAGCCCTGATTTCGGCGCCCTAACCTATATTGGGGTGCCCCGAGGTGCCCTAGTCCCACCCTGGGCACCCCTCTCTATGTTTAACCTCTTTCACTCTTCTTTGGGTCACTTCTAGCCGTTGGTCTCCCTTATCTTTTCCTCAATCGGCATTGTCGGGATTAATTGTGAAATCAAACTTGAGAGCCCTATAAATATAAAGCTTATAAGACCATAATGAGGGTCCTAGGTCATTGCATCCTATCACTACTATCACTCCATCTAGGGTTGCATCCATTGCACCATCTCCATCCACATAGCTCCATGCATCATAGCTAGAAAATTCTGCATCACATCCACTCACACATTCTTAGAGGAGGGATTCTATCTATTCTATTCTACATTTTACATCTTCTATAGCTATCATAGCTCACTACTACACAAAGTGTGACTGACACGAGAGCACCTAGGGCACAACATACACACACTCACTAGAACTACATTAGGGTCCGTAATGTAGTGCAACACTCAATGATAAGTCCACCGGTTTGGTAGATGAGGTCATTCTGACCCCTTCTTCTTCTTCATGTGCGGGCGTCATATGAATTATCCAGCTGAATCCAGAGTGACAGATAGGAAGGGTTTTAGACCTAGTTGTGACACTACCAAACACAGTTCCTAAGCTCATGTACAATTCAAAACACCCAAAATCTAGACTAGGGCTCTCCAAGTCGCCCTAGTACACCACTAAGCACCTATGTCACTTCAGATAGTCTAGATCTACCCTTCGTAGGGTCCTTGAGTGATCGTCTGCACTTTCAGATTTGTGACAACTTGCGATAGTCTATAGTAATCAGCTAAGTCATCTTCCCTCTCCTTCCTTTCCATTAGGGTTTCTATTTCATTTAGCATAGTTTATTACTATTCATTGCATATAGCTTTACTTTGTTTACTCATGCGTTTTAGTCCTCCTATTTAGATTAACACTAGAACCCTAAATCCCCCTTTTAGGTCTTTTAGGAAGTTATTTTTGTTAATCAATGAGTGATGATTTATCCCTAAGCGTATATCACTATAGAATGAATGGATGGAGATGGGTGACGATTTAGCCTAAAGTGTATGTCACTACAAGATGAAAGGAGGGAGTGGTGATGTAACCTAAGGTGTATACCACTACAAGATGATAATGGAGGTGGTGATTTAGCCTAAAGCATATACCACTACTAGAGGTAATGATGGAGGTGGGTGACAATTTAGCCTAAAGCGTATGTCACTATCCTAAGAATGTTGCATGATGAAATGTCACATGGTGAGTGTAAGGTCCATTTGATTGGTAAACCCTTGGCATTCGAGTATGGATCGAGGAACCAAAGTGCGTCATAGGGTGGTGAGCACAATGCATAGAACAATGTAGTGTATGATTATAAGATAAGTAAAATATATAAATGCGTTGTGTTAATAATGCAACGTAGGATGTGTATGGTGTATGGAATATGTAATTTGTAAGATGCGATGATAGGTATAGATATAAATAGAATATGTAGGGATAAAATGTAATGATATACCCATATATATTGTAATCTAGCATTGTATGCGTAATGTAGGTGGAAATGCATAGTAGGACGATGTAGAGGTTATGTGTGGATAGCCTAATAATGTATATGGTGTGTAGGGTAAGGAATAGTAAAATGTAGAATGTAGGGATGAAATGTAAAACTAGACTCATAGGTAATGACGACTAGTATAATATAGAAAATGTATGATATGAAAACACACAGGTGTAATGTGACAAGGTGCGTAGATATCGAAAGAAATTAATGCATAGGTGAGGAATAGTATAATGTATAATAAGTGTAGAATGAATGGTGTATGACATGCAATGTATGGTGGAATGAAATGTATAATGTCTAAGGTGTAGTGTGTGGGGTTTAATGTAATGGTATTCCCTCAACAATCAGTATTTAACCAAAGCACAAGAGTGCGTCAATAAGGTAATGATGGTGCTATGATACGTGAGATGGTATGCTTATAAGAAGGGACGATAAATGATAATTACGCAAGGTATGATGTAAGACTATGTAACTATGCAGAAACCCGAGGGGAGGGGGAATTGTGTAATGTGATATGGACCCCTTTGTGGCACTATGCCAAGGGACTATGTAAACTCATCAAGAAGATTGTCATCCTTGGGATTGAAATTGAATGGATATGCATTAGTAACTTGGTAGGCTATAGTGGTGGGTTGATCATGTAATGAGCCATTGAGACGTAAGTGATACATGCCCATAACATATTCTTCATCAGTGAATGGAGGGAAGGGGAAGACATGTGCATACCAACAAGTGATATTTTGTGTATAACCTAGGAAAGAGCTATTACAGATGATAGTACATCTAAAAGGCATAGGAAAAGATATGTCGGTATGATTGGATCTAGGGTTCCCCAATATAATCCAAATGCAGATCTGTCCTAATGTGAGTGGTGCAAGAATAATAGTACATGTAAGAAAAACATCAAGATGAAAGAAATGAAGGCCATAAACAACTGTGACATGGACCAACCCATGGTAAAAATGAGGGTGGTATGGTGGTGGACGAATATCAGTGACGGAAAAACCTAAGCGGGATAAGTCATCGTGCGTACATATGGTTTCAGGTGAAGTAGGATCTAATGGAATGTGCTCCCAGTATGAACCATGTATGAAGAGTGTGTAAGTGAATGGTGGACGGATAAATGATGAAGATGAAGATGGGAAAGTAGTGTCCATGGGAGGAACAGGGGGGATATGGAATAATAGTTGTAGTAGGAGGTGGTGGAGAAGGGACAACATCTAGTAAAAAAATAGCTCCCTCAAGTGGTGGTAAATGAGGTGGATCATCCATAGGTTGAG
Source organism: Taxus wallichiana var. yunnanensis (assembly GCA_018340775.1). Classification (NCBI taxonomy): domain Eukaryota; kingdom Viridiplantae; phylum Streptophyta; class Pinopsida; order Cupressales; family Taxaceae; genus Taxus; species Taxus wallichiana. The sequence continues at coordinate 594,109,386 of CM031234.1, read as the reverse complement.
GCTCATCTGTAGTATCAATGTGAGGGATAGGAAGACTAGTGTTAAGGTCATGGACACAATATTGGAATGAGTCGTAGACCTAAAATATTATATAATCAATGCATTCATGTAAGAACTTAATGCAACGATGGACCATAGAAGTGACAGCCTGCATGGCATGGAGCCATGGCCTACCCAACAAATAATTGTATGAGACGAGAAAATCTATAACAAAGAAAACTATAGGGAGAGTTTTGGGACCAACAATAATGGGCAAGGTAACATGACCAAGACATGGATGAATGGTACCATCAGTAAGCATGCAAAGTGAAATGGAAGAAGGAATAATGTCATGGGTAGACAGACCTAAAGCTTTGAAGGAATGACATGGGGCACATATTAAGCTCATAACCATTATCAATTAGAGTGTGTTTGACACCAACATTGTAAATGTGACACATAATATGGAGGGGTGGGTCATTGTCAAAGGGATGAATGTCAGCAGGAGGATTGGCCTTGAATGCTATATGTTGTGAGAATGCATCAACAAATGTGTTATACATGGAATCCGGATGCATGTCAACAAAAACATTTGTAGTAGCAAAAAGGTGTTGAACACGATGAAGTAAATCAGGATGAGTAAACAAATAATCATTGATGAAGATACTCATGATGGCTAAATGCAAATGCAAACCCTAGAAGGTGTTATCAAGAAACGTGAGGTTCACCAAAATTATTAACTAAAATTAAACTAAACTAGTGGAAAGTATAACAATAGTTAATCTAATATATGAGGATTAAAACATTGTGATCTACACTAAAATAGTATGGAATGCTTTTAAATAATTATATAAAATTAAATAAAACCCTAAATATGCAAAGATGTAGAAGGAAATCACTTAGTTGATTGTTGAGACTGCATGCAAGTTACCGCAGATCTAACTATGGATTCTAGAAGCAAGGAAGATCACTCAAAGGTTCCATAAAGACAAGATCTGGAAGATATAAGGAGACTGCAATGCCCAAGAAGGTATTGGGGCACCCCAAGGTTCCCGGTTTGCGAATAGGGACCCTTGTCTTTGTAAAAGCTCAAAATCTTATTTTGATAGTGTCACAAGATACCTTGGAATATTATCTATTAGTCACATTGGATCTACTTGAATTGCACCTGATGTCTAAAATAATGCAAGATGAAGGAATGACTTGTAAAAGAAAAAGAAGTATCAAAACCCTAAAAATAAAATATGCAAAATGAATGGGTCGGAATGATCTCAACCACCACAATAGTGGGCCTACTAATCTTAGTGTTGCACTACATTTTAGACCCAAATGTATTTCTAGTGTGTGTGTGTGTGTGTGCATGTTATGCCCTAGGTGCTCTTGTGTCAGTCATACTTTGTGAAGTAGTGAGCAATAATAACTATAGAAAATGTACTAGCATGTGTGCATGGAATAAAATATAATCCCTCCCCCTATGTTGTGTGTGTTGATGCATGATATCCTAGCCTTGATGCATGGAAGTATGTGGATGCAAGTGATGCAATGGATGTAACTCTAGATGGAGTGATAGTAGTAAGTGATGTTATGACCCTCATTATGGTCTCATAAATTTATATTTATAGGGTTCTCTTTCTCTAATTTCATAATTAATCCCGACATGGCTAACTAGGAAAAAGATAAGGATGAAAAATGGCTAGAAAGAGCCCAAAAAGAGGTGGGAAAATAAAACAATGATTGGGGTGCCCAAGATAGGCCCTGGAGACCCGGTTTAGGCTAAAATGATGGGATAATGATGAAATAGGTGGGCATGTATATAAAAATATGTGGGAATGACGAAATAAAAAGGTAAAATAAGATGGCCAAAAGGTGGGATTAATTAGTACTTTCTTCACTTGAGAACCTTCTAAATAGTAGTATGAGACTGGCTAAATAATGCCTAAAGTGCATGATTTTTTGACTACATCAACTACTCTTACTTTATGATGGATCCTTCTTTAATAAAATATGAATTTATTTTATTAAAATCTGAAAGCAATGTTTGCTATAAATGACATACAATGAAATATATATTCTAGGAAATTTATCCAATCTTAATTATGAAAGAAAATGGAAGAGATAGGGCACTTACCTTGATTTTTCTTATCCCGAAGTGTGCCTAGGATGAAGAATGTGATGAAATAGAAAGACAGACCATCGCAACGAACCTCAGAAAAATGCAGAGGAGGTGTAAATTCCTGACACGAGCGCCCGGAAAGAACAAGGCACCATGGGTGCCCAAGACCTCTATGGGGGCGTTGGAGTCTACAAAAAGTTCAAAACTTGCTTTCGATACTTTCGCTTAGGGTTTTTCATTGGTTCGCCTTTGGTCACCTATATTTCACACTTGGATCACTAAGGTACCTATAAACCTGCACACAAATATCCTCTTGTAAAACCCTAAAAAGACATCAAATCCTAAAAATGAAAGATGCAAAATGAGGGGTCAAACTATCCTTAGCTATTAACTAGTGAACTTACGATGATCGCTGCACTACATCTCTCGCCTCAATGTAGTTTTATGTGTTTGTGTGTGCAATAGTTCTCCTAGGTCACCCTCGTGCCAACGACGCCAAGATAGCGGGTCAGTAGCTAGATAAAATGCAAATGTGTGGATGGAATAGAATGAACTCCCCTTCCTATGTAGTGTGTATGCAGAATAATGAGCCCAAAATGTAGTCCCTTTGATATGTAGATAGATAGCCCTTGATAGAAATTTCTCGCCATTATAATGGTATGTATGTTGTGTTTATATAGGGATCTCTTGCTTTAATTTTGACACTAATGACCTGACATGACAACTAGTACCTCGAGATATGAGTGGGAAAACCAAAAATACCGACCTCAAGTGTCAAAAATAAAATCAAACATAAAGAGGAACGAGCACCCAGGATGGACAGGAGCACTTGGGCGCTAGTGTCTAGAGACAAATGACTACAAATTAGTGGAGATTAACCGACAGAGATCCATGTGCTCTAACTTAGAACTAGGTGTATGAGTGAAAATGTGAAAGATAAAAGGAATAGAAACCAAAAAGACAAGAAAATGGACTAGGGAATGGGTCACCAAAGTGAATACTTTTCTTACGCAATATATCCATATATATAAAACAACATACTTAGCGGTATAATAAATAGTAGTAAGTGCATGATTTTTTGTTTACAAATCCTTAAATTGGAAGTGAGGGATGGTGAATGGTAATTGTAGAATTACAGGAATGGGGACATTTTGGATGAAGTGTGAAATGAAGTGTTATACCACCATTTTACAAGTGGTATCCACTTAACCCATCTCTCCTATTTATTTGAACTAAATCATTATAGATACCCATCCAAACATTTGTTTACTACTTCAGTTTTTCCATATTTTTGGGGATGATATGATGAACTAAGAGTCAATCGAGTACCCAAACATGAGAATAAATTAGTCCAAAATTTTATAGTAAAGATAGGATCACGATCATTGACTATAATCTCGGGTGTTCCATATCTCTTTTGAACTATATCCATAAAAGATATGACAACTATACTCATTGTAAATGGATGCAAAAAAGCACAAAAAATGAGAATATTTGGTAAGTCTATCCATATCCACTATAATTACACTTTTCCCTTCATAATTTGGCAATATTGTGATGAAATCCATAGAAACTTCTTCCCACCTCTCACTAAAAATAGAAATAGGATGCAAAAGTCTTGGAGACTTAATATTTTCAACCTTGTTACACTATGACACCAAGAATTAGGCCACAAATTTATAGACACCTGCTTTCAACCCTTCCTAAAAGAAATATTTCTTAACTCTTTGACAATTTTTTAGGAATTTAGAATGGCCACCCACTGGAGAAGCATGGATCTTTGATAGAACCTGACTTTTAAGGGTAGATTTTTTGCATAACTACAACCGATCCTTATACCACAATTCATTCCCCTTCCATACAAATTATTCTGAAGGGCTTGGATCCTATTGGATATTTTGAATGAGATTTTGGGTCTCTATATCATTCTACCATTCAGATCTTTCCTAATCTACCCAATCTACATGTAGTATGGATATGACATTTAATAATGCCTCTATGGACTCAAATTCTCCTCAATAGTGTATCTAAGTTACTACATTTTATTTTCATTTTTATAAAATATCTCAAATTCATATCCCAACATCTTAGTGACCCATTTTTTTGTTCTTTAGATGATATTATTTTCTCTAAGAAGTATTTCAAGTTGTCATGATTTGTCTTTACCTTGAAGTGATGACCCATGAGATATGGTCTCCATTGTTTGACTGCATGAAGAATAGCCATCATTTCCTTCTCATAAGTTGGTTTTAAGATGTTCTTACCTTTTATTTGATGAATCTTAAATGCAATGAAGTGACCCTCTTACATAAGTATTGTCCCTATACAACACCTTGAAGCATCACATTCAACAATGAAAGTTTAGGATTTTTTTTGGGTATCTAGAACTAGAGTGATACACATGGCCTTCTTCAGTGATTCGAATTCCTAGGTTTCTAGATCATTCCATTGAAAACAATATTTCTTCAAAAAAAATTTGAGTAGTGCTACAATTCTACCATAATTATTCACAAACCTTCGATAATAACACGTAAGCCTTAAGAATCCCCTAAGGTTTTTGAGGGTTTTAAGAACCAGCCAATCCACCATAGCTTGGATTTTATGGGGATCCATTTTTACACCTTCATAAGACACTATATGACCAAAGTACTCTACCTCTTGTACCCCAAAAGAATATTTAGAGGGCTTGGCATAAATGTGGTACCATATTGGCATGATATAAATGTTCCTCCCAAGTCTTTTTGTAGATTAATATATCATCAAAGAATACCAAGAAAAAAATTCTAAAAATGGCCTAAGATTGAATTCATAAAAAAATAGAAAGTAGATGGTGCATTTGTAAGGCCAAATGGCATTACCAGAAATTCATAGTGGCCCTCGTGTGTCCTAAAAAATTTTAATTCTTATTTGATGATATCTTGATCAAAGATCTAATTTTGTAAAAACAACACCATGTAATTCATCTAACAAATCTTCAATGACAGGAATAAGATATTTATCCTTCAATGTGTATTTGTTAAGCTCCATGTAGTCTAGAAACATGTGTCAACCTTCATCCTTCTTTTTGGTCATCACACGTGGAAAAGAGTAATCACTTTGACTATGGTGAATAATACATGCTTCTAACATCTCTTGTACCATCTTCTCAATCTCACACTTGTGGAGATAACGGTACCTATAAGGTTGAATGTTGGGTGGTTGGCTTCCGATACTAGCTGAATAGCATGATCATGATATCTTTTAGGTGGAAAACCTTTCGGCATATCCCCAAACACAACCGAGTTCCCATTAATAATATTATGTAGATTTGATGGTATATGTCCTTTTATGGTTGAGCTTCCATTGAGAATAATTATGCCACAAACATATTTGCACCCTTCCTAAAATGTTTTTACATTTTATGAGAAATTCTAGAAGTGGACCTTTATCCTTCATCCCATGCAACTCAAAATTCCTTCCTTCAGAATGGAGTTGCATGAACAATTACTGGAAGTTCATCTCCATATTTCCCAAAGTAGTAAGCCATTGGACCCCAACGCAATGTCTACTCCTCCTATTCTAATTGCATACATGGTTCCTCTATAGGTTATCTCCCATAGATAGCTTAATCTTATGACATTTACCTAAGCAAATAACTTTACCTCCATCAGCAATCATTACCCGAAATCCTCGGTGCTAGATAAATGAAACAATTTAAGCGTATGGATATGAAGTTATGAGTACTTCCTGAGTCAATTAATATTGTCACCCTTTGCTTCTTCATAAACCCGATGACCTTGAGTGTTTTTGGGGTGTTAATTCCTAAAATGGCATGACAAGAGATAGTTGGTTGAGATTCTTTAACCTCAATCTCGGGAACCTCTTCCTCTACATCAACTACTTCCTCCTCACCTTGTTCCTCATTAGGACCCTCACTGTAGAATAACTTATTCTTATAGAATTCATGCCATTTGTTCCACTTGTTGTCACAATTGTAACACAGGCCTTTTACTTGTTTCTCTATGATTTGTTGAGGAGTTAATCGTGTTGGTTGAGCAAAAGATGGTGCTACATTCATGTGTTCCTTGTAATTAGTGAGGCTCCTTCATTTTACCATATCTCTTTCCTCAACAGCTTGAACAATGGTCATGGATTTTGATATTGAATATGGATTAAGAAAGTGAACATCATGTTGGATGTTATCCTTGAGTCCACCCAAGAAGATATCATTCAGATGATCCTATAATATGTCATTCACTCGTAAGGATAGATTTTGGAACTGTTGGATATAATATTTGACAACTTTTCCCTTTTGATGTTTTTTTTTGTTTGCCCTTTGAGCATTTCATAATGCCTTTGTGACTATTTTATGGGGCTGCTTCTATCTCTCACATATGTTAGCAGGGGAGAGGAGCAAAATCGAACTAATGACCTCGTGCTCACAAACTACCCCCAACCACTACACCGCATTGATTTTTATGCATTTTTTCTAACCACCGTTGACTAAATTGACAGATGCGAACTTGTGTGACATTTAGGTAGATCGGTTTTGTGGGATCATAAGTTGTTTGGTCACCCCTACTCTTGTAACTCTAATATATTTTTATCAATATAATGTGTAATTCCAATAGTAAATTCATAAGAGAGATCTTACATGACATTCCACTTATTGTTTTATTCATGCTTCATAAAATATTTGTTCATTTGTAAACATTAAAACAACCATGTTGTATTATAAGAAAATAAATATTGATCACAAAACTGCAGAGTGGATGATGCTAGCAAATAAATTACAGGAAAGAGCAGCCACGGTCATATGAGAAAGCATCAATTTAATAAATCACGTTGATAAATAGTATACACCACGCCAATGAATCACACTACTGAGCAATATTCTAGACCTATTAGTACAAACCCAATATTATATGGTAAAAGAATGCGCAATAGCAAACTGGTTTATGAGGAGAAATTAAGATTTAAGGCCGAGGCCTTTGCGGGTGGGGCCGACGAACAAGTCTTTGGATTTGATCATGCCAGGAAGGCGCCCGCTGAATGCCCCAAATGGGAACTGCCCCACTGCCGTGTTTCTTCCCAGAGTGATTAGTGCCATATCTGGACTTGCTTTGTAAGAGCTCAATTTCGTCTGGTTTGGGTCTTTTGATAGCTTCTTTATGTTCTCTGCAACCACCTGGGCATGCTTCTGCGCGCACATTCCTTGCTTCAATTCCTGCACCCACACCTCCAATTATAAGTTAATGAAATCCAACGCTGTAATTATGTTTAATCAAACACTAGGTCTCTGAATATATATGGAGCTAAATATATAGAAACATACCTTGACATTAATGATATCTCCAGCTGCAAACACATTAGTTGTGCCTTCCACTCTCAGATTGCTATCCACCTTTACCTGGCCTCGCTCATCCACAGAGCCCCCAAATGGAGAATCCTTCATCCACGAGGATCCCAACTTCTTCCCAATGCACACGAAATGGCAATCAGCATGGATGCTCTTCCCGCTGTTTGTGGTAAAGCTTGTTGTGGTCTCTGTAAGGCTTTCCAGATCAATGCGTTCGTTGAAGTGCACCTGCACCTTGTGAGGATTCATCCACGCCAGAGACTGTCTCGATGCCTTCTCTCCCACAAACTCAAGCAGTCGAGGACCAGAGTGGAGGAGGATCACCTTTTTCTCTGGAAAATCCACCGCTATCTCTCCAGCCAACTCCACTCCAGTGGGTCCTCCTCCAATTATTAGAACTGTCTTCGCATCCTTAATCTTCTTGTTGTCTGTAATTTAAAAAGAGGACATGACAAAGATAAGCAATTGTGAAAGATGAAACCCAAATCCTACATTTTCTGAATGAGGAGATCGTATTTCTAAGTTGAGTAAAATATAACAGATAAATGTACCTGATTGAAAATGTTTGATTCGAGCTGATTTAGAGGCAGGGCCGTCGTAAGCAGTACCAGTGGCGAGCACCAGATAATCATACTTTACGCGTTCCCCCGATGCAGTCACCACAGCTTCCTCTGTAGCACTTGTTACAACAGATGTTATAAGCTTAGCAGTCTTCAAATACTCGCTGTGCAAAAACACAGATCTTTCCCCAAAACTTGGCTCTACCATGCACCTCAATTTCGCCCATGGGATCTCAAAATAGTCCTTCCTGTTATATATAAATCAGGGTAAAAATGAATACATATAATCGCTGCTTCGATTGACATTTTTCGCATAAAATTAAGATGAAGAGAGATAACTTACGGATCAATGAGCGTAACATCTGCATAGTTTTCAAGGGCTTTCACAGTGTTGGCGCCTGCAATTCCGCCTCCCACAATTACCACCCGCTTCTTCTGCACTGCTGCTGCCATTCCTACAGATATTCGATGTGTATACACTTGGCTCTTCCTACAAATATATTTGGTTGTGGTGACTGTAATTGAAGATTATGAATATAATGCGTTGTTGGGAAGAGATATAAATAGGGAAAATGGCATGCAAAAACTTTACCAAAAAGAAATAGAAATTCAAAGTCGCTGACGACGTGTCGGCATGGTTTTGAGTCTTTGACTCTTTGCTGTATAGGTATTTTAAAAATATCTTTTATCTTGCCTATCTAATTTCTTGGAAAAATAAATATGCTTTCGAGTTCGGGAATCGGCATATTCTGAATTTATCCGGAAACATCTAGATGCTTGTTTGTTTTTTCGCATTATATTCTTTTTTATTATTTCAACGAAGGCGTCACGCGTGAAGTCGAAGAGAAGATTCAACGGTCGTACTTGTTTGAACAGAATATTCTACAGTCGTACGTGTTTAACGTGTGTCATAAGTTTTCAGGAACTTAAGAACGCGGAAGCAAGTGTTAAAGTTGACGGCGGTTTAAACGTTTTTTGTGATTTTGGACGTAAAATACTTGTAAATATCTGATCTAACCGTCACACACAACTTGTATATTTAAAACGTGACTGTCATTTTTTATATAGATTTGTATAAATATTATTAAAAATATATGTAAATTTATATTATAAAAGATATAATAAATATAGAATAATTAGTAAAAATAACATTATTTTGTGTTTTTGAAGGGTGGTATTGAAAAATTACCATCACCCAAAAATTGTTTGACAGGCATAGGTGGGCGTCAAATTTAACCCTCGTGGAAGTATCTTATAATATCAAGAACCAAGGTCGAAACGGTTTTATTACAATTTAATACACGATTCACGAATGCTCAACATTACCAAATTAGTGCAATATCGTAAAATCCTATTTCAATTTCCTAGTTTTGCGTAAGTTTTATAAAACTTGAAATAGGAGTTATTTTAGTACAAAAGATAAAACAACTATTCATTGTAAAAAGTAGTATGGAAAAATATGTAGTTAAATTGTCACTAGGCCAACGATGTGGCATTGGACCAACCTTATAAAAAGATTATAGTAAGATTATAGTAAACCAACAATTACACAACAAGATAAACCACAATAAGAAAGAGGCCATTGAGAGGAGGGTCCTCATCATCAAGCTCACTCCAACCATCATTTACAAGGTCGTTTCCATCAATAATGGCCTCCTAGTTAGTGGTTGCATTCTTTGTTTCTACAAATTTCTCATTATCATGGCCTTGATCACGCACCGATGAGATAGCTAACGTCAAGCAAATAATCTTGTATGTACACCGATATACATAGAGTTGTGCCTTGTCATTCAATATCTAACTTAAACCAAATCCTCTAAAATTCTTAGGAGGAAACATTATTCCCAAACAACTCAATGAAATCCTTTGTCAAATGTAGAAATTACCCATACAAATTCTCTAAGTGAATTTTTAATATTTTTATAAGAAGCAAGAAAAGGAACGTAATAAGACAAATGATAAACGTGGGAAGCAGTAAGAACTTTGGAGAAATTTTGTTTCATGACAGTTATAGAGAGGGGCTTAATGATCAAGTAAGCAATCTGTTTCCCCAATATTTCAATAACATATTGCCATATGTGGGAAGGAGTTGTTTTTGCAAAAGGAATTCATGGAAAATGGAAGACTTCACCATGTTGAATCCAAAGGTGCCCTTGGAAATTACTTAAGCAAGGATCGGTGACGTAGATATGATTTCATATAATATCGGGTTTCATGCCATTGAATGCTAGAGCTAGAAGCAAGCAATAAATGTCATGATAATGTCTATAATTTTATATGTTTAACATATTAATTTAAACAAAAGAACACATCATCAACAAAAAGGACATTAACTAGTTATGAAGATATTCTTCCTAGTTAATAAATCCCCTTTGTCAAACCCTAGCTAATGGAATTTGAAAAAGATATCCAAACCCTTCTACAACTAAAACATATAACGTAAGGGCTAAAGGGAAACCTTGCAGATAGAGTGAATTAATATAAAATATTCAGTTTTAACTCCATCGATGAAGAGGTATGAGGAACATCTACAAAAACACATTTTCACATATTGAAAAAGGTAAGAACAAACCACAAATCGTTAAGGTGATTATACCAGACAAAATAAACAAAGAAGTGGACAAGGATATAAATTCATTTTCTTAATTTTATATTAGGGTTAGAAATAAAATGTATATTTAGATCAATTAAGGATCAAAATGTATATTTGTAATATAGATCAATTAGAACATGTCTCACATATAGTAAGACATGAGAAAAAAAAGTGCACTTAGTTATTTCACTATTCTAAGATGATATGAATGCACAGAGTGATGAACAAGCTATAAATGTCCTACAAATGCTTCATTTATAATTCTAGAAGCTCCCAACCCACTGGACAAAACCATTCCTTTCTAGCCGACCATTTGGTGATTTCGTACAAGATGTTAATGGATCTCTGTAGATTTTTACACCCTTACAACCGACTATAATATGTTTTTTTGTATAATAATAAGTCTCACAAAATGAGTGAAATCAAATGAAAAAACCATTCCTTTCTAGCTTCTCTCATCATACTCATGATGATCATCCTCGTGGTGAATTGAACTCGAATGAAGCACTCAATTCTTTTCAAAATCTTCACCGAACTCATGAATTTTCTAATTGTACTCGTTATCTAAGTGAACACATTGATTTTGTTCCTCGTCATAGTGTTATCTACATGATGTACCTTTCATGAATGAATTCAATTAGAGTGACTTCCTCTTCTACAATAGGAATGAGTTCATCTAGCTCCTTTCATCTATCAAGTGTTGTGCATAGATGATCCATAGGATCCAAAATGAATCTACTTCATCAAAGTAGTTAAGCACGAAGAAGGAAAATGAAACACGAGGTTCTATCTTTTTAGTAATAGGACTACCGCTCTGTGTAGAGTGGCGGTTACAGATCTCTGCGCCCGACCTGTGGTGGTGGTCCCTGGGACCGCCTTGGTCCGCATTGGGCGATGGTCCCGGATCTTTAGAACAAAAAAAAAAACGAAACGAACAACCTAGAAATTGGATGGTTGTTTGTGTCTCTTCTCCTCCCATGACCTTTCCCATTCTCCAAAGTGCACGAGAGGACATGGGAAAGGCTATAAATATATGTCTTTAGAAGAGAATAGGATCATCAAGTATGAAAGCAAGTGAGAAAGAAGTTCTTAGTGTTGTAATTGTGTTTTGTAGAAGAAAGGAGTGTTGAGACAGAGCAAGTAAGTATTTGGGAGGAAGTGTCGATATTATCTACTTCTCTTTCATACTTATTGTAAATTTTGTACTTGTTTTTTTGAATTTTCCCATAAAAGTGGGAAGAAAGAGAAATTGCCCTTCCCGACTGGTTTTTCCTCCTCTGGAGGTTTCTACAATAAAATTTGTTGGTGGTTATGAGCATAAATTCTTTCCTTTCCTGCAATTGTGGATTCTAAGCATAAGCATAATTCATTCACTAGCTATCTCTGTCATTTTCTAATAGAAAGTAGAACAACAACATTTATTTTGTGATTTTGTGGATAATTCCAAAGTTGAAGAGTTTATAGATCATTTTGGTATCAGAGCTAACAATTATCCAGGACCATGGTATTCGTTCTTGGATTTGTATGATAGTGATGAGATCTAAAGGTGAAGAGGCTTTACCTTGTGATCCAGAATTTTCTACAAAGAAGTGGAAACAGAGAGTTCAGGGACAAATGAAGGAAGAGAACTTGGTCCGTAGAATCAAGATGTTGAGACCATGATGGATAGGATATTTAGAAGGAAAGAAGAACTTGCTGATTTACAAAAGACAACTTATGCTAAATAAGACTCCATGGAATCATGGTTTGGGTTTAGCTGAAAAGTTTGGCATAGGAAGGAGCCACCATGAGGAAAGTTATGGGGAAGAGCATGAAGAAGAGACTTCAAATACAAGAGAAAAGGTAAAATTCGATCATACTCTTAAAGTTGAGACGAAACTTGATATTAAAAGCTTTGAAGGAAAAGTAGATGCGGAGTTGCTTGATAAATGGTTAAAACAGTTAGAAGTCTACTTTAGCATCCATAATGTCACTGAGGCATAGAGGATCACCTTTGCACGTCTCAAAATGGAGGGACACGCTCTGGTTTGGTGGGAAACCCATCTAACCACTTGTGAAAAGAAGAAGCATCCTATTGTGAAATCTTAGCAAGAATTTAAAGAATTACTTACAAATGACTTCTATCCTGATTGGCCACAAGATTGACCAAATGATTAAATGGCAGTATTTTAGACAAGGTAGTGGTCAAAGTGTGCAGGACTATACTACGAGTTTCAGAGGCAGACCATGTTGCTAAACATGGACTTGGAGGATGAGGATATTCTGACTAAGTACTTGGGAGGACTTCACACTCACCTTCGAAGAAAATTCATCTCCACAAGCCCGGAGATCTCAACGAGGCGTGTGTGCAAGCATACTACATAGATGATGAAAAGAAGCAAGGGGAAGTAGAGTCGAGGGAAAAGCAATTACAAATCAGCAGAAAAAAGAGTATGGGAAAACAAGTAACAAGGGTAAGTGGAAAGGGAAAGGTAAACAAGCTACCACTACTTTAAATACTTGTAAAGATCCCAAGAATTTTTGCAAGAACTGTGATATTAATGGTCATACTGACACTACATGTTGGAAGTTACATCTAGAGTTGCATCGAAGAACCGAACCAAGGACTCGAAGAAGTCCATGAAAGCTATAAGAACAAAAGGGGAGGTGGAAATCAAAGATGACTCTGATGTAGATGAAAGGCTCGAGATGCATTCCACCAACATGGACAGCTAAGAAGAGGAGATGAGTAGACTATTCTAGATCAAAATCTAGATCAAGAGAACTAAGGTAAATGCTTTGGTTGATATCGGTTCTCAATCTAACTTGATTTCTGAAGAAGTTGTAAAGAACCTTGTTCTTGAGACTTACAAGCATCCACACCCTTATCCTTTGGGTCATGTGAAGAAGGGTGTCGAAATCAGTAACAAGAAGATGTAAGGTCAAGTTTGGGATAAATTCCTAGTATATTGATGTTTTAGAAGCTAACGTTATTCCACTTAATGCTTTTGATGTTGTATTTGGGAGTCTTTGTATATTAGGGATGCTATATTTATGAGAAGGGAAAATTGGTACCGATGGATCAAGGATGGGATCAGCTACAACATCCGGGCACACTAGCGTAAGACACATGTTACTATGGTGAGTGTTAACCAAGCAAAACGACTTATTCAAACAAATCATAATCTGTTTTGTTTACTTTTGTTAAAGGATTAACAAGAGGGGTAGAAGTTTCAGATATTTCTAACTAGGGAAAGCATGATTTGGATAGTATTATTCAAATTCTTTTGGGAAGTTTTTCAGGCTCCTAATGGGTTACCACCAAAACGGGAAGTAGAGCATGAGATTCAGTTATTGCCAGAGTCCCCTCTCCGAACATCGAGTTGTATAGGCAATCCTTTCTTGAGAGTACTAAAGTAAAGAAACAACTCCAAGAACTACTAGACCAAGGGGTGATACGTCCGAGCACCTCACCATGTGGTTCGCCTATTGTGATGGTGCCAAAGAAGGATGGTTCTTGGAGAATTTGCATTGACTACCACGCTTTGAAAAAGATCACCATAAAGAATGATATATCCACTTCCCGCATAGATGATCTCTTCGACCAGCTTCAAAGATGCCAAATTCTTCACAAAAGTTAGATCTCAAGTCCGGTTATCACCAAGTTAGAATGAAGGAGGAGGATATATGGAAGACTTCCTTCAAAACAAAACAAGGTTTGTATGAATGGTTAGTACTTCCTTTTGGGTTATGCAATGCACCCGCTACATTTATGAGATTGATGAATGATGTATTGTGGGATTTCATATATTCATGTGTCATTGTATATGTAGATGATATTATGATTTTTTTTACCACATGGGAAGAACATCTAACCCATTTACAAAAAGTCTTGCAAGCTCTCAAGGAGAAACAACTGCTTTGTAATATGAATAAATGTGAGTATGCCAAACAATCACTTGTCTATCTTGGGCACGTGGTTAGAGGAGGAGAGCTATGAGTGGATCCAAAGAAGGTGGAAGCCATCACCAATTGGCCAACACCTATAGGAGCCATAGAGACTAAGATTTTTTTGGGAATCGTGACAAAGACATGCGGAAGTTCATTCTAGGTTTCTCCATGATTGCAACACCTCTACACATAGTGGCCACAAAGAGTAAGGGTTTTGACTGGGGTAAGGAACAAGACAAATCCTTTGAGTTATTGAAATACAAGATTAGTCATGCTCCAATACTTGCTCTTCCTAATTTGCAGCATCCTTTTGAAGTAGAGATAGATGTCGTGATTACGCCATGGGCATAGTGTTACTTCAAAGAGGTAAACCCGTATGTTATCATTATGAAACTTTCACTTCAGCAGTTAAAGGATATTCAATATATGATAAGGAAATGTATGCACTAGTTCATGTAATTAAAAATGGAAGCATTATTTGTTGGGTAAAGAAACTATCATGCACACTGACCACAAACCTCTCTAGTATTTGCAAGCACAATCTAAATTGTAGTAGTCAATGCACTACAAATGGATGGGGTTCCTTCAAAGAGTTCCATCTGGTGATCAAATACAAGAAAGGCAGTACAAAATTGGTGGCAAACATGTTGTCTAGGCCACCCACACAAGAGAAATTTTCATGTTTGGCCACTATCTCTCGTATTGAGCCCTTCACGAGGAAGCTTATGGAGAGGCATATGCCCAAGACAAATACTTTGGGGTGACATTTCAGCAAACAGTAGTCCCAAGAGGCTGAAAGGACACGGATTAAAGATTGTTATATCAAAGAAGGGCTGCTCTACCAATGGGGGAAGATTTACACACCAAAAGAAGAAATAATTCTATTGATGAGGGAAGCACATACCTCGAAAGTAGTAGGACATTTCGGTGTTTGTAATACCCTAGCCCACTTGCAAAGGTATGTGTATTAGACCAATATGCAAGAAGAAGAAGTATCAAAATTTATACGGGATGTAAACTTTGTTGTACTAAAGAAGCCTAAGACTAGGAAGGAGGGTTTATATATGCCTTTGCCAATACCTACTCAACAAAGTGGGAAGGACATTTCTATGGATTTTGTAGGAGGATTACCTATGTCTAAACATGGTCATGAATATCTATATGTTGTTGTTGATAGATTCAGTAAGATGTGTATCCTTATGGCATGTAAAAAGATAGTATAAGCACATGAGGTGGCAGATATTTTCTTTGTTAATGTATGGGTGCATTTTGGTTTGCTAAAGTCTATTGTTTCTGATAGGGATTCTAGGTTCTTGGGGAAGTTTTGGACTACTTTGTGGGATAAGATGGATACCAGTTATAGAGGAGCAAATATTTCCATCCACAGATAGATGGATAAACAGAGGTGGTAAACAGGACTTTGGTATAGTTGATCAAAGGGTATAACAACAAATATCCAAGGACTTGGGATGAGTCCTTAGCCTACATTCAACATTCCTATAACCGAGTAGTACACACATCCACTATGAAGTCACCATTTGAAGCATGCTTGGGATATCTACCTACAAATCTGCTGGACATAACAATTGGGTAGCAGGATGAGGAGGAGACACGAGACATAGAGGTGACTAGAGAAAACAAATTCATTGAGAGGATCCGACAAATCCATCTCAAATTCAAAGAACAACTAGAGAAATCTCAAGCCAAGTACAAAGCTAGGCACGATCAACATAGGAGAGAACATAAACTACATGTTGGAGATAGAGTTTGGCTTTACTTGAGCAAGGAGAGACTACAAGGTCAAGCACAAAAACTCAAGCCACTACGATATGGACCCTTCACCATATTGGAGCAGGTTGGAGAAAATTCTTTTCGGCTTGACTTGCCACCATTTATGAGGATGTAATCTATAGTAAACTATGAGAACTTGCACCTATATGAGCCATCCATGCTAGATGAAGATGAAGGTCTACATTTTCTACCTTTCATTGAGGATTGCGTCTTGGACTCATAAGGTGAATTGGAGAAGGATGTAGTGTTGCAGCAAAATGTCAGAGAGACAAGGAGAGGTCCACAGGAGTCTTGGTAGATTGGACTGAAAGGAAAGACACCAAGGCAGGCCAGTGGTACTCAAAGGAGAAAGTGAGGGAATTATTTCCTCATTTACTCCCCACTAAGATTTTGTGGGACCAAAAGCCTCCTAATTAGGGGAGGTGTGATCCATAGGGATCCAAAATAAATCTACTTCATCAAAACAACAAGATTTAAGAAGGAAAAATGAAACACGAAGGTTCTACATTTTTAGTAACAAGACCTCCACTCGCTCTGAGCAAGAGTTATAGAACCACTACCCAACCAGGGTGGCGACCTGGGACAATCGGCCCGCATTGGGCGGTGGTCATGGCTCTTTCAGATAGAAAACAAAAATACGAAACGAAGAACCTAGAATTTGGACGGTTGTTTGTGTCTCTTCTCCTCCATGACCTTTCCCATTCTCCAGTGCATGGGAGGACATGGGAAAGGCTATAAATACATGTTTGTAGAAGAGAATAGGATCATCGAAGCATGAAAGCAAGTGAGCAAGAAGTTCTTAGTGCTGGAATTGTGTTTTGTAGAAGAAAGGAGTGTTGAGACAGAGCAAGCAAGTATTTGGGAGGAAGTGTGAGATATTATCTACTTCTCTTTCATACTTATTATAAATTTTGTACTTGTTTTTTTGAATTGGCCAATAAAAGTGGGAAGAAAGAGCAATTTCCCTTCCCGACTGGTTTTTCCTCCTCTGAGGTTTCTAGGATAAAATTTGTTGGTGTTTATGAGCTTAAATTATTTCCTTTCCTACAATTGTGGATTCTAAGCATAAGCATAATTCATTCACTAGCTATCTCTGTCATTTTCTAATAGAAATTAGAACAACAATGTTTATTTTGTGTTTCTGTGGATAATTCCAAAGTGAAGAGTTTACAAATCAATAGATCTCTTCGAACTAATGCTTGAGAGCATACGGATGGTTTTATTTCATGTTTAGGCCATGAGACACATTCCCGGCCTTGTGATGGTGGAAAAAAAGTGAGATAAGAAGAAAGGGATTTGTCGTAACATTTTGTGCTTGATTTCAAGAATTTCTATTTTTAGCAGGTCTTATCAAGGACTCATTATTTTTGGCAAGTTTTCACAACTTTACTCTTTTGATGTCTCTTGTTTGTTTGGGGGATGTGGATGCTAAGAATTCACCTATTTTGACCACTTAATTTTTTTAGACATGCCCCGCCATGAAAATATTCTATTTTTAGTAATTACATATACATGTGTCACCAAACAAAATTGGTCTTGAAATTATGGGTTTCATTCCAAGATTCCCTACTCTAATTTACATATGATACCCTCATTTGGATGAGTGGGAAAATGATATTATCATCAAAGGAGGTATAATAATAAGAAAAAATCAGTCCTCCATATCTCAAAAATCAGCCACCCCATCATGCATGAAATGGATCGATCAAAGTAGATATTTTAAGGATCATTCACTCCAAGTTTAAGATGATTTCACCCGCCCGATCTCTCGTTGAAATGAAAAAACAACTTGATGCCATTTTATGTTGTGGAATAGAATCCTTTAATTGAGGTTGAGGAGTGTTTCAACATTAATTTCATGAAAATGGATAACTATGTGGTGAGAGATAAGTTTGAATGAGTTTTACGAAGTTTTAACTCACCCTGCTGACTACACCTTGAACCCGGGTTGATGTTGAGTTTGAATGGAGTTTTCATGTGGTAAAATTAGGATGATTGGGACAATTGGTTAAAAAAGTGCAACTTGGGGCAAGATTGTGACGATTTGTAGCATGGGAGGAGAGGTGAATGAGATGAGGGGGCTAGGAAAGTACCTACAGAGTCGAGAGGGGTCGTATAGGGGTCCATGAGCTCAAGATTTGCATGGGTCACACTTTCTTCTCCCATGTGTCCCCTTTGGGTAATATGAGACAATTAAGATAATTGGGACATAAAATTGTGACTTAGGTGAGGGATTCAGGTCGCACTTTTGTGCCCCTCTTATCCCCCTACACAATGGGGCAATTAGGACAAATGTGACAATTAGGACACACAAGACACAAACCGTGACTTAGGGAGGAGGATGAGATAAAAATTTTGTGTCCCTCATATCCCCATTGCCCCCAATGAGAAAATTTGGACACAAGGAAGTGAAAAGTGTGATCAAATAAAACCGAAATCTAGATTTGCACTAGATGTCTAGAAATAGCTAGGAGACTTGTTTTTCACCATGAGGATTATGATGATGTTTTGCATGGTCAAATACTATATGATTTTGACTCCAAAATGCATTATATGATCAATGGAAGAACATTTAGAATTGGAATATTTCTAAAATGAAAAATTTAGGTTCATTTTTGTTTGGAATGGAGAGGGACAGCTGCATTTTTTGGAATGTTTTAAGAAACCTTTAAACCTCAAATCAAAATTAATGCACCAACCATGTAGATGTTTCTCATATATTTATGATGCCTATTTTTTTCCTTTTAACTCCTTATGGAGCTCCCGAAATCATCTTGAAAATTCAGGTTTCACTTTTAGGGTGTTTATTCCTTGTACTTAGAAAACCCGCTATTGAGAAAATTGTCCCCGAACGATAAATTATTTACTAAATATTTCCTAAATTTCCTTGAATACCATCAATGATCTCTGAAATAACCTCTAAATGCTTTATATTTTTCCCCGAACTTTCTCGAGGGTGTTTATCACCTACACAATGGCCAAAAATAAAAGTTTTGGGCCTCTAGAAGAAACCGAATCACTAAGTTCATCTAAAGGGGGGTGTTTTAAGACAATTATTAACCAAATTGTATCAAATAGAGATGATAAAAAAATTGTATATCGTCTCAAAGTGGGTGTCTCTAATTATTATCTCTCGAGAGACAATATAGATTAATACATATTTTGTCTCTTTAGAGACAATATCATTGTTGTCTCTTTAGAGACAATATCATTGTTGTCTTTGTAGAGAAAATATCATTTTTCTCCCTAGAGACTATATCATTTTTTTCTCCTTAGAGACAATATAGAATACTATTTTTTTGTCTCTCTAGAGACAATACTAATTTCATTTGTTTTGTCTCTCTAGAGATGATACTAATTTTAATTTTTGTCTCTTTGAGACAATACAAATTTAAAGAATTAAAAACTAAATTTCAAGAATAATAAATAACTAAATGTCTTCTAGTGCAATGAATGGATACACATCATCAATGACACTAGAGCGAGCTAGTGATCAATATTATAAAAAAATTGGGTTGAATTTTGTGCTCACAAATGGATCCACAAACATTTTATTAATATCAAAAGAAGAGAATACAAAAGGGTGCCTAAATGTCGTTAACCCTTGACATAGAATGGTACACTTATTTATTGAGTTACAATTTCACTCTGACACCTCCTCCAAACATATTGTCATATATTCTATAATTAATTCTTTCTAACTAGTTTTACAAGACAGAGTGACACCTCCTTCAAACATGCTGCCATAGATTCTTGATCTGATTCTTTCTAACTAGTTTTACAATGAAATATAAAACTCCATATGAGAGGAATTTTGAAACAATATCCATAGAATCATGTGCTGACATCACTACAGATAAGAAGAATCACCATCATTATCATTACATCATTAAGTACTATAATTATAAGACATCATTATATTGATCTTTAATAAAAATAGATGATAGTTTAGTTATAAACTTACTTAAATATAAGCAATATTTTTGTAGATCAAAATGGTCAATTAGATCTTTTATAAGTTGTCATGTTTGTTGGCCATTTGTAACAGAAAGAACTGAAAAACAACATGAAACCCTTGAGTTAATATCAAAATAGGAACATGTTGGTAAAAGAAGTGATCATACCCTTAATAAATTGAAGCATAATTCAACTAATATTATGAACTCTAATAAATAAAAACATAAGTTGCAGTTCAATTTATATGTTGTAGTTGCAACAACCCTTGTAGACATGCATGCAAAATGTGGAAGCATAGACAAGACAAGTGAAATGTTTGACAAAATGCCTCAAAAGATGTTGATTTAAAAATATTTATTAAAACCTATTACAGGAAACTAATGTAAACTATGATATATAGTTGTTAAGTACAATATGACACAAGAAAATAAGAAAGTAAGTATGAAACTCTAAGCAAGAGATGTAAGAAGAATTACTTAGTTGATTTACACTTGATCTGGAAGTGTTTTGGACAGGGAAAAATGCTAAATAGGAAGTGAATAATGTCGTAAATGCTCAGGATAAATTATGTAACTTATGAATAGAGTCGGAATGGGCGCCTAGGCTAGGAAGGGGCGTTTGGGTTCCAGAGACTACTATTGGGCACCCATGACTATGTAAATGGTTGGAATTTGATTTTTAATGTGTCACACAAGTGTTGTAAATATCCCATGTTGATCACTTATATGTCACTCCTTGATCACCAAAGGTACCTATAACCTACAAAATAGAAGTTCACCTGCAAAACCCACAAAACCAAATCAAATCCAAAAATAAAAATATGTTATATGGGGAGTTAGATTGACCCCATGGTCACCTAATAGAGTGAACTTATGACCGAGCGCTACACTATATCTTAGACTCCATGTAGTTATTGTGAGTGTGTGTAAGAATGGTTCCCTAGGAAGCCCTTGTGCAAGATGCACTAGATAGCGGGCTATATTTACTAGAATATGCAAATGTGTGTATGGAATAAAATGAAATTTTCCTTCTTATACAATGTATGTATAATATGCAGTCCCTTGTCCCTTGAATGAATGCCAAATGGATCTTTTGAGTGCTTTAGGTTCCTTTTGAGTGTAATATTAGGTTATAGTAATAATACTTAGAGCTTGGTCCTTTATTTTAAACCTATAATTATGTATTTATATGATTCCCTCATTTGAATTTCGTAATTGAAAACTGGAAGGCTAACCCATAAGTGTAAAACATGCCCAAAAGATAAAATAGACCCAAAAGGAGCGAGTAAGATAAAAAAGGGATCAAGGAATCCTAGAGGGGACAATGGCACTGGGCACTCATGTCCTAGCTAGGATTAGGTGTATGGAGCCATAAAAGATAAATATTTAAAATACCGATTAGGTTTTAGGGTGTGTAAGTCCAAATAGAAAATAAGAAACACAAAAAAGGCCAAGAATAGTCATCAATTACTAGTTTTCTTGCTTATGAATCATATGAATGCTAGTATGTGTTTAGGACCTAGAAATGTACCCAAGTGTGTGATTTTGTGTCTACTTTTACCCCACTTTATGTTGTTGAGTGAATACTTGATAACATAAAGTAGATAAGAGATATGTACCTAATAACCATGTAGAGCATGCGAAGAAATGCATGTTGAGTGGACAAGTGAAGCATGGAATGATACAAAAATGAAGTGTGGAAACTAGGAAAGGAAAGTGACCCTAGGGTGAAACATATGCATTTACATAGTAGTTTTTGTTTTCTTATTCTTATAAGGATGAACCTACAAAAATAAGAGCAATAATGTATTCAAAGTATTGTATATGATAAATCAAAGAAAATTTTGCATAAGTATGTAAAAGTGTGTAAAGGAAAGTGTGTAACTGATGTATAAGAGTGTAAAATGATAGAAAATGTCATGAACTATTGTGAATAGTGATTTTTTTGGGCGATCTCATGCCAAGTTTGAGTTTTTGGGAAATCTCACACCAAAAGTGAGTTTTTTGGGCAATCTCATGTCAAGTGCAATTTTTTTGGGTGATCTCATGCCAAAGAGCAAGTGTTGAGGAGAGAGGTCTAGTGTTACTCTTCTTCCATGAATCTTTTTGATAAACACCAATGTAGATGGTGTGTCCCCGATTTCTTCCTATTGCCCCGATTTTTCTAAATTATTTTGATTGTCTTGAATATAGGAAATATAATGCATTCTAAGATTGGAGGATTGTTCCTATAATTGGTAAACCGCTCTGAATACTTTGGTAGACTATGCTAATATGATAAGTTGATCAGTATGTGCCCCAAGCCATAGGAACCTGTGGGAGGACATTGGCACCTAGGCACTTATGTTTGATGTTGGGCGTTGGCGTTTGTGTTGTGATTCTGACCCATTTTGATTCTAATCCATTTATGTAAATGTATGTTGTGCTAATTCTCAGACACGCATATATGAACTCTAGCTTTGAGCTGTTATATGGGTGATTTATTCACCCAATGTATGCCCCCTTGTTTGGGATGCATGCGATGACTGTAGGAGTGTGCAGCCCAAAAGAGAGAACCTGATGTTGATATGAAGTTGATACCTATAGGGGGTAGGGGATGTGCATGGTAGAAACCAAGGCATATGCAAACAAAGTGGCTAGAATCATTTATTAGTAGAAAAAAATAGCAAGCATGTAATGGAAGACAATGTAACAAGAAAGTTTGCAAACAAGATAAACCATGTAAAGTGGGTTTCAAACATGGGACAAAAATCACAATGTAACAAGATACCCAAGGAAGAAGCAGATAAAAGCATATAATGAGCATACAAGGAAAAGGGCATAGCCCACTTGAACAATAACATACAATAGGAAAGCAAAATGTAATAGACCACCATGGTGGCATATAGTCTCATAAGGCAAATGCTACACATAAAGCACCCATTAGCATGTTAAAAATATAAAGAGTATGTTAAATCATTTATGTATCAATGGAATAAGTAGTGTGCTAGTAAGAATAAGAAGTAGTATATGATGAAATGATAACACATGTAATATGTGAAACTAGTAAATGTAGATGCCCCCAGGATCCTTAGTGGGAATGGTAAAAGGTACAATGGTAAGCATCAATATAGCGTATGAAAATCTATAAGAAATTCTTATTCACTCCAAAATTCTAAGTGAACGTGCATGTGTGTGTATATAAATATAATGACATATCGAATATCTTACTAGCATAGTAAGAAAAGTGAAAGATGTAAGTAGTATAAGCTAGCAAGAATAAATGCAACTAAGATATGCAAATGTTGTATGAGTGTGATGGTGTGGTATGCAAAGTGTGAAGATGGGAGGAGATGCATTACCCCAAGTGGATATGCATGAAATGAGGTTCATTTATCAATTCCCATCGTATTCAAGAATGAACCATATAAAAGAGTGTGTCATCGGAAATGGTTAAAAATGTGTGCTAGAAAGATAGATCATGGAGAATAGAGTGTGAAAAGTGATTATGGTGAGGTTCATGTTTCATATTTAGACCCTCAACAATGAGTATCAACCGGATGGAACTAGAGTTCATTATAGGGTAATGCTTTGAAAATGTGTGCTAGAAAGATAGATCATGAAGCATAGAGCATGAAAAGTGATTGTGGTGAGGTTCATTTCAGAGTTAGACCCTTAGCATTTGAGTATGAATCATGGAACTAGAGTGCATCGTAGGGTAACGAGTGTGTTGTGTGAGATTTGATGCTGGAAAATATATGTTGTGACAAATAGAGTGTGAAGTTTGTAATGTGGAGTTCATTGATGCAATATGCCCTCAACAATCAACTGTGAACCGTAGCATGAGATTGTGTCATCTGGTAATGACAATACAATGTGTGTACCAACGAAGTGAGTATTCTTAGACATGGAAAACAGAGTATAAAGTGTAAAAGTAGAAACTAGAGATAATTGATAGTGCTAGAAGGGGGAGTGTGATGCCCCCAAGTGTGTACATAAGGAGTTATTAGGCCATTGTGAGAAAGAATAGCCAAAGTATGTATAGTGCACTAAATGATGTGCATCATATATATAAAGTAGTATGTATACCATGAATAGAAGGATCCATAAGTAAACATGAGTAGAAAATCACATATGGGGTAGTATAGGATCATATAGAGATGTAGCAAAGTGTGCCCAGAGTGTAAATATGAGAAATTGCTGCTAGAAATATTCACATGAATTGCAAAGCAAAAGTAATATATAGATGCATATGTGAATAGCCTAGATATACAAATGTTGATTAGAACATGTGACTATGATGGGGGAGGAGAATTCAATGCCCCCAAAGTGTATGAGTGATGGAGATCTATCTGTGGATGGAAGAGAGACCATGCCATGATGAAATATTGGCAATGTCTTAGGAGTATCAGTATTTTGTTAGGAGGATTAGATTTTCCAAAGTAATATGTAGTATGGAGAACATATGGAAATTATTTTTGTGATGGTGATTATGTGAAATAGTGTAAACCTCGGGAGAAGATATGGTGGGAATAGAAGGAGTAAATGGAGGGAGATATCTGAGGTCAAGTTTGGTGGATTGTGTGGGAATGGAAAGAGGTTCTTTTACTCCTTTACATATTTTCCTAATCTGGTGCCAATGAAATGTAACAAAGCATATACCAATACCCAAGACCATACTTTTTGAAATTAGGAGGAGGGGTGACCAAAGTAGGGGCTTTAGGTGAATGATCAATAATGTTACAAAAGGAAAATGGGGAGGGATCTTCCAAGGCCTCATAGACCACACCCTGGTATAGGAATTTAATACATGCGTGAAGGGTTGAAGGGACCACATGCATGGCATGGATCCAAGGTTGTCTGAGGAGAATATTATAATTAATATTTTTAGGCATTACATGGAATGGGATGGACAAAGTGCATGACCCAACAGTAATGGGAAGTGTGATTGTACCTACATATGAAAAGTATATGTTAGTGAAAAATGCAAATTAGAGGTCCCTTTGATTTGTTTAATGTGCTCAAGATGTTGGATTGTAGTTTCTTTGCTTCAGATTTGTGGATTCATTTAGACAACATCTCCCCTTTGATTGTGCTTGGATTTTCTTGATGAATAATGATAATTGATATATTGGATGATAGAGTGATGATGGATTGATAGAGTGGATGGATTGATTGGATGATAAAAATGGAAAATTTTGGTTAAGGATTCTTAAGATCATCTAACTAGCTCTCATGGAGGAGGAGAGCTCAATTTATAGTTTGTAGGTGGATGATTCAATGGCTAAGATGAAGCCAAGTTGGATTTGGATCAAGGGTGGAGAATTGATGAGAATAATGGAGGATTCTAGAATGGAAATTCTATAATTTGAGAGAAGATTCAATGGAGAGTTGAAGGTTTATTTGAATTTTTTAATGGAGGGAAGTTTAGAGAGGCTTCTAGA
Organism: Taxus wallichiana var. yunnanensis; assembly: GCA_018340775.1. Classification (NCBI taxonomy): domain Eukaryota; kingdom Viridiplantae; phylum Streptophyta; class Pinopsida; order Cupressales; family Taxaceae; genus Taxus; species Taxus wallichiana. Next base: position 594,083,703 of record CM031234.1, on the reverse strand, counting down.
AATAGAAGCCTCTAGATTTAGAGGTGGAGCATGTGATTAGGATTAGAGTTAGATTAGTTTAGTAAATGATGATTAGGGGTGAGGTTACATGGAAAGGCTAGGTGTAGGGATGTGTAGAGTAGGTGGGTAGGTAGATATAGGAATATTAAATTCCTAGAAAATGTTAATATGGATTAAGATAATGAATAGTAGGATATAATAATGGATTAATGAGATTAATGATGAAATGGAATAAATGATAAGTGATAAATATATTAATGGTAAAATGGGATTTAATAATGATTTAAAAGGATCAATGATGGAATGATAAATAATGATAATGGATTAATCTTGTAATTAATTATTATATGGGTGATGATGTTATTTGCATGAGACAGATTGATCGTAATTAAGCATGTCGACATTTTAGATTTCTACAATACCTAAGAGTTTTTAGGAATATTTTCAAAGCCACGAATACAAATAGATGATGGTATTAAGGATGCTTCGGAAAGGCCAAGTTGTTGAAGGAATGGTAGATTACAAATGTTAAGGCCGAAACCATTATCAACTAAAGCTTGTTTAACCCCTATGTTATTGATACAAACATGAATATAAAGAGGGGTTCATTATCCAAAATATATTGAGAAGGAATTTCTATAGATGTAAAAGTGATATGGTCTTCCTTAAAAGATAATGTTATAGTAAATTTATGATACACATATTCTGGAGAAGTATGAGGATGAATATAAGTGTTGGAAAGAAAAGATTGGATTTTAGTTTGGCGTCGTGGATTATCCCATAAAAATTCACGGATGGAGACACTCATGGTGATAGGATTCTAGTATATTGAATCTGAAAATAGATAAGGAATTAATAGTGTTTAAATGATGGTACGAGTTCACCAAATTATTTAACAAAAAATAGATTTATTAAATCCTATTGCAGAGTAACTGATGTAAACTATGATATACAACTGTTAAGTACAATATGGCACAAGGAAATAAGTAAGTATGAAACCCAAAGAAAGAGGCGTAGGAAGAATGACTTAACTAATTTATGCTTGATTTGGAAATGTCCTAGACTAGGAAAACTATTGAACATGAAGTGAACAAAGTGTCGCAAATGCTCGTGATAAATTCTAAAACTTACGAACAAAGTCGACATGGGTGCCTGGGTGCAAGAGACTACTAATCGGTGCCTGTGACTACGTAAATGGCCGAATATAATTTTTAATGTGTCATAAATATCTCATGTTGATCACTTGTATGTTGTTCCTTCATCGCCAAAGGTACCTATAACCTACAAAATAGAAGTTCACCTACAAAACCCATAAAACCACATCAAATATAAAAACAAAAGATGCAATATGGGGAGTCGATCGACCCTATGGTCATCCGATAAAGTTAACTTGTGGATCGAGCATCGCACTACATCTCAAACTCCATGTAGTTCTTATGAGTGCATGTAATAATGGTCCCTTAGGAATCCCTTGGCAAGATGTACTAGATAACGGCTATATTTTTTAGAATATGTAAATGTGTGTATGGAATAGAATGAACTTCCCCTTCCTATGTAGTGTATGTAGAATATGCATTTCCTTGTCCCTTGAATGAATGCCAAATGAATGCATTGGAGTGCTTTAGGTGCCTTTTGAGAGAAAGCTTAGGTGATAGTTGTAGACACCTAAAATCCACCTACGCAGTTTTACTACTAAAATTGTACTAATTACCCTCTTTCCCATTATTTTCATAATAATTAGTGATTTACCGCTAATTAACTAATGTTTCCCCCATTTTTATCAATTAACGAAATTTTTTTAATTAACTAGCCTTTACTTCACTCCGGATTCTAATTAACGACACTTCGCTAGTTATAATCCTCTTCTGGTCAAATAATTAGTTACTATTAGTTGATTAAGCCTATTTACCCTCGTATTTAATCAATAAATCTTCTTATTAGTTAAAACCCCCTTCTATCCATTCAAAATCTTCCTATTTCCCTCCAAATAATCTCTAATGCTTTCTAAGCTTATCCTAGCCTATTAATTAATCCTATTTGATTAATTAAAGCACCCCAACTCCCATGAGTTGCTAATCACTTGTTAATTCTTCTAATCAAGCTTAATTCTTCTAATTACACTTTATCATTTATCCCACATGCACTAGGATTCATGCTTCTCCAAATTGGAAAGCTATATAATAAACCTAGTATTCCCCTCACACACCACACCACACTTTGAATAGTGGAAATTATAGGCATATTGATAAGAGCATTCTCCATTGATTTGGAATAGCTACTTCATCTTTGCATCCATTCTACCATTGTTGAGTAGAAAGGAAGATCTAAGAATGGCCTTGTAGCCATTTCTTGGTGAGATCCTTCCCTCTCTTTGGAGATTAACACACAAATTTGATTTCTCATTGATCTAAAGAGGCTCATGTTTTAGAGTAATCATACATACAAGAGTAGGAATGGTTAACATTAGGTGATTTAATTCATGTTTATGCAATAGAATAGTTTTTTCCTTTAAGATCTTATCTTGATGTCCTTAGTAGATTAACTTTCCTTTGAAGCTACTTGGTGTTAGTTTCATGCAATTAGTATAGTTAGTTTAGTATGGCTACATTTGGCACGCCCAGTGGAACTCGAACCTATTGTCTCTTATAGTTAATTTCAAGTTTTTTCTTACTAACCCTCATTTTTGCATTTGTAGATTAAACTAGAGTTTTCTAACTAGATTAGTTGAGTTTTCTTGTTTTTGTGCTCTTTGCAGGAATAAGGGAGGTGAGGTGTTGTCAAATTTGAAGCAAATTGGAATTTTTTTGAGATATTTTGACATTCTTCTTGTCAAAATCATGTATTTTTGAAGTTCTACAGTGCCTTATACTAGCGTGAAACCATTTGCGCTATTGTCAAAAGTTGTGCGTTGTCAAGTTACTTAGGCTTGCGCTAAGCGTTTCTCTGTCAAGCGCTACTATTAAACTAGAATTTTGGTCCTCTATCTTAGGCTTGTGCTACCGTGACTGGCTTATGTTATCGTCTCTCTGCCTATGTTAGTGTTGAATTTATTTTCAATGATATGTGTTTTTTTATCTCGGACATGCGCTAGTGTGAAGATGCCTACGTTAGTGTGGAGATGCTTACACTACCATGTCAAGCTTGTGATACTTGTTGAATAGGCTTGTACTAGTGTGATGTGCTAATTTTTGGCTAGGGTTTCATATTTGGATTTTTTACACTTTTTTTTATTTTTTAAAGGTTTCACTTTTGTTCTTGCAGGTTTTTTATTTAGGTCAATTTTCTAACATGTATAATGCTTTGATGAGTATTGTTTTTCCATGCTTTGTATGATTTTGGCTAAATCTTGTGTATGCTCTTCTCTTGCACCATTGTGTGATCTTGAGAATCAAAAGCAACTTTAGACCTCTTTTCCTAACATTTAGATTAAGTGGGAAATTTCATTATTCATTTTTGTGCTTAAGGGAATGAACCTTTTATAAAGCATTGCTATGATCCTTTGATTTAAAAGTTTTTCATTGATATGAGTTAAGCTAAAGCTTGTGTATGCTCTTCTCTTGCACCATTGTGTGATCTTGAGAATCAAAAGCAACTTTATTTTTCATTTTCTAAGAACTTGGATTAATTTGGATGAACCTTATACAAAATAGGTTGTAGTTGTTTGATTCTAAAAGGATTTTCATTGCTATCTAGTTGAGTTACTTGTTGTCTATGCTCTTCTCTTACGTCCTTAGATGATCTTGAGAACCGAAAAACAACATTTAATCCTCTTTTGTAATATTGTAGATCTTTTGGATAACTACTAACTATTTAATTGTAGGATTGTTTTCGTGTAAATGTACAACAGGAAATCGAAGTTTCCAAGCATGACAACTATACCCCTATGCTAAATTTTTCATGTTTTATCATTCCTAGGCAACCCCGACTCTATCCAGTCAGTCCAAATTACCTCCAAACCAATGTTATATCATCCCCCTAGGTGATTTAGGAAATTCCATTCATTCCCTTAGGTGATTTTAGGACTTCGTTGAAAATGTAAATTTTGGGGAGTCACGGGAAGGGCTATCGATGGCCTTCCTAGGACTGGATCAACCCACTGGAGAAAAACGGAAGGGAAAAATTCAAAATGGAGGTTAATGGAAGACCTTATAACATCATGGAAATGATCTTGGAAGTTTTGGGAAAGTTTTGCAAGACTTGGAGCGATCCTGAGTTAAAAATAGGGTTTACAAGCCTAAAGTGTACATAGGCCTAAAACAACTATTGGGATTCGTAAGAAGATTATGAGAGCTCTAGATGGAGTTAGAAGTAAAAGAAACATATTATAAAATATAATTCCAAGACCCACATTATGGTGAAATAATATTTTTCACAACACCTTGGCGCATATGATTGGAAGGTAGTTTTTCTCAGGCACAAGTGGAGTCCTAGATACAAAATCTGATTTTTAGGGATCAGATGGTCGAATCAAGACATGAGAAACCCATCATTGGATTTAAAATTCAATTTATAGTCAGAATCATATAAAATTTTTCCAAGAAATACCACTGGGAGTTCAAGTTATCTTCATTCCAAATTACCCTCTCAAAGGTAGTTCAGGACTTAGTCATTTTTCGAGAGGACACGTGTCAACACCAGGAGCCTAGCAGGGATTTCATGTCCCCGAAGTCCCTGAGGTCAGGTACATCAGACCTTGAAAAATGTTCCCAGCCCCCATGGGACCTATGGGACCCTCATATGACCTCCCAACTTGACAGTTCAGCCCCTTAGGTGCTTTTTTGGAGCATTCATCCCCGTCGTCGGATCGGGCGCCACGTGTCAGCTCCAGGACCACCGTGGAATTTGATGTCCCTTATGCACATGAGGTGGGGAAATAATACCTTGAAAAATTCACCCATCCTCCATAGGGAGTCTTCTGGACACTCACATGACCGCAGCTCAATTCGGCCCCAGTGTGCTTTTTTGGAGCATTCATTCTCTACCGTTGGATCGGGTGCCACATGTTAGCTCTAGGACCACCGTGGAATTTGATTTCCCTTATGCACCTCAGATGGGGGACATAAGACCTTGAAAATGAGCCTAGCCCCCATAAGGAGTCTTTTGGACACCCATGTGACCACCTTTCAGCTCCCAGTGCTTTAAAGCAACTTTTTCCTCCTTCATTCCCTGTCATTGGATCAAATGCCACATGTCATCCTCTTGACCACCATGGAATTTTATGTCCCTCACATCCTTAAGGTTAGGGACATCAAGCATGGAAAAATGTGCCCAAACCCTACTTGTGCATATCTTTTGAATTTTCTCCAAGTGTCACTTTTTCCCGCTTCTAACTTCTAACAGTTATATGTGCACTTCATTCCTCCATACTTCCTCTACAACATTCTACCATCACTCCACCATTGCAAATGCTCAGACATGCTCAACCCAAGAACTAAAACAAATTCCCCATAGTGATGTGTAGGTCTCAAAAGGATTTTTCATCAAAACGAGAAGGAGAAACGAAGAACAAGAGGAAGAAAATAGTGAAAATCTCCATAGCCTAAAAACGAAGATCTGAAGAAATATTGCAAGCCGGTGCATGAAACAATGAACCATTTATTTCTATTCATTCCTTTTCCCAAGACCATAAAAAATACACCTTTAAACTCCCCCTCGTGCAACAGAGCATCCACAATGAAGAAATCTCCTTTCCGACTCAATGAAGAAAGAAGTGGGATTTCCCGTCAAACCAGTTACCGGATTGAAGTAAGATCGCACGTGAAGCACCAGAAGAAAAAACCCACATCAAAAATATAATTTTATTTTAAAATGGAGGAGAAAACCAGACCTGCAATTTTTAGGTCCATTAATGGTCGTCGTACCCAAAAGCACTACCAGGTCTCGAAAATTAAAAATTTAAAATCTCCTGGATTATTAAGCGGGCGGGCCCAAAATTTTAGAGGATGATATTGGAAAAAAATCATATCAAAATTTTTTTCCACATCAATCTAACTCCTAGAGGCCAACTTTCTAAAAATAGTAGGTCTACTACATAGGAACTGTTATTTCAGGAAAGTCATCAACAGAAGAACCTGCGAAGGAGATGAAGATATTGGAGGTGCACTACAGCTGAGAATTCACCAGAATGCAGAAATTTTTGGCACTTACTAAAAATAGTAAGTGGGCCCTTGAGAACCTACTAAAAATAGAAATTTGATCCAAAGGAGTGAGGAACGCAGGGAGAAAGGGGAATCAAGGTCACAACACTCAACAAAGGATCGAGGGAGTTGTTTTTTCACACTTACTAAAAATAGTAAGTTACACTCAAAGAGAAGTTTTGGCACAATGGGATGTACAAGGATAATCATTCAAGGGGACATCATTTTTCAAGAGCATCCTAGTCATTTTTCACAGGAATTCAAGATCCACCTTAGTTCATTCAACTTGGTGAGCATTTGTGAGCTAATTTGGAGGAGTTTCACATTGTGCAAGGAGTTCGAAGATTCATAGTTTCACTGCATTTGGAGATTTCCATCAACGAGGATCAACGGAATTCATCGGGTGACATATCCTCTTCTTCTTCTCTCTCTCTTTCTCTCTCCTCTTCCCCCAACTTTCTCTCACTTTCAAATGTTCTAATTATTTGTTGGGGTTTGCACTTTTTGATATGCCTTTAAGTCACTTAAAAGTGACTTTAGAAACATAATGTAAATTAAGTCGCCTTGATTTTATAAAAGGGACTTAATTATTTTGGTAGGAATATGAATAGTCTAAAGTTGGAAATAAGGCATATGGAGGGTCATGAGGAAGACGATAAGTCACCTCTCCTTCTATAAATTGTAATGCCATTCCCATTTCAAAGGGTTGGTGATTGATTTTGTAAACTCAAGAGTGTATTGAGAGAACAAAGGAGATAGCCAAATTCTTCCATTCCCCTCATTCTCAAATTTCCTCTATTTCTCCACTATGTACAACTTTGGTTTGAGCAATCAATACAAGAAGAAGGAGTTTCTAGATTTCTTTGACTAAGGGGTTTCTTGATACTTTGTGGTCAATAAATTCTATTTGGTCTTGTTGCTATTTGCAGGGTTGTTTCTTCTCATGAATGCATGTGATGAAGTTTCCAACTAGTGTGTGTGCAGGAATATAATTTTCTACCTGCAACATTAGTTCTCCTACCTCTTTTCTCACTCCCCTTTCCCGCTCTTCAGACAAAGTCTTCCCTAGCAAGATATTGCTAGCTTTTCTGCAAGGTCAGTGGAGTGCCCCTGTTGGATCCTCAATCGAAAGGCCACCATAGAAATCCACCTTTTCATGTGCATGCACATACGACAGTTGCACCGGTTAAGTAGAGGGACTTAGATTCCCAAAGTGTTGGCAATAAATCCACAAGTTTGTCCACCCAAAAATTTTCTTGCCAACAAGGACCATACTCGTTTGTCAAAGAAAACGGATCTAAACAAATACTAAATACACGTGTGTTGTAGGTTTCCTATGGTGTTCTAAACCTCATTAAGATCAAAAAAAAAAAAACATACCATTCTATTGAAAAAATTATATTTGCAGGTTCAGTTAAGGGTTAAAACTGTCCACTTTAAAGCGTGGGAATTATCTTGGCATAAGCCATAAAATTCATTATGCGGATTACCACAGGAATCCCAAAGTAGTCCACATCTTGAGAGAATTGGTGGATGAAATAGGAAGTGCCCCCTTACCAACTTGACTAGTTGAAAACCCTTATAAGAAAAGCTTCATGTTACCCGCATGAGGCCCCATTCATTAATTTTATTGTGGGGTAATGGTCTATTTTCTAGAAGAAATTCTAGAAATATGTACCTCTCTTAGGTAAGAATTGGTGAGTTTGAGAACAAAATCCTAGGAAACCATTTGAATTGGGGCCAACTTGACTTTATCCATCATGTTCTAAAGAGATCTCACAAAGAAATGAATTTCTTAGAGTCAAAACCTTGTTATTCAAACAAGGGGAGATTCCATTAAAGTTGAAGCCACATGAAATTCATCATGAAACTTACAAAGTTTACTTTTTCCTAGTTTCTACCTTGTCCTAAGACAAGGAAAAACTCTACCAAAGTTACGCCAAGTATTTTTCATCACCACTTGGTCTATCTCCTTTGTTTTCTTGTTGCCCTTTTGGGACAAAAGAAAACATACTTACGTAGTGTTTGCCAAAATCATTTCCACCACTTTTTCACCCACTTACATCCTTCCTTATTATGACTGCGATAGTAAGCATTGAAAGTGTGTTGGTACGTATTCATATTTTGGTAAACCTCTTGTCTTGATACCCACATCAAGACATCTCATTGTAGCTAAGGTGTCTCATCACTGATTTCCTCTTGAGTTATTACGCTTCTCGTATCATCCCAATATAGTGTTGATACTTATGTCTTGTTTTATTTGGAAAACTTGATTTAAGTCTTTAGATTGTATTGTTATGCTACTCGCGGACTATCAACTTCTTGTTATACTTAGACCTTGTTACTATCCTAACATTTCCTTGATATTTTAAGAGTGTCACCATTACGCTATTTGCATCATTTCAATACTATTTTGATACTAATATATTTCTTTTCCTAAAGGCTTGATTAACATATCCAAGTTGTATTGTTACGCTGCCCACATTTGTAACTTCCATTTTCCAAGACTTGGAATTTGTTTGTGTTTGAAAAAATTTGAGTATACCTTGTTTAGGAATCACTTCAACATCATTTTGATACTTAAGTATTTTTTATCCTAAACTTGATTTAAGTATTGACATTGTGTTGTCATTTTTATACCAAACCACATTTGAGATGTAGGGAGTAGTTACTATTGTGATTGGATTATTGTCTAGAACTTGCTTGTTTATCCTTGGTGCTAGTCATCATACAATTTAGTTTCCTTTTTGATTCCTTGGTTCATTGTACCTTGATTCTTTGGATTCTTTTCCATTAGTTGTTAGACATTCTTTAGCATTCTTTGTGACATTTTATAGTCGTCACACTGCTCAATTTTTCCTAGGGTCCTTGTAATATTTGTACACATCTGTTACCCTTAGTGAAACATTTCCTATTATGCCTCCTATTACAAGAATGGGGCACCAAAAATTAGGGTCAAATCCTTTTGTAAATGATAAATTGAACCCTTTTTTTGAAGACGATACCATGGTCAACCATAGTGGTGATGAGGATAACTCTCCTTGAAATGAATTTGAATTTAATCCCGCCCACATAGACAACTTCCTCTTTCATAATAGAAATGAAGTCCTAGTGTGTGTTGTAGAATTGGGGGAAAATTTGCCACCTACATTTGATCACTCTCTTCTCATGAACATGGTTCATGGAGATGAAGAGGTAGAATGTCCCCTTATAACCGTTGATGAAATGTTAAACCATAGATTTTCTTCTACTTTTGGCCAATGAAATGATGAATAAGACCCTTCTAGACAAAGTGGTCATCGTATACCTGTTGTTAAGATTAACTATGATGGAAATGTAGAACATGAAGACCATGAAAAACCACCTCCTTATGAAACTCACAAATAGAACCCAAATGATGATATCATGGTACAACCACAGTTGCAAGCTCTTAGTCACCAATTGGCGAGCTTATCTTCTCATATCCATAGAGATTTAGGTATAGCCAAGACTCCTTATCGGGAGAAGCCTAGAGCTATGTATCATGAATATTATACTAAGCCTCCTTGACAGGAGAAACCAAAATCTACGTACCATGAGTTATATACTAATAATAGAGGTGGTGAAACCTTCAAGGATAACGTGTGTATATTCTGCCTCACCTACGCGAGGAAAACTCTTCGATCAGGAATGAAAGTCCATGAAGAACACCCTTAGCATGTTACAAGAAACTAATATGGGTCATAGTAAAAGTATCAATTTGAAGAACTATGCCCATATCCCTTTGACAAAGCAATGTTAAGAACACATTTCCCTTTCGATTGTCTAAAGTTCGATAAATAAAAAGTTATATGTGATCCACATGATCACGTTAAAGATTTATTTATGGCCTGTGAAGAGGTTTCCTATAGTGACAACTATCTTATCCATCTATTCCCATGGAGTCTTGGGGGACAAGTGTTAGAATGGTTCCTCCATCTACCTAAAGGGTCCATCGTCACATGGGATGAATTAGTAGAAATTTTCGTACATCACTTTTCATTCAACATGGAAAGTGATGTTACCATGTTAGACCTATGTAATGCGAAACAACGAAATAATGAGAACTTCACTAGTTTCTTATAGAGATGGCGAGGGTTAGCTAGTCACTTCCCTTGCTCAATACCAAGAAAACAACTGGTTAGCATTTTTGTACCTAACTTACACCTGAAATAGATTTTCACCTATAGATGCACTATGTGAATACTTTTGAGGAGGTTATTGAAAAAGGTAGTCAAATAGAAAAAGCATTGTTAGCCAAAGGAACTTTGAAACCTTTTTCATGAGAACATCATGAATCTAAACCTATGGAAAAAACTAAGTTCTTTCAAAACAAGAATAAAAATGTCATAGGAGATGGAATAATTGATAATAAACGTGTGCAGGTCGTTCTAAATAAGGCTCCATTGAAGCTTACTAAAGGACCTACGGTATCTAAATTTAAACGTCGTGTGTTTACCCCTCTCATAGATTATTTTTCATCTATATTAAAACAATTAGATGCGGTAAACATGGTCACGTACCCTAACATTGTACCCTTTGTAGATGATGCAATAAAACCGACATGGTATAGAGACCATGAATTATGTGCATACCATCGTGTTAAGGGACACAACACTGATAAATGTTTGAAGCTTAAACACTTCATACAAGATCTCATTGACAGTGGAGAGGTTGAAATGGACTCACCTAGACCTAACAAATATTCCAATGCATAGTTAGGGATATATAAAGAACCATTTCCTAAGCATAATAAAGGGGAGAAAATTTTGGATCAAGGTCATTCTTCCCAAAATAAAATTGCCAACTATATTGATAAATCTTCCAATCTGTTTGATTCCCTAATTGGTTGTGTATACCCACCTATTGAGCATATCAACACTATTAAGATTAAAGTGAGAGAGTGTGTAGTGGAAACACGACATGCTTGTCTTGTTATCATAAAACCTCCTCAACCTACCCCTCAGGATAATCATTATGAAATTTTAGAGAAACTTGAGAAAACCATTGCTAATATTTTGATCTTAGATCTTCTCAAAATATCTAATGTGCATAAGGATATTCTTTGTAAAACACTCCAGGGGTCAGGAGTTTCAACCAATGTAGATCCTATGTGCTTCCAAGCCTTGGTTGTACAGATTGCTCCTTCAGAACACATCACTTTCAGTCAACATGAAATCCCAAGTGATGATCATACACACAACCTACCCTTGTATATTGAGGTTATTGTCAACCGTAAGAAGATTAAAAGAGTGCTTGTGGATGGCGGATTAGGCCTAAATATTTTCACTTTGAAGTTGGTTAAGAAACTAGGCCACACTGATGTTGATCTAGAGCCTAAAGTTATTACTATCAAGGCTTATGACAATGAAGAGCAACAATTAGTTAGGATGATCTCCTTGCCTATGGGAGTTAGACCTACTAATCATGATACCTAGTTCCATGTATTGGACTTGGACCTTCCTTACAACATGTTCCTTGGTCACCCATGGATTCACGTCGTGTAGGTCGTACCTTCCACCTATCATCAGTGCCTTAAACTAAGTTATGAAGGAAAAATTATTACCATTCAAGGAGATCCCCAACCCTTTTCCCATTGTAGAGAATTTTCGGGTTATTTCCCTTCCACATATGATTTTCTTGTAACCTAAATAGCTATTCAAAATCAATCGTAGGCTCAATCAAAACAATGTATCTCGATCAACTCAAGAGGCTATTACCTCTCAAGTTGATCTAGCTATTTTATCCTCATGATGATAGTGATTCTACATCAATCTCTCCCTTTTCTTCAACCAAATGTGGAGAATATAATCTCCAACATGCCCTCCTAATTTATGATCTACCCCTATCACCCATAACACATGGTAGGTTGTGCTTTCTGAAGTATGAACACTCATGAAAGCACCGTAACATTGACACTTTCACTCCTGGTGGTCTCCTAGTAGATGAAAATCTACTTGAAACTTCTATACTTCAGATTCTACTGATGATATGGCTTCATGCTATCAATCACCCAAGTATGTTATCCCCAATAAAATGATGTACGCTATGGGATATCAAGGCTATGGGTGTGGTACCGATGAATAAGGTGTGTGGGAACCTCTTCCAAAACCCCATCATAAGGTATGTAAGTATGGTATTGGTATCTAACCATATGGGTCCAATCCTCTAGAGGTCTATGCTACCTCTTCTGAATGCGATGATAGTTCGACTAATTATGATAGTGAGACAAATTCCCATTATATTCTCTATGAGGAACTTTCCTCTATGAACTTATTTTTTGAAATGGCTATCCTATATATAACCCTTACCATTCTAGAATTAAACCTTTTCCACCCTTCCCTTATTAACTAGGACCAACAACATCATGTAATAATTGAATTATTTGAGGATGACGAAGAAATTGGTGAGTTTATGGGTCTCGTGATGACATTTTAGTTAGTGATCAAAAGAAATAATTATCCATCAATCTTGATGCCTACACATACTTTAGGGAGAAGGCTGAGTTCTGCAGCCATAAAAATAAGAAAAAAAGGGGGAAATCAATCTCGATGCCTACACGTACTTTGGGGAGAAGGCTGAGTTTTGCAGCCATAAAAATAAGAAAAAAAAGGGGAAATATCTTCAAAAAATCCTTGTACAAATAAAAATTCTAAGTCCTACAGTGAAAACCTTTTTGAGGTGTTGGCGGACAAACAAATGGAAAAATTAATAGACATAAAAGATGACTAGCCTAAGGGTGAAAATATCATTGAGACACCCTTAGAAGAATATCTCAATCTCCCCCAATCCTACGTATATGGAGGATGAGTCCAAGTTGTTAGTGGAGGAGACTATAGATGTGAATATTGGAACAAAAGAGCAACCTAGAATGGTTAAGTTGGGAGCTTCACTCTCAACCCAAGAACAGAAAACATTTGTCATGCTTCTTCAAGAATTCTCAGACATATTTTCTTGGTCCTATGCGGACATGTTAGGCTTGGATCCATCATTGGTAGTGCATAACTTAGTTGTGCATGAATAAGAAAATCCCATCAAGCAGAAGCTTTGAAATATGCATCCTCATGTTGCACTCTTGGTTAAGGAAGAACTAGAGAAACTATTGGTAGTAGGATTCATTAGGCCTATTGATTATTCAAAGTGGATTTCCAATATAGTACATATACAGAAAAAACCCATTGGTATCAAGATTTTTATTGATTTTAGAGATATAAATAAAGCGTGTCCTAAGGATGATTTTCCTCTTCCCAACATCGACATGATTTTTGATTCTACTATAGGTTATGAAATTTTGTCCCTCATGGATGGATTTTCAGGATATGATTAGATAAAAATACTAGAATAGGATCAAAATAAGACAAATTTTACATCCCCTTGGGGAACATTCTGTTATCAAGTCATGCCCTTCGCCCAAGAATGTAGGTGCAACATATCAATGGGATATGACTGTCATCTTTCACGATATGTTAAATGATATAATGGAATATTATGTAGATGACATCTTGGGAAAATTCAGGACTAGAGAGGATCATCCGAGAGAGATTCCCACGCATCTTCTTACGTCTCAAAGATTACAAAGTTAGACTAAACCCAAAGAAGTGTGTCTTTGGGGTGTTATCAGAAAATTGCTAGGATTTATAGTGTCAAGAAGAGGAATTGAGGTGGACCCGGAAAAGGTCACAACAATCACAAAAATGCCACCTCCTAAAAATATCAAGAAACTATGGAGTTTACAAGGAAAGATCCAAGTTATATGTAGGTTTATCTCTCATTTGGCTGATAAGTGTCATTCTTTTACGCATATGATTAAGAAAGATGTCAATTTCAATTGGGGCCCGAGAACAACGAGAAAGTGTTTTCTTTGCTCAAATAGTACCTATCTCGAACCCCACATTCTCATACCACCTACCTCAGGTGAACCAATTTTGTTATATATATCGGCTACCCAATTTTCCATAGGCACGCTCTTAGCTCAATATGATATGAATGAGAAAGAGAAATCCATCTACTATCTAAGTTGTACCTTAATTTATTATGAGATGAATTACCCACAAATTGAAAAATCTTGTTTGGTCATTGTTTTTACATTCCAAAAACTTCGTCATTACTTGTTAAATAATAAGACCAAGCTCATATCTAAAATTGACCCATTGAAGTACCTACTATCAAAACCTGCACTTACTAGGAGGATGGATAATTGGATCATCCTTCTTAGTGAGTTTGATATTGAATATGTCAACCAAAAGTTAGTTAAAGGACAAGTACTGCAGATCAACTAGTTGAATCCCCTTTTCCAGGCACTAAACCTTTGAGTTTGGAGCTTCCAAATGGTACTTATGATGTATATTGAATAATCTATAACATGGAAACTATAATTTGATGGATCCTTTACTTTTCACAGTTTAGGCGTAGGAGTTGTGTTTATCACTCCTTTAGGATTTTTGATCCCTCAAGCATCCAGACTCGAGTTCCCATGTACAAAAACATAGTGTAATATGAAGCCCTCATTTCAGGAGTCACGATAGCTATCAGATGGGATATTTGATTTGTTAATGTAATACGTGATTCTATGTTGATCTTCAAATAGGTAACCAACGAGTACAAATTTAAGGATGAAAATATCATTCGTTATAAGAAATTGGTTGATACATTAAAGGATTTATTTTTACAGATTACATTCCAAGAGATGCCTAGAGGGCAGAATCATGTAGCAGATGCTATGAACATAATTGGTTCTTTGTTGTGCATTCCACCTAGGAATAATGACATGTCGTTATTCACGGAAGATTTAATTACACTGGTATATGACATGGCAAAGTCTTGTTTGGTATGCAACATTGTTGGTCCCTTATCCCCGATATAATGACATATATAATTACCTCCATGATGGAACCTTCCCTACTGACATTTCCCGATCTGACAAATGAAACCTTATCCAATGTATAGCCCATTATACCCTGCTTGGGGCATGCTCTATTATATAGGCTATGGTGGGAATATATTGTGTTGTCTTAATTCATAAGCTTCTATTGTAGCTATCAAAGAGGTGCACAAAGAAATCTTTGGGGCCCATAAAATTGGTATGGTTATGGATAAAAATTGTTAAGAGTAGGATATCATTGGCCTACCATGGAAACTGATTGTTGTCAATATGTTAAGAAATGCTTACAAAGGCAAAGTTATAACAACTTGATACATGCCCCAACATTGTATTTGCAACCAATCACAACTATGTGGCCTTTCTCAAAGTGGGGACTCGATCTTATTGGAAAAATTACCCCTACTTCATCTGATGGCCACATGTTCATTATTACTTCCACCGAGTATTTCACAAAATGGGTAGAGGCTATCCCTCTTACCTATGTTACTAGTGCACAAATTTCCAAGTTCATTATGAACCACCTCATTTTCCGTTACGGTATCCCCTCTTCCATTGTAGTTGATACTGGTAAGTCATTCAAGAATAAAACAAGAAGTCATTATGTCACTAGTTTCAAATTTGACTCAAATACTTAACCACAAAAGAATTTGTGAGAATCGAATCGAAAACGATGCACCACAAAGTAGTTGCACTCCAATGGAATCATGATAGCTCCAGTGTAATTGCAAGGAAGAATCAATCAATAATGGAAGAACTTGCTCAACAGAAACAAAGCTTGCACATAGAGGAAAGACAACGGAGTGTCTTGGCATGCTCATAAATGAACAAAGAAAAGGTACATATAGGGTGCCGAGTAACCCTAATGCATGACTCAATAGAAAACCCTAAACCTAACCCATGTGAGATGACCCTCCAATATGAGAGGACACATAGGATAACTCACACCAACACCCCCCTTCATCGAAGCTAGGGTAGTGGCTATGATGAGTCGGACAGAAAGAGAAGACACTCCTAAACGACTAAGAAAGATGTGTCAATGGGGTCCGACAACTAAAGGCCTGATAAGGTGCCCATATACAAACACAATATTCCTAGAAGAGGAAAAATAAAATAAGGACTACATATCCCAAAGAAGATGAGCAGCTGTAGAAGACCTCACCCAAAGAAGAGACCGTAAGTGAAGAAACTTCATCTCAGTGAAGGGCTTGGTAAATAAATCTGCAATCTGATCAGCTTGTCTGAATGTACTAAATGTCGATGATACCATCATGAATAAGCTCTCGTATTAAGTGCATATGGATATCAATGTGCTTCATCCACTGATGCTAAACTGGATTTCTACAAATGGAGATAGTGCTCATGTTATCACAAAGAGATAATGGTAGGCCATCGAAAGTGGATGCCAAACTCTGTCAAAATACCATGTAGCCAAATAGCTTCTGTGGCAGTGTTAACTGCTCCTCTGTATTCTACCTTTGTAGATGATATTGCAATTGCATTCTGCTTCTTGTTAGACCAACTAATGGGACCCGAACCAAGAGAGAAACTATAGCCAAAAGTAGATTTTCGATGATCTAAGTCATCGACCCAATCAGAATCTATGAACCCAATTAAGTCGATATCTACCCCTCCATGATAGTGAATGCCATTGGTATAAGTTTTACAAACATAATGAAGGATCTATTTAGTTACTTTCCAATGCATCTCATGTGGCTCCTGCATGAATTTGGACACAATCCCAATAACATACGATAAATCCGGTCGAGTGTGAGTCAAGTAAATCAAGCTCCCCACCAACTATCGATAAAGAGTACCATCAACCAAGGGAGTAGAGCAATCTGAAACCAACTTAACCCCGGAAAGAAAAGGAGTAGGAGAAGACTTGCAATCGACATCTAAAAACAAGCTAGCAAATCAAGAGCATACTTAGGTTGCGAAATCAAAATTCCCGAGTCAGATTATGAAATTTGGATCCCAAGGAAGTAATGAAGTAGACCTAAGTCAGTCATGGAAAACCTATTGGCCAAGGTGATCTTCACATAATCAATAATAGAGGAAGAGCTACTTGTGATCAAAAAGTCATCAACATAGAGAACAAGAATGAGTATGGAGTCATCTTGCCATAGAATATAAACATTTGGATTAGAGTGACACCTAATAAACCCTGATGTAAGTAAAAAGGAGTCCATCTTGGCATACCAAGCCCGAGGGGCTTGTTTAAGGCCATAAAGAGACTTCTTTAACTTATAAACAAGGGAGGGATCTTAGACATAACCCGGAGGTTGTTCCATATAGATCTCTTCATTTAGGTCACCATGAAGGAAGGCACTCTTAACGTCCATTTGATGGAATTTCCATCTGCTTCTCACCGTAGCAATGGCTAAGGTCACCGAATAGAAGTCATCTTCACAACCAGAGAAAAGGTTTCAATATAATCAACCCAATTTATCTGGGAGAAACCCTTAGCTACTAATCACAATTTAAACTTTTCAATGTCTCCATCTACTCCATACTTTTTTTCAAACACCCACTTACACCGAACGATTTTTCTTCCTTTCGGAAGAGGGGTGAGATCCCAAGTATCATTCTTTATGAGAGAGGAATACTCCTCATCCATGGTAGAATCCCACTCAGAATACCAGAAGCTTCCCGAAAAGACTATGGATCAGAAGTAGAGGTGAAGAAAGAGTGGGGTCCAATGAAATCTTAGTGAGTACGTCTCATATCCAAAGTATCTCCAACTAAATCTCCAGCACTTTACAAAGTTTTCCTAGCCCAAAGAGGACCAGGAGGATCAGGCTCAGAGTCGAAGATTCTTCACTTGAGTGAGAAGGGACATAGTCCTCATCATCACTACTATGTCAATTAAAGACTCAAAGTTCCGATGGTCGAGAGGATCTCGAAGAGGAGAAAACTCAACAATATCATCATCTAATGAGTTAGAATCTGAATCAACGAGCTGAAGAACCTCAATAGGTGGAGAAGTAGAATTCAAGAAGACTCATCGAACTTAACACTTCTCTCAATATACAGCTCATGAGAAGTAGGATTCATCAAATGATATCCCTTCACGCCATCAGGATACCCTATAAAGATACAAGGTTTGGATTGTGGTTCCAAGGCCTTGTGTTTCTTCTTGGGAATCCAAGCCATAGCCTTGGATCCGAATACTTGAAAGTTCTCAACATCAGGATTACGTCCAAACCAGGATTCAAAGGGTGTCATCCCTCTTATTGCCTTGTGTGGAACATGGTTCTGAATGTAATTTGCACAATTCACTGCTTTGGCCCAATACTGTGGAGGAAGAGACTTCGAGTGAATCATACAAGTGGCCATCTCCTTAAGAGTACAATTCTTTCTTTCTACGACTCCATTATGCGAAGGGCTATAAGCAACTGTATGCTGCAAAGAGATCCCTTCAGAAGTACATAAAATCCATGAACCTATTGTTTACATATTCACCTCCATTGTCGGTTCAAGAACCTTGATAGACCATTCCGCCTGTTTCTCAGCAAGAGCCTTAAAGTCCTGAAAATGTTCAAAGACTTCAGACTTAAGCTTAAGAAAATATACCCAAGTATATCGCGAATAGTCATCAATGAAGGTTAGCACATAAAGAGCTCTAGTAAACGAAGGAGAAGGAAATGGACCAGAAAACATCATTGTGAACAAGATCCAAAGGACGAGTAGCTCTCCAGGATTTTCCTTTGTCAAAGTTCTTTTCAGGATGCTTTCCAAGGGTACAACCCTCACAAAGACCCTTAGAAAACTTTACACGAGGCAACCCGTTGACCATTTCATTTTGGCTCAATTGTTCAAGGTAGTGATAATTTAGATGTCTAAAATGCTCATGCCATAGCTTACTAACCTCATTTGCATGAGTGAGCAAAGCAATGGGCGAATAATTAGAAGTAAAGTGGGAAAAGGTATATAATCATGAACGGTGATCACCTTTCCTCAGCCACTGTAGTGTCATTGTTAAGCTCACAAATAATCACCGAGTTAGGACTAAATTCCACTCACATTCCTTCACCAAGGTGAGTAATTTGGTAAATTGATAGAGATTGGTAGAGAGATCAGAACACTCAACACTTGGTTAAATGTTCCCCATCCATCTCTATCGATCCACTACCGAAACCAACACTGTCGTGTCATTACCCATCGTGATTTGGGACATTCCACAAGGTTCAATGTTGGAAAACTCAACATGTGAAGAACCCATGTGGTGCGAGGCACCGGAATCTATAATCCATGTCGATGAAGGAGCAACTCTGGCTATAAGGGCCTTTCCTTTCTTCTTATCATTTTTAGCACCTTTTGCAACAGAAGACTCGGCCTTCGGAGCACTTTTTTTATGGATTCAGAACACTTATTTTATTCTTCTCAAGTAAATGAGATAAGTGATCAATCTATTTCTGAAAATAGTGTTGCTCGTCATGACCATACTACTTGTAATAGGAACACAAAACTTTCTTTTCTGTGCCTTAGGCTCAGAAGTCAAAGTGTTTGTGTCATTTTTAGGTTTGATCTTGGTTTCTTTCTTAGGTTGATCCTTTGTTTATTTCTTCTTTTCAGTCTTCTTTCCTTGCTAGTACTTGCTACAAGGGCATGTGACTTGGACTTGAGAGACCCCATTTGAATGAGTTTGTCCTGTTCTCGAATGAGTTGGGATGAAAAACAATCAAAGGAGGGCATAGTCCAAGTATCGCCCAAAGTAGCTTTTATAGCGTAGAAAGTTGACACAAAGACAGAATATTCGGGACCTAGCTTAGAGAGAATCAACAAGATCAGTTGAGAATATTTCTTCTCTACTTGACATCCTTTTAACAACAATCTAATGTGGACAAATTTCGAGAAGAAAGCTTGTAGGTTTTCAAAGTCACTAGGATTTAACCCTAGTAGTTCATTTTCCAACTCATGCACTCTCATGTCATCTAGTTGTCCAAACATCGCATCTAACGTTTTCCATGCAAATTTAGGTGTTTCGATGCCTCAATGTGGAAGAGCAAGTAAGGAGAAACATACATGCAAAGAAGACCTAAAGCTTCATCACTACGGTTTAACCACTTAGATTTTTCAGTGTTCATCATCTCGTTCAAATTTCAGTCCCATGGCGATGATGTGGGATATAACCCTTTACCCCTTAGTTTCATTATTATTTTCGATCTCCATTCAAAAAAATTGAACGGCGTAAGCAAAGGAATTGAAAGTGCATCCATAGTGAAGAGAGAAAGAATAAATGTAGAAAAGAAACACAACCACCTGTGATAATAACAACCCCCCTGCTTTCGACACTTTATAGTTTAGTGCATTAATTATAATCGGGTCCATGCGTGTGGTTTGAAACACTTGGTAACTTGACTTGTAATCAGCGTAATAATGCGCAAGAGAGGAGACCATAACAAGTTGTTCCGTGGAGCGCAACAAGTAGACACCGTAAAACAAGCAAAAGCAAAAAACAAGGAAGGAGGTGAAAGCCAACTCCTGTTGTGAGAAAAAGCATCTCACGTCATAAATGAAAACCCTTCTACCGCAAATCAGTGGCGGTGTGCTCACTAGTCGCAAGCAATAATAAGGGTAAAAAAATGATTGTAAATGAACTCAAGGAGTTCGTGAGGTCTTCTCGTAATGCCAAAAATGCCCTAAGGGAAAAGAAGATCAAAGTGACATCGCACACTTGAGCACACGATTAGTAAAAAAAATCGAATATAACGTTAAAATTTACCATTTGGAAACGTCCAATTTGGCTAAATTTGAGAGAAAGTGGAGTTTAAAAAAATGATAAAAACGTTAATTGATGATTTTTATAATTAATATTTTATTTAATTATGAGGAAAAAAATTGAAATTAATAATACTAGAATTAATTTAAATTAAATCTAATTAATTTCAACTAAAAACTAATTAAGATTTAATTTTAAAAATCCTAATTAAAAAAAAAAATTTGTTTTTTAAAGAAAGTAAAATTAAATTAGATAAAAAAGCGAATTTGAATTTAAAAAAGCAAAACCCATTTAAAACTAACCAGAGAAATTATTTAAAAAAGGAAAGAGGCCTATTATTTTTAAAGGGGCTAAATATGAAGGATTTACTTTTTGAAAAAAAAATAATTTAAAGCTTTGAGTTTGAAAATTTTTTTAGAAAGTATTAAAAAAACTTATCAAAGAACTCATTTTTTTAAAAACTTACTAAAAACTTTAAAGAAAACTTACCAATCATACCCAAGGAAATTAGGAGGCTCAAGGCGTGGGATGTGGGAAGGTAGCTTGTTGAACGGCATGCGGGAGGGCTATTGGAGAAGACATGGGTGAGCCATTGGAGAGGTGCAGCCGAGGTTGCAACACGGTGGGACAAGTTCGGTGCATGCGGGAGGGAGCCGAGCCGAGGACACGAGAGGGTCGAGTAGAGGTTGCGGCGGGAGAGATGGACAAAGTAGGTCGCGGTGGACGTGGGAGGAAGCCGAGCCAAGGATGCATGAGGGGCGAGTAGAGGTCGTAGTGGGAGATATGGATAGGGAGCTTGCAAGCCACGACAAGGAGCTCAAAATGATGCTAGTAGAGGCTGAGGTGTAACAACGAACACCACAACAAACATGAGCTCGTAGACCAAAAAATAATAGATCGCTGACCACGAAGGGACTCGGCTAGGAATAACACAAGCTCGGGGAGGTGGAAAAACCTTTCAAATGAACTCCAAGCCATAGAAAAACTTGTATTCTGTAAAATACCATGAAGACAGAGAGCCAAAAAAACACAGAGATCTAAAAAATATTTCAGTTTTAATAAAAAAATTAGAAAACCAAAAAAATAAACCTCTATTTTGGCTGATCTACTAAATTTATCCACAGCTAGCTAAATGTAGCTGTGAAACCCCTGATAGCTTCAAGGAGATGCCTGCATACGCACAAAGACATAGCAAAAAAATGAAAACTTTCCAAGAACAACTGTTAATAACGTTAGCAAGGAAAACCATAAATATAATGATCGAAAATACTTGCACGAGGAGTAAGAGAATGACACCATGAAAGAGTAATCGCAACTAAAAAATAACGAGTGCACGTTTACCCGATCTCAGCTTTGATACCATGAAAAGAGTTTGCGAGAATCAAATCGAAACGATGCACCACGAAGTAGTTGCACTCCAACAAAATCGTGATAGCTCCAACGTAATCACAAGGAAGAATCGATCAATAATGGAAGAACTTGCTCAATAGAAACAAAGCTTACACATAGAGGAAAGACAACGAGTGTCTTGGCATGCTCATAAATGAATAGTGAAAAGGTACATATAGGGTGCTGAGTAACCCTAGTGCATGACTCAATAAAGAAACCCTAAACCTAACCCTAAACGTAACCCGTGTGAGATGACCCTCCAATATGAGAGGAGGACACATAAGATAACTCACACCAACAAACCCCCTATTACCCTCAAGGTAATGGACAGGCTGAGGCCTCAAATTAAACTCTTGTTCATATTATGGAGAATTTGGTTAACAAGGTAGGCCGTAATTAGCATTTATAGATTCATCTTTCCCTTTTGGCC
This sequence comes from Taxus wallichiana var. yunnanensis, assembly GCA_018340775.1. Lineage (NCBI taxonomy): Eukaryota > Viridiplantae > Streptophyta > Pinopsida > Cupressales > Taxaceae > Taxus > Taxus wallichiana. The sequence continues at coordinate 594,061,126 of CM031234.1, read as the reverse complement.
TATCAAACCTCCATCCACACCTCTACTGGTGCTACTCCATATTCCCTAGTGTTTTACATGGAATCCATCCTACCCTTGAGATTGAGATCCCTTATTTGTGCATATCTTTGCAAGACTATCTAGACAAAGAGGACTATAGAGTTTCTAGACTCATGAAACTAGAATTGCTTTGAACAAGAAATGCCTTCATGCACTAGATCTCCTAAAAGTGTATCAAAATTGAGTGTGTTGAGGTTGTAACAAAAGAATCATACCTCACCAGTTTGAGGTAGGAGACCTTGTTTTAAAGGAGAATCAGTTCAATACCACTAAATATTGAGAAAAGAAGGGAAAGTTTGAGCCTAACTAGTTAGGACCATATGTTGTGGTTACTAAGTTTGGTACAGGAGCTTATAAATTTGATGATTATGATGGTGAAAAGCTATGAGATTCTATTAATGTCATGCACCTCAATAAGTTCTACGCTTGAGCATGTGAGACCTTTATAATATCAAGACATCAAAAAATTATTAAAATCATAAAAAGAAACAAAAAATAAAGAGAAATCAATCATCCAAGTGTGAAAACCACACAATTGTGGCACATTGGACAAGTCCTTTGATGAAAACCATTTCTGGCGCTATCCGAGGGTCTTTTATTCATAAGAATCTCATACCTAGGAGTATAGTGACTTTATCCTAAAGTCCAATTTCCCCTGTGTCATGGGATCCTTCTGAACCTATCCTTCATGGCCTTGATTTGGCTGATCCTACTCATGTTGCGAAGAGTTTGCCTTTGTACATTCCCACCTAACATTGGGGAAACTTCTCATCTTCACTATCTTGCCCATACACATGATTGTTTCCATTGTATATTCCCATCTAGCACTAGGAAATCCACGTTTTTCTCATTTTCTTGCACATAGTTTCAAAAAAATTTAGAAAATCCAAAAAACATTCATATAACTTTTCAAAAATTCAAAAACATTGAAATATGTTTAATCAAAAATATCAAAAATTCGAAAACATCCTATAGAAAACTTGAAAAACAATATAAAATTGTCTTATGAAAACACCAAAACAATAAAAAAACATTTCAAATGTCCCACAAAACAAAGTAGTGTTTGTTTTTTAGTTGTTTTTTTGTACACAGTTTTGTTGGGTTATTTTTCTTGTATGCTCTCTTAGATTAAGTTGTTTTCTTTTCTTTCTTAGATTACATCTTATTTTAATATGTTGTGAAGTTCATTAGATTCATTTTATCTTGCATGTTTGTACATAGTTGTGTTGTGTTGTTACTTAATGTGTATATAGTAGATTTGATTAAGTGTTCATTGTGCTTGTATTCATTACTTGTACAAATTTATTATCATTTCATCATCCATATCATCTATCATCACATCTAACATCACATATAAATAAAATGCTAAGCTACATCATCATGAAACTAAAAATCAACATGTATGCTAAGCTAACATCATATAATATCATCAATGGGGAAAGAGGGATTATCTTTATCCCCCATCATATACCATAATAAAAACATGGGCTAAACATGTTATCTCATAAAATGTGATAAATAGACAAGTCTATCATCTCAATGCATAATAAAAATAAATAAATATACATCGAATCAAAATTGTGCCTTCATCACGAGGCATAAATAAAAAATAATAATGCACAAGTACAATGTAGAGATTCAACCATGACTCTCACCCACACCAAGATTATTTAGCCTAGAACTAGGTGGAGGCATCTATTTTATCGATCCCCGTGGTAGTGACACCTAATGTGTTGAAGACACCATTGTGGTGACGACATCTACATTGACTTGGCTGACCTAGATGGCCCGTGGTGATTAGGATCTTGAGAGACTATCGGTCATCCGGCTATAAGGTATATCTCTCTGTCCATCCGGAACTACCCCATAGTATAAATATATGTGGTAATCAAACTCCCCTTTAGCTAAGGTAAATCATATATTAAATCCTCGGCACTGTTGCTAGGGCTATCTATTAGAGCACATCACATTATGTTCTCAAACTAACCACATCTACATATAAATGTCTCCCGACATTTACCCACCGTGACCTCTTGCTACCAGTTGCTTCCTCTCTCATTGTCACTTGATGTAGCCGTTACCTCAAGGTAGCTCGATCCTTAGCACCCCGATCAATCTACCTCCAGGGTGATCTCTTTGGTGACCTAGGGGCTCCCCATTCCTCACTTATTGCTATATGCGATGGTGAGCCTCATCCATCTTCATCACCCCCACCTAATGCTATGTGTGGACTCACTTCTCGAGATGAAGAGTGTGGAATCAGTATCACTAGCACCTATTGTTCCCGCACTGCATTACTACAACATGTTTTACCACTTGTATCTCGTACCTATGGATATGGTTATGGCTGTGGTTGTGGCTATGAGTGTGGATGTGGTTGTGGCTATGAAGGCTTTTATAGGGGAGAACCCTATGGTATTGTTTGTGGTTGTGGCACTGTACTGCTTCTTGTCCCCGTGGACCCTAGCCTTGGGCCTATAAATCTTCCTTAGCCTTAGTCTACCCTAATCTATCTATATATCTAAGATCCCACCCCCAGTAAACCCTATGTTGTTGTAGTTATTCCTACCTCTATCACTTCTTATGGGATCATAATATGTTGAGGTAGTACTATTACATACAAAGGTCCATAATCCGGCGTGGTCCCAGTGGTCTACCACCAATGGTTGTGCAAACCATGGCCGTGGGATGGCCTATATGAAGCTATCTCGGGATCATCATTGTCTAATCTGTGGCCCGAAATCAAATGTGTCATTTGATTTACGTGCATATCACATGTCATCTCTAGGTATTCTCTGACGTGGCCCAACTATCATTGCACCCCCGTCTAATTGATACCATTATATAGAATTATTCCCACCTCTTCAAATTTTCTTAACCAAGCAAGAAAGTAAGAGCAAATTGACCTTAGAAGACGTAGAGTTTAGTGATACCCATGGATGTTGACTGATGATATTTGACGTTGCACTCAGTGGAAGGTTAGTACAAGTTCTTCACCTACGAAGAAAACATGCAAATAAAAACATGAAACACAATATGATCAATAATATATAAGGTGGATTTCCTGGCAAAGGCCAATCCCTGGAAGTCAAAGGACTTCCTCACAAGGATGTCAATCCACTTTTACACAATCAAGTGGATTTTTAAATGATATATGATGTATGATAACCAGATCACGATAATATAATGATAAATGATGAGTTTATTACAAAAAGATAGTTGATAAGCAAATAATGGATGAAAGAAAGACTATGGCTTGAACTCGAGCTTAAAATGTGGATCCTACTATTCACCTTGTACTCAAGCCAAGAAATCTCAATATGGATGCGTTGATATTAAAAATATGTAGCCCAATATCCTTCCACATCCTGTGGATCTCGTGGGTAAACTCAAGATGTTTTATAACCGATCCAACGGGGCACAATGAATAGCACACAGGTTCAAATGTGTAAAATGTCATATTGCTCCCAGTAGAAGGGGTGAAAAATTATTGGAAGAGAGTGAATGTTGGTAATCTCATGGTTTGTACCACCTATTTCCATCTAAAACAATCCATGCTAGTCATAATATTAGAAGAAAACAAGTTTTAAATTATAGATAAAATAGATTGAGTGAGTGCTTGATAATAATGGTAGAAAGACATAAATAACAGGAATCGCTAGCAATTCTGATAAATATTAATGTACTAGTAAAATTAAGTGTTTTAATTAATCAATCTAGTGTTTAAGACTTACAAAGGCCTAAAGATGATATAAAATGAATAAATGAATGAATAAAAGTACTTGGATCATGTGATAAAGAGATGAGGATAAGCCTCGATCTTAATGATAGATGATGTAGGAAGTTGGTGAAGCTTGCAACTAGACCGATGAGATGCTGATTGTAAGGGCTCGAACAACTCTAAGGTGCTTGAGAAGTGTTAAAACTATTGGTGGACAAATATCTCGAACACTCTAGTATGAAAATGATGCTATGAACTTAGACATGAAGCTAGGAATTGTGAATGTAAGTGGATCATCCTGAAGAGAGACTAAAATATTCTCTTAAGTAATCACCGAAGATTACTCGAATCACCGGAAGTTTCAAAGTATGTTTGAGCCTTGTGAGGAAAATTGTTGAAACAGTTTTGCTAAATTGAGGTTTTTGTTTTGGATTTGAGGGATGAATGTGCTGGGTTATTAGAAGACATGTTTTTTTTTGGGGTTATAGAATAGATTAGATCATACTAATTTAGGTATGATTTGGATAGATGTATAGATGATTTTCATGAGTGTATAAATGATTTAATAGGTGTATAGGTGATCTTAATAGGTGTGCCGAGATAAGGGAGTTGGAAAAATATGAGGTGGATTAGGGTAGTTGTAATATCGTGGAAAATTTAGACTTAGGATAGATAATGTAATTAAATGTGATCAAATGATTAAATACTTAATTAATTGAGTAATTAATTAAATAAGAATGGGAGGTGATAAAGGGCATAAGTATGGGATGATATATTTATTTATGGAAAAATGTGAGGGATATAGTGTACAACTTTAGGGTATAAAATACCGATATGTTTTATGATTTTGAAAAAGATGAGAGGTGTTGATTCCCAGTGTCTACATTTTTCCTTTTATCTAGTGGTTTAATGACAAAGCGCTAGAAAAAAATGATGAAAATTTCAGCTTGTATGGGTGATTTGATTGCAATGCAATGTAGGAAAAAGTTTCCCAGTCACGGGTAATCTTTGAAATAGGATGTGCTACTATATGATCAAAGGATAGAGGGAACTAAAGGGTTTGATACCTATAGACATATGATCCACGAAGGTAGGCTGAATAGACGTGAAAGTCAAGTGATGGGGGCCAAAGGGCATGTGTCCCATAGACATATGACGAATCCCGATGTAGTTTTCATTTATCTAATATTTAATGTTTCAAGAACTAGGGTCCTTTGAAAGGATTTTTTTTTCAAAAAAGTGATGATTTGATAACAATGGGCATGAATGCCAAAAATGAGATGAATCACTAGCAATTCGCTAATCGCTAGCAATTGTAGAGAAATCGATGATGATTAGAGAATTTGTTGGTGATTGCATCGGGGTAAAATTGGGGATATAGATAGCTGAGTTCAATGTTTTGAGCTCATTTTTAACGAGTGAAAAATGAATTTATAGAGCGATCTGATGTTAAAAACCTGTTTTTGAGTGAATAAAGGAAGATTTGGATGCAATGGCATTATCAAGTAGGCATAGGAAACCTACTTTGGCTGAGGTAGGTGGTTTTAACTTGCTTTTTGTTTGTTTTTTTGTTGTTTTTCATAGTTTTTAGAGCTTTTTGTCATTTTGGGGGCATACGGATGCCCTAATTTGGAATAATAGGAATCATTAGCGATTCTTGCAATCCCCAGTGATTGATGTGAATTGTCAGTGATTCACCTGTGATATGGACAGCTTTGGATTTTTATGATAAAAATATGATTTTCAAGAATTTTTTTCAATTTTGTATGGTGTTTGTGGTTCCAATTTGGTCATTGGTGTTGGATGTATTAATATTGATGTTAATGTTATTAGATATTTGGTTAATGTTAATATTAATTATATTTCGTGATGATGTTGATGTTGATGTTAATGATATTTTTAATGTTTTAGATGTTGTTGGTATTTTTAGGTGATAATGTTGATGTTGATGTTAAAAATATTTTTGATATGTTGTGGATGATATTTTGATATTTTTGGAATGATACTAATGTTTGTTTTGTATGTATTTGTATTTTGCAAGTGGATGTAAAGTTTATGATTTGGAATCGTATACCATTGATCTTAGATGAGGTGAGGGTAGACATGTCACCGATAACTAGGAGCATGTTGAGGTAGTAGGTTTTGGTGGTATGAGGACTTATAGACGGATCCAAATACATCGTAGTTTGATGTTGGCATTGTTAGAGCAGTGGAATCCTTCCACCTACACTTTTTGGCTTCCTACAAGAGAGATGACCATCACCTTAGAGGATGTTCATTGCATTATGAGACTGCCCATTCATGGAGAGGTGGTTTATATTATCAGTGATGTTGAGAGAGGAGATGTGATGTAGAGATTATATGGTGATGCGGCACAAGACATGAGATATTCATCAGGGGCATTTGAGTACCAAGAGGTATATAAGCCTAGGAGAGATGGTTGTACCCAGATGACCATGATGATGATGGCCATCTCTTATTTTTCTTTACCAGATTCAAGAGGTGGTCATTTTCCATGGATGATGATAGGTGTTGTAGTGAATATGGTGGAATACCATAAAATATTTGAGTGGGGGCCTACTTTACTTGGCACAAACATTCAAAGAGTTGTGGGCCTGGAAGGCCCACAAGCGTTATGGGATTGTGGTGCAGGTCTTATAGTGATTTTCACTCTAAGTGTCTTCAAAAATTGAGGTCTTACCTTCTTTCTTGTCCCACATTACTCCTGCACTGAGGATCATCTTAGTATGCTTCTTAAAACAATCTAATTTTCTCCAAAATCTTTAGACACATCTTGCTACACGTATATATTTACATTTAGATTCAGCTTACATATGAAAACAAGGGTGAAATAGGTTTACCTTTACTCTCGGTTAAGATTCCATTATTCCAATAGTCTCCATTTTCCTCTTGACATAATATTTTCATACCACACAATCATTCTATGTTCTATTTTATCAAAGTACTTCAAACATGCATTTACCCTATCTCTCCATACAAGGATCTAGATGGGATTCTTTGTATCTAGATGCTCAAACCAACATACGATTTCTTTACCCCTCTCAACTATTCTAAGACATTTGTATAACTTATTACAAGGTGTTCAAACTACTATTTTGGTCATATGCTTGCATTAAATCCTAGTTCTCTCCATTGGGTCTCATGGCCTTGTAGCCCTCCCGACATATAAATGCTAATGAATATCACCTTTTTCTGAAACAAACTTTCAAATAGATTGGTGTTCTAGTGACCCTTTATCAAGCTCTTTCTCATGCCAATATTCTAGGTACTGTTACTTTGTATCAAATTATACTTGTTTTGTAACCTATCATGCAAATTAGGTATGTTTTTCCTAGTAAACATGATAATACACATTTGCAAGTAGAATATCACCTGAATTCTCATGGATCCACCTTAGGAATGTCACTAAGATGATGTCTACAAGGTTTGGTGGCTTGAATCCAAGTATTTACCATTCATGCAACTCAATTCTTATTCAAATTGTGCATTATCACGGTCTGACTTTCTTTTTGACTATATATTCTCCACACGTGTGAATTGTAACTTGAGTTTTTGTATACTTATAGACCTCATCAAAATAGAGCTCTCATCCAAATTTCATTAGAATTATATGGTTGGAACTTCTATTATGTCTTTCCCTAGTTTTAGTCCGATAGCACAAATGAAGAGCTATAGGACAGATTCCAAAGTTTCAAAAGATAAAAAATTTGAAGACACTTCTATTATCCTCCTTCAACTCCCCATGCATTCACAGAGATCTACAAACTCTCCCATGGTGACTGTTATGCTTTCACCTCTCGGCCTGGATAGAGGGTTAAATAGAATTCATGTAAGACAACAAGAAACATACAAACCAGAAGCTCTATTACCTATAACACCAACATATTCTCTTATTATTCATTTTAGGCCTTCATTACATTCCTTTGAATCATCTTCCATGATTCAATTTCTCGAATAACTCTCTCCTCCTCACTAGCTTAGCCTACTAAATTGAGCTTCCTAGCTCCTAGGAGTGCTCAACCACCTGACTAAACTTAGAATAGGTTGAACTTATCTCCAAATCTCTCTTTCAAGCTCATTGTCAACCATTTCCAACTCATGAAAACTCACTACATGCCTTTATAGGCTTGATTAGGCCTAAAACAACTAATTTACCCTCTATTACCTTTAAGGTTTACATATTAGACTTGAACACTTACATCTATTTTCCACACATACAAAATGAATGAAAGACACCTACAATGAAATGATCATGTTTAAATATAATTCTAAGGCCCCGAATCATCTAACTAAATATGATGCTCCTACATCAAATTGATGTTGGATTTTTATTACAAAGTTGTTGGGCGATGAGCATATCTCTATTGCTCGGTCATTGGGATTGCCATGGAATATTAGTGAGAGACATCCTAGTTTTATGAGATGGAGATAAGATATGGGCCATGTGAGGAAGAAAAGAGGGCTGAATATTATATATATTTAGTAGTAGGACTATAGGTAGAGGATGTGGTGTGGAGGCCATACTTAGATTTCCATGCTTGGTCTAGATACCTAGATGAGTTGATAGGCTTACAACAGATATATGGATTCGTGGTCTCAAAGCAGGAGAGGACGAGCTTCGTGTTTTGGTCGGGTGAGGAGGCCATTGTATCTCGTAAATTTATTAGAAGATTGTGGGATGGTTTGGATTTATATTTTTGCAAAATTTCATTTTAACATTGATATTCTCTTTTAACTTGACTAATGACAAGTGAGTCTCCATAGATTTATAAAATGTGAACACCTAGGAGAATTACAGTCATAAGGCCCATGATTAAATCTTCATACTCTACCATATTATTGGTACATTCAAAGTTAAGTTTGAATGATAATAGAATGGGAATACCCCAAGAAGGTATGATAACAATACTGACCCCTCCCCCTTACTGGAATTTAGAACCATCAAAGAAGAGAGTCATTTTGATAGGGATAAATTCATATTCGTCGACATTGCTAATGGATTTATTAGGAAAGTATTCATGAGGAAGTTTATTTTCAGGAAGGGGAGCGTCAACTAATCTGTAATAGCTTGGCCCTTAATGGAGTTTTTGGTATAAGCTTGAGGTCAAATTTAGTCATAAGCATAAGCCATCGAGTTATATGATCGCTATGGTATAGTTGAGTGCATGGTTTTGATGGGATCGAAGCTAGTGACAACATAAGTTTTGTGATTAAGAAGATAATGGCGTAATTTAAAGTAGTGAAATATCATGCAAAACACATTTTTCAACTTTGGTGTAATGAGTTTCATATTCATGGAGTGTACAAATGATATAATATATGGCTTGTTCACAACCCTGACTATCATGGTGAGCAAGCATGGCTCCTAGAGTGTGTTTTGAAGTATATATGTATATATAGAATGACTCTCCCTCGCAAGGTGGAGTAAGAATAAGTGGTGATAGAAGATATTGTTTAATCTCATCGAAGGATTTCTGACATTCATAATCCTAATGAAAGTCTACATATTTGTGAAGGAGATGATTAAATGGATGAAAACGATCCGAAAGTTGTGATATAAAATGTCGATGGATTGCAATTTACCTTAAAGGCTACGCAGTTGTGTAAGATTAGATGGCGAAGGCATTTCAATGATGGATTTAACCTTTGCTGGATCAACTTCAATACCTCGAATAGATATGATGAATCCTAAAATTTTTCTAGTGAGGACACCAAAAACACACTTTATAGGATTGAGATGAAGGAAATATTGAATGAGATGAGTAAATATTGATTCGAGGATGGTAAGATGATCTTTGCGTTGTTTGGATTTTCCTAAAAGGTCATTGATGTAATCTTTGATTGTTTTGTGAATGAGGTCATGGCACATTGATAAGTAGCTCCTGCATTTTTAAGACCAAATGGCATAACACGGTAGCAGAAGGTTCCCCAAGGAGTGATGAAAGATTTTTATGTTGATCATCGGTGGCGATAAGAATTTGATTATAACTAGAAAATCCATCCATAAGGGAAATCATTTCATGGTTGGCTATTAGGTCAACGAGTTGATCTATGTTTGGAAGAGGGAAATCATCTTTAGGAAAGGAAATATTAAGATCCCTAAAGTCTATGTAGATGTGTAACTTACCCGAGGCTTTAGTTACAAGAATGACATTAAATACCCATTGTGGATAATCAATGGGTATGATGAAATTAGCGGATAAAATACATTGTAACTCTTCTTTGACAAGGAGATCTATGTGAGGATGTATTTTATGGATTTTTTGTTTAACGGGCTTAACATTAGGATATGTGACAATGTTGTGTACAACAATGTTAGGATCAATTCTAGGCATATCACTATATGACTAGGTGAAGGCTTGATAATATTTTGCTAAGAATGAGGTGAAGTCATCCAGTTCTTGTGAATTGAGTGATTGACTAACCTTAACTATATGAGGATCCTAAGGGGTTCCTAAGTTTACGTCAATGGTGGATTCGTTAAGGAGAGTTGGTGTATCAGAAGGTAGGTATTTTTAAGGAAGTTATCCTCAACTCCCATATGGGAAAGGATTTCTTGGTCATCATGACATTGAAGGATATCTATAGTGGGTAAATCTTCTTCAACCATTTCTGGATAAATAATAGGTAACATTTTGACAGAGTGATCAGATTGATAAGTAAGCGGTCCTAAGGATATGATATTGACTAAAAAAAAGTTAGGTGGGATGGATACAACGTCATCTATGTCCATAGGATCTTTAGGAGTTGCATCTATGTCCATAGGATCTCCAAGGGCTGCATCTATGTCCATGGGAGCTTCAGGGGTTAGTGGGTGACGATGGTTCTAGTTCAGTGATATGCACAAATGTAGTGGGTTTAGATGGGTTTGATTCAAGTTTCTTGAAACCAAGGCCATATTTATCATAGGTTTTAAGGGAGTGTTGGACAATCAAGTCATGTATTCCATGTTTGTAACAACCAAGGCCAAAACCTTTCCATGCACAATGGTGAAGGTACATATAAGTGAAATTTGGATTATCTAAAGATTTGAAGTCTAATGTGAAAGGCATGACATGGTGTGGATTGATAGAATGAGATGAAGGATGATCGTGTCCCCCATAAACAAGGTTTGTTTTAAGATAAGCGGGACCATAAGGGATAACATCTCCTACATTAGGCTCGTACATGGGTTGCTTGTCAGGGAAACCATAAGTTTTAGGTGAGGGGATGGAATTGAGCATGAGAAGGTGGTATTCCCCTAGTGTAAGGTGTTGTACAATGTCACTAAGGGAGGAATCATCTGGTAGTTTGGATGAAGGGATGGATGTGCTAGTAGATGCTTCGTTAGATGATTCTGATGTGGATTTAGGTATAAGGACATCATTTGGGCGATATGTCATATAACAATCGGCAAAGGGATTTGGATCTGTGGGGACTATAAATGTTTGACCTTCATGTTTGTATTTAAGACACTGATGAAGTGTAGAGGGAACACACCACATAGTGCATATCTAAGGGCATCCTAACAACATGTTATATTAGAACTCTCCTTCTATGATGTAGAAGAGTTCATGTAAGGTTTTAGTGCCAACTTTAAGTGGTAGGATAACGGTACCTAATGTGGGTGCGATAGTGTCATTGAAGGACCATAGTAAAACTGGAGTTTGACCAATGACGGAAGGAGATAGTTTAAGTTGATTGAAATCAATGGATGATATAATGTTGATGGTTACACCCCATCAATCATGACCCTTCTGATGAGGACATCATTTATTTGAGTAGTGATAAAAAGTGGTAAGTCATTTTCTTCAAGCCTAAGCGAGGGAATTTCAAATGACTTGAATGATATGGTTGTGGACACTTTAAGGGCCATTACAAAATTTGTGAAAGATGAAGGGTAATCTATCAATACTTTTATTTATTGTAGGGATTCAATCATGGCTTGCTTATGAGAAGGTGATGTTTGCACTATCTCATAAAGTGACATTATGACAGAGCTTCCTCGTAACTATTTAAGGACAACCTTCGTATTGAAGTGGACAATGAGGGTGGTGTGGTGAGTATATAAACCTTGGCTTTGGGTGACATTTTTCAACTAGGTGCTTCGAGAGTTATAGAGATAGATACTTTAGGCTTATTAGGTGAAGCGATAACCCGGAGAGGTGGAGGTATAACTACGAATGTTTTGGCTTTCTTAGGTTCTGATGGATCTGTGTTGTAGTTTTGTGAATGAGTGGAAATGTGAACTTTGTCAAACCGATAGGAAGAGATGAGTTATTTTGATTTAGGTGATGATGAGGATGATGTGTGTGGTTCAGAAGGAAGGAAGTTGGATTACCACTCTTTTCATTGATTATGTTATGTCCAATGGTAATCGCAAGCAACATTGAAGTCATACCATGTGGGTTTCCATCCTTATGGGTCCGATGGTTTGGGAGGTGGTAATGTTATGAGTGATTGTTGAAGGAAGTATTCTAAAATAGTTGCATAATTCCCCTTAGGTGAAAATGTGGATGGTGATGGAGTTTTGGATATCTTATCCTCCGGTGGAACTAAGACTTTAATTGGGGGTTGTCAAGTTGTGTGTCACTGAGGAGTTTTAGATGGTGTGAGGGATGAAGGATGAGGGCCTAATGGGGAGACTTGATATGTAGAATTTGGTATTAACATGATGGGGTGATTTTTGGAGTGGAAATGACCTTTCTAGGAAGAGGTGGAAGAAAAGGCCGAGGGCCACAAAAATGATATGATTCAGGGAAGGTATAGGAAGGACTTTTGAAAACTTGAACAACACCTTGTTTATGAGGTCCTTTTGTGGTTTTGGATGAGTTAGGTGTGGTTGTTGAAGTAGGTGTTGGTGAAGGAAGAGGAGTTTGAATGATGTGGTTGATGAGATCTAAATGAGTTGTAGATTTTGTAGGTTTCAGATTGGTTGGTGTAGGGGTAATTGGTTTTGTAGATGGAGGATGAATACAACTCATGGTTGCCTTAGGGAGGTTTTGTGCCATAAACGTTTCAAGAGGTATCATATTTATATTTGTAAATTACATCGTATGTGTAGGTGTGGTTATGTTAGAAGGTGTAATTGGCATGGAGGTGGATTCAGTACATGATAAGGATGGGAGAATGGTTTCAATATTATTCCTGGTGGATAAGGACTTGGTGGATGTTGATGTAGGTTTGGTAGATGTTGATATTGGTTTAGTAGATGTTAATATGGATTCTGAATAGGTAATGTTTTAGTGATGGTGTTGATAGTATGGTGAGTGTGAATGACATTTGTTTGTGGTTGATTGGTAGATGGGGGTGATTTGGAAAAGGTTGTTTGAATATATCAAGATTTTGATTTGGGGGTGCATTTGGATTATCTAAGTGAAGTTCACCTCTGTCAATCAAATCTTGAAGGACATTACGGAACGTGCGACACCTTTTGATGTCATGTCCCTTAACCCTATGGTATTTACAATAATCATTATCTCGATACCAAGAGGGTTTGATACAGATGTATCGATAGGTCGATATGTGGGAGAGATATCATGTTTGCAGTAAGAAATTTGTCAAAGACTGCACTATAAGTCTCTCCTATGGGTGTATAATTATGTTGTTGACAAGAAAAATCAGTAGTGGGCCTTTCCTTAGGAGTGGAATTAACTACTACCGTGTTGGAAGATGATTTATATTTGTTGGGATTAGATGATGAATTTGATGGAAATTTGTTTTGTGGTTTCTTAGAATGAAGTTTAACTCTACCATCCTCTAAGGCTCACGGCCCAACTTACAAAGCCATGGAAAAAGCTTCATCAAATGTTTGAAAATATTATATTTTCAATGTTGATGACATGTGTTTGCACATGACCTGATGAAAATTTTGATCAATTTAGTTTGTGGTAATGGGAAGGACAGTTGATTAGTTATACCCCTCCAAAGGGCAATAAAGTTAGCAATGGAATCATCCTCAAATTTTTTAATGGCATACAAGTCATTGATAGTGATTTTATGGGCTATGTTTATGGATAAATGCTCTAAGAAAAGTTGTGTGAGTTGTGTGAATGAGAAAATGGAATATTGAGGGATGTTATTATACCAATCTAGGGCAAGACCAACAAGAGACATGGGGAATGTCCTCAACATGAGCTCTTGGTCATGGGCTATTAGATAACAGGTATGATGGAAAGCATGAATGTGTTACTAGGGATATTATTTTCTATAAAATTTGATAAACTTTAGGAGTTCCAAATGAGGTGGATATGGTTTATATGGAATTGAGGGATTAATGGGCTCATTACAAATTGATCATAAGAGAGCACATTCTTGGGTCCTGATGAGGTAGCCTCAAGGCTGTATATGCGGTTCATGAGGGCTTGAAGGGGATCAATTTTTGTTGGTTATCGTGCATGGATGGGCTAGGTTGAAATGAGAACTGGCTAGGTTGTGGATATATTTGATATTGTTGAGGAATGTTTTGCTGATATGGAATGTTTTGTTGGGGAATGTTCTATTGTGGAATGTTAGTAGGGATATTTTTTTGATAAGGAATGTTTTGTTGTGATAGAATATTTTGTGGGAAATATTTTGTTGATACATGATGTTTTTTTGATATGGAAAGCTTTGTTAAGGAATATTTTGTTGATATGGAATGGTTTGTTGAAGTGGTATGTTTATGGGGTTTTTTTCTAAGGGGTATTTAGAGGAATATTTTATTAGTATGGAATGTTTTGTTGAATTGGTATATTTTTGGGGATGTTATAAGTGGGTTGGGACATTAACGGTTGTGACAATTGAATATACTGATAAGGATGTGGGATAGATGTGGTGGTAAAATGTTGTGAATAAGGAGGTGGTTGTTGGAAATGAATTGTAGAGGCAGCAGAAGATGGTTCTTATTGTGAGATGTTATAAATAGGAATAGATTGTGGTATGGAAATTAATGGATGTGACAGGTTGAGGAATCATTTGTGAGATAAGAGGTACAAATTATTAGACTAAAACAAGATGATTAGTGGAAATGGCACTAGTATTTATTAAGGGAATATATGCAAGAGTAAATATGGTGATATTTTAAAATTATAGTGCTAACTAGTTGAGATACGAAAAATAGAAATGACAACAAAACTCATTGGAGGTGTCTAGGTAATTGAGGATGTTGGAGGGGTAGATAATGAAACAATGGTATTGTTTTGTGGAGGTGTTGAACCAGGTGAATATGTATCTTTTTGAGTGGTTGTGTGTTGAGAAGAAATCATATGGAGACTAAGAAAAGAAACAAAATACACAACACTAGATGTTTCGAGTTGACTGATAGGAATGGAAGACTCAAAATTTGATGTTTCAGATTGACTTATGGGTGGATATGAATATATTTGTTGAATAATGGGTTGTTGATTTGAATCAATGAGTTGTGCAATAGCAAATGACAAGAAGGGTGAGGAATGTGTGGTTTGGATACAAATGGTTGGAGTTGGACACCCCTAGCTGCAAGATAAAAAGTTAAGGGAAATAGGGTTTGAATCTAACATCTCTTCAAAAATAGGGTCTCCTCTATCAAAGAAAGGAGGTTTAGATGATTCTGATTGAGAGCTAGGAGAATATGGTTGTTTAGTTTCTTCTTGTTCGATCCATGGAAAATTTGACTACAAAATTGACATGAAGAATATCGATATGGTATTGCATTTCTTCATTATATTTCTCCTCTATTTCATTCCAGGATTGTTGATCATCAATAAGAGGAGTGGATGTAATTGGTTGATGGAATGGGTTTTGGTTGTAATGGTGTAGAGAATGTGGTAGGTAATGGTGTAGATAATGGAATAGATAATGGAATTTGTTGTTGTAAAGATGTAGGTAATGGTGTATATAATGGTTTAGGTAATGATGTAGACATGTTTTCTGAAGTTTTATTATGGGCTTGTTGTCTAGTAAGTACCATAGTAAACAAACACACAATCACCTAAAAAAATAACTAAGTGGGTTGATTACAAACAATAGGAAAACAAGAAAAATAAGTTTTTTTACGTTGATTTAATTAAGAAAAAGTGAAATGTGTAAAATGGTTAATAAAGGTCCTAGGAAATGGCAAGCTATGATTGGTTTCATGTATTTTTATGGGTGGAGTCCTTGATATACCCAAAGTTACGTGAGGCACAACTTTGTACCGCTACCGATACAAAGCGCATGCTATTATGGCCTACCCCCGACTTCACAAATCCCGCAGCGATAAGGGTGACGGGTGCTTTGCCAATATATCGATAGACATGTGTTTATACTTGACCAGAACACCGAGTCAGTTTCCCTATTGGGTGATGAAATCCCAATAGTTATCACCTGGGTGGGAATTGTTTAAATGTGTTTTTGATGTTTTAAGTGGTTTGGTTGTGTGTGGGGAAAATAAAGTGAATGCAACTGATTAATTTTCCTAATTAAAACTATGTGAGAAAGAAGGATGCAATGGTTCATTTTAAGACCCAAAATGAAATGTTATTTTTGATGAGAAAAAAAAAAAATAATGCAATACTGAAAGCAAAAGAAGGTTTTAGGACTCACCATGATAAACGCTTCCTTTTAAAATAATTTTTATTTTTTTAATTTTTAGGCAACAAGCAATCCAATAATCCAGCAAGTGAAATCTCCAGAGACAACAAATTGTAAAATAGGTTAGCATAAACAAAAACAATAGAAAACAGAGGTTAAAAGGCTAACTATAAAGTAATCAAAAGGATTTAGAGGAATCGTCGGTGATCAAGGAATCGCTAGTGATTTCCCAAATCGTTGCGATTACAAAACAAAAAACCAAATGTGAAAAATATGATATCTTAAGTGTATGAAAGACTTCCTTTCCTTTTCAAATTTTAGATTTCAAGGAAAGAGTAAATAGAAACAAAAACAAAAAACCAATAGAAATAAAAAAACTACAAAACCAAGTTAGCAAAGAAATAATATTTCGAGAAATGAATAAAAGGTTTTTTGATTTTATTTAAAAAAAACTATGAGTCAATCAAAAATAAAAATATGCAAGTCTAAGAACAAAGCAAAAAGTAGAGATCGGAAGGAAAAACTATAAGGTAATCAAAAGCACTCATATAAATCATCACGATTGGTTGAATTCTTTGGCGATTCAACCGATCGTGGGTGATTTACTAAATCGCTAATGATTACAAGAAAGAGAACCGTAAAATAAAAACAAATGCTTTTTTAATGAAATTAACAATGAAATAAGGGACACTATCCCACCGGGTGTGCCAAGATGTACATAATTATTCCTACCTCTTCAAATTTTCTTAACCAAGCAAGAAAGTATGAGTAAACTGACCTTAGAAGATGAGGGCTTTAGTGATACCTGTGGATGTTGACAGATGATATTTGACATTGAACTCCGTGGAAGGTATGCATAAGTTCTTCTCCCCGCTAAGAAAACCTAGAAATCATTGACACTAAACAAAATATTATTAGTAATATATAAGGTAGATTTCCCGAAAAGGCCAGCACTTCGAAAGTCAAAGGACTTCCTCACAAGGATGTCATTCCCTTTTACATAATCAAATGGATTTGTAAATGATATATGATGTATGATAACCAGATCACGATAATATAATGATAAATGATGAGTTTATTACAAAAATGGTAGTTGATAAGTAAATAATAGATGGAAGAAAGACTATGGCTCGAACTCAAGCTCAAAATGTGGATCCTACTATTTGCCCTCATACTCAAGCCAAGCAAGCTCAACGTGGATGTGTTGATATTTAAAATATGTATCCCAATATCCTTCCACATTCGGTGGATCTCGTGGGTAAACTTGAAGATGTTTTCTAACTGATCCAACGGGGCAGAATGAATAACACACAGGTTCAATCGTGTAAAATGTCACACTTCTCCCAAAGATAAGGGATGACGAATTATTGGCGAGAGAGCAAATGTTAGTAATCTCAAGGTTCGGAACACCTATTAACATCTAAAATAATCCATTCTAGCTAGAATGTTATAAGAAAATAGGTTTGAAATTATAGATAAAACAAATTGAGTGAGTGCTGATAATAATGGTAGAAAGACAAAAATAATAGGAATCACAGTGATTACAAGAATCACGGTGATTCTGTAAATATTAACAAACTAGTAAAATCAAGCATTTTAATTGATCATGTAGACACATGTAGTTTGATCAATGCATTATTATTCTTAATATCACACCCCCTATTCTTCCCTTTGCAAACTGACGGCACACCACTAGTTAGACCTATCTAACTCCCTTCTCACGACATCTTTTTGGTCGTATTTCCTCTTATAAACCACTTAAGTAGGCAGTCATAGCCTCGTTCTGACTACATTAGCTTCTTATTCCTTTCTATTTTGCTTCTTTTATCTCCCTGGAATATCAATCCACTTTGTTGGATTGATTAAGCCTTTCAGAAACCCTTCTAAAACCCTAATTACTCTCTAAATGAGATTAATTAGTCTAACCTAGGTTAATTACCCTAAACATAGTCAAAACACACTTTGACTTGCTAAAAGTGTTTTTTGGACTTTAGCATTTGTCCCACATGCACCCAAATCTCCCATTTTCCCAAATGGAAAACTATAAATAGGGCTAGACCCCCCCCTAATTTATAAGAATTCTCTCTTCTTCCTGGATGAATGATTATAGTATTTTGTTTAGGCTTTAGATTGTATTTCATTTTCTTCCATTGAGCTAGTAGCATTTGCTTTTGTATTTTATAGCACCAATATGGAGTAAAAGGGAAGATCCATTGGCCTTGAAGCCATTAATGGGGAGATCTCTTTCTCTTAAACACATAACTGAATGCTTATATCCTCTTAGGTTCATTATTTCAAGCTTTCAAAGAATAAAGGTTAGCTTCATTTGCTTAGTTTTCTTGTTTACTTCAAATTAATGTATGTAAAGAAGAAAACCTTGCTCATTTCTTATCAGATGGTCCATTGATCAGTTTGCTAAAAGCCTTTGGGGTTTCTTTAGAGATTCTTACCCTAAATCCATTGCTTTTGCAACTTTTCATTGAACACATTTGGCACGCCCGGTGGGAAACTTATTTCCATCCTCCATTAATGGAGGTCTTTTGAGTTCTTCAAAGTTCATTTTCAAGTTTTTGGGTCAAATCACTTGTTATTTCCTCATTTCTATTTCTAACACTAGATAAATGACCTTCATTTACATCTATTTTGTGGGTTTGATATAGAAATAAGACACTTTGACTAACAACTAACCTATTTGCTCTTAAAAATTTGAAAATTCGCGAGTTTTGTAGGTTTTTCACATGGTGCACATAGGTGTTAACAAGGGGCGCGTACATGTTGAAACCCCAGTGTCTCCATCAGAATAGGCATGTACCTGTCTGACAGTCCTTATCATTTGCAAATTTTACCTCTACAGGGACGTGCACGCGTCTCCATCATCTGGGCCGTGTATCTCGCTTCTCTAGGCCGCGTATACGTCAATGGCTTGACTGTGTGAAAATGTCAAAAATTTATCTCTACAGGGACGTGCATGCATCTCTGTCATCTGGGCCGCATATCCGCCTCTTTGGCCGCGTATGCGTAAAATGGTTTGACTGTAAAAATCTGAAAATTATTTGTTTTATGCTTGGCGCGTACATGTCGAAACCTAAGCATCCATGTTAATATGCAAGTGTCCTTGTCTGGTTGCAAGTGTCTGTGTTTTAATATACTAGGTTTCACTATTTTTTTCTGCAGCGTATCTATTGAGTTGGGCACGTACCGTCGGTTGTGGAGTCTTTGGTGTTGGTTTGGGTGCGCAAGTGTCATGTAAAGATTGAAATTTTTTCTATAATCTACAAAATCTTTTTTTTTTTCTGATCTTTTCTACAGATTTCTAGGACTAACAAGTTAAAAATAGAGTTTTTCTTTGGTCTTTCGGTTTGCATAGTTAAGTGTTTTCAATTTTTAGCTTAAAACTAATTTTGTAAAAGTACGTATGCTCTCTCCTCGTGCCTTGAAAAGTGATCTTGGAGATCAAAAACACTTATACAAAGGCTTGTATCAAATGTTCAAAAACACTTATTTTATGAAGGATAAAGTAAACTTTCATGTGATTTCAGTAGGACTTGTTCACATTGCGTATGCTCTTCCTTCATGCCTTTTGGTGATCTTAGGAATCAAAAGCAAAGTGTAAAGTTCTCTTTCTTGACACCAATCTATGAACTGAAAATTACTAAAACTTGTTGTCTACAGGACCCAACGGTTGTAGAAGAAAGACGTCCAAAACACAAAACTTCTAATACACATGTTTCTTGTAGGTTTTCAAATGGTGTGCTACTTAAAATCACATTAAAAGTTAAGCAAGATAAAAAAACACACCATATTTAGAACATTGTATTGCAGGTTTTGGAAAAGGGTACGTCCCTATCCGCTCAACTGGAACATAACCCCTTTGGCATAAAACCTTAAGCTATAACAATGGGGGTGGTTTCAGGAACCCTAAAGTAATCCACCACTGAGTAACCTCGTGGATGAAACAGAAGCACTCCGCTTACCCATTTGACTAAGAATACGCCTTGTGAGTTAGAGTTATTGGTTGTCGTATGAAGATCCTAGGGAGAGCTGATCAGGGATCATTTTGAAAGTTCCCTAAACACCCCTAAATGGTTTCAATTTAGAAGATCATCTCGAGAGCTTTCCAATGACTGTGAGAAACTTAAACGGACATCGGGAGCTCTAGTTATGTCCGGTCAAAGTTCATCAACGAAATTCAACTCTGTCAATGGTCAATATTGGACAAATCAGCTTCGCTGACATGCGGTAAAAGGCGTTGGAAAAATTGAGGGGTTTTATCCACCGCCTTTGACAATCGTGAAATGGAATAGTGCGTCGGAGCAAGAGGCTCAACTTTTATTACGGAGGGGAGCCCGACCGCCGTGTGGACTATGGTATTATCACCGACGTGGTGGGTCCACAAGTGACCACGTGGCTTGCCACCACTCATCAAATTCACCGATTTTCCTATCGGGAGACGAAAAGTGGACTACAAGATGACCGAGTTAATTATTTTTGATACGCCATGATATGGGTCAAATTTTTGTTTGCTTGGTAAGTCCACTACACATTATTCCCAAATGCCACGTGTGTGTGTATATATATATATATATATATATATATATATATATATATATATATATATATATATATATATATGTTCAAACATTAGTATAAACCATAATATTCCACCTTAGCCACATAACTCTCCTAACCTCTAACATGCTTTATGTTTCCACGTGGAAGGATGGAGGATGAAGCGGTGATGGGGGCGGTTAAGCCTAAGGTGGTCTTTTGACCACTTCACATGCGTGGAAAAGGCTTTATAAAGCCTTAAACAATATCAACCCACAAAATGTGGGATATACATCCACTTACCATGCATGGAAAATGGTGGAGGAGACTAATTTGGGGATTTAATCCCATTAAAAATACAATCCGCCCAAATGGAAATTTTTATCCCAAATTTCATGGTACGGGTTTAGGCTAATATTAGCCTAAGATAATTATATTGCATTTTTTCAAGGGCCCTATTTTTTGTATAAATAGGGAACCCATTCCTTTGAATGGATAGATACCCCAAGGTTATTATTTGTTAAGCTTATTGTGGGGACACACACACAATGGAGACAAGCTCATTCCTAGAGCTCGGGAGGCGAATATCGAGCCAAGAGGAGGATGAGAAATTGTAATTGTGTGAAGACCTATTTATTTAAATAGGCATCATTGTGGCTAGGAGTTATTCAAACTACCTAGTCGGCCCATAGCGCCATAGTAAATTATTGCGGAGCTTGGAATGTCAACCGGAGAGCTATAGGGCATTGTATTAGCATCCGGAAGGCCGATCGAGAACCAGAGGTTTCCGAACAGTGGAGTTGGAGCCATCGAGCTTGCCGAATACACCAGAAGGTGGAAGTCAGGTGCTATCTTTCACCCTTGTCATCCAAAGGTCTGGATATTCTTCTAAACAAGTTCTTAATAGTTTCCATTAGGTCTTCCTATGAAAGTACTATTGTAACTTACAAGTTTTGACTAGTGGAACGGTTTGACCATGAACCCGGAGACGTAGGCAATTGCCAAACTCTGTAATCAATCTTTGTGCAATTGTCTTTAATGTCTTGCATTTATTTTAAATTGATTACTTAAAAGGAGCAAATTGTCGGTAAATAATTTAAGCCTACAAGGGTCTGAGATTAGGTAGTAATAACTTGATTATTTTCAGATCAAGAGCACACGTGGACACTAGTTACCCTTTGTGCTCGAAGGGGGTAAAGTAAAGCTGAGATACTCCCAAGATAGGCAAGGGACTATTTTGGTAAATCGCGCTCACTTAAGACAACTTTATAGCACCTAGTTGAGAGAACTTATTAAGGAGGCCATTCTATCTTGGAGCCCACGTTACTTGTCCATTGTTGTGTCAAGCCATCATGAAGTGATAACTCATCTGGAGTCTAAACCTTGTTTTTTGAACAAGGCAAAGAACCCTTATGAGTTTGATCTAAGTGTCTTTCATCACGAGACTAAACTACATCCCACTTTCACTTAGTTTTGTTCTTGTCTTCGGATGAGGTGAAACTCTGCCCAAGTGGTGCTTGGTTTTTTTCATATTTTTGATCTATACCCTTACATTCTCACCACCCACGTTTTCGGGGTGAGAAAGGTGCATACCTCGCGTGTTTTTATCAGAGATAGTGCTTGCAACTTTTTTGTCCGTTTACGCCCATCCATGTTTGTGGCTGGGTTGTTAAACATCTAAAGTGCGCAGGTATGCTTTTCGTATCTTTGATAAAAGTCCTTCCATCTTGATTTCAAGATCATCTTCACCACTGTGAGTTTGGTTCATCCTTTGTCTCTTCTTGAGTTGATAGTTTTGTTCACATCCTAGGCGCACAATCTTGGTACTTACATTGTGTTCTCATTTTTGTGAGAAGACAGTATAAGTCCCTTTATTACGCAATTACGCTGCTCGCATGATTTGAAACTCCTTGTTATACTTATCACTTGGTTTTAGTTTTGACGTCATCTAAGTCTTCTTGAAAAGTGTCGATAATGCCTTATATATATCGTAATAAGGTTATCATGGTACTAACACCTTGCTTGCTCGGTTAGTGTATCACAATGACATTATTACACTATATCTAGTCGTGACTTCCATTTTTCAAAAGGTTTGGCTTTCATTGACATTCAAACTAGTTTTAAATATACCTTTTCAAGAGACTGCATCAACATCATGTTAGTGCTTAGGCCTTGTTAGAATTCTAACTGGACCTACATATTGGTACGGTATTATCACTATCTGTTTTTAAGGCTTAGGCTTGGTAACAACAAATTGGGTGATCATTACATTTAGGTGTGCATATGAGTGTTCCTTAATAAAGACGACTGCATAACACTACATCTAGGATACACTGTGGTATAGTTCAAACATCACCTTGACACACACTAGGGGTCACGCTAGCTACATACAAATGTCTGCTAGTAATGCCTAAAATCATAAAAATGGTGACTAAATCAAACAAACATGACATAGGAGAAAACCCTTTCAAAACCTTCCCATTTAGTGGAAACAATTTAGCACCTCTCTTTTCTCAAGTCAAAGATACAGAGGCATTAATTGATCATAGTGGAGAAGAGTCAGACTCTTTTGGAGAACAACAGAGGTTAGACTTAAATAGATTTGATGAACTCCTATATTATAATAAAGATCAAGTACTCGTAAGAGTCTTAGCATTAGGAGCTAAACTTCCGCACGCGCAAAGAAAAAAAAAGGTCATTAATCCTAACTTAGGAGATCGAAGATTCATCTTAGACACAGATAACCCTTTCGATGTGGGATATGCTTCCACTTTGGGGCAGCATAAGGCCGCTATCGAAGGATAACCATCACGAAAACCTCACTATAAAGATTCATGTAAAGTGAAAATTAAGCGTAAAGCTTCCCCTCCTCAAAAATTTGATGAAGAAGAGGACCCCCTGGCTGAGGAGGAGATCCTCCAAAAATAGATCTTGAAGTTGAGCCAAAAATTAGTAAAGATAGGCTCTTCAAAAAGAAACATATACAAAGACAAAGACAAAAACAAACTTAGCGAGTTTCAATTTGATCCACACACGTACTATACCTTTAAAGCTACTCAATTATAAAGATTGATGTCGCCTACTAAGGAGCAACTCATTCAGAAAGAGTTACAATCTATGAAAGATATGCTTACTACATTACAAGAGGGAAATGTAGGCCAAAATAGGAAATATTCATATGAAGAACTATGCGCTTAGCCCTTTGATAAGGACATGTTACAACAGCCTTTCCCAAAACACTTTACTTGTTCCTAAGTTTGATAAGTATAAGTGAAAAAGTGATCCTCGTGATCATATAAAATACTTTTACATGGCTTGCTAAGAGGTCACATATAGCGATAATTTCTTAATACGACTTTTTCCTCGCAGCCTAGGAGCCGTGGGATTGGAATGGTTCTATAGCATACCCAAAGGCTCCATTACAACGTGGCCCACATTAGTGGAGAAATTTGTAAGGCATTACTCCTATAATATGGAAAGTGACATCACAATGAATGATCTATGCAATACAAAACAAAAACCCAATGAGACATTTGCAGGATTTTTACAACGATGGTGTGGGTTAGCCAGTCGTTTTCCTTGTGCATTACCGAAAAAAAAGTTAGTGAGCATATTTGTTCCTAACTTAAACCCTGAAATATCCTTTCACTTACAAATGCATTGTGGCTCTAACTTCAAAGAAGTCATAGAGAAAGGCAGTCAAATTGAGAAATCCCTCATTGCAAAAGGAACGCTTAAGTTTGTAGTTAAAAACAAACATGAAGCCAAATCCATAGACAAACCTAAATTCTTCAATAAAAATAAACATGTTGTTGGTGATGGCATTATAGACTCCAAGAGAGTCCAAGTTGTGCAGACAGGCCCACTTTTAAATATTTTGCAAGGACCTCATCCCAAAGCGCCTACAAAACATACATTTACATCCTTAATGGAGTCCTTATCTACCATCCTAAAACAATTGGATGATGCAAAAATGGTGGAATATCCAACTACAATGGTACCATACCCAGAGGATGCTCCAAAACTAGTTTGGTTCAAAGATCATGAATATTGTGACTTCCACCATGTTAAAGGACACAAAATGGATAGGTTTTTAAGACTGCACCATTATATACAAGACCTCATCGAGGAAGGAAAGATCGCTGTGGATTCTCCTCCTGAGTCTTGGAAAGGCCCAAATGAAAAATGGGTATTTACAAGGAACCTTTTCCTAACCATACAGATAAAAAGAAAAGGAAACCAGATCAAGGGAAAACCTCCAATGACTATAGAACTACTGCCTATGTTTACCCTACAAATGATAGTCCTTATGATTCCCTCATTAGATGTATTAGCTCATCTAATGAACAGATCAACACCATCCAGATTTTAGAAAAGAGTTGCGTAGTAGGGATAAGACGTGCCCTCTTGGTCATAATAGATCATGTGCCTATCCCTCAAGAAGGTCAGTATAATTTAATGGATTAGTTAGAGAAAATGCACGATAGGATATCTATTCTTGATCTCCTTAAAATCTCCAATGCCCATAAGAACATATTGTACAAGACTTTGTAAAATTTAGGGGTTTCCATAGATATAGACCCCACAAACCTTTAAGCCATTATTGTGCACCTAAACTCCAATGATCATATTACTTTTGATCATACTGAAATCTGCGCATAACAACCCGAACATAACTTACCCTTGTATCTCGAACTAGTGGTTACCGTCGCAAAATCAAGAGTATACTTGTAGACGATGGATTTGGTCTAAATATTTGCACTTTGAAGCTGGTTAAGCAGCTAGGCCATTCAGAAACAAATTTGGGAGCTAATACTATCACAATCACGGATTATGACAATGAAGAAAGAGAATCAGCGGGGACTATAGTGGTTCCCATGGAGGTAGGCCTAATGTGTCATGAAACAACATTCCATGTCCTTGACTTGGACCTTCCATACAACATGCTCCTAGGGCGCCCATGGATCCATGCCATGCAAGTTGTTCCATCGACTTTCCATTAGTGCATCAAGTTATGTCATGAAGGTTAGGTGGTTACCATTCTGGGTGACCTAGAACCATTCACACATTGTAGGGCATTGCACAATTTTTCTTGTGCAGCTTATGAGTGTCCTTCTCATGGATGTAGTCATCCCCTACATAAAGAAAGCTATGAAAAAAAGTAGATTCAGAGTCCCTCACACCTTACAATCAAGAATTTCCTTCATTGGTCAACCCATTTGCTTCATGGGAGGCAACATTAGCAAAATATGGCCCAAATAAGCCATTCACTCTTGAACAAGCTCTGTTGATATCAGACTTATCAGTATCTCCTAGGACAAGGGGTAAGCCTTATTTTTAGTTCAAGAGCACTCACGAGCAATGTCCTAAACCGTTGGAAAAATTTGTCCATAGTGGTCTCCTATCTGAGGAGAAAATGTTAGAAGATCCTACTAGTAGAGTGCCAGAAGGCACCATGGCTTCATGCAATCAAGCACCTCAGTACATCAAAGGTCCCCGCATGATGTTTTTCATGGGCTATAGCAGGTTTGGATGTGGCATTAATGCACAAGGCTGGTTAGATCCTATTCCCATCCCTCATTTTAAGTTAGATAAACATGGCCTTGGAATAAGGCCTCATAACGCTCTACCCTCTGAGAGACGCCACCTCTTCTGAACGTGAGGACGTTTCATCTCATTCTGATAGTGACGCAGATTCCCAATGTAGCCTCTACGAGGATCTTGCCTCCACGAACCTATTCCCAAATTCGTTGGTCCTTACCTTATCCAAATCCATCCCCTTAGACAAATGTCAAGTAGCCCTTGTATATCCTAAACTTATAGATTGGGATCAACAACTTCACGTGCCCCTAGATTTATTTGAAAATGATGAGGCATTTGTAGAGTTCATGGGACTCAGGGATTTTATTCTAGCTGGAGACCACAAGAAAGGATTTAAGATTCAACTAGACACCTGTGCCTACTTCGGGGAAGAAGTAGAGATGTGTGGATGGTTGAATAAGAAGGCTGTAAATAAAGGTACATCTACTTTTGAGAAACCTAGCAAAAAGGATAAACAAAAATCTTACATAGTGATAAACTCTTTGATAAACTCGTAGAAAAACAGAACAAAGAGTCTAAAGATGAAGTGATTTATCCATTTAAAGATGATCATGAACTACCGTAGGAGGTCGATCTTACTCTTCCCCCTAATCCTACACGGATGGAAGATGCTTCTAAAATGCTTGTTGAGGAAACAATCAACGTCAACATTGGCTCAAAGGAGCAGCCTAGAATAATAAAGTTGGGAGCTTCACTTTCATCTCGGCAAAAATATCTTTGTAGAGCTCTTAAAAGAATATGCGGACATATTTGCATGGACATATATAGATATGCCTAGTTTGGACCCAGAGCTAGTTGTGCACAACCTCATTGTGCACCCGGATGCCAAACCCATCAAGAAAAAGTTGAGAAAGATGCATCCTAAGGTGGCACTCCTTGTCAAAGAAGAATTGGAAAAGTTGTTAGCTACTGATTTTATTAAACCTATTGACTATTCAAAATGGATCTCTAACATAGTCCCAAAGATGAAAAAATATTGTTGGCATAAGAATCGCACTTATTTCTATGACTATAACAAAGCATGTCCTAAAGATGATTTTCCCCTACCTAACATTGACACGATAGTTGATTCCACAGCTGGTTATGAAATTTTGTCCTTAATGGATGGCTTTCAGGTTATAACCGGATACTGAATTGTAGAATAAGATCAACATAAAACAACAATCATCAACCCTAGGGGAAAAATTTGTTACAAAGTCATGCCTTTCGGTCTCAAGAACGCAGGGGATACTTATCAGTGGGCCATGATAGTTATATTCCATGATATGATAAGTGACATCATGGAAGACAATATTGATGACATCCTTACAAAATCCAAGAGTAGAAGAGAACACCCTGGAGTATTGAGGTGTATTTTTCAACGTCTATGAGACTATAAGGTTTTATTGAACCCTAAGAAATGTGTCTTCGGTGTTTTATCAAGAAAACTCCTAGGGTTCATTGTTTCATAAAGAGGGATTGAAGTGGACCCTGTAAAGGTTACGGCTATCACAAAAATGCCACCACCTACCACTCTCAAGCAACTAAGGTGTCTTCGAGGAAAATTCAGGCAATCCATCACTTTATTTCACAACTTACGGAAGTGCCACCCCTTTACCCATTTTCTCAAAAAAGATCTCACATTTAATTGGGGACTTGACTGTCAAAAGGCATTTGTATTACTCAAACAATACTTGGCCAGCCCACCTGTACTCATGCCACCTACCCCAGGTGAACCTCTCCTCTTATACATTTCGGCTACCTAGTTTGCTATTGGTGCATTGCTTGCCCAATATGAATTAGAACATAAAGAGAGAGTAGTTTACTATCTCAAAGCAAAGACCTTGATCACGTACGAGTTGAATTACCCCCAAATAGAAAAGGTCCGCTTAGCGGTCATCTTCACATTCTAAAAAATTCATCATTATCTCTTACGACGTGACACGTGCCCCAATGATGATACAGGTCTCCTCGCAAGGTGTTCGGGATCCGAAAAGCTCTCCAAGTATGCGTTAACATCCCGCATGCCCCGCTTAGCCCCCGCGTGCTTTGTTTTTCTCTTTTCCTCTCTTTTCTTGGCCTTTTTCTCTTCAGTAACAAAACCGCCGCCCGCCTGGGCGGCGGTCCTGTAACCGCCGCCCTGCTCAGGGCGGCGGTCCTTTACGTTTTCCAGAAAGCTCTTTTAACACGACTCACGTAATTTCAACGTTTTACCAGATTTATTTCACCACCATAAGCTTGCATTTATGATTCTGGTTCCTGGAATAGTGTTTTGCCATTGTTTATAGTTTAAGAGTTCCATTTGGTTTTTACCTTGGGTAAATGCAAATGCTATAAATAGTTGGCTTGTGCTCAAGCAAATGGCCCCTCAAAATTTGCCTCTGATTTCTCTTTGCAATAGATTTAGTTTTCATTTTGCTTAGAATGCTTAGTTTCTTTCATTGCATGCTTAGTTAGCATTGTTTTACTGTTAGTAAGCCACATATCCATCTTGTGCAAAGTACTGCTGTTATTTTATCCAATCCATTGGAATAAAATAGTCTGTTTACCAATAGGAAGCCATTAAAGTTGCAGGTTTTTCTCCTCAAATAGGATAGTTTCAGGTTCTGGATGCTTTATGTTGCATGACTCGCAATAGATCCCGCTAGGAATTGCATAAGCCAAGCTCTGTACTCTTGCGCTATCCCTCTCCTACTCATTGTATTCAGTCAGTGTTCTGAGCTGCCTTTATCCCAATATCTACTTCTGTTGATGCTAGCATTACACACTTTTCTGGATCCACGTGAACACGAAGGAACGAGGAGATCACACTGAGGGGACAAGATCACACACACCATCGGATTCGCCACTGTTCTGTAGAATCCAGGTTCTAGCTTTCAAAGTTCTAGTTAGAATCATATCAAATAGAGTAGTTAATTGCTTTATTTTAGTTAATTCTACTCTCGATATTGCCAGGGAAGCTATGGGGATTGATAGTTTCTGAGAAACTATGATTCACTCCTCACTTCTGAGGTAGGATCGAGAGCCTTGCAAATAGATTAGATGAGCTATTTCATTGTTTAGAATAGATCTACAAATTGCACAGACAAATAGCTACACTCGGTTATTTTGTTTGTTTTAAGTTGATTATTTTAGTTGTCAATTCTAGATATTTTAAATAGTTGCTTTCTTAAATTCATAAAGCTCATCAGAAAACACAAAAAAATAGAGAAATCATATATGCTATAGATACACTTCACATAGTTAAATTTCATTTTACTGTAGTTCATTTTACATTGTTGCTTTTGTATGACAATCACGGGACCTAGAGAGCCCAGGGAATACGTATTCGAGCCAATCGTGCCTCAACCCAATCTCATCACAACGATAACTGATATAGACCAAAATCTTAGGATCCAAGTCTTCCGAACAATGGTAAGCTTGCAACAAATCAATTCCTAGTTGAGCGGGTTAAACGTAGAAGATGACCAAGCACACACATTTTGGTCAAATCAACCAAACTACAGATTACCCTAGGCAACATTCATATGACTGTAGAAGGGCTTGAAAGAGAACAAACATTTGGTTGTGATCCTTTGTCCCACAACCAGGCAGAAGAGACACTCTTACTAGATATAGATACTAGCCTAAGAATTCAGTTGCACAACACCCGTAAGATATTCTCGAAAATCACACAGCTTATTGATCCTAAATATAGAAGCCGAGAAAGCATACGATTACTGGATACTAGGGATTAGGACTTGATTTCACGCATGACCATAACAGTCCACAAAAACTAAGAGTCTACGGTTGTGACCCACAAATCCCATGAGCCCAACGAATCCATAGGAGAATTAGACATAGACACTGGCCTACGCACACTAGTATTCCGGTCTACCCCACTTCCACCTATCATCATCGAACAATTATCCTTGTTAGACACAGCAGCTAACAAAGCTAGAGAATTCTAGACTAGGCCAGAGAATCGTCCATAGAGTCAACTATATTTACCATCCACCATATGACCCTATCCGGAGAAATACACGAAACTATCCCGGTCACTTTCCACGTATTCCACAACCTATAGATCGAATCATGCCAGAGCTCGATATTGATTGGAGCCTTCGAGCAGTCATCATTGCTGATCGATCTATCACACCAGTTCAAGTTAGGAGGGCCTTCTTTGCCTTAGACTCACAAATTCCGCTAGTGCGTATTGAAGACATTAGATTGCCTAACTAGTTTGTCTGCATCTCACATATATTCCATACCCACCAGCTGTCTCGGCACGACCTCGGGAGGTCGGGTGTGAGGAAGAGTCACTTGTAGATTCCCATGCTTGCATGTCACTTTTCCGTCATACAAAATTGGTGAACCCGACGTGAAACTTCCTACTTTCTAGTTCGGAGTCATATTATTACGTGTTCTTCCAAGTTAGTATACTTTTCATCTTTTCCGCCTCATTGGCTTTCACCATCACCTTCGCTCCTTCCCATTATTCTGCGGGTATTCATATACCCCCCGAATATGTCGGGATTCGATGCATATGGCAGACCCCTCTTGGGTCTTGAGGCATACTACACCCAAAAAAATAGACAATCATCACCCTCACTCTCAGTATGGGGTGACAACTACTCAACTAACCAGTTGTCAACACAAACTCCAAGAATCAGATATAACTCATCATTTCAAACTGAGGAGTTAGATCAGCTCGCTCAAACACAACAAACAGAGCCTTCAGGCTCGAATAACATGACGTTCACTAGAGAATCTGGTTCATCTCCTCAGATGCTGCTTAGACCACAAATTAGTAGACAATCAGACTCATACCGAGGTTTAGATGATGAATATTCGGTACGTTATGCCAGGAACGACCAACGTTCTCGAAGTATGTATCCACCTATAGGAGGTTTACAAACACAACCCGAGGTCTCTTTTCAAGAAAATACCTCTATGCCACTACATATAGGAAATACCCTTGGAGAAACTTGGCAAGATAGCGATCAGTTCATAGCAGGATATCACATGCCTATACAACACCATGGTATACAACAAACGCCACTACGGCAAAAACAC
Organism: Taxus wallichiana var. yunnanensis; assembly: GCA_018340775.1. NCBI lineage: Eukaryota > Viridiplantae > Streptophyta > Pinopsida > Cupressales > Taxaceae > Taxus > Taxus wallichiana. Next base: position 594,029,652 of record CM031234.1, on the reverse strand, counting down.
CGTGACTTCACCAAATGAAGTCATTTCAACTCTAATAGAAAAGGTTAGAGGGTTAGAACTTGCCCAAGCAAGTCAAAATTCGCAATTCATGCAAGCAGGAAGTTCCAATCCTCCACACCATCCTAGCCAAGTAGATCTCCTCACAGGAGTAGGCACGTTAGGCATGACTCCTCAGTATTCACAACAAATGCCAACTAGACACACCATCTCTAACACTGTTCCTCCCGGTCTAGTACAAAACAATCCATTCCTGGACAATACCCCATCATACTTAAACATATACTCCAAATCACCACAAGGGGATATGTTCTCCTCTCCCGGCATGTTTGCTCAAACACAGGTGTTCCCTTATGCCCCTACCAATGCATACGCAACATCATATCAACAACCCATTCCACCACCACTCCCTCAACAGGCACCATCAATGGTCGAAAAATATGCGATAGGGACTTACTCAGAATATTTGAAAGAGCCCTTGGATTTCACCATACGAAGCATCATGCTTCCAAGACCTCTCCCCGATTTTCCCAAATACAAAGGTGAGGGAGATCCAAATGCACATATCAAAGCTTACGCTACAGCCATTCGAGAACTACTCCCATGGGATGGGGTTGTTGCTAAAATATTCCCAAAAACCTTGGAAGGCATCGCTCTCGATTGGTATTATAGAATACCTGAGGCTTCCATACATTCATTCAAACAACTCGTGTCAGAGTTCATCAAGGCCTTCGACATGAACAAATTATTAAGAATAGGAATCAGAGAGTTCTTACACATCAAACAAGAACACAACGAATCTGTCGCCCATTTCATCCAAAGGTGGCGTATAGTTCTTTATTCTTCGGCAAGTGCTCCAAACATGGATCAAATGGAACTATGTGATTTATTCCTTCATTCTCTTAGTAGAGAAGTGAAGGAAGAAGTCCAGAAGTTCCCATTAAGAACTTACGATGAAGTACTTGAGAGTGCTCTTCGAATAGATCAAGCAGCAATTGATAGTGGTCGCAAAACATATGGAGCAAATGGGAGGTTAATCGCCCCCAACCAGAACACTACAACTTATCCTACTACCACGAACATCAATCAAGGACCTAAAATCCTTAACAAAAATCGGGTGTAACAATAGATGGAGTAACCGACCAGCCTAAAAAGGTAAATGTTGTCAATACTCCATCACAAATAAACAACCAACAAAATAACAACTTTACCCCGAAAATCAATACAGTGGATTTTAACCATCCACAACAACAACAACAACAACAACAACAACAACGGTGAAATCCCATATAGGGTCCAAGCCAAAATTCAACTAGGTACCAAAACCAGAATTCAAACCAAAAACAACAAACACAAAATTTTAATAGACAACGGTTTGATCAAAATTTTGGGCCACAATACACATCAAACCAACAAACTAGGAATTACAATCCTAATTCATATTGTGGTTTCCACAAAATTTGGGGCCATGACACTAGAACGTGCCATGACTACAATAAATTCATGCAACGCTTGCCAGATGAACAAAGACAACTTTTCATGGATATGTTCTTGGCAGATCCTACGTCACCAACATCAAATACCTTTTTAGGGGTAGTTTCCCCTCAAAACGCACCCCTGAAGATCTTTAATGATCCACTCCCAAATCATGATAACAACAAGCTAAATCTAACTGGGATGAACAAGGGTGTAATGACAGGAAACAATGATCATGAAGCCTCAACCTCGCTAAATCCATTAGTTGCGCCACAACTAGGAAGTCAGCCATGACCTAAGGTAGTCGGTTTAGTGGAGTTAGACATTGAACTACCCATCGAAGCTATAACAAGGACATGCGAGAGTATTTCTCTCAGCCAAGTCCAAGCCACCTACCAGAGGCAGATGACATCCAACAAATCGTAGTAAAACTTGTGGGTGCCTATGATTTGATTAACGACCTAACAAAAACCTTCTCACACATTTCATTCTTAGACTTACTAAAGAACTCTCCTGCTCACAGGGCTGCTCTTTTAGAAGCATTAGGTTTAGGTCATTTAATTAACATCACTCCACCTCCTAAAACACAGGTAAATCATGTGGACTTTGATGTTCATCCTCCAGGGCAGCGGATAGGGACGTCGAATTCATATTCGAGATAAACAAAATGCCGACAGATGCTGAGATCGCACGCCAAGGTGATCCAGCCTTACATTTACAAGTATGGGTTTATAACAACTATGTAAAGCATGCAATGATAGACGATGGGGCAGCGGTTAACATAGTCCCCTTCTCTTTCCTTCAAAAGCTAGGGTATGGAGAAACCAATTGTTCCACAACTCGAAATACACTAAGGGGCTATGATAGCCTTAAAGCCACCTCGGTTGGAACTATAATATTACCGGTCACCTTAGGACCCAAAACCATCTTGACTGAGTTTTATATTATAGATCGGGAAACTAACTATAATATGATCCTCGGCCGACCATGGATACACCGCATGAAGGCAATCCCTTCTACACTATTTCAAGAAGTAAGGTTTTTACATTTAGGAAAGATATTTGTGGCCAAAGGTGATCCAAAACCATTTGATGTACACCTAGCTGACTTAAAGAAAAGACCAGGCGTACACTCGGAGTTTGAACTCCCAACAAACCAACTTAATAAACCTACCGATGCAAAAACAAAAGAAAGGTTGGTACCTACGACAGATCTTGAAACTATGAGCCTAGCCAAGGCAACCCCAACCCCCAAAGATGAGGCTAACACTATAGAAATAGTATCATTAGGAACTACTGCAAAAATCGTTGAATTGCTAGAAAAGGATCTACCAATATTCTTACCATTCGATTCAGTAGGCATAGGATATTCCCTAGGTGTTGGTTCTCTTCCAGCAGAGGATCTTTGCATGGTGGAAGTAGAATGCACAAACACAACAAATGCCCCAACATCTATACTCCCAGCTAAATATTGGACACTCCATTTTGATGGAGCTAGATGTCGTTACGGAGCGGGGGCAGGTGTCATCTTTACTTCCCCTGAAGGAAAAGTCTTACCTTTTGCCTTTAAACTAAATTTCAAGTGCACAAACAATGGTGCTGAGTACGAAGCCCTCCTCCTTGGCCTCATCTTAGCTAAGAGAATTGGTGTTGATAACATCAGAGTCTTAGGAGACTCACAATTAGTAGCAAACCAAGTCTCTGAGATATATGAAACCAAAGCCGAGCACTTACAACTTTACAAAAAGTTGTATTAGATTTAAGCAAGGAGTTTGACTTCATATCAATTGAAGCAATCCCGCGAGAGAAAAATCTTCTCACCGATTCAATAGCAACTTCAGCATCACGTTTTACTCCAAGCAATGAGTTAGAGGATACCCGTTTCATGGTATCCCTTCGTGATGAACCATTGATAAAAACAATGACGAATTCTCTTTTAAACGGAAATGAATCTACTATCCTAGACCATGTTGATAGTGATATGGCCACTCTGATTACTTAAATGCCTATGCGGCACTACATCTCTCCTATCATATGATAGATTTGTCCTTAATCCCACATTCGTCTTCCTACTTCGGAAATCCCATGATGGATCTTCCCTCGGAAATGGAACCTAGCATATACACAGTAGAAAATGGGGATGATTTGGATTTACCTCCAGCGCACCACCTGAGTTTGAAGAAGGTAACGCCTCTCTAATCAAAGAAATGATTGATATTAACATCGAACGGAAGATGACTAAAATATTCTCCTCTTAAAACGGTGAAAGAAATACAACTTGAATTCTCAAAGAACTCAAGAGGTTTCGATATTAAAGGAAATGACAGTGTTGGCCTTGCACTTGTATTAGCCCACCAAACCTCAATAAGAAAATCACCAAACAAAAATCGAGACCCATGAAACTCCTTTCTCATGGTAAAAGAGGAGGTAATAAAACTTCCAAGTAGGATTCATCAAGCTAGTCATTACTCCCAATGGGTATCCTCACCCCTCACTCAAGAAGAATGGGAAGATACGCATCTAAATTTCCGAGACATCAACAAAGCATGTCAAAGACGACTTCTCCATCTGTCATTGTTGATGCAAGGGAAATACCCAGGTCTCCGCATTTCATTACAAGGGATTCTGGATGAAGACGCTTACAGAGAAGCACGTCTTTCCCAACTAGAAAGCCTAGATGAAGCTAGGTTAGATGCTGAACAACGGCATAGAGTCTATGCTGACCGGATGTGCTTGGCAATATAACAAGAAATTCTATGAACGTGACATATATGAAGGTGATCTAGTTCTAAGGCTAGACAGGATGATCGACAAGAAGACCGGCGAAGGAAGGAAATTCTGCCTAAATGGTTGGGCCCATACCGAGTCATGAAGGACTATGGAAATGGTGCATACCTCTTATGTACGCTAGAAGGTGAGGAATTTGGTGAAACAGTCAATTCCCTGCACCTCAAGTGGTTCTACGCGTAGATGCAGCTAGCACTACTTATATATATATATATATATCTACATTGCATCTTCATATAGATTAGGATCATATTGTCCGCTTGTTTCATACACAAATTGTGATCAAGGAATCTATTCTCAAAGCAATTCATTACAAACTCATGATATTGTTGGCATAAACTCTTTAATCATGCTTCTCCATTTTCATGATATCATCAAATTATCTCGAATCATTTTATCAAATAAAGCTAGACATGACAAAGTCTTAATGGTAACCATACCAAGATCTGCAAGTTTATTCTCACTTTTGGTTTCTTCTTAGGGTAGGTGTCTTGCCTATGGTCTGTTCTAGAAGCTTCATGGTGTCACATCTATCCCATATGTATATCTCTTTGGAAATAAACACATACTGACATTTTACTCAAATAAACAAGTCAAACATTGATCAAACAAAAAATTTTAATTTTACACATTTCCTTGCCCCACCAACCTTTGGTGATGAGCTTGCGTCTCTTACTAGTGACGTAGGGTTGGGAAAGGATGGAAATGCCCTTACTTGCCTATGCTTTGCCCACGGTGATAAACCCACGCTTCTTACTAGTAGCATGGGGCAAAGTGTAGGGGGTCCTCTTGACAAATAAATGCAAAAGGTCATACACAAACAATTCAAACCTTGAAGCTTTGAGTCAAAAACAAATGAATCAGATGTTCAAGATCCCAAGAGAGTTAAAATCCTAAAAACCCAGATTTTGTCTACCATGTGGCCATCTAAGGATCTAAGTCTGGATAAACCGCAAAGCAAGTTGCATCCAAAACTATGAAGTCACTCAGTGGAGTGGACTTGTGGTATCCTAATTTGGTTCCACCAAAGCTTTGTCTATCTTCCATCACTATCATTTCACTACATCTCATAACTTGCGCCCTTCCCAACTCTTGGTGATAAGCCCTCGCATCTTACTAGTTGCGTGGAGTTGGGGGTAGGGGCAGGTTTATCTGTTCATCATACCGGTTTATTTTCATCACTTTGCCAAAACAAATATGAAGTATCCAAAATTGCTTACAGAAACTAAGATTCAAAATCACATTATATCTACATCATCATATATCAGCATCATGAAATACAAAAAAGGAAAGTAAAACACTTGCATCATTTGTTCACCATTGCATACATTCTAAAAACATATAAACATACATCATAGTATACATAAGGAAACTGGAAATAGAAAGTGAGCCATGAATGCCAAGAGTTTGATCCAGAACAAATATACATATATATAAATGATCAACGTTTATGTACAATGCCATCATGCACTAGGCATGGTCAAAACGCTCAAAGAGCCCGGGATATACAAAAGAATGTATCATACAAAAAAACTACGAGAGCCAAGTGGCTTCTCAATCCCTACGAGACCCCTCTGAAGGCACACGCCCACGCCTAGGACTCCGGCTACGCCGGCGCTCTGAGTGCACAGAGGGCTCAGGATCCCGAGGGGCAGCCGTGGTCTCACCACGAGAATGGCTCCTCATCAGGCACTCGGCCATCCTATACCCCGCTAACTCTGTGCGAGAGTCGATACCATCCTGGCCACATGCCAGACTAGGGCGAAGACATCAGTATGTCTACCAGCTGCTGAAGGCTCCCCAGCGTCCACGACAACTCTACGCGGGTCCTCTCCATGGGGATCATCAGGGTATCAGTGCATACCCTGCGAATCAAATCTCGCCACTCATCGGCGGTCTCTACAAACAAAGGAGAAAACAAATTAGAAACCAAACAAGAAATTAAAAATACAAGATAGCAACTAAGGAGATCCTAACAAAGAAACGAACATTAAAAGGGAGAGAGGGTAACTTACTCGGATCACCAGGCCTCCAAGATGGATCTATGGGATCAGCACCCGCCACGGATGCCGCTACCAACTGAGGGGCTGCTCCTGTGGCTGGAGCAACGTAACGCCCCACAAATAGAACTCATCCTCCCCATGGCCCTGGGAGAGTGGCTCCTCTGAAACCAGAGTCACCCTCTCTGCACTCTGCTCGACCCTCTCCACCTGCATGATATCCTAGGGTGTCGTGCCACTCAGGATCACTATCCTCGGTCTCCTCCTCTGTCTCTCCCCCGTAAACTCCTCAGACTCGAGTCTACCTCAATGGGGTCATCGCTGCTATGGGCAGGACCCACGGTGATCTGAAGCAAAGGTTCCTGAGGCGCACCGGCTCTCCCTCTGGCACGTACTATCCTCCTGGCTGCAATAGGAATGCCAGGAGTAACCACTGTCCAACCCCGGCCTCTAGGCCCCCCTCTGGCCTCTCGGACTGATCTGTATACTGGCACCACTGGGGGAAGCATACCCATGTATGGTAAGCCAAACTGCTGAGGAACTCGGCCAAAGGGGTGCATCTCCACTCGCCCCACTCTATCAATAAGCTGCCCTGTGGTGGAGCAGGAGATCAAGGTAAGAGCCTCCTCGCCCCATATACCTACCATAGTCTGGTATGGTGTGGCCTCCATGTCGGCAGTAGTCAGGGAGGCAACTGGCTGATGAGGTGCTCTAAGCACCGACATGTCTGTCCATCTGGCTGCCCTCACAGCTCCGGGGTCTGTCACCTCTACACCTCTGGCCAGTAGGGATGAAGTGCTCATAGACCCAACTCATAACTAGGGTCGGGTGGCTCAAGGACTGCCCCTGTAAATGGACTACCCTGTATAAGTCATGGTAGGTGGTCCCAAGAATGTCTGCTCCCCAGGCATATATCCGACCGTGTCCCTCTATCTGTGCAATAATAGGGGACCAACAGTATAACAAAGTATCTCCTCCCTTGTCCCCGATCAGTCTCGAGGCAAGGATCCCCATGATAGCCTGGCGAAGTAAGGGGATGGGCAAAGTAGGAATGGATCGAACTCTAACCCCCTTCTTCGACCCCGTGGAGATGACTGCATCTCCCATATATGTAGCCCACTGTGCAATCTGTGCCCGTGAACCTGCTGTCTCTAGGGTGAGTCATCTCCCAATAATCGGGACCCCCAGAATGCGATAGACATCCTCCAATGTAATAGTCCACTCACCGCGGACCCCTGGAAATCGGAAGGTGTTCCGATCTACATCCCAATATGAGAACAAGTCACAAAGGATGTGACTAGATGGTGTAACATGGGGCACACGTGAAATGCGTAGTATCCCAGCCCGCTGAAGAGTGTCCTCCTCATCCTGTGAGAGGGCATCTAGTACCCCTGGGAGCCAATCACACTCCCTCTCTCTACTCCACCGGATATACTCCTCTCTCACCTACATACACCCAAAAACACACAAAACAGAGCAAGTTAGCATCCGAGTAACACTGGAAAAGTCACGAAAACACGTAGAAATGCTAGAAAAGCAAAAACAATTTCAAAAAGATGATCCTTTTGCATTCTGTGCAAAACCGCCACCCTGAGCAGAGAGGTGGTTTTGTAACCGCCACCTTAAGGGCGGTGGTCGTGTAACCGCCACCCTGAACAGGGGCGGTCATGTAACCGCCGCCCTGGGCAGGGCGGCGGTCATGGTCCGAAAACCCACGCGGGTTTTAAACTTAAAAAGCCTAAAAAGTGCAAAAATGACCATTTTACCTAAAAACAAAGCCTACCCAGTAGGCGCCCCCCCTAGGTGGACCTTTTAACACTAACATTTTCAAAAATTACCCCCCCATGACAAAATATTTAGCATTTCAAATTTAAGGGGGTAAAAAGGATAAACTGAAGAAAACTAACCTATGATCTCATGGGTCGATGTTCCGCACGTGGAGGCATGATCGCTATCTCGTCACTGGACATTTCGACTCTACTCACGCAAGAAACCGTCACCGTGGGTCCCAGAGCTCAAAATCAATCAAATCGACTCGCACAAATGAATAGGAAAATGGGCCCACTTTCATATATATAGCGCCCTGATTCGTTTTAAATGACTTTTTCACAGGTTTGGAGCGCCGACGGAGGTAAGTTCCTATCCCCACACAAATGGTACGTTCTCATTCCCTATTATTTTAGCGTTTATTTTTCAAACTATTGTGTCTATCTGCACTTGAGTTCTCTTTTCGTTTTGCAGGTAGCGGAATTTTGGATGGCGTCATTTCAACACACGGATGTATCAGGTATAACTTCTAACTTCCCATTTCGGGACCGCCATACTCGACCCACCGTTTTACGCCTCTTCATGGCTAAAATGCTTCTCCGAGGGGGCAATATGTACGTACCCAAAATTGTAAGGTATTGTACTGCCAGAACAACGTGACACGTGCCCCAATGATGATACAGGTCTCCTCGCAAGGTGTTCGGGATCCGAAAAGCTCTCCAAGTATGTGTTAACATCCCGCATGCCCCGCTTAGCCCCCGTGCTTTGTTTTTCTCTTTTCCCTCTCTTTTCTTGGCCTTTTTCTCTTCAATAACAAAACCGCCCCCCGCTGGGGGGTCTCAGACCGCCGCCCCAACAGGGGCGGCGGTCTGTAACCGCCACCCCCGCTCGCTAGGCGGCGGTCCTTTACGCATTTTCCATAGAAAGCTCTTTTAACACGACTCATGTAATTTCAACATTTTACCAGCTTTCTTTCACCGCCATAAGCTTGCATTTATGATTCTGGTTCCCTGGAATAGTGTTTTGCCATTGTTTATAGTTTAAGAGTTCTATTTGGTTTTTACCTTGGGTAAATGCAAATGCTATAAATAGTTGGCTTGTGCTCAAGCAAATGGCCCCTCAAAATTTTCCTCTGATTTCTCTTTGCAATAGATTTAGTTTTCATTTTGCTTAGAATGCTTAGTTTCTTTCATTGCATGCTTAGTTAGCATTGTTTTACTGTTAGTAAGCCACATATCCATCTTGTGCAAAGTACTGCTGTTATTTTATCCAATCCATTGGAATAAAATAGTCTGTTTACCAATAGGAAGCCATTAAAGTTGTAGGTTTTTCTCCTCAAACAGATAGTTTCAGGTTCTGGACGCTTTATGTTGCATGACTCGCAATAGATCCCGCTAGGAATTGCATAAGCCAAGCTCTGTACTCTTGCGCTATCCCTCTCCTACTCGCATTGTATTCAGTCAGTATTCTGAGCTGCCTTTATCCCAATATCTACTTCTATTGATGCTAGCATTACACGCTTTTCTGGATCCACGTGAACACGAAGGAACGAGGAGATCACACTGAGGGGACAAGATCACACACACCATCGGATTCGCCACTATTATGCAGAATCCAGGTTCTAGCTTTCAAAGTTCTAGTTAGAATCATATCAAATAGAGTAGTTAATTGCTTTATTTCAGTTAATTCTACTCTCGATATTGCCAGGGAAGCTGTGGGGATTGATAGTTTCTGAGAAACTATGATTCACTCCTCACTTCTGAGGTAGGATCGAGAGCCTTGCAAATAGATTAGATGAGCTATTTCATTGTTTAGAATAGATCTACAAATTACATAGACAAATAGCTACACTCGGTTATTTTGTTTGTTTTAAGTTATTATTTTAGCTATCAATTCTAGATATTTTAAATAGCTGCTTTCTTAAATTCATAAAGCTCATTAGAAAACACAAAAAAAATAGAGAAATCATATATGCTATAGATACACTTCACATAGTTAAATTTCATTTTACTAGTTCGTTTTACATTGTTGCTTTTGTATGACAATCACGGGACCTAGAGAGCCCAGGGAATACGTATTCGAGCCAATCGTGCCTCAACCCAATCTCATCACAGCGATAACTGATATAGACCAAAATCTTAGGATCCAAGTCTTCCGAACAACGGTAAGCTTGCAACAAATCAATTCCCAGTTGAGCGGGTTAAACGTAGAAGACGACCAAGCACACACGTTTTGGTCAAATCAACCAAACTATAGATTACCCTAGGCAACATTCATATGACTATAGAAGGGCTTGAAAGAGAACAAACATTTGGTTGTGATCCTTTGGTCCCACAGCCAAGCGCAGGAGACACTCTTACAGATATAGATACTAGCCTAAGAATTCAGGTTGCATGAACGCCTATAAGATATTCTGAGAAAATCACATAGTTATTGATCCTAAATATAGAAGCTGAGAAAGCATACAATTACTGGATACTAGGGATTAGGACTTGATTTCACGCATGACCATAACAGGTCCACAACAACTAAGAGTCTACGGTTGTGACCCACAAATCCCAGCAGCCCAACGAATCCATAGGAGAATTAGACATAGACACTGGCCTACGCACACTAGTATTCCGGTCTACTCCACTTCCACCTATCATCATCGAACAATTATCCTTGTTAGACACAGCAGCTAACAAAGCTAGAGAGTTCTGGACTAGGCCAGAGAATCGTCCATAGAGTCGACTATATTTACCATCCACCATATGACCCTATCCGGAGAAATACACGAAACTATCCCGGTCACTTTCCACGTATTCCATAACCTATAGATCGAATCACGCCAGAGCTCGATATTGATTGGAGCCTTCGATCAGTCATCCTTGCTGACCGATCTATCACACTAGTTCAAGTTAGGAGGGCCTTCTTTGCCTTAGACTCACAAATTCCGCTAGTGCGCATTGAAGACATTAGATTTCCTAACTAGTTTGTTTGCATCTCACATATATTCCATACCCATTGGCTGTCTCGCACGACCTCGGAGGTCGGGTGCACGTAGATTCCCATGCTCGCATGTCACTTTTCCGTCGGTACCTTTTATCCAAACCTACCCTCACCGGCCAAATGGCTAATTGGATCATTCTCCGAGTGAATTTGATATCGAGTTTCAAAAGTCTTTAAAAGGATAAGTATTGGCTGATCGCTTGGCGAAGCTCCTCTCTCGTCAACCTTTGTGCTTAAATTCACCAGGGTTATATTTGAGTAAAAACGAGGTCACATAATAGATCTGCATATGCTATGGCTAGTATTGGGTCTCTCTTACGCATATCACCTAAAGAAAGTATGATGCATTTCTTCGTAGAGCATTTACAAGTGCTGCGCATATGATATGCCAGAGTCATGTTTGGCATGTGAAGTTGTTGGTCCTTTATCCCCTTGGTATGACCCTATCTTTCAATACCTACATAATGGAACTCTTCCACTAGACATCACCCATTTTGAAAAGAAATCCCTTATTTGTCGCATATCCTGTTATACCCTCCTAGGAGGCACCCTTTATCATCGTGGCTACGATGGGAATCTCCTTCACTGTTTGGATGTTGCTGATTCTATCCACATCATTAAAGAATTACATGGTGGTATTTGTGGAGTGCATACTAGTGGCATGGTCTTAGCTAAGAAGTTATTAAGGGTAGGCTATTATTGGCCTACCATGGAATCTGATTGTTGCAACTCTGTAAAGAAGTGTGAACTATGCCAAAAATATGGGAACTTAATACATGCACCAAAGACAAACCTTACAACCTATTACAACACCTTGGTCATTCTCTAAATGGGGCCTGGATCTCATAGGTAAGCTCCATCCTTCTTCTTTAGATGGTCATACTCACATCATCACTGCCACCGAATACTTTACCAAATGGGTAGAGGTTGTCCCTCTTACCTATGTCACCGGCATGTAGATTTCAAAATTCATCATGAACCATCTCATATGCCGTTACGGGATCCCTTCAGTCATTGTCACTGATAATGGTAAATCCTTCAAAAACAAGATGGTTAAAGCCTTGTCTCAACGCTTCCATATCTAGCTCAAGTGGTCAACCCCCTATTACCCCCAAGGTAATGGACAGGTAGAAGCCACTAATAAAACCCTTGTATGGATTATGGAGAAAATGGTCAAGAAAACCGACCGTAATTGGAATGTACAGATACATCCCGCCCTCTGGGCCTATAATAACTCCATCCGCACTCCTATTGGTATGAATCCATATTCACTTATCTATGGCATTGAAGCCATCATACCTTTGGAAGTGGAGCTTCCCTCCCTGAGAATATCTCTCAGAGACTATCTTGATAAAGACGAGGACTACAGAGTTGCTCACTTAGCAGAGTTAGAACTATTAGATGAAAAGCGTATTAGAGCGCTTAATCACCTAAAAGTCTATCAGAATAGAGTGTCCAGAGGATACAAAAATGCATCATTCATCAAGAATTTGATGTAGGAGATCTAGTTCTCAAAGAAAATCATAAGAACACCGTCAAAGACAGAGAAAAGAAAGGAAAGTTCGAGGCTAACTGGTTAGGTCCTTATGTAGTGATTGTAAAATATGGATTAGGAGCCTACAAAATTGCATATTTAGATGGTGAAGAGCTTCCAGAACCTATGAATTCCATGCACCTCAAGTGGTTCTACGCTTAGGCATGACGATAATATTAGATAAGAACTAAAAATTAGAAAAACAAAGAAAAAACAAGCAAAAAAATGGAAAAATGAGAAAATAGTAAAGAAAAAGTAGGTTGTCCTCATGTGAAAACCACGCAATTATGGCACAGTGGGTAGGTCTTTGAGTGAAAACCAATTTTTGGCACTCAAGGAAGATTCTCCAGATGTAAGTTACTCTTACAGCAAGACAGGTAATCGTCACCACTTTCTAGATATGACTTCCTTTGCTAAGTCTAGGAACCCTACTAGAGCCACCTTTGTCATACCATGATCTGGTTTATTTACTCTTATATTTACATGAAGGACATTATATTTGTATACTCCCATCCAACGCTGAGCATACCTGCACCATTGTCACCTTCTCGTACATACACAAGTGAAATTATGCCTTTTGTATATTCCCACATCATGTTGCGGGCATCCACGCTTCTTTGTTCTTATGCATCTCTTTCGAACATGACCTTGGAAAATACAAAAAAATTGGAAAAAGGTACATAAAAACCTAAACATCTAGAAAATTTCCTTTTCAAGGATAAAGCTACATTCGTTGCACAACGTTATCTTAGGGAAACCTAGACAACAATAAAGACCATTGTTTGTAAAAATTTATCTTTTAGATAAACCCAAAAACATTAGAAAATATATCAATGTTGTCCCACAAAAACAAGGTAATGCTTTAATTGCTTTTAGTTGTTGGTTTGTATAGTTTTGATGTGCTTATCCTGTTGAGTTGTTTGTTCTTTGAATGAATCATTTGCTTACCTTATATTGAATCTTGTTTGATTTAATTGTGTATTGCATTACATTCATTTAGGAGCTCTCATACTTGTGAAAAATTGTTGTAGGATTCTTTATTTGTTATGTGCATCTTTTAGAATTCATTTTACTTTCTTAGATTGAGTACTTTTTAATCTCTTGCTAGAATTTACATGTGTTTGTTTAGTTTTATTTCATTGTGTTGTTTGAATGTATATATTTGTTTAGTTTTGTTAACTTTTGCTTGTATGTTTTACACGCTTTTTGTTATCACACCTATCATCTATCATTTCATCACATTTCTAACATCATTTACTACATCATATATATACAAAAATTCTAAGTATTACATCATGTATGTATGCAAAGCTAATCATCACATATCATATCATCAATGGGGGCAAGAGGGGTTGCGCATAATCACAAATCTATCCCCCTCACACCAATATCATCTAGTATCATCCCAAGTGCTAGAATAAAAACTTAGAAACATCTCATAAATCTAAAGACATATGGTGCTATCTGTAGATACATCATAAATATTAAAGCATGACACATACACATTTCTAAATCTAAGGTATGTCACATACATGGATGCAAAAAGAAATCATACATCATCATCAATACTCATGCAAAGTATAATCACAGTACAATATATCAAAATGTCCATATACTACACGTATATTTTGTCTAGGTTAGTGCTCAAAATATACATCATCGACATAATATGCCATGTAAAATGGGCATGCATCAAAAATAATCGAGCCTTCATCAAGAGGCATCATAAAAAAATAGTACATATAGCTCTACATCAAAATCATCCTTCATAAGAGGCATGTGTACAATACATCTCTACAAAAATAAAAATTAAAGAGCTTAACCACGCTCTCGCTCTCATGGGATCCCGGGTCCATGACTCAGGTGTACGGAAGAGAGGTGGTTGTGACAGACCTACACTAGGGGTACAACCCTACTATTTGGTTGATACTATCTAGTCGGATGCTCAATGGGCTACCAAACTGATCGATCCGAATGGCCCGATCATCGTGACCTAGAACCTATCGCGCTCGCATCCGATCGATTAAAGGGAACAACTTGCTGCTCTCCGCCAAGACTCGCTTAAGTAGGCAGTCCTATAATATAGGGCCTTGCCATCAAATCTCATAGCATCCCATATCAAATCGGTCTCCCCGGAAGTGATGGCTGCTTGTAGGGTAGCATCGCGCTCACCTGTCACCCTACCAATATCACGAGCCTACCTAGAGGCAATGGCCTCTCGATTCTATCTCGTAGTAATAGCTTGCACCCGGCTCATGCCCGATCTCTCTCGAATGAGGTAGCCCTATGATGTGCTGTGTATGGTCCCTCTAGGTGACAACCATCTCGCACTCGAGTCGAGATCGGTGTAAAAGGCTCAATATTTGAGCCCCCTGTGCAGCCATCTCATAAATCTGTCTCTACCATTGAGTACTATCACTGCCCTGGGTGGCCTGTGCTCTAGCCTGATCTCTCTCCATGGTCAAAGTGTGCACATGATCCTATGCCTGATCTCGATCAGCTATATGCCCTATACCTGTTCCCTAGTTTTATCTCTCTCCAGCCACTTGTAACTGCACAACAATCACTTTGCTCAGTAACTACTGTGAAGGGCAACCAAATGTCCATCACCACTACCCTCTAGAACATCAGGTGATGGGCCCTACTCTGGAAGTACTTGCTGGAGAGGGGTGTATATCCCCAATGGAATGCCCACTGGGGAAACTCTATATCAACTTCCATGAAAACCTATCTCACCTGAGGCTCGAACCCTATCCCCGTGGCTGCTACGATGTTTGAACCTTGACCCATGCCCTTGACATACCGGTGTGAGTTGGGACCACGATCATCATCATCATCATCGTCATCATGTCACTATCGCACCACTAATAGCTCCACCCTCATCACCACTAGGAGGCCCCACTGGGAGGGGATCTCACGCTAGCATTATCGCGAGCAATGTGGACCCATATCAAAATGCTCTCGGGCCCTGCGAGCATACCATATATTTGGCCCAGGAACATCCTGGGTAATGCCAAACTACCACTGACACTGATCTACCCTGTATAGCTCTCACATATAGCCGTGTCGCCTAGGATAAAGTTCTCTACAATGGCAATACCGAGCTCTAAACCATCCTCATACCACTTGAAGTGTATGTAGGGCCTCCAAACCATAGATATTTGTTATAGCTCATCCAACTCACACCGATAGTGGTATGCATCCCCTATATATGGTCGCACGTCATCCCCTGCCAGGACCCAACCCATCGTAGAAGGCTCCTTGGGAGCCCGAACTCTCAAAAACCTAAGGGGAGACAAATGGAAATGTGGTCCCATGCCCGAATCTATAGCAAACACGTTGGTCCTACTGTCTTCTGATGCTAGTAAGTAATCAAGTGAAGGTCCCAATATAGATGCACTAAAATACACTGACCCCAATAGTAGGTCTCTCCCTCTACCAAACCATGAATCACTCCAAGGAGTTTGAGCGGAAATGAAGCACTAGTCTTTTCAGGGAGTAAGACTCCACTAACAAAGGCCATCATGTAGACCACTACTTAGTCTATCTTCGAATCATCAATACATCATGATAACCTGATGGACATCCCACACCATGGTATCCTCGAGACACCGAATAACTCTACGATATATCACTGAATGTCGGTCCAATGACTCGTAGTCTAGATAAGCTGACCCTAAATAGGGACCCACATAATGCACCATACATCCTCTAGTGTAATAGTAATCTCCCGGTCGGGAGTCAAAAGCACTGACTCTCCCTATGCCATCACTCTATTATAGCTGTCAAAAGGCCATGGTCCAATGTAATCTGTGGCATCTTGGCCACATGAGTCAATCTGCCACATATAGGAGGCTCTCTAGGGTCGCTCTATCGTCATCATAAAACTGAGGCTCTATCACTGCTAACTGCCCATAGCGCTCACAAGTCTGTAGAGCGGGTAGTATACGCTACAAAATCAACACAAGTGTTAGGAACTTACTTTTTAATCTATTTTTCTAAGGAAAAATGCTTCTTTATATCATCTAACTTACTAGTTTTTATTTTCTTCTTATCTAATCTCACCTATTTTCTTCTATACTTGGTTATTTTACTAGCCAGTTGTTTTTCCCCCTCCTTCCCAATGCCTGCGCACCATTTTCAGCACATACGTGCCTTTCTTGATGCGTACGTGCCCCCTCCCTTTTCTCCATTCGTCACAGACACACAGTGCATACGCACCCAGGTGTGACACCTACATGCCTACATTAACACATATGCATGCACATGCACATATGTATCTTGTCCCTCATTTGATGTATACGCATCCCTATAACACCTACACCCCTAGTTCGATGCACACGTGTGCGTATCCACAACTTTCCCTCGCGATGAATGTGCATACGTGTCCCTATTCATTTTGACGCATGTGTGCGTGTGCGGCCCATCAAACCGACACATATGCCCATGTGCATGCATCAAAATTGGTCCTACCTACCCTAGAAAATCCCTAAAAAGTGCAATAAATGTGTAAATTGACTAGGAGGGATAGGCCACTCACATAAGGTCCATCTGTTGGGTCGTGCATGAACTCTCGGATGTGATCCACGCATCTTGTCACGCTCGGTATTCTCCCCATCTCACTCCAAGGATGTCACTCTCACTTGTGGTAAAAATTCAAAAGAGCTCTGGTAGAAATGAATTGGTCGTGATTGATTTACTGACCCCAAGTGAGTATATTAACCCATCACGATGCCCACAGGCGCATGTTTTCTCCGCCGTAATCATTCTAACCTTCTTCTATCTACTGTGATAATTATTTTTGTATTAAAATAATTAATTTTACGAATTTTCACATGCTGGGGCACTTTGTACCACCCTACGGTCACTTCTCCGTCGCACTGAAGTAGTTTGCAAACCTTTTAGGTGCCTTTTCCCTCCTTTTTGTCTATTTTTCATCTATTTCCCCCATCGTGATAATTATTTATTAATTTATTTTAAATAAATTATTCCTGGCCCATCTTTCTTCTTGTGGAAATAAATTATGGCTCTCTGACATCCTTGCCTTCCCACTATCGCCATCGCATGTACTTTTAGAAGATCTTTAATCTTTTGAAATTATTTTGACCGATCAAAATCAAAACTCAAAAATAAAAAAATAAAAAAATTAATAAAACCATTTTAAAAAAACTAAAAACATTGAAATACTTCAAAATTGAACAACCAAAATTGGTAAAACCAATCATCTACGGCTGAAATCTATGTCTATTACATGGAACTCATCCCATATCTTGTTGATGTTTTTGAATAGTTTGAAACAATGACTCGCACATTATTTAAGTATTCAATCACCTACACAAGCTATGTTTCTTACTCCATCTGTACTCTGGGGCACTATCGGTTGCACAGTCTTTTCAAGTTGCACACATTGCTTTTTCACAGGACCCAAGTGTCCTCTCTGTCTTCCCCTTACATAATACACCTTTCTTGGGGCATCATTCTTCACCCTTGTCGTTTATCAGAACATTTGGGACTACATCTTGATAAAAAAATATTTGTGCAACTATCTTGAATGTTGTTGGTTTAAGTGTGTGTGATTGTACTTATTTCCCTATTAAAGGATATTGTTTATTTCTTGTATTGCATTCCATTCATGTATGTTGCATGGATTTGGTCATTTTTAGCACAAGACAGTTATTTTTATCTTGACTTTTCATGTCATTTTATGCTTCCATCGCATGCTCACATTTTAATAAGGACCGATGAGGAGGATTCTAAGCATTATGATGATAATATATTAATAGCAATTGATTTGTGGATAGCTCAATATCCCTCTTTCTTCTTGTTTCTCATCTTCTCTATACACTTTTCTTTCTGTTGTTTTCTTTTTCAATTACCGATCGAGTTTCTTCATCACCCCATCGACACTCGAGGGGGAATCCGTCATCCTTCATCCTATTAATTTTTCTTCTACCCCTTCAAAATTTTTCTACTCATTTGTGTTTGTCTACTTTCTTTGAAGTGACGTAGCTTACGTCACCCCAAAGAGGGGAAAATGTAGACACCTGTAGTTTGATCAATGCACTATTATTCCTAATATTGCACCCCCTATTCTTCCCTTTGCAAATTGACAGCACACTCGCCAGTTAGACCTATCTAACTCCCTTCTCACGACATATTTTTGGTCGTATTTCCTCTTATAAACCACTTAAATAAGTTGTCATAGCCTCATTCTAGACTACATTAGCTTCTTATTCCTTTCTATTTTGCTTCTATTAGCTCCTTGGAATATCAATCCACTTCATTGGATTGATTAAGCCTTTCAGAAACCCTTCTGGAACCCTAATTACTCTCTAAACAAGATTAATTAGTCTAACCTAGGTTAATTACCCTAAACATAGTCAAACCTCACTTTGACTTGCTAAAAGTGCTTTTTGGACTTTAGCATTTGTCCCACATGCACCCAAATCTCCCATTTTCCCAAATGGAAAACTATAAATAGGGCTAGACCCCCTCCCTCATTTTCTAAGAATTCTCTCTTCTTCCTAGCACATATTATAGTATTTTGTTTAGGCTTTAGATTGTATTTCATTTTCTTCCATTGAGCTAGTAGCATTTTCTTTTGTATTTTATAGCACCAATATGGAGTAAAAGGGAAGATCCATTGGCCTTGAAGCCATTAATGGGGATATCTCTTTCTCTTAAACACATAACTGAATGCTTAGATCCTCTTAGGTTCATTATTTCAAGCTTTCAAAGAATAGAGGTTAGCTTCATTTGCTTAGTTTGCTTGTTTACTTCAAATTAATGTATGCAAAGAAGAAAACCTTGCTCATTTCTTATCAGATGGTCCATTGATCAGTTTGCTAAAATCCTTTGGGGTTTCTTTAGAGATTCTTACCCCAAATCCATGGCTTTTGCAACTTTTCATTGAACATAGATCAAACTAATGTTTCAGACTTGCAAATGCCTAAAGATGATATAAAATGAATAAATGAATGAATGAGTGAATAAGAGTACCTAGACTATGATAAAGAGATAAAGAGAAGCCTCAAACCTTGATGATAGATGATGCAGGGAAGTTGGTGAAGATTACAACTAGACTGATGAGATGTTGATCTGTAAAGGCTATATAACAACTCTAAGGTGCTGAGAAGTGTTAAAATCTGTTCTTTGGACAAATAGCTCGAACAATCTAGTATGAAAATGATGCTATGAACTCGAGAAAGGAAGCTAGGAATCGTGAATGTAAGTGGAGGATCCTAAAGAAAGAATGAAAAATTATCTTAATTAATCACGGCAATTACCCGAATCACTAACAATTTTTGTCTATTTTAACTATGTGAATAAAATTATTGAAACAATTTGCTAAATCAAGGTTTTTGTTTTGGATTCTAGGGATGAATTTTTTGGGTTGTTAGGAGATGTGTTTTTGTTTGTTTGTGGGGGTGATAGAATATGTTAGATCATACTAATTTCGGTATGATTTGGATATATGTAGAGATGATTTTCATGAGTGTATAAATGAATTGATAGGCGTATAGGTGATCTTAATAGGTATGCCGAGATAAGGGAGTTGGAAATAGATGAGATGGATTAGGTAGTTGTAATATCATGGAATATTTAGACTTAGAATAGATAATTTAATTAAATGTGATCAAATGATGACTTGTTTAATTAATTGAGTGATTAATTAAATAAAAATGGGAGGTGATAAAGAGCATAAGTATGGGATGATATATTTATTTAATGGAACAAATGTGAGGGATATAGTGTATGACCTAGGGTATAAAATACTATATATTTTAAGATTTGGACAAAGATGAGGGGTGTTGATTCCCACTATCTACAACCACTCTATAATGTGTCATCGATCGCTAATAATGAAATTTTCAACCTCTATAATACTTGAGCTCTACACCATCTCCGCACCACCGATATAATCGGTATGGTTGTTATATGAAAGAAAATCAACACATGACCTTTTCGCACCTGAATTCTCTGAGTTCGTGCCGAGACAACAGTGTAGAATAGAAAACAGTGTGTGTGTGTGGTGATGGATAATCTAATGAGATAAATTTATATCTTTGACACACATTAACAAGGTTTGTGAATCTAAGGCCAAGAATGCTCTCCTAACTCGAAGTGATTTTCTCGATAATGTAGCAAAGTACAATCAATAGGAATGTTGTAAAATCGTAAAATTTTCCTCCGTATTTCTATTTCATTAATGTATGTAGTGGTCCGTAATGTTAAAATGTCAAAGTTTGTGTAAAAAGTCTAAAATGTGGAACCCATGTAAATGATAAGGTTTATCTTATCTTAAAAGATAAGCTTACATGTACATGATATAAGAGTTAAGGTATGGAATATGATTCGTCAGAGGGATTTCTTATCCTATCTTAGAGATAAGATGGATAAGCCTCGAAGTTCTATAAATAGAGAGGCCACCCCCTCATTTAGCATAGAAGGAAGTAGTGAGAAATATTGTAGAGAAGTGTGCGAAGGAAGCCATCGCTTAAAGGTGTGTCAAGAAGCCATTAAGAGGTGTAATTGTAAAGTTTCTCCCATAGTCTTGGTGAAAGGCAAGTGAAGTCAATAACACTAAGTACCTCATGGGTGAGATCAGAATAATTTCATGTTAATATTATAATTTACTTTGATATTTCAGATTTGTCATCATTCTGTCTTATCATAGTCGATGGTATTCTTGTGTTATGTTGTTGTTTTGTTTCCGATTACATCCACCAAACTAAAGGTCAGTGCATTAGTAAATAATCATAAAGACGAGGAGTTCCCGTGAAGAATTATCATAGTGCCGGATTGGTGATGACATTTTGGTTCCGCTGCGACCATTCCTCGTTGGTGGATTTTCTGAGAGATATTCCCACTTAGTCAAAAATCAATCGAGGGTAACCTTGTTTTTACTCGTGTGCATAGTAGTTACCATGGTAAAGTCATTTTTGCCATGAATAGTAGTTACCATGGTAAAGTCATTTTTGCTGAATAGTATTTACCACAAGAAAGTCACTTTTTACCGTGAATAGTATTTACCGCAAAGAATCTTTTTTTACTGAATAGTATTTACCGCAAAGAACTTCACTTTTTACCGTGAATAGTGTTTACCACAAGAAAGTCCGCTTTTACCGCAAAGAAGTCAAGTTTTACCATAGTCCGTGGTCATTTCTATTTTACCGTAGAAAGGTGTAAAGTCACTTTCTAGTATAGTGATTCCAATTATTTGTGCACATAAGTCTTGTTGATCAGACTTGTGAGTTGGTATTTCACTATGGTGGTTACTTTTGAAAATGGGAAAGATTCCTGCTTTTTCAGCTCAATCTAATGAAGATGCTTCTTCTTTCATTCAAGAGTTTAAACGATCTTGTATTTGTAATGGCCTTATAAGAAGGGAACAATGGACTGAATTTTTCCTACCTTTTGGATGGTTCAACACTTAGGTGGTTCAAACACTAGGTGATAATGTGAAAAATTCATGGGATTTATTAACTCGAAAGTTTTCAAGAATTTGGTGAACAATGAAATATGCAGATCTCATGATCGAGATCACAAAGCTATCCCAAGGAGAGAAGGAGAAGATAAGGGATTATCATGCTCGTGTTCTGAGCTAAGGAGGAAGCTCGATGCCCGATCCGAAGGAAGGACTAGCGGATGGATGGGTTGATGAATGGCGTGGATAATCTCCTCTCAGTAAGCACTTCATTCTTGGGATGAAGCCGAGATCGACAACGAGTGAAGTATGACCGCCCAATACCATCAACAAGCAAAGGAGATTGCAAGAAGGCAAGAAGAAAGCATGGAAGAGGAGCCCAAAGAAATTGTTGCTAAAGTAGAGCCTACACCAAAGACCTTTGGTCCGTAATCCACAACCACTCCCGTGAGCACAAATATTTCTCCTAGTACATCTACCGAGTATGAAGATCTCGCTCAAAAGATGGGTCAGCTTAACTATTAATCTTCTTCAAGGAAAGGAATTTAGTTCTCAGGAGGAGGAGATAGAGGTCCAAAAAGAAATATTTCTGAAGTTGTTTGTTATGGTTGTTATAAAAAGGGTCATTATAAGTATAATTGTCCGTATAGAGCTTCTACATCCGGTAAAGGAGATAATGATAAAGGAAAAGCACCTCGTGAATTCTTTTCATGTAGTAGATAAGAGCAGAAATAATGAAGTAGATGTGTTTGTAAATAAAAAGAAAGAAAGAAAAAGATAATCAAGATGGAAATGATCCTAAGAAGATGAAAGAAGAAACTAGTAAGAAACATAGAGAAGAAAGTTGGGTGTGTGGATTTTCTCGATTTCACAGGGGCAAGGACCATACTCCATCTTGGAAGATCTGTCCAAAAGGCCTCGCAAATATTACATATGGTCAACTCTTGGCTATGTCTTCTCGAGAAGAGGCGGAGTCATGAGGTGGACTCAATGCTCGAAGAAGGAAGGAGGTCGAGGTCCCTGCTTTTGGAGGCAGAGGCAGATCCCTATGCTCCACAAGCCGAGGTATTATGTAATGGTATTTCAATTCATGATGTCTTAGTTGATGGAGGTGCTGCAGCTTAATGTAATGACCGAGTCTCAGAATGAATATGTTGGGTTTAAAATTGATCGCCCTTCAACACTTATGTTAAGGTCATTAAATAAAGGAAAACTAAACCAAAAGTGTAGTTTCAAAATGTGGCAATATCTCATATGGGTGTGGTATGTGTGGTAGACTTTCAGTGATGAAAATGGTACTGCAAGCACCCAATGCCACTGGGAAGACCATGGCTAAGGAGAGTTCATGCAAGAAACTACCGGAATGAAGGTTTCATGACACTTGGACGTGGTAGAGAGAGGGTGAAGATAAATGTGATCCTCGACATCATAAGGCGTAACTCGTGGATTCAAGTGATGAAACCGATGATCGACATCCTCTCGATTACTCTAGTACCAAAGAAGTGGACACCAAGATGAAGAAAGTGAGGTGGATGTTTCAAATCATGGATATCCTTCCACCACACCAACTCATGACCCCATAAAATTATCTCAAGAAGAAGTTGATGATCGTCTCCAACAAATAAAGATTGGTGATGCATGTGATGGAGAGTGAGAAGGAATCCTACCTCCACTCTTTTCAAGGTACATACACCTATTCACTTTTGATTACAAGGAACTCCGTCAAGTAAGTTGGGTAGAACATTCATTGAGCCGGGTAGATGGTGCTAAGCCCATAAAGCAAATGCCATATAATGAATCCTAATTTTTCCAAGACTCGTAAAAGAAGAAATAGATAAGTTGCTTGATGCAGATTCATATTTGTCATGGAGAATTCGTAATGGGTTTCTCCCATTGTGATCTCAATAAAAAGAATGGGAAGCTACGCATTTGTGTTGATTACAGAAGCTCAATAAGGCAACAAAGAAGGATCATTACCCTCTTCCATTTTCGATCGATCTTGACGAAGTAGCTGCCAGAGTGCTATAGTTTTGCTGATGGATATAAATGCTACAACCAAGTTCGTATAGCAGAGAGAAAGATCACCAAGACCACGCTCACCACTCCTTGGGGAACGCTTGCTTATAGAGTTATGCCTTTGGGTTGTGTAATGCTCCAAAGAACATTCCAACGCTTGATGAATAGGTGTTCAACCCTACATCGGGACCTTCATCGAGTATTTCTCGGATGATTTTTGCATCTATGGGAGCAAGTCGACCACCCGCACTAAATGGAGACAACATTTCAAAGGTTAGATGAAGCACAAGCCTCACTAAACCCTACAAAGTGTGTCTTTGGATGTTCTAAAGGCGTTTTGTTAGGGGCATGTCAGATCCAGAGATGGTATTGGTACTCGATCCCGATAAAGTTTCAAAATCAAAGATTTACCATTTCCTATTAATAAAGTAAGTTGAGATCATTTTTAGGCCATGTGGGTTACTATAAGGTTCATCAAGAATTTCTCAAAGATCGCATGCCACTAACCCAGCTTCTTGAAGAAGGATGTTACTTATGAACCAGAAATAAGGCGCATGAAGCTTTTGGACAATCAAGGAAGCCCCGTGTCTTCACCTTGCTTTTTGAAGAATCCAGATTGAGCAAGCCATTCATCAGTACACCGATGCCTCGATGCAAAGACTAGGAAGTACTTTGAGCCAAAAGGATGAAAATGGGAATGAACATCCAATTTACTTTGGGAGCGCGCATAAATGAGCAAAGGCTGAGGTAAATTATACCAGAATCAAAAAGAGGCTCGCTATCATTTTTGTTAGAAAGAAGTTTAGAAATTACTTGCTAGGGCAAAAATTTCTAGTCAGAATGCATCATCGTGCTCTAAAATATATTGTAAATAAGCCTAACCCATCGTGAGGATAAAGCAAGATGGATAATTTTGCTACAAGAATTTGAATTTGATATTATAGATAGGCCAGAAAGAAGCATGTCAATGCAGATGCACTCTCTCGAGCCTATGATGGTTTAGGATCATCTTGTGATGATGATGATTTCCCGATGCAAAGATTGTTATCCTCGACACAATCCCTAGTGAATACATAGATATTTGGAATTATCCAATGAATTCAAGTTTCCCGATGGTGCCAATGCAAAGACTAAGAGAAAGATTACTCAAGCCACTGTCATATATTCTATTCTCGCATGGAGTATTATTTCGAATAGACCTCGATGGACAAAGAAAGAGGGCAAATGGACGTGATCAAGGGAAGGAACTGCTAGAAGAATTCCACAATGGTACATGTGGAGGGCACTTCTCCTGACAACTTACAAAGAAGAAGGATCTTGATGCAGTTATCACCGCCCACTCTTTTTAAAGATTGTTATAATTATTGTAAGACATGTGATATTTGTCAAACACATGGTAACCGTAAGACTTCATCACCCCATTATGTCCTATTCTTCCCTCGGTCCCTTTGAAAAGTGGGGAATAGACATCAGAGGTCCACTTCCAACTACATCACGCCAAAATAAGTATATTGTAGTTGCCATGATTATTTAACCAAGTGGGTCAAGCTAGGCCATCAAAACAACTTCCATGGATGAAGTGGCAAGGTTCATATATGAACGCATTGTCACCAGATTTGGTTGCCCATTAGAAATTGTAATGATCAAGGAAGCCACTTCATTAATGAGGTGGTAGAAGCCCTAGTCAATAAGTTTTCTATTAAGCACAGAAGGCAACAACATACAAGCAAGCACAAATGGACAGTGGAACGAACAAATTTTGTGTCAGTGTCAAATTCTAGCAAAAGATGCAGCCTCACAGCAGTACATAAATGGGATAAAAGGATTCATGCAAAGATTGTGGGCATATAGGGCAACATCAAAGTCAGCAACAGATACTCCCCATTTCAGCTTGGCCTATGGCATTGATCCAGCTTCTTCCTATTGAGTTTGATATTCCCACCGTGAGAGTTATGAAAAATGAAAGGATGGATGAAAGTGATTCAAGAAAAGAAAGGTTGGTACATCTTCATTTGCTGAGGAAATGAGAGAAATAGCAAAGGATACAAGCCATAAGAAGAAAATGAAGCAGAAGGAATACTTTGATCAAAAGATCCGGTGGTCTCCATTTCATGTGAATGACTTGGTTCTAGTATATGATTCCGTATACAAAAAAAGAAGACAGAGAAAATTTCTTCCAAAATGGATGGGGCCCTACAAAATAAAGAAATTGTGCATGAAAATGGTACGTACTGAACTGGAGGAATTGATGGCACTCCCATTACGAAATGGGTCAACCACGACAAGTCAAGATTTTCCAAGCACTGTAATAGTCTACTCCGAGGACTGGAGTAGAAGCTAGAAGGGGGAAGATGTCGACACTAAAATTTTCCTCCGTAATTTCTATTTCATTAATGTATGTATTAGAATAGGATGTTGTTAAGTATAATTAGTAGTAGCGCTCGATAGAAGATAACGGCGCCACAAGACGGTGCCGCCAATAATGTGGAGTACGGTAATAATAAAGTACAATAGGAATGTTGTAAAAAGTAAATATTTGTCGTAAGTGGTCCGGAATGTTAAAATGTCAAAGTTTGGGTAATTAGAGAAGTAGGGTCTACATGATTAGGAATTAGAAATATTATATTGGTAATAAGGACAAGGAGTGAGGTCATAAATATTTTGTGTATTTTATTTGTAAAAAGTCTAAAAATGTGGAACCCATGTAAAATGATAAGGTTTATCTTATCTTAAAGATAAGCTTACATGTACAGATAAGAGTTAAGGTATGGAATATGATTCGTCAGAGGGATTTCTTATCCTATCTTAGAGATAAGATGGATAAGCCTGAAGTTCTATAAATAGAGAGGCCACCCCCTCATTTAGCATAGAAGGAAGTAGTGAGAAATATCAGAGAAGTGCGAAGGAAGCCATCGAAGGAAGCCATCAAGCTTAAAAAGGTGTGTCAAGAAGCCATCTAATCAAAACCCTTCAAACCCTACCTCAAAGGTGAAGAACAAATCATGACCCTGAAAGAGCTATTATTCCCCACAACTTCCTTGGTAATGTCAAAGAGCAAACTTTCTAATGATTTGATCTACTTGTAATTTCCTAATCAATTAAAATGAATGATTTGACTATACTATTTTATATGCAATTGAAACTAATGACTCAAAATTGACAATTTGGCAAATGAAGCAAACAAATAAGTAATTCCACCTGGATAAACAAGAGCTTTGGAAAATCTAGTTATATCTATGTATGTCCCCTCAATTTGTTCCTTTCTTTCTTTGTGTGTTCATATGAGTCCAAGGAATTGGGAATGCAAGAACAACAATAGAAGAAGACATTTGAGAAATGGCATCTTGAAGGTAGTCTGGTTGCAATGTAAGTAGAAGAGAGATAGCACAAGAGATCTAAGCTTGGATTCTCAAGCCCTTAGCCCTTTTCTTGAATACAAGCATGGAAAATATAAGAATTGGGGTGGGATATGCCTTAATGCACAAGACAAGAAGAGGTAGCTCCAACTAACTAAAGCATATGTGAAAATAGAAGAGGGAAAGAGAACCAAGAAATAAAAACTATTTATAGAAAAATTGGTTCACAAACACATCCTAAAAGTGAATTTAAGTGAATCGTCACATGTTGAAAACATGTATGATGAAATCTAGAAAAAAGATAGAAAACGCCCGGGACCGCCACCCGGCAGGGCGAAATCCTATCACTAAAGGAAAAAACAAGCATATGATGAATCGGGAAGCTAGAAAAAGAGTGGAAAAGCTATGTAAGGATGTCTAAGCTATAAATATACACTGCAGATGGGTTTTAGAGCTCAAACACCTTCTGAAAGGACATGAATCATCATTGGGGAATTTTGTAACGTTTTTCGACAATGTCACACATGTAATTTTGGGTGTGTACATATTTCCCCTCGAGAAGCATCTTAGCCATGAAAAGGCGTAAAACATAGAGTCTGAGTATGGCATTCCTGAAATTGGGAGTTAAAAGCTATATGCACCGACATGCACGTGTGTCGAAACATCACCATGCGAAGCTCCCGATACCTACAAGAGGGATATAAAACTCAAGTGCGAGATAGACAAAATGTCAAAAAATAAACACTAAATCAAAATGACAAGAGGAATTACCATTTTTGAAAGGATATAGAGATATACCTATGCCAATGCTCTAACCCTAGTGAAAATACACACTCAAAACGAGGTTATAATAACATATATATATATATATATATATATATATATATATATATATATATATATATATATATATATATATATATATATATCAATAACTAACTCATTTTCCAATTTATTTACACTTATTCAATTCGGCAATTTTAGAGCTTTGTACCCACAGTGACTATTTTTTATGAGAGTATAGCCGAAACGACCATTACAAGATCGTGATCATGCCTCCATGAGTGGGAGATCGGCATGTGCATTCTAAGGTTGGTTTTTTTCACTTTTACGTTTTCAAACCTAAAATGTCAAAATGTCAAAAGTTTACCTAGGGGGGATTATTTTCAAAATTTATTGTCTTAAATGCGTCTCTAGGGGGTACCCATGGGGTAGTCTTTTATTTCATCCAAAATGGTCTCTTTTTTTATTTTTGAGCATTTTTAGGGTTAAAGGCGTATTCAAAAATCACGGTAATCACGGGACCGCCGCCCTACCACCAGGTGGCGATCACTGGAACCGTTGCCCTATAATGGGCGGCGGTTCTGGATAGAATGACCAAAATGCATGTTAACTTGAATTTTTTTGGATTTTTGATGTTTTTTCATGTTTTTGGTGAGCTTATCTTTTGATATACGTTACTAACTTGCTCTTTTTCCATGTTTTGGTGAATGTAGAAGGAGGAGTACATACGTTGGAGTCGTGAGAGGGAGTGTGATTGGCTCCGGGGATTTTGGATCAGTTGACCCAGGGTGAGATGGACATACTTCAGAGGGCGAGGAATTTGGAGGATTGCATGGGTGCCCCATGTTACCCCTGCTAGTCATATCTTGTGTGACCTATTTTTTTACTAGGATGCAAACCGGAACACTTTTCGGTTGTCAGGTGTTAGGGGTGAGTGGACCATTACCTTAGAGGATGTATACCACATTCTTGGGCTCCGATACTTGGGAGGAGACTAACTCTGAAGACAACAGGATCTAGATCTGAGATCACCCATGGGCTACATACATGGGAGACGCAGCGTTGTCTCATTTGGTTCGAAGAAGGGGGTGAAGGTTCGGTCCATTACCATTGCTCCTATTCCTATCCTCCACAAAGCCATCATGGGCATCTTGTCCTCATGATTGATTGGGGACAAGGGGGTGACACCCTCCTTTACTTTTGGGCTCCCATTATTGTGCAAATTGAGGGGCATGTCCATATATACACTTGGGAGTAGATATCTTGGGGACTACCTATCACGACTTGTACATGGTATTCAAATTATAGGGGAAGACACTGAACCACCCCACTTTTGTTATGATATAGTTCTATGAGTGCATCACCCCTTATGGAAGGGGAATATCAGTGTTGGATGTAGGGGTTGTTCACGTAGTGAGGTGGATATGGATGTCAATACTTCAAACCCAACACTAGACAACGACTTCTTTGACATATGACAGACATATAGTTGCCACACCCTACCAGACATGGCATGACTATGGGGGCATGAGGCGACCATAGTGGTGGCTTAATTTACCACAGGTAGTTAGTCAACAGGGTAAGGAGAGTTGAGACTCATCCTTTTAAATGAGTTCCCCAACAATTTGGCCTCCCTTACATTAACAATATTCCTCTAGTGGTGTCGGTTTACAGGACTATCCAGGAGGCCCAAAAGGGCCCTAAAGGATATCCCTATTGGACTTTGGTTATCCCAGTTGTACCTATATCATTCATGAGTGTGGTCCATGCTCGATAGGTAGCTAGTGCCCCTTAAGAACCTTTACTTCAGATTGCGGCTCCTCCTACTCACAACGGAGAGGAGGATGAGCCTATAGATGTTGACTCCGAATTTGAGGAGCACACTGGAGATGAGATTGAGGAGGAGTCGGTTGGAGAGGAGATAGAGGATGACGGGTTCGGGGGTGAGACTGGTGAGGAAGCTCGTATGGAGGAGGAGGAGAGTAACCCTGACTGGCATGATACTTAGGATATACTGAGGGAAACACACGAGGAGGTAAGTGTAGAGAGAGAGAGATCCTGGTCTCGGAGGGACCACTTCCTCAAGATGGAGAGGGAGATGACGAGTCCGTGATAGGACATAGTTTCACCTCTGGATTTGGGGAGGACCCACACCACCACCATAGTAGAAATAACCACTAATGCTACCTAGATTCCCGAGATCCAAGTATGTTTGATAATCTTTTCTTGACCTTGTTAGTTGGGAATATTAGTTTGGTACTTTGTTTTTATTTTGTTTTTCTTGGTTTTCTAACTCGTTGCTTCTTCTTTTTTTCTTTCTTGCAGCGACTGCACACGAGTGGCATGATCTTATCTGATAGGGGTTCATGGACACCCTACTGACCCCCTCGGGGAAGACCTTGGCTGAGTTGACGATGACTTAGGCTAGCCAATAGCATCCGACGACTCACTAATGTGTTTTCACTGTCTCAGAGAGTAGCAGAGGTGATTACCTCCCTTCGTATTCAG
Source organism: Taxus wallichiana var. yunnanensis (assembly GCA_018340775.1). NCBI lineage: Eukaryota > Viridiplantae > Streptophyta > Pinopsida > Cupressales > Taxaceae > Taxus > Taxus wallichiana. Next base: position 593,999,011 of record CM031234.1, on the reverse strand, counting down.
GTGGTTTGGTACGAGGTAGCCGAGAGATTGATGAGGTGGATCCACTTTCATAGCAATACCACAGCCAATGGCCATCACCATGAGCACTCACACCTCTCAATTCATTTTTCGTCGCCATATCCGTAACAAGACTCCCGAGCATGGCCGTGCACCATCCAGGGATCCCAGATTGATTGACAGGTTGTTTGGCCTTTTATTGCTTTGTCATGATTTTTTCGATCGTTATACAATTTTTTTTATATTTTGGGCTCATTGAGAGCATTTTGACCATGCCTAGTGCATGATGGCATTGTATACAAACTTGACTCACCATGATATATATAGACTCTTCTTTTTGGTTTGATAATTCTTTGTATCTAAGTTGACTTCCTTTTGGCTCACTTCACATGTGTACTCTAGATGTTTAGAATTTATGATTTTCCATGCTTTCGAGAATGTATGTAGTGGATACGAATGATAACAAATGATTTATTTATTTATTTATTTTTAATGCTTATATATAATAATGCAAATACATTGTAATGTTGAACTTTAACTTATTTAAACAACCTTTGGTACTTCGTATTATTTTTGGAAAACTTGGTTACACTTTGTGATATGATAAGTGAATGAACTTTCCCCACTCCTAACCCCATACAACTAGTAAGATGCGAGGGCTCAACACCAAGATCCAGAAAGGGCACAAGTTATGAAATTTGTTGAATGGTAATGATGAGAGAAAGACAAGGTTTTGACAAAACCAAATTGGGACACTACAACCTCACTCTACTCAAGTTTTCTTCATAGTTTAGAATGTGAATTGCTTTCCAGTTTATCTAGACTTAGATCTATAGATGGCCACTTGGTTGACAAAATATGGTTTTGAGGTTTTAAGCTCTTTTGGAATTTTGGACATCTAACTCACTTTGTTTTGATTTATGACTTCACAATATTTGAATGAACTATTTCTAACTTTTAAGTTTTTCAAAGAGACCCCTACACCTTGCCCCATGCTACTAGTAGGAAGTATGGGCTTATCACCATGGACAAGGCATAGGTGAGTAAGGGAATTTCTCTCCTTTCCCAACCCTACATCACCAGTAAGAGACACAGGATCAACATCGAAGGTTGGTAGGGGCAAAGAAATGTGTAAAATAAAATTTTCTTTGGATTTGCATTTGACTTATTTATCTAGGAAAAATGGCTAGAATGTTATTATTTCCAAAGAGGTGTTTATGGGATAGATGTGACACCATGAAGCTTCTAGAATAGACTATAGGCAAAGACACCTAATCTAGAAAGAGACTATAAGTAGAACCAAGTATGTATGCCTTGGTATGGTTACTGTCAAAACTTTTCTTATCCTATTTGAATTGATGAAATGATTTGGAGACAATTGATGATGGTGTGAGATTTATAGAGGTATGATTTGAATGTTTTTCCAATATTTTTAGAAGCTTTTAGGAATTTCTATAAGAATAAGTCCCTTGATCACAAATTTTACAAAATGAACTAGAAGATGAAAATGCAATGCAAATGTGGTAATGTACATATGAAAATGTTAATGGATCATGTGTAATACCTCTCAGAGTGAAGAGAGTTCACATATTCATTAAACTCCTCACCCTCTAGTGTACACAGGAAAAATGCCCCATTTTTGTAGTCTTCTATTACTTAATATGGACCCAACCACCTAGGTTTGAATTTCCTTCCTTCACCGGTCTTTTTTTCTATTCAATTGTCAAGTCTTAGAATCAAATATCCCTCATATATTTCATGCTCATAGACTTTCTTGTTGTATTGTCGAGTCATCCAGTCAACGTAAATGTTATGTCGTTGTTCAACATTGAGTCTAGCCTCATCAAGACTTTCTAACTGAGAGAATCACTCTTTGATAGCCTTCTTCTCCCAAAATTCCTTGCAACGATATACAAAGACTAGGTATCTCAACTTCAAGCGATAAAACCAATTCTACACCAAATAACAAATAAAAGGGGGCTGCCCTCGGTGTTCTTACCGATGTCCGATAGATCCACAAGGCCAAAAAAATCTTTAAGTGTCAATCTCACTTGTTCTCCTTGATGGTATTAAGGAGAATAGACTTCAATGTCTTGTTCATAGCCTCAACTCTGTCCGTTGGCCTGAGGATAATAAAGAGAGACTTTTGGTGACTTATTTTGAATTTCTTACATAGCTCATGTACCTTTTTGTTTTTAAAGGATGTGCCATTATCCGAGATGACTTGTGGGACCTCGTACCTATAAATAATTTGGTTCAGAATGAACTTTACGATTACTAATCTAGGCACAATGGTAAGAGGCATGGCTTCTACCCACTTGGTAAAGTACTTTGTGGTCGTGATTATGAAGTTATGACCATCTGTTGATGAGGGAGAGAATTTACCTATCAAATCTAGTCCCCACATGGAAAAGGGCCATGATGTTGCAATTGGTTGTAGAGCTTGTTCGTATGTGGATCTCATGGGAGAACTCTTGACATATATGGCATTTGCGCACAAACTCTACCACGTCATGCTCTAGCTTAGGCCAGAAATATCCCATCCGATGTATTTTTCAAGCAGCGGTGTCACCGCCAAAGTGACCTCCACATACTCCGCTATGTGATTCATAAAGATTTTTTTAGATTATTCTTCATCAACACATCTTAGAAACATTCCATCAAAGGCTCTACAATAGAGAACTTTCTCCAAGATGACATACTTGGTGGTTATTATATGCAACCATCTTCTTTGCTGCGAGTTTTCCCTTCTTGTGGATATGTATGGTCCACTATGAAATTAATGATATCAATGTACCATGGACACATAGAAATGGGAAGCTTAGTTTCAATGAAATACACACACTCGTCGGAAAGTCTAAATTTACTAGATCACCTCCATCCAATGGGTTATCAACCAACCAATCCATATGATTTGTCCTTTGATGGATTTATGATTAACAAATGTTAACTCAAACTCACCCATCAGATTTATGAAGTGTCCAACCTTCTTAGATAAGGATCCTTGCATGAGAAACATCCGCAGGTGATCTGATTTAACAATAACCCTTGTTTCTTGGTTTAACATGTAATGTCTTAAGCATTTTGTCATGAAGACTATAGTAAGGCATTCCTTCTCCACTTGTGTAACATGTCTCATAATCAAGCAATGTCTGACTAATGAAATAGATTGCATGCTCTCTTTTTTATCATCATCTTCTTGAGCCAACATGTAGGCTAATGAGACATCTGTAGCTTGTGAATACATGATCAAGGGGCGATCTGACCTAGGTGGCATGAGTGTGGGAGGAGACAACAAGAACCGTTTAACCGACTCAAATGCCTCATTGCATTCTTCTGTCCAATCAATGTTGCAATCATTTTTCAACAAATTGTTGATTGGGTGAATAAAAAGGTCAAATCAGGGATAAACCTTTAGATTGCACCAATTTTTCCAAGAAAAGATCTGATGTCAGACTTGTCTAACGGTGGAGTCATTTCCAATATAGCTCGGATTTTGGCTGGGTCCACATCAATCCCTCATGAAGATATGATGTATCCAAAAATTTCCTCCTCCGTTACACCGAACATGCATTTTTATGGATTCAACATGACGTCGTATTCAATTAAGTGAGAAAGGATGATACGAAGCACCTTTGGGTGATCACAAATTTTCTGGCCTTAGCTAGAAGGTCATCCACATAGGATTCCACAATCTTATGTATAAGATCATGAAATATATAAGTCATCACCCGTTGGTACGTGGCACCAACGTTCTTAAGCCCGAATGGCATAACAACATAACAGTAAGTTCCCCAAGGAGTTATGAACATATTTTTCCTTGATCTTCCTCAGAGATTCTAATTTGATTATACCCAAAAACCCATCCATGAGAGACAACAACTCAAAACCATTTGTTGCATCGACAATAACATCGATGGATGGTAACAGGAAATCATCTTTGGGACAAGCCTTATTGATATCCCAAAATTCTATACAAATACGGATCTTTCCATTCTTCTTGAGAACAGGGATGATATTAAACACCCACTGTGAGTAGTCAACTGGTTTGATGAACCCTACCTGGAGGAGTTTCATCACTTCTTCCTTTACCATGAGGGCCACCTTTGGCTTCATGGGCCTTGAATTTTGTTTAATTGGCTTAGCATCTAGCTTGGTGATAAGATTGTGCACTACAATGTGTGATGCAATTCCTGTCATTTCCTTTTAGCTAAATGTGAAATCTCTTTGATTCTCTTTGAGGATACGGGTGTGTATTTCAACTTCCTTAGAGTAAAGAGGATCCTAGTTTCAATATTTTTGGTTCTTCCTTGGTCTCGATGTTTATATCGATTGTTCCCTCGATTAAGGAGGTATTTCCTTCCTCAAAATTAGGCGGGGCTAGAGGTAACTCTAAATCCCCCTCTTCTCCTACCTCATAAATTTCAAGTTCCTTCCTAGGGAAGATTCTATCATGGGATTTCCAAAATAGGAAGAAGAGTGTGGAATTAGGGAAAGATCAACCTTGTGATGAGTAAGATGTAATTCTGTAAGAGTGTTTAGATATCCTAGAGTTTTCTTTTCAATGTCAACATGATCTATAATGACAAACTCGCTCTCAGTTTCTATGTATGTCAACATTGGAGTTATCGTGTCTTACGAACCAAAGGTTTAACACGAACCGAGACCATGAAGTTTGTATCTTCCAACTCACTTCTTGGAGTAAAGTGAGAAGCGGAAGTTGCTATTGAGTCTACGAGGAGGTTCTACTCTCTCATGGAATTGCTTCAATCGATATGAAGTCAAACCTCTTTGTTAGATTTAACACTACTATTTTGTAGAGTTGTAAATGCTCAGCTCTAGTCTCATATACCTCAGATATCTGATTTGTAACAAGTTATGAATCACCCAACACCCTAATATTAAGAGCACCCATTCTTTTGGCTATAATGAGACCAAGTAGAAGGGCTTCATATTCAGCCCCATTATTCATACATTCAAAGTTTAACTTGAAGGAAAAAGGAAAAATCCTTCCCTCGAGAGGTAAGAATTACACCTACCCCACACCAAAATGACACTTGGCTCCATCAAAATGGAGAGTCCAACAATTACTTGGAAAAATGGATGTTGGATCATCCTTTGTGTCCTCTTCTTTTACCTCAGTTACTTCAACCATACAAACTTCATCTACTTGGAAGAGAACCGAGTCCTAAGGTATGTCCCATACCCATAGAATCGAAAGGAAGGAGGATAGGTAAATCCTTCTCCAATAGCTTGACAATATTTTCTATGGTTCCCAACGAAACTATCTCTATGATGATGGTTTCATCTTTGACTTTCAGAATGCCTTCGATCAAACCCGTGACTTCTAATTCCATTGTAGGAACCAAATTTTCCTCTGATACTAGGCTTGTAGGTTTATTTAACTGATTCGTAGGAAGCTCAAACTCATATTTGATCCCCCAGGGCTCTTTTTCCGTTAGCTAGGTGTATGTCAAAGGGTTTTGGATCACCCTACACCACAAATACCTTCCCTAGATATAAGAACCTGACTTCTTGAAACAAAGTAGAGGGAATCACCTTCATGCAATGAATCCAAGGATGGCCAAGGATCATATTATAGTTGGTTTCCTAATATATAATATAAAATTTGGTTAAAATCATCTTAGGCCCAAGGGTGACTAGAAACACTATAGTTCGATCGATGTTGCTTTGAGGCTATCATAGCCTCTCTCACGTATTTCACGTTGAGAGAAATTGGTCTCTCTATAACCTAAATTTTGAAGGAAAGAGAAGGGGACTATGTTAACTACTGCCCCATCATCAATCATCACATGCTTTACATAGTTTTTGTAAATACAGACTTGTAAAAATAATGTTGGATCACCTCTACGAGCTATTTCAACGTCCATGGGCATCTTACTGATGTCAAATATGAATCCAACATCTCTTTTAGGCTTCCCTGAGGATATACATTAAAGTCCACGTGGTTTATCTACACCTCTGGAGGAGGGGTGACATTAATCAAATGGCCAAGACCTAGTGCTTCTAATAGAGTGGCTTTGTGAGTAGGGAATTCTTCAATATATCCAAGAAATAAATGTGAGAGAAGGTCTTGGTTAGATCACTAATCAAGTCATAAGCTCCTACTTGGCTTGCCTAACATATCACGAATGTCATCTGATATAGTTGGGTAGATTAGGATTGGCTGCAAAGAATAATCTTTGGTTCTAGTGGTAACGTTAATATGAGGTTTAGTGTCCAACTCCACCAACCCCACAATTTTCATTTTGTTGGCGACCATCTAAAGGAGGTGTCACTTGTGGGTTTGACAAAGTTGAGGCTTTGTGATCATGGGTCCCTATTACAATACCTTTTTTTTGAACCATTAGGATCTATTCTACCATCCTTTGGACACGTGGGGAGAGGATCGTTAAAGATTCTGAGTGGTGTGTTCTGTGGAGATACCGGTCCCATGTAGGTGTTCTAAGTTGGCGCTATTGGGTTTGCTAAAAAAATGTCAACAAATAATTGTCTTTGATCCTACGGTAAACACTTTGTAGAAACTTGTTACAATCATGACATGTTCTTATGTCATGCCCATGAATCGTATGGAAACCGCAATATAAATCAGGATCATAATCTCAAGGCCTTTGGTTTACAACTTGTTGTGGTCCAAAACTTCAATTATTGTCCAGTGTTGATTGTTGTAGTTAAAATTTGGGAACCACTACCCTTGGTTTTGAATTAGTTCGGATACCCGCCTTGGTATTTGTTAGGGCCTTAGGTCTGCAATTGACTTGATTACGAGGTTTTTGTTGTTGTTGTTTTTGTTGACGGTTAAAATCTACAATGTTGACTGAGGGTGAGAAGTTATTGTTTCTTTGATTGTTTCCATTATTGTTGTTATTGGTAGTATTTGTATTAGGAGGGCTAACAATATTAGGCTTCTTGGGCTGGTCAGTAACACCATCCATCATGACCCCATGGTTCTTATTAAGGACATTCGGCCCTTGATTATTGTTTTTACTGTTGGAGTAACCGGGGTTATTTTTGTTAGGGATGAATAACCATCCATTAGCTCCATAAGTCTTACAACCATTGTCAATGGCTACTTGGTCAATTTGAAGAGAACCCTCTAGTACCTCTTCATAGCTCCTTAGCGGGAACTTTTGAAATTATTCCTTTGTCTCCCTATTGAGGGAGTGGAGGAAAAAATCACAAAGTTTCATCTAATCCATATTTGGAGCACTTGTAGAGGAGTAGAGAACCTATTGCCACCTTTGAATGAAGTGGGCTGTGAGACTCGTTGTGCTCTTGCTTGATATGAAGGAATTCCTTGATTCATGTTCTCAAAAGTTTGTTCATATCAAAATCCTTAATAAATTTTGATATAATTTTCTTGAAGGAGTGTATTGAAGCCTCTGGTATCCTATAGTACCAATTGAGAGCAATACCTTCTAGCGTCTTAGGGAAAATCTTCACAACAACTGCGTCCCATGGGAGAAGCTCTCGAATGGTCATTGCGTAAGATTTTATGTGGCGTTAGGATCACCCTCCCCTTTTAATTTCAGAAGATCAAACAAAGGTCTTGGGAGCATGACTGTCCGGATGGAGAAGTCTATGAGGCTCCTTAAGATATTCGAATAGGTCCCCATTGTGTACGTTTCCACCATTGAAGATCCTTGTTGGGGAGGTGGAGGTTACATCGGTTGCTGAAATGGGACAACGTAAACATTTTTTGGGGCGTATGACATCCCCTGCAGTTTTCCATATGGACCTGGTAAGTGTACATATCCCCTGCAGAGATTTAGAATACATTTGTACATAGGGGTTGATTACTTTGATATGGAATCAAAGGCACGAAGCCAAGGAACATTGCATTTCCAGTTGGTATGGTGTTTGAGAATGCACTTTTGGCTGTGCCTATTGTAGATATCCATATGTGGCGTGAGGGGGCATACCCAAGGTGCCCATCCTAGTCAAAAAATCTCCAAGGTTTGGAGTACCCATATAAACTGGAGGATTTTGTGCAGTAGGTATTTTCCATAATTCTGTGGATAGTGAGAAGTTCTTACTTTCCCTACGTATGAACTTTGAGCATTTTGGGAAAGCTCTAGCTCCTTGAATTTGTCTACTAACGTTGAGATGATGTCACCTGTTGATGGGGTGGTGTTTTTCTTAGGTGCTTGTTGTTGAACTCTTGGAGGTTTTTGAGGAGTGTGGTATCCTACTATGAATTGTTCACTATGTTGCCACCCCTCATTAGCAATATTTTTGGTTGGTGGAGGGGTAGCATTATTATTTTGGAGTAGAACATCACCTTTTCCTTAACCTATTGAAATATCGGTTCATATTTTAGAAGCGTTGTTCACTCCTAACATATCGTGCTAAGTATTCCTCATCTAGATGTGGGAGTTGGTCTGATTGCATGCTAATGGGTTGTCAAAACAATACCCAAGGAGATGAACTTTCTTCCCCAATGAAATTCATGTTGTTTGAACTTGATTATTCATGAGGATATGTTTGCATGATCTGGTCAAGTTCCTCAATATGTATAAAGGAACCAACATTGGTTCCCTAAAGAAGAGGGTTTTGAGCGATTCAATGGGTTCTCTGCCCACTTTGAAAGTGAAGGTGATTGTTGTGTATACGAATTTGGTAGTTGTACATGTCAAAACCCGGGACGGGTCGAGCATTCTCATTGTATCTTGACATATTTGGGGGTATAAATATACCCAGTAGAATAAAGGATAGATGAAGAAAGTGGAAATTTTTAGAGACTAGCACTTCACATTGGTTTCACTAATTTGTACTATTGGTACCCAAATTTGTTCTCCTTTTCGATCGAGAAGCATCAAAATGTGGGCATGAAGCTTGAAAGCAGATATAGATCTTGATATATGTCATTTTGTAGGCGAGGATGTGATTTACATGGCACTCGATTTGTGGAGAGATGAATAACACTTTGAAAGAATTTGATCTAACCCTCACTATTTTAGGTTGTGCCTTTCAACCAAGGTAAGAGAACCTATATTGCAGCCTCTCGTTTGTGGAGGTGGAGATATCCTTATACTCTGCATATTGTATGGATATGGCCTTGGAAAACATGATCAATTTTCCATTATTCAAACTCAACAGAGTTTGTCACTACTAAGATGGAAATACTTTCAAGACAAGGTGAGGTCATTGAAGACATTGTATGATCCTTATTTGCTTTGTGCATTTTTGTAGATGGGTTAGATTCTTTTGTTGACACACAATGCAATGCAGGGGTAGTATGGGTAGGATTACTTATTCAGATGATTTTTTGGTAGGGTATTGACAAAACAAATTTGGATATATCAAATCTTTGACAACCTCTACAATACTTGAACAACTATCAAATAAAATGCTTCAAATAATCAAGATGTTCTTTCAACTAGAAGATGCATAAATGGAAGCCCATGTTGCACTCTTCACACAATATTTGAGAAATCACCATAAAATCTTGAAGTAAAGAACTCAATTAAACACAAAAATCCTTGATCAAACTACGCACGAAGTACCCCCAAAGGCTTACAAGAAATCTCACCAACAAATGAAGGTGGAGTGATTTTAAACTGCTTATTTTCAATGCCAAATGAAAGCTCTTCTAACAAACAAAACTGCAAGTGCCACTAAAATATCAATAAGGATGATATTCTGTGTGATTTCTATAGACTTTCAATGCAAGATTGCAATAAGAACAATGAAAACTATTTACAGGTATTTAAAATGATAAATGAGACATCATATTGCCCTTAAAAACACATATTAACTCAAAATCTTGTTAGATTCATCGGAGGGGAGAGTTTCGTGAACAATCTTAGAGCATGTGTGATGGCTATATACTTGTAACCAACTTACATACATGAAGATCCAACACAAAAGAAATTAAGTTTGGTTCTTTGGTGGGTTTCTCGTAGAATGAGCTTTTTTCTCGAATTTGCTCGTGATTTTCAACTTCTCGACTATTTGCATTTCTCCAAAATGCATTATATATCTCTTGAAACATTGGAGCCTTCTTTCCCAATCAAAGAATATGCCAAGGGATAAAGTTTGTTACAACAATTTCTTATGATCCACTTTGAAAATGACATTTAACAAATTTGCAACGAGAGTTGCCAGTGTTTTAAAAAGACTCGAATCATTAAAAATATTTGGATCATTATCCTTCCTGGAGGCACGTTTTTCATCATCAAGGCATGCAGATGCCTTTCCTCTCATCATTTCACCTTTTTACCTTTTAAAACCACCTCTGCAACATTCAAATTTGACATTTCACGTGTTTGGATGGATTAGGGAAAAAATTTGTTTCAAAACACCTCAAATCTACAAATTAATCCCTAAAAACACTTGCATTGATCCTTGCAGGCACAAAGGACATGAATTCATCAAAAATTTGATTAAGAATGATGCAAAATTCACATCTCAAAGCTTCCTAGAACAAAAATGGCAGCCAAAAATGAAAATGTATAGTTCTTGTACGATGGAAAAGTGACAAGTGAGTGTGGGAATCTACAAGTAACTCTTCCTCACACCCGACCTCCCGAGGTTGTGCCGAGATAGCCGGTGGGGATGGAATATGCATGGGATGTAGACAAAATAGTTAGGAAATCTGATGTCTTCGACATGCTCTAGTGGAAACTACGAATCTAAGGCAAAGAAGGCCCTCCTAACCTGAACTAGTGTGATAGATCGATCGGCAAGGATGACTTCTCGAAGGCTCCAATCAATATCAAGCTCGCATGATTTAGTCTATGGGTTGTGGGATACATGGAAAATGACCAGGATAGTTTCGTGTATATCTCCAGATAGGGTCATAGGGTGGATGATGGGTATAGCGGACTCTACAGTGATTATCTGGTCTAGTCCAGAATTCCTTAGCTTTATTAGTTGTTACGTCTAACAAGGATAACTATTTGATGATGATAGGTGGAAGTGGAGTAGATCTAAATACTAATGTGCATAGGCCATCATCTATGTCTGATTCACCTGTGGATTCATTGGGTTGTGGGATTTGTGGGTCACAACCATAGATTCGTGTTTATTGTGGTCCTGCTATGGCCATGTGCAGAATCAATCCCTAATCCCTAGTATCCAATAGTCGTATGCTTTCTCAGCCTCTATATTCAGAATTAACAGTTGTGTGATCTTCTCAGAGTATCTCACAGGCATTCGTGCAACTTGAATTCTTAAGCTGGTATCTATGTTTGTGAGCGTGTCTCCTGCGTCTGGTTGTGGGACCAAAGGATCACAAATGAACGCTGGCTCTCTTTCAAGCCCTTCTACAATCATACGGATATATATCTAGGGTAATCTCGGTAGTTTGGTTGATTATACCAAAACGTGTGTGCTTGGTCGTCTTCTATGTTTAACCCGCTTAACTGGAAGTGATCATTTGTCGTTTGTTGTTGTTCGGAAGACTTGGATCCTAATATTCTGATCTATATCGTTATTGCTTTGTGACGAGATTGGGTTAGGGCACGACTGGCTCAAATACATATTCTTTGGGATCTCTAGGTCCCGTGATTGTCATACAAAAGCAACAATGTAAATCTAATTGTAGCAAAGTAAAATTAACTATGTGAAGTATATCTATAGCATAGATAAATTCTCTATTTTTGTATTTTTCTCGATGAACTATTCAAACGAAATTGAAAGGGAAATTTTTTAAAATATCTAACAATTGATAACTAAACTAATCACAAAATTTAAAATAAACAAGGCAGCTGAGTATAGCTACTTGTGCATGCAATGTAAGTCTATTCTAAATAATTAAATATCTGATCTAATCTATTTGAAGGACTCTTGATCCTACTTCAGAAGTGAGGAGTGAATCATAGTTTCTTAGAAACTATCAATCCCCACATCTTCCTGGCAATATTGAAAGTAAAATTGACTAAAATAATATGATTGGCTACTCTATTTGATATGCTTCTAACTAGAACTTTGAAAGCTAGAACCTGGATTTTGCATAACAGTGGTGAATCTGATGGTGTGTGTGGTTTTGTCCCTTCAGTGTGATCTCCTCTTTCTTTCGTGCTCACGTGGATCCAGAAAAGCATGTAATGCTAGCATCAACAAAAGTAGATATTAGAACAAAGGTAGCTTAGGATACAGACTGAATACAATGCGAGTAGGAGAGGGATAGCGCAAGAGTACAGAGCTTGGCTTATGCAATTCCTAGTAGGATTTATTGCGAGTCATGCAACATAAAACATATAGAACCTGAAACTATCATGTTTGACAAACAAAACCTGTAACTTTAATGGCTTCCTACTGAGGATTAAATTGTTCTCCTTCAATGGACTATATGAAGTAATGACATCACTTGCACAAGATGGATATGTGGCTTTCTAATAGTAAAATAACATTAACTAAGCATACAATGAACAAAACTATGAATCCTAAGCAAAATGAAAGACTGAACTACTTAAATGAGAAATTGAGAGGAAAATTTTGAGGGGCCATCTGCTTGAGCACAAGCCAACTATTTCTAGCATTTGCATTTACCCAAAGGTAAAAACCACATTGATCTCTTAAACCATAAACAATACCAAAACACTATTCCAGGAACCAAAATCATTAATGCAAGCCAAAGGTGGTGAAAAAAGATGGTAAACGTTAAAATTTAAGTGAGTCGCGTTAAAAAGAACATTCTAGAAAACTCGTGAAGGACCGCCCCGAGCAAGGTGGTGGTTACAGGACCGCCGCCTTGTCCGGGTGGCGGTCACAAGACCGCCACCCAGTTAGGGTGGTGGTTTTGTAATTGAAGAGAAAAATGCAAAGAAAAGAGGGGAAAAGAGAACAACAAAGCATGCAGGGGCTAAGCGAGCCATGGGGATCTTAACGCACACTTGGGGAGCTTTTCTGGATCCCGAACACCTTGCGAGGAGACCTGTATCATCATTGGGGCATGTGTTACGTTGTTCCGCAGGGAAGTACCTTACAATTTTGGGTACGTACATATTGCCCCCTCGGAGAAGCGTTTTAGCCATGAAGAGGCGTAAAATGGTGGGTCCGAGTATGGTGGTCCCGAAATGGGAAGTTGGAAGTTATACCTGATACGTCCGTGTGTCGAAATGATGCCATCCAAAATTCCCACCACCTGCAAAATGAAAAGAGGAATCAAGTGCAGATAGACAAAATAGATCAGAAAATAAATACTAAAATAATATGAAATGAGGACATACCATTTGTGCGGGGATAAGAACTTACCTCTGTCGGTGCTCCAAACCTGTGAAAAGGGGATTCAAAACAAGTCAGGTTGCTATATATATGAAAGTGGGCCCATTTTCCTATTCATTTGCGTGTGTTGATTTGGTCGATTTTGAGCTCTGGGACCCACGGTGACGGTTTCTTATGAGAGTAGAGTCAAAATGTTTATGACGAGATAGCGATCATGCCTCCGTGAGCGAACATCGACCCGCGAGATCACATGTTAGTTTTTCTCAATTTACCATTTTTACCCCCAAAATTTTAAAATGTTAAAATCTTTGTCGTGGGGGGACTATTTTTGAAAATGTTAGGTTTAAAAGGTCTATCTAGGGGGCGCCTACTGGGTAGGCTTTGTTTTAGTTAAAATAGTCCCTTTTTTGCATTTTTAGGCCTTTTTAAGGTACAAAACCTGCGTGGGTTTTGAGACATGGCTGCAGCGCCTTTAAGGTGGCGGTTATGAAACCACCACCCTGCTCAGGGCGGTGGTTCTTCACAGAAATTCCAAAGGAACACTTGTTTGAAATTATTTTTGCATTTTTAGCATTTTTATGTGTTTTCATGATTTTTCTAATGTCATTCGGATGCTAACTTGCTCTATTTTGTGTGTTTTTGGGTGTATGCAGGCGAGGGAGGAGTACATTCGATGGAGTCGAGAGAGAGTGTGACTGGCTCCCAGCAGTATTAGATGCCCTTTCATAGGATGAGGTGGACACTCTTCAGAGGGCCGGTATATTGCGTATATCACGGGTTCCACATGTTGCATCGTCCAGTCACATACTTTGTGACTTATTTTCATATTGGGATGCTGATCGGAACACCTTCCGATTACCAGGGGTCTGAGGTGAGTGGACCATTACTTTGGAGGATGTTTACCGTATCCTGGGGGTCCCGATCATCGGAGATGACTTACCCTTGAGACAGCAGGTTCACGGGCTCAGATAGCGCAGTGGGCCTCTTACATGGGAGATGCAGTTATCTCCACTGGTTCGAAGAAGGGGGTGAGGGTCCGATCTATTCCTAGCCTGCCCATCCCCTTGATTCATCAGGCCATTATGGGGATCCTTGCCTTGAGATTGATCGGGGACAAGGGAGGAGACACACTATTATATTGTTGGTCCCCCATCATTGCACAAATTGAGGGACATGGTCAGATTTACACAGGGAGCCGATATACTTGGGACTACCTACCATGATTTGTACAGGGTGGTCCATTTATAGGGGTAGTCTTTGAGCCATCCGAAACTCGGTTATGAGTTGGGTCTATGGCGCTTCATCCCCTATGGCGAGAGGTGTAGAGGTGGTAGATCCCGGAGTTGTGAGGGCAGCCGATGGATAGACATGTCGGTGCTCGAGCACCTCACCAGCCTGGTTGCTTCCCGACCACCGATGACATGGAGGCCACATCGTATCAGGCCATGGCAAGTTTATGGGGTGAGGAGGATCTTACTTTGATTTCCTGCTCCACCACAGTGAAGCTTGTTGACAAGGTAGGGAGAGTAGAGATACATCCCTTTGGGCGAGTTCCTTAGCAGTTTGGCCTGCCTTACATGGGTATGCTTCCCCCAGTGGTGCCAGTATACGTGTCGGTTCGAGAGGCCGAGGGGGTCCTAGGGGCCGGGTTAGACAGTTGTTACCCCTGGTGTTCCTATTGTGGCTAGGCGGGGTAAGTACGTGCCCGAGGAGAGCTGGTGCTCCTCGGGCACCCTTACTTCGCCCAGATTGCTGCCGGTCTTTGCTCACAGGTAGTGACGACCCCATTGACATAGAATCTGAGTCCGAGGAGTTCATAGGGGAGAGACAGAGGAGGAGACCGAGGGTGAGGTTAGCGAGTCGGGCGGAGAGGAGGACAGTGATCCTGAGTGGCATGACACTCAGGATATCATGCAGCAAAGAGGGCGAGCAGAGCATGGAGAGGGTGACTCTAGTTTCGGAGGAGCCACTCTCCCGGGGGGCCATGGTGGGGAGGATGAGTGCAGTGGCGGGATGCTACGTTGCTCCAGCCATGGGAGGAGTACCTCGATCAACGGCAAAGATCATCACGTGGCAGTGCTGACCCTAGAGATCCATCCTGGAGGCCCGGCGATCCGAGTAAGTTATCTTCCCTTTGCTTTGAGTTAGGATCACCTTAATTGCTATCTCTCCTTTTGTTTACACTTGTGTTTATCTCTTGTTTTATTTCTAATTTGTTTTCTCCTTTGTTTGCAGAGACCACCGATGAGTGGTGAGACCTGATTCGCAGGGTATGCACCGATACCCTGATGATCCCTATGGAGAGGACCCGTGCAGAGCTGTTTGTGGATGCAGGGGAGCCTTCAACAACCAGCAGACATACCGACGCGTCTTTACTCCCATCTGGCATGTGGCCAGGATGGTATCTACCCTCCGTACTGAGCTGGCAGGGTATAGGATAGTAGAGCGCTTGATGAGGAGTCATTCTCATGGCGAGACCACAACTGCCCCTCGGGATTGTGAGCCCCCGTGCACTCAGAGTGTCGGCATAGCCGGAGTCCTAGGCATGGGTGTGCACCCTCAAAGGGATCTCATAGGGGTTGAGAAGCCACTTGGCTCTCTTATATTTTTGTATGATGTTTTTGTATTTCCCGGGCTCTTTGAGCGTTTTGACCATGCTTAGCACATGATGGCATTGTACAGGAATTTTGATCATTTATATATATATTCTTTTTGGATCAGACTCTTGGCATCTATGACCTTGCTTCCATTTCCATTTCCACATGTAAACTATGATGTTATGCTTATATGCTTTTTAGAATGTATGCAATGGAGAAAAAATGGTACAAATGTTAACCTTCTTTTTGTATTTCATGGTGCTGATATATGATAATGTAAATACAATGTGATTTTGAACTTTAGTTTCTTTAAGCAACTTTGATACCTCATATCTATTTTGGCAAAGTGGTGAAGATAAGCCGGTATGATGAGCAGATAAACTTGCCCCACTCCTAACTCCACGCAACTAGTAAGATGCGAGGGCTCATCATCGAGAGCTAGAAATGGCACAAGTTATGAAATGTGTTGAAATGATAGTGATGAAATATGGACAAAGCTTTGGTGGAACCAAATTAGGATGCTACAAGCCTACTCTACTCGAGTGACTCCATAGTTTGGGATGCAACTTGCTTTGTGGTTTATCTAGACTTAGATCCGTAGATGGCCACATGGTAGACAAAATCTAGGTTTTAGGGTTTTTAACTCTCTTGGAATTTTGGACATATGATTCATTTGTTTTTGACTCAAGACTTCAAGATTTGAATTGTTTGTTTATGACCTTTAACATTTTTTTGTTAAGAGGACCCCCTATACCTTGCCCCATGCTACTAGTAAGAAGCGTGGGTTTATCACCAATGTGGGCAAGGCATAGGTGAGTAAGGGAATTTCCATCCTTTCCCAACCCTACATCACTAGTAAGAGACGCAAGCTCATCACCAAAGGTTGGTGGGGCAAGGAAATGTGTAAATTTAAAATTTTCTGTTTGATCTATATTTGACTCGTTTACTTGAGAAAAGTGTCAGTATGTTCTTACTTCCAAAGAGATATACGTATGGGATAGATGTGACACGATGAAGCTTCTAGAACAGACCATAGGCAAGACACCTATCCTAGGAAGAAACCAAAAGTGAGAACAAACCTATAGATCTTGGTATGGTTACCGTTAAGACTTTGTCATATCTAGCTTTATTTGATGAGATGATTCCGAAACAGGTGATGATATTATGAAATGAAGAAGTATGATTAGAGTGTTTATGCCAATATCATCATAAGTTTGTAATGAATTGCTTTTGAGAATAAATTCCTTGATCACAAAATTGTACGAAAAAAACGGACAAAATGATCCTAACTATATGAAGATGCAATGTAGATATAATTATACAAGCAAAGGTCTTTGGTTGCTTATGCATAGAATCGTTTAAGGTGTAGGGAATTGAATGTTTCACCAAATTCCTCACCTTCTAGTGTGCATAAGAGATATGCACCATTTCCATAGTCCTTCATGACTCGGTATGGGCCCAACCATTTGGGTCGAACTTCCTTCCTTCGCCGCTCTTTTTATCGATCCGGCTGTCTAGCCTTAGAACTAGATCACCTTCATATATGTCTTGTTCATAGACCTTCTTGTTATACTGCCGACACATCCGGTCAGCATAGACTTTGTGTCGCTATTCAGCATCTAACCTAGCTTCATCTAGGATTTCTAGTTGGGAGATACGTGCTTCTCTGTAAGTGTCTTCATCCAGAATCCCTTGTAATGAGATACGGAGATTGGGTATTTCAACCTCAAGCGGGAGAACTGCTTCTGCCTCGAATACTAGCGATAAAGGAGTCACTCCTTTTGGTGTTCTTATCAAGGTTCGATGGGCCCATAAGGCCGGATATAAATTCAAATGCCAATCTTGTTTGTTTTCTTTCACAGTTTTAAGGAGAATGGCTTTTAACGTTTTGTTTGTTGCTTCAGCCTTGTCCATTGGCTTGAGGGTAATACAAGGAGGCCGTATGATGGCTTATTTTAAATTTATTGCACAATTCACAAACTTCGTCATTCTTAAAAGAAGTCCCATTATCTGAGATAATGATTTGCGGGACACCGTACCTATAAATGATTTGGTTCAAAATGAACTTGGCGATTACAGAACCCGGTACAGTAGTAAGAGGCATGGCCTCTACCCACTTGGTAAAATATTCGGTGGCCGTGATTATGAAATTATGGCCGTCTATAGACGAGGGAGAGAATTTCCCTATCAAATCTAGGCCCCACGTAGAAAAGGGCCATGGAGTAGTGATTGGTTGTAGAGCTTGTGCCGGCATGTGGATCTCGTGGGAGAATTCTTGGCACTTATGACACCTTTGTACAAACTCTACTGTGCATCGTGTTCTAGAGTAGGCTAGAAATAGCCCATTCGATGTATTTTATGAGTGGTGGCATGGCCACCAAAGTGGCCTCCACATATTCCCCAGTGAGATTCGTGGAGAATCTTCTTGGATTCTTCTGTGTCGACACATCTTAGAAGCATTCCATCGAACGCTTTACGATAGAGAACTTGCTCTATAATGACGTATTTAGCTACGATAATGCGTAACCACCTTCTTTGTTGTGGTGTAGCACCTTTTGGATACGTATGGTCCATGATATAATTAATAATATCGGTATACCAAGGACACTCAAAGATAGGAGGTCTGGTTTTGATGTAGTATACGCATTCATCAGGAAAGTCTAGATCTACTAGATTTCCTCCGTCTAGTGGGTTATCAGCTAACCAATCCACGATGATTTGTCCTTTAACGGATTTTTGATTTACAAATGTTAATTCGAACTCCCCCATTAAGGTTATAAAGCATCCAGCCTTTTTAGACAAGGACCCTTGTGTGAGGAAAGTTCGTAAATAGTCTTGTCTTTACAATGACCCTTGTTTCTTGATTTAGCATGTAATGTCTTAAGCGTTTGGTTGCAAAGACTATGGCAAGACATTCTCGTTCTACTTGCGTGTAACGTGTTTCATAGTCGAGTAACGTTCGGCTAATGAAATAGATCACGTGTTCTCTTTTTCATCATCTTCTTGACCCAAAGCATACAAAGCTAGCGAGACATTGGTAGCTTGCAAATATAAAATTAACTTAGGCGATCAGCTTAGGTGGCATTAATGTAGGTGGTGATAACAAGAAATGCTTAACTGCGTCAAAAGCTTCATTGCAGTCTTTGGTCTAATCAATACTATAATATTTTTTGAGTAGATTGTTGATTGGATGAATGGCGAAGCTTAAGTCTGGGATGAATCTCCGGATTGCACCAATCTTTCTAAGAAAAGACCTGATTCCATATTCATCTGAAGGTGGGACCATTTTGAGAACAGCCCTAATTTTGGTTGGGTTAACATCAATCCCACATGACGATACAATGTAACCTAGGAGCTTCCCTCCTGTTACACCAAAGATGCATTTTTCTAGATTTAGGGTGACTCCGTATTCTATCAGACGTGAAAGAATGACGCGAAGCACTTCCAGATGGTCACAATGCTTCTTGGCCTTGGCCAACAAGTCATCTACGTAGGATTCCACAATTTTATGAATAAGATCATGAAATATATATGTCATAGCCGCTGGTATGTAGCACCAGCGTTCTTGAGACCGAATGGCATAACAACATAGTAGTAGGTTCCCTAAGGAGTTATAAACGTGGTTTTAGCTTGATCTTGTTCAGATATTCTGATTTGATTGTATCCTGAGAATCCATCCATGAGAGACAAAAGCTCAAATCTAGTTGTTGTGTCAACAATGACATCTATGGATGGTAACGGGAAGTCATCCTTAGGACATGCCTTGTTAATGTCTCGGAAGTCTATGCAGATGCGTATCTTCCCATTCTTTTTGAGAACGGGAACGATATTAGATACCCATTGAGAGTAATCGACTGGTTTGATGAATCCTACTTGGAGGAGTTTCATTACCTCCTCTTTCACCATGAGAGCTACCTTAGGTTTCATTGGTCTTGATTTTTGTTTAATCAGCTTTGCGTCTGACTTAGTGACGAGGTTATGTATCTGCGATGTGTGGTACAACCCTTTTCATTTCCTTATAATTAAATGTAAAATCCTTCTGATGTTCCTTGAGGATTTGAGTGTGTATTTCTACTTCTGATGGAGTTAACGAGGATCCTAACTTCAATATCCTTGGTTCATCCTCTGTTCCGATGTTAATATCGATTGTTTCTTCGATTAAAGAAGCGTTACCTTCTTCGAACTCAGGTGGGGCGGAGGTAATTCCAGTTGTCTCTGTTCTCTCTACCGTGTATATCTTTGAGCTCCTTTTGTGGGGGAAGCTCTATCATGGAATTTCCAAAGTAGGAAGACGAATGCGGGATTAAGGATAAATCTACTACATGATGGGTGAGATGTAACGCTGCATAGGCGTTTAAGTAATTCAGAGTGGTTGTATCACTATCAATGTGGTCTAGGATAGTAGATTTGTTTTCATTTTTGTTTGTTAAAAGAGGATTTGACATTTTTTCACTAATGGTTCGGTACGAAGGGATACCATGAAATGGGTATCTTCTAACTCACTGTTTGGAGTGAAGCGTGATGCCGAGGTCGCTATTGAATCAGCGAGAATATTTTGCTCTCACGGGATTGCTTCAATTGATATGAAGTCAAACTCCTTGCTTAAATTCAATACAGCTGTTTTGTAGAGCTGTAAGTGCTCGGCTCTGGTTTCATACATCTCAGAGACTTGGTTTGCTACCAATTGTGAGTCTCCTAACACCCTGATATTATTAACACCGATCCTCTTAGCTAGGATGAGGCCAAGGAGGAGGGCTTCATACTCAGTGTCGTTGTTTGTACATTCGAAATTTAGTTTAAAGGCAAATGGTAGGACTTTTCCCTCGGGAGAAGTAAAGATTACACCTGCCCCAGCTCCGTAACGACATCTAGCTCCATCGAAATGGAGAGTCCAATATTTAGCTGGGAATATGGGCATTGGAATATTTGATGTGTTAACATATTCTACTTCTACCATGTAGAGATCCTCTGCTGGAAGAGAACCAACACCTAGGGTATATCCCATGCCTACATAATCAAATGGTAGGGACATTGGTAGATCCTGTTCTAGTAATTCAATGATTTTTGTAGTAGTTCCTAATGATATTGTTTCTAAAATCTTAACCTCATCCTTGAGGGCTGGGATCATCTTGACTAGGCTCATAGTCTCAAGATCTGTCGTAGGTACCAGCTTTTCCTCTGGTTTTGTGTCGGTGGGTTTATTAAGTTGGTTTGTTAGGAGTTCAAATTCCAAGTCAATGCCTGGTCTTTTCTTTAAGTCAGTTAGGTGTATATCGAATTGTTTTGGATCACCTTTGGCTATGAACACCTTTCCTAAATGCAAGAATCTTACTTCTTGGAATAATGTAGAAGGGATTACCTTCATACAATGTATCCATGGTCGGCCAAGGATCATATTATAGTTGGTTTCCCGATCTATAATATAAAACTCAGTCAGGATTGTTTTGGGTCCTAAGGTGACCGGTAGTATTATAGTTCTAATTGAGGTGGATTTAAGGCTATCATAGCCTCTTAGTGTATTTCGAGTTGTGGAACAATTCGTTTCTCCATACCCTAGCTTTTGAAGGAAAGATAAGGGGACTATGTTAACTGCTACCCCATCGTCAACCATCGCGCATTTCACATAATTGTTATAAACCCATACTTGTAAATGTAAGGCTGGATCACCTCGGCATGCAATCTCAACGTCTGTTGGCATTTTGTTTATTTCGAATATGAATTCAGTATCCCTGTCCGGCTGCCCCAGAGGGTGAATATCAAAGTCTATATGGTTCACCTGTGTTTTGGGAGGTGGAGTGATGTTAATTAGATGACCTAAACCTAATGCCTCTAAAAGAGCAGCCCTAGTGGGTAGGAGAATTCTTTAGTAAGTCCAAAAAATAAATGTACGAGAAGGTTTTTGTTAGATCACTAATTAAATCGTAGGCACCTACGGGTCTTACTAACATTTGTTGGATGTTATCTATCTCTAGTAGGTAACTTGGACTTGGCTGAGAGGAATACTCTCGTGTCCTTGTTACAGCCTCTACGGGTAGTTCGGCATCTAACTCCACTAAACCGACTATCTTGGGTCACGGTTGACTTCCTAATTGTGGCGCAACTAATGGATTTAGTGAAGTTGAGGCTTCATGATTGTTGTTTCCTGTCATTACACCCTTGTTTATCCCATTCAAATTTAACTTTGTTGTTGTGATTTGGAAGCGGATCATTGAAGATCTTAAGGGGTGCATTTTGAGGGGAAACTGCCCCTGTAAAAGTATTTGGTACCGGTGACGTAGGATCTGCGAAGAACATATCTATGAAAAGTTGTCTTTGTTCCTCTGGAAAATGTTGCATGAATTTATTGTAGTCACGGCATGTTCTAGTGTCATGGCCTCGGATTTTGTGAAAACCACAATACGAGTTAGGATTGTAATTCCTAGTCTGCTGGTTTGGTGCATATTGTGGCCCAAAACTCTGATCAAACCATTGCCTATTAGGATTAAAGTTTTGCATTTGTTGTTTTTGGTTTTGATTCTGGTTTTGACAACCAGTTGAGTTTTGGCTTGGACCGTGTGTAGGGTTTCACCGTTGTTATTGTTGTTTTTGTTGATGATTGAAATCCACTGCATTGATTGTTGGGGTAAAGTTGTTATTTCGTTGGTTGTTTACTAGTGGTGGAGTATTCACAACATTTACCCTTTTGGCCTGATCAGTTACTCCATCTGTTGTCACTCCGTGATTTTTATTAAGGATTTTAGGTCCTTGATTGGTATTTGTGGTAGTAGAATAAGTCGTAGTATTCTGGTTGGAGGTGATTAACCTCCCATTTGTTCCATACATCTTATGATCGCTATCTATTGCCACTTGATCTATTCGGAGAGCGCTCTCAAGTACTTCATCGTAAGCCCTTAGTGGGAATTTATGGACTTGTTCCTTTACTTCTCTGCTGAGAGAATGAAGGAATAAATCAAATAGTTCCATTTGGTCCATGTTTGGAGCACTGGCTAAAGAATAAAGAACTGTACGCCACCTCTGGATGAAATGAGCAATAGATTCATTGTGTTCCTGCTTAATGTGCAAGAATTCCCTGATTCTGTTCTTAATAGTTTGTTCATGTCAAATGCCTTAATGAACTCTGAAACGAGTTGTTTAAACGAATGGATGGAAGCCTCAGGTATTCTATAATACCAATCGAGAGTGATACCTTCCAAAGTTTTGGGGAATATTTTAGCAACAACCCCATCCCAAGGGAGTAGTTCTTGAATAGATGTGGCGTAAGCCTTGATATGTGCATTCGGATCTCCCTCACCTTTGTATTTGGGAAAATCGGGAAGAGGTCTTGGAAGCATAACGCTTCGTATGGTGAAGTCTAAGGGTTATTTCAAATATTCTGAATAAGTCCCTATCGCGTAGGTTTCGACCATTGATGGTGCCTCTTTGAGGGGTGGCGGTGAATAGGTTGTTGATATGGCATAGTGTATGCGATGGTAAGGGGGCATAAGGACACCCTTGTGGTTGAGTAAACATGCTTTAGGAGAGGAGAACATATCCCCTTGTGGTGATTTGGAGTACATGTTTAAGTATGAAGGGGGATTGTCTAGGAATGGATTATTTTGTACTAGACTGGGAGGTATCGGAATGGTGTTAGAAATGGTGGTTCTTGTTGGCGTTTGTTGTGAATACTGAGGAGTCATGCCTAACGTGCCTATTCCTGTGAGGATGTCTACTTGGCTAGGATGGTGTGGAGGATTAGAATTTCCTGCCTGTGTGAATTGAGAATGGTGATTTTCCTGAGCAATTTCTAACCCCCTAAATTTTTCTACTAAAGTCAAAATGACTTCATTTGGTAAAGTCACGGTATTTTTCCTTAGTGGCGTTTGTTGTATATCCTGGTGTTGTATAGGCATGTGATATCTTTCTATGAATTGATTTTTTCCCTGCCAAGTTTCCCTGAGGGCATTTCCTATATGTAGTGGCATGGAGGTATTTTCTTGAAAAGAGACCTCAGGTTGTGCTTGTAAACGTTCTATGGGTGGCTACATACTCTGAGAGCTTTGTTCATTTCTAGCATAACGCACCGAATGTTCATCATCTAAAACTAGGTATGGTTACGATTGTCTACTAATTTTTGGTCTAAGTAGTACACGAGGAGACGAACTAGATTCTCCCCGTGAACATCATATTGCTCGAGCTCAAGGCTCTGTGTGTTGCATTTGAGCAAGTTGATCCAACTCCTCTGTTTGGAAAGATGAGCCATATCTAGTCCTTGGAGGTGGATTTTGTGTTGATAATTGGTTATTTGATTAGTTTTCACCCTATCTCCGAGAGCGAGGCGATGACTATCTATTCGAGTTGAGTGTAGTATGCTTCAAGACCTAAGAGAGGTCTACCATATGCATCGAATCCTGAAATATTCGGGGGTTTATGAATACCCGCAGAATAATGGGTAAGAGTGAAGGTGGAAGGAAGAAGTGAAAATAAAAGAGGAAGAACTGTTTCGTTCACGTCGGGTTCACCAATTTTGTACGATGGAAAAGTGACAAGCGAGCGTGGGAATCTACAAGTAACTCTTCTCACACCCGACCTCCCGAGGTCGTGCCAAGATAGCCGGTGGGGATGGAATATGCGTGGGATGCAAAAAAAATAGTTAGGCAATCTGATGTCTTCGACGCGTACTAGTGGAAACTGTGAATCTAAGGAAAAGAAGGCCCTCCTAACCTAAACTGGTGTGATAGATTGATTGGTAAGGATGACTGCTTGAAGGCTCCAATCAATATCGAGCTCTGGCATGATTTGGTCTATGGGTTGTGGGATACGTGGAAAATGACCTGGGATAGTTTTGTGTATATCTCCAGATAGGGTCATAGGGTGGATGATGGGTATAGCGGACTCTACGGGTGATTATCTGGTCTAGTCCAAATTCCTTAGTTTTATTAGCTACTACATCTAACAAGGATAACTGTTTGATGATGATAGGTGGAAGTGGAGTAGATCTGAATACTAATGTGCGTAGGCCAGCATCTATGTCTGATTCACCTGTGGATTCATTGGGTTATGGGATTTGTGGGTCACAAATGTAGATTAGTGTTTGTTATGGTCCTGCTTTATGGCCATGTGTGGAATCGATCCCTAATCCCTAGTATCCAATAGTCATATGCTTTCTCAGCCTCTATATTCGAGTTAACAGGTTGTGCGATCTTCTCGGAGTATCTCATAGGCATTTGTGCAACCTGAATTCTTAAGTTGGTATCTATGTCTCGAGAGTGTCTCCTGCGTCGATTGTGGGACCAAAGGATCACAACCGAACGTTGGCTCTCTTTTAAGCCCTTCTACGATCATACGAGATATATATCTAGGGTAATATGAAGTTTGGTTGATTAGACCAAAACATGTGTTCTTGGTCATCTTCTATGTTTAACCCGCTTAACTGGAAGCTGATCTATTGTAAGTTTTCCGTTGTTCGGAATACTTGGATCCTAATATTCTGATCTATATCAGTTATTACTGTGACGAGATTGGGTTGGGGCATGATGGCTCGAATACGTATTCTCTGGGCTCTCTAGGTCTGTGATTGTCATACAAAAGCAACAATGTAAATCTAATTGTAGCAAAGTAAAATTAACTATGTGAAGTATATCTATAGCATATATAACTTCTCTATTTTTGTATTTTTCTGATGAACTATTCGAACGAAATTGAAAGAGCAACTTTTTAAAATATCTAGCAATTGACAACTAAACTAATCATGAAATTTAAAACAAACAAGGCAGCCGAGTATAGCTACTTTCCTGTGCAGTTGTAAGTCTATTCTAAATAATGAAATAACTGATCTAATCTATTTGAAAGACTCTCGATCCTACCTCAGAAGTGAGGAATGAATCATAGTTTCTTAGAAACTATCAATCCCCATAGCTTCCCTGGCAATATCGAAAGTAAAATTGACTGAAATAAGATGATTGGCTACTCTATTTGATATGCTTCTAACTAGAACTTTGAAAGCTAGAACCTGGATTTTGCAAAACAGTGGCAAATCCGATGGTGTGTGTGGTTTTGTCCCCTCAGTGTGATCTCCTCATTCCTTTGTGCTCACGTGGATCCAGAAAAGCGTGTAATGTTAGCATCAATAGAAGTAGATATTAGAACAAAGGCAGCTTAGGATACAGACTAAATACAATGCGAGTAGGAGAGGGATAACAAGAGTACAGATCTTGGCTTACGCAATTCCTAGCGGGATTTATTGCGAGTCATGCAACATAAAACGTCCGAACACGAAACTATCTTGTTTGACGAACAAAACCTACAACTTTAATGGCTTCCTACCGAGGATTAAATTGTTCTCCTTGATGGATCGCATGAAGTAATGACACTTGCACTTGCACTTGCCTTTGCTCTTCATCCCCATATCCTTTTGATTTAATATAAATTGAATTAAATCTATATTTTAGAGTAAATAATATAGTGTATGATGTACAAATGATAAAATATAGTAAATGAATAAGCAATAAGAAAATAAGTGATATGAAACCCTAAGAAAATGAGAGAGATAGGTGACTTAGTTGAAATTTTGATTGATGAGGAAGTGTTCCAGACTGAGGAGTTTTTGAAACAAAATGGCAAGAGTGTCATCAGGTCTCGCTGGAGGTTTTGGAACTTACAACTATGCCAGAAAGTAACACCCATAGTGTTAGGAAATAAGGGATAAAATATGTGGAATAATCCCTCACATAATTTCAATAGTAGAAACTAATATGCAGAAAATATTATAGATCTCAAATAAAAGTGCAAAATAAAATAACACAACACAAAGAGACAATATTTAATATGCTTCACCCAATTTGGGCTACGTTCACCAAGAATCACTTGCTCAGGTTTTATTACAAGCCATCGCTCTCTCAATACAATACCCGATCTGTTTGGAGCTATGCTCAACAAACTCTGAGAATTCACACCCAAATTCAAAACACATTTGTAATGTTATATTATAACTACCATATGCATAAAACCATATAAGTAGACAATCGCTTAAGCAGTTTTACAAACCCACAGTATCAAAACCATGGGCCAAAACCATCCCATAAACCTATGGGTCAAAAATCTCGCCCATATGAGAAAAAAATGTTTCCCGGTATATTGAGCACGTTTTAAGGCCAAAATTGTTTTTCTCGGTGGTGCGCCCTCGAACCCTTGTGAGACAACTATGGAAAGTGTACAGTACTCTTAGTGTATAGTCTTCAACACTTTCTCACATGAAAACAGGCTCCATAACCTAACACACAGGAGGACGGAAGCACTCGGGCGCTAATGATTGAATCTGTGCACTAGTGTAGGAGAAGATTTTTTGTTGCCCCTGTTTGTCACTTTGATATCCCTTGAATATCACTGATTGTACCTATAATATGTAAAACAAATGTCTCACTACACATACACACAAACCACATCAAATCCTAAAACTAAAGATGCAATATGTGGAGTCGGACTGACCTTGGTGTTCACCCAAAGAGTGAACTTATTACCAAGTGTTGCACTACATTTTAGAATCCATGTATTTATATGTGTAATGATGCTCTAGGATGCCCTCGTAAAAGTTGCATAATGATAGTGGGCTGGAGCTAGAATTTAGAAAACATATAAAATGTGTGGGATGGAATAAAATAGAATTCCCCTCTATGTTGTGTATACACGGTGATGCAACCCTTAACCCTTGAGTGAATGTGCTACATGGATGATTTTAATGCTCTTGTGACTTTGGATGCAAGTTTAGGTGATAATAGATAGTGTTAGTGTTTGGCCTTTTATTTGAGAGCTATAACTATGTATATATACAATTCCCTTGATTGAATTTTCAATTAACAACAAGAAGGCCAATAAAAAAGGGTAAAATATACCCAAGAAGTAAAAGAGACAAAAAGAGTGAGAAAAGGGTAGGGAGGGTCATGAGCATCCAGGTGCTTTGGTGTCCTAACTAGGCACTAGCATTTGAGGCCATAAAAGATAAATGATTCAAATAATGACAGGGATGTAGGGTGTGTAAGGTCAATAAAAGTATAACAATCAAAGAAAAATTCCTAAAAACATTCTCAATTACTAGTTTTCCTACTTAGGAATCATGTATGTATTAGTATGCTCTAGGACCTATAAATGTACCCAAGTACATAGATTTTGTGTCTACATTTTCCCCACTTTATTTTGTTGAGTGAATACTCAATAGCATAAAGTAGATAGAAGATGCATACCTTATGATCTTGTAGAGAAGAGTGTAGTCGATAGTGTGCCAAGTGGACAAGTGAAGCGTGAAGTGATCACAATGTGAAGCATGGAGACTAGGAAAGGGAAGTAGACCCTAGGGGTGAATTGTATGCATAGTAGTGTGCTATATTTGTTGATGTGAGTTACTTCTTGTTGTGTATTAAGGATAGACCTATAAAATAAGAGTGAAAGAGTAGTCAAATTTCTGAGAAATCAAAGTAACATGTGTATAAGTAAGTAAAAGTGTGAAAGTATGTAAAAGCAAAGTGTGCACCTGATGCATAAGAGTGTAAAAGATAGTGAATTATCTTGATTTTCTTGGAATTCTTGGATTTGAATGTCGATGGTGAGGTTTTTGGGAGATCTCATGCTAAGAGTGAGTTTTTGGGTGATCTCACACCAAAGGTGAGTTTTGGGTGATCTCATGCCAAGAGAAGAGTGTTGGGGAGAGAGGTCTAGCTTTTCTCTCCTTCCATGAAACTTCCCAAATGAGAAATAATGTAGATGATATGTCCTTGATTTGTTCTCGATTATAACTAAAATATGACCGATACACTGAATTCTCTAATTGGAGGCTAGTGCATGATAATAAAGAATTGATCTAAAAATTGTTATAAACTATGTTGAATTGAGATGATGACTATTTTTTCCCCTAGGAAACAAGTGCCCGGGGGAAACAAGCTCCCACCACTAATGTCCAAGTTTGGGCACTAATGTCCCGCTCAATGTTTTGGGCCTAAGTCTAAATCTAAGCCAATTTTTAACTATGTGCCTATGTTGATTCTATACTATATTGATCTATATTGTAGCTCTGTTTGATGTTGTATGCATGATTTTTCCACCCAATAGATGCCCCCCTCAGTTTGGGTGCATGCAAGGACTATAGGAGGGTGTAGTTCAAAGGAGAGGGCTCAATATTAATCAAGTGGATACCAGTAGGGGGTAGGGGATGTGTATGGTATAAACCAAGGCACATGCAAATAATATAGGCTAGTAACAAGTGTTAGTAGTAAAAATAGCTGGCATGCAAGAGAAGATAATGTAACAAGAAACCTGAAGACAAGAAGGACTACAAAAATCAAGTTTCAAACATGAGAAATCACTTATAATGTCACAAGACAATTTGGGCCGAAGCATCCAATGATCAATCAAGACATAGGGCTTAGCCCACTAACAATAGCAAATAAGAACATGAAAAGAGTGACAGAGATAACCATGGTTTTATTGATCCTGCAATAAAAATGCTACACATGAAGCACTCCTTGGCACATTAGAAAGAAAACTTTAGTATGTCAAAGCATGTATATAGAAACGAAAAATTAATTGATAGTAAATTAAATGATGTAATAATAGAACTTGTTATGTGTAGAGTATGAGAGTAAAAAGGTAGATTTCCCTAGGAGCCTTGGTGGGACTGGTTAAGAGATGTGTCAAGCATCATGTATTGTGTATGAATCTATGATATGTCCTACATTCACCTCAACATACCAATTGAAAACATAAATGTATATAGGAAAAATATAATGACATACTAAGAATATGACTAGCATAGTAGGAAAAGTGTTGTGTGAGTGTGATGACATGATATGGTGTGCAAGATGTGGAGAGAGGAGGAGCCATGTTTACCCCTTCAGCGGATGCATATGAGATGAGGTTCATTTAAAAATTCCTCCTCAATAGTCAAGAATGAACATAGAATAGGAGGGCGTGATCGGGAAATGAATGTGTTTCTTGAGAGTAGATGTTAGAAAATATGTAGCATGAAGCATTAAGCATGAAATGTGTATAATGTGAGGTTCATTGATGAAGTGTTCCCTCAATAGTCAAGTGTGAACCATAGCACTAGAGTGCATCATCGAGAAATGAGTGTCTTGTATGCACTTGAGATTAAATGCTAGGAAAGATGTATCATGAAGCACTTGAGCATGAAGCATAGAAAGATTATATGAGGTTCATTAATGAATTATGATCTCAACAATCAAGTGTGAACCGTAGCACTAGAGTGTGTCATCGGGTGATGATAGTAAAATTTTTGTATCAGAGATGTAGGAGTGTTGAGAAAGATTAGACATGAAGCACAAAGCGTGAAGTGTAGTACTATATATAGCTAATAATGATGGAAGGGGGAGGAGAAAGTGCAATGCCCCCAAGTGTGTAAAGGACAGAAGAATATCCAATGATAGTGAAGGGAAAGGGCCCCCACCCGATATACAAAGAGACAAAGGAATGTAACAACAATCTAAGGTCGGTGGTATAGGAAAGTAACTATGTGTGTGTGAATGAGACCATATTGGTAAATGAGGTGGAAAACATATATAGGAAGAGGATTCTGAGGAGGGGACTTAGGCCTACAAGGTGGGATAATGGACAGGTGTGGATGACAAGGTCATAATGTAGGGTGTGTATGAATAGAAGAACTAAGTGCAGAAATAGATTTAGACTTGAGTGGTCCATGAGGCCTAGATGCCATGACCGGGTGCATAGATGTCAACTAGAGTGGGCTGAGGCAATGGTGTATGTAGTGGAATACCTATGATAGTGATAACTTGTTTTTATGGATGAAATTGTGACACGAGTGATATATGGAAGGGATATCTTGTGTAGCCTATAGCCGAGGAAGACCTAAGATTAAGTCATAGCCAACGATTTCAAGGTAACAAGGAATGGTGTAAAGACAGTAAGGGACCCACCTATAATGGGAAGAATGACACAACTATAAGAATTAGGAACTAGAAATGTGATAAGAGATGTTAGACATTTGATAGCTAATAGAAGTGTCATGGAGCATGCATTAGTAAGTTCCGATGGATAAACCATAGTATTGTTGATGGTATAAGTACCAATAGAAGCATTGATATGCAATGAATCAGAAGAAAATTTAGCATGATAATCATGATCCAAGAATGTAATGACTGGTGGTGAGAAATATAAACACAAAAGTCAAGAGGCGCCAAGGAAGGAGGAGGTGCAACACAATATGTATGGTTTTCATAAGAAGTAGTAGTTTTCTTGTCACACTTTGGTAAAGGGTCATTGAAAAATTTTATCTTTTGATTATCATTGATCATTTAGAAGTAGATGGCTTAGGGAGCTCGATTGCATTGTTATCAATAAGATCTTGAATAAGATGTTTAAGTTTAAAGTAGTGATCAATAGAATTCCCAATGCATTGGTGGTAGTCATAATGTGCATTTTCATCATAGTTGCAGCCACGGGGCGAGAATGATCAAGATTGAGTGGTGGAGGAAGAGTAATAAGATTACTTTCAATAAGTTATGGTAATAGGAGTCGAGGTGCATAAGGTAGTTTAGTAAAAGTACACCTCATGGGTTGTAATTGAAGCTTTTCTGGTGTAGAAATAACATTAATAGTGGCCTTAGCTTTAGTGGGCTTAGGATATGGTTTGAGGTAGATTTAGCTTGAAACCTATTAGAGGATGAGGCTGAAGTAACATCATAATATTTTAATTTTCCCATAGATAAAAGTTTTCTTTTGTGTAGTTTGAGTGTATGGCATAATTGATCAAAGGAGGGAGAGGTCTCAAAGATAACACTCTCTTGAAGTGGAGGTAAGAGACTTTGAATAAAGAGATCTTGCAATTTGGAGTCAACTAGTACATTGGTCATCTTAGCAAGGTTGTTCTTATAGCGTAAAACATAGTCTGCTAAACATTTGTTTGATCCTTGCTTGAGTTGATCAAGTTATCCATAAGATATATTGATGTTGATATTGATAGAAAAGTGAGCAAGGAAAGCATCATCTAATGATGTAAAGGAGGGTACCAAATGAACAACTAGATCATAAAACCATTGTATACTTGATTCTTTAGATACTCACATTGATAGTGATTAGGCGATCTAAAAGTATAACATGTCCCTCACAAAACCTTCATTAGTGCGAATCACAAAGACCCCCGAATGGCACAGGTGTGGAGTGGGGCATTCGGTGTGATTGCACAACATGGGACCATCTCTCAAGCTGTGGGACTTGCAAAACTTGAGATGGACCTCCGAGAAAAGTCGAGTTCTTGCTTCCTAATCTACCTACCATAAAATACTCTAGTGCAGACAGAATCTAACTAATCCTAATCTAACCATTCTAAGGGGACAAAGAGAAAGAGAGAGGGTGAAAGAGCCTACACTAAGCGGTGATACACTAGAAAGGGAAGTGCGAGATATTTTATTGAGGGAGAATGAAACAGGGAAAAGGGACCGAGGGAGGTCAAACAAGTGACACAGACCCAGATCCAGATCTGCCATAGAAAATCCATGAAGCATGACATCCTACACCTGCAAACATGAAATACATGCACAAGGAGCAAACATGAGATAGAGAGGCACAAAGAAACAACAAAACAATGCTAAGGGTTGAAATATGCCACGAAACAAGGTTTTATTGCTTTGTAAGGTGCACAGACTATTACATGTGGTGCTCAGAGGCACAAATATGCTCTCCAAGTGTATGAGAATGCCTATATCTCGAATGGAGTCGGAAATGAATTTGTGAGTTTCCCTACACCCAGAATGTCTCCCTTCTCAAACTGAAAAGTGTTACAATATATAAAAAGAATAAGAGAGAGAAGAGGGAATTTTTGAAACCTACTTCAACCACCATGGGATATGCATTGAATTTTTCCTTGAAAGCTTCAACCACCATCAATCAATGCCCCTACAAATCTACCTACAATCTATTGATTCTGGTTCCCTAGCGGATCAAATTAAATCTAGCCTGGTAGTTGAAGAAATCAGATTCTGCATTAATGGCATGGAAGATGTTTTCCCATTTTCACCCACCAAATCCTACTAAGAATGATATTTTATGTTTCCATGGCATAGAGGGGGTCGAGACATTTCCAAAAAGTCTTCTCCGCCCAAATATGAGTTTCCAGTCAAAAGATATGGCCATTTGAAATTTCGGGTCACAGGCGTGCAATATTTGAAAGAGTTTGTCTGTATCGGGTCCACATGGCAGCCCTATGCTTGTTTGATTTTTTCCCCCTACCTTCACTCTTGAAATCACACCCGATCGACACGTGGTGGATTTCGCGAGCTCCTCAAGCTCCTTTATATTTTCTGAGTCTTTTTTTCTTGGCAGTGAAAGTCGACCACACACATGGAGGCTTCATGCATGTTTGAAAACTACCTCTAGACTTTACCTTTTAAGTAGCATCACGCTGACACTTGGCTTCCTCCACTGGCTTGCCTCTACTTTAACTATTCAACCCACCGACTCTATCCCCCTTTTGGACTTGGGACACGTGGTGAGACTGCACACGTTTGAAAACCCGCTCAGGATTTTACCCTTGAGGGAGCATCGTTAAGACACGTGGAACCTTCCTCCTACATTCTATACTTAGTCGTTTTGGGCCCACTCTCCTTTTTAACCTTTATTGACCATTAGCTATGTGGAGGCCTAGCGCAATTTTCGATCTTCGCCTAGGATTTTACCCTTGAAGGAGAGTCATTAAGACATGTGGCACCTTCCGTAGAGTCGAAGACTTTTCAATGGCAGTACAGCCTTTGGGGCTCTGGAGACACGTGGAGGCTTGACACTTGTTTAGGTCTAACTTTTGATTTTAATCTTTAGAGGTGCGCCACTTGGACACTTGGCAACTTCTAATGTCTCCTTCAAACTTAGCCAATTTTGGGGCTCATCCTGAGTCATTTACAGAGCTTGAAGACTTCGAGCCTTTGTCATTCCTTTTCCTTTGAGCATCTGGTTCATTTGACACTGTCTTCTCCTCCCTAACCCTACTATTCCATTTTAGAGCCTACCCTGTAACGTGTTTTACTGGATTTGAAGCATGGGTTCGCTTCAGAGAGCCGTTTTCTTTAATTTCTTCCTGTGCATGGTTGAATTTGACTCCTTTGGGACTCGATTTTATTGATGTCGTTCACCTCATTTTTCCCTCGGGTTCCTTGGATCAAGCTTGCTCCGCAACATTGTTTGTCATTCTGGAAAGTGAGCTCATGGGTCTGAATCATTCCCTTCATATTTCCTTTATGTGTGGGGCTTGTTTTGACCAAATTTTCCGGGGGGCAAATTTGGGATAACAATTTGGCGACTCACGGGGACATCTGCCTGCTAGATGAAGAGACCAGTAGCCTTGAAGCATCCATTGGGCATGGAGTTATGAATGATAGCCTAATATTGACCCTTTATTAAAATGGACTCCCCAACTGCTTGCACTTTCTATGTTCTACCTGACCCTAAGCCTACCCACGCGTCTGCACTCTCAATTTTCATAAGAAAATCTTGGAAATGGAGTTTCTGAGAGTAGAAAATTGTATTGACCTGGGGCTTTCATTTGTCCCTGAGATGGACTGTAGGCATGTTGAACTACATGGTGATACAACCTCGGAGAAACAAAACACAACAACACACACTATGTACAAAGATCAAATCATACATGCCTCAAATGAGACATGCAAAGTGTGCAAGAGCACTTCTTCTACTGAAATCAAATCTACTCCTACTCCTAAACTAATCAGAGAGAAAGAAAAGCTTAAACAAATCATGCCACAGGTAGGGATAAATAACTTCCTTTTCTCAAAAGGGGCAGCCATGTAAATGGTTTGTCACTGAATATGGCTGCCTGGATGAGTGAAAAACTGATAATAAGCCGGTCCTCCACCCAAATCATCAAGGTGTCAGCTGGAAACAAGAAAAATGCCTCTTTTAGTTGCTCTTCATTTGCATTGAAGAGGCATTGCAACTGATCCTTGGTACTTTGGAGCTCATCCTCATACTTAGA
This sequence comes from Taxus wallichiana var. yunnanensis, assembly GCA_018340775.1. Classification (NCBI taxonomy): domain Eukaryota; kingdom Viridiplantae; phylum Streptophyta; class Pinopsida; order Cupressales; family Taxaceae; genus Taxus; species Taxus wallichiana. The sequence continues at coordinate 593,964,244 of CM031234.1, read as the reverse complement.
AGTAAGCATGACTGGTTGTGGCTTCTCCCTTGGCTCTAATGAAGCCAAATATCTAATTGGGCATGGTCTGGTCCTTTGATTTTTCCCACTACTTTGATTCTTAACTCCAAAAATGAAGTCCTCTTGCAGATCTTCCTAGATGGATGGTGAGAGAGAAATGGTGACATTCTCTTGCCTTTTCTCTTCCTTCTCTTGTGAAGAACATGGAAGACTCATATCTTCCAACCTTGGTTCCAGAGGGCCATTATGAGACACAAGTTGCTTGCCTTGAATGCTCTCCTCCATGGCAATAGGCTCATGTGCTTGAAAGGTGAATGATGGAGGAGCAAATGATGTTATCTCCTTGGGCTCCTCTCTATTGAAGTAATCTTCCAAGTCTGACAGGAAATCTACCTCCTTTTTGTCCTGATGTATGTATTCTACCTCCTCCATGGTGTCCTCTGATCTGCAACTAGCTCACCATGGTTCCCTTATTCTTAAAACATGAATTTTGAAAGCTCAAACTCTTCTTCAACATCAGATCTTAAAGGGGATGAAGTGGGAGGAAGAACTAAAGGTTCTTCTATGGCCTACTCCTCACTTGGAGCCTCTGGAACTGTATGGTCCTCCTCCATCATGGGTTCATCAATCAAATCAGGCCCTTGGAATGAAAGCAAAAAATCTTCAATGATGCTTTCTTCATTGAGTGGCTTCAAATCTGATTTGATCTCTCCCATCTGCTCGTCTTCGATAGGACTTGGAGCTTATTATTTATCCCACTCAACTAGTTGTGCAACTTGGATTAGATCAGCATCCTCTTCAGATAAAGTGCCATTAGGGACACTATATTTAGAGCAAACAGATTGTTGATCTTCTTCTTCTTGTTTTTGTTCCTTCTCTACTACAAACTCAGCCTTAACCACCACTGGCTCTTCAACCTTTACCTCCTCTATTGGCTTGACCATCAAGGGGATATTTGTAAACCCAAATTTGGCAGCCCAACTCTTCATATTGTCTGTCATTTCTTCTTTGTTGGGCTCCCCTTCTTGCTATTTTCCTTGACTAGATTCTTGAGTCTCTTCCCAACATGGACTTGGGAAAGCAAGAGGAGTGACAGGTTGGGGTTCAACCAGCTTTGTAATTGTTTGTGGTGGGAGGGGGTGGAACTTCTTGTTTGTTTAGAGGGGATGACTACTTGGGAAAGAAAAGGGGAGAAGAATTGAAATGGGGTGGAATATTAGGAGATGGAGAAGAGAAGACAACACTTGGGGCAGCAACTGAGGGGCTTGACTCTTGAAACTGCTGAAATGATAAAGATTGAGAAAGAGAAAATGAAGGATAGGGAGCTGGTGACTGACTTATCCATTGACGAGGTTGTCTCGCACTTTTATCATAAGCCTCAATGTCCTCAATCCAATGTACAAGTAGAGGCAACATTCTAACCATGAAGCCCAACTTCTCCTAAGGGCTATAATGTCTTGGAAAAGGGCCTTCCCATGGACAAGGTGCCTTGAAACCAATCATGAATGTCTTCATTTGTGCTATGGCCCTTGACTGAACCATGTCAGCCTCCATTTTTTGGATCTTCTCCAACAAACCAACATTTTTTGTGTAGTTGCCACCAATATATGTGCCCCCTTATTCTTGATAAGCTCCATGGCCAAACTGGTTTTGACCCTACTCATATGGGTAAGCATAATGGTCCTGGATCTGATTATAATGTTGATTTGGTGGAGTTGGGAAATGCATTGGAGGTGAATTGCATTGCTGCTGTAAGTGTGAGTTCCATGAAGGAAATGAAGTCATGATTGTACAACTTCATGGAATGGGATAAAATGAAAGAGGTGGAAGAAGAAAATGGATGAAAATGAGTGGAAATGGATGGAAAAGATCTGCAACTTAGAGAATGGATTATTGACCAGATGGAGTCACCAGATGTGCTTTGAATGTGCCTCCTAAAGGCTGAACCTTAACAGGAACACACCGACTTGCTAAGATGAAGTGGTAAGGTGCTTGATCTCTGTCCCATCAAGGCGTGCCAAAAAATTTAGTGTGGTAGCATGGTGGCTTAAGATTTCTTGTTGATAATGGGACACCTCGAAAGATAGAAGATCTTACCTTAGTGTCCCACCGGGCATGCCAAAAAGCTGTTAATATGGTAGAACGATGGCTTAATATTTGCTATTGATAATGAGACACTTCAAAAAGATAGAAGATCTAACCTCGAGTCTCCCACCAAAGCTAAAACTATTAGTGTAGAATCACAACACCCCCGAATGGCATGGGTGTGGAGTGGGGCAATCAATTTGCACAACATGGGACCATCTCTCAAGTTGTGGGACTTGCAAAACTTGAGATGGACCTCCAGAGAAAGCTAGTTATTGCTTCCTATTCTACCTGCCACAAGATACTCTAGTGTAAACAAAGTCTAACTAATCCTAATCTAATCATTCCAAGGGGACAAAGAGAAAGAGAGAGGGTGAAAGAGCCTACACTAAGTGGTGATACACCAGAAAGGGAAGTGCGAGATATTTTGTTGAGGGAGAATGAAACATGGAAAAGGGAACTGAGGGAGGTTAGACAGAAGTGACACAGACCTAGATCCAGATCTGCCATAGAAACTCCATGAAGCACGATGTCCTGCACCTGCAAACATGAAATACATGCACAAGGAGCAAACACGAGATAGAGAGGCACAGAGAAACAACAGAACAATGCTAAGGGTTGAAAGACGCCACGAAACAAGGTTTTATTGCTCTGTAAGGTGCACAGACTATTACATGTGGTGCTCAGAGGCAAAAATACACTCTCTAGGCATAAGAGAAGGCCTACAACTCAAATGGAGTCGAAATGACTTTGACAGAGTTTCCCTACACCCAGAATGTCTCCCCTTCTCAAAATGAGAAGTGTTACAATATATAGAAAGAATAAGAGAGAGAAGAGGGAAAATTCGAATCCTACTTCAACCACCATGGGATATGCATTGAATCTTGCCTTGAAATCTTTAACCACCATCAATCAATGCCCCCTGTAAATATTCCTATAATCTATCGATTTTGGTTCCCTAACAGATCAAATTAAATCTAGCCTGGTAGTTGAAGAAATCAGATTCTACATTAATGGATTGGAATACATTTTCCCATTTTTCACCCACCAAATCATACTAAGAATGATATTTTATGTTTCCTTGGTATAGAGGGGGTCAAGACGTTTCCAAAAGTCCTCTCCCGCCCAAATTTGAGTTTCCAATCAAAAGATATGGCCATTTGAAATTTTGGGTCGCGGGCGCACAATATTTGAAAGAGTCTCTCTGTATTGGGTTCACATGGCAGCCCTGTGCTCGTTTGAGTTTTGCCCCTACCTTCACTCTTGAAATCACACCCAGGCTAACACGTGGTGGCTTTTGCGAGCTCCTCAGGCTCCCTTTGTATTTTTCTTGAGACGTTTTACTTGGCGGGCTAAAAGTCGACCACTGGACATGTGGAGGCTTCACGCATGTCTGAAAACTACCTCTAGACTTTACCTTTGTAGTGCCGCATCGACACTTGACTCCCTCTATTGGCCTACCTCTACTTTGACTATTCAACCCCGACTCTATCCCCTTTTGGATTTGGGACATGTGGTGAGACTGCACTCATTTGAAAACCCGCTCAGGATTTTACCCTTGAGGGAGCATCGTTAAGACATGTGGCACCTTCTACCTGCATTCTATACTTAGTCATTTTTGGCCCACTCTCCTTTTTGACCTCTGCTGACCATTAGCTACATGGGGGTGGCACAAGTTTGAGTCTCCACCTAGGATTTTACCCTTTAAGGAGCATCGTTAAGACACGTGGTACCTTCCACATAGTCGAAGACTTTTCAACGGCTAGTGCAACATTTTGGGCTCTGGATGCGTGGATGCTTGGCTCTTGTTTGGATCTACCTTTTGATTTTAATCTTTGGAGGTGCACCACTTGGACACTTGGCAGCTTCCATTGTCTCCTTCATACTTAGCCAATTTTGGGGCTCATCCCGAATCATTTGCAGAGCTCGAAGACTTTGAGCCTTCACCGTTCCTTTTCCTTTGAGCCTCTGGATTCATTTGACATTGTCTTCTCCTCCCCGACCCTGTTATTCCATTTTAGAGCCCGCTTGCAACCTATTTTTGGATTTGAAGCATGGGTTTGTTTGACGGAGCTGTTTTCTTTAATTTCTTCCTGTGCAGGGTCGAATTTGACTCCTTTGGGCCTCTGATTTCATTGATGTCGTTCAACCTCATTTTTTCCCTGTGTTCCTTGGATCAAGCTTTCCTACAACCTTGTTTGTCATTCTGGAAAGTGAGCTCACGGGTCTGAATCGTTCCCTTCATATTTTCTTTATGTGCGGGCTTGTTTTGACCAAATTTTCTGGGGGTGAATTTGGGATAACACCTTCCTCGATCACCACACCTCTGCTTATGTATCCACCTCTAAAGACTCCATTCCCATTGTTTTGCACTTCACTATTCTCGTTCTTTCTTATAATTATGAGCTACTCTCCACACCTTTGGTCTAACACAACCTTATCTCACAAGCCTTATGGATCTAATCAAGAAGATGAAAAATAGTCATGTCATGAGTATGCACGTCATATATTTTAAAATATATGGCTCAACATTCTTCTGCATCACATAGTATAAAAGTGAACAGCTTATGGACATAATGATTCTTATGAAAAATATCATAAGCTATCAATAGCGTGTGCACATTGCTACACGGATAGTTATCCTTTGAATTTCTTTCACCTCGTAATCGCACACCGAGTTCCATTGTGCATCTCATGAGATTAATTGGAAAACTATTTTTCAACTAAGTATCCATTCTTCTACAATATGGGCTTCAAGGAATGGACTTACCCTTGTGTCAAAATCAAGTATATGGAATTCATCTAAAAGGTTGTGTGCAATGCCTCATAATCTAATATTTTCTCGATACTGAGATCATATTTCCCGTACCAACTAAGTGCACGGCCTTCAATTTTGGTTTAAAATTGACTTTCCTTCACATCTAGAGCCATTATTCCTTTGAATCTTCACAATAACTCACATTTATGCACATGCTTAGCTACATCTTCCACACCTCTATATTTTGAAAAATGAAGGGAAATTTCAAAGAAGATCTAAGAGGTTTGTTGTTTTGTTTTTTGAGGTTATTGTGATGTTTGTTGTGTTTCTATTCCTCGAGTGGGGAAAGATCTTGAACTTGAACATCCACTAGGATTTCCTCTGCGCACTAGAGGTCTTGATCCTCCTAAGCCTCCTATTATGACTTGGGGACCTATAGAAGAACTACCTCGTGTCCCCGCCGTAGTGCTAAAATTCACACCAATGTTATTTCCTATAAATCTACCAATAGTACTTGTCTCTAACGAGTAGTGTGCCATTAATTTTCATGACGTCGTACCTACCAAATGGGTTCCAAACAAACTTTGTCTAAACACGAGTGCTGTTGCGCTTCCTTATACATGTCCTTAATTTGTTGTGCCTCTCGATATGATAACAATATGTGTCTTCCTGTATCTTCTATCTAACATGGTGATACTTGATTGCCTTCCTTCTCACCTTCATTATGATGATCTTTTACACAACTTCTAGATTCCTCAGAACACCTTACGTAACTTTTAGGTGACTAGGCTAGATGTATGCCAAGGGTTTTCATTCTCTCTTCGACTCACTCTCATATGATGTCGAAGGGGTCCTTCTACTACACTTCCCTAATAATGGAAAGACATGATCACACGGTCTCTCACCTTCTCATGGGGTTTTCATCATTACCGGTCATCATCATTCCCTTTAGTCTCACTATGTCTTCAACTTCCCTTTCTCACACATTATGATACCTATGTAATATTTATTCTCTTTTCCTTTCTTCCACTTGGACCAATTCCATCCTTCCCAAACCTTCTTTCTACGCCCCAGGTGCGGTGGGATTTTAGCCTTCCATAGGTATATTTTCCATCCCAAGCTCAATCATCAATATTTTGATAGCTAAAGGTGTCACATGTAGATATGATCCCCTTGGTTCTCATAAAAACCAAACTCTTCTTCCTTAAGGAACAGTATGTCAAAATTATGTATTCAAAGGTATAGTTATGCAACACACCTTCTTAGCAGCAATCTACAACTCTTTTCCATGACGCATCTAAATCAAAGAGTGCTTGATAATTATCCTAACACCACACTTACTTTCCTCATAGATGGATGCCCTTATTCAACGTGTTAGCTACTAACCACTAGTATAATTTTACTAGAAATAATTTGAAGAACATCTCATACAAGTAATCATAGAGGTTATCTTCCACCCATTTGTGCACATTAAAATATGGTCCAGTGTTATATCTTTGAGAAAATGCGTCATGGCCGTCATGCACCCAAAGCTCAATATTCTCCAATGATAGTTTAAATTTCATACATGTGCCATATCCTAATGAGCAAGTAAAAGAGGTCCCGACAATAAAACCAAAATGTAGTCTTTTATTTTTCAATTCTTAGTTAGGCGTGCTTTGACACTTCATTCGACAAGGTATGAATGCTCACTTTGGAAGTGCGCACAACTACCAAGTCCCTCTTTAATTACTTATAAGAATGTGGTGATGTGGTTAGAACATACATGATCATCATAACAATTACAACATAATATAAATGAAGATACAACATAGCAAATAATGGAAACACATATAATATGGAAGTCATTCAACATAGAAAATGATTAATAAGATTTAGATTCCCATTACACCATACTCGGATACACTAACCTTTGTAATCCACACACATTGTACATCATAACATAATTGATTACACAATATTGTTGATCACTTCCATAGTTCAATTACATCCATGTGCCGATCCTATACACACATACAAAATAGCTCATATGTACTTACATAATCACATACACTAGCATACACCAGATTTAGAACTCTCTCCTACATGCCATCCTCTTACAATGAGTACAACATCTATTTATACATGGTGGGGACTTACCCTTCACCATTTTAATGTGTTTTCCCTATTAATAGACGTGTTAAACATAGACTACATTATTTTACAACTCTTCTTTACCTTTATTTTGAGCTATAAATAATTGGGTTTTAACATGCTTTAATTCCTATGAATAGATCACATTCTTGCATGTTCCTTTACCTATTTTTTTCCCTATTTTTGGAATTTTCTTGTGTATCATGTCGTCTTTCTTTCTTTCATATTTTTAGTCTTTCTTTGAAAATCACTAAGTCCTTAACTTTATGTGCATATGTGATTAAATAAAATTGACTAATATGTAGTATGTGGGGATAGTTAATATAAGCTATGAACAATCGTAAATCAACTAAATAAATGTATTAAAGAAGTATATAAAGTGAAAAAGCAATTATGCAAAAGCAAATTCTAACCCTAATGTGCAAGAGAGGAGGAAAGAACTCATCTTAATAGAAGATGCTTGTGGGACTATGTCATAGAGTTGATTGGAGAATCTGGAAGTATCAACGATCAGTGAAAGCTCCAAAGGGGATGGATCTGGGTGATTCCTTGGACTAGAGCACCTGGAAGGGATCGCATCACTGCGGGGAACTTTGGTCTGCAAACCGGTGCCCGTCTATGTAAAATCTCTAAAACTGATATTCATTGGTTTGGAAGATAGTCCAAACCCCTCATTGTTTGTCGCATTAGAATTGTTGTATTGTACTAAGCGTCACCAATATTCCAAGATGATGTAAAGACTTGCAAAAGACAAAAGAAGTATCAAAACCCTAAAAAAAAAAAATATGCAAATGAATGGGTCAGACTGACCTCAGTTGCCATAATAATGGGCTTACTAATTGAGTGTTACACTACATTTCGAACCCAAATGTAGTTTTGGTGAGTGTGTACATAATATGTCATAGGTGCTCTTGTGCAGTCACACTTTGTGAAGTAACGAGCAATAACTAAATGTAGAAAATATAATAGAATGTGTGCATGGAATAGAATAGAATCCCTCCCCTATGAAGTGTGATGTAGATGTCTTAGCCTTGTGCCTTGTGATGGAGCTATATGGATGTAAGTGATCTCTAATGCAATAGATGGATGCAAGTGATCTCTAATGCAATAGATGGATGCAACTCTAGATGAGTGATAGTAGTGAATGATGCTAGGTCCCTCATTATGGTCTCATAACTTTATATTTATAGGGTTCTCTTGATTTTATTTTGTAATTAACCTTGAAATGGTCGACCACTAAAAATATAAAGATCTAAAACAGCTATAAAGATCCCAAAAAGTGGCGGGAAGTGCAAAATGGACCGGGCACCCTCTTGTGGGACCAGGGGCACCCATAGCAACCTAGTCAAGGCTAAAATAATGCGATGCGAGAGAATTTTACTGAGTATATCGATGTAAAATATCGGTAATGACAAAATAAAATAAAACAAGATGGCCAAAAAAGGGGTTAATTAGTACTTTCTTCACTCAAGAACCTTCTAAATAGTAGTATGAAACCGGGATAAATAATGTCTAAAGTGCATGATTTTGTGACTACATTTTCCCCCACTTTATGTTGGTGAGTGGAAAGCTTGATAACATAAAGTAGATAGAGATGTGTACCTGATGTCCATGAAGAGTGTACTAGAAACGTGCCGAAAAGACTAGAAAAATCATGGAATGATAAAAAGATGGAGGAACGGGGAAACTAAAGATGAAAATGCACAAAAAAGTGATGAGAGTAAACATGGGGCGGAAATGCGTGTGTAGATGTTGCATTGTGTGATGTACCTACATAGTTAGTATAGTGTATTTTGTTATGAAGTGTTTTTGTTGATGTTGTTGTTGTTGTTGTTGGCCCCATTTGACTTTTTATTTCTCATACGATCGGCTCAAGGATAAAATGATCAAGTAGTCAAATATGTATGTATGTGTAAAAAAACAATGTAAAAGATGCATGTAAAAGTATCTAAATGTAAAATACGTAAATAAAAGAGTGTAAATAGAACATGTGCACCTGATCCATGAGAGAAAGAGTGTAGAAAGGATATCCTGTCTTGCTAGGGTATTTTGGGTGATCGATGCCATAGGCCGAAGAAGTATATGGAATAAATGCTCTGTGTCCTCCAACCTTTAACTTCTTCCTTGAATCTGTGTGTGAAGAGATATTTGTATTGTCATGGTTTTTTTGGTGATCGACTCACGGTGGTAGAAGAAGTATTGGGAGGAATTATGTTGTATCCTCCAATAGTTAACTACTCCCTCAAATGTTAAGGACACCATGTCCTCGTAAAATTCCTTGTGTATGGAGTTCGTAGACTGGTATGATCTCACTCGTTGTATGTAAACCCACAATGACAAGGGTGAAAAGTGCACTTCGAATCGAACCGGTGCAAACGCAATGTGTTAGTATGTAAACCCCGAATGATGCCCCCCTCTTTGGGGGTGCATGTGACATCTCTAATAGGAGAATGAAGCCCTAAAAGAGGACCAAACCACATGAACTATACCCTAGAAAGTGATTGGTAGAAACCAAGGCACACAAAAACAAGAGGCTAGCTAGAAACAAGTGTGATGAACAAACATGCATATATAAGAAAATTTGTAATCTATGCAAATAGTATGTGATCTACCAAGAAAAGTAGTAATGAAAACATGCGAGAAGACAAGTAAGCCACACAAAGCGGGCTGCAAACATGGGACATCACTCATGATGTCGCAAGAGACAGAAAGATTGTCATGGCCACAAACAACAAACAAGCGTACACACCAAACATAGGGCAAGGCCCGCATGACCAAGAACAAACAAAGGTAGACAATGTAACAAACAAGTATGGAAGCAAATATCCATGTATAATGAATGTTGCACATGAAGCAATCGTTAGTATATTAGAAAGATAACTAGTATTTTAAAAGCATGTATAACCAAGTAATGTAAAGTGCTAAGTACGAAATGAAACAATAGCACCTATGAGAGACGAATGTGGATGCCGCCAAAGGTGACCAGTGTAGGAAGGGTAGAAGGAGATCATCCATGTTGCATGAAAGAGACATGTATCCGTGATCACAACTAGAAAAAGACATGAAAACGCATGTGGTGATGATATAGATAAATGACATAGAAACAATCTAATTAGCATGTGTAGTAAAGTGACCATGAACAAGCACAAGTAAGAAAGAGTAAAATCAACCATAATGTGTAGTGTGCTATAGAAGGACGGAATGGAATGTAAGATGGATTGATAGGAGTTGCATGCCCCCGAGTGGATGGAAATGTATGTAGTGAGGTTCATTATGTTTTCCCCCTTAGAAATCAAGAATGAACCGTAAACGAGAGTGTGTCATTGGGAAATGGTCGAAGTGTGTTGTGTGTCTAACGTGTTGTGGTGAATGTGTAGGTGTAGTGATGAGATGCGTCCAAAAATGATGTGTGCATGAACCCTATAGATGAAGTATTTATTACGACCAGATGAACATATAAGTGATGATTTAGCCTAAGTGTATATCACTAGAAGATGAATGGATGAGTGATGATTCATCCCTAAGCATTTATCACTACAAAATGAAAAGAGGTAGTGGTGATGTAACCTAAAATGTATACCACTACAAAATGATAGAATATGTGACAATTTAGCCTAAAGCGTATGTCATTAGGCTGGAAATGTCGCATGATGAAAGGTTGAATAGTAAATGTGTGATGAGTGTAAGGTCCATTTTATTTGTAAACCCTCGACAATTGAGTATGGACCGAGGAACTAAAGTGCATCATAGGGTAGTGAGTGCAACACGTAAAAGACAATGTAGTATATGTAATGATGAAATATGACCATGTGATGAGTAGAATATGTATATATCTATGTGTAAAATGTAAATGCAAAATGTGTAGAATGTGTAAAATGCAAGGTGAATATAACGTGTGAATACGCAAGATGTAGAATGGAAATGTAAGAAGTGTAGAATGTGTAAAATGGCATGTATGTAGATGGACTAGTAATGTAGTATGTAAGATGATGCTATGCTAGACTAATATAGGACGAATACTAGGATAGTACATAAATTATGTGTGAAAATGTGCGAGTGTAATACATATGGTATGTAGATAAATGAATAATATAATATGTAGGATAAGTAGTGTAGGATGTAAGATGCGTAGACAATGGTGTATGCCTAATGATGACTAACATGATGTATGATGTATAAATGCAAAAATTTCAAAATGTTGTAGACTAAGTGTAGAATGTATGGTGTATGACACGTAATGTATGAATAGGTGCAGTGTGTGGGGTTCATGTGTAGTAAGCCCTCAACAATCAAGTGTGAACCAAAGCACAAGAGTGTGTCATCGGGTAATGATGCTAGAATGTATGATGTGTATGCCTTATGTGAGGAGATGAGTGTATGAGAATGTGAAAAGGATAAGTGAGAATATGCCAAGAAGAGGTGAGGGGAGTAGCCACTATGCCCCCAAGTGCATATGAATGAATGAACTATCTAATGGAAATGAAGGATGGATATCCTCAATATGATGTAGGATATGAAAGTGTATGACCATGTTTTAATAGTGGTGGTATGGTAGATAAACTTCGTTATGTTAAATGAAGTCTATGTGTATGCGAGGGGTGGATATATGAAGAAGTTCATGGCGTGACAAAATGTGTCGGTGATGGAGATCTAGGTGATGTAGAGTGCGAAGGTGAAGAAGATCCATGTGGAATAAACCAAGGTGGTGATCTATGTCGAGATGCAGTTCGTGTCTACGGAATTGGCCTATACCTATGTGTAGGACTAGTCAAATGATGTGAGTACGTAAATAATGCTTGAGTAGGTGAGCTAGGAGTATATTGGACCTTGAGCAACATAGAATGTGATGGGTGAGAAGAAGTAGGTGATGTGCTAGCTACTAGGCAAGGATATGAAGACCATGGAGTATATGGAGGTGTTGGTGCTCAAAATAGTCTCGCCCCATTTTTCCTTTGAAATCTATCGATTTACGGCCTCTGCTATATTTTCTCCCCCATGTTGTGCCTGAGAAGTCTCTGCTTTATTTTTTTGCCATAATTAATTTGTTCCTGGGTCAAAGATCATGTATGGGTCCATTTGTGTTTCCTTGTTTCTCTGTCCCTCTGAAAAGGTCTGTAATTTGGGTCTCCCATTCTTTGTTCATTCAAAAACTCAGGATTTCCCATTCTTTCCATTTTCCACAGTCAGGATTTGCTGCCCTTGTCGTTTTTGCCCCAAATACTTGATAAAAATGAATGGATGTAGCTCTGAAGAGCATATTTGAGCCTTGTAACATTTCTAAATCCTTTGTCCTTGGAAAAATTTCATCTCCGAGCTCAAATGGTCATTTTTCTGCATTTTACGGTTTGACGGGCATTTCTCTCGGTCAAATTTGCATCCTTGCATCAACAGAAATGTGGCCTCTTTTGGTTGGACGTGGCTCAACTGGGTACTTCAAAAATTCTATGAATCACCTCGATTTAAAAAAATTTCCATGTGGAGGAACAACACTCATTTGAAAGTTCACTTTTGGGTTTGGCCTTGAAGTTACGCCGGGAGGACACGTGGAGGTTTCCGCTACTTTTCCCGGACTTAGACAAATTTTTATGTAGCTAGTACAGTTTGGCGGAGCAATGTATACACGTGGCAAGCCCGCGCTCATTCAGATCTTCGCTTTGAAATTGTGCCATGAAGACACGTGGAGGCTTCCGCTAGGTCTTCCCATACTTAGTCATTTTTCAAAAGGTTTTGGGAGGTCTGGGACACATGGAGGAACCGTGCATGTTTGGGGATCATCCCTTGAGTTTCATTTTAAAGAAGTGCCAGGAGGACACTTGGAGGCCTCCACTCACTTTGCATTTTTCTTGGACTTTTCAACAACCAAAGGAGATTGCCTCGGACTCTGACACATGGCACCTTCCACTGAGCTTTAAGCCTTCAAACAAATTTTTCCAGGCTAGGACATGTGGTGAGACCGCACTCTTTCAGGGTCTCAAATTTTGGGGACTATCTCAAGGTGTGCCATTATGATGCGTGGCAGTTTGAAAAGTCAACATTGTGCATGTTTGATTCATTCAACATTATGCATCACGATAGAAAGTTCAATGACTTGGAAGAAAAATTTTCGAGTGTTGGGGTCTCGTTTTGACAATTATGTAATATCCCCATATTGTGAATATGATGTTGAGGTGTTAACAAGGCCATCTGTACCTGATAATGTTAAGCATTGGTAGGTTTTTGATAATGATGCTCAGATCAGAAGATTTCTGCAGAACAAGGGAGAGTTTGTTGATCAAAGTATTGATTGGGAGCCAATGGTGTGTGTAGTAGAAGGGAAAGAAACCTTGTTTGGAAAGGGCATCATCTAGCTAAAGACTAATACCATTCCTAGAGGGTTGGTTGCTCTTGAGTCCAATTTTGATAATGTTGATTGCATTATTAACGAAGCATAGCATCCTCAAGGGATATTGAGGAGCATGACCTTGGCACAAAGGAGAAACCAAGGAAAATTTGGTTAGGTAGCAATCTCAGCAGGGAGGAGAAGCATTCATACATCCAATTGTTGAAAAATTATCAAGATTGCATGGCATGGACCTATTCTGAACTAAAAGCATACAGAGAGGACTTGTTTCAACATGAGATTCCCTTGGAGTCTAATGCAAAGCCATTCAAGAAAAAATAGAGGCCAATCAATCCACTCTTATCTCTTAAAATGCAAGAGGAACTGAAGAAGCTAAGAGATGGAGGGATTATTCAGCCCACAAGGTATTCTTCTTGGGTTACAAACCTAGTACTAGTAAGAAAGAAGAATGGTGATATCAGGCTATGTGTAGATTTCAGGAATCTAAACAGAGCATCTATGAAGGATAATTATCCTTTACCAAATATGGAAAACATGCTGCAATTAGTGACTAGTTCTGAATTGCTCTCCACCCTAGATGGTTTCTCTGGTTATAACCAGGTTGTGGTGAAGGAATCAGAAAGGATCAAGACAGCCTTTACTACTCCTTGGGGGACGTATGTGTATGTTAGGATGCCCTTCGGTTTGATGAATGTTGGAGCCACCTTTCAAAGAGCAATGGATGTTGCTTTTGCTGGTTACATCAATGAGTTTATTATAGTTTATCAAGATGATGTAATTGTATTTTCTAGGAAGAGAAGTGATCACTTACTGCACTTGGAGAAGATGCTTTGATAAGAATATGGCATCTCACTTAATCCAAATAAGTGCCATTTTGGAGTGCGAGAAGGTAAAGTTGATTGGTCAAATTGTGTCACAAGAGGGGGTGATGATTGATCCGAGAAAGGGTGGAGGCCATCAAAGAAGGTCCCAATTCTAAGAACCAAGAAAGGCATTCGGTCTTTCTTTGGGCGAGATAAACTTCATCAAGAGATTGATATCAAACTTTTACGAGTTGACCATTCCAATCATTGGCATGCTAAAGAAGGACCAGGTCATCAAATGGGAAGAGACTGTCATCCAAGATTTCAATGGGATGAAGGAGGCATTAAAGCATGCCCTTGTTTTGGCAGCTCCAGACTATAAGAATCCTTTCCAACTATTTTCCTTTGCTTCAAAGAACATTGCTTTTTTTTCCCATGATGCGGAAGGATGATGAAGGTGTTGAGAGGCCGATTGCCTTTTTCAGTAAGGCCTTGCAGGGGGTTGAGCTGAAATACACTATTATGGAGAAATAAGAATTTTCCTTGGTAAAAGCAACAAATGTTTTTAGACCTTACATTCTAAGTTCTAAAGTGGTTGCTTATGTTCCCCACACCATGGTGAAGGACATCTTGTCAGAGATGGAAGTCTCAAGAAAAATATGCGGTGGGTGAACAAGTTGCAAGAATATGATATGGATATCCAAACCATGAAGTTGGTGAGAGGTTTGGGCTTGGCTAAGCTTATGGCTGAAAGCAACTTGCAAACTATTGAGGTAAATGAGGTAGAAGAAGAAAGGGCGGTGTTTTTGAAAGGTTGATGAGTTCTGAGTGGTACAAGGATGTGATTTTTTATCTCAGACACTTATACTACCTTGAGTATTTAAGTAAGAACCAGAAAAGAGCTCTTAAGTTGGCCTCCCAGAAATATGTCATTACTGATTATGGGTTAGCTTGGAAAAACCTAGAGGGAGTCCTCTTAAGGTGCATTATGAAGAAGAATCCCCAAGATAATTTTTATCTTCATGGAGGAGTTTGTGGGGGCCATTTTTCTGCAAGAGTCATAGCACACAAGATCTTGAGGGTTGGTTATTGGTTGCCAACTCTCGTCAAGGATACAAATCTTTTGGTTAGAAGATGTGAGAGTTTCTAGGGCTTCTCTAGAAGGCCGAAAGCTTCAAGCTCCCCTCCTTTGCAGCCTGTATCAATTGAATCCCCATTCAAGCAATGGGGAATGGATTTCATTGGTGAGATTTCAGACCCTTCAAGTGCTAGCCATAAGTGGATTCTTGTAGCCACTGATTACTTTACTAAATGGGTGGAGGCAATCCCCACCAAGAAGGCAACACACCAAATTGTCATGGATTTTGTGCTGAACAACATCATTTGCAAGTTTGGGGTGCCAGTCAAGATTGTAGCTGATAATGCCATGAGTTTGAGCTAAACCTCTGGTGGCAATGTGCAAAGAGTATGGGATCAACTTGACATATGCCTCTAATTACAATCCCCAAGGAAATGGACAAGTTGAGTCCAGTAATAAAAATCTACTGAAGATTATCAGAAGAACCTTGGAGCTAAACAAGAGAAAATGGGGTGAACAGTTGAAGTTTGTTGTTTGGGCTGATAGAATCACTATTAAAAGAGCCACTGGAAAGAGTCCATTTGAGTTGGTGTATGGAACTCAGGCCCTGCTGCCCCTACATATGCAATTATCCTCATATCGATCATTTAACAACTGGAGGATCAAGAAGTAAGTCCTTATGATGCTCGCATTAACCGATTGTTGAACTTGATGAAGAAAGGAGGGCATCCCACCAAAGGTAGGTAAAGTTTAGAGAGAATATAAAGAAGTTGTTCGACAAGAAGGTCACCCCAAGAGATTTCAATGTTGGAGATCTTGTGCTACTATGGGATAACATGCATGAAGATAAGGGCAAGCATGGAAAGTTTGACTCATTATGGATGGGCCCTTACTCCATTGATATTAGAATTGGTGAACATACCTTCTTCTTGAAGGATTTGGATGGTGATTTGCTTGAATTACCTATTAATGGTAGGCATTTGAAGCATTTCTTGGATTGATTCCCCATAATCAAGGTAAACATATTTTGTACAGTGTATAGCTGCTTGTTTGTTTCCTATTTTTGTGTTTTTGCTCGTTCTGGTCCTTGGTGACCTATTTTTGTTGGTTTCTCTATTTTGTTTTTGGGAGATGGCTCTGTTTCTCTGCTCTGTGAAATGACTTCATTGCCCAATGGATATTTTTGGCACTTGGTCTACCATTGTTCTTATGGCACTCACAGGGGAGTGCCCATCCCCGAGTCGAGCCAATGTTGGTGCTTAAAATAGTCTCGCCCCATTTTTCCTTTGAAATCTATTGATTTACGGCCTCTGTCGTATTTTCTCCCCCGTGTTGTGCTCAAGAGTCTTTGCTTTCTTTTTGCCATAATTAATTTTTTCCTGGGTCAAGATCACGTATGGGTCCATTTGTGTTTCCTTGTTCTTTGTCCTTCTCTGAAAAGGTCTGTAATTTGGGTCTCCCGTTCTCTGTTCATTCAAAAACTCGGGCTTTCTCGTTCTTTCCATTTTCCATAGTCGGGATTTGCTGCCCTTGTCATTTTTGCCCCAAATACTTGATAAAAAATGAATGGATGTAGCTCTAAAGAGCGTATTTGAGCCTTGTAACATTTCTAAATCCTCTATCCTTGGAAAAATTTCATCTCTAGCTCAAATGGTCATTTTTCGCATTTTGCAGTTTGTCGAGCATTTCTCCCGGTCAAATTTACATCCTTACATCAATAGGAAATGTGGCCTCTTTTGGTTGGACACGGCTCAGTTTGGGTACTTCAAAAATTCTATGAATCACCTTGACTTAAAAATTTGTCCACGTGGAGGAACGACGCTCATTTGAAAGTTCACTTTTGGGTTTGGCCTTGAAGTTGCGAGAGGACACATGGAGGTTTCCGTTGCTTTTCCCAGTCTTAGACAATTTTTATGCAACTGGTACAATTTGGAGGAATATAGACACGTGGCGAGTCTGAGCTCATTCAGGTCTCCGCTTTGGGCACCATTTTGAAATTACGCCATGAAGACACGTGGAGGCTTCTGTCGGGTCTTCCCATACTTAGTCATTTTTCAAAAGGTTTTAGGAGTGCAGGACACGTGGAGGAACCGTGCATGTTTGGGGACCGGCCCTTGAGTTTCATTTTAAAGAAGCACCAGGAGGACACTTGGAGGCCTCCGCTCACTTTACATTTTGCTTGGACTTTTCAACGGCCGGACATGTGGCGAGCCCACGCTCTTTCAGGGTCTCAAATTTTGGGGACTATCTCAAGGTGTGCCATTATGACACGTGGCATTTTGAAAAGTCAAAAGGGGCGGGAAGCGGACCATCGGGGAAACTTAGAATTTTTGCCTCTTTTTCTCAAAGGGTTAAAATATAAAAAATGGCCCACAAGCCCGATAAAGGATCAATCAATGTTTGTTTTAAGGTTAACGATAGAGTGCGAACCCTCGGGAAATTTTGAAAATTTTTCCTTTTAGGAGAAAGGAGTTAAAAGTGAAAAAGGAAGTGTGGTTCCAATGGGACCCACATTGGGACACATGTCAGGCCCATTTTTCAGGGCGGAGCTATGGGGAAAAATTTAAAATTTTCCCTTTTCCAAAAAAAGAGGTGAAATGGCAGAATTTGGCTACGGTTCCTTTGGGACCCACCTTAGGACACGTGTCAGGATCATTTCTCAAGGGCGGAGGTGCGGAGAAAAATGTGAAAAATTTACATTTTTTCAAAGGTTGTAAAATTCAAAAGAAAACCCCGGGCCCGTCTTAAATTGAATCTTCCATGTGGACGGCCCAAATTCAAAGTAAAGATCAATGGAAGCTGTGAGTCTGAATATGATTTTCCCCCATTTTTACTGAAATGCTCCTGGAAGTGTGAGTCTTCATGATTTCTTGGTATTTCCTACATGCCAAACAGAGAGGAGAGTTAATTTTGATATCTAAGTTTGGTGGAGGAGATCTGGAGACGTCTTTTGCCATTAAAATGGTCTGACTATCGGGCTTAATCTGATTTTCTATTTTTCTTCTCCCGAGCATGCAAGGAACCAGATTTGATAGATTAGGGGTGGAAGTGGTTGGAAAATTGAAGGAAGAGTGATTTTCTAGAGGAAGGAGTTGAATGTGGGAGATATTTGAAGAGATTTGCCCCCTGAGCACCTGGTGACTTTTTATAGATCTGATTCTAGGAATCACGATCGTGATCATGGCAAGCACTGGTGGCACTCAATGTCTATATTTTTGGGTGGAAAAGGGGTCTATTGTAAAGGTTATAAATGACACAAATTTATTGTACAAATGGTTAGAGGTTAGAGGTTGGAGTGTTAGAGGTCAAAGAAAATTCCTAAGAGGAAAATTTGACAAATCCTATCTCTTGAGAAGCTATCTAAGAAACCTATATATCTCTTTTGTTTTAAATTTGATTATGTCAAGGTGGTTGCGAGTGTAAATCCATTGAAAAGATCTAAGATTGTTCTAGAAACTTTCCCCTATTGATAAATTTAATCAAACTCGAGTTATTATGTGTTAATATTGAGCAAAATGTGTTTTTTTCATTTCTGAATGTATGCAAATAGTTTTTCTTGTTCTTATTGTAATCTTGTATCAAAATCTATCTTAATCACACAGGTATCAATCCTTATGATAGTTTAGTGGCATCTGTAATTTCATTTCTCAGAAGAGATTTCATCTGGGAGTGAAATAAACGATTTAAAATCACTTTTCTTTCATTTATTGACAGAGATTGTCTGTAAGCCTCTGGGTGTACCTCAACGTGATTGGGCTTAGATCTTGATGCTTTATTGGGTCTTCCAACTCAATCCTTCATGTTAGAATCTCATAGATTGTGTGAAAATTTGCTAATCTGGGCCTCCATTGAAGCACATATTCTGGTTAAATGAACATTTTAGCTATTCTGAAGCATTTTGTTGTCTAAGCTTTCCATTTTGTAAAAATTTCAAAGATCTAGCAAAACAAGTTCATTCTACCTCACCTCCCTCCAAAATTCATTTAAAACAACCAATCCTACCCATACTACCCCGTTTTTGTCATGTGTGTGTACAAATGCACAATTTCCATTACCAAAACATGTAGAAACAATCAGGATTCCAAATGTCTTTAGTGGCCTAACCTTGCTTAGAGAATATCTCCACTATCTAGAGTGACAACTCGTGAGAGTTAGATTTTGTTGCATTGATCATATTTTCTTCAAGGTCTCCTTAACAACTTCATTAGGAAGGACATCTCCATCTCCTCCATAAACAATAGGCTACAAAAGGGTTCTCTTACCTTGGTTGAAAGGCACAACCTAAAATAGTGAGGATAGATCAAATCCTCTTGAGGGTGTTACCCATTTCTCCACATCTGAGTGACAAAATGCCACTTAGATCCCATCCCCAGCTACAAAATGACTCATTATGATCTATCTATCTCTAAGATTCCTGTCAATACTTGTGATGTTGCTCAGACATTGAGGGAGAATCAATTTGGGTACCAACAGGAGGGATGCCATCAATAGAAATGACTTGATTTTTGTAATTAAATTTGAGTCACAAATGATTCATAGAAATAATATATTGAGAATGATGAATCCAATTGAGACCAAGAAGCATGTTGCATACCTCAACTGTGTTTCCTAGGAGGAAAGGTACAAGCATAGTAAGAGGACCAATTGTAACCAATAGCTTAACAACTCGAAAGGGTTTTTTGAAAGCGTATTCAATTTGTGATGGAGGATAACTGGTATCCTTAAGGAGTGACATAAAACATGCACTAATGGGCCATGATGGGTCAACCTTAGTGTTTTTAATGGAGGTCGAGCCAATAGATGCATTGATATGTAAATGATTAGATGTGAAGTTTCCATGGTAGTCGACATCAGAGAAATAAATGATTGGTGGCGAAGCTTCAGTTTTGGTAACTAAGAAATCAAGAGCTCCTGACGTAGGAGGAGGAATTGCATGATATGCATGATTAGCGAGAGGAATCGAGATATGATCTTGTCATGTTGTTAAGGTTCGTTGTTAAAGAGCTTGAGTTTACCCTTGTCATTGTTTGGTGGAGAATTAGCGGATTGTAGAAACTCTAGCTTGTTGTCATCAATTAGGTCTTGAATGATTGTACAGATCTTGAAACACCTATTTGTAGAATGTCCTACGCATTGATGATAATCACATCAAAATTTCTCATTGTAGTTCCTACTTTTTTACTGTGATGGGTCTAACTTGAATGGTGGTGGAAGGGTAATAAGACTTTGCTTTCAAGAAGTTTATTCAATATAAGATGTGGAGCCATTAGAAGGTTACTAAACGTGTGCCAAGGTTGTTGTGACTAAACCTCCTTAGTGTGGGTGACTGCGTTGATAGTGATTTTAGTGTCGGTTGGTTTGGTTGCAGAGGGTTTGAATGGTGTCTTGTTTGGAAAACGAGTGGAAGATGAAGCTTGCTCATGATATTTAAGCTTTCCTATAGATAGGAGTTTGGTCTCACGAAGCTCAAAATCATGGCAAAGTTGATCGAACAAAGGAGAGGTTTTGAAGAGAATAATTTCTTGTGGGGGTGGAATAAGAAACTGAATGAACAAGTCCTGAAGCTCAGAGTCCGCAAGAACATTTTTCGGACATGTTCTTTTAATCCCTACTTAAGTTGTGCTAGCTGAGTGTAAGAGATCTTAGAGCTGATATTGATGGAGAAATGAGTAAGAAAAGAATCATCTAGATGTGTGAAGGAAGTTCTTGAATGAACAGTAGGTTGTAAAACTAATGCATCACATAATTTTGCATATTACGAGGAAAGAGTTTAGCTAAAATAATATGATCATCGGATAAATCAAGACAAGCTACATGAAATGCTCTAAGATGCTCCTGTGGTCACCATGCCCATTGAAAATGGGAAGATTAGGGGTGACAAAGCTAGGAAGAAATGGATAAGTAGAGATGGTAGGTGAAAATGGAGTATTCAACAATAAGGTAGAATCTAAGGATGGTGATGCATTCAAGTGGCTTGCTGCAATTTACGAGTTTGAACTTGAAGGTCAAGATAAAGAGAAGTTAAGTCTTGATTGCTAATGGATGAAACCTGCCATATATGAGAAACTAATGGTGGCATCAAATGATTGGGAGGAGTATGAAAAAAACATGAATAGTAGAAATAGGTGTGAGAGTAGAAGCGAGTGGTTGAGTAGCCACGAAATGGGTATAGCTATAGAGGCGGTGAGTTTGAAATATTAGTAGCTTAATCATGAGCAACATGTAAAAGTAAATCTAGATCTTGGGGATTCTCAACAAGTTGATCATTGATGGCTTTAAGATGAGCTTCGACAAACACCTCATGAGAGTGAGCCATGGAAAAGAACGGTAAACCCTATAATGAGAAGGTAGGAAGGGCTATCCTAGAAGCATGAATGAGCGAATCGAGTTCACCAAAATGATTAACTAAAATTGACTAATATGTATAGTATGTGGGGATAGTTAATCTAAGCTATGAACAACTATAATTAAACTAAATAAATACAACAAATAAGTATATAAAGTGATAAAGAAATTATGCAAAAGCAAATGCTAACCCTAATGTGCAAGAGAGAGAGAGAAAGAACTCGGCTTAATAGAAAATGCTTGTAGGAGTGTGTTGCAAAGCTAATCTGTAGAATTTAGAAGTATCAAAGACTATGCGAAGCTCAAACGGATGGATTTGGGTTGATTCCTGGATTGGAGAACCTCGGAAGGAACTAGGGCATCTGCGGGTGCTCTTGTCAAAAAACCGGGTGCCACTGGTCTATATAAAATCTCGAATTTGATATTCACTTTGGTTTGGCACATGGTTTGAAACCCTCGTTATTTGTCACATCATATTTGTTGTCATGTCTTGAGTATCGCTAATAATCCAAGATGATGTAAAGACCTGTAAAAGACCAAAAGAAGTATCAAAACCCTAAAAAAGAAAGATGCAAATGAATGGGTTGGACTGACCTCAATTGCCACAACAGTGGGCTTACTAACTGAGTGTTACACTACATTTCAGACCTAAATGTAGTTCTGGTGAGTGTGTGCATAATGTGCCCTAGGTGATATTATGCAATCGCACTTTGTGAAGTAACGAGCAATAAATAAATGTAGAAAATGTAAAAGAATGTGTGTTTGGAATAAAATATAATTCATCCCCCTATGAAGTGTGATGTAGATTTCATAGCCTTATGCCTTGTGATGGAGCTATGTTGATGTAAGTGATCTCCAATGCAATAGATGGATGCAACTCTAGATGAGTGATAGTAGTGAATGATGCTAGGTCCCTCATTATGGTCTCATAAATTTATATTTATAGGGTTCTCTTGATCTAATTTTGTAATTAACCCCAAAATGGCCAACCACCAAAATGATAAAGATCTAAAACAGCTAGAAAGATCCCAAAAAGTGACGGGAAAGTGCAAAAGGGACCGAGGTACCCTAGCTAGACCAAGGCACCCATGGGCACCCCAATAATAATCTTGGCGGCGATCAAGGCTAAAATAACACGGGTTGACAAAATCGATTGAGCATATGCATGTAAAATATTGGTAATGACAAAATAAAATAAAACAAGATGGCTAAAAGATGGGGTTAATTAGTACTTTCTTCACTCAAGAACCTTCTAAATAGTAGTATGAAACCAAGATAAATAATGTCTAAAGTGCATGATTTTGTGAGTACAATATGCACAAGCCTTCACGCACTAACCTTTTGCTTTGCATTGCGCATACCTTCATGCATTGACTTGTCTCTATTCCTTGTTCATGCATATACTTTCATGCGTTCCTTATAAACTTTGCATATCTCCATACTGTCTATGTGCGCCTTCCCGCATGCGAGTCAACCTTCGCGCATGGCTAATATTTATCCATTTCTTCTAACCAACAGTTAGCCTCTTACTAATATAATGGTTGATTGGTTAAGGAATGAATATTTTTGTTTGCTTGGCCTTTGAAATATCCCTTATGGGATACCACTTAAAAATGCACAAAATATTGAAAATTTGTAGCCAAATAAAATACTGATTTTTGCAGATTTTTACAATAAGGACAGCCAACTAAAGAAAATTAATATCTCCCTAAATATCCACCCGAATTACTTGAAAAATTAAAGAGAGCTTGATATTATTATAAACAACATTAGAAGACTGTTTTTGGGATTTTACAGAAATAAAAATGCTGCCAGAAAAATCACAACGTACCCTAGACAGTTGGATATTCAGAGGTTCATAACTCTCCAAATACAAGAGCAAAAATTAAGAGTATTCGGAAATAACATTAACAAATATAGGAAATGACATTTCAACCTTTAGATATAAAAGGGGCCAACTGGAAACCCTCCAAATAAAGGCTGCAAGTCACCTAGCTTGGAAAAGGGCCGAAACGATGGAGGCACCTTCAAAGTGATGCTTAAGCCCGCCCAAATGGCTACCGTAAATCTGATTTGATAGCCCCTCTGATTATCTTCTCCAAATTCCCCAAAAATCCTCAAACCCTTCCTCTGAAACCTCTGATAATATCTCTGTCACACAGCCCAAAAAGCGGCTCCAAAATGACAAGCTAGGGTAGATCTCTCACTACCAAAGAATGCCCTACTAGCTAGGGACAAGTCTCTCACCACCGAAGCTAGGGTCCCTATGGGATTTCACTCCACAAGCTGTAGATGCACAAACAAGTTTGCACGTGAAGGTAAATAAAATGTATGCAAAAGTTTCCTTTCCTTTCTCTCCTAGCTCCTTATATACTTCTCTAAGGCAAAAGAGCCCCAATAGACCCTAGATGCATTTCTTTCCATGGAGGGGCCAATAAAATAAAAGTAACTAAAGTTAATTTTTCTTGTTTAAGTCGTCATGGTCCAAAGTGACCCCCAAATGCAAAACTTGAATATTAGTACCATGCGGCCCCTTCCCAAAAGCTCCCAACGATCCACAACCCCTTGGGTATGACCACGGCTTGGACTCGACTTGACCCTTAGGCCTTTGGCATAGGAAAGGGGACATTACAGATCCTCCCTTCCCAAGAAATGCTTGACCCCAAGCATTATCCTATCATCTGTAGAAGCTGAATACCACGCCATAAGTTTCTCCACCTCACCCTACAGTCAACTAATGATCGGTGTGATGCGAAGTAACCAAGACACCCCATGTAGTGATCATGCTCTCCATGTCATGTAGAGAACAATGTTGCTCCTAAAGTAGTATGATGCCCACACCGACTCTCCACTGGTACCCACACCAAAATTTCCAATCTGTCTAATCCCTGCCAATGCAAGGCTATCATCATGTGATCACTCACTGCCTCTCTAATCAACTCCTGGGTATGAAATTTCACTTTGAATCCTATAGAATCCCCTGAATCAACCTGTGAAACAACCTGTATACACACAAATGGTGCTAACTCTCCCACATGACCTGCACTCATGTGAGAGCAAGGCTCCTCATAATGTATCTCAATGTGTCCCGTGGAGGAAAAGTCCCAAGACTCTAGTAGACAGTCAACCGACAATATCGGCTCCACATAGTCCACCTCCTGCGTTGAATGTGAACCTATTAAATAACCATGAGTCAATTTCATCTCTCCACTGAATAACACATGGGTGAAGTGCTCACTAGGCATAGAAGCAACAAAATGCATAGGAGTGTTATCCCATGTCGATTCAAAAAATGATGAACCCATAAGCTCTGACTTGTCATAGTGACAAACTGTATATGCATATATAAAGTTGAGGATATCCTCCCTCAACCTATGCCATATGAACCTCTCTAACATGAACCTGTAGGTCTCATCGAAGCTCAAGTGCCCAGTCATGGAAGAACAATGCACATGTCGCAATATCTCCATCCTCAACCATGAATCTGACACAAGGCTCAATCTTCCCTGATAGAAGATCATCTCATCCTCCAATCTGTAGCTGTCATCTTGTATGTGGCCATCCAGAATCTCACAAGTGTGTTGGTTCTTGGAGTACTCAACAAGAAAATGAGATCTCTAGTCTACCAAAACTTCAGATGACCAACATAATGATAAACTCGGATGATCTGAACCTGTAATCCCAATCTCTGTAACTGTCTCATGTGCAACATTGTTGGTCACACCCACATCCATCATACTCCACATCAATCTGCAATAATAAAACTCCTCACCATGTCGAACATCCTCTCCATCCCCTCAGTTGTAACCACCCTAGGTGCTCTTATAGATAATCCCCTCAAAATCACATTCCTTCCCTCAAACTTAAACTTTAGCTCTATCGTCTGAAAGTTAGTCTAAAACTCACCAAGAGAGTGAAGCCACTACACTCCTAGCATTATGTTGGTCACTCCCATACCAAAAATGTGGAAATCATAGTTAATTCTATAGTTACCCATCGTGATGCTCACTTGGGGAACCCGCAATGTGCACCTCATAGACTCTCCATTGCCTACAATCCCACTGAAGCCCTCAAAATCCTCTGTCTGTAATCCTCACCTCTCAACCAATGAGGCATTAATACAATTGTGGGTTTCCCCACTATCAATGAGTACCCCAACTTGTTGACCCTGCATAACTCCTCTAATCCTAAATGCCTTGTACATCAGAGTACTAGACAATGTGGCTATAATCTCTTGAGGAAAAGTCTCCTCCTCCTGCCCCACATCAGCACTATCCAACGCAACCCCATCTCCATCATCCATCTCACAAGTCTCTAACTCCTCACCTCTATCACCCTCACTCTCCTCAAATACCTCAATGAATTGGGCCTTCCCTCTACCTCTGTAATCATGTCCTAGAACCCAAGGTGTGTGGCAATCGAAACATAGTTTCTTTCACCTCAACTCATCTCTGTCCTCTTAGGAAATGATTGGCTTCTTAGCCACCTCCTGCCTCGGTGGAGGCTCCCTCTGCTAAAGTTCGTCTAATCCAGATGGAGGTTCCCTTTCTTTGGACGTGAGGTGGAGCCCTCGGTTTTGGAGTGGATAACTCCAAGTCCCGAGCTTTCCTAACAGCCTCGTGCAAAGAAGAAGGTTCAAATGCCTTCACAAACCCAATGAGAGCATCTGTCAAACCTATTACGAATAGTGAAATCAACCTCATCTCTATGACATCAGGTACCATGACTGATAATCTTTGAAAATATGTGATATACTGATCCAGGGGACCGGTTTGTCTCAAATGAGTCAACTCCCTGAAATACCTGTCAGGGTCCCTCCTATCAAATCTGCTCCCCAGCCTCTGCACAAACTCTGCATAAGTAGTAATGTGTATGTGTCCCTGTGTAATCAACCCATGATGCCACCAATCATGAGCGTCTCCCTCAAGATGTAAGATTGCAAACTTAATTGCATCTTCCTCACGCATAGGATTCAAGTCGGAGTATGTCTTCAACTTCTGAACCCAAGACTGTGCAGTACACTTCTTAGAACCATCAAAGTGTGGAATGGAAATCTGTCCCAATATCCTCTGTAACTCTGGTACCTGTATCTAATGATCTCTCTTGGGTCTACTGCCAATCTTCATTTTGTAATATTCTGGAATGGCATGTTGTTACGAAATCCCTCACTCAAGGTTTGGTACCTCTCCCAACAAGACTCCTCATCCAAAATATCTATTGGCTATTGTACTGTGAAACTTCTCGGATCCTTCAAGAAAGAAGGTTCGTGAAGCCCCAAAGGCTGGCAAAAGAATGGGGAGGCCGCTGCCCTAAATGTCCACTCTCACCTCTTTGACCCTGTTGTCCCATATTGCTATTTTATCCTCTCATTATGATTGTTGTTATACAGTCCAATAAGTGAAGATGATTAAAAAATATTCTCTTACCCTTTTTAGCAATCAAAAAACCAACACTAGTACCTTGAGAGGTACTCTCCCTTCTTGCATTGGAGTCTCCAATGAAGAAATCATGCTTGCCAACACTTGTAATCCCAAAAGACACATTTGAATTCCTTCTTTTTCTTATGAAATCAATCACAAAGTTTTCAAAATCAGAATTGATAGTTTTGGATAATTGCCACATATTACCAGGATCCCATACCTTATAATGCCCATGAACCCTTGTATCATGTAAGGTCTTCCATATTTTCTTCTCTTGTATCTCCTTATAAAGAAGATCAACACTCTTTGTCTTCATGATGAGTTGACTTTGATGTACTAAATTCTTATCGATAATAGGCTGAATACCATCATGATAAAATTGTTGTAATGATATAGGATGAAGATGATGAAATAAATCCGTGCTACTACAAACCTCCTTATAAAGAATATCATCAAAAGGTTCACCTTCTATTGCTGATTTAGAACCCTCCAAAACACCATCCCTTGGAGTATCCTCATTAAGCTTGGTCTCAAAAATGACTCGACTTTTCTACCACAAATCCTGAGCATTCTGGTCTACAATGGGTTAAAATTCTTCATAAATCAGCTTATCATGAGTTGCTAGTTTGGAAATTGCAACAGCTTGTAATTCCGCACAAGTGTCCATGTGAGGCTCCTCCTCATGTCAGCTGCTCCCTAGAGTCTTCTTTTGTGGGTGTAGACTTCCTTGCATCAATTTTCCTCATCGTTTCCTTGAACTCTTGTAAGTTTTGTCTTGCTTGAGTCACTCTCAACCTAGCAGCTCTAGCTTTGTTATTCCATTCCTCACACTTTTTAAGAGTTTCCATTACACCCTCCTTGCTTTGCGCATATACAAATTTCTTCTCTTAAGCTAGAATAATTTCTCTAACAAGTAAATTTTCACTAATGCAATTATTTTGCTCAATGGAAATCATACCTTTTTTCTAGAATCTTCTTCCTTAAATGATTTCTTTTGTAATTCAGTGCATGGCAGGCATATGGTGACCTCGCTTGGGCTTCTACCAATCTTCAAAGATGCTATAATCTGGAAATGACATATTATCTCTGAAACCCCTACTCAAAGATTGGTATTTCCTCCAACAAGAATCCTCATCAATCAACTCTATTGGCCACCCTTTATCACTGTTCACACCATGTTCCTTATTGTCCCTAGATTTGCTTTGATTCACATTCTGAGTGAGTTAGCTCAAATAAAGGTTAGTGGCTTCCTGTTGTTTCACCATGTTGGTGAACATTTCCTTCATAAAACCCACATTGAGATCTTTCCAAACTACCATATTTAACCCACACAGGCTGGAGGAACAACAACTATGATACCACTAAAATATCCCTTATGGGATACCACTTAAAAATGCACAAAATATTGAAAATTTGCAGCCAAATAAAATACTATTTTTTGCAGATTTTTACAATAAGGACAACGAACTAAAGAAAATTAATATCTCCCTAAATATCCACCTTAATTACTTGAAAATTTAAAGAGAGCTTGATATTATTATAAAGGACATTAGAAGATTGTTTTTGGGATTTTATAGAAATTAAAATGCTGCCAAAAAATCATAGTGTGCCCTAAACAGCGGGATATTCAGAGGTTTGTAACTCTCCAAATACAAGAGCAAAAATTAAGAGTCTTTGGAAAAAACATTAACAAATACAGGAAATGACATTTCAACCTTTAGATCTAAAAGGGGCCAACTAGAAACCCTCCAAATAAAGGCTGCAAGTCACCTAGCTTGGAAAAGGGCTAGAAACTAATGGAGGCACCTTCAAAGTGATGCTAAGCTTACCCAAATGGCTGTTGTAAATCTGATTTGATAGCCCCTCTGATTATTTTCTCCAAATGCCCCCAAAATCCTCTCACCCTTCATTTGAAACCTTTGATAATATCTCTGTCACACATGACTAGAAAGCGGCTCCAAAATGACAAGCTAGGGTAGATCTCTCAATACCGAAGAATACCCTGCTAGCTAGGGATGAGTCTCTCACCACCAAAGCTAGGGTCCCTGTGGGATTTCACTCCACAAGTTTGTAGATGCGCAAACAACAGATGCACATGAAAGTAAATAAAATCTATACAAAAAGTTCATTTCCTTTCTCTCCCAGCTCCTTATATACATCTCCAACGCAGAAGAGCCCCAATAGACCCTAGACGCATTTCTTTCCATGGAGGGGCCAATAAACTAAAAGTAACTAAAGTTAATTTTTCCTGTTTAAGTCGCCATGGTCCAAAGTTTCCCAAATGCAAAACTTGAATAGTAGTACCATGTGGCCCCTTCCCAAAAGCTCCCAACATCCGCAGCTCCTTGGGTATGACCACGACTTGGAATCGACTTGACCCTTAGGCCTTTGGCGTAGGAAAGGGGACATTACTGACCATCCCTCTCCTCCTCCACGGATTCAAAAATCTAAAAATGTTATATTTATTCTAAAGCGCTATCTTCTTCAAACTTAATTTATCAACCATTTCTTAGGAAATAATGTTATTGTTTCCATACCACTATCTAGGATTAACTTACATAAATTTTCTCCAAAATTACAAATTATTTTGAATAAGTTTTTCCTTGATATGGGGCTATTATCCTCTTTTGTAGGTTTCAAAAACTCTCTTCATGTTGAGTGCTTATCTAGTTTCAATTTGCTTGATGTAATTCATTGATGGAACACTTTCTTTATCGGCTTGTGCAATATGTGCACTCACATTATTATTGACATGTAGACACTCAAATTCTCTATACCCAACTTGACCAAGCTTAAAATATGTGGAAATGAATTTGTGTTTATGACCTCTACCTCTTCCTCTAAACTTTCATCTTCCTCTTTGCACACCATCATAATTTTATGAAGTATTCGAGTCTATTTCAACAAAGTCTTATAATCTTTCAAGTCTAGTTAGGATTTACATCCTAACAATAAAGGCATTCATTTGAGGATTGTTGTACAATATTTTATTTCATGTATAATATTATTCAAATGTGTTGTGTCTTTGTCTAAATAATTTCATCTTTTCTTAATAAAAGACATTATTGTTTTTGAGACCAACCCCTTTATCATGGATATAATGCCTATAATTTATTAATAGCTAATGTTTGACTTTCAATTTAATATTTATTTAATTTTTCTAAGGTAATTTTACTCATAAATCTAATGTCTATTTGATAAATATTATTATTTTTCTTATTTTTGGAGAAGTCAATTAAAAAATTGTAATATGAGAAATATGGAGTTATCATCACTCAATGACAAATATATATAGAAGTTAATGGAATTGTTAGTCCCTTCCAAGGTAGGGCTCTTTATTATTCATCCAATTGAATTAATTTCTTACCTTTAACTAACAAAAAGCTTGAAATGACATATTATATCAACAACTATAAAATTAAGATTAAAAATTTACTTAATATTCCTTAGGTATTATTATGAAATACACATTTCATTTAATTTTATGTAAATATGATAATCATACACTAATTTTCATACTAGTTTTAAATATATTTTATCAACAAAATATTACCAAAAGACACTTTAATATTTGTTAATTATTATGATGTAACATAAAACATGAATTTGAAACTATTTAATATAACAAGACATGTCAACGTATATTTTGAACAATACAAATTCCAACAAATAACACCTCAACACATCTAATATCAACTTTTTGCTAACCAACAAAAATGAACTATGCTAAGTTCGTGTGGTTTAAACAATAATTTAGAACATATGCATGCACTTTTTTTCCACTTACATCAAGCAATTTTTTCCCAATTACATCAACATTGCTTGGTGCATAAGCGAGAAACTTTATTTTTCTCATCCTCCAATAATTTCAATTCATGATACAATTACTAAGTCAATTTGAAAGAGATTAATTACATTGCAACTTTATTTCTTATTACTTCCGTAAATCACATATTTACATTTTCCATAAAATGATTTAATTAGTTACATAAAATTATAAATTTCATAAGAGTTTCTCAACAAAATAAGCAACTATCTAACACTTGTTAATCAATATTATACATTGACAAAACCAAGATAGATAGATTTTACATTCAAATAATATCCTAACATGTCACAAAACATTAAACAATTACGCACTAGTTCAATAATTGTCCTCCCTTTTTTATTTTTATTAAAAATAGAAAATAGACCTCGAAAAATTTAATTACTAACAAATAATTTAGTTTAATTAAATGGGAAAGGTGGTAGAGTCTAGACCCTTCCGTGCACTAGAAATTCCTCAAAATACGACAAAACAGAGATTAGATTCGATCCCATCGAATACGAACTAACTTACCATTTTCTATCCTTCAATAAAATAAAAAGATTGTATTAAATACTTAATTCAAAAGTTAAGCGGGAAGCTTCGATTAATTACGACAGACAACCAACTTTGACTTTGACTTTTTTATGTGTGGAGTTACGTGCAAGAATAGCTTTACTCTTGAAAAATATCGAGACCATATTAATATTTTCTTATTATTCCAATTTAGACTTATCAGCCGCCAAAGTTTGAACAGCGTTTACTCAGCAATTTTGTATTTTTTTAATTTCTTTTTTGTGCGTTTAGCAGTAACCGTGGATAACGCCATATTTCTCTATTTACATATGATCAACACACAATTCATTGCGGTTGTAGCCCCTGTTATTTTAAGCCCTTTCGTAAAACTACTCATCTCCTGTAGGAAGCATACGCAGTAAATATCGGGTCTAGGAAACATACACAGTGAGTATCTGTCATGGAAGCAGAACAGAAGAAGCGAGTCGTTGTTGTGGGAGGAGGAATTGCAGGCGCCAACACTGTTAGGGCCCTGGAAAACCACGCTGACGTCACGCTCATTGATCCGTATGTTAATGTTTTTTTTTTTACTTAGCAGAGACATTCCTTATGATAAATGAAATTAACGTCATACGGATTCATTTTTGACATGACAGGAAGGATTATTTTGAGATCCCATGGGCGAAGTTAAGGTGTACGGTGGAGCCGAAATTCGGAGAGAGATCAATGTTTCTCCACAGCGAATATTTGAAGAAGGCGACGCTGATAATGTCTGCAGTGACAGGGGCTACACAGGATGCGGTTATAACTGCGTCAGGGAAACAAGTAAAGTATGATTATCTGGTGCTTGCAACTGGAACACCCTACGCTGGTCCTCCCTCCAAAGCCCAAAGAATTAAACACTATCAAGCAGGTAGATTAACCTCTTCATTGTTATCTTCAATTTCAGTAATTGGCCTTCATTTCGGGTTTTTCTTTGTAATTTCTAGGCTAATGGCTTCTGTTTTAATGTTTTCGACGCCTCCTGTTGGATTCTGTTTTAGGGATTGATCTTTGGTGAGTTGTTTATCAACTTAATAATTTTATCAATAGTCTAACAATTAATTGATTTTTGTAAAAATGCGAATCTATATTCTTCTATAAGAAAATAGTAAAGAACTCCTCTTTAATGTCAAGGACTCAAGAATTCACATTAATTTAGTTTTTATATCTTAAAAAATAAATTAGAAACCAAATTCTCTTAAGAGAATTTTGCTTCAAAATATTTTAATTTTTCTAAAATAACTTTTTTTTTTTTTTCCTTAATAAAACAAGAAGAAGATACTTGTTTTTTTCCTAGTAAACATAATTATAATATATAAAATAATAGGAGATTTCATATTTTAAAATAAATTAAAAAAATCTATTTATTTTAAGGAAGAAAAGGTATTTTATATATTTTTTGATTTAAGATTTTTTTAAAATTATTATTTTAAAAATTGTAAATAACCAATCAATTTATTTGACATCATAGTTATTGTACTTAAAACTTTAATATGGAGACTATTCCAAATACACTTTAAAAAGTTCTTCTAGGTAAAACATTTGTGTAAACGCCAATTAAATAAGATATGTTTCCATAAAATTAGAACAACAAATAAATGAACACTTAAATTCCATGTATAAATATTTTATGGAAGAAAAAAATTGTGAAGTACCCTTTATTTAATTTTCTTTTTACATAAAACCATCCCCAAATAAAAATAGGAACAACATTTCTAGCTCTTGCTAACCCTTGATTTCCTACATCCCTCGCCTTCTAAAGAACACTAGATTTCCCTTCTGTATTTTTCATATTTTTTCTATGGACCGTTTTTTTCCATATTTTGTGTCCACTGTTTAATACTCTGAGTACGAAATTTGCTACTATGATTAAAATTGATGTTAAAACCAAAGTAGCAATTTCGGTAAGAAATGTTTAATATAGAGGAGAATATCCATATCTGCTACATAAAAAAATCGTACAGCTTGATAAAGATTCTAAAAACAAAATTAAAAACTCTTCTACAAATCTCTCATTATCTGCTAAACTGCCACTGTACAGTGAATATTACATTTAGACTAATTTAATTTACAATCTATAGAAGATTTGATCCTCAACAAATCTTGATTTTGTTTAATCCTATTCCCGTCATAGTATAAAATCAATGTGATGTTAACTTATTTTGTGGTATCTCATAAAAAGAATAAATCAATTGGATTTGATCTTATAGGATTTTTTTATCATTATGTATTTGCAGACAACCAGAAGATTAAGAATGCGAAAACAGTTTTGATAATTGGAGGAGGACCTACTGGAGTGGAGCTGGCAGGGGAGATAGCAGTGGACTTTCCAGAGAAAAAGGTGATCCTCCTCCACTCTGGTTCGAGACTACTTGAATTTGTGGGAGAAAAGGCATCGAGAAAAACTCTGGCCTGGTTGAATGCGAAGAATGTGAAGGTGCACCTCAATGAACGCATTGATTTGAAGAGCATTTCGGAGACGACAATAAGTTTCACCACAACCAGCGGGAAGACCATCATTGCAGATTGCCATTTTGTATGCATAGGCAAGAAGTCGGGTCCTCTTGGATAAAGGATTCAGTGTTCGAGTACGCCATGGACGAGCGAGGCCAATTAAAGGTGGATAGCAATCTGAGAGTGGAAGGAACAACCAATGTGTTTGCAGCTGGGGATATCATTAATGTCAAGGTAAGTATTTGTTTGAAGCATAATCGTATATGTTAATTACAGTGTTGGATTTCATTAACTTATAATTTGAGGTGGTGCGGATGCAGGAATTGAAGCAAGGAATGTGTGCGCAGAAGCATGCCCAGGTAGTTGCAGACAACATAAAGAAGTTATCAAAAGACCCGAATCACACAAAATTGAGCACATACAAAGCAAGTCCAGATATAGCCATGGTGAGCCTGGGAAGAAACATTGCAGTTGGGCAGTTTCCCTTTGGAACATTCTGTGGTCGCCTTCCCGGCATGTTAAAATCCAAAGACTTGTTTGTTGGCCCTACTCGCAAAGGCTTTGGCCTTAAATCTTAAAATCTTCCCAAAAAAAAAAACAGCAGTTGGGGGAGTTGTTGTACTAATATTTAAGTATTTTTGGTGCTGATATATGCATAGTGAATTGCTGGTTGAAAGTGAAATATGCAGTGTGCGCCAAAGTTGTATGTTAGTCTCGGTTTCTTGTTTGTATTTTTGGATGAAATTTTGTAATCCAATAGTTCTTTTAATACTAGCAATCGCATGTGTACAATGCAATGTGAACGCCGAACGGTATATGTTATTAGATTTAGAGGGATAGTTATTACTTTTGTAGTTTAAGGAGGGATAGTTATTACTTTTGTAGTTGATGTTAATAAGGAGTGTGAGTGTTAGAAAACTTACATATTTTAGACCATGTCAAAATAAAAAAAAAAGTGTTTTGATGTCGTGCAAGTAACGAGGTATTATGTTATCCTTGGAGGCTGATCGAGTAAGAAGATGCCTTAAGAAATCCTTGGAGGTTGATCAGAGTAAGAAGATTTGTTAGGAAGTCTTTGCCAACATAAAAGGTCAGATAAGAAAAAAAGTAGAGGTAATTCTTGCTATATGCAATCAGGTTGCACATATGAGAGCTTTTGCATTGCAGTGATTTGGAGCTCATTCTGCACCTTTTGGATATCTTAATTTGAGAAATGAAGACGGACAGTTGGCTTGAAATCTATTTTCTCAAATGTACATGCCTGCAGTTCTTTTGGCCAGCTATTGTAATGAAGAAATGGCTCAATATCAAGCCGAGGCAGGATGAATTTGGTGCTGATGAAAGAGACACTGAAAGCGACTTCGATGATGAAGGTATGTTTTTCTTATTTCGCATTCATTACCTAATGCATACGAAAACAAACCTGCAGTACAAAGGTATGCTTGAAACCCATGAAACACCTCACTGTGTTGAATCATAATGACATTAGAAATTCTTATTTGATCTACTCTACACAATGTTTGTAGAGGCAATTTTTGTATAGAATGAACCAGCTAGCAAGAGTGGCATCAACCAAACCGTCCTCGCTTACATTACCTCCCCGTCACCCGAAAAATATCAAGCTTGCATTTTCCTTGCAAAAGCATAAATATTTCTCGTTCTTACCTAAGTTTATTTTCATTCAATGACTACAAATAAAGAAATTAAAATCTTTCTTTTAAAAAAACACTTGGACATCATTAAAAACATGGAGACATTTTCAGAAGATCAAGAAAATTCCAGTTTATTTTCATTGGAAGACTACGATTGAAGAAAATAATAAACCTTCTTTCTCCATACCCTAAAAAAAAAAACACTTTCATTTTGCCTTCCCAAAAAAATAGAAGCACAATGTCTAGTTTCAAAATCTTACCTCAAAATCTGCAGATGCGGAAATAGTAGGGGCATTCATTTACACTTTCCCATCTTTCATTCAAAAACATATGATGCATTTCATTCAAAAGTTGCAATCGACAAAACAATAAATTTCCTTCCCAATTTCCAGCCCTTGCATATATTACAAAAGTTTTAGGGTTTATCTATATTTGTATTATAAAAAAATGAAGCATTCTAAATCTAAAGAAACAACAGGATGATGATTCTAGGGATCATTTTGCACTCGTAGCAGTAAAAGAAGATATGATTTTGTCGGCTTCTCCATCATTTTTTGCCAGCTCTTCAGGATTTCGCCTAAAAGGCCTCTGCTCAGCTTTTCTTGAGGGGCTCCAGGTGAGCGACTGAAGAAGCTGTAAACCACCGTTGACCCTAGGCACCGAGGATCGAGACTGTGATGTCATGGCCGACACACTGGAATTTCTGACCTCCCCTGAATTAGAACCTCATTTCGCAGGACGCTTCGATATCCCTCCGCTCACCAGCCGGTGACCCGTTTGATGTTGCCGTCAAAGGAAACAATTCAGGTTAAACAACTGCCGTATTCGACGTCTTTCCACCCATAAAAATTAAACGTTTTTAAAAAAAAATCTGAAAGGGATCGAGGGGGAAGAAATGTGCGGATGGATGAGGGGGGAGGACAGGCGATTGAAAATCGAGAACACGATCTATGAAGAAAATAAATTGGAATGTAATGAGAATAGAGTATGAGTAAAATAAATTGATAAAAAAATGCACAAGATGTATTTGATCAACAAATTGATTCACATAAAAGCTCACCGGCCATCTTGAAGATTCAGGGATGAAAAGGAACCCAAGTGCCAAATGCATACAAGGGATTACTCATGCACATCCAAGCAACAACAGAGATGATAAACTTTCAAATTCCTCTAAAGACTGAAAAATGAGAATACACTGAAGTCGCTTTCATCCCAAAGCCACATACCACAAGTTGTCAAAGGCATCCAGGTGAGGAATAGGCCTAACAGAATGTCAGCATAATATCCATCATGAAAGAGAACTTCAACATAAATGGAAAACTGGCTAGTAAGTACTGAGATTAGAAAATTAGTTGTCATTATGCTCATAAAGCCCATGACCTGAAAACTGAGGGTTCAAACCCTGGCCCCACCTATATATAAGATGTAACACACATAATTGGCTTGAAGAATAATGAGTGTTGTCCCTCAAAATTTGCTCGTTATTCTTGATAGAGTTGACAAAAAAATCATCTTGGTTGATAATGCTCATGATTCGCTACATATGGCTAATTCCTCTTTAGTCTTGTAAGTGCCACAAGTACTGGCACTTGCTTAAGAACTGCACCAATAATGTAAAGTATCCAGAGACCTCCAAAGTGATAAAACCAATCTCTCAAAGCAATGCTCAAGACATTGAATTTCTTTTAACCAAATAAGCTTAAAACAATTATCCCACAAAGTAACTCTCCTCTTGTTGTGACACGTCCATATACAGAAAATAAGTTTGTTTCAATGTGTTAAAGAAAAACAAGTACAATCCTCTCCATGGAAAAAATGAGGTGACTCTACCCCCTACATTTTGCAAACACAACTCTCTCTTTAATACACTAACACTTTCTTCTTTAACGTCTTCTCACAAGAATAGGGAGAGGGCTAACACAAGGTAAACAAATAGCTGACAATATTGGTGTGGAGATAGTTTGTCTCGAAAGTAAAGCAATACTTTCTTCTTTCTGACAAGTAATTTTTAAGACTTAAGGAATTTGAGCATATTCATCCTAATAATTTCTTGCCCAACAAAGGTGGGCAAAAAAATTGTGGCAGTCCCCATACAATAAGAAAATTTTCAAGGAACAGAAGAATTGTCCCATGGGATGTGTAGATAAAGGCCACATGCAATTGCCAACTTCTGTTTTTAGTTTGCAAAGAACTCAATCCTTCCACTTCTTGACAGAATTCATTACAAAACTTGTGTCAAACATACATTTTTTGGGCCTAACCAATTGCTCCTCACTCGATTTTGTATGTTAACTTGGTGAATGTTTTACATACTGTTATAGCTGCTGAAATGAAAGCAAACATGTTAAGATATGTTTTGATCTTAAGAGAATGTGTTGCTAATTTGGATTCTTGCATACTGTGATTTATTACATGGGACAACAAATATTGTACTTGTGTGTTTGCTGATGTGACGACAAATTGTCGTATACTTGCTAGCTCTTGTTGCTGATTGACAGCATACCCTGAATCAATTCCATTGATTCAAGTATGCTGAGGTCCTCTTGTGATTTCTGTGTCGATTCACACTTGAACCGGACTGAGATTGTTATGAGCGTGCAGCGCCTGATTGCAGGTGTGAACAGCTAGCACGAAAATGCCAACGACAGGGGTTCGATTCTTGAACCCTGTACTGTCGAATTTGGGACCTCGTGAGGCAAGAAATGCCTGGACACGGGTGGCCTTGGCACGTAATCTGAAGGACGGAACGTCCTGCTCTGCATTAACGTGAATGTTAGTAAGGAGGCTGGATGGAAGTTGTTAGTGTTAGTGGTTAGTGTGAATTAAACCTAAACTAACCCTAAGGCCTAACATACATCCTACACTACTATCCTAAGTGGATTTTTAAATTACAAAAAAAAAAGGGGAAAATAAACCTAAGTTCTAAAACCTAAGGTTAAACTAGGACCTAGGTTGAATACTACTTGCAACCTAAACTAATCCTAATCTAAGGGGTGCGCAGACCCTTGGAGGGAAAGGGATAAGGATGGGAAGGAGGCATTCATTGGCATTTAATGAACTGTCCCTACGTGGACAGCGCCAGTTTTGGCGGGGCAGGTAAGGAATTAGAGGCATCTATTTAGAAATAGAGCCAAATTCAGTTTGCATGGAAATTTTGAAAATTAGAGTTTGCCAACCCAAGTGGCGGTGGCGTGGAAAGTAAGGAAAAAGGGCAGAGCCTTTAATGCATTGATTGTTTCGGTCCTCGCGACCAGCTCGCCTTGGAAACAGCATGAGGGAATTTGATTTTTCATTGTTCGATTTGGTTTTGGCCGAAGTTGCTCTGCATTTGGTTTTTTCTGGTTCAGTCGAACCAGCTCTTAGCATTTGACATTTTTCTTGGAGTTTCGAGGCTGTTGCTAAGCTTGAAGAAGAAAGGAGTGCTGGGAAGTTTGTGTTGTCGTTGTGGAAGGAAAAAACGCGGCAAATAAGGTTTTCTTTGAGCTCTGGAAAAGAAATTTCAGGCATGTTAAGCCCTTCTCTTTAAAAATCTTTGCTTTGATTAAGTGTTTCATTAAAACAACCCTGCTCTTGGGTTTGGATTGTGTGATTTGCTGTTGAGTCGATTCGAATTGGGTTTCATCGATTCTTGTTGCTTTTTGGTTGGAAAATGATATGATGAATCGTTCTGGTTGCTTGGTTTCGGTGTGTTTTTGCTCGAATCAAGTTGGGAATGATTTATCATGTGGTTGTTGACAGTATTGTGGAATGAAATAGACATTTTCTTTCTCTGTACATGTTGTATGAATTGGAACAGCAATTTGTTTTAATCTTTTCCTTACAGTGTAATCGTTTTCTTTCTTTGTTGTGCTTGGAATCACTATTGCATGTAAAGGGAAAAGGGAAATACAAATCGTGATTATATTGCTATGATTGGGAACCGATGACTCTTGCTATTATTTGGAAATAATATGAATCATCGTTATTGGTCGTCGAGTTTGATTGTCCTTGTATTTTATTGAATGAAATACCTTCTGTCGAGCTAGATGTTTAACAAGTAATGGGAAAACGTCATATATATCTTAAGACTGCATGCATGTTATATGAGTTGTGTCGCTTATGATTTGGGTTTGTCGACCCTTCTTTGTCTTTTCTTTTGGAAATGATAGGAAAATCGCTCCCGTTCTTTGTGTCTAACTCTGCTTGCTCTTCTTGAATGGAAATACCTCCATGAGGTGCTTTGGTTATGGGTATTGTATGAAAATTTTAATTGGTTATTCTTGTGGAATGGAAGGTAAAACTGTACAGCTAGTATGGGTTATTCTATTGCTGTATTATTGTTGTTGTCATCTGAACTGCGATATGATTGTATTGGTTGTAAGAACGGCTTGAGGTCGTTTCTCTACTGAAGCTTTCTTTGAAGGAAATAGTTTCCTCCTCTCTCTCTGCTGTGTTGATTGTGATGAATACAACATTGTTTCTTTTGTTTGAGCATACAAATTGCCATGGAGAAAGAAATGATAATATGTCTTTGACTGTTCTTTCCTTTCTTGCTTAAAAGGGAAATAAGACTTCCTCTTCCTTCTGCTGTTTTGAATTATGAGGAAATGGCATCTTGTATTTTAAAAGGGAATGGGCATTAGACTTTTATATGAGTGTTTATGGGAATTGGAAAAGAAATAGCTTTCCCTCTGAAATTGTAATGAATAAGGTGATCTTGCTAGGAAAGTATGAAGATTAGTTATGTTGATCAATGCTGAACGGTCTTTGAGAATGGACTGTTTTGGTGGTTACGAATTAGTTTGAATTGCTGGGCAAGGAATACATGCAATGAAATTTTGTCATGCAATGGGAGTTGCCTTGACTGTACTAGGTTCATATTTTGCCATCCTGTACGGTTATTTTGCTAAAGGTAATGACGTCTGATTATTGCATTCTGGAAGTTGTGCATACTGTTATGAAACTGGAAAATGGATTGGGTAGAATCATTGTTGGAAGGAAATCCTTCTTCTGCCTGCTGTTTTAACTTGATGAAATTCATAGTCATGTGAATAATGGACTTGCTGTAGGTAACAGCAATGAATAAATGTTATTCTGAACGGGGTACGTTCCTAGAATTAGATAATCATGTGATTAACTGACTGCATGATTGAAATACTGTTTCTGTTTAGTATGCAGCGAAAGAAATATGGTTTCTTTTATTATGGTAAATACATGGTAGGCAGCCTTATATTGTTTGATCTTGGATATACCTAATGTTGTACTAATCTGTTTCGGATCTTTATATGAGTCGATTCAAATGAAGTATGGATATGAATGGTGAATTCTTCCTGTTTTCATTTAAAGCTGATTATAAATGAAGTTATCCTTCTTTCACGGAAAGTGAATTCCGAATGGATTTTGTAAGTTTCACTCTGAATCAAGTTATCTTGAATTGATTTTCGTTTGGGTTCCACTTTGTTAGGACAGGTTATGTGGAAGGAAATAGAGATATGAATGAATGACTTAAAAAAGTGATCTTTTCTTCTTTCATTTAGTTGGAAATCGGAATTCGTGAATAATGAATTTTATAGTGCTTAGATGGGAGCAACTATATGCATTGCTGTTCGCTTTCTTATCCGTATCTTGAATGCTTTGAATTTAATATGCTTCATGAACGGAAAGGAAAGTAATGAATTTATATTTCAGTTAGTTTCATCCTTTGCATTTGCTATTAATGAAAGGCGTGGAAAGGATAATGATGCTATAGGCAACAAGCTACTTGTATTCCTAACTTTACAAATATTGTAAATTGATACTTGCAATGATTATGTGGAAACGGACAGCGGTCCCTTGGCGATGTGATGATAGTTTTGATAGTTCAGTTGTTATGCTGATCTTTCTTCTGTGCCTATTTCGTGATTGATGTTTAACTGTCGTTTCATAAAAGCAGGGTTCTTTTATTGAAACAGTTAGTTGAAGCACCCTATTTTAAGGATAAGTGCTTAATATGCTCAGTTCAATCGAATTCCGCAATTCATTTTGCAGATGGAATTTGATTAGAATGAAGACTTGGCTGTTTTCTGATGCTTTTGATTTGATAATGAATTGTAATTGTTGCTTTTATTCCTCTTCGAGGAATTGTGAAAAGAAGAAAATATATTCTTCTGTCCATGAGTTGTATGGATGTTTTGTATAAACTATGCCCAATCAGTTGGATTGGCAAATGTACAAATTATGACTTGAAATATTGAATACAATTACAAGTGTGATATTTTCGATAATTATATCAGTTTGATATTGTTGTTAAATTGGAAATATGATGTTATTTCTTGATTTGGAATTGTTTCATTGTCCTTGGATGGATGCTGAATTGAAACTGATATCTGTTCTTACTTAAATGCAACTTTTAAGTTGAAAAGTGCAATTAGTTCATACTTGGGTAAAGATGAATTTTTAATTGACATTAGAAAGGATTAAGAAGAATATGATT
The DNA here is from genome assembly GCA_018340775.1 of Taxus wallichiana var. yunnanensis. Lineage (NCBI taxonomy): Eukaryota > Viridiplantae > Streptophyta > Pinopsida > Cupressales > Taxaceae > Taxus > Taxus wallichiana. The sequence continues at coordinate 593,922,362 of CM031234.1, read as the reverse complement.
CCATAATCAGAAGGTATTCAGGATTAGCTTAGGAGCTAAGGAATATCAATTCAACTTCGGAGTAATCGAACTTCGCTTTCGAACTCCATTTATGATCCCGTTTGATAAAATTCAGAATAAAGGATATAGGATAAATATATCCACAACTAATGGACCTTAACTATATAACGTTAAGGAGAACAAATGAATTCATTTCTCGAAGTTTAGACCTCGTTTGAATGACGTCTAATAAGTTAATATTCTGAAATTAGTTGCAGTTGGAAAAATCTTGGCTAAGTTTAATAGGTTAAACTTATTACGTCCGTCGGTACGGACTGCTTAATCCAATGATTAAGAAATAAACCAAGTAAGGAAATGTAGCCCTTCGATACGAAGGAGAAGATACATAACAAACTAATGGACGGTTTAGTCCCTCTTAGTTATATACAACTGCAACGGAAACGAGGATCAAGGGATCAGCACGAATGCTGAAAGTTGATTTTAATTATTAACTCGTGGCTAAGTCACTTGAGCAGGATGTGTATTCTCGATGGGTGGATTCTGCAGGACATTGGCATACGCCAGCTACAGCAAGGTGTCCTCATGAAGACGGGGTCTTCATGACGACACAATGTTGCAGCTGACATATAGCAATGCCCTCCCGAATTAAAACATTTAGAATACATAGGCTGAATGTGTAGATCTTAGCAGGGGGATAGGGTATGATCTGGTATACGGAGTGACTCCGGAATACTAAAGACAAATAGACACACGGAGTCGTGGGGTAACGACACCGTATGTCTGCGTATCTTTAGTTACCAGGAGTGCCTTCCTATACCCGTTCATATTACTAGCTGGAATTGAAAGTTTAAAACTGACCTTAAACGATGAGGACTGGTAGGAGCCAGGAAAGACCATTCTAGATAACAGGTGAAGTGAAGTGAAGGACGTATTCCGTAGATGTGTATCACATCCAGGAATATGATCATGCAAAGCATGTGAAAATCTTTGGCCAAAGTATCGCAATTCTTTGGTTGCGTTGTCCTTATCACTTAATTTAAGATGCGGATGTCGATGAATATCGATGATATTCGAGATAGGCTTCTTAAATGGATCACTTCGATAACCGGGAAGGTTATGAGAACAGTATATATAATATACTATGCATAAACAAACATGAAGGATCGGTTGTTGCTTGAGTCATGAACATGAAGGATCGGTTGTTGCTTAGAGTCATGAAATGAAGGATCGTTGAAACTCCGAGCCATGAAAATGGAAGATCGGCAGTTCATCGAGTCATTTACAACAGCATATAGAATCTGTTATAAGATTGAATGGCATTGAATGTGTGTTCCATATTGTAAATATGCGAACAGGGAACATTCGTTTTAAAAAGGAATTGTGTGATCCAAACTGTGTTGTTTGGGCAGAGAACAATTATTAAAACTTGAACGTGTGTTTGAATTTTATAATTCATAACAGTGAACGTTATCAAAAAAAAAAAAAAAAAAAATTCCCTTGTTCTGGTGTTCTGAAATGAGGATGTTACATCTTGGTATCAGAGCTGAAGGTTACAGCTCTTGGACCTAATGAGTCCACGATATTAATAAAGTTTACATTTTCTTATTGAACAGAAAATGGTCAGGACAAGAGGGAATGCTGCGAATAACCCGTTGCAGGGTGGAGAAGCAAAGAATCTGCCCAAAAGCTGGATGAAATCCTTGCTGCCCTACTTGAAACGAGGGATCGTTTGACTGTCTTTGGAACAATAGTCAATGGGCAATGAAGAGGAGGGAATGAAGCTGAAATAAATGATCAGCTGCCTCCTGTGGACAACATCAACGGAGGGAATCCGGGTGTTGATGATAATAATGTAATTGCTCCTAATCCCCCAAAAATAAGAGGGCAAGATTAGCAGCTGAACTTACAAATGATATAAAGAGAATAAGTCCTCCAAAGTTTGATGGAACAACTCTTGGGGACGGAGCCGAGAACTGCTCATGAAATGGAGAAATACTTTGCACAAGAAACTTCTCCGAAGAGACTAAAGCGATATGGGAGCATATCGCTTTCTCATGAAGCATCATCATGGTGGGACAACCGCAAGGTTGAGTTGAATATTGTCGAATCAGACATAACTTGGGATCAATTTAAGGGTTATTTTAGGCAATGATGGCTGCCTCAACTCTATTTTGATAGGAAAATGACTGAATTTCAGAACTGGTCGCAAGGAAGGTTATCGGTAACGGAATACTTTGGGAAGGGTTTACTAAACTCCTTAAGTATGTGCCGCAGTACCAAGCTGTGACGAAGTTCAGAATACGGAAATTCATAATGGGACTGAATCCCATCATTGGTGGCGAAGTGGATGTCCACGGCCCAACCACCATGGATGGAGTTGTCGAAAAGGCAATCAGACAGGAACAGAAATTGAGAGCAATATCTGCTCACAGGGAAGAGATAAGGAAGAAGATTCCCAATCCTTCTTCGTCTCTTGCACCAAAAAGGGGACCTTGGAAAAGGTTTGGTGTGAAAAATAAAATTGTTGTAGATAACAACAAGAAACCTATGATGAATAGACCTGTAAATAGCGTGCGGAACAGCTTCCCAAAAGTTAATGGCATTGGACAGAAGTCCTATGGAAGCCAGAATGATAACTTTAAGGCTGGAAATAAATTTGAGCCTAGAAAAGGGCCAGCTGGAGGATGCTTCAACTGTGGAAAGGACCACTATGCGAATCACTGTCCTCTGAAGAAGGATGATCGCGGACAACAGCATAGGATACATGCTGCAGTGGCTAACAGACAAGCTGAAAAGCAAGTGACGCCCATAGAAGTTACGGGTAAGTTATTCGGTAAACCTGTAGTTGTACTTTTTGATACTGGAGCTACAGAATGTTTTATTTCTACTAAACTTGCCTTGAAATTAAAAAGAAAGGCTGCAAGAATGGATAAAACATGGACAGTGCATTATGGGAATAATGTTGTCCATACAGTCGAAATGTGCCTTTTTGGGGCAATTCTTGATCTGCCTGGTTTCTCCACCGAAGTTGATTTGTATGTCACTCCTCTAGGATCATATGATATCATTATTGGAGTTAACTGGTTGGCTGAACATAAGGCAAAGGTCGACTGTTATGAAAAACAAATCTGTTGCCTTGATGACCTGCAGAAAGCAGCAGTCATTCAAGGTGTAAAACGGGAAGTTGCAGTCAGGAAACTGACGGCTATGCAACTAAAGAGGGCTAAAAACAGAGGCTGCACCTTGTATGCGGTAAAAATGACAGAAAATGAAGAGGAAGATAATGATTTCATGGAAAGATATCCATTGTTGAGGGATTTTCGTGATGTATTTCCGGAGGAATTGCCGGGTCTTCCGCCCAAACGTGAGTTTGACTTCGCTATAGAGATCAAGCCAGGAACGGAACCCATATCTAAGGCACCTTATAGAATGACTACCATTGAGTTGGTAGAGCTGAAGGCTCAGTTACAAGAACTCCTGACTAAGGGGCTGATCAGACCGAGCGTCTCACCTTGGGGAGCGCCGGTAATTTTCGTAAAGAAAAAGGATGGCACCTTGAGGTTGTGCATTGATTACAGAATGCTGAACAAAGCAACCATTAAAAATCGATACCCACTTCCTAGGATTGATGATCTGTTTGATCAGATGCGAGGAGCATCAGTCTATTCAAAAATAGACTGCGATCAGGGTACCATCAGCTGAGAATAAAAGAGGAAGATATTCATAAAACAGCTTTTAGAACAAGGTATGGGCATTATGAGTTCACGGTGTTGCCTTTTGGGCTGACTAATGCACCTGCCGCCTTCATGAATCTAATGAATAACATTTTTCAAGAATACTTAGACAAGTTTGTGCTTGTATTCTTAGACGACATTCTTATATACTCTAAAAATGTCGAAGAGCACCAAGAACATCTCAGGATAGTGCTGGAAATCTTAAGAAAGAGGAAGTTGTATGGCAAACTGTCCAAATGTTCCTTTTATGATGCAGAGGTGCATTATTTGGGACACGTTATAAGCAAAGACGGGATAGCTGTTGACCCTTCAAAGATCACAGCTATAACTGAGTGGCCTGCGCCTAAGAACGTGCATGAAGTGAGGAGCTTCATGGGCTTGGCTGGATATTATCGAAAGTTCGTCAAGGACTTTTCAAAAATTGCTGCCCCAATCACTTCGTTGCAAAAGAAAGAAAAGAAATTTGTCTGGACAGACAAATGTGAATCTGCCTTTAAAAAGTTAAAGGAACAGTTAACTACTGCACCTATTTTGACTGTACCTGATCCAAATGGAGATTTTATGGTTGTAACGGACGCCTCAGGAGAAGGCCTTGGAGGTATTCTGTTACAAAATAACCATGTTATCGCTTATGAAAGCAGAAAGCTTAAGTTACATGAACAGAACTATGCTCCACACGATCTTGAGCTCGCTGCCATTGTTCATGCGCTTCAAATATGGAGGCATTACCTTCTTGGCAAGCCCTTTGAATTAAAAACAGACCATCTGGGGCTGAAGTATATTTTTACTCAGCCAAATCTGAATGCAAGGCAACGAAGATGGTTAGAATTTCTGTCTCAGTATGATTTTGAAATAAGCTACATTAAGGGCAAGGAAAATAGAGTAGCAGATGCTCTGAGTCGAAGGAAGCATATCTCTGCTCTTATAACGTTAAGAACTCAGTTTAAGGATGAGGTAAAAGATGCCTTGGAATCAGATCCTTATTTCCAGCAAGTCAAATCAGCACTTGCTGCAGACCCGCAGGACATCAGGTATAAAGGATTCCGTTTTGATAACGAAGGAGTTCTGAGGTTCGAAAACAGGGTATATGTACCTGTGGCAAATGACTTAAGAGGGAAATTGTTAACTGAATTCCATAATTCACCTTTTTCTGGACACCCTGGCATTACAAAAATGCTCGCTGATCTTAAGCAGCAATATTTTTGGAAGGGAATGAAAAAGGATGTGGTAGAGTTTGTAACACACTGCTTGGAATGTCAGCGTGTTAAAGCGGAACATATGCACCCTTCTGGATTATTGTATCCCCACAGCATTCCGCAGTATAAATGGCAAGTGATAACGATGGATTTCGTTCAAGGATTGCCTATGTCAAGAAATAAACATGACATTATCCTGGTTGTAGTCGACAAATTGACCAAAGTGGCACACTTCATTGCTGGTAATTTGAAGGACGATGCACCAGTGTTAGCAAGAAGATTTGTACATGAAATCTTGATTGCATGGAATACCGGAATTAATCATATCGGACAGAGATCCGAGGATGACATCAAGGTTTTGGCAAACGCTTAATGCAGCCTTGGGAACTAAATTAAACTTCAGTTCTGCATATCATCCAGAAACGGATGGACAGACTGAGAGAGTTAATCAAGTTTTAGAGGACATGCTAAGGATGTATTGCATGGACCAGCAGTATAAATGGGAGGAATACCTTCCGCTGGTAGAATTTGCTTACAATAACACCTATCATGCCTCTTTAAAAATGGCGCCCTTTGAAGCATTGTATGGAAGAAAATGCAGAACCCCTGTCAGCTGGGACAACGTTGAAGACAGAGAGGTAATTGGGCCAGAAATCCTTATGGAAATGGAACAGCAAATCAAAATGATTCGGGAACATCTAAAGGAGGCTGCCAATAGGCAAAAGAGCTATGCAGACTTGAAGCGGGTTGACAGGCATTATAAACTTGGAGAGAAGGTCTTTCTTCGGGTGAAGCCGAAAAAGAGCTCCATAACTTTTGGCAAGGCTGCCAAGTTGTCGCCACGTTACGTGGGACCTTTTGAAATTATTGAAATAATCAACCCTGTAGCTTATCGTCTAGCATTACCTCCTGCCTTGTCTCAAATGCATGATGTTTTTCATATTTCTTTGCTTAAGAAATACGTGACAGATTTATCCCATGTGCTAAATTGGAATTCCTTGCAGGTCCAAGACCCAGGAATAATCGTGGTTAAGCCCATTCGAGTCTTGGGAACTCGCCAGCTTGATTGTACTTGAGAAATCGCAAGTGAACCAATGTAAGGTCCAAAGGGGGACCGGTTCAGTAAGAAAGTGCAACTTGGGAGAATCTCGAAGAAATGAGATCTACTTTTCCACACCTGTTTAACTGAATTTGAAATTCAGAGAACTGATAATTTTACCAAATTTAGACAATTATTAGTCTATTGTACAGTTGTCTTAAAACACTGTTTTTAAGAGAGAATCTGTTTTTGGTATGAACTTATGAACGAAAGGACAATAACTGAACTTTGTCCTAGGAACTCCTTGATTTGTTAATCTGATCATCGGGACGATGATTCTTTAAGGAGGGAAGAATGTAACACTCTGATTTTGTATGTTAACTTGGTGAATGTTTTACATACTGTTATAGCTGCTTGAAATGAAAGCAAACATGTTAAGATATGTTTTGATCTTAAGAGAATGTGTTGCTAATTTGGATTCTTGCATACTGTGATTTATTACATGGGACAACAAATATTGTACTTGTGTGTTTGCTGATGTGACGACAAATTGTCGTATACTTGCTAGCTCTTGTTGTTGATTGACAGCATACCCTGAATCAATTCCATTGATTCAAGTATGCTGAGGTCCTCTTGTGATTTCTGTGTCGATTCACACTTGAACCGGACTGAGATTGTTATGAGCGTCAGCGCCTGTTTGCAGTGTGAACAACTAGCACGAAAATGCCAACGACAGGGGTTCGATTCTTGAACCCTGTACTGTCGAATTTGGGACCTCGTGAGGCAAGAAATGCCTGGACACGGGTGGCCTTGGCACGTAATCTGAAGGACGGAACGTCCTGCTCTGCATTAACGTGAATGTTAGTAAGGAGGCTGGATGGAAGTTGTTAGTGTTAGTGGTTAGTGTGAATTAAACCTAAACTAACCCTAAGGCCTAACATACATCCTACACTACTATCCTAAGTGGATTTTTAAATTACAAAAAAAAAAGGGAAAATAAACCTAAGTTCTAAAACCTAAGGTTAAACTAGGACCTAGGTTGAATACTACTTGCAACCTAAACTAATCCTAATCTAAGGGGTGCGCAGACCCTTGGAGGGAAAGGGATAAGGATGGGAAGGAGGCATTCATTGGCATTTAATGAACTGTCCCTACGTGGACAGCGCCAGTTTTGGCGGGGCAGGTAAGGAATTAGAGGCATCTATTTAAAAATAGAGCCAAATTCAGTTTGCATGGAAATTTTGAAAATTAGAGTTTGCCAACCCAAGTGGCGGTGGCGTGGAAAGTAAGGAAAAAGGCAGAGCCTTTAATGCATTGATTGTTTCGGTCCTCGCGACCAGCTCGCCTTGGAAACAGCATGAGGGAATTTGATTTTTTTCATTGTTCGATTTGGTTTTGGCCGAAGTTGCTCTGCATTTGGTTTTTTGGTCTGGTTCAGTCGAACCAGCTCTTAGCATTTGACATTTTTCTTGGAGTTTCGAGGCTGTTGCTAAGCCTGAAGAAGAAAGGAGTGCTGGGAAGTTTGTGTTGTCGTTGTGGAAGGAAAAACGCGGCAAATAAGGTTTTCTTTGAGCTCTGGAAAAGAAATTTCAGGCATGTTAAGCCCTTCTCTTTAAAAATCTTTGCTTTGATTAAGTGTTTCATTAAAACAACCCTGCTCTTGGGTTTGGATTGTGTGATTTGCTGTTGAGTCGATTCGAATTGGGTTTCATCGATTCTTGTTGCTTTTTGGTTGGAAAATGATATGATGAATCGTTCTGGTTGCTTGGTTTCGGTGTGTTTTTGCTCGAATCAAGTTGGGAATGATTTACTGCGGTGGTTGTTGACTGTATTGTGGGATAAAATAGACCTTTTCTTCCTCTGTACATGTTGTATGAAGTGGAACAGACTGTTTAATCTTTTCCTTACAGTGTAATCATTTTCTTTGCTGTTGTGCTTGGAACTGCTATTGCATGTAAAGGGAAAATGGAAATACAGTCGTGATTATATTGCTATGATTGGGAACCGATGACTCTTGCTATTATTTGGAAATAATATGAATCATCGTTATTGGTCGCTGAGTTCGACTGTCCTTGTATTTTATTGAATGAAATACCTTCCTGTCGAGCTAGATGTTTAACAGTAATGGGAAAACGTCATATATATCTTAAGACTGTGCATGTTATATGAGTTGTGTCGCTATGATTTGGGTTTGTCGACCCTTGCTGTCTTTTCTTTTGGAAATGATAGGAAAATCGTTCCCCGTTGCTGTGTCTAACTGTCTTGCTCTTCTTGAATGGAAATACCTCCATGAGGTGCTGGTTATGGGTATTGTATGAAAATTTTAACTTGGTTATTCTTGTGGAATGGAAGGTAAAACTGTACAGCTAGTATGGGTTATTCTATTGCTGTATTATTGTTGTTGTCATCTGAACTGCGATATGATTGTATTGGTTGTAAGAACGGCTTGAGGTCGTTTCTCTACTGAAGCTTTCTTTGAAGGAAATAGTTTCCTCCTCTCTCTCTGCTGTGTTGATTGTGATGAATACAACATTGTTTCTTTTGTTTGAGCATACAAATTGCCATGGAGAAAGAAATGATAATATGTCTTTGACTGTTCTTTCCTTTCTTGCTTAAAAGGGAAATAAGACTTCCTCTTCCTTCTGCTGATTTTGAATTATGAGGAAATGGCATCTTGTATTTTAAAAGGGAATGGGCATTAGACTTTTATATGAGTGTTTATGGGAATTGGAAAAGAAATAGCTTTCCCTCTGAAATTGTAATGAATAAGGTGATCTTGCTAGGAAAGTATGATGATTAGTTATGTTGATCAATGCTGATCGGTCTTTTGAGATTGGACTGTTTTGGTGGTTACGAATTAGTTTGAATTCTTTGGGAAAGGAATACATGCAATGAAATTTTGTCATGCAATGGGAGTTTCCTTGACTGTACTAGGTTCATATTTTTCCATCCTGTACGGTTATTTTGCTAAAGGTAATGACGTCTGATTTTGCATTCTGGAGTTGTGCATACTATTATGAACTTGGAAAATGGATTGGGTAGAATCATTGTTGGAAGGAAATCCTTCTTCTGCCTGCTGTTTTAACTTGATGAAATTCATAGTCATGTGAATAATGGACTTGCTGTAGGTAACAGCAATGAATAAATGTTATTCTGAACGGGGTACGTTCCTAGAATTAGATAATCATGTGATTAATTGACTGCATGATTGAAATACTGTTTCTGTTTAGTATGCAGCGAAAGAAATATGGTTTCTTTTATTATGGTAAATACATGGTAGGCAGCCTTATATTGTTTGATCTTGGATATACCTAATGTTGTACTAATCTTTTTGGATCTTTATATGAGTCTGATTCAAATGAAGTATGGATATGAATGGTGAATTCTTCCCTGTTTTCATTTAAAGCTGATTATAAATGAAGTTATCCTTACTGCCGGAAAGTGAATTCCGAATGGATTTTGTAAGTTTCACTCTGAACTGTTATCTTGAATTGATTTTCGTTTGGGTTCCACTGTTAGGACAGTTATGTGGAAGGAAATAGAGATATGAATGAATGACTTGGAAAAGTGATCTTTTCTTCTTTCATTTAGTTGGAAATCTGGAATTCGTGAATAATGAATTTTATAGTGCTTAGATGGGAGCAACTATATGCATTGCTGTTCGCTTTCTTGTCTGTACTTGAATGCTTTGAATTTAATATGCTTCATGAACGGAAAGGAAAGTAATGGATTTATATTTCAGTTAGTTTCATCCTTTGCATTTGCTATTAATGAAAGGCGTGGAAAGGATAACTGGATGCTATAGGCAGCAAGCTACTTGTATTCCTAACTTTACAAATATTGTAAATTGATACTTGCAATGATTATGTGGGAACGGGACAGCAGTCCCTTGGCTGATTGTGATGATAGTTTTGATAGTTCAGTTGTTATGCTGATCTTTCTTCTGTGCCTATTTCGTGATTGATGTTTAACTGTCGTTTCATAAAAGCAGGGTTCTTTTATTGAAACAGTTAGTTGAAGCACCCTATTTTAAGGATAAGTGCTTAATATGCTCAGTTCATTGAACTGACCCGTGCAATTCATTTTGCAGATGGAATTTGATTAGAATGAAGACTTGGCTGTTTTCTGATGCTTTTGATTTGATAATGAATTGTAATTGTTGCTTTTATTCCTCTTCGAGGAATTGTGAAAAGAAGAAAATATATTCTTCTGTCCATGAGTTGTATGGATGTTTTGTATAAACTATGCCCAATCAGTTGGATTGGCAAATGTACAAATTATGACTTGAAATATTGAATACAATTACAAGTGTGATATTTTCGATAATTATATCAGTTTGATATTGTTGTTAAATTGGAAATATGATGTTATTTCTTGATTTGGAATTGTTTCATTGTCCTTGGATGGATGCTGAATTGAAACTGATATCTGATTCTTACTTAAATGCAACTTTTAAGTTGAAAAGTGCAATTAGTTCATACTTGGGTAAAGATGAATTTTTAATTGACATTAGAAAGGATTAAGAAGAATATGATTCCATAATCAGAAGGTATTCGGGATTAGCTTAGGAGCTAAGGAATATCAATTCAACTTCGGAGTAATCGAACTTCGCTTTCGAACTCCATTTATGATCCCGTTTGATAAAATTCAGAATAAAGGATATAGGATAAATATATCCACAACTAATGGACCTTAACTATATAACGTTAAGGAGAACAAATGAATTCATTTCTCGAAGTTTAGACCTCGTTTGAATGACGTCTAATAAGTTAATATTCTGAAATTAGTTGCAGTTGGAAAAATCTTGGCTAAGTTTAATAGGTTAAACTTATCACGTCCGTCGGTACGGACTGCTTAATCCAATGATTAAGAAATAAACCAAGTAAGGAATTGTAGCCCTTCGATACGAAGGAGAAGATACATAGCAAACTAATGGACGGTTTAGTCCCTCTTAGTTATATACAACTGCAACGGAAACGAGGATCAAGGGATCAACACGAATGCTGAAAGTTGATTTTAATTATTAACTCGTGGCTAAGTCACTTGAGCAGGATGTGTATTCTCGATGGGTGGATTCTGCAGGACATTGGCATCGCGCCATTTCTGACAAGGTGTCCTCATGAAGACGGGGTCTTCATGACGACACAATGTTGCAGCTGACATATAGCAATGCCCTCCCGAATTAAAACATTTAGAATACATAGGCTGAATGTGTAGATCTTAGCGGGGGATAGGGTATGATCTGGTATACGGAGTGACTCCGGAATACTAAAGACAAATAGACACACGGAGTCGTGGGGTAACGACACCGTATGTCTGCGTATCTTTAGTTACTGGGAGTGCCTTCCTATACCCGTTCATATTACTAGCTGGAATTGAAAGTTTAAAACTGACCTTAAACGATGAGGACTGGTAGGAGCCAGGAAAGACCATTCTAGATAACAGGTGAAGTGAAGTGAAGGACGTATTCCGTAGATGTGTATCACATCCAGGAATATGATCATGCAAAGCATGTGAAAATCTTTGGCCAAAGTATCGCAATTCTTTGGTTGCGTTGTCCTTATCACTTAATTTAAGATGCAGGATGTCAGATGAATATCGATATGAGATATTTAGATAGGCTTCTTAAATGGATCACTTCGATAACCGGGGAAGGTTATGAGAACAGGTATATATAATATACTATGCATAAACAAACATGAAGGATCGGTTGTTGCCGAGTCATGAAATGAAGGATCGTTGAAACTCCGAGCCATGAAAATGGAAGATCGGTAGTTCATCGAGTCATTTACAAAGCATATATAGAATCTGTTTAAGATTGAATGGCATTGAATGTGTGTTCCATATTGTAAATATGCGAACAGGGAACATTCGTTTTAAAAGGAATTGTGTGATCCAAACTGTGTTGTTTGGGCAGAGAACAATTATTAAAACTTGAACGTGTGTTTGAATTTTATAATTCATAACAGTGAACGTTATCAAAAAAAAAAAAAAAAAAAAAAATTTCCCTTGTTACGGTGTTCGAAATGAGGATGTTACATGCTCTCTAAGTTCTACAGGCACCAAGCAAGCATCTCCATACATTATTGATATCAAGATTTACCGTCATTTCATTGATAAAATATTTTTCCTCTCCCGATCGCCTAACATGACCAAGAATATCAACCATGCAACCATAGTGCTCTATTGTAGGTATGATATGGTAACATGCACTCATACTATTAAAATATCGCTACCTTTCATTCACTAAGCCAACATGGCAACATGCAAATAAGACTCCAACTAAGGTAATATGATTTGGTTTTGTACCGGAGCATTACATTTGTTCGAAGAGCTTGAGGGCCTCCTGAGTAGAGCCATGCATGACATATGCTTCAATCATTGGAGTTCAGGAGACCATGTCTCTTTGACACATTTTTTCAAACACAATGAATGCATTTTCTATGCTACCACATTTTGTGTACATGTGTACAAGGGCACTTGCTATAAAGACATTCGACTGAACCCCACTCTTGGTTATCTATTTATGTATTTATTTACCCTGCTTTAGAGCTGTCAAGCTAGCACATGTTGGAAGAACACTGGAAAATGTCATTACATTTGGCTTCACACCCTCCAACTGCATTTGTTCAAAAAACTTCAGGGCATCCTCCCCATGCCCATTTTGTGCATATCCAATAATCATTGCATTCCAAGATGCAACAAGTCGATCAGGCATTATTTCAAATAACTTCATAGCCTCATCCAAGAACCCATTATGTGCATATACTAAAAGCATGGCATTCGAAACATAACTACCATTAGGCATCCTATTAAAAAACTCTAACGCTTGATCAACATGTCTATTATGCCCATATGTTGCAATCATTGTTGTCCATGAAACGTCATCTTGCTTAGGCATCTTCTCAAAGTTCCTCAAAGCTTCCTCAAAATTCCCATTATGTACATAACCTGCAATCATTGCATTCCATGACACAATACTCCATCCAGGCATTTTGTCAAACAGGTAGCGTGCTTTCTTTAAATTCCCACATTTTGCATACATGTCTACAAGGGCATTTCCAACATACAAATCCAAATAAAACCCACTTCTAACTATCTTTTCATGAACCTCCCTCAGAATATTATAGTTCATGCAAGGTGGGAGAATGCTAGAAAAGGTAAATTGATCGGGTTTAGTGCATGTTCTCCACATTTTCTTTAAAAGAGCTAAAACATCTTCAACATGTTCATACCTGGTATAAGCTGTAATCATAGCAGTCCGCGAGATGACACACGGACTAAGCATTTGGTCCAAAACTCTGCGAGCATCCGACAAACTCTTGCACTTGGAATAACAATCAATTAGTGATTTCATCCTCACTCAAACTCTTCCAGAACTGAATTTGCATTCAGAAACAAAGAAAATTAAAGCCAATCAAATAGTTCAAATCAATTATGCTTGAAATAAAGTCATACCTGTACCAGAAACACTTGAAAACCTACTATGTGAAACCCACTGCGTACGAGGATCTTGGTGTGAACGACATGACGGAGATTCCAGGCGCGGCGAGACGGCGAATACTTGGACCGCATGGCGAACGCATAGTAAGGATCCAAAGAAGTGCAGAGGAAGGCACGAACAAAGGTCTCAAGTGATGAACGAGCCCGATGGTATGAAGTTTATGTTTCTTTGCATCTGAAACAGCCAAAATTCTTTGAAAATTTAAAATACCTAAAATCTTAAACGGTAAGGATCACCTGAAATGGAAGCTGACGCAAATTCGAAAGATCACAAACAAATTTCCGTCAAGAAAATGTTCTCCGCACCGACTCCAATGAACGCTAATGAAGTTCCTTTGTTTGTATTCGCAAGTAAATTTATTCTTTCATGATTATTGTTGTTGAAATCTCCACGCAGGGTTTCGACCACAAGATCCAGCGAGTGATTTCTAAGGCAACGGCAGCAGAGGTGAACACCTAAAAACCGAAAAAGGAACTTAAAATAGCCGGAAAATGCGAAAAACATCCAGACGGCTAGACAACCGTATAACCGTCAAATTTAACACTCTTGCAGAAGCGTCTGGAGGTCCTTTTCGATAGGGAACGCCTTGGCGTAATAATAGATACGAGATGGTAATGGGTGTTCATACTTATAAATTTATTGATCCACGTCATATTTATTTATTTTCTTTATTTCCTATTATGTTATCCTATTGCAAATAGGATAATACATATCCACTATTCATATGTGCACCATTAGGTGTTGTTTATAGTAATAAGAGATAAAATATAAAATATACAAATAAATTATAATATTTACATGTATTTATAAATGATGAAATTTAAATTATAATTCTTAATGTCTTCTATTTTAGAATTATTCTTTTAGTATCTATGCAAAGTATTCCAAAGGATTTGTAATATTTTGCAGAGAAAAATAACTAGTGAAAATATTAAAATAGGGGATGGTGATTTATTTCCCTTTTCTAATTAGCTTTACTATTTGATTTTTATAATGTAGCACACATTGACTCTTGGTGCATTAAGCAACCATAAATAATTTATAAAAGATGTAAGAAGCCACTAGTCCTCAATAATTCAATCATCTAGCTAGGGCTCCTACCCTCAAATTTACCAACTAAATATAGTCTTCATATATCTAAAGAACATTACTAATTATTTTAAAGAAAACTTATGTATTTACTCATGCTTTTGTTGGTGTGTATCAATTTGAAATAAATCCAATTTTGTAAAAATCTTTGCAAACTTTACAAGCTTAGTATTGGAATTTTTAGAGAATTCTTGTAGTCTTGTCATAAGATTGGCATTGGAATGTAATGTTATTTTCCCGAGTGTGTAATTTTTTCTCACATAAATAGAAGTGTAACCCTTTATTAGACATTGTTAAAACTATGTGTTAGATCTTACTTCAATGAGACTCAACTCTAAAATTGTGGAGGTGTGGGATTGTTGTCATGTGAAATAAACAGCATGAAAATTGAAAATTTTGAAGCATGACAACTAAGCCCCTAATTGAAAATTAGGCTTCCTAGTCACTATGCACTCTTCTAGCCAGCCTACCCTCAGTTGGACCTTTACCCCGCCTTAAAAGAAATTCCTAACAAGTCCATTTAGTGTGTTTCAATGTGTAGGAAGGAATACTTGAGCTGACAATTGAATCACTACAACAAGGGGGCATATTTAGACATAAAATAGAGACAAAACTATAGTTTTTGTCTCTAAATTCTCTCCTCTAATATTTTATATTATATTTAAACTTTTCACTTTTATGGGTGGCATAATATTGAAGCGAGAAAAAAATTATTGCACCATGAATGTTTGGCGCAGATCTTCCGGGCATGAGGTGCAGGAACCCTAAGCTGGTGATCACCAGAGGCGTCGAGGAAATGGAGCTGATGCAGGCATAAACGCCAGGTATCTTTGTTTTCTGTTGCCTTCTTCCGCTGTACATGGAAAATATCAATTCTTCTGCATCTTCTTATTATTGTCTGTGATTTCCCTGTTTTTCACATTTTAGTGGTTTTTTCACATTTCGGTGGATTTTTTCAATTTAGGGCTTCATGTTTATGAAGCGACACATGTTTCTGTGGCCTTTTGAGAGCTCATTAAAGTCCATATTTCATTGATGGGTTTAGGTTCTTGTTTTGCAAGGGTTGAGTTAACAGTTATGGTCTAGAAATCCATGACTCTCAGCTACCTCCACGAGCTTGTTCTGTCGATACAATTTCCACACCCAACCAATTTCTATAGTCTGAATTTCGAGGGTCTTCCGCAAACCACATTCACTACCGAGGCACTGAACCAAACACATCTGACTCGATAGTGGCGTGGTCCATTTGAGAAATGTAACCCATGGTACTCGTCGGCCTGTATGATGTCTGGTTTTGTTCGATAACATTGGTACCCGTCCTCCTGGCCGAAGTCGAACATAACATTGTCATTGAGGTTGTGGTGGATGACCTGTTGCTCGCATTCCTGTTGAAGGTAAACCAATGCAGAGACCACGCAGGAGACAATTTTACCAACACCTACTTTAACATGTATGACAAGTGCGGAAGTATGGTGGATGCCCACAATGTTTTTGACAACATGAATAAACCTAATGTCTTCTTGTGGAATATGATAATTGCATCTTACAGAAGCCATGGCCTTTCTCAAGATGCATTTACACTGTTCCATCAAATGCAACGAACATCTGTCCATCCCGATCAATTCACCTTCTCTACTATTATCTCTATATGCATCGTCCTGGTATCTCTAAAATATGGTCTGGAAATCCATGGAAAAATCATTAGATGTAGATTTCAATATGATATTATTGTGATGAATTCCCTGATAGACATGTATGCAACTTGTGGAAGTATACAGAATGCACATGAACTGTTTGACAAAATGCCTCAACGAGATGTGGTCTCATGGAATGCAATGATTACAGGATGTGCACACAATGGTGTTCTTCATGAGGCTTTAAGACTTTTCAGACCATAATTGTTAATTTTCCACCAAGGATTTCACACTTGTGCACTTGCAAGGGTTGAGTCCTTGAGTTGATATTGAAGAAAGTTACAGTTATGGTCCACCCACACTCTGTTTTGAATCTGAAAACAACTTTGTGTTTGAAGTAAGGACTGTTGATTTTGAAAACATGGGTTTCATCGAGGGAAGTGTAGAATACCTCATGAGTGCATATTATCAGTACTGAGGTATTTATAGTTATGGGTTCTTATTAGTACTTTTCAGAGAAATAGATCCTATTTCGGTCTATGGGTTTTTCATACTCATGTTCCTTTGCCCTATGTTCAGGATTTTCTTTAGATCTATTCAAGGATTTGATTTGAGCTGGGGATGTTAAGCAAGGAGCACGAAATGATTATATATATATATAGTGATTGCAGTATTGATAGTGAGAAAGGAGCTCAACATTATGTATGTTGTATTGCATCAGTTTTAGCAACACATAGTAATTGCAACATGAGACTGCTAGTACAGTTAGTAGATCTGCAACTGATGGAAAGTTGGAAAAACAATACCTCATGTAGAAGGCTCTACCTCTACAGAAGTAGGGGATTTATCATTGTCACCTAGTATAGCTCATCTCTGAGGTATTTTATGGTTTTTAATCTTCATTTATTATCATTTTCATTTTCTGGATACACATCTAATTTTCATGGATACCCATCTTCATTCCATGGATACCCATTTTCATTTTCTTCTTTTTCAAAGTATGGAAAGGGTGTGATATTTTTGGTAAGCTCTGTTGAGCTAATGCTTAACTAAAATTCCCTTACAAGGGACTTACACAAAAGGTATTTTGCATAACTCCATTGTTCAATATTTTATTTCAATTTTGTCTCTCTAATGATGTCGTAGAAGATTTTAATCCCAATTACCAGCATCAACTCTGAAAAATGCACCTCTAACAGATTTCTTACATGTCAGTGTGGATCCCAATGTATATGGGTGCACACTTTCTAGAAATAGGCAGATTTAGATGTCAAGTTTTTAGTAAATATTGTAGGTGCAAATTTATTGGATTTTGTTGTGTATGGAAGTTTCTTCATCTTCAGGAGGCTCTATATAAACTTGTAGCTTTTAGTCATTTTATATTAACGCGGGTATGAAATAGCAAAGTCTACCAAATTTTCTATGTAAAGAGCCTAAGCTCTCAGTTTTGTTAAATATATACGTCAGTGTTTATTTCTGGTTTTTTTTTTTTTTTGTTTTCTAATGATTTTTATCCTTTTTTGGTATCATAGACTTAGGTCTAGCTCCATTAATGGAATCCAAATTATGTGTGAGCCTTATTGGCCTTGAATACCCCAACTCGATGGCAACTATTATGAGTATTGGTAACCTCGAACTTGGAGATGTCGGTTGTGGATTTTTTTCTTCCTTTGACAGACAGAACCCCTCTCCTCCTCCTTGTTTGGATACTCCAATGCCCATCATTCCTTCACTCATTATTTGTCACCCTTGATAAAGCTTGAATCATTCCTCCATTAATCTATCGACCAAAAAGTGACTTGTATTTCTTTCTTTTTATATTATGTACATAACTTTTATGTAGTGCAACTTCATTTTATTAATTTTATTCTTCTTTGAAATTTATATCTCTAATCATGATGGGATTGTTATTATTAGGGATATATTATGTGATTCATTTATGTCTTTCTAGATTTGGTATCAACCACAACAAAAACTAAATCTTCTTGATTTCTTGCCAAGTACACTGCAGATGGTTTCTTGCTAACCTTTCTAGAATTTGTCAAGACTAAATTCAGTATTTTAGACAAGAATTTTACAGTGTATTCATGTTCGATTTTAATTTTAATAATTGTGTGTGGTTTGTCAGTCTTAGACAAATACATCATCAAAAAATAGAAAACATTGAATTATTTGACAAGATACAATTTTTTACTCATTGACATTCAATGTATTCTTTCTCTCGAGGTTTTGATGCCATAAAAGATCAAATGTTGTGTGTCATCAGGAAATGTAATAACTCCATAGATGTTGAACAAAACTGATATCAAAAGTGCATGAATGAGAAGGAAAAATTCATGTAGAAGAGTGTATATTTACATCAACTGGAAAAATTCTAGTGCATTAGGTTAGTGTTGTCCAAGAATCAACAATTGTTTCTACTTTCAATGGTGAACACTCTTATATAGTTTGACAAAAGAATCAATCTAGAATCTTTATCACGAATGTAAAAATCAATTGTCGATATGATATTTGAGTAAATGAGACAGTTCAAACTTCAAACTTTGGAACTAGTTAAAAACTAGGAACCCAACCTGCATGCAAAGAAACAATATCAACATTAAGTGCACAATCTGCATGTTTTTTCCATTTTGGGGGAAGAAAATTTTCCATCTGAGACATAATAAGCCTTTTATGCCTATTGATCAACTCTTTCTCGACCAAGTAGATAGCTAATTCTCGCATGACATCATGTTGAATAAATGTTCACACCTATTGCCATATAAGAATCCAAAGCGATCCCTAAATCAATGTTGTTATGTTAGCCAAGATAAAGATCTTAAAAGAGAAGTATTGATGAGCTAGGTAGAGTCGTTTTGAGCAGCTTAAACTCCTCCGAACATTTAAAACCTGATTTCGCATGTTTATAAAATAAAATATTTTAAATCAAATGCCTTTTAAACTCTTGCCTATATTTTCTTGTCTTTTTGTTCTACATATATTCTATTCTAAAGTGCTTAGCGAGGATGTTTTGTGTCTTGTAGAAAAAATCCGGATGTTTTAGAGAAGTCATGTGGTTAAATTAAATGCTAAATGCTATCAGTAGTGCTTTCCATAAGTCATCTTAAATGTCACTAGAAATATATTCATATGCCAAAATATAAACTTAATTTAAATACAGCGTCTTGAAGATATAGATCAAAGGGCCGAAAATTGACAAAACAAGACATACCAGGGCCTATCCCACACGGTTTTTTTAAAGCACAAAAAAACTTGCAGGCTTTGACGGGAATTGAATGTTGGAAACTTTGTGTGAGATTCAATATTGTCAATAGGCTCCGAAGGGTCATGAGAAATGAAAAGAACTTCATGTGGTTCACATATTATTTGGGGATTTCTTGTTGCTCCTCAAGGTCCTTTATTCTTGATCAATTTCAAGGCATAGGAGTAAGTGAAGCGCTTAGTGGTTGGGCAACCTATCTTCTCTTCCTTTTGACACTAGGTGCCAAGTCTACAAATTGATTTTGTCGAATTTGAAATATAATGAAAAATTCCTTACCTTGACAAGAGGTTGCTCTGCCCTCCTTTGGTTTGAGAAAAAATTAAAATATTTCATGACTTGTATAGATTTGAGAAGCAGACGGAATGGACATACCTTAAAGCTTCCTCAATCTCAATTCGAGAATGTATCTGATGATGATAGAAATGCTTTCACGAGTTCCCTCTACTATAGTAATTATGGAGGATGAGAATGACTTTTGGGATACTACGAGGTGGCTCAAAGGGGCCCCTCCACAAGAGGCTACCTCCAATCAAATGTATGAAAATATTGCATTCTCCCCAAACCTTTCCCTAGGCCTTAACAATAAGTGGAATGTTTGTGAGCCCATTAGTAGATGGACTCGTAGATTTAACGTTTTGTGGTCTTCTTGTATTGAATCAAAGAAATCTTTCTTTAGATGGCTTATAATTCATAATAAGCTTCTTGTTGGCTTATAACATTTTATAGGTTGCTAAGACTATAAGCTTGTTGTTTTCTTTAAATTTTTATATATATTTATATTTTTACTATATACGAGAGATATATTGGGTAGTGTGTATACTCAAAGAACTCTCGTTGTCTTTGAATTTAACATATTATAACAATTTCAGCTAGTTTAAATATATGTGTGGAATTTCAAAATTTATTACCTTTGGTTCAATATTTTCTTTCTGACAATGTATTATGTTTAACATAACACTACTACAATTAATTACCATTTTCAAGTTTTTTAAAAGGCATTTTGGCATTTCATAGTTACTAATGTACATTTATTAACTTCATTATTGTTTGTTATGGTCAAATTAATTCATTTCAATCCATTTCTTGCTATATATTATTATTTTTGCTACATTTTTCTTGAATTCCTTCTTTAATATTTAACTAACATCTTCAATAGTGTTTTCCATTTTATGGCCTTATTCTCTCTATCCTATCTCCTACATATCCTCTCACATCCTCCCATAAGCCTATCTTACGGTTAGTTATCTTATAGTGAGTTATAGTTGTAGACACCCAAAATTGGGTCCCAACCCTCTAAACCCTCTTCATTAATTAATTCCCCCACCATGACCACTTGCATACATTTTAATTAATTTAATTACAGAAATTAAGTTAATTATCTACCTCACCTCTCCACCTAATCCTATACGTATTCCAACCCTATTCATTACCTATGACTAAATTCCCACTTCCCTTAACCAACTAGGACTTATTCTAACCCTAATCTTGATGACCTATTATCCCTTTAGCTACTCTCCTACTCCATTTGGCATGATTCCACACTTGTGCTCCGAAACCAAAATCTCAACCACGCCAAATTTAGGAAGAATCAAACTATTTTTTAGCAAGTATGACCATTTCTCCCTAACTGACGCCGGTTATTCCTCGGTCGACGCCGGTCATCTAACCGCCATCAGTTTCATTAAATAAGATTTTCTAACTCTTGGTTTGTCTTCTAAATCTGGTTTTCTAGCGCTTGCAACCTTGCATACTAACTCTCAAGCTTTTCAGTGATCTTGCGACATACTAGAGGCCCTTACAGTGTTCGGACACCACACTACTCATCAATAGATTGATCCAGAGCTCTAGTGCACTCACAGGGATGCACCGTGCCCTTTGTTCTTCTTTGCATTCATTTAGGACCACCTTCTTCTGCAACCACCATAACCTCCTTCCATTCATCTCCATTTCACAAGTATATCTCTACTTTGTCATTGGTTTCATTAGATTAGTTATTTACTTGTTTTCTATTTCATTTCATCACTTCTCATACCCGGATATCTACTACAACACCCTCGTCTAACCATTTGCCCACAAAGCCTTCATATCGTGCCCAAACTCCCATTTTATCACCTCTGAGTCTTCTTAAAAATCCCACAACCTCATCCAAGCCTTCCCAACTCTCTGTGCAATCACAAAGATCTCCCATCAACCTATTTTTAATATTTCCACCAAATTTCCCCTACCGACACTGTCACCTAACCGACATCGGTCATTTCCCAAAGACCGACATCGGTTGTCTAACCGTTATTGGTCTCTGTGACTAGTAACTTTCCCTAAATGAGTTGATAACTCTTTCACAACAACCCAAAATCTTACCAAACCTTTTCCAGGACCTCATTTACGGTCTCTGTCACACCCACAGACCTTTGACCACCCACTACCCTCTTTGGATTTAGTCTTGCATGCATTTATTAGACTAGATTTTGATTTACTTTGTTTGTGTAGGATACCTAAACTATACAACTAAAGTAGATCTCTTTATTTCATGTTCTTATTAGCATTTAAATTGTTTTAAAAGTGAATTAAAAGCCTTCTAGAATCCCTAAGCTTCTCGAATCTAGATTTCGCTAGGCAGTCCACCAATTGTTAGTTTTAATTCTATTTTGTGGTCTTGTGTTCTATTTCAGGTCGTTCCTCCTAGCCAAAGGGAATCTCTCTACAATCATCTTGGACAACATTCTACACGTGTGCAACACCTCCTTTGACTATCATAGGTATTCCTCCTTGCCCTTACCTATTATCTATTTTATCTCTACTTTGCGGTGAAACATTTTGGCATTTGTGTGTTTGTTTCTTTTCTAAAAATTCACACTAAATCTCTCCCTGGTAAATCTTATCGGTAAGTGCAGGCAAGTTGGTGGACTAAAAGTGGACATGAAAATTTTAAATTTATGTACGCGATCGCGGACTATTTTCTATAGGTTTGGGAATTTCTGAACCTAAAATCGCGATCGCAGATCTTCCGAGATAAAAATAACATGACTGTGACCCCTCATTTTCTCCATTTTCCCCCTTTCCCCTGCGAACCGCGATTTCTCCTCCACTGTTGGCACTCGAGGTTTGAATACCCCCTGAAATGGTCTTCGGACTTTTAGATCACGAAATTTTCAACTATGCCACTAAAATGAAGAGATAAGTCGTCGATTTTGATCAAATTTCTTACATTTTAGGTTTTTTTGTGATTTTCATGAGTTTTTAAATTTTTTAATTTGTTAATGTATTCAATTTCTTTATTTTTTTACTTTTTCGTAAGTGATAATCCTGCAAAAACCATCCAAATATTCCTCGAAAACCTCCAAACATAGATCCATCTCATGTGGCTCCTTCTGTCCCCATAGAACAAGCATGAATACAAGCTGATATTGTTGGAAGAATTTGACAAAATTAAATTTCTATTGAGAACCTTATTCGAGATAATAAGACAAAATCATGTCACAAATCCGTCTGCATGACTTTAACCAACACATTGTAAACATTGATTATTGAAATCGACTCTGTAACTAACCAAATAGACAAATGAAATACTTTTAAATGTGATTATAAGTGGTGGTATGCAAATAGATTATTCCATACGGCCGTAAAAATAACAAAATTACAAAATCACCGTATTTGTGCATTATTTATCGACCGGAGAACTAATGCCCCCACGCGCGACTACTTGCAAATGGTTCTCAATCCATTAGTGCCACGATGACCGAATCAAGAGCAATTTTGGGGACCGATGGTGGATGGTTTTTATTATCCACCATGCAACAACAATGAGGTTCCTCTCCATTTTTGAAAAAATTATATTACAATTTCGTGTTTAATGAGGTCCTAAATTATTTTGATTTTTATGAGTTTTATGGGTGAGAAGGTGGCTATGCACTGAGTAGACCTAGTGCATGCGTTGGTCAACTAAGGATTCCTCATGCCCCAAAACCCCAACCGCCTTAAGTTTTCCCTCTACAGTGAAGAAGGTTGTGGAGATTGACACACTATATGCATTAAGGAGCTCACTCACACTCGACTTAGTATAGTGACCAAATTGTATCCGGTGATATTGGTGGAGGCGTCGGTTCTTGCGCACCACACCATTGTGGATCATGTGGTGCCGTATGCACTGCAGCGAGATATCATTTGCTAGATCACATGATTTCTTTTCTCTAGATGAAATGATGATGGATGTTTTGGGCCCGTGTTAATGATCTTGGTTTTTCGAGAGGTAAATATTAAATAAATATTATATATATATACACATACAATAGTTTATTTCATTTAATATTTTAATATATATGTATTTGATTACGTCATGTATATATATGTAAAAACTAATATTTTGTTTCTTTTAAACAACAAGATCCAAAGATGAAAAACACATCCAGCGTGTAGTACCCACTTCCCTTCGACACTTTCGACACTTTTGTTACTGATCATGATACTACTGACTATATTATGGACATTATTATAGTTTTGGCTTAGTGTGATGTTAGATATTAGATCATGGATTATGG
Source organism: Taxus wallichiana var. yunnanensis (assembly GCA_018340775.1). Lineage (NCBI taxonomy): Eukaryota > Viridiplantae > Streptophyta > Pinopsida > Cupressales > Taxaceae > Taxus > Taxus wallichiana. The sequence continues at coordinate 593,898,369 of CM031234.1, read as the reverse complement.
TTGAATTTGATTCATATATGATGCATGATGATTATTAGAGACACTTTATATATTGATGATGATATACTGTTTGACATGGTTATATTATGGATGTTGTTCGGACATGTGATATTTGGATATTGTGAGTAGACCTAGAAATGGAAATTAATTGATGATGATATAATTGTTGAGTAAAATTGCAAATGATCTTGTTGGTTGCTTGGATGTTGTGACTTGTATATCTAGACAATTTTAAAATTTTATTTATATTATTTTGGATGTTCTAATATGACTACGAGGCCGAAGGAGGTATTCATATTTATAGGTTTAAAATATCACAACAAACATTGGGGAATTGAAGACCAACCACATTGGAATTCTAGATGAATTCAACAAGGTCACCATGACAACTTGTATTGTTTGTGTGTAGTTGATTGTGTTAGAAATTTCAATGGGGGAACACTTTTAAACGTGACCAAGGGTTGTGTATTTAATTATTTGGTTCTTTTTTATTGATGTTTGTATGTGTTTAATAAGTGACGTGTTTATCCCTTTTATTTAAATAAATTGTGGTGTTAATATTGTGAGTAATCATGTTAAATTAATTAATTAAAAGATATCGTGAGAATGTAATTAATAGAGTTGTTGGTCTTGGTTTAAGTGTTGTAAGAGATATGTAAGTGATGTGTAAGTTAACTTTTGAGTGTGAAATACTCCACCTTCTTGAAAATTTGAATTTGTCCTTGAAAGTTGATTTTGGAGGCTTGTGGGATAAATTAAACTTGTTTCATACTTCTTAAATTTATTTACCAACCATACATATGGTTGAAGAGTTGAAATTAGACTTTTATAATACATTTTGAGAAGACAGTGTAAGTTTTAATTGCACTTTGCTTACATAATTTGATTTTAGTCCATTGGGATATGAGTTTGATTTGAGTATGTAAGTAAATTGTCATATTATTCACCCACCTATTTATTATGCATTAGAGAATGAAGTTGACTTTTGGGTTGGGGTTGCGAATGTGTGATGTGACATCCTACATGCATCCACTTCATCCTCTTCTCTTCCCTCTTCTATAAGATTTGAATTGTTTGCCTTGTTTTGGGGTTGCTTCACTTTTGAAAAACTCTTTTAAGGGAAAATTCTTTTGTTGTTTTAGAGCTCTTGCTTTGGAGAAGCTTTTTTAAGATTGTTGCATGCTTGTGCTTGGATGTTTTGGATTGCTTGCATTGGGATAAAACTTGTTGTTTTGAAACTTGGAACAACTACATCACATGGAGAGGTAGGAGCTTGGCTCTTGTAATGTTTCTTTTTGTTTATGAAATTGTTATTGTTGTGAATGTTTTGGCATGTTTGTGGGATGTTTGGTAGACGACTTAGGAATGGTGTAGGAAAATACTATGGGGTTCATTTTTTGGGAGACACAAGTGTTTTGGGGAGGTATAAGTGTGGAGGGAGTTGGTATTTGAGTTCCACCTTACAAAGAAATAGTTTGCATTTATTTACTCGTTATGGGTGCCATAAGAGGTTGAGGAGGCATAAAGAAATGTGAGGAATAAGGGGAACTTGGGGAGGCATAATGGTATGTCGGGCTTTGATATACTATATTTTGGTGATTTGAAATCAGTTAGCGATACCCATTTCCCCTTTGGGAGGCATAAGTAGCATCCCCCATAGTTTCTTGCTCCTTTGACTTGCTTGATGAAGCCTTAGTGTTGTTTGTCATGCTTTAATGTAGTTGTAAACTACATTCCATTTTGGATGGTGTTTTAAATGTGAAAATGTTGCTTGTGTGTTGTGGAATCCTTTGTTGCCATGAGTTGAATCACATCTTCTATTGCATTATGGTTGGGGCTCGGGGGCCAATGAAGAAGGATGGCTTCTCATTTTCATTGAGTGTCTTGGTTGGGTGGAGAGCATTGTCTTTCCCCTACTCTTGTTTGATCAAAATTGGAAGAATGATAAAACTACATGTTGTTCTGCGAGTAAAGGGAAACAAATAGAAAACAATTTGTGAATCCCTTGTTGAAATGAAATCTTATTATAACCTTTCCCACTTGAAGTGGATGAACTCGTATATGTTTTGTAATGGAAATATGTTGTATTGAATATAAAAGTTGTAAATTTTGAAATGTAAAGGAGAGATATATTTTGTTCCTGTTTTGAAAGAAAAAAATTGTATTATGTATATTGTATTTGAGAAATGAGAGGAAAAAAAAGGTTGTAAAATATTCATGGAAATAATAGAAGTTGTCTTACTTTGTTTCATAATGGCATTGTTATATTGAAATCTGATCATTCAAATGCACTATGAATTATCTGTAGGAAAGTTAAAAAAGGTGAAATGTGGATGAAGGAAATGTATTAATCCGTTTTGTCTGAAATGTTTGACTTTGGAAAAGATAGAAACTACATTTGTGTTTTTATGCTTTGGATTGAAGGAAAGATGAAATATACAGCTTACTAGCATGGAATGAATTCATAGTTTTAAGTTGGTGAATGTAACAAATCTTTTCGAATTTGAAGTTCTGTTAGATAATTTTTCTTACTGACAAATATCAATAACCAATTTAACAACATGACACTATAATATCTAAAATACAAATTTAGATATCAATTTGTATTTGTAAAGGAAAATGACACCAAACAAACTAAAACACTTAAGAAATTTTTAAAGAAACTTTCAAATCGAGCAAAGGAAAAATTGCAGACCTTTTTGCTGTAAAAATTGGTAATTTAAAAGCAACTCAATCAAATAAATTTAACCTTACAATATATTCTAAAACCTTCCTAGTGAAATCCTCCATGCCTGGTAGGCATGTTGAGAAAGAGAAAATGACAAATTTGAACAAATTTTTTGCAAGTTCATTTTTTAAGTGACAACAAAACATTTTCTCAAAATTGACACTTTAAACTTCATCAAAATTAAATTCTTAAGGTTACTGTGCAAAGAGGGCGTTAAGAGCTTTCCAAAAAGTCCTCATTTACCAAAACCCAATTTCTCTATCAAAAGTTATGGCCTTCTGAATTTTTACTTCATTTTTTGCCTCAAAATTAATTTAACTGTCAAATTTAAATGTTTAAAATATTCACTGGCGGACCCACGAGTTTAAGTTTTCCGTTTACGTTTTTTGCCCAAAAGTGCTAAACTTATGAAGTTTTCAACCGCCTACTGCCCGCAAAACCTCATTGTTATCAAAATTAGTCTAAGTTCGGAAAGGAAAAATTTGGAAAATTTTCCCCGCGTCCCCGTCGCCCCACCCTTTGATTTTGGAATGTGTTCCCATGGGCGCGCGCTTTAAGTTAACCCTTTTGTTTCTAACTTAGGCAAAATTTTGAAAATTTTCCGTGGCCCCGCATCCCAGCCCTTGCCTAGGAAACGTACTTTTGTGGGCGCGTGGGCCCACACGTTGACTTAATTTTTTATTAAGCCATTTGGCAAACTTTCCTAATTTCTTCGCCGTCCTGCAGACCCCTGGCGTGGCATGTCTTACCCTAGGCGGTTTCTAGGCGCACAAAAAGGAGGGCACCATATTTTCTAAAATAAATTCCATGTGGCACTGTCACTGGCAGGTCGGTTAGGCACCTTTGAGCGTCATTAATGACTTTTTTTAAAATTTTACATAAAACAATTGATATAAAAGGAGGGTGCTGCTTTTAGCACAGCTCAAATTACACTTTCAAATTCATTTTTTGAATTGTTCAGTTCTCTGATAATCAATTCCCGAATCTCCTGGCCCTGCCCTAGCGGCTACAAATTTTGGATCGATTGTTCTTCGATGAAATTTGAACACCGTAACGTCTGTCACTCTCCAGTGGTACGTTCTTAACTTTGAGCGATGTTTTAACTTTAGTCTTTGGAGGACTGTTCTTATCTTAAACTCTCTCTCTGCAGACTGCATTCCTTTAATTTCGTGACAACTATCACGATCTGTCAACATTAACAACCACTACCATTCGGCGAGTCTCCGGAGCAGTGCATCGCAGGTTTGAATTCTTGCATGCCAAGCGTGGGCAGTGGTTTGTGGAGTTTGGAAAGTTGGTGTTTGGTGTTTCTTAGTCAACGTTTGGTGTTTCTCAATCATTCTTGGCATTTGAAAATATTTTGACATGATATAGCCTATGCAAAAGTGGTCCGTGGAAACAAACCTTAACATGTGCATACAAATAGGCTTAGCATACAAAGATTGAAAGCATTGAGCAAGAGACATTGCTGAACATTTCATGGTAGAAAACCTCTGAAGTCTGAACTCATTTATCTTATATTGTAATTTGTATCAGTTTGAAATTCAAATAGTACTGAAAAATAAGATGCTTGGATGCTAGGGAACTTTGTGAAGGCTATCTACTTTGCATGCATATGGTAATGGGAAGATTTGATGACGCCGAGTCGGTTCTATTAGTAGCTTTGAAAAAGGATACAAAGGATGTTGATACTGTGCAATAGATCATGTATTAGACTATCTCGATATGACCGTGTGTGAAGCTTGAAGGGATTCGGGAATTAAAATTTATCAGCCTATCAGGTATTACCGTATTAAAATTTCACATATAGGTGGGTCGTAGGTCCCGGTGGGAGAGGGGCACACTCGAGTCTTGCCGCCAGGGTGCTCGAAAACTTTAATTCGGCCTTGAGCCCTTTGCGACCAATGGTTGGGTGACACATGGCACTTGGAAATGCTAACATGTTTCCCTTTCGGGTTCACGGACACGCAGAGGTAAATTGCGCCTTTGTCCCAAAAGGGCAAAAACGCTAAATTCCTTCCCGCTCCGCCGGCCTGCGCCTTGGAAAATTTTGCTCCGCGCTCTGCGATTCCTTCTCTGGGCAAAATTTCTCCCCACGGTCCGCAGGACCGCCCTCGGGAAAATTTTCCTCCCTAGGCCCGCAAGCCCATTCTTGGGAAAATTTTCACCCCAAGGCTGCAGGCCCATAACTTGAGAAATATGAGGAGTTAGGAGGACTTCTTTATATCACCGGAAAGGTGAGAAAATTTCCTATCTAATGGGAATGTTTTTGGGAAGTTTTGAGAGCATTAATTTTGAGAAAAATCAAGTTAAATCTTTTAAGCCTATTAGAGAGTGGTATAGTGAGAAATTACCCTCTTAACCTAATTGATTAATCTGACCCTAAGTTTGGACCTTGTGATCTTTTATAATTGTCGTATTAATAAAACTATAAGCTATTAATAGTATTTGGCTTTGAAACTTGCTTGCGATAACTGTTGTCTTGTAACCTGGTTGTAGACTCTTTTAAACAAAACAAAAATTATTCCATAATTTTTTTCCTAACTAATCCTAGGTTGTTCTTGGGTCTCAAGTGGGTTGGTTTTAGCGGGCATTACACTTGGTATCAGAGAAGTGGTTCAAAAGCTTGGGCCATTGGGCACACTAGAAAACTTGAGACATGAACTTTAAACCTAGCACACTTCGAATCTAAAGAACAACTTTGTTGGAATTGCTTGCTTAGTAAACATTGAAAACTGAATAAAAACTTAGAAAAAATAACTAACTCTCACCTAGGTCTGTGCAGGAGGCACAGATGGGACGAGGGGTCTTTTCACATAGACTTAGGCTTGCTACCATCGGATCATGCTATAGTAGCCATCCTACCATAGATTTTGCAGACACTTCAGGACGTTAATGCCGCCTTACGCGGAGGGTCCATGGGAGCACGTGCCACTAGACATGATAGAGAGTGAGGCTTAGACACCTTCTTAACACAATGATGATCAAAGAGTAGAGAAATCCCATGTGGAGTCAACTAGAGTAGAGTCACCTGCAGAGGAGACAGGGAGACCGGGTTTCAGGACATAAAGAGAGGTCTTAGAGCCCTAGGCTTAGGGATGAGCATACAGAGAGGCCTAGAGGCCGTCAGACCATAGCTGCAGATCACATCAGGGAGATCTTGAAGCTTCGGCCATCACATTATTCTAGTGACATAGGTGGATTTCAGGTAGAGGCCTGGTTGGTGAGCTTGAGTGGGTGATTCAAGCTCTGCTTTTACTCTGTGACACGAGCTCGTGTTGCGATCCATCTTCTAAGGGATGGAGCGGGGTATAGTGGTAGATAGAGGAGCGAAGCTCCATGTTGATTCCGAGATAGTTACAGGAGCTCTTTGAGGAGCGATTTAGGAGCAAATATTTGTCGCGGAGATTCTTACAGCAGAGGATCGATGAGTTTCATGATCTTCTGACAGGACATCTCTTATAGTGGCTGAGTATGAGAGTAGATTTCTAGATCTACTCCAGTATGTTGATTACATGTAGGATGAGCAGGTGCGGATCCACATGTTCATCTGGGGCCTGAATCTAGACATTGGAGGTGCAGTATGGATCCATTGTCCACATACATTAGTTGAGGCTGTCGAGAAGGCCTATATAGCAGAGGAGACTCGGGGAAAGACCCAACAGGCTAGAGACCGAGTCCTGGAGCCGCATACAACAGATGCAGGACAACAGATCGAGGGGGTCAGTACCTCTTCCTTGTGGTGGACAGGGTTCAACACAATCATATTTTAGACCACAACAATAGTAGTAGTAGCAGTCCGCCCACCTTATAGACCTCCACAGAGGTTTGATGTATAGAGAGGTCGGAGTATGGGGCCTCCTCCTAGGGGTCCCATCAGGACACAGGGTGCCCAGAGAGCTCACTCAGTAGGAGCTCGCTAGTAGAGACCTCAAAGAAACCGCAACCGGATCATTAGGATCCACACCATAGACCTCTAGAGTACCGACCAACCTGCTACACAGGGGAGAGGATCAAGCGGTTGTTTTGGTGTGGTATTCTTGGACATTTTTGAGAGACTCAGCCCACATAACCCTAATAACAAGGTTAAGGCACAGTCTCGAGCCTCTGCTTTGGTGACATAGAGTGCGGTCATAAGATGTACGCAGTGGTCGAAAACCACCGTAAAGAGCATCAGAGTACAATTATTGAGACTACAAGTAACATTGGTGGTATTCCTACCTCCATTTTGTTTGATTCTAGTTCTTCTGATTCTTTTATTGCACCATCTTTAGTAGAGCAATGTAGGCTGGTGGCAGTTAGGCAAGGTCATAGTTGGGATGTTGAGATGGATTCTGGAGCCAAGATCTTTGTAGACTCCTTAGTTAAGGAGTGTGTAGTGGATTTGAGACCTTTTACCACTACCTTGGATCTTCGTATCCTTCCGTTGGGCTCTTATGGAGTCATCTTGGGCATGGACTAGTTATCTGCACATAGAGCCAAAGTGGATTGTTACCACAAGATCATATCTTGTATAGATGATCTAGGAGTTGAGGCAGTGATAGCGGGGTCGGAGACCCGTTTCTATTTGCACCATCTCCACTATGCAGCTTAAGCGGTGTGTGCGATGAGGTTGTCAGATGTATGCTATTACAGTTAGTGATAGATTAGAGGATGGGTCTAGTGGACCATCGCTAGATGATCATCCCATTTTGAGAGAGTTTGCAGATGTCTTTCCAGGGGAGCTACCAAGGTTACCACCCCCATGTGAGATTGATTTTTATATAAATTTGGTTCCGAGAGTAGAGTCTATCTCACGAGCACCTTATTGGATGACCACCCTAGAACTCTGCAAGCTCAAGTTACAGTTGGAGGGCCTTTTGGAGAAAGGCCTTATTCATCCTAGTGTATCCCCTTAGGGTGCACCGGTGATTTTTGTGAAGAAGTAAGATGGATCCTTGCGGTTGTGTATTGATTATCGCCAACTGAATAAGGTAACGATCAAGAATTGTTATCCCCTTCTGCGCATTAATTGTTTGTTTGATCATATGAAGGGAGCCACAACTTTCTCTAAGATAGACCTTAAGTCAGGATACCATCAACTGAGGATTTCGAGGTGGACATTCATAAGACTGCCTTTCGTACAAGATATGGCCACTATGAGTTCACACTTTGGTACATTTTGGTTTGGCTAATGCCCTGCAGTATTTATAAGTTTGATGAATGGGGTATTCAGGAATTTCTTAGATCGCTTCGTTCTCATGTTCCTTGATGACATTTTTATTTACTCACGTATGCGTGAGGAGCACAAGGACACCTTTGCCAGGTTCTTCAGTGTCTTCGGGAGTAGCAGCTTTACGGGAACTTGGAGAAGTGTGCATTCTTTCGAGACACAAGGTGCGATATTTGGGTTATATCATTTCTAGGGAAGGTATCGCCGTCGATCCTTCTAATATTTGAGCTATCATGGATTGGCCAGCGCCACTACATGGTCGAGGTGCGCAGCTTCATGGGATTAGCAAGTTACTACATGAGATTTGTTCAAGACTTCTCTCGGATTACGCACCCCATCATTTCCCTTCAGTGGAAAGGGAATAAGTTTGTTTGGTCGGATAGGTGTGAGCAGGCCTTTAGGACACTGAAGGAATGTCTCACTACAACACCTATCCTTGCAGTGCCGGATCCACAGGGTGAGTTTTTCATTTGCACGGATGCTTCTTTAGCATGGCTTGGAGGTGTGTTGATGCAGGAGGGCAAAGTAGTGGCTTTTGAGTCTCGCAAACTAAAATATTATGAGCTTAATTATCCGACTCATGATCTTGAGCTTACGGCAATTGTGCACACTTTGGTTCGATGGAGGCACTTTCTACTTGGTCGAGATTCACACTCAGGACAGATCACCTGAGTCTTTGCCACCTCTTTACGCAACTCAATCTCAATGCTCGCTAACGACGTTGGATGGAGCTGCTTTGTGAGTATGATATTGAGATAGAGCATGTGAAAGGGAATGAGAATGTGGTTGCTGATGCTCTTAACAAATGGAGACATGTGGCTATAGCCACCTCAGTGAGCACAGATTTGTGGAGTAAGATTCTTCAACAGCTTCCTCTTGTCAGCTTCTACATTGCAGTTCGAGCAGAGATCGAGTCTCAGAGACCCCTTGAGGGTAAGTTTGATGGTTTTTCTTTAGAGGCAGATGGTCTTCTCAGGAACAGAGGTTAGATTTATGTTTCCAGAGACGGAGGCTTGAGACAGGACATATTGACAGAGGCACATCGTGCACCCTATTCAGCCCATCCTAGGGTGAAGAAAATGCACGCTACTTTGAAACAATTGCATCACTGGAGAGGACTTTGCAGAGACATGGCTCAGTTTGTGTCACACTATTTAGAGTGCTAGAAAGTGAAGGCCGAGCATCATCATCCAGTCGGCCTTCTCTTTCTTCATGCTATATCAGAGTGGAAATGAGACACCATTTCTATGGACTTTATTATTGGGCTATCAATGTCGAGATATCACCACGACGCCATCATGGTCACGGTTGATAAATTGAAAAAAGTGGCTCACTTTTCTCCAATGAAGACCACTTATACAACTAGTACAATGACACGGGTATATCTTGATGATATTGTCGGGTTGCACGAGATCCCGTGGAAGATTATTTGTGACCGCGATGGTTTTTATACTTCCTATTTCTGGACTACCATGCAGTATGCCCTCGGGACGAGAATCAACTTCAACACAACATATCACCCTAAGACAAATGGATAGACTGAGTGGGTGAATATGATTTTAGAGAACATGCTTAGGATGTATGTGATGGATCATCAGATGAGATGGGAGGAGTACCTGTACTTGGTGGAGTTTTCCTACAATAATAGTTTTCAGAGTTCTATAGGCATGGCTCCTTTTCAAGCCTTGTATGGCAGAGAGTGCATGACACCTCTTAGTTGGGACAAGTTAGAGGACAAAGTTTCTCTTAGACCAGCTTTATTGCGAGGACAAGGTGGTTTTGACCAGACAGAGATTGCAGGAGGTAGAAGACGTAGAAGAAGTACGCAAATCAGCATAGGATCGACCTTAGTTTTGATGTGGGCATGAAGGTGTTCCTTCGTGTCAGGTCACATAAGAGCCCTATCCATTATGGAAAAGGTTCTAAGTTAGCTCCTAGATTCGTGGGCCCTTTTGAGATCTTGGAGCATATTGGCCCTTTGGCCTACTATCTAACATTGCCACCTAGCTTGTCTCATGTACATGATGTGTTTCATGTTTCAGTTTTTAGGAGATATATTACATATCCTTCTCATGTGCTAGATTATACCTTATTGCATGTACATGATCAGGGGCAGGGGATGGTGGAGCTCGTTCGCATCATAGATCGCAGGACCCTGGATCTTCGAGGAAAAGAGATTGATTAGGTGCGAGTACGGTGAGACAGAGATACGATGAGACTGCGCAGCCTACTTGGGAAGATGCTATTGTGTTACGAGCTTAGTTCCCACATATATTCTAGTGACTTCTAGGAGGAAGTCGAATCTAAGGGGAGGGGGATGTAGTGCCCACTTCCCTTCGACACTTTTGTTACTGATCATGATACTGCTGACCATATTATGGACATTATTATAGTTTTGGCTTAATGTGATGTTAGATATTAGATCATGGATTATGATTGACTTTGATTCATATATAATGGATGATAATTATTAGAGACACTTTATATATTGATAATGATATACTTTTTGAGATGGTTATATTATGGATGTTGTTCGGACATGTGATATTTGGATATTGTGAGTAGACCTAGAAATGGAAATTAATTGATGATGATAGAGTTTTTAGTAAAATTGCAATTGATCTTGTTGGTTGCTTGGATGTTGTGATTCATATATCTAGACAATTTTGAAGTTTTATTTATATTATTTTAGATGTTCTGATATGACCATGAGGTGAAGGAGGTATTCGTATTTTATAGGTTTAAAATATCACAACAAACATTGGGAGATTGAAGACCAACCACATTGGAATTCTAGATGAATTCAACAAGGTCACCATAACAAATTATATTGTTTTTGTGTGGTTGATTGTGTTAGAGATTCCCATGGGGGGATCACCTTTAAACGTGATCAAGGGTTATGTGTATTTAATTATTTGGTTCCTTTTTATTGATGTTTATATGTTTTTATTAAGTGATGTGTTTATCCCTTTTATTTAAATAAATTGTGGTGTTAATATTGTGAGTAATCATGTTGTTAAGTTAATTAATTAAAAGATATCATGAGAATGTAATCAATAGAGTTGTTGGTCTTGGTTTAAGTGTTGTAAGAGATATGTAAGTGATGTGTAAGTTAACTTTTGAGTGTGAAACACTCCACCTTCTTAGAAATTCGAATTTTTCCTTGGAGGCTGATTTTGAGGCTTGTGGGACAAGTTAAACTTGTCCCATACCTCTTAAATATATTTACCAACCATACCTATGGTTGGAGAGTTGAAATTAGACTTTTATAATGTATTTTGAGAAGACAAAGTGTAAGTTTTAATTGCACTTTTCTTACATGGTTTAATTTCACCTATTGGGATATGGGCTTGATTTGAGTATGTAAGTAAACTATCATATTATTCACCCACCTATTTATTATGCATTGGAGAATGAAGTTGACTTTTGGGTTGGGGTTGAGGATGTGTGATGTGGCATCCTACATGGATCCACCTCATCCTCTTCTCTTCCCTCTTCTATAAGATTCAAATTGTTTGCCTCGTTTTGGGTGTTGCTTCACTTTTGAAAAATCCTTTTTGGGGAAAATTCTTTTGCTATTTTGAAGTTTTTGCTTTGGAGATTTTTTTTTTTAAAGATTGTTGCATGCTTGTGCTTGGATGTTTTGGATTGCTTGCATTGGGATAAAGCTTGTTGTTTTAAAACATTGAACAACTCCATTATGGAGAGGTAGGAGCTTGACTCTTGTAATGCTTCTTTTGTTTGTGAAATTGTTATTGTTGTGAATGTTTTGGCATGTTTGTGAGATGTTTAGTAGATGACTTAGGAATTGTGTAGGAGAAGACTATGGGGTTCATTTTGTGGTAGGCACAAGTGTTTTGGGAGGTATAAGTGTGGAGGGAGTTGGGATTTGGGTTCCACCTTACAAAGAAATAATTTGCATTTCTTTACTCGTTATGGGTGCCATAAGAGGTTGAGGAGGCATAACGAAATGTGAAAAATAAGGAGAACTTAGGGGAGGCATAAAGGCATGTCGTGGGCTTTGATATACTATATTTTGGTGTTTTGAAATCAGTTGGCGATACCCATTTCCCCTTTGAGAGGCATAAGTAGCATCCCCCATAGTTTCTTGCTCCTTTGGCTTGCTTGATGAAGCCTTAGTGTTGTTTGTCATGCTTTAATGTAGTTGTAAACTACATTCCATTTTGACGGTGTTTTAAATGTGAAAATTTTGCTTGTGTGTTATGGAATCCTTTGTTGCCATGAGTTGAATCACATCTTCTATTGCATTATGGTTGGGGCTCGAGGGCTAATGAAGAAGGATGACTTCTCGTTTTCATTGGATGTCTTGGTTGGGTGGAGAGCGTTGCCTTTCCCCTGCTCTTGTTTGATCAAAATTGGAAGAATGATAAAACTACATGTTGTTGTTCTAGAGCAAAGGAGAAAAAAATAGAAAACAATTTGACATTCCCTTGTTGAAATGAAATCTTATTGTAACATTTCCCACTTGAAGTGGATGAATTCGTATATGTTTTGTAACGGAAATATGTTGTATTGAATATGAAAGTTGTAAATTTTGAAATGTAAAGAAGATATTTACTTTGTTCCTTTTTAAAAAAAAAAAAGAAATTATATTATGTATATTGTATTTGAGAAATGAGAGAAGAAAAAAAAGTTGTAAAAGATTCATGGAAATAATAGAATTTGTCTTACTTTGTTTCATAATGGCATTGTTATATTGAAATCTGATCATTCAAATGCACTATGAATTATCTGTAGGAAAGTTTAAAAAAGGTGAAATGCGTATGAAGGAAATGTATTAATCCGTTTTGTCTGAAATGTTTGACTTTGGAAAAGATAGAAAATGCATTTGTGTTTTTATGCTTTGGATTGAATTCGAGTTTTAAGTTGGTGAATGTAACAAATCTTTTTGAATTTGAAGTTCTGTTAGGTAATTTTTCTTACTAACAAATATTAATAAAAAATTTAATAGCATGACACTATAATATCTAAAATACCAATTTAGATATCAATTTGTATTTGTAAAGGCAAAACGACACCAAACAAACTAAAACACTTAAGAAATTTTTAAAGAAACTTTCAAATCGAGCAAAGGCAAAATTGCAGACCTTTTTCTATAAAAATTGGTAATTTGAAAAGCAACTCAATCAAATAAATTTAACCTTGCAATCTATCCCAAAACCTTCCTAGTGAAATCCTCCATGCCTGGTAGGCATGTTGAGAAAGAGAAAATGAAAAATTTGAACAAAATTTTTACAAGTTAAAATGACCAGTTCACTTTTTAAGTGACAACAAAACGTTTTCTCAAAATTGACACTTTAAACTTCATCAAAATTAAATTCTTAAGGTTTTTGTGCAAAGAGGGCATCAAGAGCTTTCCAAAAAGTCCTCGTTTGCCAAAAATCGAGTTCCCTATCAAAAGTTATGGCCTTCTAAAGTTTTACTTCATTTTTGGCCTCAAAAATAATCTAACTGTCAAATTTAAATGATTAAAATATTCACTAGCAGACCCATGGGTTTAAGTTTTCCCTTTTGCACTTTTTTCCCAAAAGTGCTAAAGTTATGAAGTTTTCTGCCGCCCCGCTAGCCCGCAAACCTCATTGCTATCAAAATTAGTCTAAGTTCGGAAAGGGAAAATTTGGAAATTTTTCCCACATCCCCACCGCCCGCCTTCGCTTTTGGAATGCGTTCCCGCGGTGCGCACTTTAACTTAACCCTTTTGATTCTAACTTTGGAAAATTTCTAAAAATCTCTGCGGCCCCACATCCCCGCCCTTGCCTAGGAAGCGTACTTTCGCGGGTGCGCAGGCCCACCCGTTCAATTTAATTTTTTTACCAAGCCCTTTGGAAAAATTTCCTAACTTTATCCGCCGTCCTGCAGCCAATGGTTGGTTGACACGTGGCACCTGGAAATGCTGACACGTTTCCCCTTTCCGGTTCACGGGCGCGCGGAGGTAAATTGCGCCTTTGTCCCAAAAGGGCAAAAGCGCTAAATTTTTTCCCCGCTCTGCCGGCCCGCACCTTAGAAAATTTTTCTCCGCCACTCCATAATTCCTTCTCTAGGTGAAATTTCTCCCCGCGGTCCGCAGGACCGCCCTCGAGAAAATTTTCTTCCCTAGGCCCGTAGACCCGTTCTTGGGAAAATTTTCACCCCAAGGCCTGCCGGCCCATAACTTGATAAATGTGAGGAGTTAGGAGGACCTCTTTATATCACCGAAAATGTGAGGAAATTTCCTATCTAATAGAAATGTTTTTGGGAAATTTTGAGAGAGTTAATTTTGAGAAAAATCAAGTTGAATATTTTAAAATCAAGTTAGAGAGTGGTATAGTGAGAAATTACCCTCTTAACCTAATTGATTAATCGACCCTAAGTTTGGACCTTGTGATCTTTTATAATTGTCATATTAATAAAACTATAAGTTATTAATATTATTTGGCTTTGAAATTGACTTACGACAACAACCGATGTCTTGTAACTCAGTTGTAAACTCTTTTAAACAAAAAAATTATTCCATAATTTTTTTCCTAACTAATCCTAGGTTGTTCTTGGGTCTCAAGTAGATTGTTTTTAGCGGGTGTTACATGACGTCGACATGCTAGCTACTGTAATCGGGCGTACATGTATATAAGATTCAAGTTACTTATATTTAAAATTTCATTTGATTTCACTTTTATTATTAAATACATATTTTTAATGTTCATGTATAATGTTTCATGTGTACATGTACATATTAATATGTTTGTTTTTTATACGTAGGAGCCTAGCAGTCATCATTTTCTCTGGGCATTGAGGCTATTGACACACTTCACGTGACTTTTACGTAGATTAATTTCTCTTTACACTTTGTTTCTAATTGTGGAATTTTCTAATTATGTAATTCCCTAGTAGTTTTCAATCCCATAACTCTAGCCAGTACAAACTGATCATAACATTAAGCTCTTATGATGCAAGGGTTAAGTCTAAAACTCTCATAAATATACAAACTCTCCTTTTATCATGATCATGGACACTTACCTCTATGCTAAACATGTTTCTAGAGCACTCCATATCTAATGCTTTCTCCATCATCCCTTGCCTATGAGGATCTCTTTTAGCTTCTTAGGATGTATGCATAACTGACCTTGCCAACATTGTTAGTTCTATGCATTCTTTATTAACCCTCTTCTCTATAAAAACAAAGAGATGACAATATGGGATAAGTTACCTACACTTCTAAATATATCATGAGTCTCTTGGTTCATGTTTATCACCAATACTCCCTATGCAATTTTATACACACAATCTCATATTTATATATTGTTATTCATCAAGTTTCTCTATATTTGCATTCTCATATACACAACGGATATAGCTTAGTGACTCGCCTAGAACCAAGTTCTACATACTTGAAATACATTCCACATCTTTAATGAAATACTTCTTGAATATCTCTAATAACCCTTTTTGTGCCTTAATATTGTCTTCAGTATACCATATTTCATTCAACTGATGGCATTTTCTTTATTCCTACACTGTACTTTTACCAAGTTGCTCAAATAACTATAATCTAGATAACTTTCATTACACTGTATCCATCACCATGAAATCTTGGTGTCTTATAATTCATGCACAAACAAAGATAATTTGAAATTTCTATCAAGGTTCACCCATATGATCAAAATTTACTCAAATCCCTAGATAGAGCTTCGAGAGCCTACAATTTTCTCTAAAAATCAAATCATGTAATTTCAAGACACATAAAAATTATGACTATGATCTACATCATTTTTAGGACCTTTCCATATTAATATTCAAGAGAGATTATGAAAATAAATAGGACTAATTATCCTTCTCTACTTTATCATAAGGTGTTTAGACTATTGGTTCGGTCATGTACACTTGTAATCTTACATAACTCTCTGTTTTAGGCCTTATTGCTACTAGTCCTCTTCTCATGCTAATACTCATTGCTAGATAGTTTTCAATTAATATTGATCTACATGTTTTTGTATAGCTTATGACTGCTAGAGAGACTCCTCCCTATATGTAGACTATGGAGGTTGTTGTAGATGCTGCCATAGCGTCTGCAGATCCACTAACTCAGGTATAATTTTTCAAATTTGTTAAATTTTAGAGAAAATTTCTCTTATTACTTATCTCGCAATATTAAATATTGTACATGAACTATTTGTTTGTATGTAGCTTACCACTCATGAGTCTACCATTGACCCTGCAATGCGTTGACGAAAAATTGATAGGGATCATGAGATTGCGGTAAGATTTCACACGCATTATAAATTCTAAGTTTTTAAATTTTGAATTTATTTTAAAAATTTGAGTGTTATAAACTTGATGTTTATGAATGTGCAGATTAGGTCATAAGCCTTCTTAGAGGCACCTAAGATCACACAGATGAAATCCGTAGTGGCATATCCCTCTACTACATCCATAGGTCGTGGACAAGCTTATTCTAGCAGGGTGAAGAGAGGGAATATGTTTCATGATTAGATTCATAGGACTTGGATGTATAAATTTATATGCCATATGGTCATAGTCCATGATTCTTCATAATCCATGTATATAGCCTTATGCGACCGCATGTGGTCCTATATGTATGACACACTTAGTTTGATACATTATGAACTTATATTTTCAGAGACATGTGGCACATTTAGTTTGATACATTATATCCATTTTAGTTTTCATAACGATATTACTTCTATGTTTGATTTGATTTTATCACACATGATATACTTCTATGTATGTTTTCATAACCATATTAGTTCTATGTTTGATTTGATTTGATGACCTCGATTATGTGACCATTATCCATATGATATATGATGTTATGTTATTGTTATGATATATGATGTTATGTTATATAATGGTTTTGAAGGTTCTTGGGTGTAAAATCATTTTTTTCAAGAGATTCAAGTGTGGACTTATATCAATTTTCTTATTTTAAGCATGTGGTTAACACACTCCAAAGTGAGACAAAACATACACAATTAAAAATGGTTTTGAGAAATTTATTACACGTTATTTCATATGTTTTTAGTGTACTTACAATTTATTTGTTAAGTATTAGTCCAAATTAAATGTTATTGATGTGTGTAACAATAATGTCATAATTTGAATTCACTTGTTTAAAAAATATAGAAACATTGTAGTTTAGTTGGCATAAGATATGTAAAAATATTCTTAACACTCTATTGTGTATTAACATGCTTTAAAAGGGGATCAAATAATCATTAGAGTATTTACATAGTAATGTATTTACTTTGTTGCAATCTCATTGATGCGAGCCAAGTAGTGAGAAGTCATGTCTTGGGACGTCATGGGAGAAAAATGTCACCGCCAACACATCTGATTGGGGGGGTATATGCCTTTGGATGCTATGGAAGGCTCTAGGGAGGCCCGGTTTGGAGTCAGACCACCCAATCTGGAGCCAAGAACACCTTCCCTATTAATCCCAATTCACGTTTTCAGCGGAAACTTATGACGATCACAATTTGGCGCTCGGTCATCCAAACCAAGAACCCAAGAATTCAGTGGTCATGGCCTTTAGTTGCACCCAAGAATTCAGGGTCATGGCATTCCTTGAGCCTTCATGGCATAATTGTTTACAAACTACCTTTTCTAGGCAGTCCTAGGAAATGAACGGAGGCAAGTAGTGAGAATTCATGCCTCGGGATGTCATGGCACTGAACCGACTATGCCAACACATTAGGGTGGCTAGGTAAATGCTAGGGGAGACATTGTTTCGGTGCAAACAATGTCGTTGCTTCCAGTGCTATTTCATTCGGGCGTAGTCCCTTATGAGCCGTAAGACCAAAAAATTGTTTAAGTTCGACAAGTGATTACTCGGTCTCGTGGCACCTAGAGACGTCTCATGGATCCTAGACCTTGGCGTGGGACCCTCTACTATATTTTTTTGGTTTTTCCCTCTCGATCGGTGATCTCATTCCCCTATTGTTTGCAAACACGTGAAATAGTGTAGTTTGAGCAAATGTAAGGTCACAAATGTTATATTTTGTAAACAGTGGGTCGTGGCAATCGAACTAACTATTCCAACATGTTCAGTGACCGGTAAATGCTAGAGGAGGCGTCGTTTCAAATGCGTGACAATGTCATTGCTTCCAGGTTACTTCGTTCGGGCGTAGTCCCTTAAGAGCCCTAAGACCAAAAACGGTTCAAGTTCAACGGGTGATTACTCGGTCTCCATGACACCTAGAGACATCTTGTCAGACCCTACATCTCAACGTAGGGACCCTCTACAATATCATGTCTCGCTTTTTTCCGTCTTCAATTGGTGCTTTCTCTGTACTATTGTTTGCAAACGTGTGAAATAGTGTAATTTTAGCCAATGTAAGGTTGTCAAATGCTAGATTTTACAAACAAGTGGGTCGTGGCACCGATTTCATCAAATGACCTAAAACTTTCGGGGCATATATATTGTAGTCTGGCTTTGTTTTGGGAAAGCATGTAATCATTTTAAAGGTTTTTCGACCTTCTAAAATAGATTTTTTCCTACCACTTTGCTTGAATTGGTACTAATTTTTAGATTTGGTCCATAATTCACTTTAGTGACCATGAATCAACTCTATGATGCTTGTCTACTTCTTACTAAAAAAAAATCCTCACTTTGTAGATAGAGGATTGTTCCAAGAATGGGATTCCTGTCCTATGGCCAAAATGAGGTGATTATAATGTGTCTCCTTCTTAAGGTGTGATAACACTACTAGGCATTGAATGAGTTGTTACGAATAGTACCAAGTGAATCGCATCAAGTGAACTTAGATGATTTCTCATTCTTAGAAACATGGTGTTCCATATAAAGATCATCCCCTCACCTTTCCTAGCTCTAAAAGCATCCTTTCATGGAATCAAACTCATGATTCTCATACATGTTTTTTTCTCATATGTCTCTTATGGAGACAAATGATGCCTTAATACTTCACAAATAATTGCCCTTGATAGGTCGGTGGCATGACTAGCTCATTTTAGCTTATTTTGATGGGTGTTCAATTAACTACAGAATGGCCAAAAATACCTTTTTAGGCCTTCAAAAGAAGTAGTCTCTCATCAAAACTAAATGAGTCGATCGATCACCTTAAACACTATTCCCTACACACTGAAACACGTTGAATGATATTTTTAGGACTTTCCTTTGGGTGAGGGTTTATGATTTAGTTTTAAGGTTCGGGGCTCGGGGTTTAGGACTCAAGATTTAGAGTTTAGGGTTTAAGGTTTAGTGTTTAAGACTCATAGTTCATATTTTAGGGTTTAGGGTTTATGGTTTAGGGCTCAAGGCTTAGGGTTTATGGTTTAGGGTTTAGATTTTAGGGTTTATGGTTAAGGGTTAAGGTTTTAGGGTTTAGGGTTTAGGGCTCAGGTTCGGGGTTTAAGGTTTAGGGGTCAAGGTTAAGGGTTTAAGGTTTATGGCTTAAGGTTTAGGGTTTTGGATTAGGTCTTATGGATTAGGACCTAGGGTTTAGGGCTTAGGGTTTAGAGTTTATTAGGGTTTAGGGCTTAGAATTTAGGTTTAGGGATATGGTTTATGGTATAGGGTTTAGGGTTTAGGGCTCAGGGTTTAGGGTTTAGGGTAGTAGTTAGGGTTTAGGGTTTACGGATTAGGGTTTAGTAGTTAGGGTTTAAGGTTTAAAGGTCGTGGTTCGTGGTTTAGTGTAAATGGTTTAGGGTTTAGGGTTTAAGGCTCAAGGTTTAAGGTTCTGGGGTTAGAGGTTAGGGTTCAAGATTTAAGGCTCATGGATTAGGCTCACCCATTCAGTCACAGTAATGTTCTATGCCTTACCCATTCTTATAAGTATTTACAAAGAGTATTCAACTAAAAAGGGTTCATCTACTTTATAGGCAGAACATTCAAGGGAGTTATCACAATTTGATGTCTTTCATCTATTGATATTTTAAAGGAGGAAAATGCCCATTGCATGCAAACTATTTCACTAAATGTAATGTTTTGTGTTTTACCCATTCTTCTTAGTATTGACAAGAGTATTCAATTGAAAAAGGGTTCATCGACTTTGTAGGAACAAAATTCAAAGAGATTCATCAAAATTTGATGTCTTTCATCTGTTGATATTTTGAAGGAGGGAAATTCCCACCTCTCATAAACAAGGTAGTTGTAAAAGCGGACTTAATGATGGTTCCAGGCACAAGAATAGGAAATATGGTCCTAAGATATTCAAAAATTAACTCACTCATGATACCCACTGGAAATATATGAGGTTTAGGGGTTAGAGCTTAGGGTTCTAGATTTAGTGTTTAGGGTTTACGACTTAGGGCTCAAGGCTCAAGGTTCAAGGTTTAGGGTTAAGGGTTTAGGGTTCAGGTTTTAGTGTTCAGATTTTAAGGTTTATTATTTTTTTAGGGTTTAGGGTTTATAATTTAGGTTTTAGGTCTCAAGGTTAAGGGTTAAGGGTTTAGGTTGCAGAGTTCAGGGTTTAGGGCTTAGGGCTTAGGGTTTAGGGTTTAGGATTTAGTGCTTAGGGTTTAGAGTTTAGGGTTTAGGGCCAGGGTTTAGGGTTTATGATTTAGTTTTTAGGGTTTATGGTTTAGGGTTTAGGGACCTTTAGGATTTAACATTTAGGGCTTAAGGTTTAGGGTTTACGGTTTAGGGCTCGGGTTTAGGGTTTAGGGGTTAGGGTGCATGGTTTAGGGTTTACAACTCAAGGTTCGAGGTTCGTGAGTTATGGGTTTAAGGTTTAGGGGTTAGAGCTAAGGGCTTTAGATTTAGGTTTTAGGGCTCTGGGTTTAAGGTTTAGGGCTTAAGGATTAGGGTGTAGGGTTTAAGACTTAAGGTTTAGGGTTTATGGTTTAGGGATTAGGGTTTATGGTTCATGGTTTATGGCTTAAAGTTCGGGGTTCGTAGTTACCGGTTTAAGGTTTGGGGTTAGAGCTCGGGGCTCTAGTTTAGTATTTATGGTTTAGGGCTTAAGGCTCAAGTTTTAGGTCTAGGGTCAAGGGTTTAGGGTTTATGGTTAAGGTTTTAGGGTTTAGGATTTATTACTTTGGTTTTAGGGTTTAGGGTTTCATAGTTTAGGGTTTATGTCTCATGGTTGAGGGTTAAGGGTTTAGGTCACAAAGTTCGGGGTTTAAGGTTTAATGTTTAGGATTTAGGGCTTATGGTTTATTGTTTAGGGTTTAGGGTTTAACATTTAAGGCTCATGGTTCATGGTTTAGGGTTTAGGGCTTAAGATTTAGGGTTTAAGGTTTATGGTTTAGGTTTTAGGGTTTAGGGTTTCGATTGTATAATTTAAATTCTAAAAGATTTAGGTTGAATGTTGAAAGCTTGAAAATTACCTATGTGTTTGACAGATTATACTAAAAAAACTATCGCCTAAACTATAACTAATTGAGTTTGTGAACTAGTTCCATAAGGTGTAGAGTGACCCTAATTTATTATATTTACATAAGTAAATTTAAAGCATAAGAAATAATAAAATATAAATAATAGTAAATCAAAACTTATAATAAATAGAAATAATAATAATAAATATAAATAATAATAATAAAATGCGTATGTGTTTTGTGTTTTCTCTTTTTCTAAGCCATGCCTCGAGGCTTGGGATCTGGTTTGATCCCCAACCCTCGAGGCATGGACTCGCACAAACACATCAAACAACGTGTATTTGCAGGAAAATGTAAAAATGTGACTTCTTCTATGATAAATCAAAATAAAACAATCGATCCATTTAAAAAAATTATACCACGATGTAGAGAAAAGTTTCTTCTTTCTAAAAATATAATTTTTCAAATTTTCTGACTAATATAAGGTTTCCATATTATTTATTTTCTAACTATGCCTTTTTATAGCTATTTTTTTAAGTTTAAATATGTCTATCTTTCATCATGTATCTTTTGTTTGGGTCATCAAATTGAAAAAAAATTATACTAACACAAACTAGGCATAATTCTATATATATATTCAAAAAATATATCTAATTTTTATATTTTTTTAGGTAGTTAGGGGGGGCACGGTCAAAGCTCCATTATTTTTCAAAACATAAAATTTTTGTACTAGAAAAATCATAAATAAAAAAATACTCATTAAAAAAATCTAAAAAAATCTAACACAAACTAGATGCTCCTAGCTATCTTTCTACCAAAGGGTTTTCAAAAATACTCAATGGTGCTCAAAAATGATGGGGGCACGAAATTCACTCTATTATGTTTTTTTAACAAAAATAAGAGCACCTATTGGTATTTTAGTTGTTTGACCCACTTAAACTTATCTGTTTTCAATAAAATTTAGTAGCTTAGAAACTAGACTCAAAATTCTACGATTCATATTTCTACAACATCTTCCAATTTTGAGTGTAACTATTTTGAAAAACTCGTACAAGTTGAAGTTTTTTATTTTTCGAAAAATTCATCCACTTAAGACCCCCTTTGGCCCCCCAACTTGGTGCACTTACCCCTAACCATTTTCACACGTAACCTTCATACATTACCCAAACTCCCATTTTATCACCTTCGAGTCTTCTTAAAACCCCACAACCTCATCCAAGTTTTTCCCAACTCTCTCAGTGCAATCACAGAGCTCCCATCAACATATTCTTAATATTTCTACCTAATTTCCCCTAAAAACACTATTCACCTAACCGACGTCGGTCATTTACCAATACCGACATCGCCTAACTAATATATGTCTCTGTGACTAGTAACTTTTCCCTAAACAATGAGCTAATAACTCTTTCAAAACAACCCAAAATTTTACCAAACCTTTTCCAGACCTCGTTTATAGCCTCTGTCACACCCACAGACCTTCAACCACCCACTACCCTCTTTGGATTTAGTCTTGCATGCATTTATTAGACTAGGTTTTGATTTAATCTGTTTGTGTAGGATACCTAAACTATACAACTAAAGTAGGTCTTTGTATTGCATGTTCTTATTAGCATTTAAATTGTTTTAAAAGTTGATTAACAACCTTTTAGGAAGCCCCTTGCTTCCCGGATCTAGATTTTGTTAGATAGTCCACCAATTGTTAGTTTTAATTATATTTTGTGGTCTTGTGTTCTATTTCAAGTCGTTCCTCCTAGCCAAAGGAATCTCTCTATAATCATATTGGAAAACATTCTACACGTGCACAACACCTTCTTCGACTATCACAGGTATTCCTCCTTGCCCTTACCTATTATCTATTTTATCTCTACTTTGCAGTGAAACATTTTGGCATGCCCAATGGGACTTATCTTGTGGGTTCTTTTCATTGTTCATATAGGGTGTATTTGTGTGTTTGTTTATTTTTTGAAAAATTTACACTAAATCTCTCCTGGTAAATCTTCTCTTATTTCTATTTGTATAAAATAAATTTGTCCTTTGGTGCTTAAAAGGAACACTTCTTCTTTTCTTTTGTACTGCATTTAGTGAAAGAACATTCCTCTTCCTGTTCTCCTTTTTCTACATCGAATATCATTTTCGATTTAGGTTTAAAATATGTGCATTTCATCCTTTGAGTGTTGCATTAGATCGCATAGATTTAATTAACAATCACACTATGGAGGTCATGGCCACTTGGTGATTGGATTTGGATTAAGTGTAGTTCACATTTGTGCACACATTCCCGTGCCAAACCACTTAAATAATTTATTATCCACCAAATACTGATAAATCTCTTACTCTTCTTAGATTTTTTCTAACTAATGAGAGGATGATTGCGAACCTACGAGTCATTCCAAATAATTTTAGTGACTCATATTTCCAAATATAGATTCTGGGCTATGATATCCTTGTATGGTTTAATAAAATTCTATATATGTATACCTAGGGGAGGGAGGTTGGCATGAAAATTAGGCTTGGCTTCATTGAATTAAAGTATTTAGTTCTTAGGTACAAGCTCCAAGATTGTTCTTATTTTTTGAATATTCTCTATGTGAGTTTAGCTCCTAAAGATCTTTTGAGACAAACAAGGTCTCTCAATCCCACTCCTTGCAATTTAGGTTTGTATATGACCTACCATTTCAACATTGGATTCATGTTGTCTTCCAAGGTCTCTTTCTATAGGACATTTTACATTTAGAGCTAAGACCCATGTAGGAGCTTTTATGGTAGAGAAGAGGTTCTTGGGGAGGCTTCAAGGACTAACTTCACCAATTAAATGTAACTCGCGATGCTTAGAAATTTTCCTTTCCATGTTTCTAGTGTGTCGTGGAATTTGTTTACTAAAGCCTTTCGTGAGGCTTCGAACACACCATTCGTAGACATTTTAGTAAATTTATATGAAATATCTGATTCAATCTTCAACAAAAATATCTCCCAGTAAAGTATTTGATATAGACAAATTCACTCCACTTATGTATGCACTACAAATATAGTTGTAATCATATTTCTATACTTGTGAAATATAATTGTTTAGTGAACTGTGTGGGTCCTATTATACCCTGTTCCATCCCAGTAGTCATTCTAATCCTCCATAACTAGTCCAAGAGAGGAATTTATGAAATCATTTCGATCATTGTATACATTATGAACTTAGATTGAGGAAGCTTATAGAAATCTTTAAGGTTTTTCCATTTTATCTACTTCTTAAATCTTTACAAGTCATGAACTATTTTAATTCATTTCTAAAACCAAAGGAGGATAGAACAACCTCTTATCAAGGAACAGATCTTGTCATTAGATGTTATAATGACAAGAATTCAATGAAACATGTCAGATGAAGTTGTAACCACCTTGGTAGACATAAATGTAAAATGTGGAAGCATAGACAAGGCAAGTGAAATGTTTGACATAATGCCTCAAATATTAATACCAGTATAGATAACAATGTTGAGTCCATAATTTCTTGTTGTTAAACCAGAAGAAATTCCTCTGTTAGCTTAGGAAAGTTTTATATGGCTTCCCTGAAGCTCATTGTGTTCTACCAATATATACTATCACCACCCAAGAAGCATAAATTATATAAGCAAGATCATTTTCCACAATAATAATATACAACTAAAATCATGAAAAACAACTCCAAGACTTTAAAAATGGACTTTGTAAGAAGGTGTATGGTAATGTTTTAAGTCAATTGGAAAATCTTGTAGAGTCTAACTTGTTTTTCCCGCTTTCAAAAAAAATCTTTTGTTCATACTTTGTAATCATTGCCACCATGATACCAAATTGCTTTCTAAAAATAATTGATTGATCATCGATAATCGGAGAATGAAAATAAATATACTTTATCTCTAATGAAAACAAAGACCTATGATAAGTTCCAAGATTCAAGTTTGCTTCCAATTTAACCTTGTAACTTATCGTAGGTCTTATTGCAGCATGGTTTTGAATATGTGGACCTTCTCATGCTATTTTGTTTTCATTTTTAATAGATTAGATTGCTTTTCCTTGTCATATTTATTTTCTTGTTCCTCTTTTTAGGTTTCATTGTCTTCTCTTGCTCTAGTTGGTGTGGAGTGGCTTTAGGATGCCTTATGTAAACCTCATTTGGCCTCCAATAATGAAAAGTATTACGACATCTATAAATTCCAGGTTAGTAGATTGATAGGCTTGCTTGTTATTGTTTACAAGTAATGAAATTTTAATGCTTACATGCAAATATCGTAATCTGATGGATTTTGTTATATGTCATTCTGTTTTGTAAGAAGTTAACTATACATATTTTGTTTCTTTTTTAAAAAAATTACTCCAAGTATGTAACTATATTTGTTAAGTATGGATTTTATAGGAGGATATTCTCATGCTCCTAATGATATTTCATATGGAGTGGATATGAAGCAAATTTGTTGGTGTGGTATTCTTCGTATAGAACATGTACACCACCACTTCCAACACAATTTATGCACTATTCACATATATATTGAAGAATTTATACTGGTTTATAGAATAATATTCCTCATGTCTATACTGATTGGCATAACCATGAATTATATGAACAACGCATAGCATTGGATTATTTGGTAGTGGCTCTCATAGAGATAGCAACTACAAAATCAAGACCTGTAGATCTACCACCTGGATGATTTTATATTTTCAACTACTATCGTTGGCAATGGTAAACATACATTATCCATGCAGATTTATTTTGCAAATCTCTGATGTTTATTTAAATTTGATTTCCATTTTCTCTGTAAGCGAATATTTTTCCTCTTCGTACTTTGGTTTGAATATGAAATCATTTGTTTCTATGGACTAATGGTATTATTGGCTTCTCAGGTTTGCTGGTGTATGCATTTTCATAGTCTATTTTGCCACGTTATATGGACTTCATGTCCCTAATTGGCACTACGTGTTACATGATGAAGAATCTCCACAGAATGGGAAGTTGTTTAGAGTAAGTAAATTTAATCATTCATCTCAACGAATTCTGTTTGTAGGTGGCATTCAAGTTTGGAAAATTTTGTGGCCCATTATTTGTTTCTTTATCTGGTTTTAATTGCATATCTATGAGAGTTTAGTTTCATTTTATTTTAGTCTGTATATACATGATTGATAAGGATAACTATGGTTTTGTTGATGATAGGTAAAATGTGGTATGACATGCCATTTGAGACTTGATTGCAATGTTGTGGGTTATTTTTTAATGAAAATTTGGGGCATAAATCATTTGTATAACCAGCCGCCTCGAGAAGAACTAAGGTAAATTTCACATCGCACCGATCGTAAACATCGGAATGCTTGTTGTTGATTACACTCTAGAAATGTGAGATCTAATCCATACAATACATTAATTATTTGTAAGTTTAGGCTTCTACATAAATCTCTCCAATATTAGGGCCACTTCATGAGGATTCTCCAGAGTGATGTCTTGGACCCTTTGAACTAGAAGGACTTTTGAGGTTCACACACGAAACAATTTTTTTTTTTACTTCCACGTAAAAAGCAATCCTTAACATATATTTATATTCGTTATGTGTGTTAAATATTCTTTTTATGAAGAATTGGAATAGAGACTGATACAACTATCATCCAAGCAAAAAGAACTACCTTCTCTAACTGTCTAAGCACTAAGGCTTAGCTTGAAATTAAAGGATTCATTCATTCAAGAAAATTTGAAAGCATGTCTCATCCAAGCACATATGAAAATCTATCTTACTAAAATCCTTTTGGAATCATCAAAGATAGCTTTCTATCTCATCTTCCTTTGGAAGAAATAAGCGGTAATTTGGATTAGAAAACAAACCATGACAGCAGATTGTGTACATCACTAAATAAAACCACCCTTTAATTAAAATAATAATAAGAGTTACTTTATAAGAACTGAATTATCGTGAACCACTTACTACATTAGAATTGCACAATTCCAAACTAAAACAGAGTATGCCTAAGGTCTTTCTGCTTGCTATACTTGATAGATATTATGAAGAGAAGGCCTTTATGTAAAATCAATAATCATAAAATTTTGAGCTTAAAGGAAATACATTAGACCTTATGGTATAAATCCTCCTCACTTTATCAAATGTTTCTTAGTTTCCTAATTATAATTTAACAATTAACATCTCAAGAACATTGTATATAGGCTTCAACACTTTCAATTTTTCATTGGCTCAAATATAATTCCTTAATCTAAATGGTAATTTTGGGCGTTAAAGGTTGGTTGTGGTTGTTTCTATTGATTTGAGGTCTGCTATGATTTGCTAAGAATTGGGATCCACTTATGTCTTAGATAAAGTTCATAACTCTTGTCAAAAGTGTTTATTAATCCACCACGCCATGCCCTGCACCGCCCGCCAAAATAACTATATCTTTGCAAATAATTACCATCTACCTAGTAGGAATAAAGGGAGTATTTTTTTAAATGATTTTCCTTTATGATCATTTTGCTTACTCAATATCCAGAGTCTCATTCATTAGATTTTCGGAAACAATAAAAAGAATAAATTATAAATAATAGAACAACCTCATTCATTAGGCTTTGAAAACATTAGAAAGAAGAAACTATAAATAATAGAAGCTATAAAACATTATCTATTTTAACCACAAAATTCTTTCAAATTAAATTTTTAGAAGGTTAGAAACATGATTCATTTAGTAAGTTACACAAAAATATTCATGCTATAGCTTTTGAGACTATAGATGCTACAACATTTTCCAAAGATCCTCCCGACCTCTTCCAAAATGGGAATCTAGAGCAGATCCTGACATCCTTTGAATTCATTCCAAATAGATTTTTATCATTTCATTCCATTCTACATATATGAGGTTCATGTCTTTGATTCACTTTAGTGTGTTTTACTCAAAATCATGTGGTTTATAACAATCAAGTTGAACTGAATGATGAGTTCTTTGCACGTATGGCAACTTGAAATAAAAACCTAAAAATTATGTAGGATGCACAAGGTTGTGTATTGTGGAAGGAGAAATTTCATAACTCTCATAATAATGACTGTTATTTTGTTGCTCATGTTGCCGCGCCTCTTGAAAATCCCATATACACCCCGAGAAGGACCGGGTCTAATAAGACTCTAAAAGGATTGATCTTCCACTTGCACTTGGAATTGGCTTTGGTTGTGTAGTAGGTAATTATTTTCTATGAAATCCTACAATGGGACTCCAATGGGATCCCATAATGTTTCATCAAAGGAGGCCAATTTGGAGGAGTGATCTAATTGGCATGAGTGTAAGGGATCAAAAATAGTATCTGAAGCTGATGGGCATATATGATTTTTGTCATTCCTTGTAGTAGAAGGAGCTTCAATTACTCCCAGCTGCTCTATAAACTCTCTCGAGCCAACTCGCGTTGGGACCTTTCCACTATCTCGGAGGACTAGCAACATCAACAACACTCATGTCACTAGGGGTGAGCCTGCTCTGCAACAATGGCATATAAGAATATGACTTGTTGTGAATATTATTATTATTATCAAAACTTGGTGGGAATGGGTTTCCAACACCGGGCTTCTCATGATCCTTTCTTCGTTAATTTTAGTAGCTTGACAACTGTTTGTCCTCACTTGAATGTAGCAGCATTTGTTATGGGTAGCTTGACAACTGTTTGTCGTCACCCGAATATAGCAGATTAGTTATGGGTAGTTTGACAAATTGTTCGCTCGCCTAGAATTTAGAAAAATAGTTAGGATAAAAACAATTGTTATTTAATATTGACTCCTTTTAGGTGACACCTCATAATCAAGGTTATTAATGGTTATTGAGTTGTCTTAAACTCATTCGCTCATTTGTATTAATCTCGTTGCGTTGATTTTCAACGAGAGTAGTATATAAGGGAGTCATTGGGTCATTTGTAATAAGGAAGTTTGGAGAGAAACTTGCGCAGTTAGTTAGAAGGGCGCAAAGGCGATGTAGCGTTGAGAGATAGCAAGGAGGAATATCAGCAGGAGGATTAGGAGATTGTCGAGCTCTACCAGTAAGAGGCAAGCAGTATTTGTATCTCTTGATTTGCTGAAGATTAATATATTTCTCATCTGTAGTACTAGTTTTCCCTACGGGGTTTTTCCAGGGACAATTGTTTGAAAATATTGTGTTCACCTTGTTGGGTATTTTTTATGTGTTTGTATTTGTGAAGTTACAGTTGTGTTATTTTCCAATATTTGTTGATCAAATAATCTTACAAGATAGGAGGTTAATAATCAGTAACTGTAATAGATTTTTCACATGGTATCAGAGCTAAGTTCGGGTAGAAGAGATTTACCCTAGGTGAAAGAAAGTGAGGGTTTATAAAACCCAGTTTAACCTCTTCAAAATTATTATTATTATTTTCTTTTAAGATGGCCTCAAAGCAGTTTAAGAGATCGTGATGATTGATGGAGCCTCAAATTTTGGTGTCTGGAAAGCCAGAATTTCTATTGCTGGAAGAGAATGGTATCAAGGAATATGTGACCACTATTGTACCTGTACCTACAGATGCAACACAACTCTTAGCATATAAGAAGGAAGATGCCAAGGCGAGGAGGTTGATTCTTAATGGTGTCAAGGATCATATTGTTCCGCATATTGCATAGTTAGATATAGCGAAGACGATGTGGGATGCCATTATGAATCTGTACCAAAATGCTACCACTAACCAGACGCTGATTCTCAGAGAAAAGTTGAGGAATACCTAGATGAATAAGGGAGAAGACGTCACAAGTTACCTCACCGACTTAGACTTGTCAAGGATGAATTGAAGTCATGCTGGAGACAAACCAAATTATGACGAGCTAGTGAGAATAGCCCTAAATGGGTTTACTAAGCAATGGGATGTCTTTGTTCAAGTCATCAATGGACGAGACACCTTATCAAGTTGGGATCGACTATGGAGTAATTTCACTCAGAGGAGCTTAGACTAAGTCTTGTCAATGGAGCCAACAATAAGAGTCGAAAAGTGAGGTGGAACAGAAAATGTTGCCCCAAGGGTAAAGGGAAAGCAAAGAAGGGGTCTAGTAAAAGATAAAATTCACAAGGTGAAAAGAAGAAGAAAGATTCTTCAAAGATCAAGTGCTATGGCTGTCACGAGTTTGGCCACTATGTCAGCAATTGCCCAGAAAGGAAGAAGAATGAAAAGAAAGGCAAGAAGCAAGTTGCGGCTTCAGCAAGTGCAGATGAGCTCTCTAGTAGAATGGAAGATGAGTTTGCACTCATAGCATGTATGGTTAGCTCAACCTCACAGAGTGTTTGGTACATAGATAGTGGGGCGTCATATCATATGACAGGAGTTAGAGAATACTTCTCCAGTTATAAGGAAGAGAGCACCAGAATCTAGATCTCTATGGGGAACATGTCCAAACTCAACTCAGTTGGGAAAGGGACTGTTCAGTTTCAGAGGGAGAGTGGTAAGATGATTCCCCTTCATGATGTGTTGCATGTTCCAGGCTTAGGGATGAATTTGATTTCTGTATCTGTCCTTCAGGACAAAGGGTACAATGTACTCTTTAGAGGGGCACATGTGTTGATCAAGCACAAGGATTGGAAATCACCCATAGCTATTGGAGTTAGGAGCGGTCGGCTTTATAGGCTGCAGTTTGATATTCCTAAGGCACTCATGAGCAACAGTAATCTTAGAGATCAGGGAGAGCTATGGCATAGAAGGATGGGCCATATCCATCATGGAGCCCTTAAATTACTTCATGAGACAGTGACAGGTGTTCCTGAGGTGAGCACAGAGCACGATGATGTATGTAAGGGATGCGTGTTGGGGAAGTTTGCTAAAGCATCTTTTCCAAGGAGTGACACCAGATCCAAGGGTGTTCTTGATCTAGTACATTCAGATGTATGTGGACCAATGTCAATGAAGTCTCTCAGAGGGTATGAGTACTTCGTTACTTTTATTGATGATTTCTCCAGGAAGACATGGATATACTTCTTGAAGACCAAGGATGAGGTTTTCAGTCGCTTCCAAGAGTTCAAAGCTCTTGTGGAGAATTCGACAGGAAGGAAGATAAAATTTCTTCGGTCAGACAATGGAGGTGAGTACAAAAGCAATGAGTTCCAGGAGTTCTATACCAAAGAAGGAATCAAGAGAGAGTGGAATGTTCCTTACAATCCGCAATAGAATGGAGTTGTTGAGAGGAAGAATCGGTCTATAACGG
Source organism: Taxus wallichiana var. yunnanensis (assembly GCA_018340775.1). NCBI lineage: Eukaryota > Viridiplantae > Streptophyta > Pinopsida > Cupressales > Taxaceae > Taxus > Taxus wallichiana. The sequence continues at coordinate 593,866,961 of CM031234.1, read as the reverse complement.
AGGCATCAAGGGATATGTTGCATGACCAGGATATACCTCGTTATCTCAGGCGAGGCATGCGATACAGCAAAGATACATACTGCATAGAGTTCCACATAAGGTACTAGGGAAGATGACACCAAAGGAAGCATTGACTAGAGGAAGAAGCTAGATGTCAGTCACTTTAGGATCTTTGGGAGTTTGGCATATTGTCACATTCCTAAGGATACACGTACCAAGTTAGATCAGACTGCGGAGAGAGGGTACTTTGTGGGGTACAGTGAAACCTCAAAGGCATATCGGATATTCATTCCGGGGACCAGGAGGATTATTGTTCGACGTGATGTCAAGTTCATGGAGGACAAGGCATTTATAAGGTCTAGATATTTTCCAGTAGATGATCAGAGTGAGCAGCCAACAGAAGCTCCAAGGATCACTCAATCGAGTCAAGGGCAGCAAAGCTTGAGTACAGTTACTAGTACAAGCATAGACTCAGGAGGAGAGAGTTTTCAAAGTATGGAGCAACAGGTGCAAGAAGAGATGCATCAAGAAGACATGGAGGTTGATATTTCATCCTCTACACAATAAGGCAAAGAAGAACCGTGAGGTTCAACAGACACAGAAGAATACTCAAGAGTTAGTGGGTACTCCTAGGATGAGTAATAGACAACGAAACCACCAGCCAGGTATGATGACTATGTTGCATTAGTTAGTATGTTGGTAGATAGTGAACCTTCTAGCTATCAGGAGGCTGCACAACATCAAGTGTGGCAAGAAACAATGGTTGAGGAGTATACTTCAATTATGCAGAATGATGTGTGGGAGGTAGTGCCTAGACTAACAGATGATAGGGCGTTGGTTGGATCACGCCGGATCTATAAGATCAAGCATAGTGCGATGGTAGATCGAGAAATATAAGGCGAGGTTCGTGACAAAGGGGTTCTCTCAAAAAGAGGGAATAGACTACGAGGAGACATTTGCTCCAGTTTCCAGGTATACTTCTATATGAGCTGTAATCTCAATTTCAACACAGATGGGATGGTAGATCCATCAAATGGATGTCAAGACAACGTTTCTTAATGGTGAGTTGAAAGAGGAGGTATACATAGAACAACCAGAAGGCTTTGTAGCACACAACAAAGAGACCCACGTGTGTAGATTGAAGAGAGCGTTGTACGGACTCAAGTAGGCTCCCAGAGCGTGGTATGAGCGCATTGATAGTTACTTGCAGGAAATGGGCTTTGTGAAGAGTGAGGCAGATGCTAATCTCTACTACTTGGTAGTTGGAGGTGAGATTCTCATTCTTGTCCTATATGTAGATGACTTGTTTCTTACAGGTTCACTGGGGCTCATAGAAGAATGCAAGAGGGATCTTGCAGCAGAGTTCGAGATGAAGGATTTGGGACTTATGCACTACTTTCTAGGCATGGAGGTATGGTAGAAAGATGGAGAGATTTTCCTTGGGCAAGGGAAATATTGCATGGAAATCTTGAAAAGGTTCAAGATGGAAGATCGCAAAGCCATGTCTACACCCATGATCAAAATTGGAGGAAGGTAGATACATCCAGGAGAAGGATGTAGACCCCACCTTATACAGCAGCTGATTGGTTCTCTCATGTATTTGGTCAATACTAGCCGAATATAGCTTTTGCAGCTTAACTCTCTTAGTCCGGGCCCATGGTTGAGCCAAAGAGAGTGCATTGATCATGGCAAAGCATGTGTTGCATTATTTGTGAGGTACAATCGAGTATGGAATTAGATATGCTCGAGGTGAAGGAATCAGGTTGATGGGCTATACTGACGCAGATTGGGCAGGTAGTACAACGGACAAGAGGAGCACTTCAGGGTGTTGTTTCAGTCTGGGATCAGGAGTTGTATCTTGGTTCAAAGCAGAAGCGTAAGTCTTGGCTCGAGTTCAAGCAGAGTCAGAGTACATAGTAGCTAGCATGGCAACATGTGAAGCTATATGGCTTCGGAAGTTGCTAGTAGCTTTGTTTGGTCAGAAGGTTGAGACTACGGTGATACACTGTGACAATCAGAGTTGCATCAAGTTGACTGAGAATCCAGTGTTTCATGATAGGTCAAAACATATAGACATCAAGTATCACTTCATCAGAGATTGTGTACAGCGCGGGGTTGTTAAGCTACAGTTTGTACCTACAGATCAGCAGGTAGCAGACATTCTGACAAAGGCATTGGGGAAGGCAAAATTCATCTTCTTCAGAGAGATGTTGGGTGTCATGCAGAACAACTTCCTCACTAAGAGGGAGTGTTAATTTTAGTAGCTTGGACAACTGTTTGTCCTCACCCGAATATAGCAGCATTAGTTATGGGTAGCTTGGACAGCTGTTTGTCCTCACCCGAATATAGCAGCATTAGTTATGGGTAGTTTGGACAGCTGTTCGTTCTGGCCTAGAATTTAGAAAAATAGTTGTTAGGATAAAAACAATTGTTATTTAATATTGACTCCTTTTAGGTGACACCTCATAACCAAGGTTGTTAATGGTTATTGAGTTGTCTTAATCTCAGCCGTTCATTTGTATTAATCTCGGCCGTTGATTTTCAACGAGAGTAGTATATAAGGGGGTCATTGGGTCATTTGTAATAAGGAAGTTTTGAGAGAAACTTGCAGTGTTAGCAAGTAGTCTTGCAGTGTTAGCAAGGGCGCAGTGATAGCATTGGAGATAGCAGTGGAGGAATATCAGCAGGAGGATTAGGAGATTGTCGGAGCTCTGCCAGTAAGAGGCAAGCAATATTTGTATCTCTTGATTTGCTGAAGTTTAATATATTTCTCATCTGTAGTACTGGTTTTCCCTACGGGGTTTTTCCAGGGACAATTGTCCGAAAATATTGTGTTCACCTTGTTGGGTATTTTTTATGTGTTTGTATTTGTGAAGTTACAGTTGTGTTATTTTCCAATATTTGTTGATCAAATAATCTTACAAGATAGGAGGTTAATAATCAGTAACTATAATAGATTTTTCACATTTACACTGCTATTATTGTTCAGGTATTTCATCTCCTCTAGCTTCTAGCGAATGTGATGGAGATTGGGTAATACATTGGTATTCATACCAGTCCATCATCTTCTATGGGTTGAGTACTGATCTACTGCTCGTCTACAAATTCTGAGGGCATCAATAGAATAAGGTGAAGATTTCCTTGACAGGAAAACTGCAACCCTATTATGGGAGATTCAAAGTCGGGTACTTATTCAGTCTGACACTTTATTATTTACGCCGGAGGCGTGGCTTACTTGCAATAGACCTCCAACGACTACGTCCACCTGCTTGAGGTGCTCGAGCTGAACATTTTCCTGCAGATGATATTTATTTTTGATACGAGTTCTCCAGTAATTCTTTATTGAGCCGTCTGTTCTTCCTGGCAATTTCTGTGCGATTCGAGACCACCTGAAATTCGCTAATTAGAAGTGTATGTCAAATGCAACAGAACATTTTATAACAGTGAACAGAATGCAGAAATTTAAACCTGTTTCCCCAGCGAGCGTGCAGATCAATTATCAAACGTTCTTCATCTGTAGTGAATTCGGTGCGCTTCAAATTTGGGGAGAGGTAGTTAACCCATCTTCGCCTACAGCTTCTACCGCTTCTCTTAAGCTCTGCTCAAATGCATACATTTCGCCATTAAATTACTTAAAATTAACAGTTACAGTTACCATCCATAGCTTAAACATGGCGGGTCATACTTCCTGCTTTGGCGAGAAACTCCCAACGCCCTTCACCATGTAGGGAAATGTAGGAAGTAAGGCAAACATCCTCCTGCAAAGACCAGGGGCCTTTTTTAATCTCCGCCATTATAGATTGCTTAAATGCTTATCGAAACTTTCGTTATATTCTGGGTAAAGTAGAAGATGACAAGGACATGCCGCATGCCTGTGCTCTCTTAGATAGATTCACAAGGCATGAATGTTCCAGATAATTTTTTACTTTTTTCAACGCATACAAATCGAAACCTTAACCACAAATACGTTATTGAAGGAGACGTGTGAGCGACTGTGGCAAAATATTAATGGACGGAGTTTAGTGCGAATAGATGATTAGCCGATATTTTTTCATGCCACAGAAGATCAATACGTGACGCATTGAAATCTATTGCCTGAATAGATTTTTATATATATAAGTAATGATGTGCATTGGATAATTTTCAAGGCATATTTGACGAATAACATTTATCATTCATGGAACCTGGATTAGCATTGTTAGTGGGAAGAAAGAGTCTATCCAAACTAGGCCTGGAAATTCAACCTAATGGTACATGTCAATTCAAAATTTGTTGTGGACTAAATCTATTTAGTGGTTCTAAATTATTTTATTTTAAATATAACTTTACAATTAAAAACAAGAGCACTACCGACTGTCATTTTCCAGGTGTTCCGAACAAAAATACATCTTCCATAGATACGGAAGTAAAATGTCAAAGATATCGGAACTCCATACCTTTAACTCCATGGAATTGATTATCTACGATCAACTAAGTAGGTACACGTCTCATTCCGTATAAGTACAAGGAACTTATTTTATATGTACAATCCTATATTCGTAAATAAGATAATGTAAACAGGTCTAATTTTGATACGTGAAAATTTTAGTATTCAGTGTTTTTTTTTAATAAATTTTGTGGTAGTGTATTTTTTCCATTAACTCAAAAGAAAATTGAGGATTGTGTAGCAATTTGGAGACCTCGGCCACCTAAAGTAAAAGTTATGGATGAGTAATCCTAAGAGAGTGACCATTAGTTTCAATTAGGCTCTTGTTGTTACATGCTCCTTTGTATTAATGTGAGTCTTTTGTCAAATTTTGGAAGTTTCTTTTCTTCTTCTACCTTATCTGCGATGTTTATCCCCACATTTGTTAAAAATAATCTTTCATATTCTTCTTTTCTTTATTATTTTGAAGTTTCTCTCTTCCCTTGTTTTTGTCATGGTCGTCCACTCAGATAAAGTGGTGAATATCACTTGGTATCATAATAAGAGTATTTTTGATGTGAGATTTAAGTATTGATATTTACGTAAGAAATATTGAGTAGAGGGGGTTTAAATTTAATGTCCTGTATATCATTTATACCAATAAATGATTTGAAGGGAGGGGGAACTTAAATGAGGGATCTATTGTGATCATTATATAATGAGAAATTATAATATTTTGTAGTTTAGAGTGCACCCGTTGTGTGGTTTTAGTGTTTTTTTTTTTTGCTTTCATAACATTTTGTGTGTTAGTTGATTTTTAATTTGAATTTAAATTATTTACCCTCAAAATTGCCTTCCTTCTTCTAATGCCAAGATCCATTTTTGCCACCTTGCTTAGTTCTTGTTACGCCAAACTTCATCTTGCCACCTACCATCTCGCCTGCCACCTCCCACCACCCTTCCATGCATCAACAACAAACAAGTGATTATTTTCCATGTTAAAAATGCGGTGCCATCTGCCATTTCCTCTGTATGCAACATGGTAACCAGATGGAGAAGCCATGAATAAAGCAAGTCCAACTATTTGTTGCCTCTTGGAGTTGTAGTACACAGATAATATTTATGACTGCAAGAAAGAAAAATGTGTTCTATTTTATTAAATTACAATACAAACTATGCAAATTTAGGGGAAGCATGTATGGTTTTAAGAAAGGGTGCAAAACAAGAATTCATTGAGAGACAAAAATTTGGAAGATGATTTCGCAAGACAAAGATTGAATAACAATGTTCATTTTCAAGGTTAATGCAATGTCAATGTTATCTATTACTATTTGCCACAATGGTAGGGAAACAAAAGGAAGGGTTGTGCCTATTTTTTGTAGATTTTGCTGCATACAGAACTAGCACCATCGGGCCACTCCTGCAAATAATACCTATAAAAATCAAATACAAGCATCATTTTTGAACAACTTAAAAAACATTAGGAAAAATAGTGGTACCGGCATTAAGAGAAATTCATGCGTTGTTCTTTGATGTGAATAACAGGCTTTAAGAGAAATAACACTTCTTCATAGAAGATGACTCCGACATAGCCCTTGACGAATGGGAAGGATGGCGACTACCTCCTTATCGGAGTCCACTTTCTGGAAGAAGAAGAAGAGTAGGGCGGATCCAAAAAGTAAAATATAGCGTAGTGATCTCAAAAATATCTTATCATGCCACACTATAGCACACTTGGAAAGCCAAAGCTCAGTCGGTGAAAATTTCTTGTACGCAGGCTTCATTGTTTGAAAATCTTAAATCCCAGTGTGGGGCAATGAACCAAATATAAGCGTCCAAATTCCACTATGCTATACAGGGGATGGCATCCACAATTCCATTTTGTATAGCCATATGTTGTTTAGAGATACTGCACATTTTTAATTTGTTCCACCATAGTAACTACACCCTGGTAGTGCCAAAGTTGACTCCATGCAAGAAAGGAAATTTCATGCTACACATGCCATTTGTTTATTACGTGGATGTATTTTGCAAGTTTGGCGATTGTGTGTGGTTCAAATTTGAATACATTTTGAATTTTTCTGTGGAAGGATTTTCATAAGATTCGATAAATTTTTGGAAACCTACCTTGTAAGATTTTGTGCAAGTGATATTCCTTTCTTGGAAAGAAATTTCTTTTTTAAAAAAAAATATTAGTTTCCCTTTACAACTACACGTCATATTAGACATCTTTTCCAAATCTATGCTTTTAACATTTTTTAAAAATGAAGAAAAATTGCTAAGAATCGTTATTTTGAAATTCAATAAAAGGTCTATGATTCGTTTCAAGGAGTTTTATAGTTATGATCATAGACTCTTTCGACGATTAGGTAGAGGTAATGTGTTTTAGGTGATTGTAGGGATAAGGTGACTTGTGTGAGTTGTGTAAAACTAGATCTATTTTTCAATTTTTGTTAAAAACTTACTTGAACACATTTATAGAAGGGAATCAAACACTTGCTTATACAATCATTTTAAGTATATTCCCTATAAATGCATGACATGTTTCCAATGATAGGTTCTTCCATAAGCTGTTCTTGTACAATTCCAGTTGTTATCAATTACGCATACTATAAGTTGAATGTTAATGATTCTAAACGCACATACCATCAAAATCTCATGGCTATTACCTCTATCACTAGAATATCCCGTCCCTTCATTCTCATACCCATTATCATTTTGAATACACATTCAAGTGTATTTACTAATTTATCTTCCCCATTAAATATATAATATATCTCCCTATCCCCCATCTATATAGTTCTATATGGGAAAATACGTTATCAACATCCTCTAGAAGACAATAACACTAAACTTCTTTTTCATGACATTTCAGACATATAATTACACTACTGCAGGTACTTGTTACAACTTCACCTTCTTTTCCAACATCTTCCATAGGATAGAAAACTACGAGAGCTCTGATATTCAAAGTCATTTAATTTTTGCAATTCTTAGGGTGAATGATGACATGGAGTCATATGACAACACTGATCAGAGTAGTATAGATCTTGTGACTAGAATCAAGGCCATAAAATACTATATGGGTGGACAGTTGAGGGTTTTTTGACCCCTTCCAGATCCTTAAACCAAAGGCAGAAATGAATTCCACCATTTTTTTCATGGTAAAGCCCATACCCACCTTTGGATTATTGATGACAATTTGCGTAAAAGAGAAAGATGACTGTAGCATAAACTATGAATAAAGCCTTGACAGGCCTTGAAATGTTTGACTTTATGTAATATTTATGGTTTAGGCTAACCTTAAAAAAACTTCCCTATAATTGAGCTAGGATAGGTTCTTGTTTGGCTCTTTCCAATTAAAAAAAGGAAATATGTGAGATGCAAATGTGGCCTTATGATAGAGAGCCAATGACCTTGTTTACTATTGGCCCTGCAGTATCTTATAATCATATGTAATTTTATTCCCTTTTTAGTCCAAACATATATACCAATATTTATGATCCATTTGGTTAGGTTTGGACCATATTTGAATTAATGTAATTGAGTATTACTGAAATAAATAAGAAATTTTATGTTTTTCCCTTTCCACGAGTGATTGAAAAAATTGTATTCCATATGTCATTATGAGTCCTATGCTCTTTCCTTCCTTTCAAAGAACTCATTTTTGTTGCATATACATGTAGATGATTAGATGATGAGTTTTATTACATAGAGGAAGGTTTGGAAGAGTGCATTTAGAAGTGGATTCAAGTGAAACAATGTTATTTACCACTTAGTACGAATTGTATAGCCATTATTGAGTGACAACACATGGCTTCACTGCATTGAATGACATCCACTAAAATTTATGTTGGAATGAGTAGTATGCATATTTCCTTAACTTGATACATTTCCATTGGAATGACACACTCTATCAGTCTTCTTTAACTCCTCTATCTGCCCTTCCTACACATTTCATTATAATTGCATTTGGATTATAATAATTTTTCATTTCCTAAAACAAATATTTCATCTCAACATATTTTTAGATTTTCTGCATGGATTAGTTCTGCTGCACTATACCCATCTCAATTTAGATCATAAACCAATACACAATTGTCATATTCTCACAAGAAAACCATGCATTTATGGCTTCACAAACCTGCAGTTGTCTGCATTTGGTAAGTTCCCCACTACCATGTAAAATGTCAGTGTCTTGACTTATCTTTTATAATTACCTTTGATACTTGTGCAAGACAACATCCAAACAAAAAACCTAAATCTTCACCCCTATATCCATTGTTCTCTTCATTCAACAACAAAATTATTTTTTGTTCTTATGAATATAAATTATAATCCTCTATGCCTAAATCTAGATCTCACCCTTCAAATACCACCCCATTCAACTCCACCTGAGAAACACATTCACGTGGACCCTTGTCATTTTGCTAATTAAATCATTTACATTATATTAATAGACATAAATAATCCATATGCATAGAAACACATGGATTTATCACTGACCAAAATCGTATGCAAGCCAAAATTTGAAAAATTCACCATTGTTTCCATAGAACAATGAAAACATTCAAAAAATAGTTCACCCCTCAGCGTAGACTTGCCATGTATGTAGGTTACGTATCTATAGTTATTTTGTGTGTATATCCTTGCATGAATTTGTTTCTTCATGTCGTTGGTTTATTCTTCCACTTCTCCATCTGGTTTTTTATACTAGTGTTTTATTTAGGATTTGCAGACTATTTCATTTGTATGTGGTGTTTTCCAAATTGTTTCACTTGTGAAGAGGTTTGAGCTAGCTATTTTTGTTGACCATGTAGAACTATTTCAATTCAAAATCATGTTCTTTCCTCAATACAATTGTCTAAGGGAAGTGTATTATGGAGGGTAGACAAGAGGAAGTGATGGGCGTTCCCCACTCTTGAGCATGCACAACTTATTCATTGCACCCACTTGCAACACATCCTACTTTTCTTGTAAACTTTTGACACTATTCACAGAAATACCTTTTCAAAAGTAGATATTTCTCATATGTACTAAATTTGTATGTGTACTGAGGTCATGCGAACTAGTATGCATAAAATGTAAACAAATTTGCTCACATTACTTTCAAATCAATTTATAACTCGCGTCTTAGTTGAAAAATTCAAAACATTCAAATTTAAACTATCTATGTCAACACTCTGTGCAATTTTGAAGGAGCACACATGCTATTTGAGGTCTCCAACCCCTTGCAAGTTTTTATAAAGCCGAATCTGACTAGAGTTGATAAGAGAAAACAAATACTTAGTTTCTTAGGGCATTCCCCATTTTCCAAATAAATATATAAAACCCTCGAAATAAGAAAATTTATATTTGACCAATTTATTTTTCCTGGAGCTGATGCGAGAAAAATGCATTTGGTGTTATGCATGTTTTTAGTGTATTCAATAAAAAAATTTCCAAACAATTCTTCTCTTCTCTTTGTTGTTAAACTTTTCATTTCTACATGCCTTATACATTGAAAAAAAAACTTGGAATTTCAAATTATCAGTGACTATCAAATCAGAATTTGTTGATGATTTAGCTCCTTCTCATGCTTATAAATTCACATTTCCTTTTATAATATTTTTTATATAAGATAACTAAGTTTTATAATTTTAACTATATATAATCTATGCAAAAGCACAAGGCATGTGGATTGTTGCGGAAAAAAATTTCTTCACATGTCTTGACATTATTCAAAGAAATGCCTTTTCCATATGCCTCCTCAAACTGGCATCTTTACAATAGGGTATGGACATCCATCAAACAATAATAGAAAGCATATATTTCTCACACATACAAAATATGTACGCTTACTGAACACATGTGAATGAATTACAGAAAATGTAAACAAATGCACTCAATCATTACTTGCAATCAATGTTTAACTTGCATGTCTGTGCAAAAATTCAAAACATTCAAATTTTAATTTCCTATGTCAACAATCTGTGTAATCTTGCAGAAGCACACTTGCTATTTGAGGTCTCCAAGCCCTAACAAGTTCTTCCCAATGCCTAATCGAATTGAGTTGATGAGAGAAAACAAATGCTTAGTTTCTCCCAACATTCCCTATTTCCATAATAAATATGAAACACCCTAAGAAATAACCAAATTTATATTTGATCATAACATTTTCATCGAGATGATGAGAGAAAAACGTGTTTGGTGTTACGAATGTTTTTAGTCTACTTTATATAAAACTGCTTCAACCAATCCTTGTCTTCTTTGCTCCTAAACTTTTCATGTCTACATGGCTTATACACCACATTTTACCTCTTTCTCATGCCTATAAATTCCCATTTTTAAATAATATTTTCTTACATAAGATAACTACGTTTTATATTTTTACACACACACACACACACACACATGTACATATATAAATAAAAACATACCACCACATGTTAGTCAAAATCATAGAGAGAAAAACACCTGAAAAACTTGTAAGCACAACGTACAAAAAAATTGCTTTAAAAATAATTGCTTACCGAGATATTTGTGCACAGAAACCTGTCACATGTTATTGAAACTATCACTGACCGTATGTAGCTAAAATTTTATCACCCTATATGTGGGAAACAAAAAGAAATTAGAACAAGCACAACAGAACTACAACAAGCAACCATTGCAAGCAAAGATAACATCCACATCCTTAGCGAACAATTCTACACACCATACTATAACCCCACCCCCTTGGCTAATGAGCAACCACCAATGTAAACCACTCCCCCGTTCACATGTACGTATCCAAAACTACACAGAGAGAACACACAAAAATTATATGGTTTTCAAACTCTTTTTATTTCTAAACTAACAAAAAACTACCCCACTAAAGCATCATCTTACCTAAACATGTTCAATTCATTCAAAGCAATACCTAAAATATGAGGGTTTGTATTTGTTTACTCTACCTTTACTACATCGCTACACCTCTATGTATGATTCCAACATTTACCACAACCACCCATGTTTTCTACTAAACCCCACCCACAAACAACCTACCTCAATAAATCACAACAACGTCAATTACCATCCTCAAGTCATACACTACGCCACTTACCCTTCTTTACATGACTACTCATACCTAACCCTTCCCATTTCCTTTACTGGACATGAAAAGCTCTCAACCTTCATTATTAAATGTCATTTTAGCCCCCCCATCTCAATTACAAGCTTCATGAAATAAATACGACTCATCAAACCAACTTACATATACTCAACACAACCAAACTTAAATAACTGGACAACCCATTCCCATATTCCTTTTTAAAATAAAATTAACCCAATAAACATGATAGAAAAACCTCAATCACCTCTTGTATAAAAAAACACTGCACACATAAAAAAAAATAACCCCCTCATCGATAAATAACGCATGCCCCACTATACAAACTATTCTTATTCAGGCCTATAACTATAAATATCCATTCACCTACTAATGTTCATAAGTGAATATAAAAATTATGCTCTTAAAGAAACAAGAATATACCTGCAAAACCTACAAAGAACATATGGATATGAATACGTCTTTAAAATAGGAAATTGTAAAAAATGTAGTTGTATTACATTGGTTGTTTTGTGTAGACACCTAAATTTGGTCATTTGGCATTTGAAAATACATTCCACCCACAACCACCATCATCTTTCCCACTGCATTCTACGTAACTCTACAAAATTACAAGCATTAAATTGATACCTTACATTACAATTCAATTCTTATCGTGACATTAACGGCGTAACCTTGCTCCTCTAGGAGCGAGCACTAGTACAAACATATCTTCGATTAAACTTGCAACTACAACATCTGCATGAGAACACAATGGAAAATGGAAAATACATTCTATGTTCATAGCCGATTTTGTGGTAAAATGACATATTTTGTTGTGTTTTTATCACGATACACCCATGTGTTATATATGCCACAAAAGTCCCTTGGCATTGCTTCTAGACAAGCGTAAACCCTAAACATAACAGAATTAACATTGAATGTTATGTATTGGCCAAGGGAAAACTAACACAAGTGCAGTCCTGATTTCATAGCCCATTGTATGGATTTCCTCGGTTCCTTTTACTTTATCTTATTCACCATTGGCCACCACCTATCTTTCTCATCAATCTTGCTCATCATTGTAATTATCAATATAATAGTGTAGTTTATTTTGCCTGGTATATTATGATATAATATAGTGTAACTCCAACTTTAATGGAGGGCAGATGTTCTCCATTGTAGTGTCCATCTTGTGACTCCTATATGATACTATTTTGGTTTTATTGTTAAGTGGTAAAAGTATTAGATTGATGCATTTAAAATGTTTGTTCAAAATTCATGCGAAATTGTTGAATATGGTGCTATGTGTGCAACCGTATGAATCCGTTGAAGCTAAATTGACCGCAATGTATCGAAAACTATTAATGTAGGTGGCATTTTTCACCTTTTATTTATTTACTATGTGTATTTCCACCTCACCGATGAGTCATCTCACTTAGGTGTGATCATGGATCATAGGTGTCATGTTAGTTATGTCAGATTCAATCATGGAATTTGTCATATGCGTAAGTATGCGTCATAGGAGTTACATTCCCCTTTCGGAAAGTAACTCTTCTTCTCCACCATAGAGGCATCATTAGCTGCATTGGAGTTACTCAACACTCCCCTATATGTACAACTTTACTACTTGATCTATGAGCATGGGGATTGAGCTCTTTTTCCTTTAATGCATGCACATTGTCTCCATGGTTGAGTTCTTGCTTGAATCTTGAAGCTACACCATTTTGTGGTTGAGTACAACTCTTTGATGCACATAGATTCCCTCCAGTCTTTTTCCTTCTTCCCTCCATCATGGTATTAGAGCTCGTGGATCAGAATCGTATCGTTCACTTCGGTTTCTTACTACTCACCACCTCTGTAGTTTCATGTGCAAGCTCTCTTCATGCTTTTTCTCTACTTACATTTCGTGCAAGGGTTTTTTTGTGTTGGGTGTGCTCCTTATTGGTGTTTATCAGTGATCAAGTTCAACAAAAACTTTATAGGTTTGGAGGTGTGAGTTTTGGTGTTTGAGAGGTTAAAAGCTAGTCAAAGGATCCAACTCGGCCCAACTCGCCGAAATGGGAACCGAGTTGCCCCACTGCTCGTTGGTAGCTCTGCCGCTTTACTATGTGCTTGCTCATGCTTGGTTGTTCATTCATTATGCATCGGTCATTGCATTAGCATCCAGCTCATTTTCTATTTGCATTGCTCACCATGCATAGTTTTGACTCCTCGTCACTTTGTCTACACACTTTCGGGTTTGTTGTTAATTTTCATGCCCAGTATCTTCAACCGTCATCCACAGCTTCATTGCCTTTGATCTTTGAGGCTTGGTTTTTTCCTTTACATGGAAAGTTTTACATTTATCTTCCACTCGCATTGGCCGACTCACTTTGCAACGTTCCTCACTCCCGTCCCGAATGTCTCCATTCATTCATTGTTTGTGGTTTGAACATGTTGGTTTTGATCTTCGACAACGCCTCAAGGCTCGCTTTTGATCCATACTTGGAGTTGGTCATTCCATCGTGTACTTAGTACATTTTAGACCCCTACATTAGTCTCTTGTTGCATGGTTTCATTTGCATTGGTCCTCGGCTCGATAATCACCACCTCATGCTCACGTACTATTCTTGGATTGTTGTTAGCTCCCATCTTGCCGAGCATTTACCTAGAGCTCACACTCACCCTTGCTTTTTCTCCATTCAACTCGGTGTGACACTTCAGATTTCTCCCCTATGTTGAGCCCCCTTCGCTTCCATTACCGTGTCATTTTTGGTCAACATGATTGTTTCATCCTTCCCGGCACATGCCGTTACTCGCTCTACGAAGGGATATTCCTCGTAGGTGGTCCTTTCACTGGCCGCTACACTAAGTCCAACTTCAACTCCGCACCATTACATTACGTGGCATCAACTTAGCTTGGCAAGTTACCAGCTTTGTAGACCTGCACACTATCTCGCTCAACACATTGACACACGAAAACTTCGGTTGTTAACTCGGGTAATCAACCACACAACTCTAGTAGCATTGATCCCAACTCGGTCAACTACCGCTGCCTAACTTGCCCTGGGTGAGCCAAAGAACTACCACTTCATGCAAACCAACTCAACTTCACAACACCATCCCTTTAATTTTTTAAGTTGAAAAACATTTCTTTCTCGGTATTGTAATGATTTTGGGTTCCTTATTGCTTATTAATCTATTCCCTTCCTACGAGTGTCAAAGATGGAGGGTGAGGTCTAAGGTTGGTAGGAGGTTAATGCCCTCTCGCAAGTAACAAAACATATCTAAAATTTGATTCCATTTCCAACAAGTATACATATGACCTCTTTTACATGTGTTTTAGGCATTTTTAAAATCCATTTGCAGGGCTTCTTGGCTTTTTCCATCAGTTGCGGTAACCCTTTTTTGGCTATAACTTTTGACCAAATATTTGTTTTTGAGCACTTCTTTAGTCAAAATTGCATGATTTTTCGCACGCTACATGATGGGATTGTCATTTTTGTAAACACACTACATTATAAAGTGCCACATTCTGGGGGTCATTGCACTACTTGTTTGGGCTTGTACTTTTCGCACTAAGTTATAAAGTGCCATCTGGGATCTTTTTGGGGTTTATCCACACTATGGAGTTCTATCATTCTATTGTTATGCTCGATTCTGAGAACTATTCGAAAAGGAAGGCATCATCGGACATTACACTCTACATGGTTTACCGCCTACCTCCATGGTCTCATTCCTGAGCCTCTCGAGCCTTTGTAGAATGATGATTGGTTAAACTGCACTAATGATGTCTATGGCCTTCTCATCTTACTATTTCTAGGAATATCCAACATTTTTTCAAAAACACTAAGAACCCTTTTACTGCTTGATCCATTATCCGACAATTACATGGTGATATTGCTTCACCATCTAAGAGCGACGCTTCCCTAGACCACTCTTGTGCCGCCATGGATTCTCCCCCTTCTCACATCCCTTCCATTGTTGAGTGTTCCTCTATTCCTGTTGCTTCCTGGGAGTCCCTTGTTGACTATCCATATCAGGACCTTGCTTTTGAGACCACTCATCAAGGCATATAATTGTGTTCCACTTTTTTTGTAGGTTTTGTACTTTCAAAAAATATGTCCGAAAACCAAAACATTTCCAAACACATATTAAATGACCAAACATGTAATTTTAAGAGCTTATAATACCAAGGTGTAGGGCATCCAAAATTTACCCAATTTTTAAAAAATTTAATAGTATTTTTAAATATTTACTTACTAGTCAAATTTAATTTTTTTTGGCCACCAAGTGGGACACACTTATATGCTTTGACACTGCCACTACAGAGCTCATTGTTGACCATGTTCATGCTTTTATTCAATCTTTACACTCGTGTTCCATTAGAGACCCTTTCTCTAATATAGATGTGGCCATTTCCCCTTGTGCTCCTCACATCTTGATTGCTCAATTGACAACACTCTCCCTACACTTTTTGCTTCCTTTGAGTGCCATGTTACTTCACCTTGGCCTTCTAAAGCATCTCTCCGTGGCGCCTTCTCCTCTTACTTCATGTGATGACCGTTCTCCGACACACAGATTCACTTGCTTTCATTTCGGATGACGAGAGTGCTACTAAGGACCCTTATCCTCATTCTCTCACCTTTCCAGAGTATGTTGACTCTCCTCCCTTCCCATCCGATATCAAGCAATCCCATTCTCAACCTCATACAATCATTCCATCGGCCTCCTTTCCACTATGCGAAGCCCTTTCCACTCCTTTATCTTCTCTTTCCCTCCCCTTTGGCATATTTAAGATATTCTAATCACTTTTGGTTAGGTTACCATTGGCTTTAATTTATTACGAGGTTGGGATTTGTACATAGACTTGATATGTTAGATAAACAATTACCATACAATTGATTCTAGAAGACATGTAATAATTTTTCATCTTGTAAGACAACTAATATTTTGGTATGTGTTCATTATAGTAATTTGATTATATTCAAATTATATGCATAAACAAACTACTTCATCAATTAAATCAATGAATGGATGGTTAGGAAAAGGATAATGTACAATTGCTTTGTTGAGTTCTTGCAATTACGAAAAACATCTAGTATATATGAATTTATTTAACATGATCATCCTTGTACTCTTTAACGATATTAATCACTCTCATTCTAAGTTCTCTACTCTTTTCAATTCCGGTGATAATATTTAGTTGTTCTTTTTCTAATTTCTAAATTCAACGATGATAATTTCAATTCTCGAAACTTGATAATCTTGGGGAGAAGGGCTAGTAGGTGGCCACGGTCCAACACTAGATATGGATTTAGATCACCTAATACACTATAATTATCATAGTACCAACTAATAATTCTAATAGTATTATTACTAATTGTTAATTTTTATATTATAATGGCTGAAAATAGCAAATCACATAATGCCTTACATAATAATATGTAAGCCTCACACCTAGTCACTACCTCATTGATGACAATCCTCACGATGAATCGCGGAGGCGTAGGAAACCTTAGGTTAGTGGGACATGTGCCCTAAGGTGACCTCCAAATTTTAAAGAAGTTGGATCTTCTCTGTAATGCGAGATGAGGGTCAGAGAAAATGAAACAAAACAAAAAATAACGAGAACGATATGCTGAAAAGTGAAGGAGTTAACTCATAGTGCGATTACCTAAAATAGAGAAAAGGTGAGCAATGAAAAGGGTGGAAAAGATGCACCATAGACCAGAGGCAATTCACATAGAACACTACTCCAAACTACTTAAGCACAACTTCTGAAGATAGTAATAACATAAAAACGTGCACAGTTATCCATGTCATGTTGAAATAAAGGATATCGTAAAAATATAGATTATGCAAAGGATGGACGAATTGTACCACATGGAATATTATATTACTCCAAACATGTGCATAGTATTACAATAGATAAGAGGCAAAGTGCTATTACAAAACTCATAAAGAAGGCCAGAGCTCCAGCCCCTACCTTTCACAGAAGAGGAACCGAGACAAAAAGAATCGCTAACTCCTGGTTGTTCTTTTGAAACCTTTCCTTTACAATATATATGATGGGAAGAAGATAAGAAGATCATTTTTAACTATTTCCCAATTGCTTGTTCATTATGGTAAATGGTGTGAAGTGACAAAAGTAGATTGCTTGAGATTTGTCTCACACTTCCCTATGATTTGTTTTTAAGGGGTGAGAGCCATACTCATTTAATACATCTCTTAACTATCTTGCAACCGACTCCCTTGGAGTGGACTTATTCTTTCAAATCCTTATTATATATTTGGATCTTTTAATCGCTTATGCATTGGGTTCTGGGATCATGATTCAGGTGCCTATTTTGTCATTCTATTAAAATGACCTTTTGAATGCAAGTGAACAAATTAAGTATTCACAGGTTCGCACTCTTCGCACGGAACTATGCATTAATTTCATCACTAAAAAGACCAACCGAATGACCCTTTGTCTTTGATCTTTTAAAAGATCTGAGCATTTAAAATTTTAGATAGGCCTCATAATTGCCCTTACGTGGTATTTGGCTTATCACCAATCTTTAGCAACCTACTTCAAACTTAGAGCCAATTTATTGTGAAATCCACGTGGAGGCCAAGTGCTTCTCTAGGGTCTTTGTTCTGTTGTAGCTTTTGGAAGCGCATCGGGTTGACACCTGACATTATTTGTGATCGGGTCACTTTCCTTTGAGTAAGTAATGAGCCACATATTACTATGAAGAATTTTGCCTTGGATGGGTCACTTATAGTTGACTCCACGTGTAAGTCCCATAGGTATTTGAGGCCCATGCTCCTTTTGCTTTTCGAACTTGTGCCAAGTTGACACTTGGCACTATCCATGAGATCACTGCTTCCCTTTGAGTTGGCTTGTCTCGGCTTAGTTTTAATCATTGATTTGGCTAAGTCTTCCTTCCATGTTGTCAAAGGCTTGACCCCTAGTGGAATTCGAATCTGCAGGAACCTTAAAGCTTACTTGGTCAATTCAACAGGAATCTGCTTGTTATCTAATCTTAGCAGCAACAAAATTTAGATAACAATTTGGTGACTCACGGGACCATTAGCCTGCTAAATGGAAAGAACCCACAATCTCCCACTATCCATTGGGTCCAAGACTATGTTATGAGCTAATCTGAACCTAGTCCATAGTATCTGAAGGGTTGTCAAGCCTCTTACAATTGCTAGTTGATCCTTGGGCTTTCCTACTCTCATAAAGAAAACTCTGCAACTTGTTTTGTGAGAGTAGAAAATTGAAGAATCCACAAGGTCACTCCCTTGACTAATTTTAGTTGTTTTGTATTTTCTTGAAGTGAAGTTTACAACCATTACAGAAAACTACAAATTCCCTTGCTGTGGACATTGGAGATTCTGGTGCATTTTATGGAGTAACATGACACAAGCTATATATAAAAGAGACAAATCATACATGCCTCAAATGAGTCATGCAGAGTGTGCATAAGAATTTATTCTGTAGAAAGCAATTTACTCCTACTCCTACGCTAACCAGACTTGGTAGAAGCTAAAAAATCTGAAACAAGCGAGGAGAAATAGCTTCCCTTCCTTATAAAGTGTGGCCATACAATTAATTTAGCAATAGATATGGCCTGTAATAAGAGTGAAAATTTACCTTTCACCCTTCCACCGTGGTATCAACAAACAAAAAGAATACCTCCTCAAGATGTTCATCTTTTGGTTGGAGGCATTATAGCTGACCCATGGGGCTTTGAAGATCATCCTCATGCTCAAAATGAGCATGACTGGTGCTTGGCTTTTCCGTTGGCTCTGGTGTGGCCAAAATCTTGTGGGGTGAGTTTTGACCTTCTGTGTTTTGCTGTCGCTCTAAATTTCATCTTTTGGGATGATCCTATCTTGTTCCTCCTCCTTTTTAGTAGCTTCACTAGAAAATCCAAGCTCTTTGATTGAAATCAAAAATCTTTCAATGATACTTCTTTCTAGAGCCCTTGGATTTGATCCAGAGGAACTGTCATGAGCAACAAGCTGTTTTTGTTGTGGGGTTGATGAAGCAACAAAGGTTGTGATTTCCATGGGCTCTTCTTCATCGAGGCATTCCCCCAAATCTGATAAGCAATCCAGCTTATCTTCTTCCTCCTCTGTCAAAGTCTCCCCCTCTTGTATGATGGTTTTTGAGTCTAAAATTTTCCATCATGTGTAGCTTCATCTTGCAATATGAAGCCCATTGGCCCAAACTCTTCCAGGGGCTCTACTTTGTGGGGAGGGAAAATGAAGGCAATGTCTATAGCTCTTTGGACACTCATCTCATGATACGAACCCCTTGAGTTCAGTATCACTTCTCACCATATGCTCCTCTTCTTTTGGATTTGGAGCCATTACTTGTTCATATGGGGGGCATAATTGTTTGAAAGGAGGGGAGGGTGGAATGGATGGCTTGGAGATGGAGAAGGGAACTTGACATTTGGAGCGGTATGATATGGTGAAACTCTGAGGTGGGATGGGAGATGAATAAAGAGTTGGTGATTGAATCTCCCATCGACAAGGTTGTCTCGTGCTTCGCCCATATATTTTAATACCCTCGATCCACTACAGGAGTGGAGGTAGTGTTTCTTCTAAAAACTAAGCTTCTCCTGCGAGCTATAGTGTCCGGGAACATGACCAACCCATGGACAAGGTGCCCTGCATCCTATTTTGAATGCCTCCATTTGTGCTATAGCCCGAGATTGAACCATGCCTACCTCTATTTGTGTTATCTTCTCAAGAAGACCAACATCTTCTAATCAATCGTAGTCATCAAATGCGTGCTCGTGTTTTTTGATTTCTCTCAAAGCCAAACTAGTCTTGACTTTTCTCATCTGGGTCACCATAGTGACTTTGAAATTGGTTATGCTTTGCTTGGTTTAGAGAAGGCGTGGAGCTCATTAGATACTGATGATACTGCTGAAAATGTGAATTCCATTGTTGGGAATGAAGTCATGACTACACAACTTCCTGGAATGGAGGAAATTGAGGGACGTGGAAAGAAAGATGAATGGAGGTGGATAAAAGAAGGGTCTGCAGTTTTAGGGAAGGGGTCATTTAGGCCAAATGGAGTCACCGAATGTGCTTATACATGCCTCCAAAGGATGAATTTCACCAAGAACACACTAACTGGATGAAATGTAATAATAAGATCCTTCAAGTCCCACCGGAGTGCCAGAAAACTGTTGACAATAATCCTCGCGGATGAACCATCAGAGTCGTAGGAAACCTTAGGTTAGTGGGACGTGCACCCTAAGGTGACCTCTAGATTTTAAAGAAGTTGGCTCTTCTCTGTAATGCGAGATGAGGGTCAGAGAAAATGAAAACAAAATGTAAAACTTAATGGGAGCGATACGCCAAAAGTGAAGGAGTTAACTCATAGCGCAACTTCCTAAAATAGAGAAAAGGTGAGCAATGAAAAGGGTGGACAAGATGCACCATAGACCAGAGGCAATTCACATAGAACACTACTCCAAACTACTTAAGCACAACTTCTGAAGATAGTAATAACATAAAAACATGCACAGTTATCCACGTCAAAATAAAGGCTATCAAAGAAAATATAGATTACGCAAAGGATGGACAAATTGCACCATAGGGCATATTATATTACTCCAAACATGTGCACAATATTACAATAGATAAGAGGCAAAGTGCTATTACAAAACTCAGAAAGAAGGCTAGAGCTCCAACCCCCTTACCTTTCACAGAAGAGGAACTGAGACAAAAAGAATCACTAACTCTTGGTTGTTCTTTTTTAAACCTTTCCTTTACAATATATATGATGGGAAGAAGATAAGAAGATCATTTTTAACTATTTCCCAATTGCTTGTTCATTATGGTAAATGGTGTGAAGTGATAGAAGTAGATTTCTTGAGATCTGTCTCACACTTCCCTATGATTTGTTTTTAAGGGGTGAGAGCCATACTCATTTAATACATCTCTTAACTATCTTGCAACCGACTCCCTTGGAGCAGACTTATTCTTTCAAATCTTTATTACATATTTGGATCTTTTAATCGCTTATGCATTGGGTTTTGGGCTCATGATTCAAGTGACGCCTATTTTGTCATTCTATTAAAATGACCTTTTGAATGCAGGTGAACAAATTAAGTATTCACAGGTTCACACTCTTCACACGGAACTATGCATTAATTTCATCACTGAAAAGACTAGCCGAATGACCCTTTGTCTTTGATCTTTTAAAAGATTTGAGCATTTAAAACTTTTAGATAGGCCTCATAATTGCCCTTACGTGGTATTTGGCTTATCACCAATCTTTAACAACTTGCTTCGAACTCGAGCCAATTTATTGCAAGATCCACGTGGAGGCCAAGCGCTTCTCTAGGGTCTATGTTCCCATTGTAGCTTTTGGAAGCGCGTCGGGTTGACACCTGGCATCATTTGTGATCGGGTCGCTTTCCTTTGAGTAAGTAATGAGCCTATCGCATATTACTGCGAAGACTTTTGCCTTGGACAGTCACTTATAGTTGACTCCACGTGTAAGTCCCGCGGGGTTTTGAGGCTTGCGCTCCTTTTTCTTTTCGGAACTCGTGCGTGCCGACACTTGACACTTGCCTTTATCGTGAGATCACCGCTTCCCTTTGAGTTGGATTGTCTCGACTTAGTTTTAATCGTTGATTCGGCTAAGTCTTCCTTCCATGTTGCCGAAGGCTCAACCCTTGATGGAATTTGAATCTGCAAGAACCTTAAAGCTTACTTGGTCAATTCAGTAAGAATCTGCTTGTTATCTAATCTTAGCGGGCAGCGGAATTTAGATAACACTGCCTAATATAAAACATTTTACACTCATATACAAACATGGGATTCTACAATTTTTTAACATATTTCAAATTTGTTACTTTAAATAAACTTAAAATATGTGTTCCCTCTAAATATCCATGTGGCGCTATTTAGATACCATGAATGTGAATTTAAATTAGGGGCGTCCACTAATCTCCTCTTACCCCTTTATAGAAAAATAATCATTTCAAATATCAATGTCCATGCACGATATAAAAATCCAGTACAAGCCACCTCATCTTTCCCTTTATGTTCGGTCTCATGGATTTAAGCCCATCTTTGAAAAGGTTCTCAAATCACTCACATGTCAAGGATATAAACAATTGACAATGATATACATTGAAGAACGTCAAAACAAAACAAAACAAAATGATGTAAAAAAACTATACAAGGTCGGAATCTCAAACTTTAGAAATCAACAAAGAAAACATCTGTTTCAAATCAGATTGCCTGCAACTAATTCAAGCCCCGCAAAGACGCTGATTTTAGACATCAATACCTATCCAAATTTGAATCCCAGATACATATTCTCACCTTATGAGATCAGAAGGTAGGCAGTGCTAAACCAGATTATATCTGTGTTTCACTTCAATTTCAACATTGAAAGATATCGTAGACGACCAATACATCATCAAAAATATGGCAAGAAGAAACCCTGTTGAGCTAATCCTCATCAAAACCCTCTTAAGACACTCTGCTCTGAACTTTTATTTTCCTTTGAAGGAGCCTCTGAACCAGATCCAGGGCCTCTACTCTGTACAGAATGATTTCTCCAAAACCCCACATGACTCTTTCCTACAACATCCTCCCAAATTTTCTCAGTACTGGCACAAGTCTGGTCCTGGTCCTGGTCATTTACATTATTATGTTTGTGAGTCAACAATTCAGCCTGAGAGGAAGCCATGTAAGAATCTTCCGGGTCAGAATCGTCATAAGGATTTTGTTTCCCCTGCACTCCTTTGCTCCTCTTTCTCCCCTTTCTCCAGGCCTTTTAGAAGAGACCTACAGGCAACTTCACCAAGGCAAGAACGCCCAGATTCAACACAACACATGGGCAACAAATAACTGCCGCACATTCAGCGGTGGCACCAGCCGCAACCTCACCAAACCTGTGCCTTCCTCCTTTGTCTCCAACCATGCATTCCCGACTTTCGAACTCCAATCCTTGACCATAACTGTTGTAGAGAAATAAGGTTAGACGATAGACTTCTAATCCTAAATTGAAACAGGCTCGAAAAGTTGCAGGCCGCAAGGAAAAAATTCCCGTGCGGCAGAATGCCGTCCGTCAGTTGACAGAAGTGGTGAAGTACGGTTTTCGGGCATCAGTAGCGTCACTTGACGAAATAAGAAAATCTTGGTCAGGCCAACAACCAATTACTCGTCTACACGACTGAAATGGCAAAAACACATTTGAGAAAAATCAAGCTAAGTACCTCCTGACATGTATAAAACTGGAAAAAAATAGTTTGCGTGTACGGAGCTGAACCATACAAAATATTAAAGAATAATATACGGAAGAGTAATTGTGCACGAAGTGTTATAGTTTTGTGGTGTGTCTAAGCATTATACAGATTTTTATATAAAAAATATAATTTTTAAAAAGTAGTTTATATAAAAATATAATACTAATTATATAGGTATTTGAGTTGGTTTATGAGTAAAGAATTGTTCATCATTTAAATCCCACTGAATTGTCTTATTAACCACTTTAATAATATCTTTAAATAAATTATTTTTTTATCTCCCAAATATTTTTTAGGTCACACATTTTGATACTTTACTTATTATTTGGACATTCTTTTCCACACTATATATATGTATGTATTTATATATATATATACACACACATATATAGCACACACACACATACACCAAAACATCAAATTAAGGTGTTTGATAAGGTATCTAAAATTTTAATTTTAATTAGTTGTTACATTATATTTTTAAAATAATTTGACATATAAAAGTTTTTTAGTTAAATTATTTTAAACTTATTATGTCGAGAGGTGTTCCTACAATGACAAGGGTTGTAATGGAGTGAATTGTTCACTCGATATTAAATTTGATGTTCATTTGACCGTCATGTGATAATTCATCCATAAATTTGACTTCTATTGGACTTTCACTTAAATAGTTTTGGTCATGGTGGATTTCGGTTAACTTTATCATGCATAACAAATCACCAAAAACTCGGATGACAATAGGGTTTAATGATACATGCGTTGACAATACAATGTCGAGATGTATGGATGCAAAATGCGAACGAGAAAAACTTGCAAACAAAGAGATAACTAGACAAGACAGATGTTAGATAAAAATACGACGAGTTGCTCGGCAAATGCCAATCCCAGAACCAATGGGCTTCCTTTGAAGGGTGTCAACTTGTTTTGATAATCAAGTGATAAATGATATGAAAATGTTTGGATACTTAGACAATATAATGATGAGGTAAAACTAATTTTCCATGGGGATATAAAGATCATGTTCTCGTGTAGTAGATGACCCATGTTAATTTTGCGGCAAGATAGAGTTCTTCAAAATACTCGAGCCACTCCTGCTTGACGACGTCTTGTATTTCTCTGATGACTTCCAACCGATCCTCGATGTCGTCCATATTTGGTGTCAAGAAAATGATGCAGAGGCTCAACTCTTGTGTGATGTCGTACTAGTCCCAAACAAAGGTTGGGAGACGATTGGAAGGTCGTAAATACTGTTAATGGGGTGTGCTTCACATGAAATAGACATCTACAAGTAGAGACCACATGGAAATAGACAAATTAGAAACAAACAAATCCACGATAATGATTAAACATATGTGAAATGTGATCCGAATGATCAAGAAAAACAAGGATCTCATGTGATTGAATGTAGTGGCCATTGACGATTTGAGATAATCACTAGCGTCGATGTCTAAAAATTTAATTTCTAACTAGATGTAGATTGGATGTAAAACAAGTGATTCAATGATTGATTTGACTTTTGAACCGATGCGTTGATAGACCAAAAATGAAAACAAATGAAAATGGCCTACCTTTGATGTGGAATGCCTAGAACAATGTTATAGAGGTCATACAAAATTTGTGAGCCTTATAGAGGAATGATATCAACGTAGAGGATGTCCATATGTTGAGAATGATGTCGTCTAGGTTGTCAAAGTATCAAAGATTTTCTATAGTTGTCATGAATCTGTTGTCACTTGGATCGTGCACCCGCTAAATCGTTAGATGATCCAATGCAACATGGGAACATCCCCAAGGTGTGGAACCTTGGCTCCTTGGGATGAACCTCCAAAAATGCCATCTTCATGTTAAACTATGTGTATCCGATAAAATACCAGGATGCAAACCTAATATTTAATAAACTATAGCTATTTAACTATTTTCTAAGAAAAGGGAAGAAAGATAATCTGGAATAAAAGAAAATGGTGATGCACCGATAGTTAAAAACAAAATGATCAACTCATGCAAGCACAAAATATTCAACAAAAGGATAATAACGTGCACAACTTCCTATCTTTTCCTCTTAACATAAGTACTTTGTATGAAGGTTAGAAACTTAAACAATAACAAAAGGGATTCATATACAATTCCACAACTATCACATATAAGCTTTGTTTGTCACAACATACAACTTGTTAAGAGAAGAATTAACTTAATATGAAGGTAAAATGGATTATGCAAGTACTAGGAAAGAAAGATTCACAAGTACAAAATTCACCATCAATATACACAACACATAGAAGTGGAAGAAGGCTAAATATCAGTTTTGCATAAATAATATTAAGGCTTAAGCACAGTATACAAGTGCTCAAAAGGGAAGAGCCTCCTTATACAATAGATCAAAAGTCCCCAATACATAATGCATCCTCCTATATATAGCTTAAGAAGGTTGAGAAATATTAGCTACTCTTCTTAACTTATTACATTCTAAAAATAGGATGCATTTACAATTATGAAAAAGTCTTCCTCAAAAATATCCAGATGGTTGTGTAACTTTGAATGGGTCAAACCTGCAACTCAATTGGTGGATTGTAGGACTGGAAGAATGTGCAAAAATGGTAGCAAAACTCAGTGGAACTAGTGCACCCTTTGCATGTGTGCCCTGATATGTATTAGTTTCCTGGTTTCCTCTCCAACTTGCTTCTCGATAATCAAGAAATCATTTGATGATTTCTTGT
The DNA here is from genome assembly GCA_018340775.1 of Taxus wallichiana var. yunnanensis. NCBI lineage: Eukaryota > Viridiplantae > Streptophyta > Pinopsida > Cupressales > Taxaceae > Taxus > Taxus wallichiana. The sequence continues at coordinate 593,840,513 of CM031234.1, read as the reverse complement.
AATTCCTTGTCATCATGTCGACTTGCATGGTGATTCATGGCCTCGGTAGATTCAGGTTGTTTGGTTCATCTTTCCAGCAGTTTCTTGACTCGATTTATGATTTTTCAAAGTTGGCTCAAGAAATTTTGATACAATACCATCTTGTTAATAGATTCAAGACCAAAATATTGGGTTGCTCCCGTATCCTCCTCGACTAGGCTCTTGAAATTAGCAACAATGTTTTCCACCGGAGTACATTAAGATCATCATCTTAAAATCTACAATGGATCTTATCAAATTCATCACTGATATCATCAAGGCTGTCAATCCCTTCATTTCTTCCATCGGTTAATTTCAAGGTCACCTCCTTAAGCATTCAGATGCAAAACTCAATGGCCTCATCGTATTCAAAGATTTTGAAGAGTCATCAATGATCCTTTCTCCAAGGAGAAGATTGGATTTAACATTTCGTACCTCTCTCCAAGCCTCCAGAGTGAGTTCCCAATTATCACACTCTTCTCTCAGAATACCATACATCCTTGTCACCATATCTTTTCTATCTCAAGTTCATTGTACAAGGCCACAACATCTTTGATCATCTACTTTCCTTCCTAGATCGACATTCAATCCAAGCTCCAACTTCCCGCCCTTGTTGTCCAATTTTCTCAACTGTAGAGAAATAAGTAGCATCAAAGCTTCTTAATATTGCAAGAGTTGAATGAGTGGGTTGTGTAATCTTATGAAGGATAGTCATCAATTGTTCCACTTTTCCCTTCATCTTATCTTTAGTAACCTTATCTTTATAAAATTTGTCCAGAAGGTTTCTGAGAGCAATTTGAACATCTTGTTTGGCTCCTTCATAAGTGGATTTTCCCATAGAGATACTTGAATTTGATAATTTTTTGTCATGATGTCTTCTTTAGATTTGTCTGTAGCCGGTGTTGTTATCTCAACAAATCTTTCCCTTGATTGATCAACCGATAGGTGAGAAATGACCTTTGGATTCTTTGATTGGGGTTGGGAGTTAGATATAAGGTGCTAAGATCAAAATCATCGACAATGGGTATTTTTTCTTCTTCTTCAGGGTCTTCTTGTTTAGCCATGAAGGAGTGGAAGAAGAAATCGATTACGAGAGGATGAAAAAGGAAAAGACACCACGGTGGTAGAAATATTTAGAGATGAAAGGGAAGTTGCCACAATCGTCATGAGTGGTAAAGAAGGAGTGACAAGTGGGGAAGGAATGGAAATGACAGTTGTAGGAATGGATGAAATAAGAAGAGTGATAGGATTGGATGGGTTCATGAATGAGGAATATCCCGCAGGATCTCCTTTGGCTAAAAAGCTTGTAATCACACAACAAGAGGGTTATGAATATGGGAAAGAGGAAGGGGAGATTACCCCATCTTTCTCAAATGTACTCACTGATTGAGAATGATTTGAATAATGGATTCATTGAAGTAAAAAAAGAGAAGAATGAAAGGCTTTGAAGAGATACCTGAATCTCTGTATAGTGATAAAAAGAAAAAAAAAAGAAGGATAATTGGGAAGCCTCCACTTCAAGGATCACTAGATCATCTACTAAAAGGGTGGTAAATATTGGAGCTAATAGTAAAAAGTCGCCTTCAAAAATGAATTAAGGAAGAAAGAGACTGAGAAAGAAATTGCAGATGGAACTCAAAGTCTATTGAGTCATTCGACAACTGTTTCCCCCAAAATTTTTAGATGAAAATTCTTTCTTGGAATGTCAAGAGGACTAAATGGAGGTCCTAAAAAAAGGATTCTTAAGGAGCTTAGAAGATCTAGCAGACCTAACATTCTCTTGATTCAAGAAACTAAAATGAAGACTGAAACTATGGAAGAATGTAAAAAGAACTTTTGGGAGAATTCTGATTTCGTTGTTGTGGATTCACAAGGGGCATCAGGAGGTTTAGCAATTTTCTGGGACAAATTTTTTTCATGGTAATGTGATTTTAGCTTCTCATAATCATTTAGCTATTAAATTTCAAAATTTGGAGAATAATTTATTCTAGATCCTTTCCAATATTTATGCTCCCAATATTGTTGCTGGTCGTAGAAAATTATGGGAAGAGTTAATATGTTTTAGAAATAGCTTTCAGGATTATAATTGGTTGGTCATGGGGGATTTTAATACCCCTTGAAACCCGAGGAAAAATATGGAGGTAGCTCTGATTTCTCTGTCAGTATGGGTGATTTTTTTGAGTTTGTATCTTCCCTTAACCTAATGGACATTGAGCTTCATGGTAATCAATTCACTTGGTCTAACAGAAGGATTGGCGAGAGTTTGATATAGGTTAGATTAGACAGAGCTCTTATCTCTGCTAATTGGATTTTAAGTCATAATTTTCATCTCTCTTCATTGCCTAGAACTGGATCAGATCATAATCCTATTGCTCTTAGTCTTTTCAATTGGTCCAAACCTTCACATTTCTCATTCAAATTTGAAAAAATGTGGTTGGAGCATGAGGATATTTTGGATAGGATAAAGGAATGGTGGCTTTGGGATGGTGAAGGGACAACTCAATTCAGCTTCTTGAAGTTGAAAAATGTAAAACAACATGTTAGAACCTGGAATAAAGAAGTATTTGGTAATATTTTTGAGCAGAAAAGAGAAGTAAAACAACAACTTGAAGAGCTTGAGCTGAAATTCTCACTACAAGGTATGAATTATGAAGATCAACAAATTGGAAAATAAATTACTTTTTGATTTACATAATATAAACAATAGAGAGGAAACCTTTTGGAGAATGAAATCTAGGGATCTTTGGTTGAAAGATGGGGATAGGAACACTAATTTTTTTCATATGACCACCCTTAAACACAGAGCTTGTAACAAAATATATGAGGTTTCTAAAGGAAATGGTATTATTACAAAGGATCAAAATGATATAAAAGCTGAAGCCTTAAAATTTTATGAGAATTTGTTGATGGAGAGTAATTCTGTAATGAGGAAGCAACTTCTTTTCTTCTTGATTCCATTCCAAGAAACATTATTCTTGATGAGAGATTCATAAGTCTTACTAAACCTGTCACCATTGAAGAGTTGAAAAAGGTAATTTTTGCATTAGAAGGAGACAAGGCACTGGGACCTGATGGCTTTTCGGCTAACTTCTTTCAAAAATGTTGGGACATTTTCTCAGAAGATTTGTTGAAGGCTGTAAATGAGTTCTATAGGACTAGAAACTTAATCAAAGAGCTGAATACGACTCACATTGTGCTAGCACCAAAGAAGATGGATGCAAAATATTTCAAGGACTTTAGACCCATCACCTGGTAAATGTGATCTATAGAATCTTTACCAAAATTTTAGCTACTAGATTGCAACCTTTACTTGCTGAACTTATTTCTCAACAAAGAAAGTGGATTCATAAAAGGTAGGATTATTCAAGATGGGGTAATCATGGTTCATGAAACTATCCATTCCATGGATAAAAGTAGAAAATTTGGGATGACAATAAAATTGGACATGCATAAGGCTTTTGATAGAGTGTCTTGGAAATTTTTAGATAAGGTTCTGACCAAATTTGGTTTCCAGAATAAATTTAGAAAAATCATACAAGCATGCATTTCCTCTTCTAGATTTTCAGTGGTGGTTAATGGTGAGCTAGTGGGTTTCTTTGCAAGTAGTAGAGGTATAAGACAAGGGGATCCTATATCCCCCTTGCTTTTTATCATTATGGTAGACAATCTTAGTAGATCTATAACTAAGGTGAATAGTGGCATGCTAAAAGGATTTAAACCTACTTCCACCAATCAAACTACTTCACATCAACAATTTGCTTGATGATACTATTCTACTTCTGATGGCCTCCATTATTGAAGCAAAATCTATAAAAACTATCCTCGATTTTATGAAGCAACTTCTGGTCAGAAAGTCAATTTTGACAAAAGCTCGATGTATTTCTTCAATACTCCTTTTGATAGGCAAAAAGAATTGCACTCATTTTGGGTCAGTAAATCAGCTCATTACCAGCAACTTATTTAGGGCTACCTTTGAGCACTACTAAAGTTTCTAATGTTGTTTGGAATGCCTTGTTAGATAGATTTCAGAAAAAAATGGCTGGATGGAAAGGAGCTATTCTTTCCAGTGCTAGAAAATGCTTGTTAATCAAAAGCACTCTTCAAAATTTGCCCATATATATCATGTCAATGTACAACATTCTAGCGAAATTGTGGATAGTATTGAGAGAATTCAAAAACATTTTCTATGGCATGGGACAAGAAGAAAGATTTAGATACCATTTAGTAGCACTGGGATCAGGTTTGTATTCCAAAAAAGATTGGTGGTTTGGGGATAAAGGATATCAAAAAAATGAATGCTTCTCTAATTTCCAAACTTGGCTGGAGATTAGTGAAGGAAAAGAAACCTTGGACTGAGCTTATTAGGATAAAATACTTATCTCAAAAAAATGATAGTTCATTCCTTTTTGATCAACAACTTCCCAATGGCTCCATATTCGGAACAACTTGCTTCAAATCAGGCATATTCTTGTTAAGGGTTGTAGATGGAAATTTGGTAATGGGCAGGATATTAATTTTTGGCATGATACCTGGACTGATTTCAGATTGAGTGATACTTTTGGCTCCATAAAAGATAGTCTAATTAAAAATTATGGTAATAATGTCAAAGACTACATTGAGTTGACTGGAAATAAGAGGAATTGGAAGAAACTCAAAGTGGAAATGGAAAATCTGCAACCTGTTGTATCTTCTCTACAAAATCAACTTTCTCTCATTCCTATTAATCAAAAGGACAACAAAGATGAGCTCATATGGGTGGACTCTTTTGATGGGGATTATTTTGTCAAGTCGGGATACAATACTTTTTTTGATGCTCACCAAAGTGATATAAAGTGGAACAAACTCTGGATGCCTGAATTAACCCCAAAAGTTCATTTTTTATGTGGCTTGTTCTAAAAGGTAAGATTCTCACTTGTGATAATATTATTAGAAAGGGTTTTATTATGCCTAACAGATGTTGCATGTGTAAAAATAAGGCTGAAGACATCAAGCATCTTTTCTTGCACTGTGAGTATGCTTCCAAGGTTTGGAGTCTTATCTTTGCAAACTTCAATCTATATTGGACTCTTCCTCATACTTGCTTGTAGACATGGGATCAATGGGATCTCATTAGGTTGTGGAGCTGGATTGCTTCACGGTTTGCATGTAATGGAAAGTGACTAGAAATACAATGAATCGACATCGATTCTGATGGGGACCGACATTGATTAGGAAAAGGAGGAACCGACCGCAGATTAGGTCTAACTTAGGTGCCGGTTACCTCTCGAAACACTTTGTTTTTAAGTCACGGGGTTTTAATATTTTTTTTGTTTTAAAACAAATCTATTGGATGTAATTTCATGGCTAAGTTTCCCTAAGTTTGTCTAAGCTTATATAAGCTAGAAAACTAGGGTTAGAGAGAGTTAGATGAGTTGATGAGAAGAAGAGCATAATCCTTGGTTGAAAGGATGAAGAAGAAGAAGAAAAGAAGATTACATGAAGACAAGAGATTTCATGGAGAGAAGCTGAATAGAAGGAAAGTGCAGGTACACTATTGGTGAGAAGATGGTATTATCTTCTACTATATTTCCTTTGTATTGTTTAGTCTCATGTAATGGCTTGCATAATATGCAAAGCACTTAGGGTTTCTTCTTGTTAGATCCACAGGTTGTTGTGAGATCTTGTTATTGCTCATTCTTGTAGATCCACATGTTGTGAGATCTTGTATTGCAGATCCATGAGATCATGTTGTATTGTTGATCCATAGGAATCTAGCATGGTAGAGGAAGTTGTCTTCATGTTTGTAGTTTGTTGTAGTGATGGAGGAGAGACTTACTTCTTGGTGCATGGTTAGGGTTGCACATTGGTAGATCTTTCTAGAGGTCTTGTTTGTAGATTCACAATACAATGAGAGCTTGGATGCACAAAGGCGATAGGGTAGCTTCGTTTGTGAGATCTGATTATGATTGAGAGGCACGGTTGTGTAGTGTACTTAGGTAGATCCAGATTAGAGATCCGGAGGAGACAAAAGTGGTGGTATGGAGTCACGATTTAGTGTACTCGGGAAGATCCAGTTGGAGATTTGGGAGGAGGATATACTATTGTAGAGATACATGTACTCGTGTGCAGAAGAGTTGGTTTGTAATCTCTTGTTATATTATATATTTATGAGATCTTTATCTTTGGTGGATGCAACCCACATTGGGTGAACCACGATACATGCTTGTTATGTGTGTGTACTTTTGTGTGATTTGGATTATTCTAGTTTATACTTCCACTGCTGTAGATTTTGTGGGGAATTGTTTAGATCCTATGTGCATGATTTTATTTGTTATTAAATCATAGCACTATTCCGTATACCGTATTCCAAACAACTGGTATCAAAATGAGGTTTTAGTTTTCAGAGAAAGGGTTTGCTTCATGGTTTTGTTAGTAGTTATTACTGACATGTATGAGAGTAGGGTTTATTTTTCCTGTAAAAAAAATCAGGGAAGAGATTGAATCTCAAGTGGGAGCTGGAAGTGTAAAGTTGCTGGAGAACATAGTGACCAGTGTCAATTAAGTGGCAACTGACGTCGGCGCGGGGGTGAGACCGTGGTCAGTTATTGAGGACCATGGTTGGTTATAGGGTGACTGTGGTCGGTTATTGAGCAACCTTGGTTATAAATAAAAAATCAAAGATCTGAAGAAATGAAGAGATGCATGGAATGTATCATGTTTGTTGAGTGTATGGTTTAATTGCACATGCATGGTTTTGGATTGCAAATCTAAACAGAGAAAAGGAACAGGTATGGATTGTTGGTGCAGTTAGATGCACAGGATTCGGTAGAGAGGTAGTAGCACAAAATGAAGACGGGGCTTCCATCAGAGAATCATGTACTTTAGTTAAAGATGTGGTTAAGTATCTTGGTGTTGGTAAGGTGATGTATTTCATCTTGATGTAATTTATTGCATGGATTTGTTGTATTATTTTTGTACGAGATTTGGATGCTTCTTGAAATGACTAGCTCAACTCAACTATCGCTTCGGTCAAAGTAGGCACCTGGTGTGGTGTGCTATGCCAAATTGTGTGGTGTTGGGTTCATTCCAACAGCATTGACATCGGTTTGAGAACCAAGGTCGGTCACAAAGGAACCGATATTGGTTAGCTAACCATGGTTGGTTAGGGGATGACCGTGGTTGGTCTTTGTGGAAACTTATCTGATACAGGGTTTTTGCAGCAAGAGAGGGAAGATGGTTCTTTGTCCTAGTTTGGAGGATTGAGTTTCTTGCATAGAGTGTACATGGCAGAGACGGTGTAGATCACTTCATGGTTTGGATCAGAAAGAGGACGGAGTTGGCTCGGTTAGTCCATTGAGACTTTGAGTCAAGTATCTCTATATGGTTCATGTTTTATTTCTTTCGTTTGGAGCAACTGATATTATGTTTGGATTGTGTGCACAAATTTACACCATGGTTTCTTGGTGTTGTTTGACTTTTATTTCCTAGTTGTGTGGAATCTTGAGGACAAGGGTTTCTAGTCTAAGGATGAGATCCTCAATGAAAATTCATGGTTAGACACAATTGCAGGTAACGAGAGATGTTGAGTACATACAAATGGAAAGAAGGTGATTCACCTACTTCACAAGAATTCCAAACTTCTATGATGTAGAAGTATTCTCAGAGAAGAAAGGGAATCAATTTTATAGTTCTTTCATCTGGTTTTATTTCTCACTGACATATTAGCTTTTGAGCTTGGTGTTAGAGGCAGTTTGGGATTTTGTGTTCAGTGGGAGCAAGCCATGGTTGTTGGCATTGCAGGATTGGATACATGATGCACATGTAGAATGAGAGGAGATTGCAACTATTCAGAGTGGCAGGAGGCACAAGTTGGTTTTGGAGGGTAGTCATGGATTTGTAGTTATTTTGAGTTTATTGCTTTGTGATGTCACTTTTAGTTTATTTTTGGTGCCTGGATATTCCTTAGGGATGACAGTTGATGGTAGATTCAGCTGGTTTTAGATGATAGAGCAATTTTTAGAGTTTGAAGGGTGAAAAAGGAGAAAATTTGATCTATTCTGTAGACCAGTGTTAGTTAAGATTAACTATGGTCGGTCATCTGGTAATTGTAGTCAGTCAGGAGTTGACCGTGGTCGGTTTGGTCATAGGTTTGACAATAGTGTTTATTTACCATTTTTAGATGGTGCCCTTTTTTTTGCTTTCATCTTGGTTGGTTTGTGCATAGTATGTTGATGACATGTTTGCTGGTATTTGCACTTGGTATTAGTGGCATGGTTTAACATGGATGTTTGTTATTAACATTGATGAGCACATGATTCATATTCAGCTTTGGAGTTAGTTGGTGGCAGACTTGGAGCTTCTAGAGAGATGGTGATATGGATGGATGTACATGGTGAGTTTGTACATGTTGGATATATTTAGTTTTGTGAGTCTATGATGATGTAGATGTTTGATTTGCACATGGATGCTTTGAGCATGAGTAGGGGATGTTTGTATTTCCTCTTGATTACTATGTTACTCCTTGAGAGATGTTATCTATAGATGATTTTCTTGGACATGCTAGTTGTTTATGCAGGGTTGGATTTGCAGATTGTAGTGTTTAGATTCTTTGAGTTATGTAGGTTTGTGGATTGATCACCCACTGTTGCAGGGTAGAACTCATTTGGGTTGTCTTTACCTAGGATCTTGTTTTGCTTTCGCATATTCTAGTTTGACTTGTCTTGGTCAGTTGCATTGGTGGTTGCATGGAGACATGGATAGATGGATGGAGAACATGGTTGGTTTTACAAGTATGGCTATGGATGCGATTGAGGCTCAAAACTTCAGTTTGAGTGGGAGCTCTTGCAGGTGTGTTAGTCATGATGGCTTGTTGCATGAGGAGCTAGGTTGGCTTGTTTTTCTGATACCAACAATTGGTATGGTGTTATGATTCAATGGGAGCTTGAGGCTTGGTGTCACGGATCAGTTGTAGCTTTGTGCAGGTTTGGTAAGTCATGGTTTTATCTTCTTGGTTTGAGAAGATGGTTTGATCTTCCTAGTTTTATTTTTCTTTGAGAGAATTGTTGAAGGAAAGAATAGATGGTCTTCATGGTGTGTTGAGGACAATGATGTACAAGTATAACTACAGTGCAGAGAGTTCAACAATTTATTTCCAATGGGAGATTGTTAGGTTGTGGAGCTAGATTGCTTCACAGTTAGAATGCAATGGAAAGTGACTAGAAATATAGTTACCGACATCGGTTATAGTGGGATTGACGTAGGTCAGGAAAAGGAGGAACTGGCCATGGTTAGGTCTAACCGATGCTGGTTACCTGTGCGAAGCACTTTATTTTTAAGTCATAGGTTTTAATATTGTTTTTGTTTTAAATCAAATCTATTGGATGTAATTTCATGGCTAAGTTGCCCTAAGTTTGTCTAAGCTTATATAAGCTAGAAAATTAGGGTTAGAGAGAGTTATATGAGTTAATAAGAAGAAGAGCATAATCCTTGGTTGAAAGGATGAAGAAGAAAAAAAAAGATAGATTACATGAAGACAAGAGCTTTCATGGAGAGAAGTTAAACAAAAGGAAAGTGTAGGTACACTGTTGGTGAGAAGATGGTATTATCTTATCTTGTATTTCCTTTGTATTGTTTAGTCTCATGTAATGGCTTGCATAATATGCAAAGAACTTAGGGTTTCTTCTTGTTAGATCCACAGGTTGTTTTGAGATCTTGTTATTGCTCATTCTTGTATATCCATAGGTTGTTGTGAGATCTTGTTATTGCTCATTCTTGTAGATCCACATGTTGTGAGATCTTGTATTGTAGATCCATGAGATCATGTTGTATTGTTGATCCATAGGAATCTAGCATGGTAGAGGAATTTGTCTTCATGTTTGCAATTTTTTGCAGTGATGGAGGAGAGACTTACTTCTTGGTGCATGGTTAGGGTTGCACATTGGTAGATCTTTCTAGAGGTCTTGTTTGTAGATTCACAATACGGTGATAGTTTAGCTACACAAAGTGGTAGAGGAAGGGTAGCTTCGGGTATGGAATGATGTTTGTAGTGCGCTCGTGCAGTAGATCCGGTTAGAGATCTGGAGGAGACACAAGTAGTGGTATGGAGGCACGGTTTAGTGTACTCAGGCAGATCCAGTTGGAGATATGGGAGGAGGAGATAGTCTTCTAGAGATACATGTAATCTTGTGCAGAATAGTTGGTTTGTAATCTCTTGTTATACTATATATATATGAGCTCATTATCTTTAGTGGACGTAGCCCACATTGGGTGAACCACGGTACATGCTTGTTATGTGTGTGTACTTTTGTGTGATTTGGATTATTCTAGTTTATACTTCCACTGCTGTAGATTTTGTGGGGAATTGTTTAGATATTTTGTGCATGATTTTGTTTGTTATTAAATCATAGCACTATTCTCGTAGTCCTAGATTCCCAATAGGATCCACCGTATAAACATTGCATGATAAGGATATTATGGAGTCTGGTTCTTCCTCATACCATATGGAGATTGTGGAAAGCAAGAAATGATGTTATCTTTAGGAATAGAAGACATGTTTGTACCAAATTTTTTAAAGAAATTGTTATTGATGTCAAGGATAACATTGAAAGGTTTAGGCCTCCAAAAATAGATTATATCCCAAGGAAGAGGAACACATTCTTACTAGCTTGGAGGATTGATACTGACAACATTCAGAATAAGAGTAACAACAACATTGACATATCTTTAATGCATTGGATTCAGCCACCCACCTCATGGTATAAATTGAATTTTGATGGAGCTTCCAAAGGTAATCCTGGAGCTTTAGGAGGAGGTGGGGTGATCAGAGATCATAGAGGATGTTTTGTTGCTTTGCATTTGCAGGAAATATGGGTCATCAAACAAATCATTATGTTGAAGCTCTAGCAGCATTATGGGGGATAAGGCTTGTAAGAGACTGTAATATTTCAAATATTATAATTGAAGGGGACTCTTTAAACATTATAAATCTCTTAAATCAAAATCAACCCCCAAGTTGGACCATTAGAGATTTTATTTATGAAGCTATAGAGATTTGTAAATATTTTGATAATTGCAAGATCATACATTCCTATCGTGAAGGTAATAAAGTGGCGGATAGTCTAGCCAACTATGGAGTTAGTAACAACATGCAAAATTGGTTTAGTGGTGACCTTCTCCTGGCCAAGGTACATAATGAAATCATCGAAGATAAGTATGGTATTCAAAATAATCATTAAAAATCTCCCTCCACCGATGGGAAAGTGATTATTAACTTCACATGTAGGGTTAATAATTTCATTAAGATTTCACACACTTTTTGGGTATACAAGTGATAGAGGTGGTGAGGAAAGGTGGTATTGGGATCGAAACTTTACCGTTGAGAACCAAGGAAGAAATGACAACATAATGGGTGGGCCTCCTTGCAAAACAGAACCTATTCATGACCTAGACTGGAAGAATGATGAGCTCCTATGGAAGTATTTACAAATGGGTGGGGTTTCGAATCTCATAGAAAAAATGCAGGGTCATGACCAAGATATCTTGGTTCAATTCATGAATGGTTGGAAGAAAAGAGTAGTTGAATATGGAGATATCAACATCAAAATCACTGAAGAGCTCATTGCTCAAGTCATGGGATTGAGCTTAGATGGGGAAAAATTCTTCAAAGAAACGTGTTGATAGGAATGTTGAAGCTAAGAAATTCCTTGATGAAGGAGAAAATATTGAATATGTTATGACTGGTATAAAAGTGTCTTCTATTCCAGAGCCATTTGCTGAAATTTCATGAATGATGGTCAGGTATGTCACTCTTGAGGAAGATATGTGACAATTCCTTTTAAGCATTTGGTCTTCCTTAATCATTTTAGGAGGAATTTAACTGTTAATTTCCCACATTACCTTTTGAACTCATTGGAATGCTCTGTTCTTGAGTTCCAAAATCATACCCATGTTGTCCCCCTCCACCAAGGTCTTATTCTGCTGATCCATCACCACTTTCTTTCACATTCTTGCTTCATTCCTGCTGTCCATGTTGCCCCCCTTTACTAGATTCCAATAACCCCATCTCTGCTTCCACTAGCCGTAAAATAAACAAGAATCCCCTGTACCCCTCTCAGAGGGTTCTTCGTAGTAATAAAGAGATTGAGTCAGCCAAAACTTGATTCATATTAGTGATCTTGTTGAAGACATTACTACAGAAAAGGAATAAGGGCTTCTAAGAAGGATTGAAAAGTTGGAAAGGGAGGTTATGGACCTCAAAGATGAACTCAAGCAAATTGGTAAAAGTGTAGGTAAAAGGAAGATGCATGTTGAACCTACTATGGATAATGAGCAAGTTTTACAAATTTTCAAGAAACTCAATTCTTTGGATAATAGACTGGGCAATGCTAAAGGGTGACATGATTGTACCATTTATGTGCTTAAGGCTATCTACAATTTTCTGGAACATGTCAAAAGTGTTTGTATTCTCAGTGACATTCCATCTGCCATTTGGGAGTCAGACACTGCAAGGGACATGGTCTTTTCATAATTAGATAAGAATGATCCCTCTCATGTCACTACCCTAGCATTATTCAGCTCTTTGCAGAAAGTCAAGACAAAGATTGATAAAGCAATCAAGTAGAGTTGCTTCCATTTTGTTGTTATGTTGTTTATCAGGAAGATGTTTTCTTGTTATTTTGATGTTGCTTTGTCTTTTTTTCTCCTTTTTATAGTTCTTGGTTAAACTATAGTTGGTCCTCAAGTTCTTCATGGATTCTGATCCATTTTTGTTGTTTTTACTATTGTATTTGGCTTTTGAGCCTCATTGTAAAGGGATTTAGTCCCTTTTATCTTTGGAATATTTTTACTGCTATCTCTGGATTTTGAGCCTTTTTGTAAATAGGGTATAGTCCCTTTAAAAACTATTTATCCTTAATAAAAATGAAGAGTGACGAGGAGGAAGTGGGAGAAGAATATCGAGGAATATGATTCCTTAGAGGAGAAATCAAATCCAGACTATCCCCAATCGAGAGGGAAGGAAGGGAGGAAAATACCGAGCCATGGTAGGAGAGAAAGTAGTGAAAGTGAGAGTAGGGGAAATAGGAGGAGAAGGAATGTAATATGTGAATAGAGGAAGTGTGTGAGGTAGAGGAAGGGGTGGAACTAAAAATGGGGAAGAAGGAGGAGGATGTGAGTGCAGCACTTAGGTGGTGGAAGATAGAGACACACTGAAATCTATTACTTCTATAAAAGGAACATAAGAAGAATCTCCATCGCCTTTTCTTAAAAACTTGATTTTACGAGGTTTGGGAATGGGATTTTCTCCTTTTGTAGCTGATAGGGTGGCCCACCACTGTTTATACTTGAGTTATGGCTTGTTTTGAAACCTTGGGTGGAATTCCCAATGAAAGCAACCATTCTTTAATCAGTTAATAATGTTCATTGCACACTCTTTGAGACTGTACATTCTAGAAGTGACCAATTGATCAAAGGAAGTGGTTGATATTTTATATTCATTTGTGTGTAGATGGTATCCATAACTTCTTAATCATCATGTGAAGGCCTTCCGAACACTTGAAATATCATACTTGGTTACCTCCTCAAGAGTTATCTTGCAATAATCCCTTTCACGTCACGACCACTTCATCCTGCGCAATTGATCCAAATATCTTCCAATTGCAGATATAGACAATCATTGATCGATTCCACCAACTACACCCTAATAATCAAATATAACTCATGGGTGATAGGTTTTTATCATCATCTGCTACATCTCACCCTTGATATTTTTGGATTTGTATGATGATGTGTTAGCATATGGATTATTATGCATGCAAATGACATGCAACAGTGTGGGAACAAAGTCCCTCCGCAATGAAGGTGAGGCTGCCGTTATTGAAAACCAAAACTGTATTTACACTTGTACATTCAAAATTGTATGTGGGGGTGTTTTGGAACATCAATGGAAAGAAAAGTGAATGAGGGAGATGGAATGGAATGAAGGAATGAAATGGAAAGGAATGAATGGAATGAACATGCAAATGTTAGGTAAAAGCGAGCCTAATATTGCATGGAGAAGAACAGTAAATAACTAACACAAATAAAACAAAGTTTGCATCAGCTAAACGAGAATGAGTAAAGGGAACACACATGAGCAAGTAAATAATATATCTTGATCACTGTGAACAAGAAAAACTTAATAACGTTGTCAATAAGATAAAAGACAATATTTGCATGCAAGATTTAAACATCTAACATCTAATGAACATAAGAACATGAAATGTTATAAGAGATAATGAATGAGACACAAAGTTCATATTTCATTAACTCCAAAATGTCTTCACAAAAGAACACAAAGTTTTTCTTGAAACAAAGCTTGCACACAAAAGTATTTTCTTCTCCTCTCTCAAACTCACCCATTACAAATGAACCCCTCACTTCCTTTTATAACCCAAAAGTTGGTTACAAAGTAGTTAGGGTCTTACATGAACATTAAATAGGGCACTTAAGCGATTTCTATTTTTAGTTTCTTTTAATAAAGTTGGTTAGTTTTCCGAAAGTAAACTAAATAACAACATCCTTTTCTTAAAATCCCACTTTTAAAACATACAATAATAACCAATGCCTTATCCATTGAAATGGGGTCTTCCTATCTCAAACGTATGAGAAATGGACTCTCCCACTTTGTTAGATACCAAGAAAACTATCTCCTTGAACCATCGGTGAAATTAGGATCTGCCGCTTTCACCAATTGAAAGGATTTGAACCTTCCCAATGTTTCAAACATATTTTCTTCTTCTAGAGGTTCATTTGGTTGAAGAATAGCCTCACAAAATACCTGTAATTCCAAAATCCTACTTGGCATATCATTTAAATTAACCATCTTTGATTGAGTGTTCTCAAACAAGTTCTTTAATTTGATGCAACGCTCCATTAAAGATGAAGAGAAATTATTGGCGGGAGTATACATGTCCTTAAACAATTGTGAAAATTTCTCTTCCACATGTTCCGATGAACACCTTTGATTATGCTCATTTACAAGGTTACAAGGGATACCAAATACGAATTCTTAAATCAAGGCGAGTGAAGTGAAATCTTCATTGCATATGCTCTCATAATGGATCATAGAATCCTTGAGAAGCATATTCCTTGATTTGAGATGCAGACACCAAATAAAATGTGTCCCTTGATGTTCAAATTTGAGAATTCCTTCAATGGCTAAAACTGAGGATTCCATACTTGTCATCTCCTATAGACTGGGAAATATCTTGTCCAAATTTGATATGTTAGAAAAAAAATTTTCCTTGAAAGAAATAATTGGATCAAGATACGCACTGACATCTTCATAGAGCTTAACCGTTGTTTTGATCATCTCTTGGCCTAAAATGAGAATCTCTGAAAGCCAAGTTTTAGTGACATGGCCCAACGTGTTTATTTATTTTGATAAATTGAGAGTTTCTTCATCAAGGGAGCCACCGCATCATCGTGTCTTGGGAAAGTGGATGATATGGGATTTATCAGATGTTGAACATATTCCACCAATTGGTTCTTTTTAGCCTTGAGATGAGATTTCTGAGACTTATACTTCTCAAGTCTCTTTAATACAATATCGATTGAATCTCGAGCCATCGCCATGTCACTTTCCAATGTGGACCTCCCAAGTCCAATGCGAAACTTCATAATCAGTAGATGTCATGGCATCACGCTCCTTGTCAACTTGTGGGATGGCAAGATCCACAAATTTGTTTCTGTCACTATCCACCATTATTCAAGAAAGCACTTTAGGCTTCTTGGGAATGACGTCATTTGAAAGTTTAAAAAGGGCATAAAAATCAATGTCAATTGCCTTGACAACCCTCTTCCTTTTCTTGACTTCACAATCAACCCAGAAAGGAGTATCATTCACTATTTCTACATACAAAAGCCTAGAGCTCAAGCAACATTCTCATTGTTCTCGACATCATGAGATTCTACAAGAATCCTTTCCATGACCTTGATTTGAGGATAAATAACCTCGATATCCACCTCTTGATCATTTGGGATATTTTGGGAAATCTCTTCATGAACTGTAGGTTCCAAGTGTTCGATATTTGGACTACCTGCACCTGAGTGGATGCTTGTGCAAGGCATGGCTGAGGATCATTTGTCATGAGCTTCTGAGAACTATTAATAATGTGAGTAGAATAATCTCTACTTGAAGTAGAAAATCCCGATACACGCTCTCTTCCTTCACTGGGGCTAGGACCCTTAGATTTTTCTCCTCGTGACACATTATTCGGTGAAGTGGATTTTGGAAACCACTCCTTTCTTGCTTGTTGCGTATGATTGGATGGCACAAAGGTTGATTGAGAAGGGGATTTGGTTGAATGGATACCTCCTCGAGTTGGAAATTTTTGTGATCCTGAAGTATGATCTTGAATTGATTGTAACTTGGCAAGTTCTCTTTCATACCAAGATATGCTTCTTTTAAGGATCAATTGATTCTTTCTATCAAGAGAAAATTCATCTATTTTGGTCCAATCAATTTGGGGCAGTGAGGCAAAAGCAACTGCATCATATGAAGGATCAATAACATCTTCATCATCATTTACGAATGAATCGGAGGGTTCTTAATGTGAAAGTCCTTGATTTGAGCAAGGGTTAGGTGAGAAAACTATCGTCTTCTTACTTCATGCTCATATGAACAGGAAGCCCAAAAATCTTCCATAGTAGGGTTATGTCGATACTTTTCTCCAAAAATATTCTACGTATATCCATTGATATCAAACTGGGATCTCTTCACATATGGATGAATTGTCATGAGGGAAAAATATTTTTCCATGAATTGTGCACTAAAGAGATTTGGACATTGGTATTTCCCGATTTGGATTGGGAAATGAATTCTGAGTGATGTTTATCACTAAGAAGATAATGAACATGGAATAGTTTTTGCGCAAGCTCCATCAATGCCCATTTGTCACTGACGTACTTAGGAAGTTTCCATGGAGTACCTACAAAGCCACTTACGTGAATGTAGGAAAAGGATGAGAATTGAATAAACCAGGTTCCCCATTGGGAAATGACATCCATGGCTTCTTTAGAAAATATTTCCTTTGTATTCTAATTCAAGTTCTGAATCACACGGAAGGTGAATGCATCGTTGACCCTTTTGAAATGGTGAGATCTATTTTTGAAACTTAGTTGTGGATAGTAATGGAAGACACTATTTGATGGACCCATGACTCCTCTTGTTTTGAGTCCCGAAAATAGCTTTCTTCTTACCACCGCGTAAGTCAGATATGATGTCATGTAGAAGCATCCAATCATCTTAACTTCGATCAATTGTTTTTAAGGCGTATTATGATGATGGTGGCCCAATCCACAAACTCTCTCTTGGTAAGGATGATACCAATAAACTGATACATCCATGGGTGGAAAATATTGGCAGAGGGTAAACCGAAAACTCAACTTAGGAGAGTAATCATGTCCCAAATTTCTTCCATGAACTCAATGCGGTATAGTTCTTTAGGAAGCCAGTCAATTCGAGGCCTCTTGGTCACTAACCAATTATTATTATCCATCTTGCTCCACCTGAGGGGTTCTTCATCCCAAAATTCTTGTGCTGAGTATTGAGTGATATCTGCATTATCAGGGAAGTCAGGTATGTTGAGCAATTCCTCAATGTGCTCTGGTGTGATTAAGAGGAAAGGCTCATAGTTATCTTTTAAAATTCCTTATCTCTCAGGATCATAATGCTACGTGCAAGTGATAACCAGCTCGGACACTACACCGAGACATGAAATGTTGTTGTTTGGGGTAGACCACTATAGTAAATCCTATTCAAGAATATGGTTTTGCCTTCACTTTCACCCGATCAGTAGAATTGTTGCAAATGATGTGACCCAAATTTATATCGTTGATATTGTCATATGCCAACTTGATGAAACCCAGGGAGGGATGATTCCTTGAAATTTGTACTTGAGTGCGGATTTGTTTGATTTCTCCACAGCTTCCTTGATTTTCTTGTAAATTTATTAGACTTTTTGGCCATTATGAATTTTATAGAAAAATGACTCAGCACACAAAACGATGTCAATGGTGTCGGGTCTTACTCTCCAAACCACTTTCAACACAAGAGAAATAAGGATTGTTTAATTATTATTATTATTATTATTATTATTTAAATAATAATAATAATTGATCCCAAGTTACAATTTTTTTAAAATGTCAATACAAACAAAAATATCGAGACTAAGCTCGAATTCCAGATCGGGCAACAATAATAATATTATTTTTAATTAAATTCTCTTGATTGTAATGGCTTCGCGTATGATCAATTTTAATATTTTTAATTCACTATTTCTTCGCTTTGCATGATTCAAGTTGCTTCGACATGGGAACTACTCGATCTTCCTCGACAAATACTTTGAACTTGTAATTTTTCTTGCATTGGCTTTTGAATGCGTGATATTATTGAATAGCCCGAATTTCCTGGAGAGCTCTTGGTTTATGCAAATGTGTGAATAATTATTTTTCTTGAATGCGTGAATAATTATTTTTCGTGAATATTTCTCACAAATGTGTGATAAAAATGATTTGTTTATTTTTATTAAATTCTCTCATGGAATTTATTCACCAAAAACTTTTGCGTTGAGAATTGGAAAACTCCTGCTGGAACGTGGATTTTATTTTCTCTCTACTTTGCATTGGATTTTCCTAGCAAATGATGGAACATGACACTCCTCCTTGACTTCTTTCAAACCATGTGTGGGACTTCTTGCTGCATTGGAAATTTCTACCTCTTACATGATTTTCCCAAGTAAATGTGTGGTGGAAATGATTTATTCTTGGACTGTATTCCTTTCCTTCAACGCGTGAATTGCAATTTTCCTGGAAAAAAAAAAGAAAAAAGAAAAATATTTTTGGCTTTTATCTTTGACAACTGCGTGGAAATGTGTTCTTCTCTACAAATTTTATTGCCTTCTTTATTTCCTGGACAACTCCACCTTCTCCTTGGCACGTGGTATCTCTATGCATGCGTTTTGGACTGTGTGGGGGTTGTATTGCCTTGACCAATGCGTGGCCTCTACCTCCTTTTCACCGACATATAAGCATGGATTTTTTCATGCTAAAACCTATGTGAGAATTCTACAACCTCTGCGTTGGAAAACTCCTTTAATCTCATCCTGCGTGGATAAGCTTTGTTTTAACATGCGTTGGATCTAGCTATTTCCTTGGCGTGGAATACTGCAACCTTGATGACTATTTTTAACTCTTCCCAAAAACCTACGTGGAGATTATTCTTGCATGCGTGGATATTTTATGATGCAATGCATTGAACTTCTTTCAAGACAACTCATTTGGATTCTTTCACCGCTATTTCAACATGAACTATCAACACCGCATGAATATCGCTAGCTTTTTCCCTTTTCTTTGCACAAACCAATGCGTGGAGATGCCTTTTTATCCCTACGCGGTCTTTGGCTGTTTGTTTTTTATATTTTTATTCCTCTTAATGCATAAAACAATGCGTGGTGATTTGTTTAGGGATGTGATACAATATTACTCTGAGACGTTCCTTCAGAAGAAATAAGAAGAAATTGGAAAGCTTCACAAATTCTTCCGAGTTTGACGGAAGGATTTTATGAGGATTTAGGAAGCTTCCTCACAACCGTTTCTTATTCGTCTCATTAAAACAACTTCCCTCTTTCCTGGTAGTGGCATTAATTGCGGGGAAGTGGGGAAATAAACAACCATTTGCCAACAAAAATGGCAAGGAGAGGGCACAATCCCAGTTTATTTCCCCATGTGGGAAATCGAGAGATTTTTTTCCCGTTTGCCAATTCATTGATTTGGAAATTGGTGGAAGAAATCCCACAAGTGGGGAATTAAAATAAATTTTCTAGGAAAGGGGAAATTTGGGTAGAAGCCAATTTGGCATCCTGCAATGGGAAGCGAAGCTTATTTTCCCGTAATTAAAATAAATCTTGTCGAATGAATTTTAATTAATATTTATTTAATTAAAAACCCCAAATTTATTAAAAATTAATTTTATCAAACAAAGAGTAATTAATTAATTAAATATTAATTAATTAATATTTAACGTAGTTTAAGACCTAGTGGGAGGATTTCTCACCCAAAATGGACGAAATGAAGACCTAGGACGATCATAAAAATGAGACGATCACGATGAGAGTGATAAATCACGCAAAGTAACACTTTTGAAAATTTTCAAAATTTCTATTTTTATTAATTTTGTGCAGTCAAAATTGGCTAATAACATGTTGCGCATATGTATCAACTCAATGTCACAAGAATCCGAACTCTCATTTTATGCCTACTTTGCTGATACTTATGGAGGTGGAGCAACTATCAGGCCAATTCCATTAAAACCCATTTATCTATAGGGAACCTTGGTAGTTTATAGGGAACACCGAATAATCCTCCCACTCTAATATATGTGAAAATTTGAAATTGTAGGAATATACACCCCCAAATCCTAACTACATTCCATGCACTATCTGAGATTCAATGATTTTAAAGCTCTTTGTCAAAGATACACATGAGGGAAAATAAAAAGGCATCATTTACTCTCCTAAAGTGCTTTGATCCTTATTTCATTGTCAACTGAGGATAGAAATCATAAATTTGTGATTGGTTCCTTGAACCAACGGATGTTAATCCAAGATAACATCTAATTCTTGTTGTTGTATATACGAGATAAGAATTCATGTAGAATTTTCCCATAGTTTGGACCTCTAGTAATTGGGTGTGTATGACATCACTGATGTGTTATGCCCATCGGATGAGATCAACGTTATTGTGAATAGTGGAAATATATTGATACATCCATTCTTGAAAATATTTCAAAGAAGGAAGTCCTACTATGGGAATCCAGAGTGAGTGGGAGTGAAGAATGGGTTTTGGTAAAAATGTTCATCCCTTGGGTATCTCAAGATACCATTGGACTCCATGGGGAGAGGCTAAAACTTTCTCCCACACACCATCTCAATGTTCCCCCCATTTGATTATCTCTTGAGGTCCTAACGATAGTAATGCGGTATGACATTGATCACCTCACGGTTTTCATGTGGGGTCCTAGGCACATTTTTAGATGTGTACTTGGTTTTAAGCTCAAGGGTTGCTTAGATCCCTTTTGGTCTTCTATTCTTAAGTGGTCCTGGGTTAGGGATGGGTGGTGTAGTGGTTCTTTTCTCTTATATGTCATGGTTTCCTTGAGCTTGACATCTTGTATCATCTCTCGGCTTAAGAGATGGTACCCGTCTTGGGTAGTCATGTTGCATAAGTCTTTCTTTGCGTGGACGAGGAACATGAATCATACACATATCCATTTTGAGAAATCCTAGTCAAGGGATGAGAAATAAAGGATCATTCTTTAACACTTAGAATTTGAATGGGTTCGTGTCTAAGAGTCATGTGATCTTCCAATGCATCGATTCGATTTATATATATAGCCAATCTCGATTCTTGGTATGATGGTCTTTAAAGTTTGGGGGTAGCTAAAGAGATTGGCCAATGGGGCTGGCATTGGATGTCAACAAGTAGTTTTGGTCCTTTCATATTGGGATAGTGGATCTGTTTGAGGTGTGGAATCAGTTCTTTCATTAAAAGTTGGGAAATGTGGCATGGGTTTTTGCGGTGTTTATGTACCTCACGCATGAATGGAAGTTGTAGAAGGAAAGTCTCTAAGAAGGTCAAAGAAAATTTTTGTAGTTTTTAGAGATCATACAACTACTCCCCCATGGTCATTCTAGGGATTGGAATACCCCTAATAAGTTAGATAAATGGTCCCACAAACTTGTCCTACAAGTTATCCTAGTGGTCGATGATCGTCGAACCTTCCACTCATTCCTAGGTTGTGTAATCACCGCACAAAATCATATTATTGTGAACCATAGGACCTGTAAGCTTATGGTCCGTGTAAAGGTGCATCATATGGATGACTTGGACCATTGGTCATTGTAGGAGAAGTTTAGGGACCTTAATTTTATGGGGGTCAAAGTGCTAGTGGTGTTGGTGAATTTATTTTTCTTAAGGATAGAATTTCCGTAAAAGGGAGGAAATAAGGATGTCTAACAGGTGGGTAGCCTTGGAGGACTTGGATTTAGAGGAAGATGTAAAAATTGGTGGAGGATATAGTCATTAGCGTAAAGAATATCTCTTGGAAAGTGGCAGAGGACGTAGGTGTGGTGGGGACTACAAGGGCCCCAAGTGCAACGTGGCTTTCGGATAAAGCCCAAAATCAAAAATATTATTAAGAGGAGGAAAATATGTTATAAGAATATTTTGGAAGAATTAAGTAACCTAAAACTTCATCAGAAGCTCTACAAGACTAGAAGGAGGTAGGAGAAGTGGTGAAGAAGGCATGTAATAGGGAGAGTTGGGTGGATTTCTAAAAGAACCTAGAGAAAGGAAAGAAGCTTATGGTGAAGAACATGCAAAAGGAATTATGGAATTGGTTGAAATATCTTATGGGTAGAGGGGACAATGGGAAGTGTAATGCCCAACCGATGAGGAATAAAAATGGCAATCTCATCACAAACCCCTCGAGAGGACTTGGAGATCTAGAAAGTGCATTACATTAAGATTCTTTACGAGCCCTTAGCTAAATCTAGGTGTCATTGGGAGGATTCATTATAGGAACACCCCTCGTTGACATCCATTAATGGCCCTATTGAGTGGAAAGAGCTCGAGAGAATTTGTGAAATGTTTGGAACTCCATAAGGCATTTGGTGAGGATGATTTTCCTTTAGAGTGGTTCAAAAAGGTCTTGGGAGTAAGAAGCACAACAACACTAGAGATGGTAGAAGAATGTGAATCAAAGTCCCTTGGCATTGGCTTACTTAAATTTTATGAATTTCATTTAGGATTATGAGGTGATTTATAAATATTTTAACGTGGCAATCTTGGTTTCCATCCCTAAGAATGGAAATATGAAGCTTCAAGAAAATTATAGGGAATTTTCCTCATAAATGTGATGTGTAAAATCCTCACAAATGTGATCATAGGGAAAATTGAGAAGGATATTGAGGAAAGGAATTCCTTCTTAAGAAATACAAGTCGTTTCGAGAATAGATGAGGAGTACATCGGGCGGGTTGCATGTGCTCCATGAGATTTCCATGAGACATTTGGCCAATCTCTAGAAGCGTACGTATGTGACATTCATTGAATTCAAGAAGGCTTACGATATGTTCCTACATGAAGCATTTTTTAGGACACTTCAAGTAGATTGAGTGGGGGGATAAGGCCCTCCACTTATTTTAAGAACTATATAATGATTCCTCGCCTTGTCGGTATGAAGGTTTATTGCCATCTCACATTCTCGGTAAAATGAGGAGTAAGATAGGGATGCATGGCTTCACCTACTCTCTTTAACATCTACGTAAATGATATAATGAAGGATCTAGAAGGGATGGGTGTGGTATTTCTTATCCTTTTTGAAGTGATTTTTGGGAAGATGTTTGTAGATGATATGGTGGAGATGGCAGAGTTGGTGGGGGACATCAAAGAGATGTTACAAAGGATTCAAATTTAGAGTGATAAGTGGGGAATAGAGTGTAGTATCGACAAATGCAAGGTTATGAAAACATTCAGTGATCAAGAAGAGCTCAAGAAACATGTGTTTTTTATTGGGAACCAAAAAATTAGGTTTTTGATAACTATAAGTACCTAGGAATATAAATTGATCCACAATTGTCTATTGAAAAGATAATCAAGGAGATAACAACATCGGGAAGTAGAAACCTTAATGGGGTTCTTCATTTCCTGGCCTCTTGAAGAATCCCCACATGGTCTAAAGTCCTCACCTTCAAGGTTTTGGTCTTTCATGTGCTAAATTTTGGTGCGGAGGTGATTGAGAAGTTTGATGTGGCCAAGAAGAATTCCCTACAAAGGATGGTTGTGGAAGGGATGAAGTGGATGTTTGGGAAGTCCTCAACATCTAACCTCATTGGGAAAGCATTCATGCACCGTGAGATCAATATTTTTCCTATCCCCATTTTCAATGTGAGACAAAGGGATTAGGCCCTAGAGAATTATGGTGGTCTTATAACTATTATTATGGATAACGTGAACCAAAATCCACCATGTAGAGTGGGGGAAATATGGACCCATATTCACATAACAACTAATTGGCTCAAGAAGAATGTACCTAGGGATAACAATATCCTTCAGGCGTGTGAGGAAGCTTTGGTGGGTTATGAGAACAAATTCAGGCTCCAGGGTTCACTAATATTTTATAGGGAGTCTAGGTTAGAAGAGACTCAAAGCTTCATCAATTGGGAGCAGCGGTTCAGAACATATCAACTTAAGCTTTCCACTAGCTCCTCAATGATAGGGTGGGTGGTTTTTTTCCTTAGTGGTTGCATTATTAGGTATGGGATTTGGATCATGTATTAGGGAGTGTGTGCCCATTGTGTGAGGATGTTGGAGGGGACTCCTCTTACACATTTTTCATTAAATTCCATCACATAAAACTATGAAAAGCAAGATCATAATCCGGTTTTCAAAATGTACTACGGAGTTGTATTGCCTTTCCCATGTGGATCTTTGGCGAGAAAGATTTGTTCTCAATACTCCTCGATGGGGATTTTGGCAGACATTGTCTATCATATTGGTTAGGTGATCGCTAGCATCGGAAGGGAAATACAAGCTTTACGCTTGTGGTGAAATTCATGGCTATGGAACTACCCCTTTATTAGAAATAATCAAGGGTTTGACGATGGGGGACACATCACATTCGGCCTCTTCGAGGCATTGATGATATCTAACCACTAACAAAATGATGCACATTTGTGTAGGAAAAAGCCTTCTTGTTAGGAACACTATTGGAAGTGTTTCTCCTCCATTTGGCCCCGATTCTCCGGAACATGGGAACTTGTTGTGAGGCCTCTAAATGGCTGAGTTGAGAGTAATAGATTTCACTAGGAATATTCCCTAAAGACTCTAACCTTGATTTGTAGGGTTGGTATCACTAGATGTGGTCACTAGATTGTTTATGCTACTTGGTATATTTCATGGGGAGGAGCATCGAGGCCCATTCCTACTAGTGGTTTCCTACCAAGCTTCAACCTGAGTCGAGAGATGATTCCCAAAGACTATGCTTGCCCTCGGCTAGCCTAAACAAGGGACTCTTCTAATTCAAAAAACTAGGAAAAACTATAATATCAAGGTAATATGATGTGATGTGAGTCCAATGCATATACCTACTAGATTGGCTCATTGGTGAGCTTAACCCATTTATTAAACTTGGGATTTAATATCACATTTGATGTATTAAAGAAATGCAAGGTGTATATAATCATGAATACTTCCATAGGTAAATATGAAGTCATGGGTATATGCCACACCATCCTAGGCCAACTTGGGCATGTAGGTGAATGAGCATATGGCTTTTGCAATAGTGCAACTTGACCCGGAGAGGAAATTATGAGCTGAGGGTGGAGAAATAAGGTATTAGAGGTATAAGATGAAATGTGGGAAATATGAAATACATATGCACAAGGTCACTTAGGACCAACAAGCCAAGTTGCCCCACCACAACAACACCTTTTTTACTAAAACCCGTAATAACCTTACTTTTCAGTAATAACAAAATATTTATTATAAAATTCTCAACAAAATGACATAATGTAAAACATAATTCAATGATGTAATGGTGTAATGCAAGTGAGCCATTATTGTAAAAAAACAATGTGTTTCTCAAAGAACACATAATGTTATGTTGTCCTCCTCACCTCACCGAGAGCATGTAACCTCTTTTCATTTTTTTCATGCGACCAATGAACTAATGTCCCACATGAGGTAACACCAAATAAGGAAAATAGTCAAAAAGAAACTAATGAATATACTTATGATTCAACACCGTTTTCCACACTATAACACACATGGTAAACATGGAAAATTTTAGTGGCAAATATTCATTAATTCATGAATATTCTGGGTTTTGAATTTTGAAATTGGCTAATATTTAGGGTACAAGTTAGGACCAGTTTGCCAAAATTTTTTTGGTACAATTTAATTTTAGGGGTCAATTCGCCATTCCTATGAAATAGAAATTCACAAAAATCATCTAAATATAGTCATTCGGTAGCATATTTTTATGCTACCGATGAGAGCATATAGTATGATGTCGACCGGTAGCATAAAAAATGCTACCGGCTGAAAAACATTTTATGCTATCCACCGACAACATATAGTTATGCTATCGGATGGTAGCATATAGAAAATATATTGTCTGGTAGCATTTAATAGGGATGTGGTGATATCTAGATATTCACCATTCATGTGAAAGATAATTTTCACATATACGCCAAATATTTTCTAAGGGACCCTGAAAGTTTTCCCTGATGGTATATTTCCGTCTCTCCCTAATGATAACCTTTCTCGAGCTGGAGAACACCTGTACAAATGCGAGAAAAAAGTACCTCGTGAAATCTCTATTTCAAATAATCAAATAAACGAAAATGAACTATACGAAACATATATAAAAATTAATCTTAAAATTAAAATATATATCGACAATATCATATACTACTAATCAATCAACTGATAATAATTGTTTTACTCCCAAAACATGTCATAATGATAACTAAATCAAATCAAAGCAATATAAAGTGTTGTATCAATGTGGAAATAGTTACCTAGTCATTTTAAAGTATTCAAAATAACAAAATGATGAGCATGAGATGTGATAAATTTTAGGACAAGTCCATCAACCTCCTCTTTATTAGAATGATAATTCACTTGTACTAAAACCATGAACAAAGGAAATAGGTTGTGAAAAAAATTTATTACCGATGATTTCAGTTGTTTTCATTGATGTCAAACCAATTGATGTAAAAGGAAGAGTGCAAGGGCATGTTTATCATATGTTGTTCAGAGGTTTAAAGTGAATTCATGAGGTTTCAAGAAGACATGGTCTTGGATGGTGAGAGGCGGTGTCCTTTCGTGGTGGATTCAGGTACCTAAAGTAGTGAAAAAGGTGGTACAGTTAGTAAAATCATAGGATAGGTGTTAAGAAAGAATCTACATCATTTATGAGCAAAGGTTAGACTCAGTTCAGCTCCAAGAGTTAGTTTTGTATGTTGGTCAAAAATAATGTTGAGAATAAGCAGTGTTCTAGCATGAAAATGAGATGGGATAGAAAAATTTAGACCTATTATTTTATATAAAATCTAGGATATGATAGAGTAAGGTTTATTTATGCTTCATGAAAAATTTCAGGTCAAAGTTAGGTCAATTATTCAAATTATGTGATTTTTTGTAAAAACAAGCTTTTTGAAAAACTCATTTTGGGCTACTTGGTTTCTTAGCCCTCAAGAAAAATTCTACTAGCTCCTTTGGATAAATAATAGAATTAATTTTTGGATTAAATTGGCATAAAATTCATGTTCAAAAATATTTTTTTCAAAAAGAGGTGTAGTTAAAAAGTTATGAGCATTTTGGTGGAGCAATTTTTCTCTCTCCTAGGTGTGCACCATATCGATAAGAGAAAAAATGTGGTTTTGGACTCCAAGTATTGTTTCATCACCTCTAGATCATATTATTAGCTCATTCATGATGTTTCTCAGGCTCATAAGGATTTTGAAGGCTTTAATTCTTGAAGTTACAAGTAGTTGCTCTTGATCTCATGTCTTAGTGTGAATGCTCTGGCACATGAAGATTCTAGCTATTTCAAATGGAGTTTGTGCTAAATGACTACTCAGATCTCTTCTACATGCATATGGAAATGTTTTTAATCCTTCTCAATTTTTTTGGCATTGTATTTCTCTCAAAATTTGATGCAAAATACTATCTTGAAAGGTACCATCTTAACGCATGATAATCCACTACCCCAAAGAGTCTAAGCTTCAAATTCATTGCTTTGATCAAGTTGAAATCATTGAAAGAGTAAATGGAATGTAATGGGAAATTTTTGGTTGTGGATTCAATTATTCAAATTGATGAGTATGAGATCCTATTTTTTTAAGACTCAGAATTGTATATTTGAGGTTGTCATTGTTCTAAGTGGAGATCAAACCAAACCATGTTTATATCTTCCTTGACATGATGATTCATCTCAAAATGTAGGGTTTTAAAGTATGTATCTTCCTTCACATGATATATGAGAAGAATTTTAATTTCATCATTTTTTCTTTTCTCTGATATGACTGTACAATCATTATACCATCAATTATCATACAATATTTTTCATGAAAAAATTTCTCAAGTGTATGCAATTACAATCATTCATGGTTTTGGAAATGTGGAAACAAACTTGCAGAACCTCCGGAAGATTTCAAATTTCATATTCATTTAGCTGTGTTGAAGGAATAGGTTTATTTACATGATTTGAAGGAAATTGTTGAATACCATGTCCTAGGGTTTCATTAAAGATTTTTTTGATCCTGTGGTCATTTTACTCAATGGAAATCAGTGAAAACTAAATTATAGCTTCATATTAGAATCAAAAACTATTGCAAGAGTTTTTAGATCAAATGAGGAATTTTTGTATGAGAAATTTCATCACAAAACCTTGTTAAATACGTGTTTAGCATAGCTAGACTGTAATGCCTTGCTTTTCAGGTCACTTTCAAGCATCAATGTAGTTCTCTTCAAAGGAAGTCATCTAAATGGCGTATAGAGCTTTGAAAATGTTTTTCCAATCTGGTATAAGGTTGAGAATGAGTTTTATAGTTCTTGAACCTTTAAACACTTTATGTGATGTTTGTAAAATAGTGGTTTTCTTATTTCTTGAATAGTGGTTTGTTGCCTTGCTTAGCACTCTCATTTTGAATCTCAAAATCAAGTATTCATGGGTGTTTATAAGATCATAGTGTGAAAGAATTATAGCTTAAGGTCAATCCAAAATGACATAATTCCAAGAGTTGGAGACCTAAATGGTGGTAGAGGAACTTCAAACATTTGGTTTTAATATTTGAAACAAGCTCGTGGAGAAGACCAAAGGTCTTAAAGCATGAAGATGATAAATGAATTGAAAAGAAGGTCAAGGGGCATATACCATTCAAACAAGAAGTTTGACTTCTTGATTCCAACTTCTTGAATAGAAAGAGTGAAATAGAAGATCAAAAGGAAGAGTTGGGTCAAGGAGAGAAGGTGTCTAGAAAAATAGATAAGTTAGTGAAAAATATGAGGAGTTGAAGAAAATAAAAGAAAGTAATTGGAGATATAGTGTGTGCCTATAAAAAAATATGACTAATATATTAGTGAAAGTGTATGGTAAGATGCATATTTGACTCGCATTTTGGAGACACGAAAGAGAAATTCAGGAAAAGGAATGAGTTGAGTAAATGTATGAAATTGAGATGAAGGATCGAGATAAGATATGAGAAGTCTGAAGTCTAGTTGAGAAGATATATGCATGAAACATAAATAGTGTGCTAGAAAAAGTAGAATGCAGAGTAATATACAAATAATAGATTAATATGATGCTATGAAATAGATGAAGGTATATCTTAGGGTGATTTGTGAGATTGGAAAGTGGAGTACGGATAAATTAACCTCATTCATGCTTGAGATAATGATTAGTGAATGAAAGCTATAGTTTCAAGATTGCAATTAAGTCAAGAAGAAGAATTCAAATATAGTCTGAGCAATAGAGATAGAGTGCTAATTTAGGAGCATTATCAAATTTTGAGAACATCAAAGTGAAGAGTAATCAAAGCTTGTTTGTTTCAAACTGAGTTACAAATCAGTCATATCGGGGAGTTGTTGCTTCCTTGCTGGTAGTAGCTTGCAGAAGGTCAGTGGAAGATACCTAAATCATTCAAGAAGTTGTTGCTTCTTTCACCAAGTTATAGCTTGGGTGATATTGAGGTTGGAACCTCAAGAGTTGAGTTGTAGCTCAACAAAGAATTATAACCTTTTACCATATAATGCACTAGTTCAATGGGTTTTCTCCTTATTTGGGTTTCGCACTTAAATTTATTATCTCTTGTTTGTGATTTCTCTCTTTTTGAATTGTATTTCAGATCAAGTGCTTAATTTTGTGATTGTTAAAATCGGTATTAGAGCGAGGCCTTGGTAAAGTGAATTTAATATTTCAAGGGAGATTCTTAAAATTCAACTATGGCAAACAACCAATCAAGTGTCTTTACCAATTCCAAAGAAGATTTGTTCAATGGGTCTAATTATGCCTTTTGGAGTGTCAGGATGAAGAATTACCTAATGTCTCTTAGATTTGATGTTTGGGATGCAGGTAATAGTTGTTATACCATTCCAACAACACCTCCCACTAAAAAAGCAAGAAAGAAAGCAATTGAAAACAATTCTAAGGCTATGAATGTAATTCTCTGTGGATTAGCTGAGGCTGAGTTTTTCAAGGTTATGTAGTGTGATACAACCAAAGAGATGTGGAATAAACTGAAGAAAATCTATGAAGGAGATGACAAGGTGAAGATAGCCAAGTTACAAACTTATAGAGCACAGTTTGAAATCATCAAGATGAAAGATGGTGAGAGTGTTTCTTCATATTTACATAGAGTTGATGAGATCATAAATCTGATCAGAGGCTTGGGAGAAAAGATAGAAGAAAGTGTAATTATACAAAAGGTTCTTAGATCTTTGTCCTCAAAATTTGATGCCAAAGTTTCAGTAGTAGAGGAAGCTAAAGACTTGACTACTTTAACATTGGATGAGCTTCATGGTATTCTTACTACATGTGAAATGATATTCACTGATTCAAAATCAGAAAAGAAAGAGGTAGCCTTTAAGGTAGAAAAAAATTCACATGGAAAGAACAAGGTAGCTGATTCTCGATATGAACATAAATTATGATAAAGTAAAAGCCATGTTTGTGAGAAAGTAGAAGCGAGGTTTAGGAAAATACAAAGCTAAGTTACCCTTCAAATGATCCAAATTGTAGTCAAGTTGGTCATTTTGCCTCTAAATGTCCTCATAAACACAAAGAAGAAGATGAGCCCTCTAATAGACAAAACAAGAAATTCAAGAAATATGATGCCAAAAATAAGTACTCCAAGAATAAGAAGAATTTCTACTCTAAAGAAGATTCAAGCTCTTCACAGTCAAGTGACTCTAGTAGCTCCGAAAGTGATGATAAAGGTATGGTAGCTAAAAATTTATTTATGGCTATTGAAATAATTGATGCAAGAAATTCTAAAGGAAAAATTCAGACTCAATATGATAGCTCAGATGAAGAAGAATCAGAAGTTAATCTTGAGGCTGAATTGATAAGTGCTCTAGATGAAATAAAGCATCAAAATAAGAGAAACCAAAAACTGAAAATTATGGTAAAAGAATATGAAAGTAAAATCAGATTTCTTGAAGAAAATCAGAAAAAGGAAGCTCAAGAACATGAAGGAATAATCAAGGAATTTGAAGCACAAGTAAAACAAATTGAAGATGCTTTCAAAGTAAAATAAAAAGACAGTTTGAAGCTCAAAATAGAGATGGAGCAGCTACAAACTCAGTTAGATCAGACCTCTGAAAAACTTAAAATGTATCACAAATTTGAGAAGAGCACTACTGATTTGAGTGATCTTTTGAGCAGGCAAAAAGACTCAAGTGACAAAGCTGGTTTGGGATATGAAGAGAAGAAGGAAGATGACAAGTTAGAGAGAAAAAAAATGGTCAATTCAAATGAAGAACCTTCTAAATCCAAGAGATCTGATTTCAAGAAGAAGAACTATCCAAGGAGGCACTATGCCATGAGGTATGCATACTCATTCTATGGATACTATTATGCATGTAGTGAATTTGGTCACAAGGTGACAACCGTAAAGGTACTCAAAAATTCATGGTAGGCACATGAATTTTTATTATGAAAGAAACAAGGATGAAATGATATGTTATAACTGCCAAAAGTATGGACATGTTGCCAAGTTTTTCTATCAAAGACCTCCACAACAAAACATGAGAATCTACAAAGCCAAATCAAATTCTAAGGCACTAAAGAGAAAGGGTTAATAGTTTAGACAACCTTTAACCTTTCATTCACAGATTAAAAAAATGAAGTGGTACATTGATAGTGGATGTTCTAGTCACATGGCAAGAAGAAAGAACAAATTTATTTCCTTATAAGAGAAAACAATTTTCACAATGAAGATTTGGGGACAACACATCAGCAAATATTGTTGGAAAAGTTACTGTAAGTCTTGACAATGGAAAACTGATACTGAAAATGTGTTGTATGTTGAAGCATTTGAGGCATAACTTGGGGGTAGCTTCAGCCCCTAAAAATCATTAAAGGTCTCGAAAAGATAGAGGGATTAGCTAAGGTGCCAAATTTACTCTAAGAGGGCTCAATTTGAGTCCAAACAGGGGGAGTTGGTTTTCCAATTCTAGGAAAAACATGTGGTCATGTAAAGTCAAGTATGATGGCTTATTTTGGAAGCTTATCAAAAGGAGTATTACATGTGATGCATGGAAGAAAATCAATAATAATTCTTGGGCTTCTTCAGACAAGAAAACAACACCTTTCCAGGGGGAGTGCATTCAAGGTATGATAATTCTCTTTTTGATTGAATTTTTCCAATCTAATTAGTTTGGTGTGCTTGTGTATCTTTTTCATAGATGTCAAACGGGGAGAGTGAGTGCTAGAAACTTGTCTCATATTTTAGTTTGCCATCAAGTTTCAGAAGGTCACCATCAATGACAACGGGGGAGATTGTTGCACCCTGTTGATTTTCCAATTATTTTCATTGATGTCAAAGGAATTGATTGAAAAGGGAGAGTGCAAGGGCATGTTGTTTAAAGGTTCAATGTGAATTCATGAGGTTTTAATAAGACATGGTCTTGGATGGTGAGTGGCAATGTCCTTTCAGGGTGGTTTTAGGTACCTAAAGTAGGGAAACATGCTGGTAAATGTTAATAAAATCATGGGAGAGATGTTAAGAAAGAATCTACACTATGTATGAGTAAAGGTTAGACTCGGTTTAGCTCCAGGAGTCAATTTTGTATGTTGGTCAGAAATAGTGTTGAGAACAAGCAATGTTCTAGCATGAAAATGAGATGGGATAGAAAATTTTAGACCTATCCTTTTCTATAAATTATGGGAGATGATAGAGGAAGGTTTCTCGATGTTTCATGAAAAATTTCAGATCAAAGTTAGGTCATTTGTTCAATTTATGTGAGTTTTTGTAAAAATAGTCTTTTTGAAAAACTCATTTTGAGTCAGCTTGGTTTCTTAGCCCTCAAGAAAAATTATACTTTGGATCCTTAGAATAAATAATAGAAGGAATTTTTGAGTATATTATCATAAAATTCATGTGCAAATTTTTTTTTTTCAAAATGAGGTGTAGTTAAAAATTTATGAGCATTTTGGTGGAGCAATTTTTCTCTCTCTTGTGTGTGCACCAAATCGATAAGAGAAAAAATGTGGTTTTTGACTCAAAGTCTTGTTTCATCACCTCTAGAGCATATTATTAGCTCATTCATGATGTTTCTCGGGATCAGAAGTATTTTGAAGGCTTTAATTATTGAAGTTACTGGTAGTTTCTCATGATCTCATTTCTTAGTGTGAATGCTCCTGCATACATGAAGATTCTAGCGAGCTTTCAAATGGAGTTTGTGCTAAATGAATACTCAAATATCTTCTATAGGCATATGGCAATGTGTGTGAGACTTCTCAATTTTTTTGGCATTGTATTTCTCTCGAATTTGATGCCCAAGACTTTCCCGAAAGGTAACATCTCAATGCATGATAATCCACTACCCCAAAGAGTCTAAGCTTCAACTTCATTTCCTTGATTAGGTTGAAATAATTTTAAAGAGTAAATGGAATGTAATGGGAAATTTTTTGGTTGTGGATTCAATTATTCAAATTGATGATTATGAGATCCATTTTTTTTTAAGACTCGAAATTGTATAGTTGAGGTTGTCATTGTTCTAAGTGGAGATCAAACCAAACCATGTTTATATCTTCCTTGACATGATCATTCATCTTAGAATGTAGGGTTTCAAAATATGTATCTTCGTTCACATGATCTATGAGAATAATTTGAATTTCATCATGTTTTATTTTCTCGATATGGTTGTATAATCATTATACCATCGCTTATCATGCCATCATTCATGGTTTTGGAAATGTGGAAAAAAACTTGCAGAACTTCAAGAATATTTCACATTTCATATTCCTTCCATTTGTTTGAAGGAATTGGTTTATTTGCATGATTTGAAGGAAATTGTTCAATACCCCGTCCTTGGGTTTCATTAAATATGTTTTTGACCCTATGGTCATTTTACTCCGTGGAAATCAATGAAAATTGAATTGTAGCTTCATATTAGCATCACGAAACTATTGCAAGAGTTTTTAGATCAAATGAGGAAGTATTGTATGAGAAATTTCATCACAAAGCCATAGTAAATGTGTTTAGCACAATTAGACTATAATGCCTTGCTTTTAGTCGCTTTCAAGTACTCAATGTAGTTTTTCTTCGAAGGAAGTCATCTAAATGGTGTATAGAGATTTGAAAATGGTTTTTCCAATCTAGTATAAGGTTGAGCAAGAGTTTTATAGTTCTTGAACCTTCAAACAATGTAACAGATTTTGGTAAAATAGTGGTTTGGTTCCTTCTTAAATAGTGGTTTGTTTCCTTGCTTAGCACTCTCATTTTGAATCTCAAAATCAAGTATTCAGCGGTGTTTATAAGATCATAGTGTGAAAGCATTATAGCTTAAGGTCAATTCAAAATGATAGAATTCTAAGATTTGGAGACCTAAATGGTGGTAGAGGAATTTCAATCATTTGGTTTTCAAATTTGAAATAATCTTTTGGAGAAGACCAAAGGTCTTAAATCATGAAGATGATAAATGAATTGAAAAGAAGGTCAAGGGGCATATACCAGTTCTAAACAAGAAGTTTGACTTACTGATTCAAACTTCTTAAATAGAAAAGAGTGAAATAGAAGATCAAAAGGCGAGTTGGATCAAGGAGAAAAGGTGTCTAGCAAAATAGATAAGTTAGTGAAAAATATGAGGAGTTGAAGAAAATAAAAGAAAGTTATTGGAGATATAGTGTGTGATTGTAAACAAATATGACTGAAATACTAGTGAAAGTGTATGGTAGAATGCATATGTGACTACATTTGGAGATACAAATAGAGAAATTCATGGAAAGGAGTGAGTTGAGTAAATGTATGAAATTGAGATGAAGGATCAAATATAAGATATGAGAAATTTGAAGTCTAGTTGAGAATATATATGCATGAAATAGAAATAGTGTCCTAGAAAAAGTAGAATGCGAAGAGTATACAAAGAAGAGATGAATATGATGCTATGAAATAGATGATGGTATATCTCGGGATGACCGTGAGATTGGAAAGTGGAGTATAGATACATTGGCGTCATTCATGCCCGAGATACGATTAGTGAATGAAAACTCTAGTTTGAAGATTGCAATTAATTCAAGAAGAAGAGTTCGAGAAATTCAGAGCAATAGAGATAGAGTGCCAATTTAGGAGCATTATCAGATTTTCAGAGCGTCAAAGTGAAGAGTAATCAAATATTATGTGTTTTAATCTGAGTTCTAGCTCATTCATATTAGGGAGTTGTTTCTTCCTTGATGGTAGTAGCTTGTAGAAGGTCAGTGTCAGTTAACTAAATCATTCAAGAAGTTTTTGCTTCTTTCACCAAGTTATAGCTTGTGTGATACTAAGGTTGTAGCCTCAAGAGTTGAGTTGTAGCTCAACAAATAATTGTAACCTTTTGCCACATAGTGCACTGGTTCAGTGGGTTTTCTCCCTATTTGGGTTTCCCACTTAAATTTGTTGTCTCTTGTGTGTGATTGCTCTCTTTTTGAACGTATTTCAGATCAAGTGGTTAAGTTTGTGATTATTAAAGTTGAATTGAACACTGATTCACCCCCCTCTCTAAGTGTTCTATTTTCTAAAAATTGGTATCAAAATGAGGCCTTGGTAAAGTGAGTCTAACAACTCAAGAGATATTCTTAAAATTCAACTATAGAAAGCAACCAATCAAGTGGAATTATTAGAGGATTCCTCTTCTTCTCTAATTATGCCTTATAGAGTTTTGGGATGAATACTTACCTAATGTATCTTAGATTTGATGTCCTGGGATGCAGTTGATAGTGGTTATACCATTCCAGCAACACCTCCCACTGATAAATTAGGAAATACAACAACTAAAAATAATTATAAGGCTATGAAGGCAATTCTATGTGAATTAGCCGAGGCCGAGTTTTCAAGGTTATGTAGTGCGATACATCCAAAGGGATGTGGAATAAACTGAAAATAATCTATGAAGGAGATGACCAGTGTGGAGATAGCCAAGTCAAAACTTATAGAGCACGGTTTGAAAGCATCAAGATGAAAGAAGGTGAGAATGTTTCTTCATATTTACACAGAGTTGATGAGATCATAAATATGATCGAGAGGCTTGGGAGAAAAGATAGAAGAAAGTGTAATTGTAAAAAGGTGCTTAGATATTTGTCCTCAAAATTTGATGCCAAAGTTTCAACAGTAGCGGAAGCTAAAGACTTGACTACTCTAACAAGGGATGAGCTTCATGGTGTTCTTATTGCATATGAAATGAGAGTCACTAATTCAAAATTAGAAAAGAAAGAGGTATCCTTCAAGGCAGACAAAGAGTCACAAGGAAAGAACAAGGTAACTAATTTTGATATGCACATAGATGATGATAAAGTAGAAGCTATGTTTTTGATAAAGTTGAATTGACGTTCGGAAAATACAAAGGTAAGTTACCCTTCAAATGCTTCATTGTGGTCAAGTTGGTCATTTTTTCTCTAAATTTCCTAATAAACATAGAGAAGAAGAGGAATCCTCTAATAGAAAAAAGAAAAAATTCAAGAAATATGATGTCGAAAGAAGTATTCCAAGAATAAGAAGAATCTCTACTCTTAAGAATATTCAGGGCTCTTCACCGTGTCAGTGACTCTAGCTTCTCTGAAAGTGATGATAAATGTATGGTAGTTGAAACTTTGTTTACAGCTATTGAAATACTTAATGTAAGCAATTCTAAAGGGAAACATTAGACTCAATATGATAGCTCAAATAAATAAGAATCAAAAGTTAATCTTGAGGCTAAATTAATAAGTGCTCTAGATGAAATAAAGCATCAAAAGAAGAGAAACCAAAAACTGAAAATTATGTTAAAAGAATATGAAAGTAAAAATAGATTTCTTGAAGAAAATCAGAAAAAGGAAGCTCAAGAACATGAAGGAATAATCAAGGAATTTTAAGCACATGTAAAACAAATGGAATATACTTTCGAGTAAAAGAAAAGATAGTTTGAAGCTCAAAACAGAGATGGAATAGCTGAAAACTCAGTTAGATTATATCTCTGAAAAACTTAAAATGTATCACAAATTTGAGAAGAGCACTAATGATTCGAGTGATATTTTGGGTAGGAAAAAATAATCAAGTGAAAAAGCTAGTTTTTGATATGAAGAGAAGAAGGAAGATGACAAGTCAGAGAGAAAAAAGATGGTCAAGTCAAATGAAGAACCTTTTAAATCCAAGAGAGATGATTTCAAGAAGAAGAACCATCCAAGGATCCACTATGCCATGAGGTATGCATACTCATTCTATGGATATTGTTATGCATGTAGTGAATTTGGTCACAAGGCTGCAAAATGTAGAAGGTACTCCAAAAGTCATGGTAGGCATATAAATTCTTATTATGTAAGAAACAAGGATGAAATGATATGCTATAACTACAAAATTATGTACATGTTGCTAAGTTTTTCTATCAAATACCTCCACAGTAGAGCATGAGAATCTACAAAGCCAAATCAAATTCTACAGGCACCAAAGAGCAAGGGTTAATAGTTTAGACAACCTTTCATTCACAGAGTAAAAAGGAGTGGTACATTGATAGTGGATGTTCTAGTCACATGATAGGAAGCAAGAACAAATTCATTTTCTTATAAGAGAAGACATTTGACACAGTAAGATTTGGGGACAAAACATCAGAAAATATTGTTGGAAAAGGTATGTTAAGTCTTGACAATGGAAAACTATTACTGAAAATGTGTTGTATGTTGAAGGCTTAAAGAACAATCTTTTGAGTGTTAGTCAAATGTGAAAAAGAGGATATACTATTATTTTTCATGATAAAGGATGTGATATAAGAAAAGGAGAAACAAGCAAGGTGATAGAAAAGCTAAAAGAACCAAAAATAATATGTATGTGCTTGAATAAGTAAACAAAGAAAGGTGTTTTACAAGAAAAGTGGACTGATATGATGACTAAACCAGTGCCTAGAGCTGGCTATGAGCGTTGGAGGCATAGCTTGGGGTAAATTCAGCCCCTAAAAATCACTAAAGGTCTCGAAAGACAAGGGGATCAGCTAAGGTGCCAAATTTTCTCTAAGAGGGATCAATTTGAGTCCAAATAGGGGGAGTTGGTTTTCCAATTCCGGAAAAAAATTGTGGTCATGTAAAGACAATTGTGATGGCTGATTTTGGAAGCTTATCAAAAGGAGTATTGCAGGTGCTGCATGGAAGAAAATCAATAGTAATTCTTGGGCTTCTTCAGACAAGAAAACAACACCTTTCCAGGGGGGTGCATGTAAGGTATGAGAATTCTCTTTTTGATTGATTTTTTCCAATATAATTAGTTTGGTGTGCTTGTGCATATTTTTCATAGATGTCAAATGGGGAGAGAGAGTGCTAGAAACTTGTCTCATATTTCAGTTTTCCATCAAGTTTCAAAATGTTTCCATCAATGAAAAAGGGGGAGATTTTGGCACCTGTTGATTTTCTAGTTTTTGGAATTCATGTAAAATCTATTTATGGCAAAGGGAGAGTGTAATGGAATGTTTATTAGATGTTTTTAGAGGTTCAAAGTGAATTCATGAGGTTTCAAGAAGACATGGTCTTGGATGGTGAGTGGCAGTGTCCTTTTAGGGTGGTTTCAGGTACCTAAAGTAGTGAAATAGGGTGGTACAGGTTAGAAAAAGCATGGGAGAGGTGTTAAGAAAGCATCTACAACATGTATGAGAAAATGTTAGACTCGGTTCAGCTCTAGGAGTCAGTTTTGTATGTTGGTCAGAAATAGTGTTGAGAACAAACAATGTTCTAGCATGCAAATGAGATGGGATAGAAAAATTTAGACATATTATTTTCTATAAATTATAAGATATGATAGAGGAATGTTTCTTGATGCTTCATGCAAAATTTCAGGTCAAAGTTAGGTCATTTTTTCAAGTTATGTGAGTTTTTGTAAAATAGGATTTTTGAAAAACTCATTTTGAGTTGCTTGGCTTCTTAGCCCTCAAGAAAAATTATACCAAATCCTTTAAATAAATCATAGAAGGAATTTTTGGAGCAAATTATCATAAAAGAAAAAATAATTTTTCCAAAGGAGGTGTAGTTAAAAATATATGAGCATTTTGGTGGAACAGGTTTTCTCTCTTCTAGGTGTGCACCAAATCGATAAGAGAAAATTTGTTGTTTTGGACTACAAGTCTTGTTTCATCACCTCTAGAGCATCTTATTAGCTCATTCATGATGTTTTTAGGCTCGAAGGATTTTAAAGGCTTTAATTCTTAAATTTACATGTATCTTCTCTTGATCTCATGTCTTAGTGTGAATGCGGCACACATGAAGATTCTAATTGTTTCAAATGGATTTTTGCTAAATGACTACTCGGATCTCTTGTGCATGCATATGAAAATGTGTTTGATCCTTCTCAATTTTTGGCATTATATTTCACTCAAACTCGATGGCCAAGACTGTCCCCGAAAGGTAGCATCTCAATGAATGATAATGCATTTCCCCAAAGAGTCTAAGCTTCAAATTTATTGTTTAATCAAGTTGACATCATTGTACAGAGTAAATGGAATGTAATGGGAAAGGTTGTTTTTGTGGATTCAATTATTTAGAGTGATGAGTATGATAGCCTAGTTACAAACCAAACTATGTCTATATCTAAAACCATGAATGATGGCAATTGCATTGAGAAATTTTTTCATGAAAAATATTGTATGATAACCGATGGTATAATGATTGTACAGTCTTCTTAGAGTAAAGAAAACTTGATAAAAGTCAAATTCTTCTCAGAGATCATGTCAAGGAAGATACATACTTTGAAATCCTGCATTCTAAGATGAATGATCATGTTAAGAAAGATATAGACATGGTTTGGTTTGATCTCCACTTAGAACAATTACAAACAAGAAATTTGACTTACTCGATTCAAACTTATTAAATAGAAAGAGTGAAATAGAAGATCAAAAGGCAGAGTTGGATCAAGGAGAGAAGGTGTCTAGAAAAATAGATAAGTTAGTGAAAAATATGAGGAGTTGAAGAAAAGAAAAGAAAGTAATTGGAGATATAGTGTGTGACTGTAAACAAATATGACCGAAATACTAGTGAAAGTGTATGGTAGAATGCATATGTGACTGCATTTTGGAGATAGAGATAGGGAAATGTAGGGAAAGGAATGAGTTAAGTAAATGTATGAAATTGAGATGAAGGATCAAAGATAAGATATGAGAAACTTGAAGTCTAGTTGAGAAGATATATGCATGAAACAAAAATAGTGTGCTAGAAGAAAGTAGAATGGAGAGTAGTATACAAAGAAGAGATGAATATGATGTTATGAAATAGATGAAGGCATATCTTAGGATGAGTATGAGATTGGAAATTGGAGTATAGATACATTGATGTCATCATGCCTTAGATGCTAATTAGTGAATGAAAGCTCTAGTTTCAAGATTGCAATTAAGTCAAGAAGAAGAATTCAGAGATAGTCGAGTAGTAGAGATAGAGTGCCAATTTAGGATCATTATCGATGTCTAGCGCATCAAAGTGAAGAGTGATCAAAGGTTGTATGTTTCAAACTAAGTTACACTCACCATATCGGGGAGTTATTGCTTCCTTGTTGGTAGTAACTTGCGAGAAGGTTAGTGGAAGATGAATAAATCATTCAGGAAGTTGTTGTTTCCTTCACCAAGTTATAGCTTAGGTGATATTGAGGTTATAGCCTCAAAATTTTAAATTAGCTCAATAAAGCATTTTAACCTTTTGTCACATAGTGTACTAGTTTAGTGGGTGTTCTCTCTATGTGGGTTTCCCACTTAATTTTGTTGTCTCTTATGTGTGATTTCTCTCTTTTTGAATTATCTTTCAGATCAAGTGGTTAAGTTTGTGATTGTTAAAAGTTGAATTGAACACAGATTCACACCCCTATCATTGTTCCAGTTTCTAATACTTATTTCATGCCACTATCACATGTGCCTTTGTGACTTACTCATTATTTCACAAGATTGACATTACCCCACACTAATATCATTGCCACCTTGGCAATGGGGTTGCTCAACTTATATCTCCAAAGAATAAAGAAGAAAGAATGACTTAAAGAATAAAAGAATCATAGAACTCAAAGAATAGTTAAATAACCAATGCGTTATTCTTCAAAAGGTACTAGAATCTTAGGGTATTCATTTTTATGTTAGATTCCAATTCATTCCAGTCATTGAGCCCCTTCTTCACCTTTGTAGGAATATCTCCAAGCACTACATCCATTTCTTCCAGGGTCATATCCTCACCCTTGTGCTTCAATTCATGTACTAAATTTTCTAACTCGTACTATGTCATTCATTACATCCATTCACTACACTATCAACCTCCCCAATTTATTTATTGTTTCATCAAGAGGGTCCCTGACTAGTTTAAGTGTGTCATGCTTTTCTACTAATAACGTCGACCTCTCTTCCCGTTTGAAAGTGTCAATATTATTTTCCATAAGGACTTCATTCTCGTCATGTAATGTTCTTGTTTAATAATCGCTTTGGATCCCCACACATATTCAATGCCAAATTTTCTCTTTTTAATTCATCCTTCAAATTTTGGAGTATGACATCATACCCAACTATCTTGCGCACAATCTACTTCTTGGTTCTCTCTTTCTTTGCTGAAACATCCTTCGATTCTTGGTAGCTACTTCTTCCTCATTCAGCCCATGTACTGAATTCTCATCCAAAAACAAATGAACCAAAGTACGTAAATAGTGCATTGCAAAAAGGAAAGTTTCTAGATACCTTTTCTTCATATTGTGGCCACACCTTCATAATTTCTCGCCAATCTCCTCGCCATGTTTAGAAAAATGTTCACTTTATTTTCTGCTCTCTCCTTAGCCTCTGTCAAACACTAAATTTCTTCCACATTATCCTTCCTATCCTCAAATATATTCCTCTTGGTAATCACTTTATCAACATTCTCGCGTGCGACCTATGTAGCTATCTTTTTGAATGCATTGCTCTCCTACTCATTAGAGAACTCTATGGGCTTGATTTTTACATGTATGGATTGCGAAGTGTTCTTTATTTTTCATCTGGCACAAGACTCCCGGAACACATAGAACTTGGTCTCATCCATGTGAGTTAGCATACTCCATGAAAATTTCTTCCTTGTATGCATGTTCTCCATCTTAGGGTCCATCAAATCCTAACCGTATAATTGTTCAGGGTAAGAGTGTTATGGAACCTAGGGAATGACATATACACACTCATCAAAACTACATCCAGTCCGAAATGTAGTGCAACGCTCGGTGATAAGACCACAAGTTTGGCAAATTGAGGTCATCCTCGACCCATTCATTTGCATATTTTATTTTTCATAGGGTTTGATACTTCATTTTTATTACAAGTCATCATTCAACTCACCCAATGAATCCAAAGGCAACAGACAGGAAAAATTTTTAGATCAATTTACGACCATACAAAACTCAAATCAGAAGTTGTTACGAGAGATCGGGTGCCTAAACTATAGACAAGGACACCACTGGGTTCCCAAGACCATCCTATATGCCTCAATCACTTTAGATCTTTGATCTAGTCTTCACAGGGTCCTTGAGTGATCATCTACACTTCTAGATTTTATTTCCAGATCTGTGACAACCTGCAATAGTCTTTGCTAATCAGCTAAGCCATTTCCTTACTCTTCTCTTGCATATTAGGGTTTATTTCCATTATATTTAATTGTGCAATCACTTTACACTATTTTAGCATACTTATTTACAATGTTTTATTCCTCCTAATGAGATTAACTAATATTACTATTTCCTAGCACATAGTGCTAATTTTAGTTAATCATTTTTGTGAACCTGATGTCTCTTTCTAACACCTTCTAGAGATTTCAATTTTCCTCCCTATTTTCATTATGATTTTTCACTTTAATTTTTCCTTTTTATACGCCACTTATTCACCATCATTGCCACCTTCTCCCTTTTTGTAGTTATCGCTACATTCAATGCACCATGAGCATATCTATTCACACATACTTACAAAAATACCCGGATTGCCTCCTTCGCCTCCAAAATTACTTAGCTACCCATTATGTCTCTCCACACATATCACTAGAATATGTTTACCATAATTTTATTTTGGCTTTATCCCTTAATGAAGATCAAATCACTTTCACATTTGATGACCTCCCACCACCAGAGTTCTTAGCCCATGACCCTCCCTTATATATCCAGGTTTGTGTTAACAAAGTAGGTGTTAAGCGTGCCTTAGTAGACAATGGATCTGGCCTCAATATTTGTAATGTTACCTTTCTTCACCACTTAGGTATTTCAGAATCATCTCTAACTCCATCATCTATTTCCATCTGTGGCTTTGATAACATCCCTAAGCATGTGTTAGGTATTGTAAACCTCCCTATTACCGTTGGTCCAAAAATAGTTATGATCTTGTGCCATGTCATGCCCAATGATCTTAATTATAACATTCTTTTGGGCTGACCTTGGATCCATGTCATGCATGGGGTCCCTTCTACACTACATGCACATTTTAAATTTTGACATCAAGGAACTGTCTACGATGTATTGGCCGACCCATCTCCCTTCAAATATTGTAACTCAATTGAGCAATCTAGTGATCCTTCTGCCAACAAGTCCCAAGATTTTTCTAAGTATGGGTCAGGGTATGACTATTTACAATATTATGGCTTTACTAATACCAAGATACGTAAGACCCTAAAGTCACCACCCCACAGGATCTTCCTACACAAACACATCAAAGATGGGTTAGGCTATCCCTCTTTACTCTCTACAGATTTTTATACTACCTTCCATCCTCCACCTAATCAACCCTTATTAGAATCAATGCAAGCTATACATTTTTTATCTCATGAAAAATTTCAAGCTATAGAATCTACTATTATATCTTTCAAATATGAAATCCAACACTTTAAGAAGCTTCTCAATCACATGTTTTTCCTCCTTTTACATCTCATATACAATCTAGGTCCACTACATGTCATATTATTGAACCTCATGACATGCCATCACCTGAGCCTCTCATATTTGAATGTAATAATAATGTTACACCCCAATGGATTCCTAGCTCTGAGTCATCACTACTTAATGATCAAACACTACCTCAAAGAACCACCTCTCAAACACAGTCCACCCCTTCTCCTACCAACACTTCTACAACATCACCAATCCCACATAAGCTCCAACCCATCACTATTGTCAAAGACACTACCGTTAGTGTGGAATCATAGCACCCCCAAATGGCTTAAGTGTGAAGTGGGGCATTCGGTGTGATTGCACAACATGGGACCATCTCTCAAGTTGTGGGACTTGCAAAACTTGAGATGGACCTCAAGAGAAAGCCAGTTCTTGCTTCATAATCTACCTACCACAAGCTATTCCATTGCAATCATAACCTATTCTATCCTAATCTAACCATTACAAGGGGAGAGAGAGAGAGAGAGAGGGTGAAATATCCTACACTAAGTGGTGATACACCAAAAAAGGAAGTGGTTGAATCACATACCCGACCACTTGAAGTGGAGAGAGGTGAGCAGAGGAGA
The DNA here is from genome assembly GCA_018340775.1 of Taxus wallichiana var. yunnanensis. NCBI lineage: Eukaryota > Viridiplantae > Streptophyta > Pinopsida > Cupressales > Taxaceae > Taxus > Taxus wallichiana. Next base: position 593,795,775 of record CM031234.1, on the reverse strand, counting down.
GGGTGGACAGAATGCACCACATACTAGAGATAGATTTCACATAGACACCACTTTGAAACCCATTAAACACAGCTCCCAGGACCTACAACGAACATTAGAATATGCACAGTATACCCTGCAATGATGAGAGGTAAGAAGAGACAACAAAATAATCTAAGGATGGATAGATGCATCACGAAACATATTTTATTGCTCCAAAATTTTACACATTACATCATCAGTGGGCAAGAGGCAAGAAAAATCCATTACAGAGCCATGGGAGGAGGCTTAGACTTTGTGTTCTACCTTAAGGAAGAAAGAGAGAGGGGGGCAGAGGAGAAACAATGACCAACCCTTTGAATATGCCCCTTCATTACAATATATAGGAAGAATAAGAGAGAGAAGAGGGAAAATTTTGAATCCTGCTTCAACCACCTCGAGACGCATTGAATCCTTCTTTGAAATCTCAACCACTATCAATCAATGCCTCTCTCAAATCTGCCCCAAACTTGTCATGTCTGGTTCCTTGGCAGATCAAATCAAATCAGATTTGGTAGTTGGAGAAATCGGGCTTTGCATTAATGGCCTAGAAGAATTTTTCCCATTTTTCACCCACCAAATCCTGTTAAGAATGATATTTTATGTTTCCATGGCATAGATGGTGTCGAGATGTTTCTAAAAAGTCTTCTCCTTCCCAAATTTGAGTCTCCAAATAAATATATGGCCATTTGAATATTTGGATCGCAGGCATGCAATATTTAAAGAGTCTGTCCATACGGGATCCACGTAGCGGCCTCCGCATGCTCCTTAGGATTATTTGTATTTTCCTAAGTCTCTTTGCTTGGCGGGGCCAAAATTTTGACCCTGGACATGTGGTGGCTTGGTGCTTGTTTGGAAACCCACCCCAAATTTTATCTTTGAAATAGCATTGCACTGACACTTGGCACTCTCCACTGGCCTGCCTCTGCTTTGACTATTCAACCCCTGACTCTATCCCTTTTTAGACTCTGGGACACGTGGAAGCCCACGCTCATTTGAAAACCCACTCAAGATTTTACCTTTGAAGGAGCATCGTTAAGACACGTGGCGCCTTCCACCTGCACTCTATACTTAGTTGTTTTGGGCCCGCTCTCCTTTTGACCTCTGTTGACCATTTTCTACATGGAGGGCTGGCGCAAGTTTGAGTCTACCCCTTTGGATTTAAATTTTGGAGGTGCGTCGTTTGGACACTTGGCAACTTCCGCTGTCTCCTCCATACTTAGTCAATTTCGGGGCTCGTTCTAAGTCATTTGTAGAGCCCAAAGACTTCAAGCCTTCGTTATTTCTTCTCCTTTGAGCCTCTGGTTCTTTTGACACTACTTGACCTCCTACCACCCGACCCTACTATTTCATTTTTGAGCCTGCCTATAATCTGCTTGCTTTGGATTTGAATAATAGGCTCACTCAAAATAGCCGTTTCTTGAATTTCTTCTTGCACGGGGTCATTTGATCTTTCGCAAGCCTTGCCACTCCATTATAGAGTTCCTCTATTTCCTGATTATAGGATTTGAATGTGAATTCTCTGGCTTCTTCTTGTGTGGGGTCATGTCTAATCAATTTTTCTCGGGGAAAATATGGATAACAAATAATCCTTCTTCTAATGGGTAGTCCACATTTCCAACTCCATCATCGTCACATGGTTCTAATATTGTTTCGGCCTACCATTGTGTTGGCCCTCTCTCCTATCATGACACATACGACACTCTCCCACAATGGCATGAAACCTCTTATGTTTCTGTATATCTCTTCATCATTATAGTGCATTTTGGGGACATAACACCTCATACATACCCCCTACTGAATTATGCATCTATCATCTTTTCATTCTCACATAGGCGTTTGCATTTCACATTCTAGCCCCATCATTACCCGATGACGCACTCTTGTGCTTCAGTTCACACTGGAATGTTGAGGGATTACCATTATAATGAACCCCATACACTGCACTACAGGCTCTATACATTTACATTCTCCCACATACACCACACATCCTACATCATATTTTCCATACATAGCCTACATCCTACATTATACTACATCCCTTTGATACACATATTAGTCATCTATCTCATGCACACTACACTAGTAATCATTACCCATGCGTATAATTATATATTTCATCCGTACATTCTATATTTTAGTTGGGTCGCATTATATATATGGATCTAGTTTCCCATCCCATTACTATATATTCTATCTACACCTACATCCACATCTTACATCATCTACATACCGTACATTTCCTATATTGTATGCTTTACATCCCACATCTATCCATCATATACATTCTACTTACTACATTAGATTCCATTATATATGGGTCTAGTTTCATCTATCATCCTTACATATTCTATTTCCATATACGCCTATTAGTGCATTACATGCATTACACACACTACATACCCTACATTGCATTACTTCCACCGCTCATTTACATCACATATTCATCCCTTGCTTGTTTAAACTAAATTTTTTTCTAAGTGTTGCACTCACCACCCTATGATGCACTCTAGTTCCTCGGTCCATAATCGATTGCCAAGGGTTTACCAATCAAATGGACCTTACTTTCATTATGTGACATTCCCTCCCACAACATACCTCTCACACAACACTACCTCCGATAGTGACATACACCTTAGGTTAAATTATCACCTATCTTATCATCTTGTAGTGGTATACACTTTAGGCTAAATCACCACCCCCATTATCATCTTGTAGTGGAATTCACCTTAGGGTACATCACCACTCCCTTCTTATTCATCCCATAGTGACATACACTTTAGGCTACATCGTCACCCATCTTCATCTTTTTCATTCTATAGTGATATATGCTTAGGGATAAATCATCACTCATACATTCAACAAGTCATGGTATACGCTTAAGCTATAGGATCCACAAACATATTTCCATATATCTCATCCCCATACACTCATTCTATAGTGATATATGCTTAGGGATAAATCACCACTCCTCCATTAAAAAATTCATGGTATATGCTTCGGCTATAGGGTCCACGCACATCTCTTCACATGTCACATTTCATCACCATTCCATACACATACTCATCACAACGCGATAGATACAACCAACACTACTCAACCATTTCCCAATGATGCATTCTTGTTTATGGTCCATTCCCGACTACGAGGGGGAAAATAAAATGAACCTCACTTGCATACAAACTCCATCCACTCGGGGACTCATTGCTCCTATCATTCCATTCCATTCCATCCATAACGCACCGCATTGTCTTGGGGAATTTACTTTTCCATACTAGTGTTTTTCATTCTCACTTTATAACACATGTTAGATTGTTTTCTTATATTTCATTATCATACACACATGCATGTTCACTCCTTTTTTGTGATCGTAGATACATGACTCTACACACGACATGGATACTCACCTTCTACCCTTCCTATACTTTGAGTCGATGGGGAATTCACATTCATCTTATCCAGGTGTTATTGTTTCATTTTGTACTTAGCATCTTATACTACTTGTTTATACACACTTTGAAATATTGGTTATCTCTCTAACATACTAATAGGTGTTCCATGTGCAACACTTGTTTTACAAGATTACATGTTCCCATGACTACTTGTTTGTTTCTACTTGTCTGCTTTGTTTTCCATTGTATGTGGGATTTTCCCTTTGTTTGTGTGCACACTTGTCTATTGCTTGTGGCCATGATAGCCTTGCATGTCTTGTAAAATCATGAGTGATGTCCCATGTTTTAAACCCACTTTGTGTGGTCTGCCTATTTTCTTGCTTGTTTACACTACTATGCTTAGTAGTTTATACATTTTCTACATATTTTCTACTTATTACATGCATGTGTTTTGGAATAACGCTTGTTTTGGCTAGCCATCCCCTTTTGTGTGCACCTTGGTATCTACCAAGAATTTCTCTTTCCCCTACAGGCATATTTCTGGTGAAAGTGTGGTTGGTCCTCTTTTGGGGTCGCATTATCCTTTCAAAGTGACGTCACACGCCCCCAAAGAGGGGGAATCATTGAGGGTTTTTACTAACACAACATATTTACACCAATTCACACACATCGATTGAGTTTAGAATGGTCTACGAACTCCATACATATTGGCATCAATGGGACATTGTGTCACCATTCTACGAAGTAGTTACTGAGCTTAGGGTTTACAAGTGTGCCTCTCTACACTTCTCTCGTCAAAGTGGCATCGTATCTCCCAAAAACTAGGACAATACAAAGATCTATTCATATATTTTAGAAGAAGCGATTAAAGTTGCAGGATACAACGCATCTCCTCCCTTTACTTCTTCACCAAGGTGGGGTGAGATCACCCAAAAAACTTGTGATAGTACAAGATATCCTTCTACACCCTTCTTTCAACATGGATCATGTGCACATGTTCCATTTACAATTTTATTCTAAAATATTTTACATTTGTGTACTTTACACATGCGTATTTTACACAACATTTTTACATACATACATATTTGACTACTTGATCATTTTCTCCTTGCAAGTCCATCGTATGAGAAATAAGCAATCAAATTGGGGGAAACAAAAACAACAATGACAATGACGAAAATGACAATGACAACACACTGCTACATGAATTTTCCTTTACTAACCATACATGTACACTACACACAACAATAACTACACATGCATTCTACCCTAGGTTCACTCTCATCACTTTTTATGTGCATTTTCATCTTTAGAATCCACACTCCACATTTTCTTTTTGTCATTCCATGCTTGAGTATATTCCATCACCACGTCTTCTTCTACACTCTATCTAGATATTAGGTATGCATCGTATCTAATTTATGTTACCGAGCTTTCCGCTCACCAACATAAAGTGGGGAAAAATGTAGACAAAAAATTATGCACTTTAGATATTATTTAGCTCGGTCTTATACTACTATTTAGAAGGTTATCAAGTGAATAAAGTACTAATTAATCCCACCTTTTGGCCATCTTTATTTTATATTTTATTTCGTAGTTCCCGTATATTTTCTAGCACTTATCCATCCATTTCACAACTTCCCCATCATTTTAGCCCAAAATCAGCGTGCCCCGACTGTCTTCGGGGCACCCCGGTCCCACTATGGGCCCCTCGATCTATGCACATCCTTTCCCACTTATTTTTGGGGCCTTTCTAGCCATTTTTCATCCTTATCCTTTTCCTAGTCGGCCTTGTCAAGATTAATTATGAAATTAAGCTTGAGAGCCCTATAAATATAAATTTATAAGACCATAATGAGGGTCCTAGCATCACATACTAATATCACTCCATCTATAGTTACATCCATTGCATCGCTTGTATCCACATAGTGCCATGCATCAAGGCTAGCAGATCTACATCACACAGACTACATAAGGGCATGGATTCTATTCTATTCCATGCACACATTCTATTTACATTTTCTATAGTTACTATTACTCGCTACTTCAAAAAGTACGAATGACACGAGAGTACCTAGGGCATGACATACACACAATCACCAAAACTACATCCGAGTCCAAATGTAGTGCATCACTCGATGATAAGACCATAAGTTTGTATACGAAGGTCACCCAACCCCTTCATTTGCATATTTTATTTTTCCTAGGATTTGATACTTCCTTTTTATTAGAGTTCATCATTCAACTCACCTAGTGAATCCAATGTGATAGACATGCATAGTTTTAGATCGATTTATAACCATACAAAACTCATATCTCGAAGCTATTATAGAGATCAGATGCCTAAACTACGAGACTAGGGTGCCCAAGTACCATCCCAAGCACCTCGATCACTTTAGATCTTCCATATCTAGTCTTCACAGGGTCCCTGAGTGATCGTCTGCACTTCCAAATTTTATTTCCAGATCTCGTGACAACTTGCAACATTTTTTCCAATCAACTAAGAGATTTCCTTACTCTTATCTTGCATATTAGGGTTTGTTTCCATTAGATTTAATTGTGCAACCACTTTACACTATTTTAGTGTACTTATTTACAATGTTTTAGTCCTCCTAATTAGATTAACTAAGATTACTATTTCCTAGCACATAGTCCTAATTTTAGTTAATCAAAAACATTTTCGCACACACTTCCATCTAATGACTCCTCCTCATCACTATCCTTCATAGAACATGCTTCTACCTCTTCTTTTTCTCTTCTTCGGTCTTCTTCACTTGCATCATGTGTGATGACCATGTCACAAGCTAGGAAGATCTAGTGCCCACATTCGAACCCTACACCACCTCCAAAGTTTCCTTTTACGTGATCTAACGCACCACTATCTTATTTCTTCCTCTTCCTCGATGAAAATATCTTTATCCCGATTTTCTTGCCTTGGGGGTGAATCCTCTAGCTTCCTATTGAATCCCACAGTCTACTTTCCCTTAGGAGGACCCGATAGTGACAATTATTCACCAACATCATACTTACCATCCTTAAACCTTGGCCTTAAGTATACATACATGTGCATAGGATCTATCTCGCTTTATAGCCATAACTTATGGAGTAATATCAATATTTTTAGAATCTATTGTTTCCACATATGCCTCCTTATTCAGCTAGACATAATTTTTCTTAGAATATGAATATATGCATCTACTCTATTTGCATCAAACTATAACTTACGTGCATTATGCAACCTATTCACTGAATTCTTAAAGTCACATGCCATAAAGGTAAATGGAAACTTGCACCAAGGATTTTCTCTCCAGGTCTTCATATAAAACTTTCCCGAGCATAAGTGTTAGTAGGTTACAAAATATGCTTGTCCCTCTAATACACTGGGCAACTCCCACGGGATGCGCCACTCTCCTTCAAATGCATTACACATCCTCCTATACCACTTGTATATGTGTTGTTTTTAAGTGTTAGAAATTGAGCCTTGATAAGTGAACTTTTTAAATTTCCTCATCGAGGACTTTTTTCTCAGTGAGTACTCCCACATCTTCTCCTTTGGCCCATCGGGCACACCAATTTCACAAAATACTATAAGGAGTAAGATCACGCCCCAAGTAATATTCTCACCTTTGATTGTCTGAATGCGCGCTTCCTCCAAAATTCTCTTTGCAATGTACCCAATGATATTATAATATGTCTTATTCACCATCTTGTGCGTAATATACAACCAACACTTGTTCACTTTATGCCACCTCTCCGAGGCACCCAAATTACAACTTACTAGGTGCGTAACTACCCTTGTAGCATGATCCTCTATGTTTGCTAAATTTAAATCTCAACCTCCCTTTTGAAAATTAAACACGATAGTCATTTGCTCTACTCCATCATCATCTATAAGGTTAATAAAAATTTATAATCCTAAGTCATGAAATCTAATCACCTTCCCAATCAACTTTGTTGTAATCCTCATCCTTCTACCCAAAAAGTAGAAGTAGTCCTCGTGAAATTGCAACATAAGCCACCGGTACATCACTCTAACTTTCTAAAGAAGGGAAAATCATACAATTGCATTACTCCAACACTCTCCAGTAACTTGTAAATCATGTTATCATATACCCTTTTCCCATCTATCATCCTTCGGTTAGTCTTCGGATGGTTTCATCCTTGATATCCTTGAGGGTTTTTTCAATGTGGTGGTTGATGTCACTTATCTTGCACTTCATCAACTGAGATTTCCACAACCTTCCCTCAATCACCTCCTCTGGGAAATACATTTCTGTGACCCATTCCTGTGGTGCCTCCTCTGTCATGGGTTCCTTAACCACGACTCTCCTTGGTGTCATTGGCCTTGTTGTTTGATAATGTGCTTCACAAACTTCAAATGTTTTACTACCTCTTACCTCTACACCCTTCAATCTTCTCTGTAAATTTAAACACTTCGTGCCCTAACGTGCCTTAGTTGTAAGTTCATCTTCTCCAAACCCCGACTCCACAAACCTTTCTTTTACATATGCCCTACCAGCTCAAACACCCTTCCAATGGAACTTTGATAATTTTGTGTCTTAATATCACCTAGTTCAACACAAGTAACTACTCTCATACTTCACTCTTTGTCACACTTTTAATCTCACTTCACAACTTGAGAACTTAAAATACGTAAGGTTTTCAAATTTTATGCATTAACTTCTCCTCACCTACCACTGTACATGGCATTAATTTCAACCTTTCGCTCTTCCATGCTTTGCACCATATTATTTCGTGCCCCAATGTTAACCTTCTAGCGTGCCCACTACTTCTAGGGCACGCACCTCCTTAAGTGTGTTTCCCTTTGCCGAAGTACCTAACCATTTTGCCTCATACCAAGTAGTTTCCTATGTTGTTGCATACCTTACGTTACACTACATGTCCTTCCATCTACACGTGGTATTCAATCTGAGAGAAAATTCCTTGAAAACACCTTCACTCGAGCACCAATCTGCATCAAAGTACCAATCACTTATTTCTTTTTTATCAATCCCACACTAAAATTATGTGTGGTCCTTTGCACATGAATCAAACAGATAATAATCAACTCCTAGCATGCAAGAATTCTTGTTACAAAAAAACACTAAACTAAATTGACAAAGCATAGCAACGATGAAAGAAATGCATTAAAGGGAAATCTAATCTAAGTGGAAATAATAACTTATTACAAACACCAAGAAGACTTATTTATAGTAGGGATTCAACCTACTCCCATTAAAGTAACTAGGAAATAAAGTGCCATCCAACGCCTGTAATTGACAAGTGCTTGATTCCAATATCTTTATTACAAAATGGTCCCAACTAATGAACTTTTAATTTTTTTGGGTGGCACACAAACTTTGAATCATACATAAGAACCATCTTTCCCACCTCAAATTTTTTATTCCTGATATGTTGATCATGTCGTGCCTTCTGTCTCACCTTTTCGTCTTCTAGATCCACCGAGAAATAACGTGTCATTCATCCAACTACATCAGTTTATCTATGCGCTCTTCCACAGCTTTTTTTCATCATCTAATCCTCTTGGGTGCGTAATATACGAGGATGGTAACATAAATCCACAAGCAATACATCCTCCCCCAAACACCAACTGAAAAGGTGTGGCCTTATTCAACCTTTTATAATTTGTCATAAATGCCCAAAGTACAATAGAGACTTTATAATCCCAGTATTTCCTTCCAACATCACATATTTTTGTCAGTGTTTGTCCCAGAATCTTGTTGAAAGCCTTAGCAGTACCATTGGCATGTGGGTGATATGGTGTTGTCTTATGGTGTGCCACCATAAACTCAACCAAAATAATTTTGATGGTCTCATTCAAGAAATGAGTACCCCGTCACTTATTAGACTCAATGAACATCCATACACCTGTAGATCAAGGATTTCGCGCTTGTTACCTGTCCAAGTTAATGTACCAAACTAAACACAAAAACCCTGAAAAACTCCAATGAAATTGATACCTGATGAAGATGTAGACGGATGAGGAAGCCGATGTAGATAAGACGGGCGCACACGAGCAATTCGCACAATAGATCCGAGTAACCTGCAAAACACCGATGCTTGACAGAAAAAGACCACGTTAAAAGATATTTAGGTGGACTGCCCGAGAAGTGGGTCCGGGAAACGATAAGCTTCCTCGGCGGATGTCAGTCCACGTTTTCAATTAAGAAAAGAAGCATACATGATAAGAGATGTAAGTGAAAAGCTAGATTTTCTGATTGCAGTAATAAGACAGAATCTAAACAGCAGACAGAAAGTACAGAAAACAGGGAACTAGGAAATAATGCTGAATTTGTGTTACCTGTGTCCTTTTACCTGTCTGCAGGGAAATCGGCGTCGACTGGGTAGAATCGGCGTCGATTGATGTGGTCGGCGTCGATTGAGACGAATCGGCGTCGACTGGGTGAGATCGGCGTCGATGATAAAACGTCGATCGATCAATCAATCGTGGACGGCGTGGATCGATAAGATTCGGATTCGGGAATTAGAAGGTGAATGTGGTCTGCTGGATGTGCCGAAGTTGGCGAGACACTGGAACAGAGTCACCAGATGATAGATGGTGGTGTGCGATGCTGATGTGACAGGACAGAGTAACGGTGCTCCTCTCGTGATTGATTCGAGACAGATCTGCCTAATTTGATACAATTGATGCTAAGAAGATCTCTCTTTCACAACCTCGTATCTCTCTCGCTCTCGCTCGTGCGTAAGTGCTTCCTTTTTTCATCTGTTCGCTTTTTCGCTCGTTCGTGGTCTCTTTTTCGGTCCCTAGAACTGAGTTCTGGACTCGCTTTTATAATCGGCGCCGCTCCTAGAAAATCGGCGCCGACCATATGGGTCGGCGCCGATCGCGGAATAGACTCCCGAGATGGCCAAAATGAGCGATTTCGAGAAGGATAAGATTTATCCCGAATACGGGAAATATCCCGCTTAGGGAAGAGGAAAAATAGATGTGATACATAGATAGAATAAGTTTGGGGTGGATAAGTGATTAAGATGCATGGGAAGAAGCGTAATTAAATATTTAATATTTAATCACTCATGGGTAAGATATGATGGGGTGGATTAAATTTGGAATAAGTGATTACATCACAAATTGGATAATATCCCAAGGGGATAGTTGGTGACGTAAACGTGCCCCAGGTTACCTAAGCAAGTAAACGAATGTGAGGGACACTAAATTGAGTAACCAATTTTGAGTGTCTACATTTTGCCCCTTTTTGTCAAGTAACTTGCGATAAGCAAGGTTATGAGGCAAAAACAAAGGGATGGAAGAAGGGAAGAATTTGTGATGATGTGATCCCCCTCAAACTAGGGATGGGATGGATGATAGAACAGACGATCCCAAGTTTGAAAAAGGTAGATGAAAAATGCAGGATGCCCCAGTCGGATGCCTGGAGTAGATCTGATCATTGATGACGCATAAAAATAAATAAAAGCAGCAACCTAAGGAACTCACATTGGTAGGGCAAACTAGCCGGTCTCCTCATGAGACGACGTTAGTGCCTACAGACCCATGAGTGTAAGGAGAACTGCAAAATAGTCAGCATCTAAAGAGAGACACATTGGTAGGGACAACTAGACGGTCTGCAAAGCAGACGACGTTAGTGCCTACAGACCCGTTTAACTCTAAGCTGCCAAAAAGTACGAGTGTCCCACGCAAAGGGAACAAACCCGAAATAGACAATGATATCGAAAAGATGCGCCGAAAGACAAAATTCAGCACACAACAATGATCAGATAGATAAGTAAGCCAAGCATCAACACTATGGCAAACAGATATAGAAAATCGGCGGCGACTAAAAAAAACAAACGGCGTCGACCCAAAAAATCGGCGCCGACCAATCCAGGCACATATAAATATGCGAACGGAAAACGTAAACGATTTATTTTCAACGTGACGATTGATTCAGAGAAAGCCAGATTTTTGATTTGAGCATCATGGAAGCCTCTGGGAGCGGTCAGAAGCGCAGGAGGACACGACCTGGGGTAAGTGGTCATTCTTGAACCCATTGTTCTTAATTTATTTTTTTTTGTTTGATTTTTTTTTTTGCATGGGAGGCCAGGGTCCGGTTCATGTCCGTACAGGCAGTCGGCGCCGATTGGTGTAATCGGCGTCGATTGGTGTTGGATCGGCGTCGATTGGTATTAATCGGCGCCGACTAAAATGAACGACGCCGATTTTACCAAATCGACGCCGATTGATAGATGTTCATTTTTATTTTTATTTTTGTTACTGTCTTGGAGGATGTGATTTGGGGAAATAAGAGACTAATTATGTTTTTGATGTCGTGGATGCAGGCACGAGAGGCTCTTCATATGAGGGATGCCATTCCTGAGTTATTGGAGACTATTCTCCCTGATGTGACAGATGCAGACTGGCAGCATTTAGAGCTAGCCGGGCTCGGGGGTTTCCGGTATTATAGACGAGTGCCACGAGATGTGGAGCTCATGCGGGCATTAGTGCGACGGTGGGACAGCCACACGTGCACTTTTTGGTTCAGGACGGGTGAGATGACTATCACCCATGAGGATATATTCAGGATCCTGAGATTGCCGATCACTGGGGACCCGATTGAGATCACACCCCGGGAGCAGCAGCAGAGGGCCCTAGGTCGGTTATACAGAGATAGGGCAGATGACTCGGAGATAGTGTCCGGGGCAGTGAGGATAGCCTCACAGTACAGGCAGGATAGCCCTCGGAGCAGACGGATAGTGCTGATTCAGATGGCTATATCCTACTTTGCTCTGCCAGATTCAGGAGGTGGGAGATTCCCATTGTTACTGCTAGACTGTGTTTGCGACATCCTGCAGTACAGACAGGTTTTTGCCTTCGCCGATGCCCTGATAGCTCAGATATATCATGAGCTATGGATGTACACCACTGGCCGGAGGACAGGGATTGACGTCAGTTTTGTGCTCCATTGCTGGGCATATGAGCACATAGCGGTGATCAGGCCATCCGGGCTTCCTTGGATGCCAGCAGCAGTGGGAGGCATTGATTATGGATTTCGGAGATGGCGGGCTGACATGGCCGCAGGGGATACAGGTAGATCGGCCGAGTGGTACTCTGAGCGTTTCAGGACGCTGACACCAGATCAGGTTATCTGGAGGCCGTATCGGGCATTTCCGACATGGGCTGGTCAGGATGCCCACTTGGTAGCACTGAGACGGAGCCGGGTGGTTAGGGGCCGTAGGCCGGATATGTGGGAGCGAGTCCCGTTCATGCGGATACTGAGACAGTTCGGCCTAGTACAGACAGTGCCGACCACCTACACGCCATATAGGCGGGATAGCAGAGAGACGGATTTGCCGATTTTGATCCCGGCAGACCCACTGAGAGAGGCCCCACCCTCCGCAGACAGTGATGATGACGCGGGGGTGGATGAGGGCTACGCAGCATGGTACGACACAGAGCTTCCACGACATCTCCCGCCATCTATAGATGCTGACGAGGAGGACATAGCTGCTATGCTGGACAGACTGGAGGTAGAGCATGCCACCCTTACACAGACACATCAGGTAGCTCTGGAGGAGATCAGGGCCTTGACAGAGGAGAGGGATGCCCTGATTGTGGAGAGAGACACCGCTCGCCAGGAGCGAGATATAGCGATCCAGCAGAGGGATCGCTACCTTCGGCATAGGGAGGCCCTCAGGGCCAAATATGGAGAGACCGGTGCCACATCAGAGTCCGGTACACAGGGCACGACCCTAGGAGGGGCACCACTAAGCGGCCAGCAGCACCAGCAACATCGTTACGAGCACCGGGTACTGTGAGCCTGAGCACATACCAGTCTCTCCTCGCTGAGGTGAGATACTATGAGGATGCCCTAGCGCAGCATGCCCCAGATGTGCCTCGGTACGGGGCGAGGAGGAGAGGAGCGACGGCTACAGCGAGCGGAGCCTCAGGTGGAGGGAGTACTGGGAGAGATCGAGGTGGGCCGAGACCTCCAGCAGCAGGTGCATCGAGCTCGATAGGCGGCGGCCAGGAGAGACAGCCAGGTGCAGAGGAGGGTGGAGGGGATAGTGTCCTCCACGCTTCAGATTTTACTATATAGAGATTTGATAGATTTTGTATCTGTATAGTGATGTAGCCTCGATTGGAAGGCATTGTATAGATGGCTTGATTGAAAGCCACCCATTTTTGTACAGACACACATGTATATATAGATTGATCATGTTATTTGTCATATGATTGTACTCATGCTTTTAATTTTGATATACATGGATAGATGGATATAGATATAGACTGATAGAGTATAAAATAGATGTGATTGGATAGATATAGACTGATAGATGATAGAAATAGATGTGATTAGATAGATTGATATGTGGATATAATTTTGATAGATGGATGTGATGTAACTTGGATGTACATGTGTTTAAATGTTTTGATGGATAGATTTAGATGGATGTGTTTGATGTATGGATTAGATATAGATAGATGTAATGTACCTTGGATGTACACTTTGATGGATAGATTTAGATATAGATAGATGCAATGTACCTTGGATGTACATTTTAATGGATAGATAGATGGATGCGTTTGATACATGGATGTAATTTTAATGAGAAATGAATACAGATAGATGTTTTGATAGATAAGATGAATTTTGATAAAAGATGAATTTTGATTGAATTTAACATGTGAAATGTCAATTTAACTAGATGCAAGACAGAGAAATGGGGAATACTCCTTGCAAGAGCCAAAGATGTAAATGGAAACAACCGTGACTTAGAAGAGAAGATACTCCGATAAGAAGAAAAAAAATGATAAGTCGGACTTCCAACCGACCATAGATAAGATCCAGATAGGAAATCGAAAGACCAAGCATACAAGGCCCTATATAAGATTAAAATGAACCTGACACTAACTAGTCGCAAACCAGATCTAGGATAGAAACGGGAAGAAAAGTAAGTAAGTATCTTGTCGGAATTTACAAGGGACAGAATACATGTCCATAGTAGGAAAATAGGATTCTCCATATGATCGACAAAAGGCCCTAAATCTCAGCTTCATGATTTTGACAGAAAAGCAAACTGATCAATGCGGGAAGTTTGCTTGATATGGAAAGACTGATCGATGCGGGAAGTCTTTCAGTGATGCTAAAGAGTGTATAAACTGACTGGAAGGCTGATTAATTACAAGAAGCCTTGAATTTTTCTTTGAGAAACAGCCGTCCTTCAAGGGAGCGGTCTGTATTTTGAATTTTAATGATAGCCATCCTTCGAGGGTATGGTCTATATTTTTAGAATTTTTGATAATAGCCATCCTTCAAGGGCATGGTCTATTTTCTTTTTGATTCACTTGATAATGTATGGATAGCTGTCCTTCAAGGGATCAGTCTATCTTTTGGATAGCATCTTTTTTTTTTTTTTTTTGAAATCTTTTTGAAAGAAGCTGAGTTTAGACCTAGATAGATCAGACGGAGGGGAAGAGAACAAAGAAGAACATGCACTCATGCCCCGAGTAGATCCGATTAAGATAAGTACTTGGGACAGATGAAGTGGTGATTAAGGTATTCCTACCATGAGGAGGAACATATCCAAAAGAAACGTGCAATGAGTAGAGCCGCGATACTCATATTTAAGGTAAACGAGGCAATAGGCGGAGAACCACACAATTTCGAATCACCACGAAAGTAGATGACTGGTTATTAGGACGGATGAAAGATTTGTGTTGCGACTAGATTTGTGTAAGATAGATTTTAACAGTAGAAGGGCCATAAATGCAAAGCATTAAGAGGTTCCGCTTCAGGTATACCATCCATGGAAGATAAACGATAAGCCCCAGACCCATATTTATGAGTGATAATGTACGGGCCCATCCAGTTGGGAGAAAACTTACCACGTTGACTTCTTTCGAGTGTAGTGACATTTTGATTTTCTTTAAGAACAAGATCACCAATTTTGAAGTCACGGTGCTGCAAATGCTTGTTATAAGCACGTTTGACACGCTCAAGATAGACTTGATGATGCTCAAGAGCGTTGAGACGCCGCTCATCTAATAATTCAAGTTGTGCTAGACGATTTTGACGATAATCCTCATCGGAGACAAATTCTCTGAGAGAAACACGGAGAGATGGGATTTGGACTTCCAAAGGAAGGACAACCTCAGACCCATAGACGAGAGAGAAAGGAGTAGCACCAGTAGGAGTACGAATGCTAGTCCGATAAGCCCAGAGAGCAAAAGGGATATGTAAATGCCAATCCCTACCAGCTCGACTAGTTACCTTTGCGAGGATACTACGCAAAGTTTTATTGGACGCTTCAGCCTGACCATTAGCTTGAGGATAGTATGGAGAAGAAAAACTGAGTTTGATATTGAAAGCGTTGCAGAGATTCTGCAAATCAGCGTTCTTGAAAGACTTACCATTATCTGTGATTAGCTTATGTGGAACGCCAAAGCGACAAATGATGTGTTGATAGATGAAATCAACTATGGGTTTAGCCTTTGTTGAAGAAAGAGGGATAGCTTCTACCCACTTAGTAAAGTACTCAGTGGCAGCAATGATAGAATGATGACGCTGTGAAGAACGGGGATTGATGAGACCAATAAGATCAAGACCCCACTGCGAAAAAGGCCACAAATCTGCCGCAGGTTGCAAAGCTTGACTAGGGATGTGTGTGAGATTGGAATGTTGCTGACACTTGACACATTTCTTAGTGTATTCACAACAATCTTGATTAAGAGAAGGCCAATAATATCCCAAACGTAAAATGCGCTTAGCTACAGCTAAACCACTAAAATGTCCACCACAGATACCGTCATGGACCTCCTGGATGGCTTTAGATGATTCATGGGTTTTGAGGCATCGAAGCAAAATACCATCAAAGCCGCGTTTGTAAAGAAGGCCGCCTAGAATAGTATAGCGATTGGCGCGTTGGACAAAAGACCTTCTACCATTGGAAGTCAGATCTGGAGGAAGCACCGAATGAGATAGATAATCAACAATCTGTTGATACCACTCATCCTGAGTATGGGTTGTGACAGCATTGATTGAAGTTAGTTGTTGAAGATGAGATGGTTGATCTAATCGTTGCACAGCCACATAAAGACGCGAGTCTTCGGTGAAAGGTGGGATAAGTGAGGCTAATGAGGCCATTGTATCTGCGAATCGATTTGCAGTGCGAGGAATGGCTTGGATAGTGAATTTATCGAAAGATTGGAGTTGAGCAAGAACGATGTCACGATATTTTTGAAGGATATCATTCTTACATTGATAGACACCCGTGACCTGATTAACGATGAGTTCAGAATCACCAAAGATGTCAATATGACGAGCGCCGAGATTAATGGCATTTTGAAGACCTAAGACAAGAGCTTCGTACTCAGCCATATTATTGGTGCACTCAAAGTTTAATTTGTGTGCAACTGGGATAGGCGTACCCCAAGGAGGAATCATCACGAAACCCGCACCTCCCCCTTGCTGGCATTTGGATCCATCAAAGAAGAGCTTTACTTTAAATGGAGATAGACCAAAATCAATTTGCTGGATATATTCATCGGGAATCGAGCAAGGGGTCTTGAGTGTCCTGAAGAGGAGCATCAGCTAATTGATCTGCGATAACCTGACCCTTGATATCCTTTTGCGGGATAAACTCGAGGTCAAATTCAGTCATAAGCATGAGCCAACGAGTGATACGATCATTGTGATAAGGCTTTGCATGAATTGTCTTGAGAGGATTGACACTTGTGACAATGTAAGTTTTATGATTAAGGAGATAATGACGAAGCTTAGAAGTTGCGAAGAAGAGAGCACAACATAGTTTTTCAGCTTCGGAGTAACGTGTCTCATACTCATGGAGGGTGCGACTGATGTAATAGACAGCTTGTTCTTTACCACAAGTGTCCCGATGCGAAATCATGGCTCCCAGAGCATGGTCAGTCACAGAGATATAAAGATAGAAAGGCTCCCCCTCGCGTGGAGGTGTAAGCACGGGTGGAGAAAGAAGATAAGCTTTGAGATCATCAAAGGCCTTTTGGCAATGCTTATCCCATTCAAAATGAACATTCTTACGGAGGAGATGGTGAAAAGGTTGACAACGGTCCGACAATTGGGAGATAAAACGACGCACCGATTGAAGACGTCCTTGAGACTCGGAGTTGCTTCAAGTCAGAAGGGGGAGGCATTTCAAGGATGGCTTTTATTTTTGCGGGGTCGACTTCAATACCCCTGATGGAAATGATAAAACCTAAAAGTTTACCAGTGAGAATGCCAAACACGCACTTAGCTGGATTTAGACGAAGACAGAAGCGGATAAGCCTCTCAAAGAGAGGTGCAAGGATGAAAAGATGATCCTGACGACGCTTGGACTTGCCGAGGAGATCGTCAACATAATCTTCCACAGTTTTGTGCAAGAGATCATGGAAGATGTAGGTCATTGCTCTTTGATAGGTTGCTCCTGCATTCTTAAGACCAAAAGGCATGACACGATAGCAAAAGGTCCCCCAAGGAGTTATGAAGGAAGTCTTATGTTGGTCTTCTGGTGCGATGAGGATTTGATTATATCCAGAGAAACCATCCATAAGAGAAAGCATCTCATGACCCGCAGTTAAATCTACGAGTTGGTCGATATTAGGTAGAGGAAAATCATCCTTTGGACAAGCAAGATTAAGATCCCGGAAGTCGGTACAAATTCGAATTTTCCCAGTAGCCTTAGTTACTGGTACTACATTGGACACCCATTGTGGATAATCGATGGGTTGGATGAAGTTAGCCGAGAGCAAGCGCTGTAATTCTTCTTTAACAAGAAGGGCTACTCGAGGGTGCATTTTACGTAATTTTTGCTTAACTGGTTTGATGTTGGGAAGAGTAACGATATTGTGGACCACAATATCGGGATCGAGTCCTGGCATATCCTCGTATGACCAAGCAAAGGCCTGACGATGTTTGGAAAGAAAAGTGGTAAAGTCCCCTAATTCCTGTGGATTAAGGGATTGGCCGACCTTAATGATGCGAGGGTCTTCAGAAGTCCCTATATTAAGGTCAATAGTGGCTTCGTTGAGAAGGGTAGACATGTCAGAAGGAATAGTCTTGGGGAGATATGAATCCTCCGCCCCAGAGATAGGTGAGGACGGAATCGTCATCCGCACAGTGGATAGTGTTGATAGTAGGAGAGTCGTCTCCAACTATTTCAGGGAAGATTAATGGTATAGAAGCGGACCGATTGTTAGTCTCATAGGCTAACGGCCCTAAGGAAATGGTATTGATCAAAAAAAAAAGTTAGGTGGGATGGAAATGTCATCGTTCACATCAAGTGATGCTTCTGACTTAGTGGGGGAAGATGGTTCTTCAGTAGGAAGAGGCTCATTGAGAATAGTGATGGTGGCTTTTGAAAGAGGTTTAAATCCTAAACCAAATTTCTGATGTGGCATGAGAGTAGGAATGGATTTGAGGTCATGTATACCTTGTTCATATTTTCCCAGGCCAAAACCTTTCCATGCGCATCGATATAGATAAGTTTTTGCAAACGTGGGATTCTGTAGATAATCAAACCCTGTTAAGTAAGGTTTGGTCCTAGGAGGAGAGTCTGGGCGATAGTGAGGCGTATCAAGACCACCGTAGATGAAATTAGTCTGTTGATTGGGCAGACCAATGGTGACGATGCGACCGAGACCTGGTTGATATTCAAGTTGTTTGTTTGGTCTACCATACTCATTAGGTTTGAGATGGGCATCAAAAGAAAAGAGAGGAAGCTCTCCTAGTGAGAAACGCTGCAATGTCTCTTCTAGATTTTGTAAATCCGGTAGTTTGGTTGCAGGTATGGAAGAAGATGAGGCCCCGTTAGGAGAACATGCATTTTCTTTTAAAGGGGCAGATCTTGTGGTCATGTCGCATTGTGCGGAAGGAAAAGGATCTCCTGGATGAGTATATATTTTGCCCTCATATTGATATTTTAGGCATCGATGGAGGGTGGATGGGACACAATGCATTGCGCGAATCCAGGAGCGTCCGAGGATCATATTATAGTGGAATTTTCCTTCGACAATGTAGAAGAGTTCATGAAGCAGCTTCTTACCTACTCGAATGGGTAAGACCACAGTTCCTAAAGTAACTGCTAACTGATCGTTAAATGATCGAAGGGCGAAAGGCGGGGGTGACACTACATTCTTTGGTAACTTAAGTTGCTCAAATGTGTGCGAGGAGATGACGTTGAGTGCAGCTCCACTATCGATCATAACACGTTTTAAGGTAGTGTTATTGATTTGGACTGTGATAAAGAGGGGAGCCTCCAAATCCTCGGAAGAAAGAGAAGGAATTTCTGAATCTTCAAAAGAAATGGTGGTTGATAGTCTATTCAATCCAACAACCAACTCGTAGGGCTGGGGCTCATCTGAATTCACTGCGATGCGACGCAGATTATCGATTAGAGCCTGGCGATGTTGTGGAGAGGATTGGATGAGGTCAAAAAGAGACATTTTGACCGGAGCCTGGGTGAGTTGTTTCATAACACTCTCCTCAACAGACACGGGAACTTGAGCCCGAGGTGCAGCACGAATAGAGACCCTGGGTCGTGGGGCTGATGAGGAAGGAGAAACGCCTTCAGGGGCTGCAGAAATGACAACCCGTGGTCGAGATGCTGAAGATGAAGATGGGTTATCATAGTGTTGGGTTCTAGTGGCGATATGGATTGTGTCAATTTGGGAAGGTGGAAGATCAAGTGGAGTGGGACCACCAGAGGTCTGAGTGGATTGTTGGGGCTCAGATGGGGCTAAGGTGACAGGAGGTACTTGTTCCTCCTCCTCCAGCAAAAGATCGCTTTCTTTTAGAAGGTTCTTGACAACGGCTTGAAGAGCTTTACATCCCTTAGTATCATGACCCGGGATACGGTGGTAAGCACAAATCAGATCGAGTTAAACCGTAGGTTTAACTCCTTTAGGTTATAAGGTTTAATCGGAGGAAGGGTTATGGATGAAGATTGGATAAGTTGATGAAGGATTTCGGTGTAGAATCCGGTAGACGAAGAGGAGGATAGAGATGATGAAGGTGGTTCTTTTACATTAACCGATCACGCCGAGGTAAAAGAACTTGCATGTTAGGTTTAACAGCTCTTTTTAGGGATCCTCTTATTTGTTTGGACATTTGGAGGAGCAAATCTTGGGCACTTGAGATGGGAGTAAGTGAGACATGATTGACTTTGGTGGAGGAGGAGCCCCTAAAATAGATTTTGAAGATGATGGATATGTGACAAATTTTGTGGCCTTTGGAGACAAAGGGGGTTGCTTGGTCGAATTTACTGATGATTTAGATAATGTCGGTTTAGAAGAGGAAGAAGCTCCCAAAGTAGGTGAAATCGGAGGAACATAGGGTGCCTTGGTTTTTGGTAATGAAGATGATGATCCTGATAGAAGAGGTGACGTCTTTTTAGTAGGTAAGTCTATTTTTCGGAGTATTGGTGAGGAATGTGTTGTAGAAGAAGATGATGGTTTTGGTAAGTGTGTAGAAGAAGACGCCTTCTCAGCGGGCAAATCCAATCGTTTATGAGGCGTAGAGAGAGATTTTTGTGGAAGAGCACCAAGAGTCTTGATGGTCCGAAATATGGGCTTTCCTTTTTCAGGGATGGTGACAACTTCAACGGCATAAGGTGATTGTAATCTTTTCGGAGGAAGCAGGTGGGGAGGTACTGATGGTGTAACGTTAGATTTTGGTTGTCTCGGTTTAGGTTCAGGAACCGAGTGTATAGGTGTTGATGCTACTTCTTTTGATTTTTCCTTAATAGGCGAAGTAACATTAGTGATGGAAGAAGTGAGTGATGAAGAAGCAGTTCCTTGCGAAGGGACTACTTCTGATGCAGTAATCATGGGTGAAACTACTGTAGGAAAAGAGATAGGAAGGGTCAAAATCGAAGACGCTTCCATCGAAGTTGGCACAATTATAGGTACGTTCACCAAGGGCATAGTTGCAGCGGGAATGGGAGCAACAGAAGTAGATATGTCTGCAGTGGAAACTCGAAGGGATGTAATTGCCTCGAGTATTGAAAGAATGTCTGACGATGAGACAGATGAGGATGACACTGTCTCGGGTATGGATGGAAGGTCAGACAAAGGAGCGGAGAGAGATGACTCCGTGCTTAGTAATGTAGGAATATTCAAAGACGGGATATCTGAAGATGGTGAAATTCCAGTGATTGATGAAGTGGAAGGAGGTTCTGATTCGATTGATGTGTTTGCAGATGGCTTGGTTTCAGAAGAAGATTCTTCAGTAGAGATGAAGTTGATAGTATGAGTGTTTGGTTTTTGAGACTCTGAAGCATTATGGTTCGGGGCATGATTGGGAAAAGGTTGTTTAAAAACATCGAGTGCCTGATTTGGGGGAGCATTTGGGTTATCCAGAATGAGCTCGCCTTTATCAATGAATTTTTGGACAAGATTTTTGAAAGTCTGACATCGTTCGATGTCATGACCTTTGGTTCTATGATAATGACAGAAATCATTTTCCCTATACCAGAATGGACGTTCTTGGTTTTCATCAATATTCCTAATGGGGGGAAGTTCGATCATGCGAACTTCCAACATTTTTTCTAAGATAGAGGCATATGATTCCCCCAATGGAGCGAAGGATCGAGATGATGAAGTCCCTTTTCGAGAAGATGAGGGGTCTCTTCGTGGTGTTTGATTAGAAGTATTGTCGGCTCGTGATGCTTTTAATACGATAGCGTTGGTGGATCCTTGATTCTTGTCTTTAGAAGGGGAAGAATTTGGTTTGGTAAACCGAGAAAAATCTGGTTTAGATTTAGAGCGAAGTTTTAGCTTCCCTTGCTCAATGGCGCGAGATTCAAGTTTGCGTGCCATCGTGAAGGCTTCTTCAAAGGTATGAAAAGTTTGGATCCTTAAAGTAGAAGAAATGTGATTAGCACAATATCGAGTAAACAACTCGATTTGTTGGGATTGAGGAAGGAGAAAGACAATTGGTTGATTATCCCTCTCCAACGAGCGACAAAGTCTGCAATAGACTCATCATCGAATTGGCGAATGTTATAAAGATCTGTGATCGAGATCTTATGCGCGATATTTATTGAAAAGTTTTCAACAAACATCTGGGCCAATTGAGAGAAAGAAAACAAGGAATGTTGAGGAATGTTATTGTACCAGTCTAAAGCAGGACCTGCTAGAGACATAGGAAAGGTACGGAGCATAAGCTCCTGATCCTGGACTATGAGGTAGCAAGCATGTTTGAATGCTCGCAAATGTTGTTGAGGGTCTTCCCGACTATGAAATTTTGAAAATTTAGGAAGTTCCCATTGGGGAGGATAAGGCTTGAAAGCTACTGAGGGGTGAATGGGTTCATTACACACTTCTTCAAAGGAGTATGAAGGACGAGCCCCTTTTGTGGAGGCTTCCAAGTCTGCGATTTTCTTGAAGAGAATTTGAACCACGTCAGATTGAGGAGGAGGTACATTGGTATGTCCTACATAAGAAGCAAGTGGTGGATGTTGTTGAGGTGTCAATGGGGGATTCATCTGTTGATGGATAGGATGATAAGAGGAATAACCAGGTGTTCTGGGTGACACCGGGTGGGGTATTTGCTGTGAGGTAGCTTGCGTATAGGCAGGCTGTGAGATAATAAGTGGTTGAGAAAATGAAGGTTGGGTGACGGACGGAGCCTGTGATTGGTGGACTCCTATGTTTGTTGATTGAATCGAGACAGATTGAGGAATATGAGTGCCGGCTTGATTGGACATATTGGGGAACAAGACCTGAAAGGGGCCTTCTACTGCCGGATTAGGTATTAAGGGTGCCGATGTTAGAGGATGGGCGAAGGTCACAGTTGCTGGAATATTGGAAGAAAGACCCCCTAGAGGACGAGAAGTAGGAGCCAACTGACTATTCGGAGGGGGTTGGCTCATGAAGAGGTACTGACCTTGGGACACGATGGAGGGCATAGATGAATTAACAGCAATATGCGGGTGTGCAGACGCATTCATTATAGCCAGGGCAGAAGACTTCTCAGAAGTAGGTTGTGGAATACTCGAGGTAATCAAGGTGTTAGGAATAGGTAAGACTATTTGAGAACTAGTCGATATGGTAGGTGGAAGAGAAAAGGGAGGCATAGGGGCCTCGCCCTTCTCCGTGACTCGAGGCAAGAGCGACGATGCAAACTGCTCTACAAAGGCTTGGGATGATCCACGAGGATAATCGTACACTTGTTGGATTGGTGGTCCTTGATCGATATTTGAATAGACTTGTGTACTAGGTAGTCCATGAGGGCTATCGGATTGCGGTCGAGGAATGCCTGGAATTCAGGATCCCCACGGGGAACATACTCCGAGCCAGATGATATTTCCGAAGGACTAGGGGAAGCTGGACGTGATGGGATTGCTTTGGCTTGATAGAAAGGATTATATGACCAGGATGGGGAACCAACTAACAGCGGTCCCGAGGAAGATTGGGGGAGTGCCGAAACCTCCACACTAGTGGTGATCTCGGAGGAAGAAGGAACCAGTTGAGCCATTCTTCTAGATTGTGATCGGGTGATAACCGTCATAAACACGCAGAAAAGAAGATTGACCTAACTAATGCACAGACAATTCAAGCAGCGCAAGTGATTATCTCCTTTAAATTTTGATGCTTTTAAGAAAAGAAAATGTTAGGGAAGGCTTTTTAGAACAGGAACTACTCAGATAGCCAAACTAAGGATGGTTTGGGTAATGTTTGGTGAGGAGTCCCGAAGGCACTTCAGTAAAAGACCGGTACGTGGCTTGATATAGGGGCCTACCCCCGCACTTCACACACCGCTGCGATAAGGGAGTCGGGTGCTTTGCCAATATATACCAAAATCTTCCGTGAATTTATAGCGCGGCCCGAGTACCGCGTAGGCTCTTCCTCTTGGATATCACTTCCAAGTAGGCGAGGCCAGGGAAGGAATTTTGTTTAAATGCTTTATACCTAGTGATTTTGGCTTTGTGTGCAAGGGTGAAAAATAAAAATCAAATAGTGTCACTACCGATTTTGATCAATTTTCCAGCCTAATTAAAACTAGATGAAAAACATGCAGCAATGACAAAGGAAAAGTTCTTTTTAAGCACTTAAAAACGAAGTGTTTGATTTTGATGAAGACAAGTCAAATAGATTCTTTCCCAAATGCGATTAAGTTCTTTTTAAGCACCAAAAATTGAAGTGTTTGGATGTGATAGGCAACCGACAAAGAAATCCTAAAAAGGAGAAAACACCGTAAAAGAGGAATACCTGTAGATTTAGCTCTCCAAGGTGTGTGGACTTCAAAAAGCGCGTTGTTGAGCTCTTCCCCTCGAACAATCCCACGAACAAGCAAAGTGCTCCGCAAGAAGAGGTTAAGCAAACACCAAAGAAAACCCAGAAAGATATATCCAGATAACGGTGAAACAGAAATCTCTATTTTTAAGGAACTAGAAAAATTTCGAAGATAACGATTTCGCCTAAAAAAAAAAAAAAAAAAAGCAAGATTGAAATGATGAAAAGAAATGCTCAAATAGGACTGATAGAAATCAGTGAAGAAAAGGAACAAAGTTCAAAACTAGGAAAGAAATGAACTTACCAATAAGGGACTTTGGTTGGGTCCCACCGGGCGTGCCAGAATGTAGATCAAGGATTTCGCGCTTGTTACCTGTCCAAGTTAATGCACCAAACTAAACACAAAAACCCTGAAAAACTCCAATGAAATTGATACCTGATGAAGATGTAGACGGATGAGGAAGCCGATGTAGATAAGACGGGCGCACACGAGCAATTCGCACAATAGATCCGAGTAACCTGCAAAACACCGATGCTTGACAGAAAAAGACCACGTTAAAAGATATTTAGGTGGACTGCCCGAGAAGTGGGTCCAGAAACGATAAGCTTCCTCGGCGGATGTCAGTCCACGTTTTCAATTAAGAAAAGAAGCATACATGATAAGAGATGTAAGTGAAAAGCTAGATTTTCTTTATCAGCAGTAATAAGACAATCTAAACATAAGCAGATGTAAAGTACAAAAACAGGAACTAGGAAATAATGCTGAATTTGTGTTACTGTGTCCTTTTACCTGTCTCGCAGGGAAATCAGCGATCGGCGAATCGGCCGATGATGTGGTCGGCGTCGATTGAGACGAATCGGTGTCGACTGGGTGAGATCGGCGTCGACTAAAAATAGATCGATCAATCAGGGATTGTGCGATAAGATTCGGGAATTAGAAGGTGAATGTGGTCTGCTGGATGTGCCGAAGTTGGCGAGACACTGGGAAGAGTCACCAGATGATGGATGGTGGTGTGCGATGCTGATGTGACAGGGACAGAGTAATGGTGCTCCTCTCAGGGATTGATTCGGACAGGATCTGCCCTAATTTGATACAATTGATGCTAAGAAGATCTCTCTTTCTCACAACCTGTATCTCTCTCGCTCTCTGTTCATGCGTAAGTGCTTCCTTTTTTCGTCTGTTCGCTTTTTCACTCGTTCGTGGTCTCTTTTTCGGTCCCTAGAACTGAGTTCTGGACTCGCTTTTATAATCGGCGCCGCTCCTAGAAAATCGGCACCGACCATATGGGTCGGCGCCGATCGCGGAATAGACTCCCGAGATGGCCAAAATGAGCGATTTCGAGAAGGATAAGATTTATCCCGAATACGGGAAATATCCCGCTTAGGGAAGAGGAAAAATAGATGTGATACATAGATAGAATAAGTTTGGGGTGGATAAGTGATTAAGATGCATGGGAAGAAGCACAATTAAATATTTAATATTTAATCACTCATGGGTAAGATATGATGGGGTGGATTAAATTTGGAATAAGTGATTACATCACAAATTGGATAATATCCCAAGGGGATAGTTGGTGACGTAAACGTGCCCCAGGTTACCTAAGCAAGTAAACGAATGTGAGGGACACTAAATTGAGTAACCAATTTTGAGTGTCTACAATACCTACTAATAATGTTCTCCCACAAAATATTACTACTATAGTTGTGTAATCCTTTGTAGGTGTTGCTTTTTCCCACCTTGTCAAATGGTCTTTACAAGTTATATTATAGCACACGCCGAGTCCTACGCGTGGGTGGTGAAATAGGACCTACAAAGTCAATATCTCATTTCTCAAAAGGTTCAACACTTGCAATAGGCCTCAAAGGCATTTCATCTCTAGTTCTAGGTTTTCCAAGGCACTGAAAATAATCACACACCTTCACATATTATTTAATATCTTTATACAAAGTTTCCCACCAAAGGCCGACCATCGAATCTTATGCACGGTGGAGTCTCCAACATAGTGACCTCTTGCAATTCCCTCACGAGATTATTCCATGATATCCTAAATTTCATGCTCCAAAACACACTAACGTAAAAATTCATCATGGCCTAGCTTATAAAAATCTCCACCTATCAACCGATAGAGTACCACACATATTGTAAGTTGCTTCTTCTCTATTGTCTTGATTACCTCAGCGTTTGGCCGGTGCGTAAGAATATTGCATTGTCCTTAAGATCAACGGGTGATTGGTTCAATCTGAACATTTTTACATCGACATTATATCCTCAATGCTTTGCATGTCCTCGCCAAAATTTATTCTTGACAAATGACCAGGTCTTGAGTTACTTTTCCCTAGTTTGACAACAACTATAAACTGAAATTCCTGAAATAGTAGTATCCACCTATAAATGCTCCCTTGCAAGATAGGCTTGTTGACAAAATACTTAACATCCATATGATCTATGAAGAAGATAAATGGTGTTTATAATAAGCATTTTTGAACTTGTACAACACGTAGATCATGGACAAAGCCTCACGCTTAGTAGTTGTATAATTTTGTTTTGCTAGTGCCAACTTCTGCTCACAAAGTAAATGGGGTGGTCTACATTCCTTCTCTTGGTTGTGCCATCATTGTGCCAATTACCAAACCGAAGCATCAATGTGAATAGGAAAGAGCTTATCCCAATAGGGAAAGCGTAAAATGGGTGTAGTACTCAACTTCTCCTTTAACGTCTCAAACAACTCATGTTACGCTTCACCCTAATACAACTTTCCTTTAGCTTTCAACAGCTTCTTCCAGGGAACGGAAATCCTTGCATAACCCTTATTAAATTTATTGTAATACCATGTATGTCCCAAAAATCTGCTCACTTGACTTTGATTATTAGGCTCTTCCAATTCCAAGATTATAACTATCATGGATGGATCTACCAATAACCCTTTTATTTACAAATAATATGCCCCAAAAAGTGCCAAATGGGGTTACAAAATATGCACTTCTTAATATTCGATAGATGCTTAGCTACCTACACCTCTCAAACATGAGCCTTATATTATCATAGTGATCCTTGACCAAGCCATAAACATTCCAATCATCTAGATATACCTGTAAAA
Source organism: Taxus wallichiana var. yunnanensis (assembly GCA_018340775.1). Lineage (NCBI taxonomy): Eukaryota > Viridiplantae > Streptophyta > Pinopsida > Cupressales > Taxaceae > Taxus > Taxus wallichiana. Next base: position 593,768,035 of record CM031234.1, on the reverse strand, counting down.
ACTTATGAATGAAATCCTGAAATTCCTGTACAACGATGCATGAGAACACAAATGGCACATTCTTCGCTTTCAAAGGGCATCCCTATGTATGCAAAACTTACCCATGTAGTGGTGAAAGTTGTCTTTTCTTGATCTTCCTTCTTTATGCACACTTTATGATATCGAGAGAACCCATCAGTAAAAGAATAAATACCGCGCCATGTAACTCCTTCAAGGTTATCCTCTATGAATGGGGTGGGAAAAGGATCACCGACACATGGATCATTCAACTCTCTATAGTCCACACATATCCTTATCCTCCTATCTATTTTAATACTAATCACCATGGGACTAACCCATTTGGATTCCTCAATGGGCTCAATGATACTAGACTTGAGCATTGACGCGCAAATTAGGATTCATCCTCTATGGTCTATTCCTAATCGGGAGCACGCCTTCTTTAAGTTTGATTTTTATTTGACCTACGAGAATGGTGTACTCCTTTCAATTCATGATATCCTCACGAGAATAGATCCTGAAATTCACGCAGAGTTCAATGATCTTAGCCACCTCTTGCTCCGACCAATAATCACCAATAATGACATCCTTAAGATCTAAATATATTCCAATGTTAACCTTATTCATTTTCATAGGCTCGTGATATATGTGTACCTTCGATTTGTTGTATCCATCACCTCACGTGTTCCCTCAAGATGGTTAACATCTAGGTTATTCTTTTCATCATCCTCATCCTTTATCATGCATACCAACTTACCCATTTATTTTTATTCATAGGTGTGGACCATTTCTTCTTCCTCGCCTCTTCAAGGTCAAGGCGCACCTCTAAATCCATCTCTTCAAACATATCTATAAGAAGGTATTCAGTTTTTACTCAATCTCCTAGAGTAAGTCACATCATAATCAGTAGTGCTTCATTGAATGGAGGCTTAGTATAAAAGTAATAAAAATATGAATCATACATGTGGTCCTCTCTTTCCAATTTTCTATTTCTCTTGTCAATTCTGCATGGACATACACTGTGTGTGCATAGCCACCTAGGGTAGCGTAGAACTTATATACCCAGAGTGATGGTGGCAAGGCATCCCGCCCCTCTATCCAAAGTTTCTCACATTCCCAGATGTGGTGCGAAGCAGTGGACTTCCCATGAAATTCACATATATGAGAGGGTACATTGTTCCTTAGGAACCTAGTAAAAATTTGATTCTTACTTCTCGTCATTCTAGTAGTCTTCCTCTATATGTAGTCCACCAACATGTTGTTATCCCATGTAGAGTATACACAAAAATATTTCTTATCTCAGCTTGATATTTCCATTGGGCTTCAATGGCGTGCATAAATACATAAGGGTTTCCTTCACTAGTGTACATAAGTACTTGGTTATAACTCAAGCACCTATTTGTGCGTGGTCCGATTACGCAAGTAACAATGTTCTTGATCTCTTACCAAACTACTTTATACGTTCCATGCACCCAGTTGTCACACATGATACTTTTAGTATCACTAACTAACTGAGCATCATCTCATTGTATTACTCCTTCTTTAGATGGCTCAATTACTTTAGGATCTATAATTGTGCACGCATATATCCTATTCAAATCCTCTTCACTTAAAGGATCAATATAAGTGGCAGCCTTTGCATCTGTCAAAGGTATTATGACGCACTCTTCCTTATTCTCAAAGATAATGTACCCCTTGTTGGAGCATAAATTTTCATTATTAGTATAGCACCAGGGGCGCCCAAGTAACGCTGGGAAGCTATCCACCTCAGCAAGCTCCAACACCTCAAAGTCCCCAGTAAACTTGTCTCCTTGAATTGTATTAGTTACATCCTTCAATACTCCAATAGGATTAGCTCTAGTTCTATTTGAAATATACAACACATTCAAAGAAGGCTACAATGGTGGTCTTCCCATCTAATTCCAAGCATCCAACGTGAGTACATTAACTTTTCTATCTATGTTTATCAAAATGTTGCTCAAAAGCTAACCATCTATCACTGCATTTAGTTTAATCTCCTTATCATACCCATGGTTATGTGGGGGTAGATTTACATGAAGCATCTACCTCTCGTGCTCATTACCTGTGTGTGGTACCTTCTCTCTCAACCATTCTCCTAATAGAGGGATTATATACTCTGGTGAAATATCCTGCAAACTTACTTCAAATCATTTACATCCTTCAAAGGGATTTCAACTTTCGTTTCTCTTTATATCATGTGAACCTTCTCCTTAAAGCTTTGAGTCTCTTCTTGTAGATCTCTAATAACATCCATGGTCTCCTAATATACTTCTTTATTATGTGCAACATCGGGATAATTTTCATTGATTAATTCCTTCTTCGCTATAGTCACCTATTATTCAGAATCTCTCATGCATGCGTATTCTCAACACATGTAGTAACTAAAATAGGTAACTCAGGAGCAGGGTATATCTTCAAAATCCATTGATCTACAAGAACGGCACATTGTACCTTAATAATTCATGTATCCTTATCTTACGTGTGCTGATTGCTCATGTGCTCATATAAATCAAGGAAATCTTCAAACTTATGTTGTTTTCCAGACCATGAGAAACCATGTTCTGAGGGCACTTGTGCTGATAGTGATCAGGAAATTAAAATGTATAACAAGTTCCTCTAGGAAATCCTCCTCTTCTGTTGCCACGTCCTCGACCTCTATAACTTCCATGAAAACCTCTACCTTTATTATCCCCATTGTTGCACCCTTCATTATGTTGTCTTTCTTGTTCCTTAGATCCACTAGCCATACTAGTTTGTTACACTCCAGTCTTAATTGCTTCATGAATATGATCAATCATCATGTAGTCGGGTGGTATCATGGGTATGAGTCTTGTAAATCTTACATTACATAGACATGTTCTAACAGATCATGCACTTTGTAAGAGGGTGCATCAACTTATATCATGGTCTAAATGACAAATATCACAATCCAACAACATGGCACACACTAATTTCCAAGGGCGGATGTCCTTTGTGTGTCCTTCAACCTCACAATCTGTACACCATATTCCACTATGTGTCTCATGTTCTAAATTATCGAGATCTTATCACACTTCTTCACCATAGCTGCAAATTTGTGCCTCCAAAAATGGCTTACTCCAAAGTATCCACACACCTAATCGCCTCAACATGTAGAGATGCTTTCAAAACATCACGCTAATCCATAAAGGTTTTATGAGATATCACCTTGCTTAAAGGAGTCAACAACCCTCTAACAAACCACTTTGTGCATGTTGACTAGGATGTATGTCATAAGACAACTTTGATAACAAAGTTTTAAAATGTGCATCATACTCTGTCATACTCCCGCACACTCTCTATGACAAGCCCTGCCTAATTTCCTTAAACACACTAATACTTTTATGTTTAAACTCGGGAGTATGGAACTCAACAAGAAACTTAGAGTGCAAGGAATTATAATCCACCACAATCTGGTGTGGATCATACTTCCTATACCAACTATGCACGTGCCCCTCTAAAGTAGTAGAAAATCGACCCACCTTTCTAGTCAAGATATAATTCCCTTAGCACGCCATATTATCCCGCACTTGTGTACATGCTCGTAACATCTTCAATACCTATATGCTCTAGTAAATGGAGTGACATATCATAATACACTTGTTGTGGATGATGGGTATGTGGACCTTGTCCACCAGATCCAACCAATATTCCCACTAGAATTTCCTCCACTACCGAATCACCCGATCTACTTGAGTTCGATCACCCCGATCCTACATATCCACATGAACCTCTTGTAGCGGGAACCAAACTAGTGGATTTGCTACCTTGAGTCCCAATAGTAGTACTAAACTAAAATCCCACATTCTGTGTAGTGGTAGTGCTTCTAGAAGTGTTCCCGATGTTTTTCGCACCCACACTCTATCCAGATGATGTGCCAATAAATATTCACCCAATCAGACCCCTAAACAAGGATGAGGTATGCGTTTCCATAGGTATATGCATTGTTTGATGTACTTATATATTTAAAGGAAAATGATGTCTAAAAGGATCTATTGGATTACCTATACTCGCCAAGTTCTTAATAATTAATTATGGAGCTAGAACACCAAATGTAGAGGCTAGGTCGCCAAGTGGGATCAGATGTGTGCCTGTGGTACTCAATCTTTCCTCCTCTGACATAATCTCATCAAAATCTGAAGGGGATTCTCTTTCAAAATTTCCTAAGGTTAAGAGAGCTAGATTGTCCACTCCACCTCTTCCACGTGAGCTTCAAACCCTTCATGAGCCATCGTCCTCCTCAAATCCAAAGACTCCTCAATGTAGCATTTCTTTTTCAATTCCCTCTCTCACGCTTCATTATACTTGAGCCACATTTCCTCTCTCTCAGTATTTATATCGCTACATCTTCCATATTTCACCACACTTTCTCCTAGTCCTGCACATTGTGGTGTGTTTCACTAGCCATAGGTAACTTATCTGAACTCAATACCACCATCAAGATCTTGATTTCCTATGGAATAGCGTGAATATAAGATCCTCTGGGCTCGTGCAAGAACTCAAACTCAACAACCCTTGGAAAAGAATAAGTAGAAATAATGTACTCCAGAGTAAAACTACGCATAACACCAACCCACCAATGATCTACAACACACGTCCAAGGTTCATCTACATCAAAAAGTATATTAATTCTCATGAGTCCAAACCCTTGGTCTATAACTACATCCCTTATTTTATGCGTAAGGGAAAAACCACTTCTAAAATTATATTGAAAAGAAGCAAAAGAACGTCTCATAAAGATCATGATAAAGATTGTCTTTAACCCATGACACACATTAAAATTAGGTCCGAACCATATCTTAATGTAAATTGGTCTTTTTGTTCTCAACCTAACTTTCAATGCCCTCAAAAGTCAACCGATATGCCATCACCATGCAAAATCCTAACGAGACATCTTGAAAATAGGTCCCAAAAATAGAACAAAAATGTAGTCTTGTTTTCCCACTCTAAATCCTAGGTGTGCTTGACACTTCATTCAGAGATCTAAACTCTCACCTGAAGGATGCAAAGCCTATCGAGATCCCTCTTTTATGGAAGCTTATCAAGATGTTAGCATGGATACTTATATATTTCATAGCCATACCAATTAATTAAAGGAAAAGTATAACAAGAATCAAATCACAACCACCGTGCATAATGAATCAAATAAAGATTGGGATCAGATTTACCATACAAGTACCATGAATAGAAATATCAACAATTAATATCCATCCACAATGATCCATTATATTAACTCATCACAAAACAAAATTTGAATACATACTCATAGTGTCTTAAGAGTCATGGGAACAAGTTCATACCAACAACATAACTCTAATACAATTCGATCACGATGATTCCAAAACAAGGGATAATACTACATACTTATAGGGGTGGAGACTTTCCCTTCACTGCCCATGCATCTCAAAATAGGTTGCATGCTCAAAATAGCCATGTGCCAACAATTGCATGCTTTTACAAGAAGGCTAATAATAGATTAATCTATAATTAAACTCTATCTTAATCCTATTATTAACACAAATTATGCATGTCTCTTGGTCTTCCACTTGTTCCCAAAATAGATCTTCCTTGGCCATGAAGTCTTCATGCTTTTACCTTTACATGATCTACACACCAACCTATTTTAAGCCCAACTATTTCAAAACAGCTAAGTACCGAATTTTTCTTTAAGTGCGAACTCGGGGTGTAATTATGTCACCCTCTCTTACCTACTCATGTGCCCCTTCTTTCGTGCAACTATCACATGCACCTTTGATACTTCCTCATTATTTCACAAGCCCAACATGCTAGATGGATGTTTTAATGCTCTTGATGATTTTAATGCAACCTTAGGTGGTGATAGCTAATGCTTAGTGCTTAGTCCTTTATTATGATCACATAATTTAATATTTATATGATTCCCTTACTTGAATTCTTTAATTAACCCCGAAAAAAAATACAAGACACAAGACATTTCAAATATGGGTTATGAGTTGTTTTTTTGGTTATTTATCTTTTTTGTTGCATGTTTGGTTAATTCTTATTTATTAGGCTAGAACTTTTATATGTTTTAATTTTTTGTACACCAGGTTTTGGGTTTTACCTTCTTTGTTGACACTTAGTCCTTGTTTTTCCATAGAATTTTTGAATCACAGTTCAAGTGTAAATTTGAAAATAAACAATAATGTTGCTTACATTTAAAAATGTGAAATCAATTGGAAAAATAATAAAATTAGCTGCACTTTCATTCATCTTGAATCATGGTTTAACATATTTTCTCTTCATCTGGCTTAGTTATAGTTTCTTCCTCTACTAGAGGAGGCACTTATTCTTCCTCGGGAAGAGGTTCTTCCATGGGAAGAGGTTCTTCCACGTAATCATTCTCAAATGCATCATTAGGAACCTCATATATACACACCTGAGGCTTTGAAGGATCTTTGACAAACACATACTTTCCTTCATTCAGTTTTAGACAGAGATCAACAATCAATTTAAGAATACCCCACATATTCAAAGTGTTCAAATTGATTTACATAGCAAAATTTCTAGGTTTGTACCCCTGAACACTTAAATAAAATGGTTGAAGTGATCTTGAGGGTGAATCCTGAAACATAACCTAGTTTCATGACATCTGCACTTCCAAGAAGGGCCTAAGTTGTCCATTTTGTAAGCTTATTTGCATTGTTCTTGAGTTCAATTGCCAAAACAACAACACGTTGAGTTTCCAATATCTAACGCCAATCAACTCTAGAAAACTTAGGATCAAATTCATTTAAAGCATTCAAAGTGAGAAACTATGTTTGGCCCCTTACATCCATAACACTGTGGACCTCATACCTCGCCCCAATGATATATCATTATCTAATTTCCCACGCCTATACCGATAAGCAACAAATGCAACCTCCGAGGCAAATGGATTGGGTTCTTCAAAATCTACATTATTGGAATATCTAACCAGAAATTGATGGGAAAAAGTTCTGCTGATATATATTACCTCAAAAATGAGAGAGTGAGTAGAATTTACATCCTCCTTTGCTTCCGACAAAGGCTCCTGTGAGGTTTCATTCACAGACAAAAAATCAAACTGAAACCCATCCCTCTTGTTAAAGAATAATTTTTTTCCCACCCTCTAGATGACAATATCCTAGGAATACACTAAGCAAGGAGCATACATTAGTGTGGAAATTATTCTATCTGTTGTAAAATCAACCTTTTCTTCACTTGCAAGATGCCTTATTACAGGATCATCTGTAGTAGTTACCTTGAAGAAGTTCATGTTCTTGTAATTCTCTAGACACTTCTCACTCTTTGGTGTGACATGATCATACGCCTTGTCGTAATATTCAAGTGCACCAAAAGTACCAGATCCTCTGGCTCACCAAAAATGAAGTTTAATTTAGTGGAACTAGTGAAGGGAATTTGATCGAGCATGGTCCACTCTAGCTAAATTTCCATGGATCTCTTAAACACCGCCACTTCACCTGCGCTATGTATTATTCCTATTTTGATTAAAATTGATCTTGTCAATGTCGCTCCTCCTCTTCCTCCCTTTTCTTGGCCTCAAATTCCTCGTCTTTCCTATGAGGTAGTTGTATCTACTTCTTAAACCTCCATTTAGGGCCAAAATTGGGATTTGGAGGGGGGTTCCTATCAACGTAATTAAACGACTCCTCATCTTCCTCATCAAATTCAAAATAAAAAACAAAGTACTCTTTCCCATTTATTTTCTCTTTACAGATTTCAATGCTTTTCTTCTATCATAAAAATCAATTTTTATCTGATTAAAAGATTCATGTTTGAATTTAAAGAAGAAATCCTTCAACACCCCCATAATGGAGCAATGCAATCACATAGCGTGAAATGCATGCTAGAATCTACTTGTGGCTTATTGTGAAATTTTCTAATGAATTAAATATTTTGTAACCAAGAAGATCTGCATGGGATTTTTCTTGTTCGCCTTTTCACTATCCTTGAAAACAAAAAAATGCAATGCCGCAAGACCAAAAAAATGCCTTATTTGGCCATTTTCTGAAATCATTTTTTTGTACCTAATTTCGTTTGGATAGTTCATCTACTATTTTCCATTTGACTCCATTTTTCCCGAAATCATTCCTTTAGAAAAGTGTATTTGCAAAACATTTGAATCACCCACAACTCTTTATGAATGATTTGTTTTCTCTGTGCAAAATGGGCCCTTGAATGTGCAATTACCCTCACAAATGGTATTTGTGTGTTTTATTATGGTTCCACTCATATTTCCTTCAAAACCAAAAGTGGGATTTTCTTTCATGACCACTACTTACCTAAGATAAGAGTCAACATCAACAATTTGCAATCCCTGTAGGATGTGTAAATCTTGAATAGATAACACCTCTTCCAATCATAACCTGAAGTTCTTAATTGAAAATTTCCCGAGATCTTTCCTAAATGATTGAAAGATTGTTTGGCCACAATGATCTCCCATTTCCCTCTCTTCTCTACTAACATCCAATGATCCATTCCTCCTGAAGCAATAAGGTGGCCATGAGTTAAGACCAAATTTCATTGAGATATTTTTTCAAATAGTTTGCATGCAATATTTTAATATGCCATACGATAGAGAAACACCAGCCAATATATAATACGTTTAATTCATCAATCATTTGTAGTCACACCTTGCTTACATATAAAATCAAGATGAATGTATAAACCAAATGTATATATTGTTACAGGATTTAATCTTAACAATCATTGTATTCTAGGACTAGGGTCAAGCTAAGTGCCTGGAATTTTTATTTCTTTTCTTTGTTGCATCACCAATTAGAGTAGCCAATAACTTGAATGTTGAAATCCAATCCAGTGCTTCTTGACATGATTGGGGTAACTCTGTCTACAAAGATAAATGGATATCCTCTGTTAAAAAGTGGAAAATTTTCAGTGTGAGGATAGAATCTACAACCTTTTCCAACATCCTCCTAGCCTCTTCCAAAATGGGAGATCTAGAGAAGAGCATAGACATCCTTTGAAGCATAAAAACTTTTATTGTTATATGTAGTGTCAAGTGTCCTAGATGTAGTTACAAGTGTCCTAGTTGCATTCCACGAGAACACATCTCTTCAAGGCTCTATCAAATAGTTCATGTGCCTTGTCTATGCTTCCACATTTTGCATACATATCTACCAAGGTGGCTGCAAATTTCATCGAAATGTTTCCTCTATCCTTTATGGTTTGATGGATGTCCATACCCTATTCCAAAGCCCCCATTTTGGCACAGGAAGGTAGGTGTAATCATTTTTACTCCTATCACAAAAGGAAGGAACCCCATGTGCACCGACCTATCACCCAGTAGAAGCTGAGTGCTCACCGAGGCACGCATGGGTACCGAGTCTCTCTTTTATGTGAGTTTAGTGGGAAGCATCATCTATGATTAGTGTAAGAGTTCTTAGGAGGGAAGTTTAAGACAAACAAGAACCATAGGGCTCAAAACGACCTCTAGATCCTTGTAGTCACTTTAGACTGAGTGCTTTAATAGAATCCAGAACATATATTATAATAGAAATAATTATACAAGCATTCATACATAGCATGAAAGGAAAGAGAACTCATATGAGCGAAAATTTCATTAAAACCATTGATATCCATGTCTATTTATATCAAGTAACCTCATTATATTCATTGATTCATTACAGAGTGTCACAGAGAGCAGACCATGCGGTCATGCATATCACTAGATGTATGTAACTAAGCTAACGAAAAAGAAAAAATACAACTCCATGCTTATTACATTCCTTCCTAAACACAAATATCCACTCATAGTAATTCTGCGGGGGCTTTTCTCACTCTCTAACCCACTATATCTCATACTTCTATATATATTTTACTCTGCAAGCACTTGTATTTATAATTCTCCTACACTACCAATTCGTCTTCCAATGTCCTCGATCGGTGCCAAGTGTTGAATGTGGTCCATCAAGCGTGATTCTCTAGGCTGAGCTTTCCACCTTACCTCATGATGTTCTTCTAGAATATTCCATTTGGTGCATGCCCTTTCTGGCTAGCCTATCGCCAAAGCTAGCATCTTATCCATGTGTAACCAATTGCACTTTTCACGTAATCTGCCCTCCGCACTCAAATTGAATAAGTCCCAAGCATCCTTTCGCATGTCATGTGTGCTATGTGATTCCCTAAGCCTTTCTCTAGCACGCTTTTGCATTGCACGCCTTTTCATAGCTTGGAACTCGCACGCCCACATGCCTTCATACTTGGTTAAGATTACAGGGTCCAACATCACCCTATACTACGCCTATTCTCCATCCTCAGAAACATTTCACTTGACCAAGATGCATGTTGTCCAGGGAACCAATGAATCATCTTACACTTTACAAAAAGAATAAGGAATGAAAGAATGTGAAAAAAGAATGAAGAATAGGAAAATCTTTCCATAGGTCTTCCTATAGCTTATTCCATACTCTGACCTCGCCCTATGCCTTTTGCATTTTAACCTTAACGTCATCATTGTATATAGGAAAACCCTCAGGTGTTCGTTTGTTGGTGGGGCGTACTAATTCCAACGCCATTTCTTTTTCTATTGTGTTCGTGTGGTGATTATAGTCACTAACGGGTACACTTCTCAAGTGGGATTCCCATTCCTTCCCATCATCACCCCATCCGGGTATTACATCTCTGCATACCGTTATTCATTTGTGTCTACCATGGGTTCTAGTTTTTAGCCTTGGCTTTGCCCTTTCCTTTCTTGTGTGCCCTAGTCGAGGTATTTTTATCACTCCTACCCTCTCCTTGTTATTTTGTTTTACTTCTTCCAATCCTCTGATCTCATATTCATGATACAACTCTTCTAAACCGTGCCCTAGTTTTTTGAACCCTAACTGGGATAAAATCTTCACAAGACAATGTTTCTTCACTCTCTCCATGCCCATGTAACCCCTTCTGGTTCACAAACTCAAACTAGCTGCTTCAATCTCACAGATCTTCCTTCACTCGATCAAATCTGAAAGCCCTAATTTATGGAACTTGCTTATATCTCAAACTCTTCTATTTTGCAAGGTAAAAATGAGAGTGCCCCGACCCTTTACTTATAGTTTTTCTCTTTTCTAAACATTAAATGCTACTTCACCTACCACTATACTTTGTTCATTTAATGTGGCTTTTTCAAACAAATCCCATCTTTAGTGCCTTCCCTTATGTGCCCAACCTACGCAAAACTCCTCCAACCTTTTGGCATGCAACCAATCCAACCTGACAGGAGACTCTTGCATGCACATAACCTGCGCCAAAGGCACTTCTTCTATCCTGATCCTTGCTCTCACCTACCTCATGTTGCTTTCAAATGTGCTTTCTCCTCCTTAGTACGTGGGATCTACAAGTAGATTTACCCAGCACCAACCATTCTTCCATCTTCCTCTTTATATACCTCTTTCAACCTGCTTTACTCAACAAGGATTTTCAACACAACTTCCTTGGTATTTTGATCATGTGCTTCTTCACCTTTCTCCACCCCACACTTAAAGCGATGTGCAGTCCTCTATGCACTTAAAAATTCTCCAAAAATAGTAACAAGGTTACCAGTGCCTAAGGCACAAAACAAAACAACAACGTGAAAGGGAAAATGCATAAAGGAAATTTCTAAACTAATTGGAAAAACTACCTTATTTACAAAAACCAAGAAGACTTATTTATAGTAGGGCTTCAACCTACTGCCATTGAAGTGTCTAGGCAACTTCGTCCCATCCAGTACTTGTAACTGGCATGCACCCGAATCAAGGATGTACGAGATTGTGTAAGGACCCAACCAATGGACTTTCAACTTCCCAGGATGGCGCAAAAACTTAGAATCATATAATAACACCATCTTCCCAACCTCAAACTTCTTATTTCTAATATGGCGATCATGCCAAGCCTTTTGCTTTGCCTTTTCCACTGTTTGGCTCCATCGGGAAGTGATCGTCTCTCATCTAGTTTCATTAGCTCATCAATTCTTTCTTCCAGTGCTTGTTCATCGGCTAACCCTCTTTACATACGCTATTCATGTAGAGAAGGCAACATAAATTCAACCGGTAAAATAGCTTCCATGCCAAACACCAATTGAAAAGGTGTGGCTTTGTTTAGTATTTTATACGTTGTCCTGTAAGCCCATAAATCTTGCTAATACCTTGTCATCCCAATCTTGTCTTCCGACATCACAAATCTTGGTCAAGGTATGACTCAGTATCTTGTTGAATGCTTCCATGGTTCCATTTTCTTGTGGGTGATAGGGCATAGTCTTGTGATGAGCTACCATGAACTCTGATAACAGGATCCTGATGGTCTCATTCAAGAAATGTGTACCTCTATCACTGGTCAAACTCAACGGACACCCATACCTCATGATAATGTTTTCCCATAAGAACCTTTTCGTTGTTGCTACCGTGTAATCTTTAGTTGGGGCTGCCTCTACCCACCTTGTGAGATAATCTGTGCAAGTGATGACATAACGTGACCCGAGTCCTATGCGTTGCCGGTGCAATAGGTCCTACAAAGTCTATCGCCCACTTTTCAAAAGGCTTTGTGCTAGGAATAGGGTGCAAAGGCATTTCATCTCTCCTTCCTAGTTTTCCAATGTGCTTGACAATGGTCACACACTTTACAATAATCTCTGCAATCCTTATACAAGGTTTCCCACCATAAACCTACCATTAATATCTTGCACATGGTGGCATCACCTACATAATGCCCACCCGCACTTCCTCTGTGTGCTTCCTCCATGATGGCCAGGCACTCATGCTCTAAGACACATCTGCGTAAAACTTCATCATGTCCCAATTTGTATAAGTCTCCACTGATTAACATGTAGGGCATGGCGCATATGGCCAACTGCTTCTTTTCCAATGTCTTCATTCCATCCGACGCCACACCTTCCTTTAAGAATACTGCAATCTCCTCTAAATCTGAGGGGAGCGCCACAACCTAAATAGTTACACATCTGGCATTGCTTCCTCAATACTCTACACATCCTCCCCTGAATCAATTCTTGATAGATGATCAGGTCCATAGTTGCTTTTTCCAGGTTTTACTACAACAGTGAATTCAAACTCTTAAAACAACAACACCCATCAACATATGTGTCCTTGTAGAATAGGATTGTTCACTAAATACTTCAATGCCATGTGGTTGGTGTAGAACACAAAGGGTGTTGCCAACAGATATTGCCTAAACTTGAAGAGCACGTAGATCATTGACAATGCCTCGTGCTCGGTTGTGGTATAATTTTTCTCTACTAGTGTCAGCTTCCTGCTTGCAAAATAGAGAGGATGATCAATAATCCCTTCACCTAGTTGTGCAAGCACTACTCCAATGGCAGTCCTTAAGGCATCTACATGAACATGAAAGGGCTTGTCCCAAGAGGGAAACCATAAAATAGGTGCGGTAATAAGCCTATCTTTTAATGTATCAAACACCCTCTGCTTTGCACCTCTCCCCAATGGAAGGCACTTTTATGTCTAAGCAGCTCCTCTAACGGTGTGGCGATCTTAGCATACTCCTTAATAAATTTTTTGTAATAGTCCACATGCCCAAGGAATCCGCGCACTGCACTCTGGCTAGTAGGCTCCCTTAACCCCATAATAATTGCAACTTTAGCGGGATCTACCAACAAGCCCTCCTTACATATGATATGCCCCAATAAAGTCCCAAAGGGTGTAGCAAACACACATTTCTTAATGTTGAGGGATATCCTCAACTGCCTACACCTCTCAAACATTAACCTCAAATTGTCACAATGGTCTTTAACCAGACCATATACTATCCAGTCATCCAAATAGACCTAAAGAAATTTATGGATGAAGTCTTGAATGCTTGCACCACTATGCACAAAAAGACAGCTAGCGCATTCTTCAACCCAAAGGGCATGACCGTATATGCAAAAATTCCCCACTCGGTGGCAAAAGTTGTCTTCTCCTAGTCTTCCTTTGCAATCTGGACTTGGTGGTACCTTGAAAATCCATCCGTAAAGGAATAGATTTCACGCCCAATGACTCCTAAAATTTCTTCAGTGAAGGGGGTCAGAAATGGATCAATGACACAAACTGCGTTCAATTCCCTATAATCCACACAAATTCTAATCCACCCATCCTTCTTGATGTTTATTACCATCGAGACTTATCCACTCTGATTCTTCCACTTGCCTCAATGATCCCAGAAGCTATCATTTTTTCTATCTCCTCCTTGACCTTTACACACAAGTTGGGATTCATTCGGTAGGGCCTTTTCCTAACTCAGGCGTGCACCGTCCTTCAGTTTTATCTTCATCTCCCCCAAGGAATGGTGAACGCCTTTGAGCTCATGATACCGCATGGAAATAAATCCTCAAATTCATGCAACAGATCAATGATTTTCGATACTTCCTTCTCTGTCCAGTAATCCCCAATAATAGCTTCCTTAGGTTCTTCTTCTGAACTGATGTTAACTTTCTTTGTCTTTAAAGGCTCATGGTAGGCACACACGTGAGCATCTGCATTGTCCACTACCTCACGCATCCCCACAGAATGGATAACATCCAAGCTTTCTGATTCCTCTCCATCAATCACATACACCAACTTTCCCTTTTCTTTTTCCAAACATGTGTGCTCAAGTTGTAACTCTTATGTTTCCTTTTCTTCTTCAAAATGCACCTCCAATCCTGGTTCACCTAGTAATTCCAACAACCTATCTTTCATCTTGGCACTATCTCCCATGGTAAGGTGCTTAATACCCTGCAAGGCCTTATCAACCAATGGCTTGGTACTCTGATATTCAAAGGTTTGAATAAGGTCAACCGTGAGTTCTTTCCAATTCCTTGTTTGGCGGCATGTCTTTGAATAAATGTATCATACACATGCACAACCCTGCAGTGTAGAATACAACTTTTACACCTAGAGAGATGGTGGCAAAGCTTCCGCACCTTCTCTCTAGACCCATTCGCACTCCTGGATATGGAAAGAGGTAGGCTCCTTCCCATGGTACTCCTTGATGATGGTGGGTACATTACTCCTGGAGAATCTGATAGAGAGAGCAATTCTTACCTCACGCCATTCTAAAAGGCTCTCTTGATGTGTGGCCCACCACCGAGTTGTTGTGCCAAGCAAGACATAACTTAACATCTCCCTCCATTCCTTCTCATCCTTCCACTGAGCTTCTACCTCCTACAGAAAGATCTCAAGGAAGGCTCCTCCTAAATACTTGGGTAGTTCTTTTCCTCCAAGGCGCCTAACCATGTGCACCTTTGTTACCTTGGTCACCGACCCTCTCAACTGTCATCCCATTAATTCGTAAGTTCCATGTGCCCAATTGTCACATGCCAGACTAGTGGTATCACTCACTGACTGAGCATATTCAAACTGGATAACCCCGTTAGTAGGGTGTATCATCTTAGGGTCTCTGATTGAGTGCACTTACATCTTGTTTAGAACTTCTTCTCCCAATAGTTTAATATAGGGTATCGACTTCCCATCAACCAAGGGTATAATGACTTGTTCCTCCTTGTTCTCAAAGCTGATGTACCCTTTGTTGAACCGAAGGTTTGCATTGTTTTTGTAACACCAAGGATGCCCAAGTAGTGCTAGGAAATTTTTTTCCTCGGCGAGCGCAAAGACTTCAAAGTCCCCAGAAACTTGGATCTCTAGATAGTAATATCTGCATCCTTCAAGACACCAATGGGCATTGCTTTAGTATTGTTTGCCATATACAACACATTCAAAGATGGTTATAATGTAGGTCTTCCCATTTGATGCCATGCATCCAAAGTCAGAACATTAACCTCCATGCCTGTGTCAATGAGGATATTGCAAAGGAGCCATCCATCTACAATTGCATTCAATGTAATCTCTTTGTCATAGTCAAGGCTGTGAGGGGAAGGTTCATGTGCAAGACATGTCTCTCACGCTCTTCTCCGACATGTGGTACCTTCTCTCTCAACCAGGATCCTAGCAAGGGAATGATATTATCCTGCCTTAGCATTTTACACACCTCCTTGACCTCATCCAGGTCATCCTTTTGTGCCTCGAGTCTCCTTCCTTGTTCATCCCTCCTAGATTGCTCCTTTAGACACTAGATCTCCCCTTGTAAGCTCCGAATAACATCCATGGTGTCCTGATATATATCCTTTTTATGCGTGGGGTTTGATACTTTCCATGAACAACCTCCTCCCTTGAAACCAGGGTTTTCTATCTTGGTAGCTCTCTTGCATGTACGGCTTCTGCCCTTGTTATTACCAAGACAGGCTCCAAACCTTCATCTGTGTTACAGAGGCATTCAACCGTATGTCTGCCTTCTTAATACTTGACCATTCTCAAATACTTCCGGTGCTTCTTGATTCATATGCTCAAATAATTCCAGGAACTCCTCATACTTATGCTTGTTTCCACACCATGAGCAACTGCGCAATGTGTCCTGGCACTCACACTTGTAATGTTTTGTAGATATATAGTTGAAACATGTTCCACACGGGAACTCATTCCTTCCTTCTCTATGGTTACCTCGACCACGGAATCCTCCTCAAAAACCTCTTCCATGCGCACCTCCATCTGCGCGCTCCTCATAATGGCATCATCATCCTTGGAACCACTGGCAACGCTGGTTTGGCGCACCCCATGATCAATGGCCTCATGGATCTGATCAATGAACCTACAGTCCTTAGTGTCATGGGTTGTAGAGGTGTAAATTTTACAATAACAAGATACATTATTCATGATCGTGTGATTCAACAAGGGACATCTACTTATATCATGGTCCCCATGACAAATTTCACAATCCACTGTCAAAGTGTGTACTGTCCTCTGGGGGCAATTATCCTTAACGTGTCCCTCTATTTCACAATCTATGCACCAAAAACCACTGTGAGTCTCATGGGCTATGTTCACAGATAATTTTTCCAACTGTTTTGCCATAGCTATAATCTAAGCCTTCAAGAACCAGGCTAACACCAAGATCAATACTACTACCAGCCTTGGTGCACAAGGTAGCTTCCATTCTTCGCTCGGAGTCCGTAAAATTTATATGATACAAGGCCCTTCTAAAAGGGGTGATCAATCCTCCAACAAACCATTGTGCATGCTGAGAGGGATGGATATCATATGATAATTTAGACAAGAGAGTTTTAAAGCGCACATCATACTCCCGCACACTCTCTGCCATTCCTTGCTAAATCTCCTTCAAAGCGCTGATGCTCTTCTGCTCGAACTCAGGGATGTGGAACTCTGCCAAGAATGCATTCTTTAAGGTAGTATAGTCCACCACTATTTGATGAGGGTCATACTTCCTATACCAGCTATGCATGCACCCTTGCAACGTGGTTACAAACTAACTAGCCTTCCGTTCTAGGGTTGTGACACCCTTCACGTGCCATAGCAGTTCACACTTGTGAACATGTTCCATAACATCCTCAATGCCCCATAATCTGGTAAATGCAAAGACATTTTAAAGAATAATTGAGGTGGTGGCTGGGGTCCCTGTCCTCCCGAGCCTGAGCCTTGATTCCCTCCATTGTTTCCTTCATCGCCTCGATCCACTAGGTCTTATGCCTCTAGAGCCACCGGATCCAGGCGGAACCACTTTGGGTCCAATAGGGCCTACGGGAGCTGTGCCAAATGCCCCCATGGTCCCACTTTGAACTATGCACCAATTTCTGTGATAGATATCTCTGCTACCACTACTTTGTCCTGCGCCACTCCCTGATGTGAGACCGAAAGCTTGTACACTCACTCCTTGTCCAAAGACCCCTCTAAATACTAGAATATGTGTAGCCATAGAAGAAGGGACTATAAAATTGTATCTCCTAGGTGTGGATCTGTCTCTTCCACCGATATCAACTGGGTCAATAACACTTCTTCCTAGTTCGGAAAACCAAGCGCTAGGGCTCGGTCACTAGGTGGGTTCAGATATGCGCCAATGAATCTCCTTTCTTCATGTGATGAACTCTCACCAGAAGCCGAAGGGGTCTCCCTCACGCACTTTCCAAGATGGGGTAGCACAAACTGCTTAGTTTCTATGTCCTCTATGTGAACCTCAACTCCTTCCCGCAATGTCTGTCTCCATAGATCCATCACACTAGCAACTTTGCGTTGTCTAGCAATCTCCCTTTCACGCACTTCACTATACTTGAGCCGTCTCTCTTCCCTCTCCTTCTCTGTCGTGATATCTGCCATCTTCCTCCACCCAAGTTCCCTTACCCAGCACTTAGAATGGTTTAGTTGACCATTGGGAAAGCCTCTAAACTCATGGTAACCATCAATATCTTCATAGCTAGGGAATAACTCTTAAAACGTTCCTCTAGGTTGTCACAGAAATTCAAACTCAAAAACCTCCAGACAAGAATAAGTGGAAATAGCATATTCTAGAGTGTAACTAGTCAGTAATCTTCTCCACAAATGATCTACAACATGGGTCCACGTCAGATCTGCATCCTGTAACCTTTGGTAGTCTTCTTCGGTCCATACATGCGATCCATAACACCAACTTGATCTAGATGCATAGGCTGAAATCCATTCATATAGTTCTACTAGGAAGCAGAAAAAGAAGGTCTCGTATAGATTATGGTAGAGGTTATCTTCTACCCATCTACGTGCATTCAACTCAAGTCGAGTGTTGTATCTCCGAGAAAATTCATCCTTCATGCTCTTGAACCATGATTCAATAATTTCCAATGTCAACTACTCTGTCATTACTTATTACAAAGATCATGATGTATGCTATATCCCACTACAACTTCAAAAATAGGTCCCGGAAACGGAACCAAGATGTAGTCATTTTTACTCCTATCACAAAAGGAAGGAACCCCATGCACGCTGGCCTATCACCTAGCAGAGGCGAGCGCTCACCCGAGGCACGCGTGGGTACTGAGTCTCTCTTTTATGTGAGTTTAGTGGGAAGCATCATCTATGATTAGTGTAAGAGTTCTTAGGAGGGAAGTTTAAGACAAACAAGAACCATAGGGCTCAGAACGACCTCTAGATCCTTGCAGTTGCTTGGACCGAGTTCTTTAACAGAATCCAGAACATATATTATAACAGAAAGAATTATACAAGAATTCATACATAACATGAAAGGAAAGAGAACTCATATGAGAGAAAAGTGCATTAAAACCATTGATATCCATGTCTATTTATATCAAGTAACCTCATTATATTCATTGATTCATTAGAAAGTGTCACAGAGAGAAGACCGCAGTCATGCATATCACTGGACGTATGTAACTAAGCTAACAGAAAAAGAAAAATTACAACTCCATGCTTAGTACATTCCTTCCTAAACACAAATATCCACTCATGATAATTACGCAAGGCTTTTCTCACTCTCTAACCCGCTATATCTCATACTTCTATATATCTTTTACTCCGCATGCACTTGTATTTATAATTATCCTACTTGCCAACTCACCTTCTAACGTCCTCAGATATCATGCTAAGTGTCGAATGTGGTCCATGTGAGCATGCTTCTCCAGGCCTGAGCTTTCCACTTTACCTCATGATGTTCTTCTAGAAGATTCCATCCGGGGCATGCTCTTTCCTAGGCCAGACCTATCGTCAGGCTGACATCTTATCCACGCACAACCGATCACACTTTTCACGTGTTTTCCCTGGGCGCTCAAATTGACTAAGTCCCGAGCCTCCTTTCATGCATCATGCGTGCTATGTGCTTCCCTAAGCCTTTCTCTCACGTGCTTTTGCCTTGTGCACCTTTTCATAACTGGGACCCTATGTGCCCACGTGCCTTCATACTTGGTTAAGATTACGGGGTCCAACAAGATGATAATCTTGGAAAGGTTGTTGAATTTAGCTTTAAAGCTGACAATTACATTTTCTTGAAAGTTTCTAAAGCCTTTTCAATGAATCCATTTTGTGCATATCTTGTAATCAATTCTATCCATGAGAACACATCTCTTTGAGGCATTTTGTCAAATAGTTCATGTGCTTTGTCTATGCTTCCACATTTTGCATACATGTCTACTAGGGAAGTTACAACTACAACATCTGGAAAAATTCCTCTATCCTTTATGATTTTATGGATGTCCATACCTTGTTCCAAATCTCCCATTTTGGCATAAGGTGGGAGTACGTTGGAAAATGTAAATTGGGGTTAGAGACACTGTTTGTTGCATATAGTGAAAGCATAGAAAAGAGAGGAATTTGCTATTCTTAATATCAATATTTTGTATACCATCACCTATTTGGAAATTGCAACTTGGCATTATTGACTTATAAGTTTAGAGTGTATGCAACAATGTTGAAATCATTATGCAATATGTAATGGTGCATGTTAAAAAACCCAAATGTATTGAATGTGATAAATTGGGAGGTATAGAGTAATGTTTGGTATATTTGAGAAAGTTGTTGCTTACACTAGAGACTGATACGTCAATTGTTTAATGTTACAGTTCCATTTAGTTCATGGTATGAAAAATATCGATATTGAGTATACTATTGTATATTTTTAGGTGCAGTTATCAGAGTTAGATTAAAAAGCACATTGTCGAAGAGTTTTCAATCACTATTACCTTTACATTGACAATTACATGACCAAATTGACATAGTTTTGAAGGTTAGTGCTCTCACATGACATAGTTTATTGCATTTGAGTCTTACAAAACAAAATATGGGTTTGTATTTCATTTCATGATTTACATTAGATATTCTCTAACATAAATAAAGTCATTCTCTAACATAGTATTCCAAGTATAAAAAAGTCTAGTGATGTGACAATTGCAATCCTGATAATCATGATATCATCACAATCACATTCACATTTACAACATTGGATGAAAATATACCTTTAATTATTGTTTGATATATATATATATATATATATATATATATATATATATATATATGCCTTGTTCTAAACATCTTATATAGGCACATATGATCTGATTAAGATTCATTTGTATTGAATCTAATGTATTACGGTGATTACAAATGGAAAATACAAAAGCATGTGGTATTGATTGTTGGTCAAAACTGATGGTAATAAGATGTAACCATACAAAGTTAATTTTTATTTGTATTTTTATTGCAAGGTTTGCATGTTGTAAATGATTATGTGTTATTTTGTATATGTAGAACTTCTCGTGTTTTTTGTTTTCATTTTTCATAGATTACATTACTTTGTCTCATCTCATTTCTTCTTCCTTTATTTTTTTCTAGGTCATCTTGTTTCTTCTTGCTCCATTGGGTGTGGAGTGGCTTCAATGCAAGAAAGTAAGATGATTTTGACCTCCATTATTGGTTGTATATTAGTTTTTATCTCTCCATATATATTCCTTAACTCATTATGCTTGAATCTGAAAAATTTCTTTTAAGTAAATGTCTTGAATCTGAAAAATGTCTTAAATCTGAAAAATACCCTACTGCCTTCATCTCCTAAGCCAATTTCTCCAACTTTACATAGCTCTCTTGTGTTTGAGGATGTATGTTTCCTACATAGAAATCACGTACCATTTTTGGCCTTGATCCAACTACATCAACGATATTTTTATTCCTCTATCTTTCATCAATCTCCTTAGCATTTGAACCTCACCACACCTACCCACTTTTGCATAGATGTTTGAGAGAAGAACATAAGTTGCAGCATGACTAAAGTGTTATGTTCCAAAGCCCCCATTTTGGCACAGGAAGGTAGGATTCTAGAAAAGGTTGTTGAATTTGGATTTAAATATGCTAATTTCATTTTCTTAAAAGTTTCTAAATCCTTTTTAACATAACCATTTTGTGCATAGCATGCAATCAATTTCGTCCACACAAACACATCTCTTCTCATCATTCAGTCAAACAATTCACTTTTTGTGTATATGCTTACACATTTTGTATGCATGTCTACTAGGGAAGTTACAACCACAACATCCAACAAACTTCCTCTATCCTTTATACTTTTGTGGATGTCCATACCCTGTTCCAAAGCCCTCATTTCGCATAGGAAAGTAGGATGATATAAAAGGTTGTGGAATTTGGATATAAATATTCCAATTACATTTTCTTGATGTTTCTAAAGAATTTTTCAACATATCCATTTTCTGCATAGCATGCCATCAATTTCGTCCACGTGAACACATCTCTTCTCAACATTCTGTCAAATAATTCACTTGCCTTGTTTATGATTCCACATTTTACATGCATGTCTATCAAATCAGTTGCAACCAAAACATCTCAAAATTCCTTTATCCTTTATGTTTTATGGATATCCATACCTTGTTCCAAAGCCCCCATTTTAGCACGGGCAAGTAGAATGTTGACAAAGGTTGTGGAATTTTACTTTAAATCTTCCAATTGTATTTACATGAAAGTTTCTAAAGATTTTGTAGCAAATCCATTTTTTCATACCCTACAATCAATGTTGTACGTGCAAACAAATTTGTAGACACAAAATCATGCACTTGGGTACATTTCTAGGTCCTAAACACATATTAGCATTCATATGATTCCTAAGCAAGAAAACTAGTAATTGACGATTGTCTTTGGCCTCTTTTCTGTGTTTCTTATTTTCTATTTGGTCTTACACACCTACATCCCAATCAATAGTTTACTTGTTTATCTTTTATGGTTCTAGACACCGCGCCCAACCAAGACAAGATTTCCCATGTGCCTTTGTCCCCTTTGGGTGACCCACACCCTTTCTTACCTTACTCGCTCCTTTTTGGTCTCTTTTATCTTTTGGGCATATTTTTCACTCATGGGTTGGCCTTTCAAAACATTTTCAATTACGAAATTCAAACAAGGGAATCATATAAATACATAGTTATGGGTGCAAAATCAAGGAACAAACTCTAAGGATTATTACTATTGTAGCCATACTAAACTAACTATACTAATTGCATGAAACTAACACCAAGTAGCTTCAAAGGAAAGTTAATCTACTAAGGAAATCAAGATAAGAGCTTAAAGGAAAAAACTATTCTATTGCATAAACATGAATTAAATCCCTAATTATAACCATTCCTACTCTTTTATGTATGAATAATCTAAACATGATCCTCTTTAGATCATGAGAAATCAAATTTGTGTGTTGATCTCCAAAGAGAGGGAAGGATCACACCAAGAAATGGCTATAAGGCCATTATTAGATCTTCCTTTCTACTCAATAATGGTAGAATGGATGCAAAGATGAAGTAGCTATTCCAAAACAATGGAGAATGCTCTTATCAATATGCCTATAATTTCCATTATTCAAAGTGTGGCGTGGTGTGCAAGGGGAATACTAGGTTTATTATATATTGGAGAAGAATGAATCCTAGTGCATGTGGGATAAATGATAAAGTGTAATTAGAATAATTAAGATTGATTAGAAGAATTAACAAGTGATTAGAAACTCATGGGAGTTGGGGTGCTTTAATTAATCAAATAGGATTAATTAATAGGATAGGATAAGCTTAGAAATCCATTAGAGATGATTTGGAGGAAATAGGAAGATTTTGAATGCACGGAATGGGGTTTTTAACCAACAAGAAGATTTATTAATTAAATACAAGGGTAAATAGTCTTAACTAACTAATAATAGATAATTATTCAATCAAAAGAGGATTATAACTAACGAAGTGTCATTAATTGGAATCCGGAGTGAATTAAAATCTAGTTAATTAACGAAGTTTCATTAATTGATCGAAATGGTGGGAAACGTTAGTTAATTAGCGGGAAATCAATAATTATTACGAAAACGATGGGAGAGAGGGTAATTAGTACAAATTTAGTAGTAAAAATCCGTAGATGGATTTTAGGTGTCTAAATTTTCCCATCTTTGGGGTGACGTAATCGACGTCACTTCAAAGATAGTATATAGTTATAAACAAGTATTTTGAATGGAATGGAAGAAACATTAGTAAGATGAAGGATTCTCCCTCGAATGTCGATGGGGTTATGAAAGAGGTTGATTGTTGATCGAAAAGATGAATGAAATGGATATAAGAAATAAGGAGGGGAGGGGGGATGAATATAATCCTTATTTCCCCATGTGATTTGGAAGAACAGTATGGTAGAAGAAAATGATAATGAAAAAGAAATGGAGATGAAGAGAATGGCAATGGATTTCATCTAACTAACTCAAGAACAACTTTATTTCATCAATTTGCTCATGATTTATGTCATCGGTCTTCATTATATATATAAACATACAAAAAAAGTGTAAAACAACATGAAAAGCCATAATACTAAATTTTTTTCATTGCTTAAACACTAATTCAATGTAACATATATGAAGTAATGAAGTACAAGAAAGTAAACAAGCAGACCAATAAGGAAACAAACACAAACAAATGTACTCAAATAAACAACATTTAAGAGAGTTGAACTAGTGTTTTTGTTATCGAGCTTTAGTTCCCACATGTTCAAGTTAACGACAAGGGTTAAAAATGGCACCCCAAGCAAGGATACATGTAAGGTGAATAAATGGAGGACGTAAAAGTCCCATGAAAAAGAAACATTGCACTATAAAACTGCCCCAAGAAAATTGTTTGTCAAGGGAGGATAGACATAGCATAGCAAGAAAACGACTTTGTTAATGGAGGTTGATCAAAATGATCTCTGAAATCGCTTGCAGAACAAGTGAGAACCAAAGAAAGACATTTTGTAGGAAAATTTTCAATGTTTGAGGATATTATGTCCAGTAAATGATTCAGATGTGTGAATGCTTTTTACCAATTTTTGATAGAATTTTTAATTTTTACCAATTTTTTTGAATTTTACCATTTTTTTGGATTTTTTAATGATTTTTGATGATTTTTAATTTTATTATTATTATTTTTGAAATATTTGAATTTCTAGATTTTTTTGAAAATTTGGGAAGAATGTTATATAGAATAATGACGAGGCACGTAAGGCATTGGAAAAAATCCCAGGAAGCAAAAATATGCCCCATGTAGAAGAAAAGGTCATTGGGAAGAAAGAAATATGCCCCAACATAGCAAAAATGCTAGAACAATGACCATTTAACAAAAATAATCATCGCGACAAAACACAAGCACATGGCGGGAAGAATATAGAAGAATCGCATTGGTTATCTAGCCATGAGAAGGTGAGAAAAATGAAGAATTAGGTCAAAATGACTATAAATAGCAGGTTGGGAGGGTAAAATCCATCACGACCAGTTATTGTTATTAGACCCTATTAAGATTTGATGATATTTTTCTCTAACCTTGAAAATAAATGGCCCGAGTTCAAATCCATAGACATCATGCGGACAAAGTATGAGAGTATGTGAGGCTTCCTTCGGACAGTCCATTGGTACATAAAACAAAAATAATAATTTTTGAGTGCATTTAATGCTTGTTTTAGGTAGGGAATTTTTAGGATGATCTTGCAAAAAAATTTGGATGCATTAGCGTCGAAAGGTTGCAGTCTTGCTAGCGAAAGGGTGCACACTAGTGTAAAAACTAGTGCACTACTGTTAAACTAGGTTTTACATCAAATGGGGCTCACACTAGTGTAAAATTGGGTGAATTAGCCTTAAAAGGAATGCATTAGCATAGGCTTGCGCTAGTGCAAAAAGGATTGTGCGAGTTCAGATCTAGGGCCTTAGAAAATATTTAGAGAAAATTGGAAGATTTTTAACAGAATTTATGGATGAATAGAAGAATGTAGAAGAAATTAGAACACCTTAGGAAGATGTTATGAGAAGAAATGATGTTAATCAAGTGTCTTGTGTAATCTTGCAGGTGATATTACGCAACTTGGAGGTACGTGAGTGGCATGGGCGCCTTTGAGTCTATGAGCATACTTTCTCACAATGAGAGCATATTTTCTTGACTGTGACATTGGAGGCTATAGGCATTGCTTACATTGCATAGATGCCTCTCATTACTCTGGACCACACCCTCCCGATCGCCTTAGTAGAGAGATGGCGAAGCGAGAGTCATACCTTTAAACTATCGATATGTGAGATGACCGTGACTCGGAGGATGTATACTAGATCCTAAGAGTTCGATTCGGGAAGCTTAGTGACATATGATGGTGATTGTACTTGGATCTTAGATTGTATTTGGGACATGTTTTTACGACGGGACATACCCCAATAGGGTATGATAGTACATTTATTTAGATACTTTGAGGATCTATGGATTTCTTGAATACTTGTATACCGATGGATCTTGTCAACCGATACTTGATTCATGAAAAGACTCACACGCACTTCCCACTTGGTTTGACAATAGCAGTACACATCTTTGATGGATGGAGAGGTCTTCTACTAGGGTCAATGTATATTGGCCCACTTGTACTGGGACCTGCACTTGGTCACATATAGAGGGATGAGGAGTGTGAGCCACTGTGACTTTTGATATAGATTTGGTCATGGAAGCACATAGCTATTAGGTGACCACATAGAGTACTCCAAGATAAGGCTCCGGATGAGCCATCTTGTATGAGATGGGAGGTAGTGGGAGAGGATTTCCACTCATACATGGTCGATACTACATTTTATAGAAATGCTTTTGATGATTTGTAGCTCCATATGGTTACTTGGAAATTGTACGCACCCAAAATTACATGTGTAACATTGTCGCAAAATGGTTACAAAAGTCCCCAATGATGATTCACATCCTTTCAGAAAGTGTTTGAGCTCCAAAACCCATCTACATTGTATATTTTTAGCTTAGAAATTCTTACATAGCTTTTCCACTCTTTTTCTATCTTTCCGCTTCATCCTATGCTTGTTTTGTCCTTTAGTGCTAGGACCACTGCCTACACAGGGGGTGGCGGTCCTAGGTGATTTTTACATATTCCATCATGCATGTTTTCAAATGTGATGATTCACTTAACTTTACTTTTAGGATGCATTTGTGAACCGATTTATCTAAAAATATTTTTTATTGCTTGGTTCTCCTTCCCTCTTCTATTTTTCATGTGCTCTAGTTAGTTGGAACTGCCTCTTCTTACCTTGTGAATGAAGGCACATCCCAACCCCAATTCCTATATATTCCATGCTTGTATTCAATAAAAAGGGCCTAAGATTTTTGCGTATCTTTCATAGTATTGCTACCATAATCATGCTAAGAATTGCATGGCCAAGCTTAGATCTCTTATGTTATCTCTCTTCTACTTGCATTGTAACTGGATTTGCCTTGAAGTTGTCATTGTTCAAGCGTCTTCTTTGGCTACTCTTGTTTGCATTCCTAATTCTTTGGACTCATATGAACACACAAAGAAAGAAAGGAACAAACTAAGGGGACAAACATAGATACAATTGGATTTGCCAAAGCTCTTGTTTATCCAGGTTGGAATTACTTGTTTATTTGCTTCATTTGCCAAATTGTCAATTTTGAATCATTAGTTTCAATTACGTATCAAATAGTATAGTAAAATCCTTCATTTCAATTGATTAGGAAATTACAAGTAGATTAAATCCTTAGAAATTTTTCTCTTTGACATTACCGAGGAAGTGTGGGGAACAATAGCTCTTTTAGGGTCATGATTTGTTCTTCACCTCTGAGGTAGGGTTTGAAGGGTTTTGATTAGATTAGGTTATTTTTTTAGATTTAGATTCACATATTTGCACAAGTAACCAGCTACATCCAGCTGATTACTTGTCTTTAGTTTGTTTATTAGATTAGAATGCATTGCTTAAAAACTAGAAAAGATAAAAAAACATTTACTTTTATTAGATTAGTTTGCTTTCATTGTTTTTCTTTGATATATTGTGAAAATGCCAAAAACATAGATTAGATTTCCTTTTATAGTTAGTTTTTTTATCAGGATCATTTCAATTTCATTCTGTATGACCATCAACGGCCCACAACAAGAAAATACATACGGTTGTGATCCTTTGGTCCCATAACCCAACGGGCTAGAGTTGATAACAAGATATTGATACAAGTTTATGTTTGACATTATTACACACACTTGCTACATTCTCTAAGAAAATAGAACAACTAAACATGCTAAACATCATTGCTAATCAAGCCTACGATTATTGGACTGCTCTTGGCAACAAGGTTTGATTACACACATGACCATAATAGGACCACAACCTCCACGAGTTTTCAGTTGTGATCCTCAGGTCCCGCAACCCAATGGGCCTGCTAACCAATTAGATATCGACATTGGTTTGTGTGCATCAATATTTAGATCATCACCACTTCCACCTGATATCATTGCACAACTTTCATTATTGAACATAGTAGTTGATCAGGCTAAGACCTTCTGGACTAGACTAGAGAATTGTCCATAGTCCCTGCGGTTTCATTATGCCTCTCGTTCTTACTTTTATGACCTTATTTGGAAATCTATACGAGGCGCCCACGGGTCAATTTCTGCATGTTCAATAACCGATTAATAGAATCTCGAGAAAAGCTCAATATTGACTGGAGTCTCCGAGAAGCTATCATATGAGATCAATCAATCATGCTACTTCAGGTTAGGATAGCATTATTTTCCTTAGATTTGCAAATCTTGTTATTACATGTCAAAGATATAAGGCTGCCTCATTAGATTATCCATCACCACCACACACACACACACATCTGTTTCTATTCTACACTGACTTTCTCGGCATGACCTCGGGAATTTAGATGTGAAGAAGGTCACGTGTTGATTTTCTTTCATACATGTTAGTGTCCATTTTGATCCTCTATGATTTTTCCCTAATTTTCCTTTCACTCTGCATTTCTGAAAAATGTTTTCTACAGTTTTAATGGGTGAAATGAAGTTGTTGCCTTTGTTCCCATGCCTTAGTCCATTTGAAAATCATTTGACATGCCCCATTTTGCAAGAATACTCAAGCTTGCACCGTGTTGCCCTAATTTTTCAAATCTGTACTTGCTCAAAAATGTTTTTCTTCAAACTTGGTGGTCTGCAAAATTTTCTCTAGATTGAATGCTTTCAAAAGCTCATAAACTTATTATTTTGCCCCATTTTGAAGGAAAAATCCATGCATGCCTTGTTTGTGCCCTAATTTTTCAAAATCATGTGGCTATGCCGTGTTTTCCCTTTTGCCCAATCATGAAAAATCAAAATTGACCGATTCATACTTGTATGTATTCAAAAATCCAATCCCAAGGTCGAGAAATGCTCGGAAATCATGTTTCATCTTATTCTATTTCAAAAAAATTCCATCCTTGGTGAAAAAATTGGGTTCTGGGCACAACTGGAAAAACTCTATGTTTTTTACGGTCAAACGGGCGTATTTTAGCCATCAAATTATTCTTGAGAATTCAGAGGGTACATGGTGGCATATAATTAGCTGAGGAGAAGCGAGGAAGTGTTATAACTTATCATTTTTGCCTTTTTGGTGAATGGGGCATTTTCGGCCCAAGGCTCCACTTTTTCCAATTTTGCCTACGTGGCATGTTTTGATTGGCTGAGGGATGGCGGGTGGTTGGATTCCCTTAGAGTTTTTAGACTTTATTTTACAAAAATTTAAAGTCACAAAATGGCCCGAAACCCCACAACCAATCAAGGGTGGACACGTGTCCTAAAAATCAAAAAGGGAGGAGCGGGCTGATGGGGGACTTAGATTTTTTTAGCTCTATTTTCCTAAAGTTTCAAAATTAGTTTCATCCTGCTCCAATCAGAGGAGGACACGTGGCATCAATTTTGGGTAGAGGGGATGCGGATGGTGGAGGTTTTTGAAGTTTTTTGTCTTTGGAGGAAGAAAAGGTTAAAGTGAAATTTTGAAGCGTGGCCCCGTGGCCAATCACAAGTGGACACGTGGCCTTAAAAAACCAAAAATGGAGAAGCGGGCTGATGGAAAACTTAATGATTTTTTAGCTTTGTTTTCTAAAGTTAAAAAATGGGATGCATCTCTGCTCCAATCAGCAATGGACACGTGGCGGTTAGAGCGGGTCGGCGGGCCGGCGGATGTAAGAGGAAAATTTTCCCTTTTGAAAAAAAGACTCAGTGTGGAAATTTGAAGCGCTGGCCCGTGAACAAATCAAAAGGAGACACATGGCAAGGAGGAATCGGAGGCGCGGGCCTGCGGAAGAAAAATTGAAAATTTTCCCTTGGTGAAAAAAGGGGTCAAAACATGAAATAAGCCCGTAGTTTTTAGCGATAGAGAGCATGACACGTGGCAAGGGAGAAATCGGGTGTGCGGGCTCACAAGGCAAAAAGTGAAATTTTTTCAAATTTCCAAAAAAGGTCAAAATGCGCAAAATTGAAGTGCGATCCCAATGGGACCCACCCTGTGCCATGTGTCATCACCAAAATTCAAGGGCGTAGGGGCGAAGAAAAAGGTCAAATTTTTCCATTTTTCCAAAAATGCCAAAAAGTCAAAAAATGAGCCCGAATTCATTCCCAATCATATTTTAACACGTGGAGGGCCTAGATTGAAGGAGAAGGAGTAGATCAAGAGTAACTATACGTACCCAAAATTGTAAGGTAATTCATTGCCAGAACAACGTAACACGTGCCCCAATGATGATACAGGTCTCCTCGCAAGGTGTTCAGGATCCGGAAAAGATCCCCAAGTGTGCGTTAAGATCCTACATGCCTCACTTAGCCCCTGCGTGATTTTTTGTTCTCTTTTCCCCTCTTTTCTTTTCGTTTTTCTCTTCAGTTATGAAACCGCCACCCTGACTGGGCGGCAGTCTCATGACCGCCGCCCAAACAAGGCGGCCAGTCCTCAGAATCGCTTCCTGCTCAGTGGCGGCGGTCCTTCACGCATTTTCCAGAATGTTATTTTTAATGCGAATCACATAAATTTCAATGTTTACCAGCTTTTTTCACCGCCTTTGGCTTGAATTAATGATTCTGGTTCCATGGAATAGTGTTTTGGCATTGTTTATGGTTTAAGAGATCAATTTGGTTTTTACCTTTGGGTAAATGCAAATGCTATAAATAGTTGGCTTGTGCTCAAGCAAATGGCCCCTCAAAATGAGGAAGATACACACAATGCACACGAGGAGATAGAAGAGGGTGATGAAGATAAGGAACAGGGGAAGATTTAGGCACTATAGGAGGTGAGGCTAACAATGTGTGTAGTTTAACATTTCACAAGAAACTCCAAAGGGGAAGCAAACTGGAGGAAGGAAATAATGAGAACCTCTTCAAGCACCCCAGATGTCTTATATTAATGATCCCTTAAAGCTATTAAGGTCCATATTTCAAATCATGGTGTCAACTAAGGATATTTTTTCTGGGAGATGAGAAATGAAGCTTGGGCCCTATCATGAACCAAGAAGTTTTTGCATGGAGTATGCAAACACACATGTGGAGGAACCATAATTTGAAGAAAGTAAAGAATTATGCTCTAGGAAGTGGTTGAAGAATGGGCCAAGTAAATTTTTCCTTGTCATTAATCCAACGGAGTTGTCTAACGAAAAATCCCGAAATGCTCTTAATAAGATGGTTGTCAATGTTGTAAGAAGAAACATAGACAAAGGGGCATGCAATTAGGAATATATAGGGATAGAAGAATCAAAAAGAGAAAGAAATTAAGAATCTCACGGAGGACTTAAGGGATGAAAATAAGAGAACGAGTGATGCTTCGACAAAGAATTTGATATGATTTCTAGCATCAT
Organism: Taxus wallichiana var. yunnanensis; assembly: GCA_018340775.1. Classification (NCBI taxonomy): domain Eukaryota; kingdom Viridiplantae; phylum Streptophyta; class Pinopsida; order Cupressales; family Taxaceae; genus Taxus; species Taxus wallichiana. The sequence goes on along the minus strand of CM031234.1, from coordinate 593,736,576 downwards.
GTGTGCATGCCCGAGTTGGTTGGATAAGCTCAACTAGATTATTCCACAAAGTTGGAGTAATTGGAGGATTTGGTGAAGATGATGTTTATGGAGAGAAATAATGGACCAGGGTTGACAATAGAAGAATTGGTTGAAAGAAAGAAAAATAATAAGGAATAAGTTGAAAAGAAGATAGAATAATATGAAGCGTTTATTGTGGAGGTCAAGGAGGCCGCTAAGAAGGCACAAACAAGCATTTGACAATTTCCAATATTTTGATCGATCATTAGTGCACACACTTGTAAATGAAGAGGTGGAGTTAAAAAGAGCTAGGCCAAAATGAAGTATAACAAGTCGAGCATGAACATGTTATGGGAAAGGTCATAGAGAAGAGAGAACTAATTAAATCTATGATGGATACTCTTGCGAGAAAGGTTTAAGGAAATCCAACCGATGGTATTGCATAATATGGATGCTTTAGAGGTGTGACCACAGACTTGGATGTGGTAATGAAGGAATTGAAGGAGAATACGATGAGTTCGCCCTTGAGCAAGTGATAGGTATTGTTGAAGCGAGCTAGAAAAGGATGACAAGGAGCTCACGGGTTGAAAGGAGCTAGAGAATGTATTAAATAGGGAGTTCAAGAGATTCTTCAACCACCTACGGCCTAAGTTTTGAGTGCGTGTGCATATTCTTGGATTGATTCCTTAGGTGAAGGAATGTGTTCTTTATTATGTGGATTCATCATTATTTCATTCAATATTTCTAGGAGCATTCTTTGTTTCATATTTCAAGGGATGGATAATACTCCTAGTGTGGGGTAATGTACGTAAGAAGAAATGGCTAAGTTTATCCTTGCGCGGAGGTTAAAGACCACGTGCGGGAAGTTACACGTAGACAATATGGAGATATGTAGAGTTTAGAAGGAATGCATGGAAGCATGTGCATGAATAAGGAACAAAGACATGTGAATGCACGAAGGTACATGTAATATAGAGGAAGAGGTTAGCGCATAATGGTTTGCACATATGTACATAAAGTTGAGGAGTTATCAATTTTCAGGGAAAGGCTAAAAATAGGAAATAAATAAATATGGCGTTAGATGTAAGTAAATTCTAGAAATAGGCGAAGAAAGAGGTAAAGGAACATGTAATAAGGTGATCTACTTATAGGAATTAAATCATGTTAAAACCAAGCTATTTATAGTTAGAACTAAAGATAAAGAAGAATTGTAAAAGCATGCAATTTATGTTTAATACATCTATTAATATGAAAAATGCATGAAAACGGTGAAGGGAAATTCCCCACCGTGTATAAATAGATGTTTTTTTCATTGTAAAAAAGAATGACATGTAGGAGAGCTTTCGATTATATTGTATACGAGTGTATGTGATGATGTAAGTGCATATGAGCTATTATTATGTATGCGTGCATAGGCTCAACACATGGATGTAATTGAACTATAGATGTGATCACCATTATTTTGTAATCAATTATGTTATGATGGACAATTGTGTGTGGATTACAAATGTTAGTGTATTTGAGTATGGTGTTATGGAAATCCAAATCTTATTAATCATTTTCTATGTTGAATGACTTCATTATTATATGTGTTTCCATTATTTTCTATGTTTTATCTTCATTTATATTATGTTTTAATGGTTATGATGATCATGTATGTTATAACCATGTCACCACATTCGATAAGTAAATAATGAGGGACACGGTGGTTGTGCACACTTCGGTGAGCGTTCAAACTTTTACGGATGAAGTGCCAACATGCCCAACTAAGCATTAAAAAATAAAATACTACAATAACTTCCATTATGAAACCACTTATTTGGTTTACGGATCATGATATATTAGGTTTTATGGGTTATTGCGAAGCAAACCAATTATCTAATGTGTGATTAATTTTTTACTAAGCATTTTTAGAGTAATAGAAGAAATTCCAAGATTAATCGAAGAAGTATGTCGATTGGATAGAAAGGCATGCATTTCAAGACTAAAATTTAACAAATTACTCTTTATTTTTTTGTAAATAAAGAAGAAGAAAGGGGAAGGATAGAAAGTAGATGGGATTTAGGATGTTGTCTTCTCTTAATACTTGGAATCCACAAAAAATGATCTCCTAGTACAAGTAAAATCTATAAAAAGATCTCATAAACAAATAGGTGTAATAGATGTCTGAATTTACAACTCTCGAATCTAATCCAACATAAGCATTTTGGGAACTCAAAGAAAATATATTATTCATAAAGAATATTCCATCAAAAATAAATTTATAATTTTGAGAAGGTAAAGAAAAGAGTTCAACGAGTTTGATGCGGGCGATGAGCCATAATAACAAATAATAAACTATTCAATTCAAGGCTAATAATAATACTTAAACGAACAAGGTAGAATTCACATATTATATTTGCATTAAATGAAATTATATTATATTAGCTCAATTTTTAGAAACAAATACAACATATTCTTTCATTTTGGTAAAGAGAATGTCATGTTAACTGATTTTTGCTATGGAATTTTAAACATTTTAAAAATATATTGCATATCTAGAGCCTCCATGCAAAACCAAAAACCACTCTCATATCTCTTAGAAAATTATCAATGGACTTATAAATAATGGGACAAGAATACCCAAAAGAAAATATCTATGTTGTTCGAAAGATAATTGAATTTTGAATTTTAAATCTTAATAGATGACACATGGATGAAAGATAGGTTCAAGTTCAAAGATCAAGAATATAATGCTCCCAAGACTGACCAATGGAAAGTATTTGTTTTACTATCAATAGCATATGACGAGTTAACGAAATGTTAATGGGTTGAGTCAATAGGGGCGAACATGACTATTTACCCTTAGCGAGGGATCAAATTTGAAGGGCTAGTTAAAATTTTATTGTGAAGGGTACAAATTCAACTATATTTTCATGATGAAAACTCAGTATACATATTTATACTTCATATGACATGAGTAAATCCAATACATACATCCTAAAATTTAAGAACATTTTTTTAAAATTTAAGTGATTATATAAAAGCACAAAATACTTTAATTCATAATGTTATGGATACAAACAAGTAAATGATACATTATACATTAAGTTCAAACCCCTTTCAAACATCTCAAGTGTCTTCCATACCAAGAGAGTTAATAATAAATATATAAGTTCATATCACACATGTTAAAAAGAGTAACTTCACCTAAAATGCAACAAATTATAGTTTTATTACGCTTTCTAATCATTGTTAACTAGACCAAGTTAACCATATAGAAAATGTAATTGATTAACAAAAATTGAATTATTTATAGACAAATAGTAATCCTAGTTAATCTAATTAGGAGGACTAAACCGTTGTATAAATGCATTAAATAACATAAAGTAGATGCAAATAAACATGCTAAGTAAAATGAAACCCTAGACGTGCGAGAGAGTAGAGAGAAATGTCTTAGGCTGATTATTGTAGCTGGTCACACAATGTCACATGTCTAAGAATAAAATATGGAAGTGTAGACAAACGCTTAGGGACCTATGAACGGGTAGATCTGGAAGGTCCGAGGTGATTGGGATGCTTGGGAGTGTACTGGGGCACCCCAGGGTGCCCTAGTCTGCAATCTGGGCACTCTGATCATTGTAAATGCTCAAAACCTGCAATTGGTATGGTCATAAGTTGGTTCCAAACCTTCCTTGTTTGTCACGTTGGATATGTTGAATGAGCTAGAAAATGACTTGTAATGTAAAGAGAAGTATCAAACCCTAGAAAAATAAAATATGCATATGAATGGGTCCGACTGACCTCAACTTGCCAAACTTGTGGTCTTATCATTGAGCGTTGCACTACATTTCGGACCCATATGTAGTTATGGTGTGTGTACATGTCGTGCCCTAGGCACTCTCATGTCAGTCACACTTTGTGAAGTCTTAGAACAATAGTAACTATAGAAAATGTAAATAACATGTGTGCATAGAATAAAATAGAATCCCTCCTCCTATACGGTGTGTGCGATGTTGATTTCCTAGCCTTGATGCATGACACTATGTGGATGCAAGTGATGGAATGGATGCAACTCTAGGTGGAGTGATAGTAGTGTGTGACGATATGACTAGGACCCTCATTATGGTTTTATAACTTAATATTTATAGAGCTCTCAATCTTAATTTCATAATTAATCCCGACAAGGCCGACTAAGAAAAGCATAAAGAAAACAAATGGTTAGAAAGGCCCCTGAAGAGAAAAAGGATGTGCATAGATCGGGGCACCCAGTGGGACCAGGGCGCCTTGGGCACCCTAATTTTGGGTGAGAATGACGAGGCAATTACAAAATGGGTGGATAAGTACATTAAAATATACGGGAATGAAAAAATAAAATATAAAATAAAGATGGCCAAAGGGTGGATTAATCAAGTACTTTATCCACTTGAAAACCTTCTAAATAGTAGTATAAGACCGGGCTAAATTTTGTGTAAAGTGCATAATTTTTTTCTATAGTAATTACTATAGTGAATAATCACGATCAAAATCTAAAACCCAAGTGTACATATGTGTTCAAACTCTTCAAAATATACTCACAAACATTGAAAACATTATGGTTTCTGAAAAGTGCAAACATTATGTGTATTTAGATTCATACGCCCACTCTCATGACTTCATGTTACTATTGATCTTTTGTTATTACTATGGGGAGTCTTATGCACCCTTTTAGGAGGGTAGTTGTGGATGCTATTATCCTTTTTCAATATATTTGCAAGTTTGTTTTTAATATTCTCTTTTTGATCTTTCTCTGAGCATATTATTATTTGAAAAAACTAACTCTAAATTGATAATCACGAGAAAGAGCAATATAAAAATTCAAACATTTAATTAAACTTTCCTAAAATTGTCTATGGAGTGAGAAGACAGATTTCCCTACTAGATTTTCCTTGTAAAAATTGAAGAAATTTAAAATTTTTAGTGGGCGTGAAGAGCAATTTTTCTTTTCCTTTTTTTTTTTACATGAAAACATCTAATACTATATCTTGTTGCAAACCAAATAATGTAGGTATTCCATGAAAAATAGAAGAAATTACTCAACATACACATTTTAGGCAATCCCCATCTTTTCAAATAAACATTTAGGCATGCCCAAATTTCAAATAAAGAAAAAGATAAGTGGAATAATTAACATAGGAAAATTCATGCACATTTTATGCATACCAAAAATTTTCCAAGCTTGGAATATACAAAGAACATCTATCTTTAAGCAATTTATCTTGCATGGCCATGGCAAATGGGATTCGTCATCAATAGTTGTAATCTTGTAGATATAGAAAGGAAGGCGAGACAAAGGCATATCCTATGAAACGATCCTTGCTTTCATCTTCCCCTACCTTTAAATGAAGAAGATGATTTATAAACAACACGTCTTGCTAACTAATGCGGTTCTACTAACATTGCGAATAGAGTCTTGCTTTCGACAAGATGGTAAATTTGTGAGATATTTGTGATGAGGGGATTACCCAACAACATTCTCTTCTAGTGTAAGAGTTCCAAAATAAATTCACATGTACATTTTATTAAATTGTTTTTAACTCAACAACAACATACTTAATCGTTGAATCTTGAATTGTTGTTAAAAGGTATTTGTATACGGTGTAAATTTATTATATATCTAAAATATGGCTTTAAATTTCAATAAAATTAAATGCCAATGAATTGGTGGAGGTCTTGGTGATTTTCAGCTAGTGAGTGCGTGACAACGACATGTTGTGATGCTAACATATTTAAACAAACGTATTTAATACAACCAACAACCTAGTTCTAAGTTGCCAACTTTATATATAGGTTGTTGATCACTGGTTGCGATTGATGAGCATTTTAAATGCCATCCCTTCTTTTGACATTTTTATTAATGCTTTGTACTTCAAAAATGTCATTTAAATTTAACTTTATGATTTTTTACAAGAAATTTTCTGTGACAATTATGGACCCTTGGGACGGGCTTGGATGGGTGCAATTTTGATCTTGCTTGGTATATTGAGGTGTTGCGCACATGCGGCTAAAAAGTGCGCTATTTCTAACATGCTTTGGGCCAAAAAAATATTGTTTGTCGAGCTCATTAACGATTGAAGAGAGGCCTAAGCTCACCCACAATTATGTATTTATCAATAAAAATATGACAAAAGTAATACTTCTAGCTAATTACATTTTGACACATAATATTTCATTTTAGGCATTGTGCTTTTGTTTAAGACTCATGTGCGGGAACATGGTGAAAAAATTCTCATCACATCTTTAGTATAGTTCTTTAAATCTTTATTTCCTAAAAATATATACGTAGGATGTGAGCTTAATATAAGATTTAAGGCTGGTTTTTGAATTCAGGATTTAATAAAAGTTAATTTGAGTTGTGTGTGTGCGTGCGGGGCGGTAGTGTGCAGCAAGTGCACGTGTGTGTGTGTGTGAAAAAAACACTTAAATTATTTACAAAAAGCTAGTGATATGGGAATAGGCCAAAAAAATCTAAATTAACAAACTTTTGTTCATTTCAAGGGTATAGCGTCGTTTGTAGTATTAAAATTGTTGACTTATAAGTTTGGGTTTTTTTTCCAAATTATTGTGTAAGAATTTATTTGACAATAATTTGTATTAAGATCTTGATGCTAATCAATGCCTTTTAAATTTTGATGTTTTTATGTCATATTTTTAGTGGTCATCTTTAGCAAAGATTTTGTGGCATTTTTGTGATGTTATTTACATAAGGAAAATTAATGTTCCCAATATTTTAGTGTCAACAACTTACATTTTAGTTTAGATAGGCTATTTTTGAAATTGGGTGTTTTAGTGCCGATGTTTTATGCCTCTTTATTTTGATATCAAATTTTAACTTTTTTACATCGATTATTTTTGTTAGGGATATGAAAATAATTCTTTTATAGTATTGAAAATATTGATTTGAATTTGAGTTTTAGCGTCATGAAATTGAGTATATTTTATTTTTAAAGTCTTTGTGCAGCTCTCAACTCTTCATTGTGACTCAAAATAATTGTTTTCATAGAAACATTAAAAATTACAAAAAATTAGCAACGTTTTTCATGGTTTGCACCATATTTAGTAAACTTAAACCATAAGGAGGTCATAATATGGTAATTAAATGCATATAATTTAAATGAGGACATAAAGAGATAATTTTTTTGAAATGCCATCTTTTCCCATATGATTATGAGCCTTTTTAGTTCAATGTCATTTAAAGAATTATAAAAATATAAAAAGACTTTCTAGAATACACATTTAAGTGTGCATGTTTTTAGAATAAATTTCCTCTCATATACTCCTTTTAGCATAAGTGTACTATCATTGGAATTGAATGTTGTAAGAAAAATGTTTCCAATGATTTTTTTTTAATTGAATTTTACAAAAAATAATGATAACAATGATTTAGAACATGACATATAACCATAAGAAAATTAGTTAATATAATAAAGTTATGTGCACAAAACATTGAGTTCGGATTCACATAATTTTCACGACTATTATTTCTTGTACATATTTCTCTTTCAATGCTAGTTTTTGAGATTCCGCTTCCCATATCTTTTGAGAAACTCTTTTTTTCTTTCATTTCCATATATAAATAAATAGTAAACAATACTCAATAAATTAGAACATAATTATTTTATGTAATTCGGAGGGATTAACGAATATTCTATAATCACTGGAACTTTGAAGAGTGAAGTTGTATCTAAAGGCCAACACCAATGATCAACTTCATTTAGAGTAGTATACACCAAGCCCTCAACGCATAATGTAGGTAAATCACATGATTTGAACCCACAACCTGATTCACCTAAAGCAAAAGCTAAGGCCGATTGAGCCAACTCTATGAGAGAACAATATGATTGTTTATAAACATATGTTTATAGGTGAAACATATGTTTATTTAAATGTGTTTATTAGATTTCTTAAGTTATATAGTCTACATTGATATTAATCCTCACACAAACTCTCGTAAAATTTGTGTCTATGCTAATTCTAATGTCATAATTTTGAATAAGGGAGTGCAATTTTGGATTTGAAAATTATATAGGGTTTGATATATAAAATTGTTGCAAATTTTTGTCAACACTAATTATAACGTAAGAATTTTCAGCAATGAATTGGTGAGTGTTTTAATTTGTAAAATATTTAATGCACTTATATCAATGTCACTATATTTAATGATTTGAAGGCCGCTACATTTGGTGGTTTCCAAGAAAATGAACATGAGAAAGTAGCACAAATTAAAATTGAAAACATAAAAAATATGCCGACAAAATAAAAAATCTATTAATGTTAACTCCATATGTATGGGTTAACAACTAATATGAATGGCTCGGAATATTCCCTTTTATTTTGGAATTCTCAATAGAGACACCGATTTCCCTAGAAAGTCTCCTAAATAAGTTCGGATTACATTAGAGGTTGAACTAAAATATTTTAGACAAAAATATAACGGATTGTTTCTTCAAATTTTTATTGTTGGCCCCCGATCATTTTGTTATCTTTTATGTTATGTGAATATGATAAATTGGATAGCATTATACACACATCTCTTGTGAGTGAAAATGTTCCAATAATATCAGTGTTTGAACAATAATATAGTTTTGTTTTGTTTAGTAGTTTTTTTAAGAAATGATTTATTGGTTTCATTTGTTACTGAATTATGATGAATTAAGTAAGAATTAATTATGCTTATTATGAAAAGTGGTAAAATGTTAGTAGTTTGTAGCATTGAAAGAATGTTCAAGTATGGCAAATGTATTGTGCTTTGTATTTTCTTCTTTGTTGTTTTCAAACGGTACAATTATGGATCAATGTGAATACTCTATCGAGTCCATTCTTTCTCGATTTATTAGATGTATCCCCGGCCTCTATCAAAAGTCACTACAATTTAAAAATGTAAATCAACAATTCAATTACTCCCTCGTTGGAATGCATTCATACATGATTGTATTTTTTTACAAATTTCTTGACAAAAGAATGGGAAATTTTACAATAAAACATGTAACCATGTCAAAATCCGCTACAGAAATAAAGTCAATATCTCGTGAGCAAATAAACAGAGCAAAGAGGCAGGCGGTGCAGGTACAAATAAAACTCCCACCTACACCGAGCAATTTATTATGGGGCTTGACAAACCAAAAAAAAAAGAAAATTCGTAAGCTATGTTGACGATGTCAACACAAGAAGAATCACGAACAATGAATCATTTGAGCTTGAAGAAAATACTCGCTACATTCATATAATGGTAACAATAAAAACTTTGTTTAAGGTTTAAGGCCAAGGTGTTTGCGAGTGGAGCCTACGAACAGGTCTTTGGATTTCAACAACCCAGGAAGGCGACCGCATAATGTCCCAAACGGAAACTGTCCCACTGCTGCGTATCTTCCCAGGCTCATTATGGCCAAATCCGGACTTGCTTTGTATGTGCTCAATTTACTCTGTTCGGGATTTATTGACAGCTTTTTGATGTTTTCTGCAATAACCGCGGCATGTTTTTGGCACAAAATCCTTGCTTCAATTCCTGCACCACCATACTTCAATTTTTATTGAGTTGATGAAATGGGTTGTACTATGTAGTTTAATGGTGAGCATGATTGTGTAATGGAATACCCCAGAAAAGAAATACAATCTGACACACAAATTTTAAAAAAACAGGAGAGGGCTAAACATCCCATTATATTTACCTTGACATTTACAATATCTCCAGCTGCAAACACATTGGTTGTTCCTTCCACTCTCATAGAGCTGTCTACCTTTATCTGGCCTTTTCCATCCACAACACCCCCAAATATTGAGTCTTTCATCCACGAAGATCCCAACTTCGACTGGCCAATGCACAGGAAATGGCAATCCGCGTGGATGGCCTTCCCGCTGCTTGTTGTAAAACTTGTTGTGTTCTCTGTAAGGCTTTCCAGATCAATGCGCTCATTGAGGTGCACCTCCACCTTATGAGACTTCATCCACGCTAGTGTCTTTCTAGAGGCCTCTCCCACTAATTCAAGAAGTCTGGAGCCCCCATGGAGGAGGATCACTTTTTTCTCCGGAAAGTCCACCGCTATCTCTGCTGTCAGCTCTACTCCCGTGGGTCCTCCCCCAATAACCAGAACGCTCTTGGAATCCTTAATTTTCTTGCAGTCTGCGAACACGAAGAAAATTCTCAAAGGTAAACACAATTTTTTTCCTTCACACAAACGAAAATATTAATCGTGTTAAAATTAATGACAATGAGCCCGAACATTATCTACCTGCTTGAAATTGTTTGCGTATCCCATCTACTGTGTGAGGCCCATTATGGACAGTACCAAAGGCAGCCACAAGATAGTCATACTTGACGCGATCTCCCGACTCGGTCACAACAGCCTCTCTGTAATACTTTTACAGCGGATGTTATAAGCTTTGCCTTGTCCAAATACTCTCTGTGCAGAAATACAGTTCTCTCTGCAAAGCTCGGCTCTACCATGCACCTCAACCTCGCCACACAATTTCAAAATAATCCTTCCTGTAGGTTTAAAATATGATTAATCAATTACTTCATTTTCATTTCAACAAATAAAATAGATCTATACAGAAACGAAAATAGGTAGAACATACGGATCAATAAGCGTGACATCGGCGTGATTTTCCAAGGCTTTAACAGTGGTGGCGCCTGCGATTCCGCCTCCCACAACGACCACCCGTATCTGCGGTTCTATTGCCATAACAGATATTCAATGATTGATATTCGATGTGTATACTTCCGTTGCTAACTAGCGAGTCGTAAATAGGGGAAAATTGCACGCTTATGTGACCCGTGGCGGGCGGCGATGACTTTGAATGCTCTGCCGTAGCGAGTCCCAATGGAAATTTCCAGGCATATTATTAGTGCGAAAACCTTGGTATCTTTAACATTACTTTAATATTTTTTCCGTTAGTACAGCTGACTTTCTTTATTGCGAGGCAGGGATCCGTTTTGTCAGTCAAAATTGTTTTCAGGCGGTCCCCATTTTTTTGGGAAAAAATATTATTAATTGTTTTGAGGATCTGGATTCTCCCATAGTCCCAAGATTTATACATTTGTTTACCATCTAGAAGCCTATTTTTGGTACGGAACTAGATACCTCACATTAACTCTTTTGACCGCCCAAGATTGATAGAAAGGTGACTTCCTATTGGCTTGTATAAAAAGCAAGCCTTGATTGATTTTTTCCCGGAAAAATTCCAAATAATAAAAATTTACCAAGGATAAACTATATATATATTTATATATATATATATATATATATTTGGAGAGCTTTGCAGATATCTAATGATTATGCGTTTTAAGGAGTAAAGTGTTAACACAAAGTGAATGTTATTGATCAATCTTATTTGAGCAACATATCATAAGCTCTTAATGTATGTTGTAAGTAAATTGTGGGATTCAAACCCACGGCATGGACAACCGAAAGCGATGGTTGAGGCCAAGTGAACCAACCATGGGGATTAATCATCAAGGATATTAAGCTTGGTGGGACTAAGTGTCTCAATGTTCAACCATCCCTCATAAGTGAAACTTGGGCACCAAAAGGTTCTTTTTAGTTATTGCTCTACATGGTGACATTGTTGTAAGTTGTCATACGCCTACGACCCTAGTCTCATACTGTCTATTCGTTAGCGATCTAGGTAGGAAATCTCGATTGTTTCACGCATTTATTGTGTTGAATTATCTTACCACTCTACCCTTAGGGCATTGATAAAATCTTTATTTATGGCCATCTCTTCGGCATACACATCATTTGAAGTAGGTATCGGTGACGGAGATCTAGAAAACCATAGCACCAAAGAAGGCAAGTAATTTTGTTATGGAGTCTTCCACGAGGTACTAGTTCTCGACTAGAAAGCCCTTTGCCTCATGTTTTGCTTGATTTACTTGAATTTTACAAAGCATGTAATTGGATTGAATCTTTCACCCTTATTGGGTATTTTGTTGGTTAAACCCCTGCGAAGCATTTATAAAAAATGGGTTCATAATCACTAACTATGAACAAGGAAAATACGAGATAAAAAGATAAATGACAATCTTGTAAGACGGTTATACCTTCGATGTAGGAGCATCCATGAGGAGACCTTGTTAGCTAGATTTTTGCATGCACTAAAAACCTCGGTAGTTATGAGATAAAACTCCCTCATTTAACGGCGAGGCTCCCGTGTAAGATGTTTATCAATATGGTAAGTATGAATCCTAATAACTATTTTTAGGGGGTTTAATCTAATTACAAAGCTCATGAACCACATAGCTAAGCGAGTTCTATGAAGAGTAAGTAGTTGTTTGTGAAGTATTTTCATAAGGGAGAAATAATGTCCAATTCGGGAAAGAAGAAATGAAAATATGTAATTCAACCAATAGTTCACGAGTTTGTCTCATACACATAGATTAAATAAACAAGTAGATCTCACAATATTCGAAGTAAAGGAAAAGAAAAGAAAATAATCTAAACCATAGATAACAAAAAGTTTATCTAAAGATCCACACGTAAGTAGGAAGTAAATGCACCATGGACATAAAGTTCTTGAAATCATGCCTTTATTCAATTCCCAGGTTTTCACGAAATGACATCAAGGGCTGCACACAAAGTCTTGAACTCAAGAATGTTGATTAAGAAAAAAATTGTGATCCTTTAACCCGTAGGCTCTTTCTCTATTTATAATGTATAGAGGGCAATTACAAATTGGAAGCTTTGATGAATGCCACATGTGGAAGCTATAAAAAGGGCAAGCGTTAAGCGGTATTCTTCCCGAAATTCCTCGTTGCATGGCATGCATGATTTATAACCTGAAAATAGAACCTTCTATTTTGCATATCCGCCACCTATTTCTAAGTAATTGAATTCTTCTAGTAACTTGAAGTAACGAATTTTATAGTCAATTCTTCTCAATTGCTTTGTTAGAAAAATAAGAGAAAGAAGAAGAAAGAGGAGAAGAAATTAGAAGAAAGATGCAATGCTCTCGAGTCTTGTTCTTCTTCCATACTCCACATGTTGATCCAACTCAGTATTGCACTTCGCTTCATTCACTTTCGATGAATGATCTGAATGATATCTCTGCGCCTTGAATCTCATATGCCTTTTTCTCCCATATGATGTTAAATCATTTCCTTTGATTCTCACCAAACTGGATCTCGCAGAAGCAGATTGGCTATGTGATTTTGCTTACGGGTGTTGCCTCGACCTATCTTCCTTCTTATCCTTGAAAAGTTTACGGTTCTTCTCTAAATACGTGCACCCGGTAAAATGCTTGCTTGTAAAAAATTCGACAAAACTCATTATCTTTTATTTTTATTTGCATATGAGCAATTTTAAATTCTGGAAAACACTCAGGGTGAAGGCAAATACGAGTAAATTCAATGAAGGCTTCAACTAGAATATTTGGAGCACATGCTTCAAAACTCCTTGAAGGAGTTTTCCATGCAATGACTTCCACTTGGGCTATGTTAGAAACAAGACGATAAATTTTCCCAGAAGCCTTTGCAATTATGAGAGCTAGATCTATGTCTTCTTCTAATTCTAAATATATATTCAATATATCAAACATTGACTTCATCTTTTTTTCACCAATATGAGCACCAATGAAGTATTCTTGCAAATAATTTAGACAAGTATGCAATCCATAACATGAATATCTAATTTCTTCACCAAGATCTGATTATAAAGTCTGTTGCCCTATATTTTTAGACTTTGCTTGAATGCCAAAAAAGCTAAAATATTATTTTATTCACCTGGGCACTTATACCAACATGTAGATGCTCTGAATAATAAAAAGAAAGCTTCTCCAACCCTAGGCGCCAAAACTGGAAGCTTCCCGACAATGAAAAATATTCTTTAATGCAAATCACTCCTTCCCTTGGCGCCAAAACTGGAAGCTTCCCGCAATGAAAAATATTCTTTAATGCAAATCACTCCTTCCCTTGGCGCCAAAACTCTCCAGGCAACATGCTCCATCAAAAATAATTAATTGTCTCCTCCTTATGGCGTCCCATGCTTATATAGATAACTGCATGCTATATTTAATAATTGCTTCTTCCTATTTTTGGCAATTATTAATAATAAGTTATGCTTTTTCTCTCAATTTGGGTGCCCAAGTTTGCATGCTTTAGCTTGCTTTTCCATGTAATTCTTTTATTTATTTTTAGCATGCTTCTTTGTCTTCTCTTTGGCTTTCCTTCATGCTTTGACTTTCTTCCTATTTTTGGTGCCAACTTTAGCTAGGAATAATAAAAATAAATATCATTAAATGCATGCACTTATGCCAAGGTGGGTCACACTTTTTGGCTAGAAGACATGCTAAAAATAAGAAGGCAAAGCAATGGGAATTTTTACCCTTCCAGGAAGCTCCAAAAATCCCATCTTTCACTTAAGTGATTTGTCTTTAATGATGGGAAAAAACAACCTTCCAGGAAGGCTTAAAATTCCCATCTTCCTTCCACCACCAAAATTCCCATTGGCAGCTTAAAACCTTCTTTCCAAAAAGTGCGACTTGCATAAAAAAGCTTCTTTCTTAAAAATGTGACTTGCATGGGTGAATAAAACTTCCTTGATGGGAATTCTTACCCTTCCTAGCAGCCCCAAAATTCCCATTGGTACTTTAAGTGATTTATCTTTCATAATGGGAAAAAACAACCTTCTAGGAAGGCTCCAAATTCCCACCTTCCTTCCGCCACCAAAATTCCCATTGGCACTTAAGTGATTTGACTTTAATGATGGGAAAAAACAACCTTCCAAGAAGGCTTAAAATTCTCATCTTCCTTCCACCACCAAAATTCCCATTGGCAGCTTAAAACCTTCTTTCCAAAAAGTGTGACTAGCATGGAAGAAGCTTATTTCACTTACATCCTTCCTTCTTTGTCAGAAATTAGCACTCCATGATTAATTTCTCCCCTTGTCTGAGGTCATGGATGACTTTCAGAACTTCCAGGAAAATAAACAGGCTATATAGAATGAATGAACGGATCAAGGGGAATTTAACAGACAGATTGCGGAGAAAACCGAAAACAAACACAAAAGAAATAAATAAAAATGAAAAACGTTGCAGGATGTTGCTTGATAATTATAAAATAACCTACCAGATAGATAGTGGTTGTAAAAACAAATTCTTCCTGGTGAATACCCTACTGAGAGGCGGGAATACTGGCATAAAAATCTTCAACGGGGTTCAACTGCAACACAATTTATTTTAAACATAACTTTATTTATTTAATAAATAATTAAATAAAATTCTCTCAGACAAAATCCGACGGAGGAATAAAATGAGTTTTAGCATGTGGGTATTTGTCGAAATTGGCTTATATGATTCTCTGGGAATACTTTAACATAATGGAGACAACTACAGACAATAAAAACAAAAAATGCCCCATTACTTTGAAAAGAACAAAAATTTTAAAAGCGGTAGTCCCAGTTTTAGGGTGAAATCGGGACAACAGACCTTCAAATTCAAAATTCAAGCTTCTTGGATTTAATTTGTGTTTTGAAAGAGTATATATTGATGATGATATGTTGTTTTTGACATGGTTATATTATGGATGTTGTTATATTATAGACATGTGATATTTAGATATTGTGAGTAGACCTAGAAATGGAAATTATTTGATGATGATATAGTTGTTGAGTAAAATTGCAAATGATCTTGTTGGTTGCTTGGATGTTGTTGTGATTCATATATCTAGATGATTTTGGAATTTTATTTATATTATTTTGGATGTTCTGATATGGCCACGAGGCCAAGGAGGTATTTGTGTTTTTTGCAGGTTAAAATATCACAACAAACATCGGGGATTGGAGACCAACCACATTGGAATTCTAGATGAATTCAACAAGGTCACCATGGCAACTTGTATTTGTTTGTGTGTTTGATTGTGTTAGGGATTCCCATGGGGGATCACCTTTAAACGTGACCAAGGGTTATGTGTATTTATTTATTTGGTTCCTTTTTATTGATGTTTGTATGTGTTTATTAAGTGATGTGTTTATCCCTTTTATTTAAATAAATTGTGGTATATAATGTGAGTAATCATATTGTTAAAATAAATTAATCAAATTGGGTCATAAGAAAGTAATTATTGGAGTGGTTGACTCTTGTATTAAATGTTGTAAGATATGTGTAAGAAATGTGTAAGTGATGTGTAAGAGATATGTAAGTAAAATTTGGAGTATGAAACACTTCATCTTCTTTGGAATTCAAATTGTCCTTGGAGACTGATTTTGGAGGCTTGTGGGACAAGTTAAACTTGTCCCATACCTCTTAAATTTGCATACCAACCTTACCTATGGTTGGAGAGTTTAAATCTAGCTTTCATTATGCATTTTTGTAAGTCTAGCTGAATGTTTTAATTGCACTTCTTGCTTGAAATTAATTTCAGTCCTTTGGGATATGGGCTTGATTTGAGTGTGTAAGTAAGACTATCATATTATTCACCTACTTATTTATTGTGTCTTGGAGATTGAAGTTGACTTTTGAGTTGGAGTTGAGGATGTGTGATGTGGCATCCTACAAAGATCCACCTCATCCTCCTCTCTTCCCCCTTCTATATATTTGAATTCATTTTATTGTTTTGGGGTTACACTCTTTTGGTTGCTTCACTTTTGGAAACTCCTTTTGGGGTGAATTCTTTTGCTATTTTGGAGCTCTTGCTTTGGAGAAGTTTTTTTGGAAGATTGTTGCATGCTTGTGCTTGGCTGATTTGGATTGCTTGCATTGGGATAAAGCTTGTTGTTTTGAACTTGGAACAACTCCATCATGGAGAGGTAGGAGCTTGGCTCTTGAAATGCTTCTTTTTTTTTATGAAATTGTTATTGTTGTGAATGTTTTGGCATGTTTGTGGGATGTTGGGTAGATGGCCTAGGAATGGTGTAGGAGAAGACTATGGGGTTCATTTTGTGGGAGGCACAAGTGTTTTGGGGAGGTATAAGTGTGGAGGGAGTTGGGATTTGGGTTCCACCTTACAAAGAAATAGCTTGCATTTCTTTACTCGTTATGGGGTGCCATAAGAGGTTGGGAGGCATAAGGAAATGTGAGGAATAAGGGGTACTTGGGGAGGCATAAGGGCATGTCAGGGCTTTGATATACTATATTTTGGTGGTTTGAAATCAGGTGGTGATACCCATTTCCCCTTTGGGAGGCATAAGTAGCATCCCCATAGTTTCTTTCTCCTTTGGCTTGCTTGATGAAGCCTCGTGTTGTTTGTCATGCTTTAATGTAGTTGTAAACTACATTCTATTTTGGACTGTGTTTTAAATGTGAAAATGTTGCTTGTGTGTTGTGGAAGCCTTTGTTGCCATGAGTTGAATCACATCTTCTATTGCATTATGGTTGGGGCTCGGGGGCCAATGAAGAAGGATGGCTTCTCCTTTTCATTGGATGTCTTGGTTGGGTGGAGAGCATTGCCTTTCCCTGCTCTTGTTGTGATCAAAATTGGAAGAATGATAAATCTACATGTTGTTGTTCTGGAGCAAAGGAGAAAAAAAAAAAGGGTTTGACAGTCCCTTGTTGAAATGAAATCTTATTGTAACCTTTCCCACTTGAAGTGGATGAACTTGTATATGTTTTGTAATGGAAATATGTTGTATTGAATATGAAAGTTGTAATTTTGAAATGTAAAGGAGAGATATACTCTGTTTTATTTTGAAAGAAAGAGATGTATTTTGTATATTGTATTGTGAAAATCAACAGAAAAGAGAAGTTGTAAAAGAAGGAAATCTTGTCTTTTGAATAAAAGTTGCATTATTTTCCACAATTGGAACTACTGTTATTTAAAATCTGAGTTTGAAATGTATTTGAAATCTCTGTTTGAAAGGAAGAAATGTGTGTGAGGAAAATACAAACTCTCTATCTTTTGAAATGTGTAAAATTGGAAATCAGAATTGCATTTTGGTTTTGAATAGTTTGATTTGAATCAACTAAATGTATTAGATTAGAATTGGAATGAATTCTAATACTTGGAAGATGAAAATGGCAAATAGATCCTTTAAAATTTGATCTTTGTTTTGTATTTTCAAACTGGAAAATACTTTATCCAAAATGCACAGTTCGAACCTGCAACAATGAAATAACAAATTAAATGATTAAATTGAAGTAGTATGCCCTAAATGAATTCAATTGGACAAAAACACTTAAGGAATTTCTTAGAAAACTTAGCAAAATCGGGCTCAAACCGTTTTGTTGTCATTTTTGTTGTCAAGGTTGTATTTTTTTAATTGGGAGTCAATCAAACAAACTTACCTTCCAAATCCATCCTAAATCCATCTAAGAACAATTCTCCATGTCTAATTGACATGTTGAGAGAGGAAGAAGATCAATTGATTAAAATTTCATAAGTTAAAATTTACCAGCTTGCCTTTTAAAAGCCTCAGAGATCATTTTCATGAAATTGACCCCTTAAACATTAACAAAATGAAAAATTAATGATTCTTGTGCAAAGAGGACGTCGAGAGATTTCCAAAAAGTCCTCATTTTCCCAAAAATGATCTCCCAATCAAAATTTATGGCCTTCTGAAGTTTTTCTTCATTTGGCGTCAAAAATAATTCTAACTGTCAAAAAAAAATTTTGGAAAATTTTCCTTGTGGACCCATGGGCCCGAATTTTCCCTTAGCACTTTTTGGTCAAAAATGCCAAAGGCATGAATTCCCCCCCACTCTCTGACCCATGCAAGCCTTTCTTTTTCAAAAAATCACCTAAGTTCAAAAAAAAATTTTGAAAAAATTCCCCATGGACCCACCCCTTTTTTGCCTTTTTTTGTTGTTTTTTCACACACGCGCGTGGCCCAATAGTTAACTTAACCTTTAAAATAATTTGGGAAAATTTTTCTAAGTTTCCTCCACCACCCCGTGGCCCCAGCCAATCAGTGCTGCCACGTGGCATCACAAGGCATCGGTGGAGGAGCGGATCCCCTTTTTAGCTTAGCGCTTTGAAAATTTTTGGGAAAATTTCCTAAATTCTCCCATGTCGGCCCACGATCCACATCCAATGGATGGCTGACACGTGTCTTCATGATGTGTCCATGGAGGCATGGAGATTTTTAAGTCTTTAAACCTTTTTCTCGCAAAATTCAAATTTTGCTAAATTGCTCTAACGGCCTGATGGGCCAACCAATCATTGAGTGACATGTGGCATCATTCGGGAAGTCGGAGGCGCGGGCTATTTTAATCCTTTGCACTTTTAACCCTAAAGTCTAAAATCTCTAAGTTTCCCCACAAAGTCTATTTCCCCCAATCAATCAA
This sequence comes from Taxus wallichiana var. yunnanensis, assembly GCA_018340775.1. NCBI lineage: Eukaryota > Viridiplantae > Streptophyta > Pinopsida > Cupressales > Taxaceae > Taxus > Taxus wallichiana. The sequence goes on along the minus strand of CM031234.1, from coordinate 593,717,346 downwards.
TGCTTGACACGTGGCACTTTGGGCATCGGCGGAGGCGTGGATCATTTGATTCCATAGTGCCTTTTGGCCAAAAAGGATCATTGTCTTAAAATCCTCCGGACTGATTTTTTTACGAGTTTAGAAATGCCGACACGTGTCCTCTTCGGGCTCGCAGGCACGCAGAGGCAGATCACGCTTTTTCCAAAAGGGAAAATGTGCTAAAACTCTCCCCGCTCCACCGGCCCGCATGGGAAAATTTTCTTCCCCAGGCCCGCAGACCCGCTCTTGGGAAAATTTTCCTCCCAAGGTCCGTCGGCCCATAACTTGAGAAATATGAGGAGTTAGGAGGACTTCTTTATATCACCGAAAGGTGAGGAAATTTCCTATCTAATGGGAATGTTTTTGGGAAGTTTTGAGTGTGTTAATTTTGAGAAAAATCAAGTTGAATCTTTTAAGCCTGTTAGAGAGTGGTATAGTGAGAAATTACCCTCTTAACCTAATTGATTAATCTAACCCTAAGTTTGGACCTTGTGATCTTTTATAATTATCATATTAATAAAACTATAAGCTATTAATAGTATTTGGCTTTGAAACTTGCTTGTGACAATTGTTGTCTTGTAACTTGGTTGTAGACTCTTTTAAAAAAAAATTATTCCATAATTTTCCTAACTAATCCTAGGTTGTTCTTGGGTCTCAAGTGGGTTGTTTTTAGTGGGCATCACACTTGGTATCAGAGCCATGGGTTCAAAATCTTGGGCCATTGGGCACACTAGAAAACTTGAGACATGAACTTTAAACCTAGCACACTTTTAAATCTAGAGAACAACCTTGTTGAAATTACATACTTAGTAAACATGGAAAAACTAATAAAACTTAGAAAGAAGAACTAACTCTCACCTTGGTCTATGCAGGAGGCACAGATGGGACGAGGGGTCTTTTCACATAGACTTAGGCTTGCCACCACCGGATCATGTTGTAGCAGCCATCCTACCATAGATTTTACAGACACTCCAGGACGTTAATGCCACCTTACGCGAGGGTCCGTGGGAGCACGTGCCACTAGACATGATAGAGAGCCATCAGATGAGGCTCGGGAACCTTCTCAACATAGTGATGATCAAAGAGTAGAGAACTCCCATGTGGAGTCAGCTAGAGTAGAGTCACCACAGAGGGGACAGGGAGACCGGGTTTTAGGACACAGAGATAGGTCTCGAGCCCTAGGCTTAGGGATGAGCATGCGAGAGAGGCCTAGGGGTCACCAGACCACCATTGCAGACCATATCAGGGAGATCCTGAAGCTACACCAACTCATTATTCTGTGACATAGGTGGATTTCAGGCAGAGGCCTGGTTGGTGAGCTTGAGCGGATGCTTCAAGCTCTGTCCTTGTTCTAGCAACACAAAAGCTCATGTTGTGATCCATCTTCTAAGGGATGGAGCTGGTGTATGGTGGAGGATAGAGGAGCAGAAGCTCCATGTTGATTCTGAGACAGTTACAGGAGCTCTTTGAGGAGTGATTCAGAGTAGATATATTTGTCACGAGGTTCATATAACAAGCATATAGATGAGTTTCATGACCTCCGACAGGCATCTCTTACAGTAGCAGAGTATGAGAGTAGATTTTGGATCTACTCCAGTATGTTGATTACATGCAGGATGAGTAGGTGCGGATCCACAGGTTTATCATCGGGGCCTAATCTAGACATTGGAGGTGCAGTGCGGATCCATTTTCCACATAGACATTAGTTGAGGCCATCGAGAAGGCCTATATAGCAGAGGAGACTTGGGGAAAGACCCAGACATGCTAGAGATCGAGTCTGAGCCGCATACAATAGATGCAGGACAATAGATCGAGGGGGTCAGTACCTCTTCCTCATGGTGGATAGGGTTTAACACAGTCATCTTTTAGACCATAACAGCAGTAGAATCCCACCCACCTTATAGACCTCCATAGAGGTTTGATGCACAGAGAGGTCGGAGTATGGGGCCTCCTCCTAGGGGTCCCATCAGGACACAGGGTGCAGAGCTCACTCAGCAGGAGCTCACCAACAGAGACCTCAACAAACCACAACCGGATCATCAGGATCCACACCACAAACTCCAGAGTTACCGTCGGACTTGCTACACACAGGGGAGAGGATCAAGCGGTTGTTTTGGTTGTGGTGTTACTAGACATTTTTGGAGAGACTTCCCACAGAACCCTAATAACAAGGGTAAGACATAGATCTCAGAGCCTACTATTGGTGACATGGGGCATAGTCATAGATGTATGCAGTGTCAGAGAACCACCAGGAAGAGCATCAGAATACAGTTTATTGAGACTACAGTAACATTGGTGGTATTCCTACCTCCATTTTGTTTGATTCTTGGTTCTTCTGATTCTTTTATTGCACCATCTTTAGTAGAGTGATGCAGGCTGGTGGCAGTTAGGTAGGGTCATAGTTGGGATGTTGAGATGGCTTCTGGAGCCAAGATCTCTAGACTCCTTAGTTAAGGAGTGTGTAGTGGATTTGGGACCTTTCACCACTACCTCGGATCTTTGTATCCTTCCGTTGGGATCTTATGGAGTCATCTTGGGCATGGACTGGTTATCTACACAGAGCCAGAGTGGATTGTTACCACAAGATCATATCTTGTACAGATGATCTAGGAGTTGAGGTAGTGATAGCGGGGGTCAGGAGACCCATTTCTATTTGCACCATCTCCGTTATGCAGCTTAAGCGGTGTGTGCGACGGGGTTGTCAGATGTTTTTTATCACAGTTAGTGACCAATCAAAGGATGGGTCTAGTGGACCATCGCTAGATGACCATCCCATTTTGAGAGAGTTTTTGATGTCTTTCTAGGGGAGCTACCGGGGTTACCACCCCCACGTGAGATTGATTTTCATATAGATCTGGTTCCGGGAGTAGAGCCTATCTCACGAGCACCTTATCGGATGACTACCCTGAACTCTACGAGCTCAAGTTACAGCTTGAGGGCCTTCTAGAGAAAGGCCTAATTCATCCTAGTGTATCCCCTTGGGGTGCACTAGTGATCTTTGTAAAGAAGAAGGATGGATCCTTGCGGTTGTGTATTGATTACCACCAATGAAAAAAGTAACGATCAAGAATCGTTATCCCCTTCCACGCATTGATGATTTGTTTGATCAGATGAAGGGAGCCACAAATTTCTCTAAGATAGACCTTAAGTCAAGCTACCATCAGCTGAGGATTTCGGAGGTGACATTCATAAGACCACCTTCCATATGAGATATGGCCACTATGAGTTCACAATGGTACCTTTTGGTTTGACGAATGCCCCCTTGCAGTGTTTATGAGTTTGATGAATGGGGTATTTAGGACCTTCTTAGATCACTTCGTGCTCATCTTCCTTGATGACATTTTGATTTACTCACGTACGCATGAGGAGCATGAGGGCACCTTCGCCAGGTTCTTCAATGTCTTCGGAGCAACAACTTTACGGGAACTTGGAGAAGTGTGCATTCTTTTAGATGGAGGTGCAATATTTGGGTCATATCATTTCTAGGGAAGGTATCACCATCGATCCTTCCAAGATTAGAGCTATCATGGATTGGCCAACACCCACTACTATGACTGAGGTGCGTAACTTCATGGGATTAGCAAGTTACTACAGGAGATTTGTTTAGGACTTCTCTCATTTTGCACACCCCATCACTTCCTTCAAAAAAAGGGAAGAAGTTTTTTTGGTTAGACAGGTGTGAGTAGGCCTTTAGGACACTTTGAAGGAATGTCTCACTACATCACCTATTCTTGTAGTTCCGGATCCACAGGGTGAGTTTTTCATTTGCACAGATGCTTCTTTAGCAGGCTTGGAGGTGTGTTGATGCAGGAGGGCAGAGTAGTGGCTTTTGAGTCTCACAAAATCAAATATTATGAGCTTAATTATCCAACTCATGATCTTGATCTTGCGGTAGTTATGCACACTTTGGTTCGATGGAGGCACTTTCTTCTTGGTCGAGATTCACACTCAAGATAGATCACTTGAGTCTTCACCACCTCTTCACGCACAACCCAATCTCAATGCTCATCAGCGGTGTTGGATGGAGTTGCTTTTGTGAGTATGATATGGAGATAGAGCATGTGAAGGGAAGGAGAATGTGGTGGTAGATGCTCTCAGTAGATGGAGACATGTGATTATGGCCACTTCAGTGGGCACAAATTTATGGAGCAGGATTCTTCAGCAGCTTCCTCTTGACAACTTCTACATTGCAGTTTGAGCAGAGATCGAGTCCCAGGGACCCCTTGAAGGGAAGTTTGATGGTTTTTCTCTAGAGGTAGATGGCCTTCTCACAAAGGTCAGATTTATGTTCCCAGAGATGGAGGCTTGAGGCAGGACATCTTGGTAGAGGCACATTGTGCACCCTATTCAGCCCATCCTAGGGTGAAGAAGATGCACACCACCTTGAGATAGTTATATCATTGGAGAGGACTTCATGCGAGATGTGGCTCAATTTTTGTGTCACATTGTTTAGAGTGTCAGAAAGTGAAGGCTGAGCATCAACATCCAGTTGGCCTTCTCTTTCCTCATGCTTATACCGAGTGGAAATGGGACACCATTTCCATGGACTTCATTGTTGGGCTACCGATGTCGAGATACCACCACGACGCCATCATGGTCACGGTGGATAAATTGACAAAAGTGGCTCATTTTTCTCCGGTAAATACCACTTATACAACTAGTGCAGTGGCACGGGTATATCTTGATGAGATTGTTAGGTTACATGGGATTCCATGGAAGATTATTTGTGACCATGATCCTTTGTATACTTCCCATTTCTGGACTACCATGTAGTATGCCCTCGGGATGAGAATCAACTTCAACACAACATATCACCCTGAGATAGATGGATAGACTGAGCGGGTGAATCAGATTTTAGAGGACATGCTTAGGATGTATGTGATGGATCAGCAGTCTAGATGGGAGGAGTACCTATACTTGGTGGAGTTTTCCTACAATAATAGTTTTCGAGTTCTATAGGCATGGCTCCTTTTTAGGATTTGTATGGTAGAGAGTGCAGAGACACCTCTTAGTTGGGACAGGTTAGAGGATAGGGTTTCTCTTGGACTAGCTTTGTTGCAGGACATGGAGCGCATGGTGGTTTTGATCAGATAGAGACTACAGGGAGGCACAAGACAGGTAGAAGAAGTACGTAGATCAGCATAGGACCGACCATAGTAGTTTTGATGTGGGCATGAAGGTGTTCCTTTGTGTCAGGCCACATAAGAGCCCTATCCATTATGGAAAAGGTTCTAAGTTAGCTCCTAGATTTGTTGGTCCTTTTGAGATCTTAGAGTGTATCGGCCCTTTGGCCTACCGTCTAGCATTTCCACCTAGCTTGTCTCGCGTACATGATGTGTTTCATGTTTCAGTTCTTAGGAGATATATTGCATATCCTTCTCATGTGTTAGATTGGACATCATTGCAGGTGCAGGATCAGGGGCAGGTGATGGTGGAGCCCATTCATATCATAGATCGTAGGACCCTGGGCCTTCGAGGTAGAGAGGTTGATCAAGTCCAGGTGTAGTGGGATAGATATGATGAGACTACAACTACATGGGAGGATGCTACTTTACTACGAGTTCAGTTTCCACATTTGTTCCAGTGACTTCCAGAGGAAGTCAAGTCTAAGGGAGGGGATGTAGTGCCCACTTCCCTTTGACACCTTTTGATACTGATCATGATACTATTGATTATATTATGGACATGATTATGGACTTTATTATAGTATGATGTTAGATGTTAGATCATGGATTATTGTTGACCTTGATTCAGTTATGATGCATGATGATTATTAGAGACATTTTTATATATTGATGATGATATGTTGTTTGACATGGTTATATTATGGATGTTGTTCGACATGTGATATTTGGATATTGTGAGTAGACCTAGAAATGGAAATTATTTGATGATAATATAGTTGTTGAGTAAAATTGCAAATGATCTTGTTGGTTGCTTAGATGTTGTTGTGATTCATATATCTAGATGATTTTGGAATTTTATTTATATTATTTTGGATGTTCTGATATGGCCATGAGGCCGAAGGAGGTATTTGTGTTTTGCAGGTTAAAATATCACAACAAACATCGGGGATTGGAGACCAACCACATTGGAATTCTAGATGAATTCAACAAGGTCACCATGGCAACTTGTATTTGTTTGTGTGTTTGATTGTGTTAGGGATTCCCATGGGGGATCACCTTTAAACGTGACTAAGGGTTATGTGTATTTATTTATTTGGTTCCTTTTTTTGATGTTTGTATGTGTTTATTAAGTGATGTGTTTATCCCTTTTATTTAAATAAATTGTGGTATATAATGTGAGTAATCATATTGTTAAAATAAATTAATCAAATTGGGTCATAAGAAAGTAATTATTGGAGTGGGTGACTCTTGTATTAAATATTGTAAGATATGTGTAAGTAATGTGTAAGTGATGTGTAAGAGATATGTAAGTAAATTTGGAGTATGAAACACTTCATCTTCTTTGGAATTTGAAATTGTCCTTGGAGACTGATTTTGGAGGCTTGTGGGACAAGTTAAACTTGTCCCATACCTCTTAAATTTGCATGCCAACCTTACCTACGGTTGGAGAGTTTAAACCTAGCCTTCATTATGCATTTTTGTAAGTCTAGCTGAATGTTTTAATTGCACTTCTTGCTTGAAATTAATTTCAGTCCTTTGGGATATGGGCTTGATTTGAGTGTGTAAGTAAGATTGTCATATTATTCACCTACTTATTTATTGTGTCTTGGAGATTGAAGTTGACTTGTGAGTTGGAGTTGAGGATGTGTGATGTGGCATCCTACAAAGATCCACCTCATCCTCCTCTCTTCCCCCTTCTATATATTCAAATTCATTTTATTGTTTTGGGGTTACACCCTTTTGGTGGCTTCACTTTTGAAACTCTTTTTGGGGTGAATTCTTTTGTTGTTTTGGAGCTCTTGCTTTGGAGAAGTTTTTTTGGAAGATTGTTGCATGCTTTTGCTTGGCTAATTTGGATTGCTTGCATTGGGATAAATTTTTGTTTTGGAACTTGGAACAACTCCATCATGGAGAGGTAGGAGCTTAGCTCTTTGAATGATTCTTTTTGTTTATGAAATTGTTATTGTTGTGAATGTTTTGGCATGTTTGTGGGATGTTGGGTAGATGGCCTAGGAATGGTGTAGGAGAAGACTATGGGGTTCATTTTGTGGGAGGAACAAGTGTTTTGGGGGATATAAGTGTGGAGGGAGCTGGGATTTGGGTTCCACCTTACAAAAAATAGCTTGCATTTCTTTACTCATTATGGGGTGCCATAAGAGGTTGGGGAGGCCTAAGAAATGTGAGGAATAAGGGGTTCTTGGGGATGTTATGTTTGTGGATCCTGTTTTCATGTTAGAGTGTGGTACACCTTCTATGTGTTACACTTGGGTATTTTTACGGCGGTCCCGTTCGCGGTGAGTGGGTCAGGGTTCGGGGCAAAGCCCCCGTAAGCAAATTTCATGGGTGTTATTAACCCATGGGTAATGGTAATTGTTATGGGCTGTTTTTGGGCCCATGATTTTTCAGTACCCATTGTTTTGATACCCACGGTTTTTGCCCATGGTTTTGATACCCATGGTTTTGTATCAAACTACTTAAGCAATTGTCTATTTATATGGTCTTATGCATATGATAGATATACAATCAAATGTATTGTAGATGTACTTTGAATTCGGGTGTGAATTCTGTAGAGTTTGTTGAGCATAGCTCCAAACGGATCTAGGTATTGTATTGAGAGAGTGGAGGCTTGTAATAAAATATGAGCAAGTGATTCTTGGTGGACGTAGCCCAAATTGGGTGAACCACATTAAATCTTGTCTCTCTGTGTTGTGTTATTTATTCTGCACTTTTATTTGAGATCTGTAATATTTTCTGCATATTAGTTTCTACTGTTCCGATTCAGTAAGGGATTATCCCACATATTTTATCTCTTATTCCCTAACAAGGAGGCATAAGGGCATGTCAAGGCTTTGATATACTATATTTTGGCGGTTTGAAATTAGGTGGTGATACCCATTTCCCCTTTGGGAGGCATAAGTAGCATCCCCATAGTTTCTTACTCCTTTGGCTTGCTTGATGAAGCCTCGGTGTTGTTTTTCATGCTTTAATGTAGTTGTAAACTACATTCTATTTTGGACTATGTTTTAAATGTGAAAATGTTGCTTGTGTGTTGTGGAAGTCTTTGTTGCCATGATTTGAATCACATATTCTATTGCATTATGGTTGGGGCTTGGGGGCCAATGAATAAGGATGGCTTCTCCTTTTAATTGGATGTATTGGTTGGGTGGAGAGCGTTGCCTTTCCCCTACTCTTGTTGTGATCAAAATTGGGAGAATGATAAATCTACATGTTGTTGTTCTAGAGCAAAGAAGAAAAAAAAGGTTTGACAGTCCCTTGTTGGAATGAAATCTTATTGTAACCTTTCCCACTTGAAGTGGAGGAACTTGTATATGTTTTGTAATGGAAATATGTTGTATTGAATATGAAAGTCATAATTTTGAAATGTAAAGGAGAGATATACTCTGTTTTTCTATTTGAAAGAAAGAGATGTATTTTGTATATTGTATTGTGAAAATCAATAGAAAAGAGAAGTTGTAAAAGAAGGAAATCTTGTCTTTTGAATAAAAGTTGCATTCTTTTCCACATTGGAACTATTGCTATTTAAAATCTAAGTTTGAAATGTATTTGAAATCTCTGTTTGAAAGGAAGAAATGTGTGTGAGGAAAATACAGAACTCTGTCTTTTGAAATGTGTAAAATTGGAAATCAGAATTACATTTTGGTTTTGAATAGTTTGATTTGAATCAACTAAATGTATTAGATTAGAATTGGAATGAATTCTAATACTTGGAAGATGAAAATGGCAAATAGATCCTTTAAAATTTGATCTTTATTTTGTATTTTCAAACTGGAAAATACTTTATCCAAAATGCATAATTCAAACCTACAACAATGAAATAACAAATTAAATGATTAAATGGAACTAGTATGCCCTAAATGAATTCAATTGGACAAAAACACTTAGGGAATTTCTTAGAAAACTTAACAAAATCGGACTCAAACCGTTTTGTTGTCATTTTTGTTGTCAAGGTTGTATTTTTTTAAATTGGGAGTCAATAAAAAAACTTACCTTCCAAATCCATCCTAAATCCATCTAATAACAATTCTCCACGTCTAATTGACATGTTGAGAGAGGAAGAAGATCAATTGATTAAAATTTCATAAGTTAAAATTTACCAGCTTGCCTTTTAAAATCGTGTAGATTGTTTTCATTAAATTTACCCCTTAAACATTAACAAAATGAAAAATCAATGATTTTTGTGCAAAAGGATGTTAAGAGCTTTCCAAAAATTCTTTGATTGTCCCAAAAAATGATCTCCCATCAAAATTTATGGCCCTTGAAGTTTTTCTTCATTAGGCGTCAAAAAATAATTCTAACTTTAAAAAAAAATGGGGAAAATTTCGTTAGCGGACTGTAGGCCCAAATTTTCCCTTAGCACTTTTTGGTCAAAACGCCAAAGGCACGAATTCCCCCTCGCTCCGCTGACCCATGCAAGCCTTTCTTTTTGTCAAAAACCACCTAAGTTTAACAAAAAAAAAGTTCCCCCATGGACTGTCCCCCACTTTTTCCTTTTTGGTTGTTTTTCGCAGCCGCGTGGGCCCACAACAATTAACTTAACCTTTAAAATAATTTGGGAAATTTTTCTAAATATCCTCCACCACCCCGCTTTCGCCCGCAACCAATCATTTGCTGCCATGTGGCGTCACAAGGCATCGACGGAGAGTGGATCCCCTTTTTAGCTTAGTGCTTGAAAATTTTTGGGAAATTTTTCCTAAATTCTCCCCGCTGATTCACATCCAATGGATGGCTAACATGTGTCTTCACGATGCATCCATGAGCCGCGAGATTTTAAGTCTTTAAACCTTTTTCTTGCAAAATTCAAATTTTGCTAAATTGCTCAACGGCTCGGCAGGACCTCAAATAATTATTGAGTGACATGTGGCATCGTTTGGGGAAGTCGGAGGCGTGGGCTATTTTAATCCTTTGCGCTTTTAACCCTAAAGTATAAAATCTATAAGTTTCCCATGAAAGTTTCCCCGTGACAAATTTGCTCTTGACACGTGGCACTTTGGGCATTGGCGGAGGCGTGGATCGTTTGATTCCATAGCGCCTTTCGACCAAAAAGGATCATTGTCTTAAAATCCTCATGGCCTGATTTTCCACTAGAGTTTAGAAATCTGACACATGTCCTCTTTGGGCTCATGGGTGCACGGAGGTAGATCACGCTTTGTTCCAAAAGGGAAAATGCACTAAAACTCTCCCGCTTCGTGGGCCCGTGCATGGGAAAATTTTCTACCCCAGGCCCGCAGACCTGCTCTTAGGAAAATTTTCCTCCCAAGGTCCACCGGCCCATAACTTGAGAAATATGAGGAGTTAGGAGGACTTCTTTATATCACCAGAAAATGTGAGGAAATTTCCTATCTAATGGGATTGTTTTTGGGAGTTTTGAGTGCATTAATTTTGATAAAAATCAAGTTGAATCTTTTAAGCTTTGTTAGAGAGTGGTATATTGAGAAATTACCCTCTTAACCTAATTGATTAATCTATCCCTAAGTTTGGACCTTGTGAACTTTTATAATTGTCATATTAATAAAACTATAAGCTATTACTATTATTTGGCTTTGAAACTTGCTTATGATAATTTTTGTCTTTTAACTTGGTTGTAAACTCTTTTTAAAAAAATTATTCCATAATTTTCCTAACTAATCCTAGGTTGTTCTTGGGTCTCAAATGGGTTGTTTTTAGCGGGCATCACAAGAATTTAGTCCTAGGAAGTCAATTACAATGTAGTGAGTAGCTACATGCAAGTGTAGGATCTTGATTTTTAGAGGGAGTTAGTGAATTTCAAACTCACTCTTCGTACTTAGGAGGAAGAAGAAGCAAGTAAAAGCATAACTTTTGTATGAAACTCACAGAAATATGAATATGAAGTTTTATGTGGGTATGAAAATCTATTTAGTGGAGCATTTTATGAGTTTTAAATGGTGAATGATGACTTCTCTCCATAATGCATGTGTGAAGCATACATGGGAGTGTTCATAAATCATTGGTTGTGTTTATTTCTAGTGTATATGAAAGCTTCTAACCCTATCCTAATGATAACATAAGAAGGATGTGATGGGACCTGTGACAAGACTATAGAAATATCACACAATGTGTTGTTGTGAGACTTAAAAAGGTAGTTGGAGACCTCAAAACTCATGCTCAAAGGTAAATGAATATCTATTTCATGCCATAGAAGGATTCTTTTTTATGATGTTTTATGATAAGTTGTGGATTTGTCATCTTTGTACGTAGTTGTGTGCTTCATTCGAAAAAATCAATATTCTTATAGAGATAAAAGGAGGTGTATGTTTTAGGAGAAGTCATAACACTATAATCCAAGCATGAGGGTGGTCTTGATATGTAAATGTATAGCTTAGATACCAAATGATAGAATAGAATAAGATTGCAATGACCAAAGAGGGACGGAAGCCTCACAAATATTATTGATCATGAAATCAGATTACATTACAATGCAAGAGCTGTAATATTTATAGATATTAGACAACCTCATATGGATAGACATGACACCCTAGCAGACACCAACTACGAGATGATAAGACCCATCTCACATGCACATGTAATTACTACTAATACCAATATTGAATGTTATCCAACATAACAATATTGAATGCAAGTCACTAGACTAGAGTGCACATGTTGCACATTATTAAATAAAAGACAATGCAATAAAATGCAATAAATATGCCTATGCTAAATTATGCTAACATTCCCCCCCTTAATTTTGCATAGTTTCCAATGAAGTGGAGAGGAACTCTCTGAACAGTGTGAATTTGTCACGTGCAAGTGACTTAGTGAAAACATCTACCTTCATTCATTGGTGTAGGACGAAAATGGAGAGTGTATGTTGTGCTTGAAGACATGCTCGCGTATGAAATGAACTTGTACTTCAATATGCTTGGTTCTCTCATGAAATCTTGGATTGCGAACAAGCTTTAGAACTCCTTCATTATCAACATATCTTTGGAGTAGATTTACTGTTGTGGTAGACCAATTCCTTCCGGTATTCGGCGTAGCCATATTGCTTCTGAAAAAACTTCACTGCGGCTCGATACTCTGCTTACGTAGAAGAGCGAGAAAAAAGTTTTGTTTCTTGCTTCCCCATGATATCGGTCCAGATCCCATAAAGAAGATGAAGCCTGATGTTGACTTCCTATCATCCATGTTTCCTGCATGATCTGAATCTGAATATCTGTCGAAGAAGAAGTTGTCATCTTCTTGTACTCTAGACCAAGGTCAAGCTGTACCCTTTAGATATCTTAGTATTCTCTTTGCTTTGCTTTCCATGACATATTTTTGGTTCTTGCATGAGCGTGATAAATAGCTGACGACTAAAGAAAGCTGATATCTGGTCTAGTATATGTCAGGTAAATGAGACTCCCGATCAACTGCCGATAGAGAGTTGCATTCACCGGTGGTGATGGATCGGAACGAGATAACTGAAGTCTCGCTTCCATAGGTGTAGCAATAGGAGTGCAGTCCATCATCCTAAATTTCTCGAGCGTTGTCTTGGTGTATTTCAACTGTGACACAAAGATATGATTCTCTTTTTGCCATACTTCCAACCCAAGACAATAGTGCATGAGCCCGAGATCTGTCATGTCGAACGATCGATTAAAATCCTTCTTTGTTGCATCGATCATCTTCACGAACTACTGTAATGACTAGATCGTCGACATAAACAACCACAATGACAATCTCCCCCTTGCTTTTGAGGTAGAGATTGGGGTCATAAGGATTCCTTTGAATCCATGACTTATGAGATGCTCATCAATTTTGATGTACCATGCCGGGTGCTGTTTTAGGCCATATAGAGATTTTATGAGTCTGCATACCATCATCTCTTTTCCTGGTATTACATAACCCTCTGGCTGAGTCATATAGACTTCTTCTTGCAAATCTCCATTAAGAAAGGCACTTTTCACATCCATTTGGTGGACTTTCCAACCAAATTGTGCAGCTAGAGCAAAGATCATCCTGATTGTCTTGATCTTGGCTGTGGGAGCAAATGTCTCCTCATAATCAATGCCTTCTTGTTGTGCATACCCCTTTGCTACAAGCCTTGCTTTATACTTGTCAATAGTCCCATCTGATTTGTACTTAGTCTTGAATATCCATCTGCATCGATGGGTTTCTTCCACTGTGGAAGGTCGACAAGTTGCCATGTGTTGTTCTTCATCAGCTTGGTGATACTCTGAATCCATGGCATCTTTCCAAGCTTTTGATTGTAGGGCTTCCTGAACTATAGATGGCTCAATTGTTTCAACAACTCTGCTCATTAGGGCATAATTGACCTCTTCACGAGCTTGACTGCGAGTTCTAGGTCTAGGATTGGATGATGTGCTAGGTGCTTCATCCAAATTTGCATCTCTTATTAATTGAGTATACCATTTAGGTAACTTCTTAGCTGTTCCATTGGCTTGTGGTGGATCAAGTTTTCACCATCATCGATTCATCACTTGTCATCTTCGGTGGGAACATCAAATTTTGTCTTCACAAGAGGTGTATTACTGCATGTTTGTTGAGTCGTTGAGTGGAGCATCTGCTTGTTTCTTCTCAAAGAACTCAACATCCCTACTTGTGTATACTTTCTTTGCTTTGGATCCCATAATCTATACCCAAGTGCTTCTTCTTTGTATCCGATGAATATCGGTTTCTCGGCTTTCATATCCAACTTGTTCTGTTCTTCTTGGGTATGTGCATGCTAGCTTTACACCCAAATACTCTTAGGTGTGCAATTGATGGTTTCGATTTGACCATGCTTCTTGAGGTGTCACTCCTTGAAGCTACTCTTGGGCACTCTGTTCAACAAATAGACTATGCGAGTTCTTGCGACTTACGCCCCAAAATGTCTTTGTTAAACTTTGAGTCATCAATCATACATCACACCATTTCCATGATAGTACGATTCCTTCTCTCAACTATACCATTACTGTTGTGGTGTGTGAGTAGGAGGCATTTGTCGGCGAATCCCATGAGCTTCGGGTAAGTCTTGAACTCATTGCTTGTGAATTCCCCCCCTCGATCTGAGCGGAGAGTTTTGATCTTGCGACCAACTTCATTCTCAACAAGTGCTTTGAACTTCTGAAATGTCTCAAAGGCTTGACTCTTGTTTCTTAGACAATATATCCACATCTTTCTTGAGTAGTCATCAACACAAAGCATGAAGTATTGACATCTAGAATGACTTGGTTGCATGGGCCCAAAGATCGGTGTGCACCAAATCAAGCTTTCCCTTAGCTCTATATGTGTTCTTCTGGAAGGGTACTCTGTGTTGCTTTCCAGCTAGGCAATTGTGACACTTGTCAGTGTTGTGCTTGAGTGTAGGCAATCCTTTCACCATGTTGCCCTTTTGAAGTGTTTGGAGATAGCCAAAACTGATGTGACCATATCTGCGATGCCATAGTTCTGCAGATTGTGTGTCTTTGGCCACTAGAGCTTGATCATCCTTGTGGACAAAATCAAGTTGGAACATGCGTCCCACATTGGAGGCTCTTGCTACAATCTTGGAACCTCTTGACTTATCTCTTATCAAGCACACTTTTTCTCCATTATTATTGTCAAAATCCAACTTCAAGTTGTGATCAAGGAGTTGACTAACTGATAGCAAATTCTTGGTCACCCAGTACATCTGATACATTTGTGATTTTGCAGTCATGCTTTCCAAGAGGTAGTGAAATGTTTCCAATCCCCTTGACACTGTATGATGAGTCATCACCTAATGACACATGGTTCTTGTTAGGTGAGTCACGTAGTGTGTAGAACCAATCCTTGCGTCCAGTCATGTGTCGAGTTGCACCCGAGTCAACATACCAGATATCTTGTGTGGACTTGGTTTCTTCATCAAATTGAGCAGAATACATGTGGTGTCCTTCATCTGAATCATCCTCATGTTCGGAATGTACCCTTGTTGTTTGGGTTTTCTTTGCCAATTACCATTTTTCTGCCCTTGATTGTTGTTGTTGTTGGACTTCCCTTTATTTGAATTATTGTTACCCTGATGGTTATTGGGTTTTGAATTGCTTGATGAACCCTTTTTGTAGGAATTGTACCAACAATCTTTGATGTCATGTCCCCCTCTATTGCAAATGGGACACTTCTTGGTGTTGTCTCGTTGACTTTGACTTTTGTTTTGTTGGACTTCTTGTGATTGGACTGAAATTTTCCCTTTCCTTTATGATTGGAAGATAGTGCTTGCTCATCTTCATGATCTTTGTTGTTCATTGCCTCTTCTTGTTGGAGTAGATTGACCAACTTCTCAAAGGTGATTGTGTGTTCACTCATATTGATAGTTGTCACAAAGATTCTGTAGGAAGGAGGAAGTGCTTGCAACACAATTGGTACGAGGTCTTCATCACTTATCTCTTTTCCCAATGCCAATAGAGATGCCCTCAAAGTAGCACTCGTCTCAAAAAAACTTCAACCTTCTCATTGTGCTTGAACTTGAGAGTATGCGGTTGTGATAGTAGGTTGAGGATGGCATTCTTGTTCTTTGCCTCATAGGCTATGTGCTCAACTTATCCCATGCATCCTTGGCCGATGTGGCATCTCTAATGTGGGGTTGCACATCGTCTATTACGCTAAACAAGATGATCAACTTGGCCTTTTGATTGGCCCTGTCAAATTGAACTTGTTGTCTTCCATCATCAAGTGATCTTGTTGTTTGTCCATCTCTATTGTCCATAGGTCTTCAAACTCAAGTAACATCTTGATCTTCGGTTTCCATGCAGCATAGTTGTCTCCTCTAAGCAGTTGTGAATCTGGCAAGAAGAACTTTGGTGCTTGTGCACCCATTTCTGCAATCTAAATTTCTGAAACTCTGAATTTCTGACAAAGGGTAAGGCTCTTATCACTCCAGGTTTATGGTCTCCCTCTCAATATACCGTCAGGCCGATATACCAAACCTTTCTATATACGCTCCCTTCCGATATACCCATCGGTACGTGGAAGAAGATCACCCTTTCAATATACCCGTCAGTACGGAAAGAGGTGTTAACGCACGTGAAAGAATTTAGTACGTGGTACTTAGACAGTACGGAGAGGGGTTTGTGCAAGCACAAACGGATGGGAGGGCTCAAATGTGTGTGTATTGTGTCCTTATTACTCCCCATCGATTTTATAGGGTCGATGCCCAGACGACGTTTAGGCAGTTGTGTTAGGCGTTAAGTGCAGTAGTAGTCGCGACGGCATCACCCGTAAGCGCTTCCCAGAGGCACCGTATATACCGAACGCTGCTATGAGATCAAAGATCTCGTGTGATAGAACCAAACATAAAATAAAAAATTTGTACTTTTTTTTTTTTTTTTTTTTCACTTTATGCACCAAGATTAGTACAACATGCTCTCAAAAGTACATCAAAATGAAGTTTTTGTGTCCCCCTCTTTAGAAAAAAGGGTCTAGAATCACAAAATACACAATTTAGGCCAAAAATATTTTTACCCCCCAATAGGTGTTTTTCCGCTAAATTTAGCGGTGGCTCTAAATGTGTTTGGTGAGCTTCTAAATTTGAAATCTCCCAAAATTTATTAATTTCTCCAAATTTTCCAAAAAAATAATTTAATAAAAAATATGGAGAGAGTGGGAATTGAACCACTGACCTTGTTTGTTCCCAAGATCCAAACAAACAATCTGAATATTGTTTTCACCTTTTCTCACAAACCGTGATCTAGGTTTTCTAAAATTTTGACAGCAGCATCATACAATATTTTTCTTGAAACCCACAAAATTTCAGAAGAATCGGAATCTTAGTTTTTGAGATCTTACCAATTTACCAGCTAGATCTGATTTTTTTTGAAAAAAATGATCCGACTTGTATAGACTTTTCGTCATATGTAGAGGCCGAATCTGAAGATGATGTAAACTGCAAAGTTGTGCACCTCCTTCTTATCTTTCCAAAAAAAAAAATGGCACATCAATCCGACATTGTATGAAAAATTACGTCCTTTTTCTAAGAGCTATCTGCTGGAATTTTGTTGACGGGACTGCTTCAACCTTTGCTCCCGAATTCTTCACACCTCCACTTTCAGATCTGATTTTTTTTTTTTTCTGATCTTTTTTTTTTTTTTTTTTGATCTGCAATTTTTTTTCAAGATCTCTCTCCTTTTTTTTTTTTTTTTAAGATCTCTTTTTTTTTTTTTTTTTTTTTTTTTTAGATCTGTAATTTTTTCAAGATCTTTCTCCTTTTTTTTTTTTAAGATCTCCAAATCTGAAATATTCCCAATATGTTAGATCAATTGGCTATGCCAATGACTAATAAAAAAATTTACCTTCCAAATAAGTGGATAGGTCAAATTTTAGTTGATGGATGCTTGGGAGGAATGGAGGCTGCGGGATGCTTGATGGCTCTCCTTTGATGCGAGATCTTCTTCTCGATGGATCCTCTCCAATAGTGCTCCTCTTGACCTTGCTTGGATAGAACTGCTCTCGATAAAATGATAATATAATAATGGTATAGCTTAGATACCAAATGATAGAATAGAATAAGATTGCAATGACCAAAGAGGACGGAAGCCTCACAAATATTATTGATCATGAAATCAGATTACATTAACAATGCAAGAGTTGTAATATTTATAGATATTAGACACCTCATATGGATAGACATGACACCCTAGCGAGACACCAACTACGAGATGATAAGACCCATCTCTGCACATGTAATTACTACTAATACCAATATTGAATGTTATCCAACATAACAATATTGAATGCGAGTCACTAGACTAGAGTGCACATGTTGCACATTATTAAATAAAAGACAATGCAATAAAATGCAAACTTTCTGGTGGCTCTAAATCCTCCTATCCATGTTTGTGGCAACCACCTTATCTTAAGGGATAGGAAGGTAATTTGTGCGAGGAGCGTTATGGTGTCTTGGGTCATTTAAATTCATGTTAATGATCATCCTAAAATTGTTGTGAGTGTATGAACATAGGGGAATGGTTGGTGAGGAGATAATAAGGAGGTTTCTTGAATTTTCCAAGAATTGACAAGAAGAGACTTAGAGCAAAATGAGGAAGGTAGGTAAATAAGTCATTGCATGAATGTTGAGTTAATTGGTGACTAAGTAATAGTAAATAAAGAGTGATAATATAAAACAAGGATTTTTATGCATGGTATGAAGCTTGGTAAATGCCATCTTAGTGATATTTGTTAGATTATATAAAGATTGATTAAATTTTAACAATTTTTAGCCATTATAGGCTTAGAGATGATCCTCTATCTACAAAGAAAGAGTATAGTTCTTTTTAAAATCTCTTAATAATAAGATATATGCATGATAAAAAAATTTCTCTACGTCACCTTCTCTATAGTAATCTTGTAAAATTCAACAAGATTGTAGAAGCGTATGAGCTTGTGGAATCTTTTCGATTTTGATTTTTGCTTGTTCTTGATTAGCCTCTCCAAGGTGGATGAATGTAATGCTATGATCAGGTTTCATGAGGATTTGATCAAAAAATGGGTAGAGCTTTGCTACTTTATAAGGATGAGTTCTTTAAGGAAATGTTATACATTTATAGCTATTGAGGGTAGGACCATGAAAGGTGGATGCAAGTTTTACTAAGCTCTAGGTCATAATTGTAATCACCTCGAGTATAGGAAGTAGACTTGGTCAGGAGTTGTATCTTTTCAAGGGCACTAAACATTTGGAATGAAAGAAGTTACATCCAACAATTGAATTGTACATACAATCAAATTGCCCACACACTTCTAGAAATTTAGAGATGGATTTCAAGTTGATTTGAGAAGTTGAGTTAACCGGGATGAAGAAGTGGCAGTTGACTAGGAAAATAGGTGTATTTTCCTAATTAAGTAACTAATTTAATTAGCTATAATGTGCAACATAATTAATCATTTGTTTAATAAATGATAATTAACTTAGCTAAAGTGTGTAATGGGCTAATTTAATTAATCTAAGGGGTGAATGTATTTAATTAATCAATTAGATTAATCAATCAAAAAGGGGATATGAACTAGGAAGTGAACTGGTATAGTATTGGGAACTATTATGTAATTTTGGGGTGTCTACATTTTCTCCTCTTTAAAGTGCTATTGTGAATTAATAGTGCTTTAATATTAGACACATACAAAGTAGTGGGAAGAAATATATGAAGCATTTGGACGCCTTGACTAGTAGAATGGTAGAGGAATGCCCCCTCAAGTGGGTGGATGATGCAACAAAGTGGTGGATGACTGCTTGATAGGAAGAAAGCAAGGGATTCAACAAGTATAGTAAGGAATTGAGCTTGTAGCATGAGCACCATTTGGAGAGTATGAATATAAGAGAAACCTTTATTTTGTTATTGCACAATAGAATTATCACCATGATTATGAAAGAATCAAGATAGGAAACCCATATATGCATAAATAAACACACACACAACAAAGAAAAGATAAAAAAAAAACAAGCCCAATATGAATAGTAGGTACATGCATCTAGGTTATAAAGGAACCAAGATGTTAGCACACTACTTATAATTGGTACAAGAAAGTAAACGTCAACAATGCAACACAAGCGTGAAAAGAAGAAAATCAACCATACTGGGCTAATGTGTGCCACAATGATGATTATGTACATATGCAAATGCCCCCAGATAGGATTGGAATCAGACTGAAGAGAATATTAAAGTTACTCCTCATGAAACTCTTATTGGATCCGTTGTGCGAAGTTATCGAGAGAGAAATTGCCCTAGGAGAAGTTATATCGCGAAGGAAAAATAATTTTGTGAATTGCCCCAAACGTAGTAAGTAATCATACAAAGAGAAGAAAGTGATGGTTGTGACAATTAGAATGATCTCTATGGTAGTAGATAAAGGTACAAATTTATCAAGTTTGTGTTGAAATGTTAAAAGATTCACTTTAATATTTTCCAATTGTAGGATGTCGATGATAAGTGAATGTTTGTTTGAAATTTTTGAATTTTTTTGGAATTTTGAAATAGTTAATTTTTATGGTTTTACAAATTCTTATAAAATGTGAAGTACAAATACAAAGAAATGTAAACAAACTTGAATTCACGAAAAAAGGAAAACACAACATTGTTTATTTAATAAAATAAGAAGAAGAAACAACATGTGCAAGCGGTCAAAAGACACAAAACAAACATGCAAACAAACCCAATATGAACAGGAATGAATGACACCAAAGTTATATGTGAACTAAGATACCAAAATTTTTCCTGTAATTGGTCAATAAATAAAGGTAAAAAAATAAAATAAAAATAACAAACTAAAAGAAGCAAAAGCATCATCACAATGTTGACAAACCGCCATAAGTACAACACAACTTGCAATAACGATATCTAATGACACTCCAAATGTGTTCCACATTAAAGAAATAGACAAATATGAATTCCCACGAGTGATAGCTTAGAACGTGAGAGGATTATATCGGACCAAAGAGTGGAGTGATGCTTATATATTCCAAACAAATCTTGTTCAATCCCATTAAATTTTGATATGTATTGGATTAAAATGTGAAATCCAAGTTTTCCCTAAGAAAAGTTATATTGCAAAAGGTTAAATGATTGCCTCGAGCATAGATATACACCACAGAAAATAAGATGAGCGAAAGATGATTTGGAATGATCATGAGGAGCATCGTCAAATGGAGAAATTGTTGAACTATGTTATGCACTTGCTTTAAAAGTTGGTCAAACATTTTCCAAATGTTTTGATTTTGATAGTTTTATATAGTTATTACGATTTTTAGACAATTTAATATTGTTTTTGTATTTTTTTGAAACATATTTGAATGTTTTTAAATTTTAACTCGGTAAAAGGTGCTACACATCTTGAATGCAAGTGCAAACAATTAAAATCATTCCATTCCATTAGCAAAACGTAGATGATGTAATGATAGGATGTCTCACTCCACTCATGACTCCACACAACTAGGAAGATGTGAGGGCTCATCAGCAAGAGTCAAGAAGGATGTAAGAACGAGGTGAAGAGTGATATGAAAATGAAGATGATGGATGTTAAGACACAAGGTGTATCAATGATCCATGTGAGAAAAATGTAACACATCTCTAGTCGAATTAGGTGATCAATTACAAGATGATTTGACTTTATAGGTTTAGACTTGACTTAGATCCATAGATGGTTTACTAATTGAAAAGATCTAGTTAAAGGAATTAATGTATCTCTTAACATGAACAATTAAATTATTTCTTGGGATGTTTTTGATTAAGAAAAATTTATTCTAAAGGATTTATTTTTTATTGATTTGTTTTTTTAGGACCCCCTACATGTTTCCCCATGCCACTAGGAAGAGGAAAGGTCTCAAGACCGAAGACAAAATGTAGGTGAGTAAGGGAACCTATGGAAAATAGAAATTGCATTAAAAATCTCTAATGGTAGGACTCTATATGAAAATGTACCCTAGGGGCAAGTGAATGTGGTTTTATCCTGATCAGCAGGTATAATACTAATTTGGTTATACCCACTAAACCCATCCAAGAAGGAGAAATATTTCTTCCTGCAAGATTTTCTAAAACCTGATCAATAAAGGGCAAGGGAAAGTAGTCTTTCTTGGTGGATTTATTAAGTTCCCTATAGTCTACATAGATTATCCATTTACCATTTTTCTTGGGAACTATAACTAGTGGTGATACCCACTGACTATCAGATATAGGATAGATGAATCCTACCTTCAGCAATTTTTCTATCTCATTTTTTATTGTCTCTAAGTGTTGGATTAATTCTTCGTTTTGGTTGTCTCACAAGTTTAACATCCTCGGTGTAGATATGGTGAGTGCAAGATGCTTAGATGGATCCCTTTCATATCAGTATAATCCCAAGAAAAAGATTGGGAATGCTTCCTCAAGATTTCTACAACCCTAGTCTCTTGGCTGACCTCTAAGTTATTACCAATGGTCAACTCTTTTCCTATGTCAACAGTCACTTGCTTGGTATATTTCAAAATAGCGAGCTTTGCATCAAAAATTAAAGAATTCAAGGACAAACATGAGGTTGAAGCATGTGCAAAATAGTCATATTTTCAAGAGACATAACCTTGGTTAAAGGACAATAGAAATCAGTGATTACACATTCCTCATGATAAGCATAGGTTTCTTTACAATTTTCATTGGAAATGTCACTTACCAAGGTAATATTATATGTTGTAGTCAGAACAGATGGTTCCATAGCCTCAATTCCAATTTCCGTAGCCACAATGTCCTCTTCATCAGACATTGTGTATGACTCAACAATTTATTCCATGTGATTTTCACTACAATGGTGGCTAGATAAGAAGAACTCAGATGATTAGTATTTGAATAATCTACCCATACATGTTCACAAACATTCACATATGGCTGGGCAGGAGGATACAATGAAATATTCTTTGATTTTTTCCCATTTAAAATGGTCATTTTCTCGACCTATAGTCAATATATGCAGCAACAATAGCCAACCAAGGCCTTCCTAAGATGATTGGATATCCCAACTTCCGAGCTTTAGGATGTAAGACCATAAAATTGATGGGATACTCCCAAGATTCAACCATGACCATTACATCCTCAATTACTTCATCTGGTACAACAATAAATTTATCTACCAATTGGAGAAAGATATTGGTTGGCTCAATAGATTGAACATATCTGTTGTTATAACATTGATGGTAGCACTAAAATCTGCCAAAACGTTAGATATTGACTGACTATTTACAAAATAGTAATGACTGGACTCCCAAGATCCCCATATTTTGGTGAAATAAGCTTTCTAGCAACAAGATCAACTAGATTCCCTTCCACTTTGACCATTTTTGGGTATTTCTTCTTTCTTCCTGGTGTCTTTATACACTGGTCTCTAATGGTCTAGTTTAATTCAGAATGTCCCTTATTGCTCTTAGAAGTGGGACCTCAATGTTCATCTTTTCAACTCTTGAACTAGTGTTGTTTCTTCTGTAGTTCGAGTTTCTTGTAATCATTCTGGAAAAGGAGCTGCATGTGCATTCTTATCTTTTCCTTGACCGTTCCTAGTGGCTTGCGTTTGTGGAACATGTTCAATTTCTTCATTTTCCTCAGGTGTCTCTTCTTTCTCATTTTCCTCAGGTATTTATGTGATAACAATAGGAGGATTATTCACTATTCTCCTAGACCTTAGTCACATATTATTGATAGTATTAACTGCATTGTATCACTTTGTCCTACTTCATTAATTGAAGCTATCTATTGATTTTAGGGTTCACTACAGGTTGGGCTAGAAGTTGAGTTTGTGTTTCTTTCCGTGTTGTTGATAGTTTTTGGTGGGGCCATTAAAGCCTGTTGTGGTTGTTGGAACCTCCTCTGTTGATTAGAATTTTGTTGAGGTGCCCATTGTTGGTTTTTCCATGGATTTGCATTGGTGGTGGTGTCCAACCCTACTGATTATAGGAGTCATCCATGGTGGTGGATGTGGGTAAACCATTTATTTTGTGGTGTCCACTCAAGTTGTCCCCAAGTAGGTGAGGATCCTGACTAGGCCATGACATCATCTAGGGGTTCTAAGTAGGTCTAGGGGCATACACAACCTAATTATTTGGCCTTTGAACAAATTTTACCTCTGCATTTGCTTGAGACATGGAATTCAATCTTTATTTCAACTGAGGTAAGAAAGTGTAATGGTTAGTATCATGATCAGTGACATCACAAATCAAACACATGTTTG
Source organism: Taxus wallichiana var. yunnanensis (assembly GCA_018340775.1). Classification (NCBI taxonomy): domain Eukaryota; kingdom Viridiplantae; phylum Streptophyta; class Pinopsida; order Cupressales; family Taxaceae; genus Taxus; species Taxus wallichiana. Next base: position 593,693,548 of record CM031234.1, on the reverse strand, counting down.
TGACATCCAAAGGACACTCTCTCAAAGGATGTCTCTTCCTGCATTTAGGGTAGTATATGTCTAGAGGTTATTTTGCAACATTGGTCTTGGCTTTCAGCCCATCTATGGTTGATGTTAATTGTGAAAATATGTTTTTTCATGTTAGCCATTTCCTCCAGAATTTCTGAGGTACCTAGGGCAATCTTGGATGTTTTTATTTTCCTTATACCTCCTCATGTTCTAGAGTAACTTCTGCATAGCTCAGTGATATATTCCATGCTAAGTTTGTGCACATCACCTCCTCCCATAAGATGGAGGGAATCCTTGGTTTCCTCATCAATTCCTTTAAGGAAAATTGTCTTAGTGATTTCTGCATGTAACTCATAACCACTCCTCCAATGGAGAAAGAGAAATCTATCTAGATAATCTTCTAGATTTTCATCTTCCTTTTGATTTATCTGGAAGAACTCTTATTTCCTATCTCTTCCCCTGCAGTAGTATTGATATTTTTCCAAAAAGGTTGTCTCCATGTTCTTCTAAGAACAAATGGAGTTAGGGGACAATCCCATGAACCACCTCATACTTTGGAGTCTTTGAGGGCGGGAGGAAATAGTTTGAGTTTTTGATTGTCTGTTATATAGTCATATGTATAGCAAAAGAACTTTGAATTCAAACAGGAATTGATCTGGGTCTTTTGTAGACATTCCTCGGAAGATAGGGAGGATGGATGGTGAGATATTTTTCATAGGTGCATCCTCATCTTCGTCTAAGAAAATGGGATAGGTAAAGGTTATAGCCAAGGGTAAGTTCTCATTATTCATGTTGTCTCCCATTTATGAAGGCTGTTTTGGTTCTAAAAGGAGGATGTAGAATGTTCAGAAAGGATTCTAGGCATTGTATTAGATTTAGTGTCACTTTCAGTGTTCCCTACTTGTACTCTCTGTTTGGAGATATTCTTTGGATATTACGTGGTATAAATATCCCTTGAATGTCTTGTGGCATGTGCATCAAGGTTGGTTATGTAAACAAGGCCTAGGAATTCTACTGGTTGCATAGATTAAATTTAGTAACACCCATAACATGTAAAATGAATAAAATGGTGTGTTGTGCTTATGGTGTCCCTAAAAACGGCACTAAAAATGATGGGTCGTTGTATTCTCCAATCATTTAACTAACATATTATTCTGCTAGTGTCATTATAAAACTAGGGTTGTGTGTCCAAGGTTGTATGCAATGAATCTTTATGCAACTCAATTGTTTAGTGGTTCCTTTTAGGAAGTTTTATTTGTTATGTTTATCTTTTTCTTTGCTAATCTACGGAAATTTAATACTAAACTATTGGAACACCATTACTGTAATGAAATGTATTTAATGGAAATAATTCACTGGAATTGAAATGCACACACCAAATAAATATAAAAATTCCAATAACACACACTCTAAATTGAAACGCATAATTGAAATGACACACTCAGAATTGAAATTGCATGAAAGGAAATAACACACACTGAATAGAAATTACAGTAAAAGAAATAAGTAATTGCATTCAAACTGTAACTTATCAGAAACCACGAGCATGCATAAATGTAAAATCATCCAGAGTTTCCTTAGTGGAGCGGTCCCTTTCTCTTCCTTGAAATTGAAGTAATCTCAAAACCACATGATATTCAAAATAGCATCTAATATATTGATTCAGAAAAGTTCCATAACATACTCAACACATAACTGAAAAATAGATACTAACTTTTATAAACTGTATTGCAGATTACCAACATCAACTAACTACTAAATTGTTCTTTAAGGAGATGTCTATATAGACATAGTCGATTACACATCATGCCAAAATTTTAGGCACTGATTTCTTCCACTAAAAACCCTATTAAAGTTCATTAAATCCTATGGAACTACTAAAAACAAGATCCATGTTTATAGGTTGTCAATGGAAAAATTCTTCCATGATTACACGACGGCTCTAGACTCAGACTCCTTGATTACAATTCCTAGCATTGGTAGTAAATGTCCACTATTATCCTACACATGTCACCACATTTCACTCATAGAGGCAATTAGTGGGAGGTTCTACGGTTAACAAGTTACATGAAACAAAACAAGAGAAATGCATTGAACTTACTAGGATATAACTATATAAAGCATCCCCATGCACTAATTAATCATGTTTAATGAAAAATCAATAATCACATAGATGATATAAACAAGTCAAATAATGCACTCATCGAAAGGTTGATCGAGTCTCATGGAGATAGGGAGAGAGTGGAGTGGACTAGTGTGTGTCTTGGCTTGCGGAGTTGGATATAGATCATATCAAATGGTGGCCATACCAAGATTTTCCTAAATGGCACGAGGTGGACGTAGAGTTATCCGGTATGAGGTGGATGAGGTGGGTGCGGGGAGATGACTGAAGATGATCGAGGTCGTGAAATTTGACCAAGTGCAATGACATTTTGGAGTCATCCAAACGGTGCCTTAGGATCTAATTTTGTATAGGAGAGAGGAGTTAGACAAGGATCTTTCATCCCCGACATGGCAAATCCATTTGAGGAGATAGCAGCACCTTGGTATGATGATGACGATGTGGGGGTCGAGAATAGGATTCTCGATTGGATGACGACCTTTTGAGCAGCTCATGTGGGCTGAGGAGGGAGGAGAGGAGGAGGTAGAGGAAATGAAAATTGAGGTAACAACAACTCCAAGAGGTGGTGGAGATTGAGATAGAGGAGAGTCTGCGAGATGGCACAACTACGTCTTTGAGTTAGAGTAGATGAGTGTAGAGAGAGATCTGACTATACGGAGAGGATGCACTCATGCAAGAGGGCTGCGCTACATAAAATAGAGACCGGTATTTTCGACAAAGGGAGTCCTATAGGACTCGTCTTGGGAGATCTATCGACCATTCTTGCGACATATTCGGTGAGTGGTACTCAAGTAGCACCATAGGGATTGGGATAGATGGCACCTCCTAGCATGATTTCCATAGATAGATATAGATCCTTAGCCACATAGGCTAAGTATTATGAGGGGATCATGATCGAGAAGATGTCGAAGACAACGTACTCTTGGGAGCATCTCTAGAAGATAGTGACATGTGGAGTGGGGTTGTCAGGAGTATGAAAAGTGTGGCCTAGCCACAACAAGAGGAGGGAGGCCACGAGGGTGGTGGTGATGTGTAGGGATCAGGTGTTGTACCTACCCGGTGGAGGAGAGGACTTGAGGATATCAGATGTACAATTTACTGATTTTGATGATATCTTTGCTTTGAGAGAGGGCCCTTAGAGGCCAACTATGATGTATTGATACACTTCATTTTGAAGATACACATATTTATGATTTTGATTCACATTGTACTCGATTACATGTTTATTATATGATGTGATGAGATGGATTCATGATGTGATGATGATGGTTATATATACATATATATATATATATATATATATATGTTGTTTACGACTTGATGATGTTGCATGTTGTTGTTATGATGATATAGTTCAGATTAGATGTGAAAATGATGTTTGATGTTTGCTTAAATTTATATTCGATGATGATGGTTGAAAAAAATGTATGATTAGATGGTTGGTTTGTAATGTATGATAGATGATATGCACATATGATTATATTAGATGTAAATGATGATAGTAATATGTTTTATCTTGATGATGATGAATGTATATGTGTGGATAGTATATGATGTTAAGAAAAGGGTAATTTGAAAATAGATGTGATGAGTGATGATTAAAAAGATAATAGCTAAGAATATGTAAGTAGATATGAAAGATGTGATTATAATAAGCATTGTATATAAAGGAGGATGTGCTTATAATAAAAAAGAGATAAGATAAGAGTATACATACTTGTAGTAAGGGATTGATAAAAGATAGATGTGAACAAAGGGTTTAGGATAAAATGCAACTTAATGATGGTGACCCATGGGTATGAATGATACTACGTCATATCGAGGAGCGTATGAGGAAAATATGCCTCCAATCACATTGGAGGTAAACAAGAGGGGGATCTAAGGAACACAAGGCACATGCGACTAAAATAGATGTTAGCATATAACCAACGATAGTTAGTTATACCAAATATCAAGAGGAAAAACATCATGGAATGAACTCATAAACCTAATGTCAACATGAAAAATGGGTTTTTGATGCAAATTGTACATGGGAAGAGGGTTCTCCATGAGTGGTGTTCCTTAAATCTATGCCCCAACTGCAGGAAGGGGAAAGAGTAAACTAATAAATGTGGGAAGTTTGTTAAAATAAAGCTTATCAATGTGGGAAGCTTTCTTAGGATCTTAATAAAATGGAAGGTTGATCAATGCGGGAAGCCTTCGATGCCATAATACAGAGAGTAGCCATCCTTCGAGGGTATGGTCTACTTTATACATATATGATATAGATGACAATAATGATATACATGATAGTCATCCTTCGAGGGATCAGTCTATTTATTTTATTTGATATTATTTTCTTTTTTACATAAATTGTTGTCCTTGAGGAGAAGTCTTTTTAATAGATTTTTCTTTTGGTGCGAGCATCCATGAATTTTGACTTTAACATGGGGAAGAGCTGGGAATAGCTAGGTAAACCACTTAGGAGGGGACAATGAATGTACAAGAGACACTTGTGAACCCTTTGCATGGTTTTAAGAGGTAAACAAGGGGGTGATGGATGTAATGATCGCAGAGTTCTCACCAAGAAGGGAGAACCTATCCATAAGGAAAATGTTATGGGCAGAGCCATGGTGCCCATATTTAAGGTCATGCCGAGGAAAGTGATGGTAGACCACATAGTTCCAAATCATTACAATGATAGATGGAAGAGGCTAATGATGGAGGGATGATCTAAAGATATAACTAAGTGCTTACTTGGTAATGTGCTAACAATAGAATGGTCACAAGTGTAATGCGTTAAGAGGTTCCACTTCTAGTTTACCATCAAGGGAGGCAAAATAGTAGGCTCTCGACCCATACTTATATGTAATAATGTATGGTCCAATCCAATTAGGGGAAAAATTTCCATGTTGGCTCCTTTCTAGAGTAGTGACATTCTAATTTTCTTTAAGGATGAGTTTTCGACATTAAAGTCACACTCTTTAAGGTGCTTATTATAAGCACACTTGATGCACTCTTGATAAACATGATGGTGTTCAAGAGCGAGGAGGTGACGTTCATCTAACAATTTGAGTTATGCTAGACACTCTTGGCGATAATATTCATTAGAGATGAAGTTGTAAAGGGACACACACAAAGAGGGAATTTTAACTTCAAGAGGAATGACTACTTTAGAACCGTACATGAGAGATAATATTTGACCAAGATGCATTTGGGTTTAGGTTGGTTAAGATAAGTTGTATGAAAATCATAAAATATACGCAAAATGCAAAGTAAAGGTCACTAAAGTGGTCTTAGGGTGAGATTATAGGGCCACAATGGTGGAATTTAGATATATCCATGGTGCTCCCAAATTAAACATAGATATGGCCATAGAGGTGGTTGTAAGAGAAGAAGATGACGAATATATTTACTAAGATAAATGAGATAAGGCGACATCGAGATATGGAAAAGGAATAATCTTGAAACAGATCGATCCTAGAGTGAAGTCTCCCTAGCATCGGGAGATCTATAAGGAAGAAGGTGTTAAATGATCAATGATATACGGAGGATATGCTCCTCCATCGGATAGATGTGGATGAGCTAGTGGATTTTGGAAGAGATGAAATGAAGTATTTAGAAGGGAGGCTAGTGATAGGTGGTCGGGGATCACAAGGGTGGTGTAGCAAGGAAAACAATATTGATGAATAAGGGAGGTCTATCTCTAGAAGGAATGGTATGTGGAGGAGTGGTAATAATGGGGGATGTGAATGAAGGAGAATACCTAGTGACTATTATGGATGGGAATGTAAAAATGGGAGTCAAAATAGTCACGGTGAGATTGTAGATGGAGGAGGAATGTCCTCAAGGATGTCGTCTCTCTTAATAAGATTATGGAAAACAATTTGAAGGGTTCTACAACATTCGGTGTCATGACACAAAGTGCGATGATAGGCACAAATATGGTGGGGAATAAGCCATGATGGATTTGGACTGATCGGGATGGCTTTGGACTAATCAAGTCAAAGGCCTTGATAGGAAGAAGCATGATGGTGGAAATTTGGAGTAAATATCAAACAAATTCCATAAAATATTTAATGGATACATTAGGAGAAGTCTTGTGAGACAATGGGGATGTTGTAGATGAGGGTGGATTACTACGAGGTCTTTGTGTTTTGCTTCGAGTTTTGATGGTTATCGGTGTTGTAGAAGAAGAAGAAGAATTGTATGATTTTGGTTGATTGGTAGATGGAAGTGTTCTTGATTAAGGATTCATCCTAGGAGGGAGTCAAAATGTTTAGATTTGGATTGGTTGATTGATTGTGATGAGGTAGGTGGTCCTAGGGTAAATGGATGGGGCCCCAAAATGAAGGATGTAGATTTTATCTTGGTTGGAGGAATGTCTATCTTTATATGGGGGCGCATGAGGGATCATTTTGGAAGGGTGCCAAGGTTCTTAGATTGGGATTGATGAGGAGTACCCTTGGCAGGAATGACAATAATTTCAACCGTGGGATTTGAAGGTTGTGTTGTGGCTAATGGAGGAATTTATTTTTGTATGATTTGGTCTAAGGAAGGTGAGGATTGGTTTGGTGTAGGAGGGTCGATGATATGGGAGGATCACCTGTAGTTGTTGCAAGTTGAATTTCTCTCCAATATTCTTCAAATGATGAAAGTAATATGGAAGAAGAGGGATATGATGGATATGTGGTCATGACGGTTGGCGTGGTGGGTGTGGGTAGAAGTGCGGAAATAGGAACCAGATTACGATTCCAAGGATTATACAACGAGTAAAGGTGAATTAAATATGGTTAAGAAGGTCGAATCTAAGGAATTGGATGAGGTAGATTCATATGTGGAATCAATGATAGGTGTAGATGTGGAGATAGAAATAGAAAGGGGTTTTGGATGATGCGAGTTGATGAGGTCTAAGTGAGAGGGAGGTGATGTAGACATGAGGGATTTTGTGGAAAAGGTATGAATTTCATTTGTATTTGTCTTAAGTGTTTCAAGAGGAATTGAGGATATGTTTGTAGATTGAGAGGGTGTGATAACGGTTATGGATATGGGCATGGTAGATGTTGGAAAGTTAGGTTTGGAAGAGTGGGGTGCAATAAATGATGTGGGCATGGGTAAATAAATATGTGATAATGATGTCAAGGTAAGTGTAGTGATGGGAATGTTTGGAATGGATGTGGACAATGGGCTAGATATGAGAGGTGCGGATAAAGAGGTGGGCACAGTTAAGGCCAATGTGGATGTGGTAAGGGTAGGAATGGATGTAGATATGAGAGAACTAGTAGAAGTTAAGGTGGTTGGTAGGGAAATTGTGGATATGGTTGATGTGGGGATAAATTTTGAAGGATCCGTAGGAAAAATATATAGGATGGGAATAGATGATGAGGTAGGTGAGATAGATGTTGGGGGAGGTGTTTGGTATATGGTGTTGATTGAAAATGGGTTATATTTGTATGATGTGGTTGGAGAAGATGGATTTTTGGTGGTGAAATAGGAAATAGATTTCTAAAGATATAAAATGGTGAAGATTGGATTGGTTGGGGGATGCATGATGTGGGGAAGTAGGAACATGATAGGGTGATTGGGATTGGATGGGAAGATCTGATACATGAGGAGTTGGAATGTCAATAGGTTGGATATGTGTGATGATGTCGGAAGAAGCGGGGATGATATAAGGTGATGGGGGTGAAATAGGATCTACATTCGACGTGATCGAGAGGTGGTGGGTCTACGGAGTAAGAAGTCATTGATGGGGCTAGAAAAAGGCCTAAAATAAGACGAGGGTTTTGTCATGGTAGATTTTTGTTGGGAACCATATGGGGTAAAGTTTTTACATTTTTAGATCAATCAAGAAAACAATTTATTTTTATGTTTTTGATTTGGAAAGTTTGAAAAATAAAAGGGGATGGATAACAAGGTACCTAAGGGAAGGAAATCTATGTCTAGTTTCAAGTTTTTATGGCTAGGGAAGTATCGGGTGGCCTCCTGTTGAGCGATGAAATACCAATCAGTCCACCTGGTAGGATGATGTTTTGATGTGTGAGGTTTGGTTGTGTGTGATAGAATGTGAGATGCAAAGTTTAACCCCTACTTAAACTTTGTGATCAAGCAGGATGTAGAAAAGAAAGGTTATTTTAAAACCAGTGATATTAGCTACTTAGGAGAGCTAAACAACTCATAAAATAGAGGGTTTTGGTACCTCAAATGTATGACATGGATGAATGGGAACAAAAGTGAATGATCCATGCTGCAAGCTAGATAATCCTGAAAATAAGAATCACTAGAAAGAAAAAAGGATTAGATAGTTTATGTGGAATTTATCGAGACAAAGTCAGCTCTAATAAGTGTTACCTTCATTTTGCGGATGTCAATCCTCATGTTTTGATAAAAGAAAGCGAAGCAAATGATAGGTAATTTGATAGCATGAAAAACTAGAAATACTAATGAATCTAAAAGTAACTAAGATGAATCTAAGTGTTGATCGATCACGAATAAATATAAATAAAATGGTGCACGATTGGGTCGATGTTGATCCAGAGTAGAGGTAGGTCAACAGTGACCTATGTGAAAAGATCTAGAAAAAATGTGAATATGCGGACCTATAGAGTCTGAGTGAAAACTCAAAGGTATGAAGCACAGGGATGCTAGTGAATGACCTATAGAAAAAATTCTAGGAAAGAGAGGTAGGGAAAAAATGGCGAGAAAACAATGATTTGGATGGAAGGATTGACAAATATAACCACTGGTTGATGGTGACTAGGGTGGGGCAATGGAGGCTATGCGAGGATAGAACAAGGTGAGAGTAGATGGATTAAAAACAACCTAAAAAGGCTAGAAGAAAAGGCAGTAATGGATCTTTGAGTGATGTTGAACCTCAAAAAGGTTAGATCCAACAAGATAAATATAGAAATAACATAAGATAACACAAGAAAGCAATGTAAACCTCCTGAAGAAAAGTGGTTGATTAGAACAAACTTCCGAAGATTGGCACAATTGTTGAGATGCCATGGTTCGAAGATGGATTCGTAGAATACAAGACAATTAAGTGTTTTTTCATACCTGTGTGTTTGTGTCTTTTTTTGGAAAGGAGGATCTCAATCTTATAGGGTCGACAAAGATTGGGTTGGAGTGGGTTGTCAACTACGTGGAAACTTTCCCGACGGGGTTGATTGTTTTTAGTCGAGATTTTGGGTTTTTAAGGATGGGAAAAGTGCTTTAAAGCTTGTAGGCGAGAAGAGTATGTTTTGGGATGTGTCATGATAGTTATGGTATAAATATAGGTAGGATAAAAGCTAGGAAAAAGCATAGGGATGTAGATTTAGGATAAAAGCATCCAAAAGGAAAGTCCATTAAGGAATAATGGATATTAACTAATTAATTAATTAATAAATTAATTTTTATTAATAACTATTAATAAGGATTAAATGTGATGGGATAATAGGTGAGAATTTAATTAAATTAATATTAAGGGGGTCCAGTTAGGACCATGGTGAAATATGTGCACGTGGGGCGAAAAGGGTAGAGATACCGAATTTAGGTGTCTGAATCACATCCTTTATAGTGATATTAAAATGATTAAGTTCAATATTGCTTCAATGAGTTAGAATGGTTAGAATAGTCATATGCCCATTCTCATATCATAAAATCTTAATTATTGTTATGAGAATAGGAATATGCCATTTCTCATACAAACAAATATTTTTATCAACGTGTGATGAGAATGGCCATATGTCCATTCTCATAAACTCAATATAGAAAGAAAGAAAAAATTTCCTACTCGAAATATAAAGAATGAATGAAAATTATATCCTTTTATGATAATTTTTAAAATGGACAAATGCCCATTCTCATAGTCAGGGAATATTGGAAGTATGAGGAATTCTTGTAAAAGTAATATATGTTATGTTACTATGATGAAGATATTTGGATGGATCGGTTAGCAATTAAGTTTCTAATTAACTTCCATTCAACCTCTATTTATTTATTTCTCATCATTTAAATTCAACCTCATCTATTTAACCTCTATTTGGATGAAGCGGTTAGCAAATGGAAATGCAACCTCTATTAATTTCTCATCATTTAAATTAAATTGAGTCAAGTTCAATCATAGTTTTGAAATCATGTTATAAATATATTCATGTCAATTTTAATTATATGCATAATTTTGAAGTATTTCCGAACCTTACTGAATTATAGAAGTTTGCATATCATGTGCTATGTGTATTCAATATACTTATGGTTGTACATACATGATAATTTTTAATTTATTTTATGCCATGGTTTAAGATATTTTCTATCATCTCACAAACTTTGTATTTTATGTTGTTACAACATCGAGTCTTTGCATTTGTATAGGATGATCATGTGGATTTGTTTTCAAAAGGAACCAAAGTTACAGAGGGAATAGTATATCTAAGTAGGAATACATTACATTGCAAAGATGTGGGAATAGGATTTGTAGTTGTCGGTGTTAACATAGTATTGGATGGAAGAGTAAAATTGCCTTTCTTAGTTTATGAATTTGAAACCTTGGCAGATGTTGAGAATAAAGGATACTACATTTCTTGGGAAGAGAGTGAAGTGTCAAAGCATGCATATTCATCCATTCCCCCCAATTTGGGTAGAGAAAACATTTTTAGTGGTTCATAGGATTATAATGCAGAGAGTGACGGAGATTGTAGTGATGACACTGAAAGCACCATCAATACAGTCCTAAAGATAGAAGATATTTTGTCACAGATAATGTCATTCTCAAACATAAATGTTGTAGAAGAGATGATGACATGGTCATGGGTTTTATAACTCATGTGCTATAAGATCATAAAATTAATGGAGAGAGGTTGGGTCCTTTGAATTTTGGTGTATGGATAGAAAATGTGGTAAATATGTGTTCTGATTGCTCAGAATTGCTACAACCTAATAAATCAATAGTTTGGCCAATAAAACATTTGATTTTCAATAAAACAAGAAGTTCCCTTATGATTAATTAATGGCATGCTCGACTGGATGGTTTGCACCATGTACACAATGATCATCACAATTTTAAGTTCAAGGGAGTTCTTACAAAATTAATCCATTACTGCTCGATTGAGTGCAAATTTGTAGCAGAGGGAACAATTACAAACATAGTTAAAGGATACATGGTACATTTTAATATATTAGATGCCAATAGATTTGGTGTGCATATTGATAGAGTATTCAACCCTCCTTGCAAAGGATGCTCCCTATCTGAAGGATCTCTCATACAATGGCTCTTAGGTAATTGGCTGACATAAATAGTTCTCAAATGGATATTAGATTTAAAGAAGTCCCAAAAGAGGTTGAGGTCATCATGTGGGATGCATTATAAGAGTGAAAACCTCAATTTTTTATCCAATTTAATATTATGCCACTAATCAAAATCAATCCAACTGGGTGATAAAAATATATTATAATGTTACAAAATGTCGGAAGTTAGATACCCCTCAAGTCAATCCATCAAATCAAAATTGATGAGGATAGAAAATGGTCAATATTTTTAGAAGACGTGGAAAATGTAGAGTTTATTTATTTCAAATATAATTGTATCCAAAAATTACATCATACTTCAATTAGAGTTCAAAGTATGTGGCACACAACTAGAGCCTTGAATGAAATTGATAGAACAAAAATTGTGTTTGATGCATTAACAGCAAATGCCATCTTCAATGTTGGTAAGAAATATATGGAGGTACATAAAATGAAATTTGATGGGATATATGTTTGTCGAATGCATGGAAAAAAGTTTATGGGTACCCAAGGAGTTCCTTCTATAAACATAATTTTGAATGGATAAGTGGAAATAGGCTTGCAATGAATGCTAACACTGGAAAAGAGAAAAAAAGGTCAACCACTGCCGCAAAAATTTCCTGCATATCAAGAATTTTTGAGATAAATTCATATATCTCTTTGCATCTGACTTGGTCTATAGGATAGGATGAGGTAAAATTTCCATAAATGTTTCTTCCTTAATTCGATACCCAAAATATACTGCGAAAAAACTGCAATGGGGAGCTTGAATTCTTGTAACTTCCTCATCTATCGCAGTCAAACTTCAACAACATAATGAAAAAATTGTTTCAACATGTTTCCATTGTGAAAAATAATTTCTTTGTCAAGTGTGATGAGTGCACATATTTTTACAACAAACGTAGAGCCACATATGCCCAGAAGCACTCACAAATATTGAGGAGGAAAAAACATGGCACAATGAATATATTCAAATTTGTTTTGTAGCTTACTATTCCCACATATTTCAATCATAAGAACATTATCATAGATTCTTGAGCATTTTGCATGATAAAATGGATAAAATGAAAAATTCCATACCAAGGATGGGTAAAAAGAAAATTCAATAAGTAATGTTATGAACCTACCAGTTACTTTGACTAGTATGCTCACACATGGACACAAGACATGGGGTTTTGATCATTTGGCATGTTATTAATGAATATGGAGCAAACTATATAGTCACATCATTATCTTTGTGTCTCAAGAAGCTTGAAGAACTTGTAATTGATGAGTATGGAGATTTATTGTATAGTTGTGGATCATCCAAACAACCATTGCATGATGCATTATTACAAAATGATGTGCATGAAAAATGTAAAAGGTACAAGGAAATATTTGACCATTCAAAATCAATTAGTGTTCTTTAGTGTGAATTCTTCTTTTGTAAAGGAAAAACTAATGCTCTACTTGAAATTGGATAATACTTCAAGTGATAACAAGAATCGTACCTTATTTGCATTTTCATAACTGTTGATAGGAAAACATGTATTCAACATTTTGTATGTAAGCTTCCTTCAAGCGGGACACACTCATGAGGATATAGATGGTACTTTTGGAAGATTACCACCCTGGTTAAATAAAGTAGACACATTTTATTTGCCACATATCATGGAATCTTACAGAACATGCCAAGAAGGGTCAAGTACATTCACTCCTTATCTTATTGAGGAAGTGTACAACTTCAAGGACTTTATGGAGCCATTCTTGTTGGATGAAAACCATAAGATAGTGGGTATCATCAAACCTAAGATGTTTAGATTCCATGTTGTGGATGGCATACCAGTGATGGAGTACAAAGCAACAATAAAGGATCTACAATGGTCTCGTTCTATCCATATATGGCATACAAAGGATAATGGTGAACAAAGATTGTTGGAAGGGCAACCTCCTTTGGCACCTTTCAAATAACTCAAAGAAATGGAAGATCTAAAAAGGGAATAAAATCATATATTGAGCATTGGGGAAAAGCACAATAGGAGAAGGTAGTGACTATTGGCTTCCAAAGATTGTGTATTGGGAAAATGTTTTACGTGCTTTGGATAGACCATTTGTAAATTGTAGTAGGAGGTCATATGTTTGTTTTTGGCCAAAAATAGTACAAGAGAAAGAAATATATGACCAAATAATAGGAGCCACACATATTCACAAAGAATACTACATTAGTCAACATATCCCAAGTAATAATGATATTTATGTTGGGCTTGTTTGTGGAAGATCTAAAAAATAATTCAATCCGTTAAAGGATGTGTTCAAGGGAAAAATGTTACTTATACAACCAGAAATGATAATGAAAAGATATGGATGGGGAGAGAAAATGGGGATATTTTCCTTGATAGGAAAAAGCAATGATGTAAATAAAAAGGTGAGAGTTCAATATTGGAAACCTTCAGGGAGAGGATAAGGTACAACATTTTAATAGTATTTTTAAAATCCAAACAAAACATGGACCATCTCAAGATGAACCTAAAGAAAATATCAATGTGGATAACATCATTTAGGCATGGACACCAAACAAAAATGGAAAATTGGATACATAAAGATACCCGATAAAGGACATGTGGCCATTAAATCATACCTTGAACTACTTGAATAAGATAAGGAATGTTGACTTGGAGAAACTATTGAAGATCATAAATTTGTATGTGAAATCATCTTGGCCCAGGATGTGGGTTTTTTTAAAAAAATTATTCCAAACCTTGGTCCTATAAAACTTTACAGTTGTACTATTATTTGATAATTAAATGAAAGATTGAGTATTATATTACTTTGGAATATTTTTCCATAATATAATTCTATAAAACATTGTGTTGCTTATGGAACTCTTGAATCTTATTAATGTATTAATAATATAATTTCCACCATGCAATTAATTTAATTTAAAAAAATCCTTAATTATGCTCTAAGTAAGTTTACAGGGAGTTGGATCTTGTGATTTAAAGGGAATTGGATGTGATTTACAAGGAACTCAATTCAAAAGATTAATGTTTTGGATTTTTCTAGGAATTAGACTTGATTTATGCATTTATTACTTGTTGGTCGTCAAATAGGACTTTTTAGAAGAGCAACAGTCAGGGGACAAGAAGTCCCTCCTCTTTAATGGGAGAGGTTCCCTTATTCAGAAACGAACTTATTTACAAATGTACAGAACATTGTTTTATGGTCAAACTTGGATTTTACGAAAGTGTTTTCCACAAGGATCATCAATTACACAAGGACTGAGGAAAGGGAATAAGAAGATGAGCAGAATAGCAACATTCAGAATTATAGATAGCAGAATAATTCTTCGTGTATGCGAAGCTTCAAAGAATTTAAGACAAGATCATTTGCGTTGGCTGAATGAGATTAAATTTAAAGACACAAAGTTCCATAAATAACCTTCTTCAGATTTATTAATCAAGGACACAAAGTTCCTTCTTGGTTGTACAAGATCACTGTATTTGCAAAACTGAACAGTATGCAATCAGAGAGACTAACGAGTTAGGAACAAAATGATCTCCACAATATTAAAGGAAAACACAGAGATAACAAGAATTAGATAGACAAAGAATGGAAAGCCCTTTTGTATTGATTTCTTTAAGATCTATTTACACTTTCAGCAAATATCCAAGTTCTTCCTCATGCAAATGGCGTGGAAAGGCCATTATATAGCTTACAAGTCAGTTACTCTTCGTAACCGTTTCTTTTAATTAAAGAATAGTTAAGGATCGCCAGTTGCAATACCTTAACTAATTACAAAGAATACGAAAAGAATGGGAAGAAGAGAAAAGAAAGGAGAAGGAGACAGGTGGCAGCTTTGGGAGGGACCCACCATCTTGAATCCACCGCTTGCTGAATTTCTTTAACGCCTCACTATGTCTCGCCACGTGGGCGACGTGTTGGCTGCAGATCGAGTCCAAAATCCCGAGACACTTCTCCATCTCTTTATCAAACTTGACGTGAGTATGATAATCTTTATTTGCTTCTTGAATGGCGATTGAAGAGAACAAATTTCCTTCATCTTTTCCTTAGAGATGGAGCTTTCCTTGAATAGATTATCTTTGACAAAAGCTCAATCGAGCTTTGATTTCTTGCGAGGACAGGGAAACACGAAATTTTCATCCCTGAAGATGACAATGTATATCCTTGAAAAGCAAAGACGGCCCGGTGTCTTGAAAGCTTCTCCCTTACGCAACCTATTCTTCATTTCTCCCAAAGCTTCCTCCAAAACTCGATCTTCCACTCCACGCCAGTAGCCAGGATTTTGATAGATTGTCCTTAGCATCATCGAAAATCTTATTCACCATAGAAGATGTTCTCATCTATCTGTCCCATGAGGTGAAGGTCTACTATACAACCGCTTGCTCAGATTTTTAGTTCTTTATCCATGGTATTGATAGTGGAGGAGAGCTTCAGTTGCACATTACTCACCTTTTCGTGGAGTTTGAAAGCTTCATTGATGAAGTTTAACCCAGCAACAAGCATGTCATCCACCATGGCTTCAATAACTCTACCATAGACAGAATACTTGTGCATATCTTTGATACTTTGCACTTCATCTTGGCTTAGAATTACAGGAGGTGGAAGAGTAGTCAATGGGGTAGGGTCCAAGACTTTATCCTTAGATAAAAGAGACTTGATGAAACCTGTGAGAATCCGGGCTTGTTCTTCCAACTGTTCAATAGTTTGCTGCCCTTTCTCTACCCTTCCAATGACTCTTGTGACTGTTTCCTGGAGGTTGTGAATTTCACCTTCAGGAGTAGACTCTCCCATAGGGATTCTTGAAAGCTCCAAGTCAGATGCCAGCAAGTCTGATTCTGATTTGTCTACTGTAGGCTTAGCAATCTCCAAGAATTGCTGACCTTGGGCATCAGACACT
The DNA here is from genome assembly GCA_018340775.1 of Taxus wallichiana var. yunnanensis. Lineage (NCBI taxonomy): Eukaryota > Viridiplantae > Streptophyta > Pinopsida > Cupressales > Taxaceae > Taxus > Taxus wallichiana. The sequence goes on along the minus strand of CM031234.1, from coordinate 593,677,274 downwards.
ATTCTGGAAGTGGTTCTGGCTTTCTTGGCACGAGAAGGAGTGGTGCCCAACAAGGCTGCAACAGCATCAAAATTTGGTCCCAAGCTTTGAGAGGAGGATTTTCTCTTCCTTTTGTCAACCAAAGGTTGCACCCAAGCAAAAGAGGAAGAAGAATCTGCAGGAGAAGCAAGGGGACCAAGAGACAGGGAGCTCATGACACTCAGGGTCTGCGCAGCTGTTGACTCAAGCTGAGATGTGAGTAGAGCACTGGAGGCAATGGCGGTAGAAGAATCAGTAGCACCTGGAAGTTCAGTGCTCTGGACCTCCTTGTCTTTATCTGCTGGATCTTCAGGAACATTTGCAGGAGTTGGCATCTCACTTTCTTCACTTTCACTGAGAACAATGATGTTCTCTGGCCCTATAGGCAACTCTACCTGTTTTCTTGGAGGGTCATTCTCTGCAGGCTCCTTCTTTACTTCTTTGAGTTTCTTCTTATATACCTGGGTAGATGAAGAGGGAGTAGATTCTGCAGGTCCTTGTGTTGATGAGGCGGGAGGGGTTTGCATTAGTGTTTCAGACCTTGGGACTGATGCCTCTCTTATTGGTGTCGAGTCACCCTTGGAGCTGGATTCTCCTGAGTGCCTCTTGAATTCTCGGATCTTCTTACTGAACCAGACCTTAGTCCTGACTAGGACTGGAGCAAGAATCTCAGCCAGATCATCCCTCTCTTTCCTGTTCCAATCAAGGTCCTCCAGAGGGGTGTGCTTAATCACATTTTCATACTCATACGAGTATAGATCAGAATTGTCATCCTGGAGACCTTCAGGAACTTGGTACAGACCGAGTTCTTGAATCAATTGCAGGGAGAACCTGCCACAATGCCTTCTCCTGGCTTCAAAATCATCTGCACAGTCAGCCCAGTAGTCTTCTGTATCTGCCCTATGATGATAGATTATCTTGATGTTCTATTCAATAAACTTCTTCAAGTCAAAGTAGGTTCTTGGCTTGAAGAAATGAACAGTGATAGGGACCAGGGCTCTTTCTATGTTCTGAGCATCCAGAGCTGTTTTGCATGTGTAGTTTCCCAGAGAGATGGGAAAGTGCAAGCCAGAAATCTTCTTGTCTCTGCAAGTTCTGTGCAACTTGTCTAGTTGCCTGCATATCTCTATCAAGGCCATTTTATCATTGCAGAACATGGGAAGCCGTAGAGGAGTGCTTTCATAGCCAGCAAGCCTGATATAGGAAAATTTCCTGAATTGGATGAAATAGGCTCCATACTGCGATATCAAGTTCATGGCTTCATCTGAAAACCTTCTAGCGATATCGCCTTGAGCAATCGACCACGTACATGGTGAAAGCATCATTGACCCTTCTGAAATTCCGATTGCTGGTCTCCAGGGTGAACTGCGGGCAATAGGCATACACTGGATCATCTTTGTGTGCATCTATATAGGAGAAACCAAACCACTGCCTTGATGCTGCTAGGGTATACATCAGATATGAAGTCATATAGAACTTCTTTGTTTGCTGAACGTTGGATAGCTGCTCCACCAAATTCATACCGATGATCTCGCCTTGATTGATATTTTGTGTCCCCTCGCACACCATGCTGATGAGCGGGCACATCCAGAAATGAAACTCATTGGTGGAGGGCAAACCCATAACCCGAGCCAGCAGGATTATGAAGTCTGACAATTCCTCATTGAAATCTGCTCGAAGAGGGTTTTGGTTAGGCGAGAAGTACCTTTCTTAGGGTTCTTCAACCAAGACTTCGCCACTCGCGCCTTGTATTTGTCCTTTGTCTTGGTCGAATAGGTGCATGCTTGATCCCGGGAGATGACTATAGCATTGTTCAACTCTGGAATCCTCAGAGCAGCGCCAATGGCGGTAGCGTCCAGCTTGGCAATGAGTTCCCCATGTACATTTGTCAATTTGCTCGAAGCGGGGTCGAAGTTAGCTCCGCATGAAAGCACGATGTCGACACTCAGCTTTATCGAGATTGGGAAACCACCGGCAAAAGCCAAACCGCTATCATGAATCGTTTGTGCTATTGGTGTAGGATTTCATCTGCCATTCTTGCCCAAAAATCACCGAAGTCGAGATGACGAGCTTCATTTATCCCCAATATTGCTAACAGACTCAAGCGGAGAAATTTGCTCCTGTCCACGAAACTTGATCTTCATATTGATAGTCTCGGAGCTGCAACTGGACTTGTGAAGGAATTTGCAAAGGGAGGGATATTTGCGGAGGTTTTCAAATTGCGAGGTTCGAGCAAAGATAAGCATGGAAGCAATGCGAAAAATGCTAAGGGGAAATGCTCGTTATATAGCCGCTTGGAGAGAGGAATGAATTTAATGCGCATTGAATACACAACCACCAATTTGAATAGCATCATACTCGGAGTGAGCGGGAAAAACTAAGTGTGAATGACACTTGGTATGCTTGGGACATGTGAGACGCGAATGCGCGAAACACGTGGCTCGGCCGATTCGGGTGAAACAGGGAGAGGATGCACAAATGCTTTTTGAACGATTGGGACGAAAATGCATGGAGTACGCGGTTCGGGTGATTCGGCCGAAAACGGAACAGAGGGCCCATTTGGACTTGGGACATTCGGGACAAAAAGTTCGAGTACGCAGCTTTGGCAGTTCGGGCGAAATTGAAACAGCTTGCATTTTTCGATTTGGGACAAGGAGCTCTGAAGTACGCGACACGGGAGTTTCGGCCGAAAATTGGAAAGCTCGCACTTTTTAACTTTGGGACATTTGAGACATGGAAGTGCGAAGTACGCGGTTCGGGTGTTTCGGCCGAAATTGGAACAACTCGCACAAAAAGTTTTGGGACACTTGGGACAAAATTTTCCGACGGGCCCGAAAATGGGACAGCTTCGGGGATTTCGGCCGATCGGGGAACAGAGTGCACTTTCGTACTTGGGACAGTTGGGACAAAAAGTTCCGACAGGCCCGAAAATCACACAAAATGACCCAAAACACAGATTTTTTCAATTTCACGACTTAGGCACTTCAGAGAAAAACACTTAAACTCAAAATTTTGAAATTTTACTCTTATCAGAGCGGGGAATTTTGAGTGGACAACAGCTGGCTCCTTCTGGGGATGACTTGGCATAAATTCTCGGAATGAGACAAGGCAAGAACTTAGACAAACTCGGTGAAGCAGACCAGTGCCTTATCCATTGGGCAAAGGAGTCAAAAACAAACCAATACAGAGGGCAACACACACAACAACAGAAGGAAAACACACCAAAAGCAGAAAAGCAAAAACACTGTACATAATATACAAAGGGACTCCCTAGTCACCTATGACTTGAACAACTTCAAATACTGCCCACTATAAGGAAGTGGGAGGGGAGAACCATCCATGTAATCAAGATAGAGAGAGTTCTTACCAAAGAAAGTGTCTTATCTTGAATGGTCCGAGCCACAGGGAATCAAATTTTCCATGGCTGCCACGAGGTTCATGTCTTTTGTCCCATAACAGCACGGTATCTCCAACTTGGAACTCTCTGAACCTAGCTTTCTTGTCAAATAGAACCTTTACCTTCTGCTGGTGAGCAGATATCCTATCAGCAACCTCCAATCTGTCCTCGTTCAGTTTGTGCAGGTACATGATTCTTTTATCCAGAGCATCACTGAAACTAGTATCCTCAATGGCCTTCATCAGGTGCAAGGCTGGCAGTTCCACTGTCACTGGCAATTGAGCTTCTACTCCATACACCACTTGAAAAGGAGACATTCCAATGGCTCTTTTAGGTGTGATCCTGTCTGCCCAAAGAGCATCATAAAGCTTCTTATGCCAGTTTCGCTGAGACTCATTGACCAACTTCCTTATGATAGTCACCAGATTTTTGTTGGTGGATTCTGCTTGTCCATTTCCCTGGGGATAATAATCTGAAGAATGAGCCAGAGAGATGCCATACCCGTAGCAGAAATCCATTATCTCAGTTGAGGAGAAGTTCGAAGCATTATCTGTTACAATCTTGTTAGGTACACCATACCTTACCAAGATGTTCTCTTTGATGAAGTTGCATACCACTTCAGAAGTAGTGCTCTTGACTGGAATAGCTTCCACCCATTTGGTGAAGTAGTCAGTGGCGGTTAGCACATGAGTGTGACCAGCACTAGAAACAGGGTTGAGTGCACCAATGAAGTCCAGACCCCACTGTTGAAATGGTTCCTCAATCACAACTGGCTTGAGAGGCAAAGAGGCCAATTTAGGTCTTCCCACAAAGGTCTGACAAGCCTCGCATTTATCCACCCACTTGGATGCATCTCTGAACAAGGAAGGCCAGTAATATCCTCCCCGGAGTATCTTGTGAGCTGTGACTATTGATGAATAGTGCCCTCCACATGCCTGATCATGAAAAGCTGAGAGCAACTTTCTCTGTTGTTCCTTGTCCACACACTTCAGAAATCTCCCATCTAAACCACGCTTGAACAAGGCATTTTCCCACAAAGACATATTGCGCTGATCTCAATTTAATAGTCCTCTTTTCCTTGGTAGTTAAATGAGAGGGGCATTCCCCATAGGTGAGAAAATGGGCGATGTCGAAATACCATTCATCGATCGAACTAAGGAATAGAAACAAGAGAATGTCGGCTTTCTCCTCCAAAGAACTCATGTTTGGCTCCTTCAAAGAATGAGCTCGCAAAGACCTTTTCCACGAACCAGCTTGGTCGGTTTGATATCAATGTCATACTCCCGGACTTTAGCCACCCAGGTTCTCTCTCTTGGACCCAAATTCTGCTTGTGTAAAAATTGACTTAACGGTTGTATCTGGAACCAAAGCACCACAGAGTGAGAGTTGAGGATATAGAAGCAGGCCTTGATGCAATTTGACTACCGCAAAGCATGCTTCTCCATCATGGTGTATTTTAGCTCATGATTCTTCAGGATATAACTCATGAAGGCAATTGGTAGCTCATGTTTATCAGAGTCTTCTTGGGTTAAGACAGCAGCCAGGGTATTATCTGTAGCATAGCAATAGATGATGAAATCTTTGCTGAAATCAGGACAGGCCAAAACTGGAGTTTTAGCAATAGCTTTCTTGATACCCTCAAAGGATTCCTTTCCTTCAGAAGACCAACCAAATGCTTTCTTCCCTTTCATCATCTGAGAAATATTCAAAGTTAATTCAGCAAAATCAGGGATGAATCTTCTTAAAAAATTGATCTTACCGAAGAAGGAATGCACGCCTTTTTTACTGGTTGGGAGAGGAATCTGCTGGATGGCTTGAACTCGTTCAGGATCAATCTTAATACCATCCCCGGAGACGATGTGCCCTAATAGTTTTCCTTCTGTAACACAGAAGATAGATTTTTTAGGATTTAAAGAAATCCCATGCTCTCGGCATCTCAGCAGAACCGTTTCCAGGTGGTCGAAGTGATCTGCTCTTGTCTTTGAAAACACTGTCAGGTCATCAAGGTATATGACAATACATTTCCCTTTCAAGCTTCCAAAAGCCAGATCCATAGCTCTCTGGAAAGTGGCACCAACATTAATCAGCCCAAAAGGCATTCTCTTGTAGGCAAAGGTACCCCAAGGAGTGGTGAAGGCTGTCTTGTGTTGATCTGCAGTATCAACCTCTACCTGATTGTATCCCGAGAATCCATCAAGCATAGATAACATTTCAGATCCTGTTACTGCTTGCAATATTTGATCCATCATAGGCAAAGGGTAGTTATCTTTCAGAGAAGCCTGATTCAGGTTCCTGAAATCAACACAGATGCGGATCTCACCATTCTTCTTCCTAACAGGCACTATATTTGCGATCCATGTCGAATGGTGAATGGGAAAAATAATTTTAGCCTTCAACAACTTCTGGATCTCCTGAAAGATGGTGTCAGCTATTTTTGGATTGTACTGCCTCTGCTTCTGCTTGAAAGGCTTAATTCCTGGTTTGAGGGGAATAGAATGCTGCATATCTTTTGGCTTGAAGGCTTTTAGATCTTCATAAGAATAAGCAAGAACATCCTTATACCTCCTTAGAAGATCAATTGCTTTTCTCCTCTCGTCGGTTGTGCAACATTTTCCAATATTTACTAGCTTGGGGTCAGTAGAACTCCCTATATCAATCTTATCATACTCAGCTGATTGCTGAGGTCCAGTAGAAGCTTTAGATTTCACATATCTGTCATGTTTATCAAACAACTCCTCCAAACTCACCAAACCTTTGGGAATCTTGTTTCCTTTGAGTTTAATGCACCCTTCCTGATCTGTTTCTTCTCCTTGGGTGACAGGATGGTCAGAGGACACACTCTCACGAGGCAGGTTGTCACTTCCCTCAAAATACAGTTGTTCGAAATTACCCTTGAGTTCCAGGAAGGAAAGCAAATGCTGGTCATCGTTGAAAACTTGCCAGTTATTGGTATTGTCAGGTACACTAGGCCGGTGGACCATTTCAATAGTGAACTTATCCTGAGAGAATTCAGGATGGGGAATCAGTAGTGATCCTGAGACAGCCAGTGAATCAGCCCTGCTGTTCTTTTCTCTAGGTATTGCCTCAATGGAGAAAGCATCAAGGAATTCAATTGAATCCCAAACCTGATTCCGGTAATGCTTCAGCCTCCCATTTTTTACCTGAAAAAGACTTCTGACTTGCTTCACAATCAGCTCTGCATCACCACGAGCCAGAAGATTTTTTACACCTCGTTCTTTGGCCACTTGCAGTCCAAGAATGAGAGCCTCATACTCTGCTGTATTGTTAGTGTTTTCGAACTGCAACTTAAATGAAAAAGGGTGTAGGCAGCCTTCAGGTGACACTAGCAGGACACCAGCTCCAGAACCAGCCGAGGAACAACTTCCATCAAATTCTAAAATCCAAACACCATTGGGATCTTTGGGTGATACTTTGGAGGGTTGGATTTCATCAGGGGACAGAATCATGTAATTACCATGGCCCATATCCTCATAGAGTATTTGTGCCTTAGGATCATCCGTTTTCTGCACAATATACTCTGATTGTTTCTCAGGCATCAGCTTCTTCATGTGTCCATTGACAGGTATGAGTGCATGTGACCAATCCATTTGAATCTCTCCACCCACATCTTTACAGAAGTTCCTACTTAGCAACATTCCATAAGAAGGAGGAATGTCTGCTACTAGGATGGTAGCCAAGACTTTCTTTTCAGGTAAAGCAAAAAGGCCACTTGTGCATCTTTAATCCTTCCAACCAAAGGCACTTCCTTACTTTCCATGGAGTAGCAAGATCCATAAGTACGAGTGAGGGTCAAGCCTAAAGCATGAGCTACTTTAGCAGGCATCACGTTATCTGAGGCTCCAGAATCTATGACACAGTTACTGAGCCTATGGCCAGCTATAAGAAGTGTTACATAAAAAGGCTTGATTTTGTCACCAGGCGAGGTGACAGCAGCTACCAGACTAGGCTGTGGTGCAGAAGGAGGAGTGGGCAAAAGGCCTTTAGAGGTGGTCTTGGAATGGGAATTAACAAATTGGATCATCTTGGCAAAAGCCTTGGGATGAGTTTGGTAGTATTCAGCTTCTGAAATTTGAACCTTGGTCCTTTTTAGGTGATCAACAATATCAAAGGATCCAGAGGTGGATGGACCATCATCATTTGGAATTCTAGGCTTATCAACTTTAGGAGAAAAAGAAGGAACTTTGCTAGTAGGATTGATGACAGACTTACCTTTGGTGCGGATGATGAGGTAGGGATAGGAGATCCTCTTTTGCAATTACAGGAATAGTTACATTTGCTCCTTAGATTTCTTTATGGGCTGTGTTACTTTCTCCTTCATACGCCTTTGTGCATTCTCGAGTCATGACAAAGAAATGATTCACTGTTCATATCTGCTACCACTTCATCATAGTCATCTCCGTCATCAGTGCCTTCGGTGGTAAAGAAATTAACCCGAGATCCCTCAAGTTCTTCGGCCTCATCATCAAATTCCTCCAGGAACTCTTCACAAGCTTCATTGTCCACATCATCATCTGGCTCTTCAACTTCACAGGTTGCATTCACAGGAACTTTGACAGGAGGTCCTTCAAGTGCTAGTCTTGTGTGAGGAGCAGGCAAATGACTTCTAGGCTGAAAATTTCTTCTTGGAACATCTGCATACGGGGCATGCTGAGCTAGTTGTTTCTTTATAGCGACGAGATCATTTGCAAGTTTCTGGACTAATGGATCAGTATTGGGTCCAGAGGTGGAAGAGGAAGAAGTAGCAGATTTAGATTTGGGAGGATCTCTTTTCAACTTCCCTGACATGATCAAGTCATCCTCGACACTAACAGCCAGTTCTTGATCCAGAACTAACGTTCCGAGATTAGCCCTTCTTAGAGCATAACTGACTTTGGGCGTTTGAGCATTTAGAAAGAAACATTTTTGAATTTGATCAACCGGTCGAGTATTTACAGGAATTTTGTTGATCAGTCTGTTGAATCGAGCCACAAATTCTCTCATGGGTTCTGATGGATCTTTCTTTATCTGAGAAATTTGGGCAAGCAGGGCATGCACATCTTCTGCCGGCTTGAAACGGCTTTCGAACTGAGTTCTCATTGTATTCCAGTCGGTGATGGCACCAGCCGGAAGGTGATAGAACCAATCAGCAGCATTATCTTGTAACGTCTCAACGAACAGCCTTACTGAGACGTCTTCATGTTCAACTCCCAAGACTCCACATGCAACTATGAAGGCTGCAATGTGTTCATCAGGGTGTACTTTGCCATCTCCTTTAAATTTGGGGAAGTTCTTTCGGTTACCTCTAGGTAACTCATGCAAAGGCTGATTAAGGGCCAGGGGCCCAACACGTTGACCCCATGGCAATTGTGCCGCCATTCTTGGAAATACGGCTTGGAAGGGAACTGTAACACCAGCTAGGATCAAAGCTCGTAGATTGGGACTAGCAGGTTCTGAAGGAATACCACCCGTAGGACTTCTATCTTGAACAGGTGGAGTGCTCGTCGAACGAGTTCTTCTATTTGAAGGGAAAGGAAAACCCTGTTGCTCCAAAAGCTGAAACTGAGAATCTTCGATACCAAGGGTCCTTCTCCCTCGAGTGAAACGCGGAGTCACCAGATCAAAGGATGATCGAAAAATTGCAGTACTGGAATGCGATTTTCCCCAGCGGAGTCGCCAAAAACTGTTGGTCGTCAAATAGGACTTTTTAGAAGAGCAACAGTCAGGGGACAAGAAGTCCCTCCTCTTTAATGGGAGAGGTTCCCTTATTCAGAAATGAACTTATTTACAAATGTACAGAACATTGTTTTATGGTCAAACTTGGATTTTACGAAAGTGTTTTCCACAAGGATCATCAATTACACAAGGACTGAGGAAAGGGAATAAGAAGATGAGCAGAATAGCAACATTCAGAATTATAGATAGCAGAATAATTCTTCGTGTATGCGAAGCTTCAAAGAATTTAAGACAAGATCATTTGCGTTGGCTGAATGAGATTAAATTTAAAGACACAAAGTTCCATAAATAACCTTCTTCAGATTTATTAATCAAGGACACAAAGTTCCTTCTTGGTTGTACAAGATCATTGTATTTGCAAAATTGAACAAAGATGCAATCAGAGAGACTAACGAGTTAGGAACAAAATGATCTCCAAAATATTAAAGGAAAACACAGAGATAACAAGAATTAGATAGACAAAGAATGGAAAGCCCTTTTGTATTGATTTCTTTAAGATCTATTTACACTTTCAGCAAATATCCAAGTTCTTCCTCCTGCAAAATGGCGTGGAAAGGCCATTATATAGCTTACAAGTCAGTTACTCTTCGTAACCATTTCTTTTAATTAAAGAATAGTTAAGGATCGCCGGTTGCAATACCTTAACTAATTACAAAGAATACGAAAAGAATGGGAAGAAGAGAAAAGAAAGAAGAAGGAGACAGGTGGCCAGCTACTGGGAGGGACCCACTGTCTTCAGAATCCACTGCCTGAATTTCTTCAAAGCCTCAGCTATGTCTCTGCCACGTGGAACCGACGTGTTGGCTGCAGACTGAGTCCAAAATCCCAGACACTTCTCCATCTCTTTATCAAACTTGACGTGAGTATGATAATCTTTATTTGCTTCTTCAATGGCAGATTGAAGAGAACAAATTTCCTTCATCTTTTCCTTAGAGATGGAGCTTTCCTTGAATAGATTATCTTTGACAAAAGCTCTGAACTGAGCTTTGATTTCTTGCAAGGACAGGGAAACACCAGAATTTTCATCCCGAAGATGACAATGTATATCCTTGAAAGCAATGAACGGCCGGTCTTGAAAGCTTCTCCCTTACTCGCAATTATTCTTCATTTCTCCCAAAGCTTCCTCCAAAACTCGATCTTCCACTCCACGCTGGCCTTAGACCCGGATTTTGATAGATTTTCCTTAGCATCATCGAAAATCTTATTCACGCCATAAGAAGATGTTCTCATCTATCGTCCCATGAGGGAAGGTCTACTATACAACTGCTCTCCGATTTTTAGTTCTTTATCCATGGTATTGATAGTGGAGGAGAGCTTCAGTTGCACATTACTCACCTTTTCGTGGAGTTTGAAAGCTTCATTGATGAAGTTTAATCCAAAGCAACAAGCATGTCATCCACCATGGCTTCAATAACTCTACCATAGAGAGAATACTTGTGCATATCTTTGATACTTTGCACTTCATCTTGGCTTAGAATTACAGGAGGTGGAAGAGTAGTCAATGGGGTAGGGTCCAAGACTTTATCCTTAGATAAAAGAGACTTGATGAAACCTGTGAGAATCCGGGCTTGTTCTTCCAACTGTTCAATAGTTTGCTGCCCTTTCTCTACCCTTCCAATGACTCTTGTGACTGTTTCCTGGAGGTTGTGAATTTCACCTTCAGGAGTAGACTCTCCCATAGGGATTCTTGAAAGCTCCAAGTCGATGCCGAAAGTCGATTCTGATTTGTCTCTCAGAAGGCTTAGCAACCTCCAAGAATTGCTGACCTTGGGCATCGAGACACTATTCGAAGTGGTTCGCTTTCTTGGCATGAGAAGGAGTGGTGCCCAACAAGGCCGCAACAAAGACATCGAAATTTTTCCCAAGCTTTGAGAGGAGAATTTTCTCTTCCTTTTGTCAACCAAAGGTTGCACCCAAGCAAAAGAGGAAGAGAAGAATCTGCAGGAGAAGCAAGGGGACCAAGAGACAGGGAGCTCATGACACTCAGGGTCTGCGCAGCTGTTGACTCAAGCTGAGATGTGAGTAGAGCACTGGAGGCAATGGCGGTAGAAGAATCAGCAGCACCTGGAAGTTCAGTGCTCTGGACCTCCTTGTCTTTATCTGCTGGATCTTCAGGAACATTTGCAGGAGTTGGCATCTCACTTTCTTCACTTTCACTGAGAACAATGATGTTCTCTGGCCCTATAGGAAACTCTGCCTATTTTCTTGGAGGGTCATTCTCTGCAGGCTCCTTCTTTACTTCTTTGAGTTTCTTCTTATATACCTGGGTAGATGAAGAGGGAGTAGATTCTGCAGGTCCTTGTGTTGATGAGGCAGGAGGGGTTTGCATTAGTGTTTCAGACCTTGGAACTGATGCCTCTCTTATTGGTGTCGAGTCACCCTTGGAGCTGGATTCTCCTGAGTGCCTCTTGAATTCTCGGATCTTCTTACTGAACCAGACCTTAGTCCTGACTAGGACTGGAGCAAGAATCTCAGCCAGATCATCCCTCTCTTTCCTGTTCCAATCAAGGTCCTCCAGAGGGGTGTGCTTAATCACATTTTCATACTCATATGAGTATAGATCAGAATTGTCATCCTGGAGACCTTCAGGAACTTGGTACAGACCGAGTTCTTGAATCAATTGCAGGGAGAACCTGCCACAATGCCTTCTCCTGGCTTCAAAATCATCTGCACAGTCAGCCCAGTAGTCTTCTGTATCTGCCCTATGATGATAGATTATCTTGATGTTCTGTTCAATAAACTTCTTCAAGTCAAAGCAGGTTCTTGGCTTGAAGAAATGAACAGTGATAGGGACCAGGGCTCTTTCTATGTTCTGAGCATCCAGAGTTGTTTTGCATGTGTAGTTTCCCAGAGAGATGGGAAAGTGCAAGCCAGAAATCTTCTTATCTCTGCAAGTTCTGTGCAACTTGTCTAGTTGCCTGCATATCTCTATCAAGGCCATTTTATCATTGCAGAACATGGGAAGCCGTAGAGGAGTGCTTTCATAGCCAGCAAGCCTGATATAGGAAAATTTCCTGAATTGGATGAAATAGGCTCCATACTGCGATATCAGGTTCATGGCTTCATCTGAAAACCTTCTAGCAGTGTCACCTTCGAGCAATCTGACCACGTACATGGTGAAAGCATCATTGACCCTTCTGAAATTCCGATTGCTGGTCTCCAGGGTGAACTGCGGGCAATAGGCATACACTGGATCATCTTTGTGTGCATCTATATAGGAGAAACCAAACCACTGCCTTGATGCTGCTAGGGTATACATCAGATATGAAGTCATATAGAACTTCTTTGTTTGCTGAACGTTGGATAGCTGCTCCGCCAAATTCATACTGATGATCTCTGCCCAGTTGATATTTTGTGTCCCCTCGCACACCATGCTGATGAGCGGGCACATCCAGAAATGAAACTCATTGGTGGAGGGCAAACCCATAACCCGAGCCAGCAGGATTATGAAGTCTGACAATTCCTCATTGAAATCTGCTCGGAAGAGGGTTTTGGTTAGGCGAGAAGCACCTTTCTTAGGGTTCTTCAACCAAGACTTCGCCACTCGCGCCTTGTATTTGTCACTGTCTTGGTCGAATAGGGTCTGTGCTTGATCCCGGGAGACGACTATAGCATTGTCCAACTCCGGAATCCTCAGAGCAGCGCCAATGGCGGTAGCGTCCAGCTTGGCAATGAGTTCCCCATGTACATTTGTCAATTCGCTCGAAGCGGGGTCGAAGTGAGCTCCGCATGAAAGCACAGTATCAGCACACTGTACTGAGATTGGGAAACCACCGGAAAAAGCCAAACCGCTATCATGAATCATTTGTGCTATTGGTGTAGGGTTTGCATCTGCCATTCTTGCCCAAAAATCACCGAAGTCGAGATGACGAGCTTCGCTGTCCCCAATATTGCTAACAGCAGACTCAAGTGGAGAAATTTGCTCCTGTCCCTGAAACTTGATCTTCATATTGATAGTCTCGGAGCTGCAACCTAGACTTGGGAAGGAATTTGCAAAGGGAGGGGATATTTGCGCAGGTTTTCAAATTGCAAGGGTTCGAGCAAAGATAGCATGGAAGCAATGCGAAAAATGCAAAGGGGAAATGCTCGTTATATAGCCGCTTGGAGAGAGGAATGAATTTAATGCGCATTGAATACACAACCACCAATTTGAATAGCATCATACTCGGAGTGAGCGGGAAAAACTAAGTGTGAATGACACTTGGTACGCTTGGGACATGTGAGACGCGAATGCGCGAAACACGCGGCTCGGCCGATTCGGGTGAAACAGGGAGAGGATGCACAAATGCTTTTTGGAACGATTGGGACGAAAATGCGTGGAGTACGCGGTTCGGGTGATTCAGCCGAAAACGGAACAGAGGGCCCGTTTGGACTTGGGACATTCGGGACAAAAGTTCCGAGTACGCGGTTTGGCAGGTTCGGGTGAAATTGAAACAAATTTGCATTTTTCGATTTGGGACAAGGAGCTCAAGTATGGACACGGGAGTTTCAGCTTAAAACCTGAAAGCTCGCACTTTTTAACTTTGGGACATTTGAGACATGGAAGTGCGAAGTACGCGGTTCGGGTGTTTCGGCCGAAATTGGAACAACTCGCACAAAAATTTTTGGGACACTTGGGACAAAATTTTCTGACGAGCCCGAAAATGGGACAGCTTCGAGGATTTCGGCCGATCGGGGAACAGAGTGCACTTTTGTACTTGGGACAGTTGGGACAAAAAGTTCCGACAGGCCCGAAAATCACACAAAATGACCCAAAACACAAATTTTTTTCAATTTCGCGACTTAGGCACTTCGAGAAAAACACTTAAACTCAAAATTTTGAAATTTTACTCTTATCGAGCGGGAATTTTGAGTGGACAACAATTACAACCAAAAAATTATATGGTATTTTCCTAAAGCTATGTGCATAAGTCTAGATAACTTCTTTTTTAATTGTTCTCATAACTTTATAAAATGCAAACCTTTCTAAAGTCTAGATGCTAAATTATATGCCTAAAATATCATAATTCTTGAATGTTGAACTATAGTATTTAGGGTTCCAAGATATATTATTTAATACTCTCAAAAATAGTGTCCGGAATTGCACCATGACTAAACCTATTTTCTGCTAAGATATAAATTTTTAAAAGAGGTCAAAATCCCTCATATATGAATTATAGAAGAAGAATAGATATTAAGTTGATAAAAAAATTAGGAACATGTACCATGAGTGTGATGAGAATGGGGATATGTCCATTCTCATAGACTCAATATTTGCTTCTTATTTCATACAACATGTACTCATATCACATTGTTTTAATTTTCAAAAGGGATGAAAATCCCTCATATAGGAATCATAGAAAAATAATTGAGATAAAGAAGATACACATAAAAAGAATTAGGAACATAGTTGTACTATGAGTGTGTTGATAATGGGCATATTCCCATTCTCATAAACTCAATATATAATTAGGAACATACTTTTATTGATAGTGTAAATATTGGAATCCAATATCACACTAGATAAAAACCAATAATGGTAATTTAGGAGTCCAATTTCAACAATTATAAAACTAGAAATAATAATACTATGAATCTATACTCTTGGAGAAATGTCCACATTTAATGGAATTATGCTTGGAATAGTTGTAATGAAAATCATACTTAATATGCCAAATTACCAAAACACTCCAACCACATGCCAATTTGCACACATGACACTTACTTTTGCTAGCCCCAAAAAGTCTTGCAGCACTCAATATCAATGACACCACAATACATTCCACCCTACACATCCCCATATTGGAAGTCACCCCACTCTGAGGAAAACCCTATCTACTTTCCAACAGGACATGCACAATGTGGAATATATTCTAATTGATGAGATGAGCTTCATCAGCCCTAAACTACGAAGCCATATCAACACTTGACTACAGGAAGCACTCCCAGTTTGTAAGTGTAGGTTGTTTGAGGCCACTCAATGATTCTTGTTGGTGACCTAACACAACTACCTCAAATTAAATATGCACCCTTATACATTACTCGGCACCTACATCACATGTTATGGGCTCAATTCACAAGTACAATCACTTTAACCACCAACTTCCGACAATAGAGAAGTCACGCCACCAATACACTTTCCAAAATATCCTCAATATTAGAAATGCAATCACCACAAAAGAGGACTAGAATCTCCTAATGTGTCACACTCCTGCATGCATCATCCATACAAAGAAAGATCCTTTCTAAAATGCAACACACATATACGATATAAATGTGTTGGCCACTCTAAATAACAAACATAAAATTTGAGCCCTTAACATGCCAATTACACTTAGAAAAGCTGAGCAAACCCACTAGAAAAAGCCTATAGAAGCAAAAATATGTAACTAGAAAGCACAATCCTCCTCTCCCATGGTGAACAGGTCATGTTGACTGAAAATCTATGGGTACAAGTTAGCCTTATTAACGGTACACAAGGGCAGATCATTGTTATAATGAATGTGCCAAAATCCATCCCCAAGCTTGCCATTATATGTTTTTGTCAATTTCACAACCTACATAGGGCCATCATGGGACCCCACACACCCAAGATATATTCTAGTTCCACCAATAACAAGAGGAAACCGATGATAGGTACTATAATAAATGGCATGGCCACTAACAATCCACAAAGCACAAGGACTTGTTAGCGCGAAATCACCGCACCCTCCGAATGTCTAGAATGTGAGCAGGATGTTCGATGTGATTGGGTAACATGGGATCACCTCTAAAAATATGGTATTTGGGATCTAGGTGAACCTCCAGATAATTTTTTTCTTCCTCTTCCTAAACTAAACACAACACTATTTCTAATGCAATAAAAAAATTACCTAGACATATGCTAACATTTTCATGGGGGTAAGGGGGAGAGATTTGCAAGAAATAAAACCTATACTAGAAGTGGTGATGCACCAAGAAAGGGTGTTGCTAGAAAATTTTTGATCTTCAAAAATGAGAAGGGTTGATTTGAAAAGGGTGAACAGATACACCACATGACAAATTCACCTACTGTAACATAGAGAGGGTAAACAAAATACCACAGACTATGAAACACGCATTCCCTTGTTGAACCTAATTAGACAAGAAAGTTTTCTTTATTCCAATGAAAAAGGATGAAACTGAGAAGGATGAATGAACACCACAACCCAACCACATACAAGACTTCACTACCAGATAAGCACAGAACTCCCAGAATCTGTAATGGAAACTTGAATTTTGCACAGTGTACCTACAAGCATGAGAAAGGCACAACGAAGTAGATAGAATGATGAAAGGACCAATAATAGTCACAAAACACACACTTTTATTACTTCAATCATGTGCACAATGCATCATTACATTTAGAAGAGGCAATGGTTTCCATTACAATCTTGGAAGGGAGGCTTGAAAGTTCCCCAATCCACAAAACTTGTAGAAAGAGAGGAATTTGGAAAAGATGTCAACTGCTCCACCTTCTAACCACTTTGTTGACCTCACCGAATTACTTGCCAAACACCTCGTAACCATATGCCATGTACTCCATCGTATGTGCTAGATCACGACTCGGCCAACTCAAAGATGAAATCCCCATTTGCCTCGATTATTTTCTGGCATGGGAGCCCAGAAACTATTCATCCCCCATTGAGTTACTCACCTTGGCTTCCATTGTAAAAGAACCCAAAAATATGAAGTAGTGGGCTTCAGGATTTTGAGGTCACTTTCCCTTGGCACCAACTCAGTGAATTGATCTCTAATCTCCGCAATTTTAATGAGTGCAAAAACTTTTCCTTGTCTTGGCACTACCGAAATCTTGAACTCGCTCCAACTCAAACATATCCCACCGAGACAACTTCGTATGCCCATCGATTTAGGCTTTGTGAGCTCGAACCTAGCCCCATGTGAGACCAAAATCATCTCTCCCGCCACGTCAAGCTCCCATATTGATTTTAGTGGACCTTGACTTGGAGACCTACGAGAAAATTCATCAACTCCTCATCGATGCTTCTCACCATGCGTCAATGAATCTGCAGAGCTTGGTCTCTACCTAACTTCTTTTCAAGAGCTCATCCACCTCCTCCATGAGCACATGAGCTTTGTACATCAAGTTGTTTCTCATCCCTAAGTTGACCTTTCATGCATTGTGTCACCGATCGACATCCTCCTCTATCAATCACAACTTGCTTCATTTTTTCATTGAGTAACTCGCTCGAATGGCCATGGTCATTCGATTTAGCTCGATACGTTGATCCCTCCATCACACAACAACCCGCAAGTTATTACCTCACCTCCTTGCTCTACATTGGAAACGTGTCAACCTACCATTCTATTTATTTTGGCTTGCTTCATCACGAGTTGGCCTTTCAAATGCACAACAAGCTTGTGTTCTCCTTCAAGCATCGATCGCTATTCACATGCTGAGTTGAGTTAGTTTTAGTTCAAGCTAACCAAGGGATGCTCAAGATCAATGGAGTTAGTTCAAGTAACTCCATCGATGCTTGAAGTTGAGCTCTCTCGAGTAACTCTTCGAGCTACTCGGCGAGCCGGCTCATCCAATGGTCTATTCCGCTACTACAAACATGATTATATCCTAATTTTTAAACTTTATCACTCTTTATTGACACTATAGAGGTAATGGGAGAACAATAGGAATTTTAAACATTATTTATCAATTTTTTACATTTTTTTTCTCATGTCGACAAATGTGTACTGCGCAAGGCAATCTCTCACTCTAAGAAAATCTCCAACCTCCAAGACCCGGAAAAGGGAAAAATAAAACAAGATGATCCACAACCTCCCGAAAAAACGTAATGCAAAATTTACTTAAAATGACCCAAAATGATCATGGATGACTATTTCTAGTCTCAAAATCCAATACGACTCCATTGTCTAATTTTTCCAAGTGTACAAAATTGAATAATAAGACTCATACTCACTAAGGAAACCATTGACATAGGCCAAAAAGAATGTCAATGCCTAACTTCACAGCCCTATCACGCTTATGGTAACTTACAGAGCTTCACATTTTTCCAGCATTCTCCTTCAAATGCTACAAGCGCTTACAAAGTTGATGAACATTTCATTTCCTACCTACAAGAAAAAACACTCTTGCAACAATGTACGCCTCTGCACGCAACACATGTAAACACCTATACTCCACACTACATTTTCCTCCATGCTTTCTATAAAAATTACATAAATTACATTGTAATAACAAAAATACTCCCCACAACAATATTACAACCCATTTTCCAAACATCCTTGGATAACAACCAAAATTAACATGCTCCATGTGTGAGGCCACTAAAAATGGAAGATACCTTATGCACCGTAGCTACTTGGATCAATAATGATACCACCACCGGATCAACTACTATCCGACTACATAGAGGACCATTGCTTTGAGTTGAGGCAACATTGGAAGAAGATACCATTTTCACTATGTGCCTAACACAAAAAGAATAGAGTAGGCACAACAAATGCTACAACACACAATTCTTACCGCAAAAGGTACACAAAAATCATGAGGGATAAGTTCTATAATGCCTTCCACCACAAATAACCATAAACATTCAAGTACATACCATGTACATCTATACAACCTCTTAAAAATGTAAATCCCCACAATCAAGTCTCACAATATAATTGCTCTTCTTATTTTGTAAATTGGTCTATGTTAAATATTTACATACAATGTTTTCTACCCCTACATTTCTGCTCCAATTTCGTTTATATGTAGCAAATACATTGAACATTGTATGAAAATTATATTACTTCTCTTCATGACACCATATTATGATGATATTGTTCCTCAGGTGTCTCTACTTTAATGTTATAATATCACCGTTTTAGTCACGTTTTCTATCTCCTTTTGAAAATAGTCCCATATGCACCATCCGGCCATCAAAGTTGTTTTTCCCATTATATTTTTACAAAATAATTTATTTTTCACTAAATGTTATATAAACTCTACCTTTAAAGAAATGATGAAATCTGAACTTAAAAATGCCTTATAAGCCCGGTTTGGTTATATAAAACTTAATGTAGACCTTGTTCCTTTCACTTGTTCATTGACCTCTCATGTGCCCCCAAATACGTGGTCATGCAAGGCCAGGGTTGGTTATTGGGTAGGTTTGTTAGATATTATTTTCATCGAACATTCTATACCTCATTCAACACAGTATTCTATTTGTAAAACTAAGGAATACATACTACAGATGTATTCTAGTTTTTTTAATAAACTACCATCACAGATCAGTTTTGGTGTATGTTATACAATTACAAATATGCTTATTCGTTTCAATAAATTCATATCTTTGTATCTACAAGCTGAAAATTTTGTCATATTTAAAGTTTTCATTACTATTATACTTGTCTAAATGTATTGCAACTCTAGCCTTCTCCATGTATAAAAGCAAGCCAAAGTAAATGACTTATTCATTTACTTAGGTATCGTAATTTTTAGTTATCTTTATGTGATTAATATACACAATCATATTAAATGTACTTTTTACACTTATCAATTACCACCCACATTTCTAAGTCTTACAAGATCATGATTTTAGAGCAGAAAGGTTCATTGATCAGTAAGTGCATATATGTGCCCCATGATTGGAAATTTAACATACCATCCTAACCATCCTTCCTCCCCATGTGCTTCTAATATACTGATTATTTCCAATCCATATACATGTATGCTAAAGATGGAAGAAAACTTCTACAATATAGCCACTTGTATTGACAATGACAATAGCTATGTACAACACCTGTTATATAAATGCATAGAAGACCATTGTGAAGGAGGCACACATGTCCATGAAGATACAATTTTTTTAATGCTACTCACACAAAAAATTAGAGCAAGAACAAAAAAATTCTGCAGTAGGAAGCAATTACAATCGAGGATGCCCAAAAAATCCTTAGAGAATAATTTTATGTGTATTACTACATGCCCACCTCGTAAATAGACATTTTTAAACAATGTAAAATTCTACAGGCCTTCAAATTTATATACCAACAACTTTGTACAACATGTAACTATAGTTACCATTCGCTAAAACAAAATCACTTCCATTACATACCACAACATTCCTTTGAAATACCTGCAAATATGACCATCTCTCGCCCACTCATGGAACTCTATTTTTACCTTCCTTTTGTTTAATACCCAACGATAGTTTTATGCGCGTGTGGTTTAGGATATGTAATAAAACCCAATACCTAATTGACTACATAAAGGTAGATAGGACTAAATCCATATCCTATAAATTTTACAAGTTGTGTCTCTACAAATAATGGATTGCATATGCAAATATATTTTCCACACGTGGAGAATAGCTATCTTGTTGCTTTTTGTAATGGCTTCTATGTTTGTTGGTTTTTCTCACACAATGGCCTTTCATCCTTCAAAAAATCCCTTTAGAAAAATTGCACTATTTTGGTAGGCTAGATTTTATCTCAACTCTAAGAAGTAGTTCTACTGTCTCGAACTCTAAAAGAACAGTTTAGTTAACAATTAATCATTTTAGCATTGTTTACTTGTTATATGCCAATGTTTTCATTAAATTGTTGGAACTTACCAAAAATTATTTAGGCATCTTGATATTTCAATGATTCGTTTTCTTAAGTTTCTATATTTTTCCCCTCCCAATAAGGTCCTAATGGCCTGCCAAAATGGCTAGAATCATGGCAGCAAAAGCATAGGGCGTACTCAACACTTAAGGAAAATTGTTAGACATGGAGTGATATGGGTTTGTCCTAGTCTCGCTCTTTACTAAAAGATAGCCAATTACCTTATCTATGGATGTCTCGATGTCTAATTTGTTTAATGTCGGCATGTATACTTTGTCACTTGAAACTAAACTAAGCTACAAAAACTATAGTTCCATTATTCTTGTGAGCATCGAATGGAAGTCTAACAATGTATCGTAACAGCCCAATTTGTTTGATGATGGCACTTGTATTTTGTCACTTAAATCCAATTCTGTAATTTATCTCTGAGTGCAGCACAAAAATTTATGAATGACATTCACAAACATTTATGTTATATTGTAATCAAACAACTTTTGTTTAAACTACTTTTTTGATCATTTGTATGACACAAATGAGGAACATTGACAACAAAATGTCTAACCACAAAAAATAAAATGAGTGTTTGAGGAATGATAACATTTTTTACTCTTGGTAAGAGAAGATATCCCTATTTTTATATCTAATTTGTTGTTTTATGTTCTTCTAATATGTTTGAACATTTCAAATTAACATTAAACTATACAAGAAGTAGAGTTTGTTTTCATTCTCAAAAAAAAAGATCTCGGCATAGAAAAATTTACAATCTAGGTTTTACTTACTTATTTACATTTAATTTCCTATATTCTTTCTTCAAAATCAATTCAAAACCCCGTGGAACATAAATGTGCTTTCCCTTAACCGAAATAGAAATATGTAATCTAGCAGGAATTAGATAATGGTTCAAACTTTAAAAACCTTTACTAATTTTTACCCTATTTAGAGGGCTTGTACTTGCTTTGGTCATTCGAAACTAGTGCATAAATATCTTGGACTGATCAATAAAAGAAAAAATGATATGAAAGTCTAACAGTGTAGCGTGATAGGCCCAATTTGTTTGATGTTGACACTTACATTTTGTCACTTAAATCTGGTCTAAGTTGCAAGCAACTACGGTCCCATTTTTCTTGTGAACTTTGATAATGGAAATCTAAAATATAATTGCACCTTAGAAGTTATGGAAACTCAAGTATCAGTTCAATGTTTGTTTTATTACAAGTGTCGTATAATGTCCTAACAAGATCCTAATATCTGAAATCAATATATAAGAAGGGAATTTAAAATATATATTCAATTAATTGTTTAAGATTTCCACATGTAGACATTGAGAGTTTTATAACTGAATGAATTGTGTTGCATTGATATTTTTAACCATGAAGTGTTAGAAGAGACAATAGACTCGAGAGGGGGTGAATCAGTCTATAATAAAACCTTTCACTCTATACTTCAAAACATCAAACACACATCCTCATGAAACACATATATCAATGCATGATCACAAACAAATATACTTCACCATGAAACATACTCAAAGAAAGGATCATAAGATATACACAAAACAATTTTTATTGATATTCAAATCAGATCACCACTCTTTATTAATATTAAAATAAGATCACAATGAATTTATGTCTTCAACAATAGTCAACAAGATACAATCAAGAAATACCAAGACAATCAACCTTGTCTCTTGAATACAAAAGAGTATATTCCTCCTTTTCACAAGACTTCAGCTCATAACCAGACACTGTAAATACTTCAAAACTTGTAATGACATCAACATGCTATGAAATTAGCATTCAAACACAAGACACCAAATTTTCCCTCCTTCAACTCGTTATCAAAGAAACTTCACAATCTTTACTTCACTCAAATCCTCCTCATGAAAAGACTACCATCAACTGACATAGAATTAAATTCTATGGGTTTTGGACTAGGCCCAAGGGGGTTTTATTTTCAGCAAGGGTTTTCTTCAAAATAAGATAAAATGGTTTTCGAAAGATTAGTAACAATGTACCAAAATCATCACTTTTATAGCCTCTTCTTGACTCAAATTCAAAATAGGTCAGTTTAACTCATTTATATCTACCACACCTGCCTAAAAAACATCCCATAAGAATCACTATAACATTCACAAATTACCCAAGTAGGTCGGCCTATCCAAAACCCTTCATCTATGCACCAAAAATCCTCAAATCCCCATCATTGGAATGAGAAAAATATCCTAACACCAAAAATATTTTTATTCAAGCTCTAAAAACACCAAACATGTTTAAAATAACATTTAAACATCATCCATGGTTGTAATTATCATGAACCAATCAAATTATTCTTTTAATAGGCCCAATGACTCATTGCCTTCACAAATCACCTATTTCTAGCACCCTGAGTATCTTCCTTTAGGCCTCAAGACCCCTCAAGATGAACTCAACCATGGCATGTGACCACTATATAGAAACCTAAAGACTTGTAGAACACTTATAAACTAGTTAGAGCTCTTGAAACATCCACTAGTTCAAACCATGGAAATGTTTTCCTTCACCAAATCAAGTTGCCCAAAACGTAGTTTTCAAAATGCAATCGGTTAATAACCTTTCTAGTACATTAAATACCTCCAAATGGATTAATTGGATTAAAAATTCATATATCTTAAAATTATAGGTTATTTAAAACATAACCTAATCCATTTCATGCACTAACCAACTCAATCTTTCAACAAAAGCAGCTTCTATCCTCAAAATCAAAAGTTCTTATTTTTCACATTCTTACCTAGAAACCATATAAAAAATAATAATCATGAGAAAAAAATAATATCACTTGAAATATCTAGGAATTATATTTCTAAAAAAACTTGAATCACCTCCTAAATCCTCTTGTACCTCCCGTGTCAATTTTACTAAAAATTCCTTCTTCTGCTCCAAAACTACCCTTTGACTAGTCAATATACATAAGACACACTTTTCCATTTTTATGCATTTTCATGACCTGAAACATCTTTGGACATCAATAATAACTCACAGAGACTTAAAAATTGTTCATTTTATTAAGCAACTCCTTTGAACAACCTTTTCCGTAATGTAACTTCTTTAGAAATTGGCTTGTTTGAGTGGGGTTCACTCTACACTATAGGATATACTATACCTTTCTGGAAACATGAAGGAGTCCTCTACATGTTACAATAATCATCTAATCACTAGAAATAAAAACTTCCCATTTAGGAATAAAGTCTCTCAAGCCACTTTTTAGTTAGGGTTTCAAACACATAATGAGTTATTTACCTTCTTAACATTTGTCCATAAAAACCTGACAATGAAATGACCTCATTATTTTTTTGAAACCTTATATAATCAATTTATAAACATCCCTAAAAGCCACAATGTACTAATAAAATAACGCAATTCATGATGAGCATCAAATGACCTAATTCGAGCTGGAAATGACCTTGTTCTTGACCATGTTTTACCAAAAACGTCATATCTTGCAAAATAATCATCATGTCAACCTAAATGTTTTCCCAAAGAACCATGAAACACCATAAATACATATCCAATAATAATCATGTCACAAATATCTCTCAATCTCTCCATCTTATCTCATTTACATAGCTATCCCTTAGGGTTTTGCATTATAAAGGCTAGGGTCAACTAAAATAACCTCATAAATTATCATGAAAACTCTCCAAATGGTCCTAACATACTTGATACATCATTAATAAAATTTCTTCATGCATGCATGAGCTCATATAAAACCATAACTCAATCTCATGTATTCTAACAACCATACCTAGTCTAAATGAGCACCTGAAACATAGTCACCAACCTGTATCTACACTCTGCAACTCATGTGAGTGCCCAATCACTCCCAAAACATGATATCCATCATGTCATTATGTTTCTCAAATCACCAAGTAGCTCCAACCTCCATTTCATGTCACCTAGGCAAGCAAGGTCATCTCGATTAGTCTTGCTACTGTAGACACAAAACCACTCACTTTGGGTAATTATCTAGTCTTGATTACATACTACTATTTACATGATTCCTAAGTACGAAAAGTAATGATTAACCCATGCCTTTGTCCACCTTTATTTTCTTTATGATGGTACTTTTATTCTTGCACTCTTACTTACTCAATCTTCCTTTTTACTCTTCAGCATTTGTCATCCTGGACACCAGAGTTGCCCAACCAAGACGCCAATGCCATATTCCTCATCCCCTTTAGGTGCCCCTCTCCTCTTTGTAAATTTCTCACACTTTTAGGGTCATTTCTAGCTGTTTGAGCATCTTATTGTTTTGGTAGTTGTCCTTTTCAGGGTTTATTTTCAAAATTCAAGCAAGGTAATCATATAAATATAAAGTTATGTGATCATAATAAAGCACTAAACACTAAGCACTACTTATCACCACCTAAGGTTGCATCCATCAAGGCATCTATAGCTCCATTTGCATCCATATAGCTCCATTAAAAGGGAAAAATTATGGTTCTTCTACATCACACTTCATAGGAGGGGAATCTATTTATTTCATGCACATATTATTTACATTATACATCTAGTTACTTTCTCGCTACTCATAAAGTGTGACATGCGCAAGAGAAACCTAAGGAATAATTTTTCATACACACACGTAATTACATTAGGTCTAAGATGTAGTGCATTGCTAAGTTGTAAGTCCATCATTGTGGTAGCTGAGGACAGTCTGACCCCTCATTTTACATCTTTCCTTTTTAAGATTTTATGTTTATATGAGGGTTCTTCAAGTGCATCCTTTGTTACATGTTTTACAAATGACCTCAATGATCCAAGGGTGGGAGATCAAAGGAGAAAAAGTGAAAACCTCTTGTGACACATCAGAGGAGGTTTTCTAAGAATCTACACATACCAGTGTGCCGAGAATCAAGACCATGGCACCCACGGGCATGCCTATCCCTTTACAGGCACCCCATTCCAGTCAAATCTTCAGGATCTGCATTTTTCCAAGCTTCTGTGTGACGGTCTTCCACTCTTGTTCATCCGGTCATCACTGTGACACGCTTCAACAACCTATGCGAATCGGCTAAGGCTTTTAAACCGTCTTTATAATTAGGGTTTCATTATTTATTGCTTATTTTCTTGGGTTAATTTCTGTATTTCATTATTCATTTATTTACTGCTGCTATAACATCTAGATTAGGCTATAATTTTACATTTTAGCATAATCATTTTGGTGAACCCGAACTCGATCTTCATGCTCTTAGGATCCTCATTCTTTTCTTATCATTCTAGAATATTTTCATCATGAGTATCTCAATTAATGAATTTTTACTTGCCAATCCTGATTTAAGGTATAGATTCCAACATCTCCTCATTACTACTCGCATTTCTACTGATATACATCTAGAATTAGTTTATCAATCATTTGTTGATGTATTTTCTCAACATATTGCATTCCCATCTAATCCTCCAGCTGATCTTACAATTTTTGACAATGATCCACCCTTGCATATCATGATTCACATTTACAATATGGGTATCAAGCATACTTTAATTGACAATGGATTTGAGCTCAACCTATGTCCTATGTCATTCCTTGAAAAGATAGGTCTTTCTACTACTAATGTTAGTCCATCATGTCTTTCCCTTCATGCATATGATGGTTCTGTTCATCCATGCGTAGGTCACATTACTCTACCTATCATTGTAGGGCCAAAAACCTTAACACTATATTATTTATCATTAACTTTCTGGTCTCATATAACTATTTACTTGGTAGGCCATGAATCCATGCCATGTAAGCCGTTTCCTCTACAGTACATCATTGAGTCAAATTAATACATGAAGGCATCGGATATACTGTGTTTCGTTACCTAAATCCATATAATATTATGACTATGATCCTCATACCACATTTCCTACTCCAATGATTGATACTACTAATTACCCTCAACCTATAGATGAACCGCCTCATTTGCCATTGCTTGAAGGTGCTATTTACATGATAGATATTGTTTCCTCCACACCACCACCTCCACCTGCTACTACTACTACTATGATTCTTTATCGAGGGATTTTCCAATCCATGGACATCGATCTATTCGTTGCAGACCGCCTCCATTAGCATACCCACCATTTACATGTATGATTTTCATGAATGACTCATACTGGGAACATATTCCATTCGATCCTACTCTACTTGAATCTATATGCACACATGATGGGTTAACTTGACTAGGCTTTACACTTGATGACATCTTTCCTCCACCTTATGATCCTCATCTCTACCATGGGTTTGTTCTTATCACTGCTTCTTATGGTCTTCAAGTCTTTCATCTCACAGTTTTTCTTGCACGTGCTCCTCACACTTCTCCACTTATGTTAGGACAGTCTTGGCTTGATTACATTGGGGGCACATTAGATCCTGACCATACTGATATCTCATTTCCTATGCCCTTTGGCCGTGTTTTCATTTGCAATAGTTCTTTCCTTGGCTATTCACAAAACCTCACTCATTGGTATGCACACGGTTGTCCACTCCCTCCATTCACTAATGAGGAATATGCTATATGCCTCAATGGCTCCTTATGTGACCAACCCGATACTATTCTTATCAAGTTTTAGATGCAACACCTTTTGGCTTCGATCCTGACAATGATGATATTTTAGATGACATCACTTGATCATTCCTATCCTACACACACTTGGGGGCATGATGTTTATCTTACCCCTCCCTCTTCTAATAAAAAACACATATATTACCTATTTATTGCATTATAATTCAACATTCACTAACAACACTCACGCTTTGACACACCCTAACATTGACATTTCCCGATGACACACTCTTTTTCTTCGGTTCACACTTGAATATTGAGGGAATCCTATACACATGAACCTCACACACTACACAATAGACACTACACATTGCACATATTCACACATCTTACATTTTAAATCCTACATCTTACATCTTTGTGCTTCATGCATCATACACATTCTACACTTATATCATCTACACATCTTGCATTACATACTATACATCCTACATTACACACTACACATTACACATCACATGACAATTTCTCATCACCACATCTACTACACATATTACACATTTTACTAATCTATTTTTATGTGTCTTTGCCCTCACTAGCCTATGTTTTGCACTTTAGTTCCACGGTCCATACTTGACTATTGAGGGTATACATATCAAATTTACCTTATCAATTCATCACCTCAATCAACCATTCAATATTTTTCTCATGCGACATTCCTAAATTAGTGATATACACTATAGGATATATCATCACTTCCACTTGCATCATTTAGTGATATATGTTATAGGCTACATCATCACTTCTGCTTGCATCATTTAGTGATATACACCATAGGCTACATCATCTCTTGCTCTAGCATCATCTAGTGATATATGCTTTAGGATAAATCATCACTTCTTCTGTTATCTTGTTGTTATATACACTTTAGGCTACATTATCATGTATTCTCACACCTCATCTCTATGTCGCATATCATCAGTACACATTCATCACATCACGCTACATCATTCGAACCATTTCCTAATCATGCACTCTTGTTTACAGTTCATTATTGACTATTGAGGGGGCATAAACAAATGAGCCTCAATGCATACAATTCCATTCACTCAGGGGTACATGGATCCTATCATTTACTCTACATTCCATTTCATCCATCCATAGCACATTGCATATCTTGCTTGTATTTTTTCTTCATTACATTTACTTATACATGTTCATCTTATTACACATGCTAGATAGATATCATGTATGTCATTATTCTTTATCATATACACATGTGCATTCACTTGCCTTTCTATTTGTGATAATAGCTTATACAAGTACATTACACACAACATGGATGCTTGGTGTAGTACTTAATACCATTCCCACAACAGCTCCTAGGGGCATCCACTTTCGTACACTTTGCGCATGTGTTATTGTTTCATTTTTTCATAGCACACTACTTTATTATCTTATACACAATTTGACATAATTTTTATCTTTCTAACATGCTAATGGATGCTTTATGTGTAAAATTCATTTTGCAAGACTATTTGCCACCATAGTTATCTCTTATATTGCTTGTACTTGTTTGTCATTGTATGCCATTATTTGTGAGATTTTTCCTTTCTCTTATGTGCACACATGTTTTTGTGTGCCACTCGAGACCTTGAGTGTATTTAAACATCGTGAGTGGTGTCCCATGTTTGCAACCCTCTTTTCATGTTCTACATTGTCTTCTACTTGTGTTTTAGCTTACACATTGTTCGTTTAGATTATACTTTTTCTTATACATGCATGTTTTTCATTGTTTGTACTAACACTTGTCTCCCAACCACGTGTTTCCATGTGCCTTCATTTCTAACAAGCACATCTCCTTCCCCACGTAGGCACCGTTTCAGCTTTCGGTCCTCCTTTGGGCCGCATTCTCCTTCAGTGATGTCGCATGCACCCCAAATGAGGGGGGAATCATTTGGGAGAATCAGTAACCCCATACAGAGTATACACAACACAACACAATACCGTACATCACACTTTTCATTTTCAAACAGAGCTCAAAATCAGTCTTTGGTCCTTAACACAATGGTCTTTCCTAGATACATGAGCCAGGGGCTAATACAACGGTCTTTCGTAGATTACCTAATACCATGGGATAGTTATACAGTGATTGGTAGTTCATCACAATTTACAAAACTCCATACACAACAGATTTTATAGGGCTTAGAATCATACTTTGGTCCTTAGAATTTTCATTTGTATACACCATTTGCAATGGTGTTCCATATTATGGGAAGTAGTTAAAGGTTAGAGGATAACACCAGACTTTCCTCTCTATACTACTTCTATCATGGCATTATACCACCCAAAAACTAGATAGTACAAGATATATCTACGCTTTGGGAAGCAATTAAAGGTTGGAGGACGACACTAGAAAGTTCTCCCTACACATCTTCCATTACGCCGGTGTGAGACCACCAAAAACATGTGCATTGACATCATCTATAGGATCATTTCTACACCCTTTTCTCATCATGGATCAGGTGTACATGGTTCTTTTTCATTTTTATCATTTTAACATACTTTACTTTATACTTTTATACATATACATGCATATTTAACTACTTGATTGTCTTCTCTTTTATAGGTTCATTCGTAAGGGAAGCGGTAGTCAAAATCAACAACAACATCATGCACATCAAAGCCAACAACATGTACAACACTACATTCACACATGTATTTCCGCCCTAGGTTAATTTTCATCACGCTTTACACTTTTTCATATTTATTCTCCATGCTCCATCATTTTATCTCTCCACACTTTTCCTAGTCCCTCGACACGCTTGCTACATCGATCTACATAGTTAATAAGTACATATTTCTATCTAATTTATGTTACCAAACATTCTTCTCACCAACATAAAGTGGGGGAAAATGTAGACACAAAATCACACACTTTGGGTAATTATCTAGTCTTGATTACATACTACTATTTATATGATTCCTAAGTACGAAAAGTAATGATTAACCCATGTCTTTGGCCACCTTCATTTACTTTTTCTGCTACTTTCAATATTACTCTTACTTTCTTAGTCTTCCTTTCTAATCTTCAACATTTTCCATCTTGGACACTAGTGCCTAGCCTAGTGGCATACACCCTCGTCCTCTCTGGGTGCCCCTGTCCTCTTTGTACTTTACTCACACATTTTAGGTCCTTTATAATCATTTGAGCATATTATATTTTTGGTAGTAGGAATTTCAGGGTTAATTATGAAATTAAAGGAAGGGAATCATATAAATATAAATTTGTGTGATTATAATAAAAGACCAAGCACTAAACACTACTTATCACCACCTAAGGTTGTATCCATCAAGGCATCTATAGCTCCATTTGCATCCATCTAGCTCCATCACAAGGGAAAAATTAGTTCTTCTACATCACACTTCATATGAGGGGAGTCCATTGTTTCCATGCACACATTATTTACATTCTACATCTAGCTACTTTCTCGCTACTCACAAAGTGTAACATGCACAAGAGCAACCTAGGGCACAATTCCACACACACACAAAACTACATTGGGTATGAGATGTATGCAACACTCAATTGTAATTCCATCATTGTGGAAGCTGAGGGTAATCCAAAAGCTCATTTTACATCTTTATTTTTATGATTTGATGTCTATTGATGGTTTTAAAGTGAGCTCGAGGATCTAAGGGCGACATAGGGCAATCGATCGAAGAAAACATCTTACGACACATCATAGGAGGTTTTTTTAGCATCTACATAGACCAGAGTGCCCATAATCAAGACCAAGGTACCCACGAATACCCAAGGGAACCCCCATCCCTCTCTAGGTGCCCCAGTCTAGTCAAATCTTCCAAATCTACATTTTCCTAGGCTTCTGTGTGACGGTCTTCCACTCTTGTTCATTCAGTCATCACTGTGACATAATCCAAAACCTATGCAAATCAACTAAGCCTCTTCTAATACTCTTTGTAATTAGGGTTTCATTATTTATTACTTAGTTACTTGGGTTAATTTTTGTATTTCATTATTCATTTATTTATTGCTACTATAACATCTAGATTAGGCTATAATTTTACATTTTAGCATAATCAACTACACCAAGCCATCCTCACTTTGAATCAATTGATATCATCATGAACATATCTAAATCATCATGTCATCATCATCCTCAACATTCTCTAACCCTAATCCATCATCCACTTTGTCATTAATGAGGTTTTTCATCAATGACAACACCTATACAATGACATGCCAACAATCTCCCCTTTTTCATTAATGGAAAACCACCTAAACTTCTCCCCCTTTTTACATTGATAACAAAGGATACCTATACCTACCTTTTATTCACCTTTCCTAGCTTCATCAGATCATGCTTCGATTACAAACATCAACTAAATGTCTAAACCAAGCTCAAGTTTTTGAAATTTCTCTCAAATATTGATTTTTTTATCATTTTCAAACATTCTTGGACTATAATCCACTTGTGAAAATCACATACATCATCTGAATATTCCAATAAATCATCAATAATGTATCATCTTACCTTTTCTTTCATCTAAAACATCATCATCCACCTTCTAGACATGCACAACTAGTCATTTCACCTCCAAAGTCTATTTTTCACATCATGAGACCAATGTAACTGAATTATACCTGAGGAATACACTCCATAATCATGCCAACAATGATGAATGAGGACCAATAATACTATTATTTCCTTCATTTTTTTTGGCAATCTCAACTATTCAAGGAATTAACAAGACTCATCACTACCATCTCTTGATCTTCTTACCTCTTTAGGACCGAGAACCCTGAAACAACCATTTGCTAGCTTTGGACCTAACTTTGACATGTTCTAGAACACCATTCACACCAATACATAGCATACCACTACCCCCTTAGACTCAAGACCACCATATCTAGTATAAAAACACAAATTCAAGCATCTTACCTTGATAACATGTCAAGAAATTAACTCACCCACTTTGGCGTTTCCTTAAAGCTTCTCTTCGAGTGATTGATAGTCACATTTGATGAAATAATGCATTCATGAATCATATCTTACTTGATTTTGGAGAAGACACTCAACACATACCTTAAAATCCTTGAATTCATCAATTACACCTCCTAGAAGTAGAATCACATTCTCCCCTATCAAATTTGGATCATACACAATATATATACCTATAGAAGCATATTTTTCATATCTTTGTACATTAACAACCAACATATCATCAACCTAACCTTAAACTCTAGCTTCAACTTTGTCAAAAAGCTTACTCTTCTAGTGCATGAATACACCATGTGCATGTTCAAGGAGTGCAACATGGACTCCCCTAACATGAAAGCATATTACATATCATCCTTACTCGAACCCACATTTTAATGGTACTAGAGCATCTTATCAAACTCACTTAAGGTCTTCATCAATTTATTTGACTCAAACTTGAATTAAGATGTTAAGTCACTCACTTATCCAATATTTCATCACTTGCACATCCTTAGAAGACATTCAAGACACCATATATCCTTTAAAAATGACTACCACCAAACCAAAGCAACACATACAAGCTTGTAGGATGTGATAATGGAGTAAAGTGATCATTCACAGTCACCAAGAGACACCATTTATTGCATTTGAGATGAGAATCAATCTATAGACCCTATAGACCATTTTGAGAGCACCAAAACAAACCATGAATGGACTTGAGAGAAAGTATTTGTCTGTAGATGTTACATGGTCATATTACTATACTTTCATTTCATAGTAACCCATCGCTTACATCATGAGCCAAGCTAAATACATACCTCAATAGCTTCTACATGCACCTTTTATATCAAAAGAACAAGCCTGCAATCATCTTATCAATTCATAAATATACTCACCACACACTTTATATTTGTGAAAAACATCATACTCTACCCTTATATACTATAATCTTATAGCTATTCATATTGTTCAAAACCAAGAAAGAACATCAAATAAACTTAGTTATACCTTGGAACATCTTCCTTACCCTTTTTAAGAACTTTGCACCTCTTCAACAAAGTATACTCATCCATCTTGAGGTTTATACCCATCAAAGGAGATGCAAGAAAACTTCACATATCTGTAGATACACATGATCTTCCCTTGAGCACAAAGTACTATGTTTTCATCACAATTATCTCCATTGTATGAATATAGTGAACTAGAATTTCAAGGAATGGCTCAAAAATATCACATTATCTTGATCAAAGTACCAACCTAGACCATGAATAGTCATACACATTCACAAGGAGTTCATATAGGTCATTGCGAGAATAAAGGACCACCTACGGTATGTCTTTAATCATACAACTTCCAATCAGTATACTTAATGCATCAATTGGTCTTAACACCCCACAACTTAAACTTACTCACCTTTCCATTATCATGCTTGTAAAGATGTATTCATTTTTAACCCACCTCAAACATTATTAGGAATAATTGAGAATGATCTCTTTGGCACTTGATGATGAGCACACATACAAATTCATGAGCTCATAAATTCAACCATTTGAAAAGAATAGGTCTCATTAAGGACATATGCATCTTATAGATCATCTTTCAAGCCCTCGAAGCCTCATACACTTTTTCATTTTTTCCTTAAGGCCTCTTTCCATCTGTAGGTTACTATATTTTCAAACTTAGTCCAATTTTAGAAAGTTCTGCACCCACGAGACACCTTTTACACCATAGATGAATCCTTTTCTAGATTTAATTTTTCTTCTCATTCACTGTCGATCCCTAATAACAAACCTTATAGTGTTTGATTTTCCATTATTTCAATACTTTACAAGATGTCCCTTTTCATGACAAATGTAACATTCAACACCATATCTCTGATAAACCTTTTTCTCCTTCTTTCCTTGAAATTATTCTTCACTTTCTCCTTCATAATGATGATCTTGAACTTTTCTTTTGTAGTCATCCTTCTTCTCAACCTTAGGACTGCACAAGCTAGCTTGATGTCCATAAACACCACACTTATAGAAATTACCATGAAAAACACCATACCTATATGTATTTGGTTGTCTGATAGATGATATTCTATGATATGGAAGCTTTGAGTTCTCTCCCATGCTTGGTTTCCTTCTTTCATTAGATCCTTGACTTGATTTTTCTTCATTCTTCTCTGAATTGAATTATTCATCCTTGAAGCCTAGATTTTTTCTATCACCATATGCATTTTGTTTTCCTAATATATTATTCAATTTTTTTATCTCTCATGAAAAGATAATACCTTGCTTGTAATGGTACTTAAATATTTCTTCATTTCCTCTTTCCCATCCTCATGTTTGAGACACTCTTCTCTCTTTATATTCAACAAAGCTAGGGCCTCCTCAAGTTGAGTCTTTGAAACCTTGATTATTTCCTCATGAGATGTAATCAAAGTGTCCAACTTATCTTCAAAATCACTAACCATACACCTTATGTAGTAAATATCACCCATCTTGTCACCAAATATCTCCCTCTAGCTTATTAGGAAACTTTCAAGGGCTTGCTCGGATACCAATTGTTCAAAGTGACAACAGACTTAGATGGGGGTGAATCAATATATAATAAAAATTTTCACTCTATACTTCAAAAAATCAAACACACATCCTCATGAAACACATATATCAATGTATGATCACAAACAAAAATACTTCACCATGAAACATACACAAAGCAAAGATCATAAGATATACACAAACTACTCTTTATTTATATTCAAATCATATTACAATGAATTGATGTATTCAACAATACTCAACAAGATATAATCAAGTGATACCAAGACAATCAACCTTTTCTCTTCAATACACAAGATTATATTCCTAATTTGCACAAGACTTCAACTCATAATCGGACTGCAAATACTTGAAAACCTATAATGACATCAACATGCTATGAAATTAGAATTCAAACACAAGACACTAAATTTTCCTCTCCTTCAACTCACTATCAAACAAACTTCACCATATTTTCTCAAATCCTACTCATGAAAAGACTACCATCAACTGACATAGAATTAAATTATAGGGGGTTTGGGTTAGGTCCAAGGGTTTTCTTTTCAACAAGGGTTTCTTCAAAAGAAGATAAAAGGGGTTCCAAAATATTAGCAACAATGTACCCAAAACATCACTTTTATAGCCTCTTCTTGATTCAAATTAAAAAGAGGTTGGTTTCCCTCCTTTATCTCGACCACACCAACCTAAAAAATCCCATAAGAATCACTAGAACATTCACAAATGACCCAAGTAGGTTGGCCTATCCAAAACCCTTCATCCATGCACCAAAAATCCTCAAATCCCCATCATTGGAATGAGAAAAATATCCTAACACAAAAACTATTTTTAGTAAATATCTAAAAATCACCACACATGTTTAAAATAACATTTAAACATCATCAATGGTCACAATTATCATGAACCAATCAAATTATTTCATTTAATGGGCCAAATGGCTCATTAATTTCACAAAACAAGTGTTTTCAACACCTGTTTTAAGCATATTACCCCTCTATGGAAAATTCAAGACCTTTAGAACACTTTTAAATAAGTTAGAGCTCATGAAACATTCACTAGTTCAAACCACAACTTTTTCCTTCACCAAATCAAGCTGCCCAAAATGCAACTGGTTAACACCCTTTATGATACATTAAATACATAAAAATGGATTCATTTGATGTAAAATTCATCCCTCTTCACATTATAGGTGATTTAAAGTATCACCCAATCCATTTCATGCACTAGCCAACTCAATCTTTCAACAAAATAAGTTGTCCCGAAAATCCAAATTTTTCTTGTCCACAAACTGATTTGGAAACCATATCAAAACTCATCATCACGAGGAAAATATTATATCACTCGAAATATATATAAATTATATTTCCAACACAACTCAACTCACCACCTAAATCCTTTTGTAGCTCATGTAATATCAATTTTACTCAAGACTCAGCTTCTTATTGCCCCAAAAATGCCCTTTAACTAGTCAACATACATATGGCACACTTTTCCATTTTTATGCATCCTCATGACCTAAAAACTATTTGGACATCAAGAAAAACTCACATAATAAAAAAAAAAAAGTTAATTTAATTAGCAACTCCTTTGGACAACCTTGTCCCAAACTGAACTTCTTCAAAAATGGCTTGTTTGAGTGGGGTCCACTCATCACCACAGCTATCCATACCTTTCCAGAAACCTAAGGGATTCATATACATGTTACAATAATCATATAAGAACTATAAATTAAAAAAATACCCACTTAGGAAACAAATATATCAAACCACTTTTGAGCTAGGGTTTTAAACACATAATGAGTTGTTTACCTTCTTAACATTTGTTCATAAAAACATGAAAATGAAATGACCTCATTATTTTTGTGAAAAATTATAAAATCAGTTTATAAATATCCCTGAAATATAAAAGGTCCTATGTAAATATCACAATTCATGGTGAGCATCAAAAGACCCACCCGAGCCGGAAATGGCCTTCTTCTTGACCCTGTTTTACCAAAAACATCATATCTTGCAAAATACTTATCATGAAAACCTGAAATGTTTTCCACATCACCATGAAACACCCTAAATACATCTCCAATAATCATCATTTCATAAATATCTCTCAATATCTCCATCTTATCTCATTTGCATAGCTAGCCCTTAGGGTTTTACACTATAAAGGCTAGGGTCAACTGAAATAACCTCATAACTCATCATGAAAACTCTCAAAATAGTCCTAACATACTTGATAAATCATGAATAAACTTCCTAAATTAATCCATGAGGTCATATAGAACCATAACTTAATCTCATGCATTCTAACAACCACACATGGTCTAAATGAGAAATTGAAACATAGTCACCAACATGTATCTGAACCCTACAACTCATGTGAGTGCCTAAGAAATCCAAAATATGCTCTCCATCATGTCAACATGCTTCTCAAATCACCAAGAAGCTCCAACCTCCATGCCCTATCACGTAGACTAGCTAGGTCACATGATTAGGCTTGTTAGACCATGTCATCCTCACTGAATCAACTGATATCATCATGAACACATCTCAACCATCATTTTATCATCATCCTCAACATTATTTGACCCTAATACATCATCCAAAATTTTATTAATGGGGTTTTTCATCAATGACAACACCTATGCAACAACATGCCAACATGAAGCAAGGTATTTCATGTTGGCTTCTTGATTTGATGTAAAGTGTTTGAAATGTATTGTGGGAATAACTTTTTGTGTGATTCCATGGCTTATTTTTTATTATCTTCATCAATTTTTGTTGAAAAATCAATATATTTATTTGGAATTGGCCTTTAAGATTTCCTTAATCAATGTTTTTTACAAGATTCAAAATAAGTATCACAATTTCATGTTTGTCCACAATGGATTTAAAGTATCTAAAAGGTAAATCTATTTTTAACCACCCAATTTACTATAAAATATAAAACCATGTTTAGAAATATTATAATTCAATTTATGTCCACCCAACCATTCATTTTCTTGTGTTTCAATAACTAGGACCATGTAATCATGATAACTTTAGCAATTAACATCCACAAACAATTTTTTTCTTCCAATTTTTTTTTTTTTTCAAAAAATATCGTTAAAAGAAATATGAAAATGAACAATGGTCTGAAAAATTATGCACATACAAAAGGTTACAGTCATTTTTTTCAATGAATGTTTGCACCACATTCAACAAATTCCCCATACCATCAAGTACTATTATACACACAAATAACTTACAATTCAGTAATAAGGGAAAAAACTTATTAACTCTCTATAAATGTTGATACTTATATTATGGAATTATTCTTGTGTGAATTAATAATGTTGTGAAAGATTTTACAATCAATGTTTATTAACTATTAATATGCGCAAACCAAATTTTTCCCCACAATAAAGGATAATTATGGTATGTTGAATTTGTCTATTCTAAAATAAATAAATAAATACATATTCTACACTTTCTCATGAAATTCATTTACCATCATATAATTCACATTCAAAGAATACACACTTGACATAATTTTTCTTCTTGATCAATTGTAACCCACGCCACATGACTACTCCCAACCAAACCACTACTAGCGAAGACTTGCTCCTCCGGGAGCAACCACTAGTAAAGTACATTTCAAATAACAATCAAATAAATGTATTTAATTAAAGTGTCAAATGAGTGAACACCTCTGTTCATATATTTGGAATAGTTATTTAATATAAAAATCCTTTGGAAACATAAGTATGCAAGCTATTAGTTACCTCGATATTGATCCTCGTAAGCCTATACAATAGATCACTAATGTATTTGTGCTAGTCTATAAAAAATCCACTCCATTATTTTATGATCGAGTCTTTAAAAATATAAGTATGCAAGTTATTGATTATCTCTATGTTGACCCTCACAAATTATTTGTGTTGTGTTGGTCTATCAAAAGCCACTCCATTATTTTATGATCGAGTCTTTGAAATATAAGTATGCAATTTGTTAAATCTCTATGTTGACCCTTGCAAAGTCTTTGTGCATCTTAAAGAAGGGATGTTGAGTAATGTATTCATGATAGTTTTTACTAAAAACCACTCCACTATTTTGAATTAATGATTTAATTAGTATTTTTACTAATTGTGGCAAATAAATTCCAATGTAAATACATTCATTGTTGATTATATTTTTAAAAGTACTTAGAAATTGGATTAAAATATTTTCTAGAGTACAATTTATTGTCAAACATTCTCCTTCTATCTCAAGGCTAATGTTATAGTTATGACGGGTGGGACCAATATTTGAACATAGTCTAATGGTGGACATGGTTCTTGATTACACAATACCGTATAGTTGTCGTAATACCACCTAAAATTTGTCATAGTAGTATCTAATAGTCAAATTTGTACATAATAATGGTGTAGAGAAGCCAATCACATCATGACATGTAAGACTTATAATCAATGTTAAGATTTGATGTCTTTCCCAAACAATTTTAGTGTTCTAGGACATATTTTACACTTTGTTCACCTTGGAACCATCTTTCTTCACATTTAATATTTTTAAAAACAACTCAAAAATATGTCTACATAGGGGAATAAAGAAACACTATTACATATGTCTAAAATTGATTATAATATATTAAAATATATTATATGGTATTTAGTACATATCGAATTATAGAATTAGGTTGTTTGATCGTGTGATTTGGCAATAGTACTAGTAGCAATGTGCCATAATTCATTTTATCTCAGAAAATGTGTCAACTTACTTTAAAAAATCAAATGTAAAAATTCCCTCCACTTTGAGTGGCGAAAAATTAGAGAACTATTATATTTGATAGAACTGCGCATAAAAACTTGCTACAAAAGAAATCTTCATATGATTTTATTCAACTATTCAATGTTTATTATAAATATAAATAGGATTCAAATATCCTAAATACAAGGAAGAGGTTTTGGTCACAACCCAAAACAAACCCCTACAATAACTAAACCTCCCACAATATCTACGCAAGACATTAACAACTCACACTATTTTATTAATAACCCATACAACACTAACATTTTTTAACATTCCCCATAGTATTGGTATGGGGAAGAACCATGCACCATTTGAATTGTAAGCATAATCATATGCCTATGCATACTTTTAGGTTTACATAATACTATATGGATCGTGTTGTATGGATCTTATTGCACATGATCACACATATGAGAAATGTTATCACTTTTAATTCCAGTGAATATATTCACAATTCGACCATCTTCCAATGAAGTATGCAAGTAAGAGGATCTATGCAATCTTAAGATCACTAAAGTCATTTACCCTCCTATACAATTGTTATCAACATCTATGCACATTCTCCTCTTTTCAAACTTAGTAGGGGATGATTACAATATTTTATTTTTACACATACCCCACAATTGAAATAAAATAAATTCCAATAATACAAAAGGAAACCTTGTCATTTCTAGCTAATGAGAGGCATTAATTATCCTCCTTCCTTAGATACATCCAACCTAGAGGTTGAGTTTTGTATTTATTCAAAATAAATAATCTTCATCACTAGGAAAAGAAATATCTTCACCACTCAAATGAGGAGTGTATCCTTCCTAGTCAATTTATTCATCATATAATCCTTTTGATCTAATTTTTCATCTAGGAAATCTTGTACCCTCTTCTTACAATTCAAAATTACATGTCCTAGATATTTACAATAGTATCATATTGTAGACACTAAATCACAAACTTTGGGTACATTTATAGGTCCTTATCACATACTACTATTCATATGATTACTAAGTGAGAAAACTAGCAATTAACAGTTGTCTTTGGAATTTTTGTCTTTTTCATGTCTTCTTCTTGGTCTCTTACACCCAACAACCCAATCGATGCTTTACTATTTTATCTTTTATCATTATAGACACCAACACCTAGCAGGGGCGTCGCAGCCATGCACCCCCATCCTTCTAGGCACCCGACCTTTCTTTATCTTACTCACATCTATTGGGCATATTTAATCTTTTGGGCATTTTTTTCCTTATGAGTTGGCCTTTAGTTGTTAATTGTGAAATTCAACCAAGGGAATCATATAAATATAAAGCTATGTGACCATAATAAAGGACCAAGATCTAAGCATCTACTACTATCACCTAAGGTTTCATCCAAAGGAATTTTAAGAACATCAAAACATCCATCTAGCTTCATTCAAGGGACAAGGGATTGTATTTTATGCATACATGCATAAGAGGGGGAGTTCATTTTGACATCCACGCATCTATCTACATTGGTACATCTATCTACTTTCTCTATATTAAGTGCATCTTTCACAAGAGCCACCTAGGACACGATTCTTACACAAAAACACACATACAAGAACTAAATGGAGTCTGAAATGTAGTGCAACACTTGGTTGTAAGCTCACTTTTCTCGGTGGCCACCGGGGTCATTTTGACTCCCCATTTGCATCTTTCTTTTTTAGGATTTGATGTGTTTTAGGTTTTTGCATATTTTCTTTCTCTTTATAGGCTACAATCAAATTCTGGGGGAATAGTATGAGACACAAGCGATAAACAACAAAGGTGAGCGATCATCTTGCAACACAAAAGAAATCAGTTTCTGACCATTTTCACTATCATTGGTGCCTAGCAGAGGTCTCCAGTGCCTAGGCACCCCTAATCTGATCTAATGCCTTTGTCCAAGCATGCCCATAACCTTGTAGTGGTCGTTTTGGGTCTTTTGAGAAATTCAAGCTTCATCCATTTACTTTCTAAATCAATGGTTGAATCTGATAACCCATTTTCCAACTCTCACAATGTTCCTCTTTAAGACATTAAGACATTCAATAGTTTGCAATCTTATGGTGAAGAAAAAATTGTTGATCAAGAACAAATTGAAAAGGTTACAATTTTTTTTGAAGCTTTGCATGATAATCCAACACATCTCCCACATATTTTACATTCTTTGATAACTTTGCTAAAAACTCTTGAGATACCTCTTTTGTCCCACTTATAGGTTCTTCTGCAAATGTCATGGCCTCCACTCAACCCCTTCATATTCCTACTTCCATTCCCACTACTACCGCTCCCATCATTCAACCTAATGCTTCTAATGCACAACCTGGATCTTCTTCAAACACTCCTGATTTAACTTCTTTATATAAGGATTTGCAAACTCAATTTTTCCAGCTTCAACTCACTACTTCTCATGCATCTCCATCTCTTGATTCCACCTTACTTCTCCACACTTCTATTGCACTGCCATTTCGGCATATCTGCTCCCTCCAAATCTTGTCACCCCTAATATTCCCACCTTCAAAGGCCATGGTGATCCTCAAGAGAATCTCCAAGCATTCCATGTAGCATGTCTAGATTATGTAGATGATCATACTTTACTTGCAAATATATTTCCTCGTAACCTCCAAGACTATGCATTGCATTTGTTCTACGATCTACCTATCCACTCAATAACTTATTTTAGGCATTTAATTGATGTTTTTATTTCTCATTTCTCAATAAATATAGGCTATAAGATCTCCTATGCTAAACTAGCACAAATCAAGCAAGGATCTAATGAAAATCTAGTGGATTATGTTTTATGATATAAGAATAACTTAGCTAAGATGTCTAATGTAATCATGGACTCT
Organism: Taxus wallichiana var. yunnanensis; assembly: GCA_018340775.1. Taxonomy (NCBI): domain Eukaryota; kingdom Viridiplantae; phylum Streptophyta; class Pinopsida; order Cupressales; family Taxaceae; genus Taxus; species Taxus wallichiana. The sequence goes on along the minus strand of CM031234.1, from coordinate 593,634,863 downwards.
GAGCTTCAAATTTATTTCTACAAAGTCTCTTACCTCCTCTACAAGAGAGCATCATCTTTGAGACCTCTACATCATTTGATTAGTTATGATATACTCTTAAGTTACGCGAAAGAAAATTGATATCTATGGGCAATCTCAAATATCATGAATGAGCTTCATCTTCTACTTGGTTTCAAAACAAATAAAATTTCAAGCCTTCTACTAAGATAGTTAAAGTAAAAGAAATTGTTAGCACTGTTATTACTCATGAAAAGATTCAATGGTAGCCTCCAAAGTGTATATTCATGAAATTTCCTTGTGCTCCGTATATTCTATTTCAAAAACTCAATGAGAGAAATATTATTACGCTTCCACCTCCACTTGATCTAGATCCATCTCAACATAAAGGACGTAATTATAAAAAAATTAGATGTGACTATCATCAATGTGTTGGGAATTCCACTAATCGATGTTTCAAACTTAGACATCTTATTCAAGATCTCATCGACAATAATGCAATCAAGCTTCCTGATCCTTTGAAATCTAAGCCAGTCAATGAAAATAAAAATCTCAAAATATTTAATGATCCTCTTCCTAAGCATGACAAGCAAGTGGCAGATTTATCAACTAATCATACATACCATGTTGTGCCTCCTCCTCCATTAAGAACACTTGATTTTATAGTTTCACATGATGAACCCTCTCTACCACTTATTGAATTCTCTGATCATGACTATCATGCTTTGTTTTCTTCTAATACATTACACATTAATACTTCTATTAGGTCACATGATATTAACAATACTATGATCAGATCAACATATCCTCTTTGCATTTGTTCTATTGTATTTCTAGTTGTTATTAATTATTCACTCTAAAAAATCTCATATAATATTCCCAAATTCTAAGGTCATGTCAAGCTTCCAATGACAGTTGGTCCTCTCACCATGTTTTTTTCGTTCTCTATGATACCTCCAATCAAAGGTTGTGACCTACTCTTAGGTATTCCTTGGCTTTATGCTACTAAGGTTATCTTTTCCATGACTCACTTATGTCTTAAGTTCATTCATGATAAGAAAGTTTTCTCTATTTAAGGTGGTCCATCATCCAATCCACTACCTTGACCTCCACTTGAGGTTTTACTTACACTCGCTAGAGAATCAAGGTCCTCAGGACCTCTCAAATATAAAGTGTAATCCAATCCTATCTCTCCTATTTGCACATGACCTAGTCGGTCTCATCGGTCCACTAGTCCATCGCACTAGTCTAAGTCCACTACTCAGAAAACTCCTTCACTTAAGTATATAATACATCCTCAGTCTCCTTAACATAGGTGTACATCACCTCCTTAGTATCCTTCATGTAGATGCTCATCACCTCCTAATTCTCCTTCATATAGGTGCACCTCACCTCCTCGAGTCACCTTCACATAGGTTTTTATCACCTCCGGGGTTTCATACACATAGGTCTCATTCACTGACACATCATCTATCTCATATGCCACCGGTCGTAGATCATGGCCATTATTGTCCAAAATAACTCCCCTAGTTATTTTGACAACCTAAATCCCCATTATGGATCTACGGTTGATTATTACAAATTGTGTAGACTTTAGTTGTCCTCTTGGAACTTTTCCTTGGCTATTGTTCCTCATGCACTCTTGTGTGCCTTCCACTTTCCTTCTCCATTCCTCTATCCTTTCCATTTCCCCTTACGTGCACTCTTGGTGCATCTTCCTTCTTCCTATAAGTTTTTGTACCCTTCACGTGAATGCTTAAATTTCCTTATAAATTGGTTAAGTCCATGGCGCATTCTTTTGTTCCCCTTTCCTTTCTTCTAGTCATGCATCATTCTTGTGATGCTTGTACCTACCCACATAATTTTTCCCTACAATTATGCTTCTATTTTTTTGCACACATTACTTCTTTGTTCCTATCTCTTTCCTTCCCCTTCCATGCCTTTCTCTTCCATGTGTGCCTTACACCTTCCTCTACGCCATTCATTGTTCCATGTTGTAATCTGTTAGACTTAAGTGTGTTACACAAAACCTATCAAAGCACGCTAGTAGGGAACCAAATCCTTTTGACGAACCATTGTATGCAACATGGTATAAATAACAAAATATATTAACAATTTTCCAATCGTTCAGCCAATCTACACATGCCATGTGTTATTTTGTGTCCAGAGTGACCTACAGACTTTAGAACATCATAAATTTTGTTGCAGAGTTCATATTAATGCGTAGTTGGTGTTGTTGAAAAATTGTTGATGTGAGCTACACTCCATATCATTCAAATTAAATTGTTGGTGGGATTTGTTAGGTGAGAAGTAGGAAAACATGTTTTCAGCCATTAATGTAGAATCTAATGAGCTCGACCACCAAATTTTATTCAAATCTTGCCTCCTTCTATCCTATAAAAGTTAAACAAACATAGGGAGGTGGATCTAATAACATTATAGGCATTCATTGCTGATTGTTGGTGGTTAAAGATTCAATTCCGAGTTTCTCTCTTCTTTTCTTCCTCTTCTTCCCATAGTTTCCTATATATTGTAGAGCTTTTCTCTTTGTAAGGGATGGATTCTTTCAATTCGCAAGTGCATTATCTAGGTATATTCTTGAATTTTTAGTTTTAGACCTTTGGATCTAGTTCTCTGCATGTGGATACTCACCTCTTCTACCATTATAGTCAACCTGCTTCATTATTGGGAAGAAATTAAAGTTGTTTTGTGGCTATTATCTACCTTGACTTGATTTATTGCATCTTCTTTCCTTTTTCTTTACGTTGGTGGGTTGTTGTGCATCCTCACATCCCTCACAGTTCTCTTTTCCATTGTGTCTCATGAAAATGGATGTTTAAGTGTGTTTCAGACTGTGGTACATGTGCATGCCCTCCGTATGCATATTTCCTTCATTTTTATTCAAAGTTGATTATGTTCATCCCCCTTCTTTCTGGTGTTATCACCTCCCTTAGATTAGTTTTCCCTTTCTACACATCCTTATAACTCTGGTCCCTTGGCATGATTAGTATAGGATTTTATTTCAGTATTAGGAGTAGTTGTAGTAGTAGAAATAGGTAGAGGAATCGACATTCTCCGGAGAGGTCTGTCTCAAGCACGCAAGGTGCCGAACTTGGAGACAGTCCCATTATTACTCGAATGAATCAATTCAAACTAATCTAGTACGAGTACAGTTTGAACCCCAAAATTTTCTCGGCATGCCCGATGGGACCAATATTGAAAGATTAAATTTCATCATTACTAAGTTTTGGTGTGTGACTTAGTAATTTCCAACCTTTGGAGGCTTATTTCAACACATATGGAGACTCCTAACACTCAGATCTATTTTTTCAGTAGTCCATGTTCCCTTTTAATGAGAATGATACATACCAGACAAAGCACAACAACTGAAGAGTCTCGCCGAGTACCTCCGGATATCTCCAAAAAGAAGAGGCCCAAAAACTACCGCACGCACATCTTCATCTCTCACGCATCGCACACTCTCCACTTCACCTCTTGGTAGAATTCCTATGCAACCTACCATGGTAGCTCCACCACCTCCAGAAAATTTTCCAACTTCACCGGCAAGTAATCCTCTCTTTCTCGAATGTGCAATATGATATGCCAACATCCATTCTAAAAATGTTCCATACTTGTGAGATTTGATAACACCCTAAACTTTTACAATATGACTAACTAGTAAAGGCTAACACCATAATAGCCTAGAGCCAAACTCAAGCTTAAGAATGAAACATCAAGATCAAAGCTTAAAAGCATGCATTAATGGAAACTAAATGAAATTAAACATTCAATCTACAAGCATCCTTACTATGTGAAATGATTACTTAACATAGACCTAATTAGATCTAAGGGAAATCAAACTATGTTTGTTGCTACTCCACAAATGGTGAGAGGATCTCTCTAACAATGGCTACAAGGCCATATTAGATATCCCTCTACTAACCAACATGAAGATTGGATGCAAATATTGAGCAAGCTAATCCAAGAAGGAAGTAAGGCTCTTAATCATATTTGTTATATGATATACTAATCAAAGCATGGTGTAAAGTTTAAAGGTAGGTGTTTAGTTTTTTTATAGTTTTCTATTTGGGGAAAACTTGCATCTTGGTACATGTGGTACTAAAATCAAAAATTATATTAAGGTTTTCCAATCATGATTAGTGAATTAACAATTGATTAGGATGCGAGGAGTCTTAATCAACCACTTAGGGTCAATTAAGAAGATAGGATAAGCTTTTAAATCATTTTGAGATGTCTTGGAGGGAAATGGGGTGATTTTGAATGGTTAGAAGAGGGGTTTGACCCAATAATAGGGTTTATTGACCAAAACAAGGGTAAAATAGGCTTAATTAGCTAATAATCGCTAATTGTTTGTTCGGAAGAGGATTATGACTTACGATGTGTCATAAATTGGCATCCTGAATGTGAAAGAGGTTAGGTAATAAAAAAGTGTCATTAATTAACCAAAATGGTAAGAAATGTTAGTTAATTAGTGGAAATCACTAATTATAATGGAAATGGTAAGAATGTGAGTGATTAGTGTGCTTTTAGCAATAAGATTGCAAAAGTGGAATTTAGGTGTCTACATTTGCCCCTATTTGAGGTGAAGTAAGTGATGTCACTTCAAACATAGTAGACAAACATAAACAAGTAAATTTTGAAGAAAAATTAGTAGAATGAAGGATGCGAGTTTCGATGGGGTGATAGAAGAAGTCAATCGACGATAAAAAAATATGATCGAAATAGATAGAAGAAATAAGATAGGGATAAACATGATTGTTTATTGCCCTAGGTGTTTTGGAAGAAAAATTAATAGTGATAAGACATGATAGTGGAGAATATAGGAATAACTCTTGCATCCAATCTTTTAATAAGAAAATTTGTTTCATCATGTTGCCCCTATGATCTACATCATTGGCCCTTATTAAAATAAACAAAAGTGTAAAATAACATGAAAAGCTATATTACTAACATTTGTTCATTGCTAAAAATGCGTAACTCCATGCAACATACATAATGCAATGCAATACAAGAAAGTAAACCAACTAACTTAACATAGAAACAAGTACAATCACATCTACTCAAATAAATAACATTCAAGACAGTTGTACCCATTTTTTTGTTATCAAGCTTTAGTTCCCGAATGTTCATGTTTTAATGACAAGGGTTAAAAATGGTGCCCCAAGCAAGGATACATGTAAGGGGAATAACGGAGGACACAAGTAGTCCCATGAAAATCATTTGTGTGCTATGACATAGTCTCTGAAACTCATTGTTGCACGAGTACCAACATAGTAAACAAGCCAACTTTATTAATGGAGGTAGATCACAATGATCCGCAAGTCATTTGAGACAAGAACAAGCAAGAACCTAAGAAAGATGTTTTTGTAAGAAATTTTTGATGTTCGAGGAAAATGCATTTGATACAGATTTAGCTTCCTGTATGTTGTTTACCAATTTTTGAAAAATTAAATTTTTACAATTTTTGGATTTTTACCAATTTTTTGGATTTTTGAAAAATATTGATTTTTTAATGATTTTTTTTGAATTTTTGAATTTTCCAAGAATAAAATGAATTAGAAAAATGAAAATGTCATGGGATGTTTCCAAATAATGTTGGAAAGTAAAAATATGCCCTGTAGCGTAAAGGGATGCCAAGAAGCAAAAACATGCCCCAACGTAGCGAAAATGGGAAAAAAATGATGATTTGTTTAATAATAACCATCACGACAAGTGCTAGAAGAATTGTGGAAGAAAATTTTGATTTTCCTAGTGCATTTGATGCATTTTTGCTTGGGCGCATTGGCACAAAGATGTGTGGGTATGTGTTGAGAGGAGTGCACTCATGTAAAGAAGGGTGCGAAGGCGCTTTGCTATGGACGCGCGCCAAGCGCAAACAGGACATTCAGCACGAAGAGGAGCACGCTGGAACTAAGAGGAGTACGCTAGCACTAAAAATTGATTGTGGTGCTCATTTTTGAAACATTTTTGAGTGTTTTGATTTTTTCGACTCACATATTTGAATGTTTTGGATTTTTGAAACATATTTGAATGTTTTTGCGATTTTTTAGAATTTTTCTAAAGCTATGTATAGGAAAATGAAGAAACATGGATGCCCCCAGTAATAGATGGGATGTACAAGGGTAGAATTCCATGCATATGTGCAATAATATGAAGATAAAAATTTTCCCCAAAGATTAGATGTGAATATTAAAGGCATACTCTTCAAAGATAGAAGTTAGATCGGGGCCAATATAGATAGGTTCAACATGATGGTTAACTTAAACCAATGATGCACTAGGAAGGAGTAAGCCATGCCCCGAAAGTGTAAGTTAGCTAAGAAAATTAACTTATGATAGAGTAGAAGTAGTGTTTTTGTGAAAGGGGACAAAGGTTCCCACAAACATGGCAAAAAGGTAATCTTATGCACATGGATGTTTTGAATGAAGTAGAAGAACAATGAATGTGAATGAATGTAGCTTAGAAGCCTCGCGATGAAGAAGCAATTATCCAAAGGCACAAATCATGAGACAAGATATATACTAAAGTAAGCATCTTAACAAGGTCCAAAAAAAGAAACTTGGTAACATACTAATCCTATTTTCTCATCCAGATCTAGTGTGTGCAAGTGGAAATTTATTACCTCTTGGAGGGAGGATTTGATAGACAACAAGTGAAGACTTCTTAGCCAATGTGTAGGAATGATTTAGTTTTCAGAGTTGATTTTTATTTATTTTTGAATGGATTTGTAGAAGGAGATTTATACATTACTCTCCGACATCTAGGCATCCATAGCCCCAACAGAGATGTATTTGATTCTAATCGCAACATTTCTCTACTTTTAGTTAGGAATCCATAGCCTCGATAGATATTATTGGAAATACCCCAAGAGAGAGTTATATATCAATTTGATTTTTCTTTTATATTTTTTATTTTCAATTGATTCTTTTTCTTTTCTAAAAATTGATTTCAGCTCTCTTGATTTGAAAAGGGTTAAGAACCACATATACGTCCAAAATTACTTCACAAAAATTTTATAAGATGAAGAATTGTGATAATATCTCTATGAGGTCAGTCATTCTTTAATTTACTAAGGTGATGAAAGACCAAGGTCAAACAGATACCATAGAGATAAATGTCAAAAAATGTGTGCGAATAGACTAACCAAAATATCATTGAAGGGATGAAAATGGTAGATTCCTTATAGAGGAATGAAAAGAAGGAAGAAAGAACATCCATGTATAGAAATTCGAAATGAGGTCCCTATTAATGGCGGCGAAAAGAAATAACATCGGATGCAAAAATGTAGAGGAAAATAAAGCACCAATCTCATGGATTGGTATGGCTTGATCTAACCAAGACCCCCATATCAAAACAGGGGTGTTCACTCATGGGACAGGTAAAGATGGCTCAGTCAAAGATTCATTATCTCCTTTAAAACTCAATACTGGTAACTGCAGGTTGCAAGAGACTAAGAGTGGATCTGGTGATGGAGGAAGAGGTACGAGGGTATCGAACAAAACAGCAACAATAGGTCCGGATCTTATGCTTCAGCGGTCTCCAAACAGAAGGAGAATGTCAGAAATGAGCTCTTAAAACCCTCCCAGGAGGTCCCGACGCTGAAAATCGAAGAGGATTTACTTCTAAAGGTTCTTAAGGAGGAGGAAAATCTCTCCCATCTGGGGCTCATATGCAGATTTCACAAATTTTGGCCTAAGCTTTCTCAGCTTCATGATGGATAGCCCGAGAGATGGAGAAAAAATACAAGGTAAGATTGAGCTTTATCCTTGTGCTAAAGCTTACTTCATTGCTGTCTTTGAAACCCCTGAAGATAGGGATTTAATTTTTAGTCAACATTGGGTTTGGGGGGAACATGGGCTTATGTCCAAACCATGGTATCCATCTTTCGACCCATTAAAGAGTCTTTTGATACCTACCCGATTTGGGTTCGTCTACCAGGACTCCCATTGCAGCTTTGGAATAGATCTTGTCTCATTGCTATAGGGGATACTTTAGGCTCATGTGTAGCAGTTGATGATAAGACCTCCATTCAAACCCATACTACTTATGCTCGAATCCTGGTTGATCTCGATACCTCCAAATGTTTACCAAGTAAAATCAATCTTCAGATTGGAGCCAGGCTCTGGTGCGGAGGATAGACTATGAGAGACTTGCCTTCGGATGTAGGCGTTGCTTCCCAAGCTGGTCATGTTACGATGATGATGAACACTCAAACGTAAGACCAAAACAGCACTGGAGGGATTCTACTGCACGAACATCTTACATCGACTCAAATCCGGCTAAGGATTCGAGTGCCCCCTTGCAAGCTAACTCACCCATCATGGTTGATTCACAGACCAATACAGAGAAGCCTCCAGATTATTCTTTACAGGTTGCTGATTCAGTGATTAAAGATATTCCGACCTCCCATTTGGGTCACTCCCCCATCAAACCTATTGCAGTTTTTCCGACTGTAGTGGATGTGGAAAATCAGGAATGGACAGTGGTGGATCGGAAAAAGAAGGGTAATGCCAAATCTAAATCCCCCACCATATCGGACAAGATTTGATTCTTGTCTTTTTGGGCGCTATCATTGCTACATTTTGGCTTATGGCTCAATTTTCTGCGATTCTTTAAGGCAAATTTGTGTTGTTGTTTTGTTCTTTGTTTTGTTGAATTGTTGGTTCCTTCCTTGTCGATTTTGTGATGATCGTTTGGTTGTTTTCTCCGTTAGTGGTTTGTTATCATTTTTGTGGCTGCGTGTTTGCTTGTTTGATCACCAGGAAGGTGTTTATTTGCTTGTTGTGTTCTTTATGATTGTTTCTTTTGATGCTTCGCACTTGGTCCTTATTGTTATATCGAAGTTGATCCTTTTTTTGAGCTTTATTTTCCTATTAAACCGAGCCTTCTTTGGACAAGGGGTATAGTCCCTTTCAAAAAACTATTTGCCAATAATAAAAAAAAAAAAATTCTGATTACAATGGTTGATCTTTATACCTTTGATTTTTAATGTTTTCTCATTTTTTTAATTTTGTCTTCTAAAAAGGGACTGATGAGGTCACTCGGTGTGATAAGATCCAAAAAATGTTAGTGATTTCCTTGATAAGGAAGACTATGTGTGTTTTCTTATCAAGAGTCATATTATCCCTAATCTTGATGATTGTGGTGAGCTCATACTCAACAAATGAATCTATTTTATTGTGAAATGTGTATTTTGTGTGCGGAGATTGAGGTCCCTATCTACGGTTTCTACACATTGTGCCATACTTTATGGTTGCATTGATGTTCATTTTTAATTGTGTTGATTTTGAATTTTATGATTGTTTGAATTTTTGGGAGATTTGGAGCTCTTGGAAGTTTTGAGCTTAGTTTGATGAAGAAACCATTTGGGTTTCCTATAAGCTACTACTTGACTTGTATGATCCTGAGAAGTGGGAGAAGAAAGTGGATGAATATAATTGATATGAGAAATGATGGTGGGATTTCCAAAATAATTGATATAAAGACAATGGGATGAATGTGAAGGTACGGTCCAAGAATTGAAGAGGATGGGCTACCAGGAGGTGTCCTATAGGGACCGAAGATAAAGGACTACTAGGAATTGGCCCTAAGATAGAAGATGAAGGACTACTAGGATGTGGCCCAATTATAGAAGAGGGTGGGATACCCGAGGTGATCCATAAATAGAAGATAAATGGATATTAGGATGTGGCCCAAGAATATAAGGTAACGGGCTACCAGGAGGTGACCAAATAGATGATGAAGGGATTCTTGGAGGTGGCCCACATATAGAAGAAGATGATGGGCTACTAGGCGGTGACCCAAGGTGATATTGTGATTGAGGAATCATGATAGATAAATAATGATTAGGTAATGAGAAGATAGGTTGTGGATCAATGCCAGACCCAGGAATTTCATCACATAATGAAGAATGTGAAGATGAAAGAATAAGAGGAGGTTCAAGTGTGATGATCCTAGGGTCTTCCTCTGTTTCATGATAAAATGAATCAACCTCTTCCCCACAATATGTGAACATATCAAGGTATAAAGAGAATTCTTTCTCGCAACCTTCTAGAGGAATATCTTCATGTACCCCTATAAATTCTCCAATCGCTTCTTCATTCTAAAATGAATTGATCGGTATGTGTTGTTGGTCGACCACAAGAGGTTGATTGGAAGAAAGAGGTCCACCAGGTGTGGAATATTTAGAATATGTTTGAAGATGTAAATGAGGGGAAGGTTTGACCTTATTATGTCCAAAAAGGAATTGGCTAGTGCATTGAAAAGATATCTTAACACATCGTTTTTTTTGTCTCTCAAGATCATATAAGGATGCGAGTGTTTCACCTTATTCTTAGATGTTTCTTTGAAAATGACGAAACATATAGGGTAATGGGTGTAGGAGGAATACTTTTTGAAATGCTGGTTGTTGGGTTTTTGCACGTGTATGACTTCTGAATCCACAACTGATCATGAGAGCTTCCTTTTGGCTAGGAGGAACTACCTGCAATGGAACATAAGACCATCAAATAAAATTTAAAAAATATGTGTAGTGAACTACCTAGCGTGTGCTAGATCCGGGAAGTGAGATACTTCCTAGACGGTACATTAGTCCACCGTTTAAAACAATTTAATGTTGGTAATGAAGTAAATCCTATTGTAATTCAAATGATTTAGATATCTATAGGATAGAAAAGTGACATGTGAGGATGATAATCGGTAAGTGACTTTCCCCACCCGACCTCTCGAGGTCATGCCGAGATAGTCGGTGGTCTGGAATACACGCGGGATGCAGATAAGCTAGTTAGGTAATCTTAAGTCTTCAACACGTAATAATGGGATTTGTGAATCTAAGGCAAAGAAGGCCCTCCTAACCTGAACCGGTGTGACAGATCATTCGGCGAGGATAGGATAATGCTCGAAGGCTCCAATCAATATCAAGCTATGCCATTTTTCTAATCTATGGGTTGCGGAATACATGGAATATAACCTATGGGTGCTTCGTGTATGTCTCCCAACAAGGTCATGAAAATGGAATGGCTAAATATGTAGTGGATCTTTTGGTGTTTTATGCACGATTCTCTCGGTCTAGTCTAGAAATCTTTAGCTTGATTACCTACTACGTTTAATAATGATATTTGTGTGATAATGTCTGGTGGGAGTGGAGAAGACCTAAATACTAATGTGTGCAAACTAGCATCAATGTTGGGTTGATTTGTAGGCCCACTGGGTTGTGGGACCTGTGGGTCACAACCGTAAGTTTGTGGTTGTTGTGGACCTCCTATGGTCATGTGAAGAATCAATCCCTTCTTCTGATCCCGAGTATCCAATAATCATATGCCTTTTTGGCCTCTACGTTTATAACTAAAAGATGCATGATTTTCTCAGAGTACCTAACAGATGTTCTGGCAACTTGGATACATAAGCTAGTGTCTATATTGACGAGGTCTCCTACATCCGGGCCGGGGACTAGTGGATCACAACCGAATGTTTATTCTCTTTCAGGTCCTTCTACAGTCATAAAAATGTCTATCAAGGTAATCTATAATTTGGCTGACTTGACCAGAATGTATGCGCTTTGTCGTCTTCTATGTTTAATCCCCTTAACTATGAGCTGATTTCTAGTAGGTCTATTGTTGTTCGGAAGACCTGTATTCTGAGATTTTGGTCTATGTCGATTATTGCTGCAACAATGATTTGGTTGAGGCACAATTGGCTCAAAACGTATTCCCTGGGCTCTCTAGGTCCCGTGATTGTCATACAAGATCAATATAAGCCTAACTGAAACGAAATAAATTGACTATGTAAGATATATCTACAACATATATGTATTCCTCTAGTTTTTATATGTTTTTAATAGAATTTTAAATGGAATTGAAAGAACAACTAATCTAATATATTAAGAAAATGATAACTATTATAATAACAAAATTAAAACAAACAAGGTAGCCCGGTGTAGCTACTTACCCGTGCAGTTGTGAGTTTATCCTAAATAACTAGATAGCTGATTAACTTAATTGAAAGATTCTTGATCCTACCTTAGAAGTGAGGAATGAATCATAGTTTCTCAGAAACTATCAATCCCCATAGCTTCCTGGTAATATCGAGAATTAAATTTAATTGAAATGAAATGTTTCACTACTCTATTTGATATATTTTAACTAGAACTTTGACAGATAAAACCTGGAATTTGCGAAATAGTAGCGAATCTAGTAGTGTATGAATTTGTCCCCTCAGAATGATCTCCTCGTTCCTTCGTGTTCACGTGAATCCAGAAGAGTGTGTATATGCTAGCATCAACAGAAAAAGGTATTCGAACAATGGCGGTTTGGATATAGACCGAATATAATGCGAGTAGGAGAGGGACAAACAAGCAAGAGACGAGCTTGGCATATGTAATTCCTAGTGGGATTTATTGCGGGGAATACAATGCAAGAGTACTTGAGAGATTCTAGAATCCACCTTCTGTGAAGAACACAACCTTTCGCAACTCTAATGGATGCAATCTACAACCGACACTACTCGCTCTAAACTAATTTGTATGAACAACTATGAACAAGACTCAAGCAAGAAGATTCAATGGCTTCAAAAAAAAAGGAAAAACTAGCATGGATGCAAACATGAAAACAAAATGAACTCTAAGAAAGAATTGAGAGAATAAAAATGGAAAATGAGAAATTGAGAGGCGGTTTTGAGGGGCCATTTGCTTGAAAACAAGTTGGCTATTTATAGATTTCACATTCACCCAAAGGTGATTCCCATTAGAACTCTTTTACCTTTAAATAATGAAGAAACACTATTCCAGGGGACATAAAACATTAATATGAGCCAAGGTGGTGGAGAAAAGATGGTAAAAGTTGAAAAATTATGCAAGTTGCGATCAGAAGAACGTGTTGGAAAATGCGTGAAGGACCGCCACCCCGAAAGGCGGTGGCGACATTACAGATCGCTACCCGAGCAGGCGCGCGGCAGCTTATAGGACCGCCACCCCTGCCAAGGCGGATGTTTCGTCACTAAAGGTCAAAAATCTAAGAAATGAAGGGTAGAGGAATAAAACAAAGAACAAGGAACATGGATAAAGCATTTGGGATGCTAAAATATACTTCGTGAGATTTTCTGGATCCGAACACCTTGTGAGGTGACTTGTATCATCATTGGGGCATGTGTAACATCGTTTCGGTGGTACAATACCCTATAATTTTGGGTACATACATATTTCCCCCTTAGAGAAGCATTTTAGCCATGAAGAGGCGTAAAACGGTGGGTCCGAGTATGGCGGTCCCAAAATGGGAAGTTAGAAATTATACCTGACATGCCCGTGTGTCGAAATGTCGTCATCCAAGTTCCCGCTACCTGTAAAATGGAAAGAAGACTCAAGTGCAGATAGACAAAACAAATCAAAAAATAAATACTAAATTAGTATGAGATGAGGACTTACCATTTGTGCGGGGATGAGAACTTACCTCCGTTGGCGCTCTAAACCTGCGAAAGGGGCACTCGAAAATGTGTCAAAACACTATATATATATATATATATATATATATGGGACCATTTTCCTATTCATTTGCACATGTTGATTTGATATTTTTGAGCTCTGGGACCCACGGTGATGGTTTTCAATGAGAATATAGTCGAAATGTTTGCATCAAGATAGTGATCATGCCTCCGCGAGAAGAACCTCGACCCACGAAATCTCAGGTTAGTTCTTCTTGATTATTCGTTTTTGCACCCTAAATGTAAAAATGATGAAAAATTTATCATGGGGGATATTTTTAGAAATGTCAGTTTCAAATGTATCTCTTAGGGGGACACCTAATGGGTAGGCTTTTGTTTTAGCAAAAATGGTCATTTTTTTTGAGCATTTTTAGGGTATGCGACCCGTTTTGAAACGCGGGATAGGACCGCCGCCCTGAATAGGCAGCGGTTTATAGGATCATTGCCTTCCAAGGTGGTGGTTACGGAACCGCCACCCTGCTCAGGGTGGCGGTTCTCTCCAGAATGCCAAAACAATACTTGTTTGAATTCATTTTTGCATTTCTAGCATTCTTACCTGCTTTAATGATTTTTTTCAATGCAATCTTGATACTAACTTGCTCCTTCTTGCGTGTTTTTGTGTGTTTTGTAGAAGAAGGAAGAGTACATCAGATGGAGCCGAGAGAGAGAGAGAGAGAGAGAGAGAGAGAGAGAGAGAGAGAGAGAGTGATTGGCTTCTAGCAGTGCTAGATGCACTCTCTCAGGATGAGCAGGATACTCTTCAGAGGGTAGGCATATTGAGGATCGCACGGGTCCCCACATTACACCTGCCAGTCACATACTATGTGACTTATTTTCTTACTGGGATGCAGATCGAACACTTTCTGATTTCTAGGTGTCAGGGGTGAGTGGACTATCACCTTAGAGGATGTCTACCACATTTTGGGAGTCCCGATTATTGGGAGGAGAATTTCATTTGATACAACAGTATCTAGAGCTCAGGTGACACAATGGGCCACCTATATGGGAGATGCAGTTGTCTCCACTGGTTTGAAGAAGGGGGTGAAGGTCCATTCTATTCCTGGCTTGCCCATCCCTCTGATCCGTCAGGCCATCATGGGCATCCTTGCTTCGAGATTGATCGGGGACAAGGGAGGGGATACTTTACTCTATTGTTGGGCCCCCATCATCACACAGATTGAGGCACATGGTCAGATTTACGCTTGGGGAGCTGATATACTTGGGACTACCTATCACGACTTGTACAGGGTGGTTCGTTTACAGGGATAGTCGTTGAGCCATCCGACCTTGGTTACTATGTGTATCATCCCTTATGGGAGAGGTATAGAGGTGGTGGATCCCAGAGCCGTGAGGGCAACTAGATGGACAGAGATGATGGTGCTTAGATCACCCCACTAGCCAGTTGTTTCCCTAACTACTGAGGATATGGAGGCCACACCTTATCAAGCCATGGTAGGGTTGTGGGGCAAGGAGACCTTCACTTTGATTTCCTGCTCTATTATAGGGCAGCTTGTGGACAGGACATGGAAGGTAGAGACACACCCCTTTGATCGAGTGCCTCAACAGTTCGGCCTTGCATATGTTGATATGCTTCCCCTAGTGGTGCCATTGTTTAGAACAATTCAGGAGGCTAAGGGTAGTCCTAGGGGCCAGAGTTGGACAATTGTTACTCCTGGTGTCCCTATTGCAGCCAAGAGGGTGGTACGCGCTGAGCGAGAGTCGGTCCTCCTCGGCATCTTTACTTGATTGCCACCGCCCCACCCACAACAAAGGTGACAACCCTATTGATATAGACTCCGAGTCTGAGGAGTTCATAGGGGTGAGAGGAGGAGGAGGACCGAGGACATGGAGGTCGGCGAGTCGAGTGAGGGAGAGGATAGCGATCCCGAGTGGCATGACACTTAGAGATTTTACAGCCGAGAGGGCAAAGCAGAGTGTAGAGAGGGTGACTCTAGTCTCAAAGGAGTTACCTTCTCAGGACTTAGGCGAAGAGGATGAGTCCATGGTAGGACGCTATGTTGCCCCAGACATAGGAGGAGGACATCAGTCAGTGGCGGCATCCGTGGTAGGCGCGATCCTAGTACCCTCTTGGAGGCACGGAGATCCGAGTGAGTTGTCACTCTTCTTTTAATATTTTTTTAGCTAGGATTTCCTTAGTTGCTATCTCTCCTTTTGTTCATCCTTGGTTTCATCTTTTGATTATTTTATAACTTGTTTTTCTCCTTTGCTTACAGAGACTGCTGATGAGTGGTGAGACTTGATTCACCGGGTATGTACTGATACCACGATGCTCCCTATGGAGAAGAATCGTCCGAGCTATCCGTGGATGCAGGGGAGCCTTCAACAACCGGTAGGCATACCAATGTTTTTGCCCCTGTTTGGCATGTGGCTAAGATGGTGACTTCCCTCCGTACCGAGTTAGCCGGGTATAGGACTACTGAGCACCTGATGAGGAGTTTCTCTCATAGCGAGCTATAGATACCATTCGGACCATGAGCCCTCGGTGAACTCGAGTGTTGGCATAGTTGGAGTTCGAGATGTGGTCATGCACCTTCTGAGGGATCCCATAGGGATTGAGAGGCCACTTGGCTCTTTTTGTAGTGACTCTTTCTAGATTGTTTATACGACCATTTTTTATTTTATGGGCTCATTGAGAATTTTGACCATGCCTGCGCATGATGGAATTGTACATAAAACCTAATTATATATATATATATATATATATATATATATATGATCTAGATCTCTTTGTACCTAGAGTTTTGTGATTCATTTTCACATGTATACTAGATGTTTATAAAATTTTGTTTTTATATGCTTTTCAGAATGTATGCGATGGAGAACAAATATCACATCCTTTTTGTATTTCATGATGCTGATGTATGATGACACGAGATGAACTTTGTGATCTTGAACTTTAGTTTTCATAAGCAATTTTCTGGTACTTCATATTGTTTTGACAAAATGTGATGATGAATTGGTATGATGAGCAGATGTACTTGCCCCACTCCTAACTCCACGCAACTAGTAAGATGCGAGGGCTCACCACCAAGAGCTAGAAAGGGCACAAGCTATGAGGTGTGTTGAAATGGTAATGATGGGAGATAGAAAAAGGGTTGGTGGAACCAAACTAGGACACTACAAACCTATCTTACTCAAGTGACTCCATAGTTTAGAACGTGACTTGCTTTGTAGTTTATCCAGACTTAGATCCGTAGATGGCCACTTGGTTGACAAAATTTGGCTTTCAGGGTTTTGAACTCTCTTGGAATTTTGGACATCTGATTCATTTGTTTTTGACTCAATATTTCAAAGGTTTGTTTGAACTATTTTCTTATGACTTTCAATGTTTACTATCAAGAGGACCCCCTACACCTTGCCCCATGCTACTAGTAGGAAGCATGGGCTTATCACCATGGACAAGGCACAGGTGAGTAAAGGCATTCCCATCCTTTCCCAACCCTACATCACTAGTAAGAGATGCAAGCTCAACACCGAAGGTTGGTAGGGCAAGGAAATGTGTAAAAGTAAAATTTTCTGTTTGATCTATATTCGACTTACTTACTTGAGAAAAATGTCAGTATGTTCTTATTTCCAAAGAGATATATATATATACGAGATAGATGTGACACCATGAAGCTTCTAGAACAGACCATAGGCAAGACACCTATCCTAGGAAGAAACCAAAAGTGAGAACAAGCATGCAAGCCTTGGTATGGCTACCGTTAAGACTTTGTCATATCTAGCTTTAATTGATGAAATGATTCTAAAACAGTTGATGATGTTATGAAAATGAAGAAGTATGATTTGAATGCTCCTGTCAATACCATCAGAATTTTGTAATGAATTGCTTAAGAGCAAGTCCCTTGATCACCAAGTTTTACAAAATGAGTGAACAAAATGAACCTATCTAAATGAATATGTAATGTAGATATAATTATACAAATAGTGCCGATGCTTCATGCGTAAAACCATTTAAGATGCAAGGAATTGACTGATTCATTGAATTCCTCACCCTCTAGTGTGCACAAGAGATACACACCATTTCCATAGTCTTTCATGACTCGATATGGGCCCAACCATTTGGGCCGGAACTTTCTTCCTTTGCCGTTTTCTTGTTGATCTGGTTGTCTAGTCTTAAAACTAGATCTCCTTCATATATTTCTCACTCATAGACCTTTTTGTTATACTTTGACATCCGGACATCCGGTTAGCATAGGCTCTATGCCATTGTTTTGCGTTTAACTGGCCTCGTCTAGGCTTTCTAGTTGGGAGAGGCATGCCTCCTATAAGATTCTTCATCTAGAATCCCTTGTAGCGAGATGCGGAGACTGGGTATTTCAACCTCAAGTGGGAGAACTGCTTCTGCCCCGAATACCAGTGAGAAAGGAGTTACTCCTGTTGGTGTTCTTATTGAGGTTCGGTGGGCCCACAAGGCCGGATATAATTTTAAATGCCAATCTCATTTGTTTTCTTTTACCATTTTGAGGAGAATAGCTTTCAACGTTTTTTGTCTCCTCACCTGCTGTTGGCTTGAGGGTAGTAAAGAGAGGCCGTGTGATGGTTTATTTTGAACTTGCTACATAGCTCATGAATCTCATTGTTCTTAAAGGATGTGACATTATCGGAGATAATGACTTGTGGGACACCATACCTATAGATAATTTGGTTCAAAATGAATTTGGCGATCACCGAACCTGGTACGGTGGTGAGAGGCATGGCCTCTACCCATTTGGTGAAATATTCCATGGCTGTGATTATAAAATTATGTCCATCGGTTGATGTGGGAGATAATTTCCTATCAAGTCCGTAACCCACGTGGAGAAGGGCCAAAAAGTTGCTATTAGTTACAGGGATTGTGCTAGCATGTGAATCTGTGAGAGAATTATTGGCATTGGTGGCACTTACATATAAATTCTACCATGTCATGTTCGAGAGTAGGCCAGAAATAGCCCATCGATGTATTTTACAAGTGGTGGCGTGACCACCGAAGTGGCCCCCACATATCCCACTTTGTGGGATTCATGAATAATATTCTTGGACTCTTCTATGTCGACGCATCTTAAAGCATGCTATCGAAAGCTTTGCGATAGAGCACTTTGTCTAAAACAACATATTTAGTGGCAATAATGTGTAACCGCCTTCTTTGTTGTGGTGTGGCACTTTCCAGGTATGTATGGTCCATGATAAAATTGATGATATCAGTATACCAGGGACATGTAGAGATGGGGGGTCTGGTTTTGACAAAGAATACACATTCATCAGGAAAGTCTAGATCTACTAGTTCACCTCCATCTAGTGGATTGTCAGCTAACCAGTCTGCAATGATTTGTCCTTTATGATTTTTGGTTTATGAATGTTAACTCAAATTCTCCCATTAGGGTTATGAAATAACCAAATTTTTTAGACAAGGACCCTGCGTGAGAAATGTCCGTAAATGGTCTGTCTTCACAATGACCTTTGTTTCTTGATTTAACATGTAATGTCTTAAACGTTTTGTTGCAAAAATTATGGCAAGGCATTCTCTCTCTACCTGTGTAATGTGTTTCATAATCGAGTAATGTTCGGCTAATGAAATAGATCGCGTGTTCTCATTTTTCATCATCTTCTTGAGCCAACATGCAGGCCAGCGAGACATGAGTGGCTTGCATGAGTATAGGATTAAAGGGCGGTCTGGCTTGGGAGGCATTAGCATGGGTGGTGACAACAAGAAGTGCTTAACTGCTTCAAAATCCTCATTGCAGTCTTCATTCCAATTGATATTATAATATTTCTTGAGTAGATTGTTGATTGGATGAATGGTGAAGCTTAGATCTGGGATGAACCTTTGGATTACACCGAGTTTCCCGAGAAATGTCTTGATTCCAAATTTGTTCGAAGGTGGGATCATTTCAAGAACAACCCGTATTTTGGATGGATCAACATCAATCCCTTGTGAAGATATAATGTATCCTAGAAGTTTGCCTCCTGTTACACTGAAAATGCACTTCTCTGGGTTTAATGTGACACCATACTCAATTAGTTGTGAGAGGATGATATGGAGCACCTCTGGATGATCACAGCGTTTCTTGGCCTTGGCCAACAAGTCATCCACATATGATTCTACAATTTTATGGATAAGATCGTGGAATATATAAGTCATTGCCTGCCGATATGTAGCGTTGGCATTCTTAAGACAAAACGGCATGAAATCATAACAATAAGTTCCTCGGGGAGTTATAAATGTGGTTTTGGCTTGATCTTGTTCAGATATTTTGATTTGATTATATCCCGAGAACCCATCCATGAGACACAAAACCTCAAATCTAGTTGTTGCGTCAATAATGACGTCAATTGATGGTAATGGGAAATCATCCTTGGGATAAGCTTTGTTAATATCCCGAAAATCTATGCAGATGCGTATCTTCCCATTCTTTTTGAGAACGGGGACGATATTAGACACCCATTGTGAATAATCGACTGGTTTGATGAATCCTACTTGGAGAAGTTTTATTACTTCCTCTTTTACCATGAGAGCCACTTTCAGCTTCATTTGTCTCAACTTCTATTTAATTGGCTTCAGATCTGGTTTAGTGACAAGATTATGTACCGTAACCTGTGGTGCGATACCTGTCATTTCTTTATAATTAAATGCAAAAGCATTTTGATGTTCTTTGAGGATTTGGGTGTGTATTTCTATTTCTTCTAGAGTTAACGAGGATCCCAACTTTAAAATTCTTAGTTCTTCCTCCGTTCCAATGTTTATATCAATGGTTTCTTCTATCAAAGAAGCGTTACCTTCTTCAAACTCAGGTGGGGCTGGAGGTAGTTCCAGCTTTCTCCATTTTCTATCTCGTAGATATCAAGATCTTTCTGTGGAGGAGACTCTACCATGGGATTTCCAAAGTAGGAAGAGGAATGTGGTATTAAGGAAAGATCAACTATACTGGTGAGCAAGGTGTAGCTCCGCATAGGTGTTTAGATATTCGAGAGTGACTTTATCACTATCAACATGATGTAAGATAGGAGATTCATTCTCAATTGTATGTGTTAGCAGAGGGTTTGTTGACATTTTCTTCACCAATGGTTCAGTACGAAGTGATACTTTGAAACTTGTATCTTCCAACTCATTACTTGGGGTAAAACATGAAGCTGAGGTTGCTATTGAATCTGTGAGAAGGTATTGTTCTCGTGTGATTGCCTCAATGGATATGAAGTCAAATATTTTGCTTAGATCCAATACCACCGTTTTATAGAGCTATAAGTGCTCAGCTCTAGTCTTATATACTTCAGAAACCTAGTTTACAACTAACTGTGAGTCTCCTAACACTTTGATGTCATTAACACCAATCCTTTTGGCTATGATGAGGCCAAGGAGGAGGGCTTCATACTCAGCGCCATTGTTTGTACATTCAAAGTTCAACTTAAAAGCAAAAGGTAGGATCTTTCCCTCAGGAGAAGTAAAGATTACGCCTGCCCCGGCTCCATAGCGACATCTAGCTCCATCGAAATGGAGAGTCCAATATTTACTAGGAAATATGGATGTTGGGACATTCTTCACGTTTGTTTCTTCTATTTCAGTTACTTCTACCATGCAAAGTTCCTCTGCTGGAAGAGAACCAACTCCTAGGGTGCATCCCATACCTACGGAGTCAAATGGTAGGAAAATTGGTAGATCTTGTTCTAGTAATTCGATAATTTTTGCAGTAGTTCCTAATGACACTATTTCTACAACGTTAGCTTCATCCTTGAGGGTTGGGATGCTCTTGACTAGGTTCATAATTTCTAGTTTTGTTGTAGGTATTAATTTTTCTTCTGGTTTTGAGTCAATTGGTTTGTTAAGTTGGTTTGTTGGGAGTTCAAACTCAGAGTGAACACCTGGTCTTTTCTTCAGGTCTACTAGGTGTATGTCGAATGGTTTTGGATCACCTTTTACTCTAAATATCTTCCCTAAGTGTAAGAATCTTATTTCCGGAATAACGTAGAGGAATTGCTTTCATGCGATGCATCCATGGTCGACCGAGGATCATATTATAGTTAGTTTCCCGATTTATGATATAAAAATCAGTGAGGATTGTCTTGGGTCCTAAGGTGACTGGTAATATTATAGTCCCAATTGAAGTAGCTTTAAGGCTATCATAACCTCTTAGCGTATTTCTTGTTGTGGAACAATTTTTTTCTCCATATCCTAGATTTTGAAGGAAAGAGAAGGGGACAATGTTAACTGCTGCCCCATCATCCACCATTGCACGTTTAATGTAATTATTGTAAACCCACACCTATAAATGCAAGGCCAGATCGCCTCTATGTGTAATTTCAGCATTTGTTGGCATTTTGTTTATGTCGAATATAAACTCGGTATCCCTATCTGGTTTCCCTAGAGGGTGGATATTGAATTCTATATGGTTTACTTTTGTTTCGGGAGGTGGAGTGATGTTAATTAAATGACCTAGACCTAGTTCTTCTAATGAGTAGCCCTATGGGTAGGAGAGTTTTTCAACAAGTCCAAAAGGAGATGTGAGAGAAGGTCGTTGTTAAGTCATTAATTAAATCATAAGCACCCACGGGTTTTACCAATGTTTGTTGAATGTTATATGGTTCTAGTGGATAGATTGGATTTGGTTGAGAAGAATATTCTCATGTTCTTGTTATGGCTTCTATGTGCAGCTCAATATCTAACTCCACTAGACCAACTATCTTGGTTCACGGCTGATTTCCTAATTGTGGTGCGATAGGTGGATTTAGTGAAGTTGAGGCTTCGTGATCGTTATTTCCTGTCATTACACCTTTGTTCATCCCATTTGGATTTAATTTATTATTTTTATTGTGATTTGGAAGTGGATCATTGAATATCTTAAGAGGTGCGTTTTGGGGGGAGACTGCCCCTGTGAAAGTTTTTGGCATAGGTGTCACAGAATCTGTTAAGAACATTTCTATGAAGAGTTGTCTTTGTTCTTCTGGTAGACGTTGCATGAACTTATTGTAATTGTGGCAAGTCCTAGTGTCATGGCCTCAAATTTTGTGGAAACCACAATATGAGTTAGGATTATAACTCCTAGGTTGTTGGTTTGGCACATGTTGTGGTCTAAAATTCTGATTGAACTGTTGACTATTAGGATTAAAGTTTTACGTTTGTTGTCTTTGGTTTTGGTTTTGATATCCAGTTGAGTTTTGACTTGGATCCTGTGTTTGGATCTGCCATTGTTGTTGTTTTCATTTTTGTTGCTGTTGTTGGGGATGATTAAAATCCACCGTGTTGATTGTTGGGGTAAAATTGTTGTTTTGTTGATTGTTAACTGGTGGTGGAACATTTACAACATTTTCTTTTTTTGCTTGGTCAGTCACTCCATCTATTGTCACCCCGTGGTTTTTGTTAAGGATTTTAGGTCCTTGATTGGCATTTGTGGTAGTAGGATAATTCGTAGTGTTTTGGTTGGGGACGATTAACCTCCCATTTGTTCCATATGTCTTGTGACCGCTATCTATCACAGCTTGATCTATTCGAGAGAATGCTCTCGAGCACTTCATCATAAGTTCTTAGTGGGAACTTCTGGACTTCTTCCTTTATCTCTCTTTGAGAGAATGAAGGAATAAATCACATAGTTCCATCTGATCCATGTTTGGAGCACTTCTGAAGAATAGAGGATTGTACGCCATCTTTGGATGAAATGAGCAACATATTCATTGTGTTCTTGCTTAATATGCAAGAATTCCCTGATTCCTATTCTCAACAATTTGTTCATGTCGAATGCCTTGATGAACTCTAAAACAAGTTGTTTAAATGAATGTATTGAGGCTTCAGGTATTCTGTAATACCAATTGAGGGTGATACCCTCTAACATTTTGGGAATATTTTAGCAACAACTCCATCCCAAGGGAGCAATTCTCGAATGGCCATGGCATAGGCCTTAATATGTGCATTTGGGTCTCCCTCTCCTTTGTACTTGGGTAGATCGGGAGAGGTCTTGCAAGCATGACACTTCGTATGTGTGAATTCTTAAGGTTCTTTCAAATATTCTCGAATAAGTCCCTATCGCATAGGTTTTAACCATTGATGGTGCTTGGCAATGGGGAGGTGGAATGGGTTGTTGATGTGGCATAACATATATATTTGCGGGGGCATAAGGAAATCCTCGTGGTTGAGAGAATATGCCGAGAGAAGAGAACATATCTCCTGTGGTGATTTGGAGTACATGTTTAAGTATGGAGGAGCATTGCTCGGAATGGATTGTTTTGTACTAAATCGGGAGGTATCATATTTTCCACTTGAAGTGGAGTTAGAAAATGTAGTTCTAGTTGGCGTTTGTTGTGAATAATGAGGAGGCATGCCAAACACGCCTGTTCCTATGAGGAGGTCTACTTGGATAGGATGATGTGGAGGATTGAAATTTCCTTCCCGCATGAATTGTAAATTTTGACTTTCTGAGAAAGTTTTAACCCTCTAACCTTCTCGACTAAGGCTGAGATGACCTCGTTTGGTGAAGATATGATATTTTTCCTTAGTGGTGTTTGTTGTATACCTTGAGGTTGTATAGGAATATGGTACCCTATTATGAACTGATCGTTTCCTTGCCAAGTATCACCGAGGGCATTTCCTATAGGTGGAGGAATGGGGGTGTTTTCTTGGAATGAGACCTCGGGTTATATTTGCAAACCTCCTATAGGTGGGTACATACTTTGAGAGCATGGTTCACTCCTAGCATAACGTGCTAAGTATCCATCATCTAAAAAGAGATATGGATCTGATTGTCTACTAATTTACGGTCTAAGCAACACCTGAGGAGATGAACCAGATTCTCCAGTGAGCGTCATGTTGTTCGAGCCTAAATGCTTTGGTTGTTGTGTTTGAGTGAGATGATCCAACTCCTCTATTTGGAAAGAAGAACTATATCTAGTCCTTTGAGGTGAAGTTTGTGTTGAAAACCGATTAGTTGAATAGTTATCACCCATGCTTTGAGAGTGAAGGTGATGGTTTTCTATTCAGATTAATCATAGTATGATTCAAGACCTAGGAGAGGTCTGCCATATGCATCAATCCCGACATATTCGGGGCATATGAATACCGCAGAATTATGAGGAAAGAGTGAAGGTAGATAAAACTAAAAGAAGAGTGTGAAAGTGAAACAATTGTTCCTTCACATAAGCTTCACTAATTTTTTTGGTAAAACAGAAGTGAATGCTAATGCGGTAGAAGATGAAGTAGTTGTTTGTTTCACGTTGGGTTCACCAATTTTTACGACAAAAAGTGACATGCGAGGATAATAATCGGCAAGTGACTTTCCCACTCCAACCTCTCGAGGTTGTGCCGAGACAGCCCAGGTGAGTGAATACATGCGAGGATGCGAGATAAGTTAGTTAGGTAATCTTATGTATTTAACACACAATAAAGGGATCTATGAATCTAAGGAAAAGAAGGCCCAACTAACTCGAAACGGTGTGACAGATCATTCGAAGAGGAAAGCTGCTCGAAGGCTCCAATCAAAATCGAGCTCTGCGTTTCCGATCTATGGGTTGCGGAATACGTGGAATATAACCTGTGGGTGCTTCGTGTATGTCTCCCAACAAGGTCATGAAAATGGAATGGCCAAATATGTAGTGGATCTTTTGGTGTTTTATGGATGATTCTCTGGTCTAGTCCAGAAATATTTAGCTTGATTAGTTGCTACGTTTAATAATGATAGTTGTGTGATAATGTCTGGTGGGAGTGGAGAAGACCTAAATACTAATGTGCGCAAACTAGCATCAATGTTGGGTTGATTTGTAGGCCCGCTGGGTTGTGGGACCTGTGGGTCAAAATAGTAAGTTCATGGTTGTTGTGGACCTCCTATGGTCATGTGAAGAATCAATCCCTTCTTCTGATCCCGAGTATCCAATAATCGTATGAATTTTCAGCCTCTACATTTAGAACTAAAAGTTGCATGATTTTATCAGAGTACCTAACAGGTGTTCTGGCAACTTGGATATGTAAGCTAGTGTCTATATCGATGAGAAGGTCTCCTACATCTGGCTGTGGGACTAGTGGATCACAACCAAATGTTTGTTCTCTTTCAGGTCCTTCTACAGTCATACAGATGTCTATCAAGGTAATCTATAATTTGGCTGACTTGACCAGAATGTATGCGCTTTGTCGTCTTCTATGTTTAATCCCCTTAACTGTGAGCTGATTTCTAGTAGGTCTGTTGTTGTTCGGAAGACCTGTATTATGAGATTTTGGTCTATGTTAGTTATTGCTGCAACAATATTTGGTTGAGGCACGATTGGCTCAAAAACATATTCCCTGGGCTCTCTAGGTCCCGTGATTGTCATACAAGATCAATATAAGCCTAACTGAAATGAAATAAATTGACTATGTAAGATATATCTACAACGTATATGTATTCCTATGTTTTTATATTTTTTAATAGAAGTTTAAAGGAAATTGAAATAACAACTAATCTAACATATTCAAAAATGACAACTAATCTAATAACAAAATTAAAACAAACAAGGTAGCCCGGTGTAGCTACTTTCCTGTGCAGTTGTGAGTTTATCCTAAATAACTAGATAGCTGATTAAATTAATTGAAAGATTCTCGATCCTACCTAAAAAGTGAGGAATGAATCATAGTTTCTCGAAACTATCAATCCCCACAGACTTCCACAGTAATATCGAGAATGAAATTTAACGAAATGAAATGTTTCACTACTCTAGTTGATATATTTTAACTAGAACTTTGACAGATAAAACCTGGAATTTGCATAATAGTGGCAAATCCAAAGAGTGTATGACTTTGTCCCCTCGAATTATCTCCTCATTCCTTCGTGTTCACGTGAATCCTAAGAGCGTGTATATGTTAGCATCAATAGAAAAAGGTATTCGAACAATGGCCGTTTGGATATAGGCCGAATATAATGCGAGTAGGAGAGAGACGAGCTTGGCATATGCAATTCTAGCAAGATTTATTATGGGAATACAACACAAGAGTACCGAGAGATTCTAGAATCTACCTTCTATGAAGAACACAACCTACAACTCTAATGGATGCAATCTACAACTGACACTACTCTACTCTAAACTAATTTGAATGAACAACTATGAACAAGACTGAAGTAAGAAGATTCAATGGCTTCAAAGCAAAGGAAAAACTAGCATGGATACAAATATGAAAACACTATGAACTCTAAGAAAGAATTGAGAGACTAAACAATGGAAAATGAGAAATTGAGAGGCATTTTTGAGGGCCATTTGCTTAAAAACAAGTTGGCTATTTATAGATTTCACATTCACCCAAAGATGATTCCCATTAGAACTCTTTACCATTAAACAATGAAGAAACACTATTCCAGGGGACATAAAACATTAATACAAGCCAAGGTGGTGGAGAAAAGATGGTAAAAGTTGAAAACTTACTCAAGTTGCGATCGAAGAACATGTTGGAAAATGCGTGAAACCGCCGCCCGAGCGGGTAGCGGTTATAGGACCGCCACCTGCCCGGGGGCAGCGGTTTCATCACTAAAGGTCAAAAAGCTAAGAAATGAAGGGAAAAGGAATAAAACAAAGCACAAGGAACATGGATAAAGCTTTGGGGATGCTAACATATACTCATGAAGCTTTTACGGATCTCAACACCTTGCGAGGTGACTGTATCATCATTAGGGCATATGTAATATCGTTTGGTGCAAGTACCCTATAATTTTGGGTACGTATAGTATCTCATTAGAAACACAATAAGAAAGGTCTAATTTAACATGTTAGGTTAAAATCAGATCCGAAGGTCAAGTTATTGGTTGTAGTTCTCTACAGTCGATAGAGGTCTCGGGTAGGTCATAGGTGATTAAGGGTGATGTGAGAATAGGTGTTTGGGTCACTTTTCTAGGCTCTATTGGTAAATACAAAGATCGATGCCGGTTAAGGGTGACTGACGTTGGTCGGGGATAATAGCCGGTGCTAGTTGGGGATAACCGGGTGCCAGATTCTTGTAGAAAACTAAGAATGCCATAGAATGAGTTTTGGGTCTCCCTTGTGATTGCACAAAGGAATTGGTTGGTCAGAATGAGGTATTAGGCTATTTGGATGGGGTTTAACGGAGTTTTAACGGGTATGTGGAGGGGTGAGTATTAAAGGAGGTTAATGGGTGGCTAAGAAAACAAAGGATGACAATACAATGATGAAATGAATGAACCAGAGGAGTAAACTATTCTACTTACTTGAAATTTGGTTTTGGGTGCTTGTGAGTGATGGATGAAGGTGTTGGTAAGAGGTTGAATGTTGTTGAGGATCACCAAATATTGGAAAGCTCCTGCATGGGCTACATGTGCATTCCCTTTTTCTTGGTTGGATCAAATATGTGTTGGGGTCTTTGGATGATTGTTGGGTGATTGTTGGATGCCTGTGTAAGAGAAAATGCTTGATCTCCTTCCTTGCATGTGTGTTCTCATGGAAACTTTCTCTAAAAAGATGTGTTATCTCTCAAAAAAAATCCCAATGTTTGCCAACCTCAAAAATAAGGTTGTTTTGGGGATTAAAAGGTGACCGACGGTGGTTAAACTTAATCGGCGATGGTTAGGGTAGCGCATCGGTCAGGTGGATTTCCTAGGTTCACTAAACTAGGAAAATCCCCTTGATTTTCTAGGATCTCGTGTTGTTCACCCATGGATCAGACTAGAAGCTTCTTGTCAACATGTGGGAATTTGGTTAGAGGGAATGTAGGCATTGATTCTTAGGGTTTGGGTAAGTCTTAGTTAGTTATGGAAACTTACTAAGAATAGGTATTAGGGTGAGGTGTCTAGGTGAGGTGTAAGTGTGGGTATTATTTAAATTAAGATATTTAAATAATAAATATGGTGAGGATAATGAATTAATTTAATTAAATTAATATTAGTGGGGTGAAGGGGGCCATGGCTAGGTGAATGTGATGAAGGTATTTATTTGTCGAGGGACCAAAAGGGAGTGTGACCTAATTTTAGTGTCTACATTTTGCCCCTTTTTGTTGTGTAGCTTGTATTAGTAAGCGACGCTAACAAAAATAAGATGTGGGTGCCTCATGTGTGGGTTAAGGTGATCCCCCTCAAACCAAGAATTGATGAGGCAAAAGGCAGAATCGGTGAGTGGTTTGATAAAAGGTAAATATGAGAAAGGGAAAAGGTGGGGAGTGGGTGGAAAAAGGAAAAAGGTCTACTCGGGTAATCTAGGTAATGGGTCAGGGTCAAAGGTAGGAATAGTCAAATGCACGCACACGTATAAACTACAACATGTTATCGGGTTGAAGAGCAAGAAAACTCTACATTGTCTAAGGTTGATAGGTTCATCTAAACAAGGTCAAAGTGATTCTAGTATCCAAGGTATAGGTTATGGTCAAGAATCACAACGTAGGTGAGGTGCATGAACGTTTAGGCATGTTCCGCACCAAGGTAGGTTAAGGATAAATGGTCACGGAAAGAGACAGGTAAGGTCATTAGGTCAATCAACACAGGTAATAGTGTCGCAAGGTATAACAAACACATGGGGTCAAAGGTCACTAGCGATGGTCCAGGTCTAAATATCTAGGTCATGGCACGGGTAAGGCCGAGGTATGGGTAAAATAATGAATCCCCAAATGAGGACGATGGTAGGTAAAAATGACGAGGTATGGAGGGTGAGGTAAATGGTCAGGGTAAAAGATCGGGTGAGGTAAATGGTCGAGTAAAGGTTGGGTGAGGTAAATGGTCGGGGTAAAGGGGAGGTGTGGAAAAAAGAGGGATAGGTAGGGTAATAGGGTAAAATGTTGGGTTTTGTGCCAGATAGGGTGACCGATGCCGGTCAAGGGTAACTGATGCTTGAGATATAGTGAAACTAACCATGATAAGGTAGGGCATGTGACCAATGTTGGTGAGAGGGAAACGCGTCGATTAGGTTGGGTTTTTATAAAAACAAAAAATCCATGTTTTTTGTTATTCATTTGTCATTTAGTGAAGTGAGAAAATGAAAAAAGAGAGAAAAAAGAGAGAAAATTGCCCGAATGGAATGGTGTGTTGAGTTGGCACTCTGAGCAGTAGGTGATTGGTTGTTGAGAGGTGGGTCCATAGGATCGGTGGCGTGATTTGATTGGGTGGAGCATTAGGGTAGTGAGTTAGTGATGACAAGAGGTCGGGAAGGGATCGGGCGGGCCACCGGTGTAAGCGATTAGACATGCCACCAAGACGATGGTAGCATGATGAGGTAAGCATCTAGCTCTAGTCGTATTTGGTTAGAGAGAGTAGATGATTAGCAAATTATTTTTGTGGTTTTTGTTTTGGGTGGAGGAAAAAATAAAATTTGAGAATGGGAGGGTAAAGTGGGTTAAATAGGAATGGGGAGAGAAATAAGTGGGAGAGGAGGGGGGGATGAGGTGTAAGGGAGGTGTAGGTGTTTTTAGGTGGGTAAAAGGGTCAAGGGGGAATTTTTTGAGAAAGGGGGTTTTGGGGTCATGGGTTTTGCATGATAGTGACCGACATCGACGGAGTTTGGATGTCGGTAGTGTGTAACCGGTATCGGTCACTAAACAAGTGACTGATGTCGGTTAAGGGGTGACTGGGGTCGGTTAGATAGAACTGTCACTTTGAGTCGGGTTTTGGGGACAAGGGTCCAAAAGCACCACAAGTTGGGAGATTAAGATGGGTAGGGGGTAAGTATGGGTGTGATAAATGTAGATTAATGTATTGTTCATATTGGATGCAGGGGAGATATCAGCTATGTATGTGGGACAAGGTTTCACCCCTACTCGTGACAATACATGGTGCAATGATGCCTAAGGATCTGTAGCATGTGGAGGTGATGGGCTTGAGTGGGGTTCGATGCTATCGGCATGTGGTCCAAGTAGCCTAGTTTGATGGTCGCGCTCATCGATAGATGGGATTCCGTGACCAACACGTTCCACCTGCCGACGGGTGAGATCACTGTCACCCTGGAGGACATGTTTAGGATTCTACGGCTACCCATATTAGGTACGCAGGTCTACTCTATCTCTTCTGAGGCGTCAGAGGAGCTAATGCTAATGGTGTTTGGCGAGGGGATGGACGAGCTGACATTCCATAGTTCTAACATTCTCTATGGAGAGATGTACCTAGCCCGTCCGGAGGAGATGAGGCTAGTAGTTCTATTGATGGAGCGGTGTGTTGCTTTGCACTACCAGATGTGGAGGGTGGAAATTTTCCCCGATCATTGATGGGGGTACTCCACGACATGATGATAGATCGACCCGCTTTGCACAGGTGCCAACATTCCGATGCGGTATACAGGAGTTATGGGCATATGGATGGTTGTGCAGGTTCAGCCTATGTTGTACATTTATACTTCATTACTAGGCTTATGAGCACATAGTTTGTGTGTGGCCGGTAGGGATGCCCCGAGCATATGCATTCCCACTGAGATTGGTGCGGGTGGGGTATAGGCAATGGGTGCCTACTATAGGAGAGCGGAGATTAGACAGGCCCACACATGATGTGGCCTATTTCGACGTTTATTGGAGGGGTTTTCCAGAGTGGACATTATATGGAGGTCATATGTGGGATTCCCCTCATATAGGCATATGCATGAGGAGCTAGTTGAGCTCCAGCTGGTGAGATGGATATAGGGTTGTCGTGCTTGGGGAGCACAAGATGATCCCGGTTGATAGAGTTAGGTGGCAGTTTGGGATATTACAGGATGTACCTTCACCTTTCCCACAGTATATGAGAGACGACGTGGAGAGGCCCTTACCTCTACCATAGCCTACAATGCCCACAGGGTAGGAGGAGCAGGTAGTGGACTAGCGGATTGATGATGTCGGGGTCACAAACAGTATAGATAGTGGTGGGTGGCCCATTTACGAGCCATACCACCTAGATTAGGGCAGCTGAATCTAGCCACCATCACGGTGCAGAGAGATGCCCTACAGGGGCAGGTGGCTACTCTGATTACCCAGTTGGGTATGGTGTAGACATAGCTTGCGAGCTCAAAGGTAGAGGTAGCGGAGCTACATGTATGCAGTGGCGATCTGCGAGCCCATATGGCTAGTGGTGGGGATGGAGAGGAGGATGATGGTTAGGTGGCAGCCTTACAGCACACTGAGTGGCAGGGTTGCAGAGGTCGGTGGCCATAGCCCAGAGAACAAATGGGGCCTTACAGCCCAGAGATAGACACAGGCGAGGCACCACCACGAGCACTGGGACTAGGTCCCGATTCACGAGCGGAATCGGAACAAGGTCTCGCATGATAGATATAGGGGTTGAGGCCTATGGGACCATAAAAAACTATGCATATATCTAGGTTATGGGATGCCCTAGGTGAGGCCAGATACTACTAGGACCAACTGATGGCAGCTGGGATAGAATTTCTATCCTATGGAGAGTATCTGGCACAACAGGCGTTGAGTGAGAGGACTAGATCCCACACTCATAGTGTGGAGAGCATAGGGGGCCATCAAGCTCTGAGGCAAGATCAAGGAGAGGCTACCAGTGCACAAAGACCAACTCTAGGTGAGGTGCCAGTAGGGACCCAGCCACCACCTCTGATGGGTGGGGAGATGTTATCCGACACCAAACAATGGCTGAGGAGGTAAAGGGTACAGAGATACAAATATGGAGGATATCCGTCAAGATGCCTAATATATGGCTCCTAATTTTTTATGTATGGTAGTCATTTTTGATATATACCGGCTTAGTGTGCAAATATAGTGAGGATGTACAAGATTTTTTTGTATATTTTGAGCATATACCAGCTTGCGCGCTACCGAAGATATTTTGTATTGGTTTATTATTTTATTGTATATGAGACTGGCCTATGTGCCGATGACATTTTGTATTGAGTATTGTCCTACGTGCCAATGATTTATTTTGAGATAGACATGATGGGATATCCACGTATATTGTATTGAGATACACATTTATTTATATGATGAGATACATGAGATTCCTAATGATTTGTTGGTGTTGTATGAGAATTTTAATTTTTTTTCGTGATATGGATGGAAACTTAGGTGAGTGAGGCATGATGGAGTCAGGTTGGTTTAGGCATGGATCGAGTCAGGTCTTAGGCATGGATCGAGTCAGGTCTTAGGCATGGATTGAGTCAGGTTTTAGGCATGGATCGAGTCAAGTCTTAGGCATGGATTGAGTCAGGTCATAGGCATGGATCGAGTCGGGTTTTAAGCATGGATCGAGTCGGGTCTTAGGCATGAATTGAGTCGGGTCATAGGTATGGATCGAGTTAAGTCATAAGCATGATTGAGTCAAGTCTTAGGCATGAATTGAGTCGGGTCATATGTATGGATTGAGTCGGGTCTTAGGCATGAATTGAATGAGGTCATAGGTATGATTGATTTTTAAAGTGGTTGGGGTTGTGATTCATTAATTTGTATAATGAATGATAATATGGGCTATTGTTAAGATGCTTTATAATATATGTATGATGATGGTAGAGAAATGGTAGTCGTAATAAATGTATGTTGTGATGAGGATTAAAATGTTAAGCAACTTGTTATGTATGTGGTTTAATTTTCAATTTTGATATAAAAAGAAAACTAAGTGGGGTAGAATGTATTTTAGGAAGATGAAAGATGGATTGGTTAGGGTAGAGAGTGGCCGAGCTAACCTCCAAGGGCCCCATGCCCTCGAGTGCTGCCTACATAGTCTCGGCAAAAGGGACCTCAGGCCGATGTAGTTCTCCCATGAGCTAGGGAAGAATATGATGAGGTATGAGAATGAGTTAGTAGGTTTTAGGCATGTTGTGGGTTTAGGTCTGTTAGGTGTGGGTGGGTTATAGGTAAAGTGATATAGGTGATGTCGATTGTGGAAAAAGAAGAAGAATACCCCAAAGGTAAGTGTCGAGGACCAAATCCTGTATAAGGTAATCAAAACATAAATAAATATGGTCAAAAGATAAGAGGGGGAAATAAAGCCACTTGATTGGTTAGGCTCACACCGAGTAGATCATACTTTGGAGGAGGTGATGAATGTAAGACTCTAAAGACATTGCATGATTGATTTTTCTAAGGTGAAAAGTAGTCACATGATCGCCAAATGTCTTGGTTTCCAAGAGGTCCCTTGAGGTAGTAGGAAATGGGAGTGGGAATGGTGAGAGACGTGAAAGGTGGTTAATAATTTTTATTTTTATTTTATATGGTATGAGGTGGCATGCTCTTTGGGCAAGAGATCCGAGGTCACAATGGGCAAGTCCATGAATAAAAGGATTTCTATGTTGATTGATATTTGAGATAGACCGATCGATGTGGAAGCTTGTTTCTCTCGTTTTTCTCTCATTTTTTTGGCTTTACATAGCTGTCCTTCGAGGAGCAGATCTATTTACAACAGTGATTGCTTTGAGAGGAAGATTTCCTTTGAGGGATTCATCTTTGTGTTAGAAGTTTGAGTCGAGGAGATGGGTCCCATGTGGGGCTTCAAGTCATGGACAAGACCAAGGTGAAGAATAGGAGTCTTGTTCGAAGCGGGGTGAAACGACCATGGGATCTCATCTAAAGGTAGATGAAAAGTATCCATGTGAATCATGTTATGTGCAGCGTCGTGGTACACACATTCAAGAGAAGATAACATGTGACGGGTACTCACATGATTCTTGTTTAATTGTTGGTGAGGTGTATGAAGTGGATAAAGGCTCAAGAGATGAGCATGGAAAGAAGCAAAAGGTAAGGTAGGACTAAAAGTCAACAATAGAATGGTCAAAGATGCAAGGTGTTAAGGGGTTTAGGTTCAGGTTTACCATCGAGTGAAGATAAATGATAAGCACCTGATCCATAGGTATGAGTCATGATGTATGGTCCAAGCCAATTAGGAGCAAATTTTCCCGTTTAATTTTTTCTGCTTTAGTTACATGTTGATTTTCTTTCAGGACAAGGTCACCGACTTAGAAGGTTCATTCATGGACACGTTTTCATAGGCATGTTTGATACGTTTTTGGTAAACTTGAAGGTGATCAAGAGCGTTAAGATGAAGTTCATATAATAACTCAAGCTATGCTAAATGGTCCTGATGAAATTCATCATCATTGAGCATGTCATGGAGAGAAATGCAAAGTGAAGGGATCTGGACTTCGAGAGGCAGAACAACCTCTATACCGTAGACCATAAAAAAGGTGTAGCAGCCGTAGTGGAAGTGCGAATACTAGTGCGGTATGCCCATAGGGCAAAAGGAATGTGTGTATGCCAATCCTTCCCGGTATCGTTAACCAATTTCATGAGAATTTTGTTTAGGGTTTTGTTAGTGGATTTGGCTTGGCCATTGGTTTGTGGGTAATAAGGTGATGAGAAACTTAGTTGAATGTCAAGAAGGCATCGCAAAAATTTTGCGAGTTTTGTTTTTGAATTTTTTTCCATTATCGGTGATCATGTGATGGGGAAAACCAAAGCGAGAACTAACATATTTTCTCAGATTTCATGGAAATGAGTGGTATGGCTTCCACCCATTTTGTGTAGTATTCGGTAGCGGTGATGATCCATTGATGTCATTGGGAAGAATGGGGGTTAATCTCTCTGACAAGATCCAAACCCCATTGAGAGAAGGGCCAAAGGTCACGGGTGACCTATAAGGCGTAACTGGGTGTATGATGAAGGTTGGCATGTTGTTGGCATTTTATACAACGTTTAACGTAGTTGTAACAATCATGGTTAAGGGTCAGCCAATAATAGCCTAGACGAAGGATACGCTTAGCCACAACAAGGCCATTGAAGTGACCTCCACATATGCCATCATGAACTTCCTTAATGGTATAAGGAATTTCATAACTTGTGAGGCATCGTAAGAGAATACCATCAAAGCCACACTTATAGAGGAGGCCCCCATAATGACATAACGAGAGACCTTTTTAAGGAAGGTGCATTTTACGTTACGGGTGAGATCAGGAGGTAAGATGGAGAGAGAAATATAGTCAGAGTATTGTTTATACCATAGGTCACTTGGGTCAGGGGTAGCAGTTCTAATAGAGTAAACTTTGTGAGGTAAATAAGAGGGTGATTGGAGTTGTTGTACGGTGACAAATATTTTAGAATCGGTGGGTGAAACAAGTATTTGAGAAGCCAAACAAGCCATAGTGTCTACAAATTTGTTGGTTGAACAAGGGATGGTTTGCAGGGCATAATGATCAAAGATGGTCAAAATTATATCCACATGATGTTTATGCTTTTGAAGTATCTTTTTACAACATTGGTATATACCATTGACTTGGTTTACGACCAATTGAGAATCACCAAATATGTTGATTGATTTGACATCTAGGGCATATGCGGATTGGAGACCTAATACCAGAGCCGCTTCATATTTAGAAATGTTATTTGTACAATCGAAATCTAGTTTGAAAGACAAAGGCATGGGTTCACCATCAAGAGGAATGAGGATAATACCAGCCCCACCCCCATGCTGACACTTGGACCCATCAAAGAAGAGTGTCATTTGGTAAGCGGGTTCGGCCAGGGAAAGGGTAACAATTGACTCATCTGGAAAGTCAAAATTAGAGGGTTGATCCCCAGTAATAGGTGCATCGGCCAATTTTTCGTGATAGCTTGGCCCTCGATGGACTTTTGATGAATGAATTCGAGGTCGAGGTTAGCTAACATCATAAGCCAACATGCGGCATGCTGATTTTGGTAAGGTTTAGCATACATGAAGTGTAGGGGGTCGGTGTTGGTCACAACATAGGTTTTATGGTTTAGTAGGTAATGAAGGAGTTTGGTGGCAACGAAAACTAAGAATAAGCAAAGTTTTTGGGATGGGTATATCAAGTTTTGTAATCCAAAAGAGTACATATTATGTAATAAACCACCTGCTATCTTTGTTGTTCATCGTGATGAGTGAGCATTCCTCCCAGGAGTGATTGGTAGGCCGAGATGTATAGGTAGAAAGGTTGATCATCTTTAGGTAGAATGAGTATGGGTGGTTGGAGAAGGTATTGTTTGAGGGCCTCAAAATATTTGTGGTAGTCATCATCCCATTTAAAGGAGACATCCTTCTTGAGCAGATGATGAAATGGTTGGCACCGATCAAATAATTGTGAAATGAAATGTCGAATAGACTGCAACTTACCTTACAGGCTATGGAGTTATCTAAGGTTAGTAGGCGAAGGCATTTCGAGAATGGCCTTGAATTTAGCAGGGTCAACTTCTATACCACGTAGGGAAATGATAAAGCCTAGGAAGTTTCTGAGAGCACCGTGAAGACACACTTCTTAGGCTGAAGGCGAATGCAATATTTAATGAGATGGTCAAAAATGGTTTTTACGACAATGAGGTGCTCGAGCGGCATTTAGATTTGGCCAGGATATCATCCACATAATCTTCCAATATACGATGCATGATATCATGGAAGATGTAAGTCATAGCCCGTTGATATGTGGCACCGACATTTTAAGGCCAAAAGGCATGACTCGGTAGTAGAAGGTCCCCCAGGGGTGATGAATGCGGTTTTATGTTGATCCTCCGGGAAAGCAAGATTTGATTATAACCTGAGAATCCATCCATGAGTGATAGCATCTCATGACCAGCAGTAAGGTCGACCATTTGGTCAATACCAGGTAAGGGGAAGTCATCTTTTGAGTAGGCTAGGTTGAGGTCACGAAATCCATGCAAATGTAGAGTCCCCCATCACCTTAGTGATAGGGACAATGTTAGAAATCCAATGAGGATAATCAATGGGTAATATGAAGGAAATGGAAAGAAGGTGCTGAAGTTCTTCTTTGACCAGAAGAGCAATGTGAGGGTGCATTTTCCTCAGCTTTTGTTTGATGGGTTTGGCATCGGGAATGGCTACGATATTGTGGACCACTATGGTGGGGTCAATACTGGGCATGTCTACATAAGACCAAGCAAAAGCATGGTTATGATCTTTGAGAAAAGAAGTGATGGCTTCTGTTGAGCAGCGTCCAAAGATTGGCCAATCTTTAGGATGTGCAGGTCGTCTTGAGTATGAATGTTGATTTCGATAGTTGATTCATTCAACATGGTTTACATATCAGAGGGTAATGATTGATGAATATATGAGTCTTCTACACCGAGGTAGGTGAGTATAGATTCATCATCCTCACATTAGATGACATTAATTGAAGGTGTATCATCATCGATCATTTTAGGATACATGAAGGGAAGAGAGGAAGGATCCTCACCTCGTGTTGATAATCCAAAGGCCCCAATGAAATGGTATTATGAAAAAAAAATTTAGGAGGGATAGATTCAAGATCCATCGACTTCATCGGCAAAGGTGGTGATGAAGGTAGAGCGGAGTGAAGAAGGTGGAGAAGGGCTTACGTCCTTGATGAGTTTGATGC
This sequence comes from Taxus wallichiana var. yunnanensis, assembly GCA_018340775.1. Lineage (NCBI taxonomy): Eukaryota > Viridiplantae > Streptophyta > Pinopsida > Cupressales > Taxaceae > Taxus > Taxus wallichiana. Next base: position 593,597,150 of record CM031234.1, on the reverse strand, counting down.
GGGCTGCTTGGTAGGTGGTTCGGAAAAAGCTGATACCACTACGTTTGTTATGTTTGCAGTGGTACATGGAATAATGGTATGGTGGCCTTGCTCGTAAAATCCAAAACCAAAATGCTTCCATGCACATCGGTGCGGGAAGGTGTGGGAAAAATAGCGATTGGTAAGAGATTGAAATCAATGGAAAATGGGCGGGTTTGTGACGGTGGTTTGGGTGTGTACGTGGTAGTATCAAGTCCCCCATAGGTGAGACTGGTAGGAAGATGAGGAGGAACATAAAGCAGGTGTTCTCCTATGCAGTGATCATAATGAGGGTGTTGGTGAAGACTTCCATACTCTTGTGGAGTAAGAAATGTGTTGACACTATATAGGCGGTATTCCCCCAGAGTGAGGCATTGAAAAACACCTTCCAAGGGATCGGTGGTTGGTATGTGGGTAGCGAGAATAGATGATGTGTTGGAGGTCGATGTGGAGGTGGAGTTAATGGATTGGGAGGCTGATGGGTTGGCCGTGGAGGTTGTGGCGGTGGTAGGAGTGGAAGAGGCATGTGCGGTGGAGGTGGCGACTGTATTGGTAAGCGAAGTGTAGGTGAAGCGGTAGTGGTTGTGGAGGTAGATGCCTTAATGGGTATGAGCAAATCATTGGGTCGGTAAAGCATGTTGCATGTTTTAAAAGGTGATGGGTTAGCTGGAATAGTGTAGGTGTGTCCCTCATGCTCAAACTTTACACAACGATGCAAAGTGGAAGGAACGCAACCCATGACATGAATGCAGGGTCTTCCAAGCAACAAGTTATATTGGAATTCCCCCTCCAAGATGTAAAATAATTATGGGACAATGCGGGGACCCATGTGAATGTGGAGGATGATAGTGCCTAATGTGGAGGTGATAGCGTCATTGAATGAACACAACATGACAAGATGTTTATGCATGTAATTGTCGGTATGCGCATTTGAGCGAATGCGTGGGATGAAATGATATTAATACTTAACGCCCCATCAATCATTACACATAGTACACGTATATCATCGATGTGGATAGAGATGAAGAGGGTCTGGGTCTGTGCAGTCATCTCATTTGGTGTGGTGCAATCTCTTCCTCACGAGAAGCTAAGGGAGGCTATTTGGTGAGTAGGGTGATGTGTGGATAAAGGTGGTAATTTGGTGAGAGAGGATACATGATGAGGTGTGATAATGGAGGCTACGAGTGTAGGGTCATTGGGTAAAACCTCAATAGATTAAAGAACCTCCATGAGAGCCTCGACTATGGGATTCCGAGGTTTGGATGAGGTCATATAGGGAGATTTTGAGGGAGATTGGTGTAATTGTTTGAGTATGGTGTGATGTGTGACCCCATTAGAAATAGGGTATGTGGGTCCATAGATAGTAATCTTAGGTGTGGGTGTAGATGGTATGTTGGGTATAGGATTGGTTGGTGGGTCAGTTGCCTTTTCCTTACCTTTATCCTTCTGAGCACGGGTAGTAATGTGGATCATGTTGATCTGAGGGGAGTTGGAAAATGGAGAAGGTGTAGGGTGAGTGGTATAATGACATGATGGGAAAAAACCTACTAGAGGAGAAAACCTGTGAGGTGAGCTGAGCACAATGACATTTGGGTGATGGTGTGGCAAGTTCTCTGATGTGAACCATGTTAATTTCAAATCTTGGAGGTGGTTCTAGGAGCTGTGGTGGTGGAGGTTGTGGTTGTCGAGTGGGTAATGAAGGAAGGACTATGGGAATGGGTGTTGGTGAAGTAGTGTCCTCATCGAGAAGGTCGTCATCATCAAATTTAGATTTCGGAGGACCAACCCGGATAAGGATGGTTTTGAGGCCTTGCAGATTCTCCACATTGTTCCCTGGCACATGATGGTAGGCACAAATTTTAGTGTCATCAAACCCTTTTGGCTTGGGTTTGAGGGGTTGTAAGGTCTGAGTGGTGCTAATGTGATAACAGAAGTCTCAAGGAGGTTGGTTAATATTTTTGCATAGGACCCCGCTAGTGGATCATGATAGGGAAGTGAAAGTGGGTTTAGGTATATGTATGGTTGATTTTGAGAGCGATCCTTGAAGGAGGGGAGTGGGTTGAGCCATGGTTTTGGGTGCTTTGGAGTAGTTTTGGGTGTCGATCATGTTTGTTTGGGTAGGGTGTGGTAGATGAATAGGCGGGAGGGTGTGTGGTTGTTTGACTACCCTATTGGAGGGTTGTATATTTTTGTTTTAGTGTTGCACCTTCTTGGTAAAGGTGATATGGGTGTATGAGATATAGAAGGAAAAGAAGATGGGGAAGAGGGCGAGTTACCCACGGGGATAATAGAGTCTTTGTGAAGGTAGATGATGTGGGTCGAGCGGGGGGTGTGAGAGACATGGCCCGAAGTGTAGTGGGTAGTGAAGAAGTTACGGAGAGTATTGGAGGTATGGGTGGTAAATATGCTGCAAGTGCGGGTGTAAGTCATGTCGGTAGGTTAGAGGTTTGTGAGGAAGGGATGGGCTGTTGTGTTTTTGGTTTACTAGCGGGTGGAGGTCTCTTAACTATGTTGGAAAGGCTGGGGTCCTAAGATGGATGAGACCGGTGCAATTGTGATTAGCGTAGGCTGGAGCATGAGTTCTATGGATTTGGTTTTTCTTTGGGTGCTTTAGAGTAGGTGCGGTGTTGACTTTGGAGGATGTAACTAAATCTAGTTTGATAGGTGGATGAGTAAGGCTGGTGGTTGAGGTGACCCCTAAGGTGGCAATAGGTTTAGTCGAGGAAGATGTTGTAGGTGTGGGTTTGGGTTTAGATGTAGGTTGGGTTATGGGTAAGGGTGTATGTTGAGCTATGATGGGTGTCATGGAAGAAGTTGTGATAGAGGTGGTTGTGTTCGTTTTGATTGGTCGAAATATTTTTGGATAGATAGTGGAAGTATTAGTAAGCGACATCTACATTTATGTTGAAACAGGAAGCAAAAGACGCCCCCACAATAAGGCTCTGTCCACATAATCTAGGCAATCGGCCAAACGTGAGAATGGCACGTCTGTAGGTGATGTTGATGAGGACCCAATGGCTATTCTCGTAAAATGTGTCTTAGAGATAGGAAATTCGTTAGCTTCAGCTTCCGTGGGTAAGAGAGCCAAAATTAGGTATGCAGGATCTTGGGTAGCTGATGGAGAATGCTCACCAAGAGGCAAAGATATCTCAATTGGGTTTGTCATAGGTGGAGGAGATGATGGGTGCTCCTCTATAGGTGGAGGAGATGATGGGTGCTCCTCTATGGGTGGAGGAGGTAAACAAGTATCCTCCATGGAGTTAAAAGCTTGTGGTGTCGGTTCTCTCGTGGAGAAGCCAAAGGTGAAATAGTATCGATATTAGTGAAGGGCTCCTCCACGAGTGAGGAAGGAGGTGAAAGGTGTTCCTCTATGGGTGGAGGAATAGGTGAGGTAGGTTCCAATGCAAAAGGATGATTTTAGGATAGAATATCCTCTATGGAAGGAATATGGGGTAATTGGGAAGCAATAAGTGCATCACTAAAAATAGCATGGACCTCACGGGTATGGCTATCATGAGTTGAGGTCTCACCGGTTTGATCAGACAAAGGGGCATGATTGGGAAAGGGTTTCTTGAAGATATGTAGGTTTTGATTGGTAGGTGTGTTAGGATTATCCACAGTTAACTCACCTTTCTCGAGCATTTCTTGGACAATATTTTTGAAAGTGATGTAATTGTCGTCACTATGACCCTTTACTCGATGATAGTTACAGAAGTTGTGTTCTTTATACCATGCGGGCATGGGGTGAGCAGGGTCAAAACTAGTGTGTGGTTTTATAGGTGAAAGGGTGATGGCCCCAAGATTTGATGAGCTTTTCTAAGACAGAAGAGTAGGGCTCCTAATTGGGGTGTATTTCCATTGTTCTCGTCTGAATTGAAAAGTCTGGATGGGTGAGAGATTAGATGAAGGGGTAGCTTGATTTGATAGATGAGCTGGGCTAGCCTTGAGTACCACTACGTTAGTGGTGCCCTTGGCCTTTGAATAATTGTTCTATGGTTTGGAAGAAGAAGAGGTATCATTCGACTTGAATGCCAAATTCTTACTACGTAATTGTATTTTCTTCTCTTCGATGGCCCGAATCTCTAGCTTTCATGCCATGGTGAATGCTTCATCAAATGTTCGGAAGGTTTAGACCTGCAGGGTTGGTGAGATATGTCTATCACAAGCCCATGTGAAGAGCTCGATGAGTTTTGTTTGTGGCGGTTAGAAGGTCGGTTGATTGATCAAAGCTACGCTTAGCAAGTGAAAAAATCTATGATAGATTCGTCCTCATCTTGAGCATGGAATATAGGTCAGTCATGGTAACCTTCTTGACAATATTGATGGAGAAGTGATCCAAGAAGGCTTGGGCCACCTAATTAAATGAAAATATAGAGTGTTTAGGTAACCCACTATACCAATCTAATGCGGGTCCAGTCAAATACATGGGAAAGGTCCTTAAGAGTAAAGCATCATCGTGAGCGATTAAGTAGCACCGTGTTTAAATGAACACAAATTTTTGTGGGTCTTCCTCGCTTATTGAAGTGGTTGAATTTAGGCATCTCCCAAGGCATGGGGTATGGACGAATGGGAATGGATGGGTGGATGGGCTCGTTGCAAATTTCATCATAATCGAGAGTATTGCGAAGAGCCGGCTCGATGCCTCTAATGTTTGCATCTTGTCTATCATCAATTTAATTAGGTCATTGGTAGGCTGCGATGATTGGGTGCTTTCTATAGTGTAAGAGGTTAGTTTTGGGCATATAACGGGGGTGGCATTCTAATATATGGTGCTTCCATGTAGGTAGATTGAGAAGAAGGCGGTGAAATAGGGGCAAGTGCGTACCTAGAGTGAATAATAGATGAAACGGGAGGTTGCTTTGATAAATACGTATATGGAGGTGGAAGGGTCATGGTAACCCTAATGGAAATGAGGGCTAATGATTATGGAATGGAAATGACTACATTCTAAAAAGGGGTAAAGGTCATAGACACCTGCGGAGGTGGTAGTAGTGTAGCTACGGGTATATGCGAGACATTAGGTGCGAGACGAGGTTGCGTTTTGGGTGGTTATCGAAGGTATGGTGGATGTGACAGTGTTACGGATATAGTAGATGTGGCGATCATGCGGGTATAGGCCCTAGATACAAAATGACTTGGGGTAAGGTAGATACGAGTAGCGTGGAGCCGAGATGGGGCTGATGCGGAGTGGGAGCAAGAGTCGGGGGATAGGTACGGGCATGTCGTATATCAGCAGACACAGGGCATCTCAAGTGGATGAGTGGGAAAGATAAAATTACAAGGTGGCGGGTTTTGGTCGAGGAGTCATGCGAACTCATCTCCGTATCAATAAAGATAGGTTGGATAAGATCCATGGTCGATGATAAAATGGAAGGTGGTGAAGGAATAGGTGGGAGCGGTTGACAACTGGCATGGAATACAAGTGCACTTGCTTGTCTTTGGGTCAAGCATCATGTGAACAAGTGCTTGATCGAGTTGGGTGCTTCTCTATAAATGACATAGAAAAACAACAAGAACAGGTGAAATAGGTGGTAAAAAGTGGACTAGGTACGAAATGTTGGCTGGAAAGTGGTACAGGATAACCAATGTCGGTCGAGGTAAACCGATGCCAGTTAGGGGTAACCGATGCGGTCACTATGGGAAATGGACAGTGAGTCAAAAACAAGGTGTAAGGTCAAATCTGCAGGTATGCCAAACCTGATGAGTTTTACAATGTTAATGGGAATGATAATAGTGACAGGGACTCTGAAAAGTTGAAGAAGGTGAATAAATTTACTTTTGGGTAGGTTAACCAAAATGACAGTGAACCAACGCCGATTGGGTATAACCGATGATAGTCACGGTGTAATCGGCGATGGTTGCTTTGACCAACACCAAAGATTCTTATGAAATTGAAACAATGATGAAAGGAAAATGGTTGTGAATTAAAATTTGATGTGGAATCAGACCCAGAATTCAAAATGATGAGAATATGGTCCAGGCACCCTCAGATGAAGCTAGAATACACCAACTATGATGAGGAGCATGCAAGGATAAATAAGAAGAATGAAGAATGTGACCTCTCACCTCAAAATGCAAGCCAAGCAGAAACACTAAGAAAAATGTGATCCTAAGAGTGCCTTTTCTATTATGTTTGTTTAGCTTATGCTATTTAAGGACTAACTCATGAACTGTAGAATAGAATTTTTGGTGAGGATGGCTTCCTACAAAGAAGGAGATCTAAAAGGTGAGGTTTTAGGTATGTTATGGCGGGGCGGGCTTTGCTCTAAAGTATGACTCGACAGAGCAATGAGCTGGGGAGTACCTGCCAATCCTCATATTAGTGCGATCATTGACAGGCATTCCCAGGAAAGATGTTGTTTAAGAATATGTATTTTTTTTAAATTTGTGCAATGTGGCAAGACTCATAGAGAGAGAGATGTGCTTTCTACGATTCATTTGTCAACCATCAACTGGGAATGACTTCCAGTGTATAGGTTGCCCTCAATTAATGTGAGCTAATGTGATAAATCAGAATGCAATGCACTTATTTTAAGCCCAAATCGAAATATGAAGTTTGATGACACAAATGGATGAAGAGGAAGAGGGATGCTCTTTCACTAAAATGTAGAAAACAAGAAGAAATGATTCTTTTTAAGTACACCAAAAGAAAGGTTTCTTTTAGAGAAAATAGAAAGAAAAAGAGGGTTACCAAGGAAGAAAATTAATGTGTATGCTTTTCAGAAGGGAAAAAAACACACAAATTTTCCTAGGAATGAATAAAATGTAAGGAACCCCGATGGGTCCCACTGGCATGCCAAAATGTTTCACTTGATTCTTAGACATTTCTTTGAAAATGACGAAACAGATAGGGTAATGGGCGTAGGAGGAATACCTGTTGAAATTTTGGTTGTTGGGTTGTTGCGTGTGTATGACTTCTGAATCCACAGCTGATCGTGAGAGCTTCCTTTTGGCTAGGAGGAACTACCTGCAATGGAACACAAGACCACCAAATAAAAGTTAAACAATATGTGCAAAGGTGAACTCGCCTAGCGTGTCTTTAGATCCGAGAAGTGTGATACTTCTTAGATGGTCATGTCATCCACTTATTTAAAACAATTTAATGCTGGTAATGAAGTAAATCCTATTGTAATTAAAATGATTTAGGTATCTCATTAAAAACACAATAAGAAAGATCTAATCTAACAGGCTAGGTTAAAATAAGATCTGAAGGTCAAGTAGTTGGTTTTGGTTCTCTGCAAGTTTGTGAAGTCTCGGGCACGTCACGAGGTGATTAAGGGTGATGTGAGAATAGGCGGGTGGAGTCAACGTTATGTGCTCTATTGGTAAATACAGATACCGCTTCCGAGTTAAGGGTGACCGATGTTGCTCGGGGATAACCAGGTCTTGATTCTTGTGGAAAACTAAGAATGCCACAGAATGAGCTTTGGGTCTCCCTTGTGATTGCACAAAGGACTTGGTTGGTCGGAGCGAGGTATTAGGCTGTTTGGATGGGGTTTGGTGGAGTTTTAATGGTTATGTGGAGGGATGAGTATTAAAGGATGTCAATGGGCAGCTAAGAGAACAAAGGATGACAATACAATGATGAAATGAATGAACCCGAGGAGTAAACTATTCTACTTACTTGAAATCAGTTACAGGTGCTTGTGAGTGATGGATGAAGGTCTTTGGTAAGATGTTGAATGTTGTTGAGGATTACCAAATGTTGGAAAGCTCCTGCATGGGCTCCATGTGTATTCCCTTTTACTTGGTTGTATCAAATCATCTTTGGGGTCGGTGTTGGATAATTGTTGGGTGATTGTTGGATGCCTGTGTAAGAGAAAATGCTTGATCTCCTTCCTTGCATGTGTGTTCTCGCGAAAAATTACTCTAAAAAGATGTGTTATCTCTCAGAAAAATTCCCAATGTTTGTCAACCTCGAAAATAAGGTTGTTTTGGGGATTAAAAGGTGACCGACAATGAGTTCCCCAAACTTAACCGGCGTCGGTCGGGCGGGATTTCCTAGGTTTACTAAACTAGGCAGATCCCCTTGATTTTCTGGGATCTCGTGTCATTCACCCGCAGATCAGATTGGAAGCTTCTTGTCAACATGTGGGAATGTGGTTAGAGGGAATGTAGGCATTGATTTTTAGGGTTTGGGTAAGTCTTAGTTAGTTATGGAAACTTACTAAGAATAGGTCTTAGGGTGAGGTGTCTCAGGTGAGGTGTAAGCGTGGGAATTATTTAAATTAAGATATTTAAATAATAAATATGGTGAGGATAATGAATTAATTAAATTAAATTAATATTAGTGGGGTGAAGGGGGCCATGGCTAGGTGAATGTGATGAAGGTATTTATTTGTTGAGGGACCAAAGGGGAGTGTGACCTAATTTTAGTGTCTACAAGTGAGAGAAGAGCATACACAACAAGCAACCCAACTAAATAACAATGAGAAATCTTTCAAATCGAATAACCACCATAATACTTTTTAAATCAAGGTTCATTCTTAATCAATCCAAGTGCTTTTTAGTGAAAAACTAGAGTTATTTTTTGTTCTCAAGATCACACAAGGTGCAAGAGAAGAGCATACACAAGCTTTAGCCTTAGTTGTTTATCAAATGAAAGCTCTTAAATTAAAGGATCATATAAATGCCATATGAAAAGTTCATTCCTTTAAGCATAAAAATGAATAATGAAGTTTCCCACTTACTCTAATGTTAGAAAAAGAAGGTTTAGAGCTGATTTTGATTCTCAAGATCACATAAGGTGCAAGAGAAGAGCATACACAACCCTATCCCAAACTCATACAAAGCATGAAAACAAAATTAATTCATCAAACCTTAATTAAATATATTAGAAAATATGCTCTAGATTAGAAAAATTTCAATAACAAAAGCTAAAAACCCTAAAAAAGGACAGGAACATAAAGAAACAACAATTAAAAATCTGAAATTTGAGCCAAATTTACCTTAGAACACCAGAGACACCCCCTTAACACAAGTAGCACAGCCTTGATAGCAGAAATGCACCTCAAACAACACTGCATGGCCTTAACAACACTATCACGACCTTAACAACACCAAATATGCCTATGTCAAAAATGCACACGAGATAAAAATTCAATGGAACATAGCACGTCTAGTGAAGTGTGAGCGTGGCCTTAGATCGAGAGTGTGGCCTTAAAGACATGAGTGCACCCCTTTAAATGTGAGCGTGACCTTGAAGATGTGAGCACACACCTTCCTATAGGTGGTCAGGTTGTGAGATAAAAAATTGATAAAGTTCAAGGCTTTGACTTTCTAATGTTATTTTGATAACACTTTACCTCTTTATATCCCGCAAAGAACATGAAAACAAAGCATCTACTACTAATCTAGTTTAAAAACTATCAAAATTATAAATGAGTCTACTAAACTTGAAATTTAATCTATAAAATCTTGAAACTAATCTAGAAAACTTCAAATTAAATGAATGCAATGGGGAAGGGTCCCACTGGATCATGCCAAATGATAACACCCTAAACATTTGCAATATGACTAACTAGTAAAGGCTAACACCATAATATCCTAGATCCAAACTCAAGCTTAAGAATGAAACATCAAGATCAAAGCTTAAAAGCATGCATTAATGGAAACTAAATGAAATTAAACATTCAACCTACAAATATCTTTACTATGTGAAATGATTACTTAACATAGACCTAATTAGATATAAGGGAAATCAAACTATGTTTGTTGCTACTCCATAAATGGTGAGAGGATCTCTCTAAAAATGGCTACAAGGCCATATTAGATATCCCTCTACTAACCAACATGAATATTGGATGCAAATATTGAGCAAGCTAATCCAAGAAGGAAGTAAGACTCTTAATCATATTTGTTATATGATATACTAATCAAAGTATGGTGTAAATTTTAAAGGTAGGTGCTTAGTATTTTTATAGTTTTCTATTTGGGGAAAACTTGCATCTTGGTGCATGTGGGACTAAAAGCACAAAGTAGATTAAGGTTTTCTAATCATGATTAGTGAATTAACAAGTGATTAGGATGTGAGGATCCTTAATCAACCACTTAGGGTCAATTAAGAAGCTAAGATAAGCTTTTGAATCCTTCTGAGATGTCTTAGAGGGAAGTGGGGTGATTTTGAATGGTTAGAAGAGGGTTTGAGCCAATAATAGGGTTCATTGCCCAAAACAAGGGTAAAATAGGTTTAATTAGCTCATAATCACTAATTTTCTATTTGGAAGAGGATTGTGACCAACGTTGTGTCGTAAAGTGGCATCCTAAATGTGAAAGAGGTTAGGTAATCAAGCATTGTTAATTAACCAAAATGGTAAGATATGTTAGTTAATTAGTGGAAATCACTAATAATAACGAAAATGGTAAGAATAAGGATGATTAGTGTGTTTTTAGTAATAATATTGCAAAAGCGGAATGTAGGTTTCTCTGAGAATGAAGTCACCCCTGTTGAGCATATCCAAGATGTGGCAAACGTGTGTTCTGTATACCAGGTCACACATGATGATGTAGCAATTAGGTTGCTAGCATATTCACTTAAAGGTAAAGTGCTCCAGTGGTACAAAATCCACGAGACCTCGTGTCTATTACTACCCGGATGAACTTGGGAAATCTCTTTGTAACTATTTTGAAGACAAGTCGAGATAACTGTCAATGGTGGAGTAATGAAAACTATAAAGAGAACACCTAATAATAAAATGACTAATTTTAATATCAGATTTTAGAAGACTTGGGACAAAATTCCTCAAGTGGTAAGGCCTACAGCCCAATATGATTTCTGTATTATCTAAGGGATTTGAATAGTGACATTTCAGTCATGATTTAGTCCATGGGGGTAGAACCTTACCTGCTACATATAACATTGCTATAAGGGTAGAAAATAGTCTTATTTATGTAGAAAAGTTAGCCCCAGGCCTCATATGCCCTTTATTCCTAGAAATGCCTCAAGCACCTCAGCCTCCTATTATTCCTATTCTCAAGAAGAGTGCGTAACCCATTTCCTCCACATCCTACCCTCCCGTGTCAAAAAAAAATATGAATAATGAAGGCCCTAATTAGAAACTTGTCCAATTAATTTACATCATTAGAAAAGTAGTAGGCACAAGCCTTTAGAAATAGTTATAATCGAGTACCCTTTATCCCTTCAAAAATCAATATGCAAATCAAATATATGGTCGAATCAATAAAGGGATAGATGGAATGTTATCACGCACCTTCCATTGCAATTAGTTCCTCCTATGAACCACTTCCAACGCCTTGAGTGTAAGCCAAGCACTAGTTCCATTATAGAATAATATGACTCAAGATTCAAAATAGTACTTTCCTTGCAACATGCCTTAATATCACTACGCCAATTCCATACACGCGTAGGCCTACATGATCTAGAATGATTCAAATGGTGAGCCTTCCACCAACACAAATGAACCAAGAAATCAAGAAGTGTCGAGGTTTTTACTGAGGCAAATCTTATGTTCTTTGGTGCTTTGAAGACTTCATGTAATGAATCAAGCTATTGATAGCTCTAGTAGACCATATGCCTAGGTTGCTTTGATAACACAAGGTACAAGAAGATAATGCTCGAATCTAGTGAGCAACCTTCAGACTCTGTCACACAAGATAATTCTCAAAAGAAAATAAATTTAAATAAGACACCCAATATTTCTTGTGTGTAAATTCTTGTGTGCGAGTTCCGCACAATGTTTTAGTAGAAGCGGTGCACGCCCCTCCTTTGGTAGGTCAATCCTCTGTGCCGGCTAAGGATCCCCTATGCACTTACAAAATTAAAAAAAAGATGTTGTTGTGCCCCAAATGCATAAGTCAATGGGCCTTCCATTTAACATTGTGGACCATATGAAGAATAAAAATGTGAATGTCATAATGTGGGACACATTGGCCATCCCATTTCAATGCGACCTAGTACATGAAGCTCTAGTGCAACTCCCACACCCTAATCTAGTTACCAAAAAGCCTCTTGCTATTTTCAATATCTGTCAAGGTGAGGAGAACAAAGTAAATAAGGTTGTCAAAACCCCACCCTTTTATATGTCCTTGATCATAGGAAAACACCTTGTTAACAATCGCATGATTAACTTAGGTGTTAGTACTTCATTATGCCAAAGAAGATTGTTGATGTCTTAGGTATTGAGTACAACCCTATGTCCAATGGAATCTTGCAGCTTGATGGATCAACTATCACCACTTTAGGAGTCATTAAGGATCTTGAGTTAACTCTTTATTCATGCCCAAACCTCATAATAACTCAAGATGTGTCAATCATTGACTTAGCTCCTTTTTTTTCCTTGTTTCTATTAAGAGATTTAAATTCTAAAGTGGGTGGTTAGTTGTCTTCTAATTGGTCTCATATGTTACTAAGAACAAGGTATGGTACTCAATTTACCATAATATGAGCCAATATTTTCCTATCATGTTGAGTCATATGACCCATCCCCTCTCCAATCTAATTGCCTAATCTAAGAAGACCAAGTACAAGTTTCAGTTTCAGAAGAGCAACATATTTGACCTCCTCTGCCCGATATGTTTCTAGAAGAGTGGGATGAGAGACATCAAAAATTTTATCCATATGGTAAAGAGCTTAAAGCATTTGAAACTAGCCTCGGTACTTACTGTATCCTTGAAGAAGAAGTTGTGTTTCCGGGTGTGCTCAAACAAAATGAAGAAAATTTTGGTCTATGAAAATTGTACTTTGATGGCTCCAGAAGCAAAAACAATGTAGGCGTATGTGTTGTTCTCATTTCTCCCAAGGATGAAAGGTTCTTCTTCATGCATAGGTTACAATTTACATGCTCCAATAATGTATTATAATATGAATCATTGGTGGATGGTCTTATTATTGTTGAGAAAAGATAGATTAAGGAGATGCATATCTTTGAGAATACAAAATTGGTCATGTGTCATGTCAACAACAAGTGCACGATAAAGAATAAGCTTCAAATCTTATAAACATAGAGTTTGGGACCTCCTTGAGAGCTTTGATGCTCTAAATCTATAGGTGGTGCCAAGAAGGATGAATAAAGAAGCAGATCAGATGGTTGCACTTGGTTCACGGCTTCACTGCGGAGGATTTTATCAAAAGAAATGTGTTGCATGTTAAAATGGTGATAAGGACATCTATTCCAGACAATAATATCAGCGGGACATCTATTCCGCAATAATAATATCAATTTGAAAGTGTTTGACAATGACGTGCGATTGTCCCATTCATTCATAATGATGTTTAGTTCTCTTCAAGCATACAATATGACTTGCATGATAGCTATGGTGACCAAGTGATTCAACTCAAGAAAAATAAGTTTCCTAAAGGGTTTCTCACCTTAGAGAAATTATTTACCCTTGATGATGTGTTCAAGGGAGAAGAAAATTATATGCGCACGTTGTAAGAAGACTACTCTCCAGTCACTATTGCATGCAAAAAGGATTTATTTCTCAAAGAAAGATTATGTGCATGATGAGAAACAAGCCTTCATCTCTTTGTGTCATAAATACAGTGACACCTTCTCTTGTGAGTATAAAGACTTGAAAGGATTGAATCCAAGTTTTACTCAACACTCCATCAACCTTGATCCTAGTATCAAGCCCATAAGAAAAAAATAGAGGCCAATCAAACCAATAATAGAGCCCCTCATGAGGAAGGAGTTATCTAAACTCATTGAGGAAAAAATTATGTTCCCTATCAAATACTCTACTTGGGTTGTGAATCTTGTTCTAGTGCGTAAAAAGAGCAGTGAAATTAGACTCTGTGTCGATTTTAGATATTTGAATAAGGAATCTTTGAAGGATCACTACCATTTCCCTTCATGGAGTAGATTTTGCAAATTGTGGCTAGTGCATAGAGATTCTCCATGTTGGATGGGTATTCTAGTTTCAATCAGATCATGGACAAGGAAGAGGATCAATTCAAAAAAGCATTTACAACCAAATGGGGAGCATATGTATATTAAAATATGCCCTTTGGTCTATCAAATGTAGGTGTAACATTTCATAGGGCCATGGGCATTACCTTCAAAGGATATAGAAATGAATTTATCCTAGTATACCTAGATGACATGACTGTCTTCTCAAAGCAAAGTGTAGATCACATAGATCACATAAATAATTTGCTTTATCTCTTAACCCTAAGAAGTGAAAATTTTCTATGGTGCAGGGAAATCTTTTGGGCCATGTGGTCTCAAAGGATGGAATTGTTATTAATCCTCGGTGTGTTTCAACCATCCTTGCTCTCTCCCTAGCGGCGCACAAGAAAGCCTTGTAGTCCTTCCTAGGAAAAATCAATTTTATTAGAATATTCATTCCTAACTTTATAGGACTGGTAAGGCCCATCAACCTCACGCTCAAGAAATATACAATCTTCAAATAGACATCAAAAGGAAAATAAAGCTTCAACAAGATCAAGCAAGAAATCGTGTGTGCGCCAACACTTATCAATCTGGATTACTCAAAGGATTTCATCCTTTATGCTTATGGAGCTGATGTGAGTGTTGTTGTTTTCTTGAAACAAGAAAATGGACAAGGAATGGAACAATCGGTGTCTTTATTCAGTCAAAAACTGAAGGATTATGAGTTGAAACACAATCATAAGGTAAAATAGGTCTATGCCATAATGTGCATGCTCAAAAAATTCAAGAGTATGCTCACCACAAATCATATCAAGGTGTTAGTTTCACACTCTGGTGTAAGAGAATTCATCATGGGGGTAGAAATCAGTGAGAAAAGAGCAAGATGGGTGACCAAAATTATGGAATTTGATGTGACTATCAAAGCCAAAAATTTGGTTAGAGGTAGTGCACTCTGTAAACAAATTTTACGAAGACATACAAGATGATCAAGAGACTTCATTGTTTCTGGATGAAGAGATCCTACATCTTTGAACCTAAGAAAAGTTAAAAGATCCTTGCGTATGCAACCTGGATGAAATAAATGGTAACATTCCTTTCCTCTGGTGCATATCCTCCTGGTTTGAATAAAGAAAAGAGATGACATATGAGGCTACAGTCCATTCCATATGCTTTGTTTGATGGCATCTCTTGAAAAAATAAATAGATGCATTGATGGGGCGCAAGTTGAAAAATTGTTAGCAAAAGTTCATGATGGATTCTCTAGTGGAAACTTCTCTACCAAGGCAAAGCAGAAATGAAGATCATCAAGGCATGATACTTTTGGCCTACCCTATTCGTGGATGCACACAAGTGGGTCATGAAATGTAAAGAATGTGCTTTCTTTGCAGGAAAGAATAAATTGGCAGTGCTTCCCCTCTGACCAATCCAAGCGGATCAACCTTTTGCGTAATGGGGTATTGACTTCATAGGCATGATCAATCCTTCCTTGAGCATGGGGCACAAATGGGTCCTGTAAACTACAAATTAATTCACTAGATGGATAGAAGCTATCGTGCTCAAGGAATAACCTAATTAAGTCATCCTTGAATTTCTCAAGAGCATTGTACAAGGTTTGGCATTCCTCAAACCATTATTTCAGATAATGAAAAATCCTTCCTTGGTACTAAAATATCTTATTAAGATCTTAGTCTTGGTATCTATTTGAAGAGTTCTTCCAACTATTACCCTCAAGGTAATGGATTGGAAAAATCTACAAACAAGAATTTGATCAAAATCATGAAGCGGACAATGGATATCAACCAAAGGTAGTGGCATACAAAGGTTTCATGCGCACTTGAGTAGATAAAATCATGATGAAGAAGGTAATAGACAATTTTCCATACAAACTTGTCTATGGGAAGGAAGCTAGACTTCCTTTATCTCTTGAGTTGCCTTCATTAGAGCTCGCTCAATAGCTGGAATTTTAGGTGTGGATCGAGAGAGAAATTTGAATGGCAGAATTGTTTGAACTTGAAGAATTAAGAAACTCTATCATGATCAAACTAGAACAACATCAACAATAAAAAAGAAGTGGTTTGATAGAAAGGCTAGGCCTCAAGATTTCAAAGTTGGTGACTTAGTTTGAAATTAGGATACTAACAGAGATAAACTAGGGTGTCATTCAAATTTTGATGCACTTTGGAGTGGCCCATACATCATCAACTCTTGCAAGGAGGCTAACTCTTTTGAGTTGACTCATCTTGATGGAGATTCGCTATCAATCCTAGTGAATGAAATTTATCCTAAACCCTTCCATTAAGTTCTTGCATCATTGTAAATATTAGAGTAGTTTCAATTCCTCCAAGTGTGTTGCACATACATTGTTCTATTTGCATATAGTTCTTTCTTCTCATGTGTGCTCATTTTTTTTTTTAGGGTTCCAATTCAGTCCAGAAATATTCCAATTATTTTCAACGATTTAACAAGATTCAAAACAAATTTTAGAAATTACTTCAAGTGACTTCAAGGTGTATCTCTTCAAGTGGCGGATCAAAATTTTATGTTTTCATGAAAACTCCATACCCAATGGATACTCTAGGCTACTGATCTCCTTCATCTAGTAGGAAGATGGACCCAAAAGGTGAAAAACTATTTTCTAAAATAAATCCCCTTGTTATTTTAACAACCTAAATCCCCATTCTAGCTCTTAGGTTCATTATTACAAATTGTGCACACTTTGGTTGTCCTCTTGGCCACTTTTCCTTGGCTATTGTTCCTCATGCACACTTGTGCACCTTCCACTTTCCTTCTCCATTCATGTATCCTTTCAATTTCCCCTTGAGTGTACTCATGGTGCATCTACCTTCTTCTTGACAGGTTTGTGCACCCTTCATGCGCATGTTTTGCTTGCCTTCTAAATTGGTTAAGTCCCTAACACATTCTTCCACACCCCTTTCCTTTCTTACATCCACACATCATTCATGTGATACTTGTAACCTGCCCACATAATTTTCCCCTACAAGTATGGTTCTATTTCTATTGCACGTGTTACTTATTCGCATATGTCTCTTTCTTTCCCCTTCCACACCTTTCTCTTCCGTGTGCACCTTGTGCCTTCCTCTACACCATTCATTATGTCATGTTTCAATATGTTAGACTAGAGTGTGTTACACACAACCTATCAAAGTGCGTCTGCAGAGGAGCTAAATCCTCATGACATACCATTGCACACGAAATGTGGAAAAAATAATAAAATACATGAACAATTGGCTGATCCTTCACCAATCTACGTGCACCATGTGTCATTTTGTGTCCATAATGACCTGTAGACTTTTGAAAATCATAAATTTTGCTGCAAAGCTTGAAATAATGTGTAATTGGTCTTGTTGGTAAACTGCTGACGTGGGATACACTCCATATCATTAAAATTCAATTATTGGTGGAATTTGGTAGGTGAGAACTATGAAAACATGTTTTGAGCGATTAATGCAAAATATAATGAGATCAACCACAGATTTTATTGAAATCTTACCTCTTTCCTTCCTCTATAAGTTAAAAAGACATAAGGTGGTGCATCCGACAACTTTGCTGCGATTTGTAGGCATTCATTGTTGATTATTGGTGGTTGAAGATTCAAATCTGAGTTTCCCTCTTCTTTTCTTCCTCTTCTTCCCTTCTTCTTCTATATATTGCAAAGCTTTTCTCTTTGTAAGGGTTGGATTCTTTCAATTCACAAGTGTATTATCTAGGTATTACCTTGCATTTTTGAGTTGTAGACCTTTGGATCTGGTTCTCTACATGTGGATACTCACCTCTTCTACCATTGTAATCAATTGTGCATTATTTGGAAGCAATAAAAGTTGTTTTGTGGCTATTCTCTGCCTTGACTCGATTTATTGCATCTTCTTTCCTTTTTCTTTACGTTGGTGGGTTGTTGTGCATCCTCACATCCCTCACAGGATCTTTTTCCATTATATTTCATAAAAATGAATGTTTAAGTGTGTTTTAGACTGCAATACTTTTTTAGCCTCCATGTTCATATTTCCTTCATTTTCACTTAAATTTGATTATGTTCATCCCTCTTCATTTTCGTTTTATATCGCCGCCCTTAGATTATTTTTCCCTTTCTATATGTTGGTTTGAAAATCAGCCGCTTAGCCAGTCGTGGGAAACAGGCCAACGAGTGTGTAGGGCATAGCCCCTCTTTGAGACAACAAAGTCAAACCGGTTTATTACTAATCTATCAAGAAGGAATCTATGCAAATCTACACGATTCTAACTTTAAGGGGGCTCTGGGATCTCATCCCAGGTAGATGTAGTTCCAACAACTAATGAAAGGTAGGATTGAAAGAACGGAGGATGGTAGATTTGAAGGAAGAAAAGAAATGAATTCCAAGACAGAAAGGTCAAAAGGTTTATGCTTTGGGTTGGTAGTAAACAAATCCAAACTTACTTGCATAAAAAAATAAAGCAATATTGATGAACATATGACGATAATAAGAATGAGTCCAATAGAATAAAAACATAGATCTAACTTAAGAAAGATCTGATGTAAATAACACATATATTGAGCACAAAGTCTGAACATATATATTAATATTTCTTCTGTTACAAGAAAGCACAAAGTCTTTCTCTCTTCACTTCTCTTTTCATACAAAAATTTCCACCGAATACAACAAGTATCCCAGTATTTATAGAAGGAGAAGAGGAAAGAAGACAAAAACAAACCAACCACTATTTACAAAATATCTTACAAGATATTTACAAAATATCTAAAAAGTCAAAAGTTGACTTTGGGCAAGTTTTGGATGGCAACATCCCATGATGCAACATGGATGATGTCATCGTAAATGCCAACATACTTTTAAAATATTTTTACAAAAATGATCAAAGCGTACACAAGAGGAGAAACTACTCCTCATCATCTCTTTGCTTAAACGGAGTGTCTTGCTTCTGATCAGGAGAGGCAATGTGACACTGAGCTTGGTATTCCATAAACTTGTTGATCATCGTCTGAAGTTGATTATGATCTGGACCTTTGAAATGGTCTTCAATGATTTTGCAAGTTTCTTTTTCATTCTTGAACTTGTCAGGTAACCCGGTGAAATCCTTGCATGCATTGATTAGGAAGCCAATGAAATCATGACAGGCCAAGAGGTTATTGATAGACTCTCGATCGAAAGTGACCTCACGGTGCCAAACCTTGGGTGATGATAGCCTTAAAGCAACTGGAATGTATCGTTTACTTCCCTCAAGGTGAACAATTCACCGAGCATCCCCGGAGTCATCTTTGTATCGCTATGCACTCCATGTTATATCGTGCATCCAGGGCTTCATCCTTAATTTTATCTATCCTCTCCAGGATATATTCCATTTGATTGACCCAATAATCTAATGCAACAAGAGATTTATTATGTTCTTGCGGGTGATCGATGACGCCACCTTTAGTAGGTCGTCGGGTGAAGTAGTTAGCCATGGCTTGGAATGTTTCATGTTACAACCGGCGTTGTCCAACTCCTCGGAGACAGAACTTGCTATTGCTTGTAGCTCCTTATTTGCTTGATCAATATCCTGGTAGAGCACTATGAATTTTTAATCATTTAATCACTATCTCGAGGATTCGCTCTATTCAGGGAGGATAATGCCATGCCTTGTTCACCAATTTTAGCATACTCATTTATTTTTCTGAATGAGAACTTTAGTGGGTTCGGCGGTAGTCATAGGAGGAGCATTGCCCATTCTCTACAGTACTCAGTGGAGATGTTTGTTTTGTTCCTTGAGTATTCTCTTCTCCTCTTTTTCTTCTTGTAGCTTCTTACAAAGGGCATCTACAAAAATAAGGCCTCTCCTTATAGGCTTTCGGATGAGGTTCCCATCATGACTTGGGTCACTGTGAAGTCTGTGGGAGACATATCTTTCTTTTCTTTGGTGGGATCTGGGTATGCAATCTCCATGACTCTCTCTCCCGAAGTGCTCTTAGAGAAGCGAGTTATCACTTTCTGCTTCTTGGGTCCCTTCTTTGGAATGACGGAGAAGTCCATGGGTGTGATGGGAACCTTTCTCTTATGCTGACCCAGATGGTCAAAAATCCAGCTTGGACTTATGGGAGAGGGAGTAGAGGGAATAGAAGAAGAAACGGGAGTGAAAGGGGAAGAAACTGAAGAGGCCACAGGGAAGAACATTGAAACACTTGGTGGTGGCATCGACAAGGAATCCAACGCGCTACACTGTTGTGGGGCCTAGAGTTACTATAGGAGAAGAAAAGGACATGGAAATGGAAGGGATCTGTAATTGGATGGAGGGAACACTTGGGTGACAGATCCATGAGAGAGGAGAAGATGGAAGAGGTGGGAGATGGAAGGGAGGAAGGGAGAGAAGAAGACACATCCATAGGAATAGATGCTTCAATGATAGGGGGAGGAGAAGGAGCGGAAGAAGGAATGGTGGGTACCTCAGTAGTTGTAGCTGTGATAACATCCTAGGTGGATGTATCCATTGGAACTTCTGTTGTTTCTTCTTCTTTACCTGGAGATACCAGGTCGACCACTTGTTTCTTAGAAGTAGTAGGAGGGATTTGAGGAGCTTCTTCTTGTTTGCTTGATTCTCCCTCCTTGTCCTTTCCTTTTCCTTTCGGCACTTGGGCCGGTCTTGGAGGTGCTCTACCTGAAGGGGAAGTAGTGAAATCTACCCCGAGGTAGGTGAGACCATTCTGTTTGCACCAATGCTCGGTGCACTGTAACATGGGCTTAACCCTTTCTTGAATGGTCTTAGGCACCTTGGCTCTGTCGACCTCTACGAATGGCCAATCGTCCCCACCGTGTCAAGGTAAACCTGATCAATTTCTTGATCAAGCTCTTGGAATCCTTTTGGAACGATGGCTACACCATAGTGGACGATCTCCTCCAGAGCCAGCCAGGAGTGATCCTTTCACCTGATGTCTATTTCATGTGTCAAGTCGATCTAGATGTCCTCGATCTCAGGAACATGGATGGGATCAATTTTGTCCCTTGGGAGGCAACTCCGGCAATCGAAGGTAGGCCTTGCTGGGAAGTTGTGCTTCAAATTTAGCAATTCTAGCTCAGCATACATTTCTCGTGCTTTGGCCAGTGTGGTGCAGGTGTATCGGCCAACTATAAGGGGGAATGGAGTTCCTCCTTTCTTTCTCTTCATGCACTTCTCATGGTAAGTGATCAGTTGCCTTGACAACTCTAAGAGGATCAGCTTGGGCCCTACATACCTTGGTAGATTGGTACGGTTCACCCTCAAAATTCACCGCTCCGAGAGATATGTGAATGTGGGGAATTATGTAAACAATTCTCCCAATTTCTTCATGGCAGCAATCACACTCGGGCTGGTCCAACCGTGTCTTATGTTCGGTCTTAGCAAGCAAATCACCTAATAGAATAAGGCATCGTTTATTTTGGAGAGATGAGAGATGCTAGCCTCGAGCTTCAGCTCTGGGTAGAATTCATATATTTTGACCTGGGGCCATACCCCATTTCAAGCTAGTCATACAAAATCTCTTGCTGATGCTGCAACATATACAATGTAGGAGTTCATGTAGAACTTCCCAGTTGTTAGGACTTGTTGAAGCTGCTGGGAGATGGTGTCGCTGATGATTTCACCCAGACCAAATGCGATCGGAGAATTCTTACTCATGGTCTCCAAGTACCTCAGCATCCATTTGTGGAAATAATGGGCATCAGGAAGCCCAAATATTCTATTCAGGAAGGTGATTGTATCACTCAATTCCTTGTTGAAGTCAATGCGGTGGATGGTCTATGGCCATCTTCTCATTGGCTTCCTTTTTTCAAATAAAGCTCATTCATCATTTGCATGCATTTATCCTCATTGTCATCCTAGGCCTTCTTACAGTCTTCTATACTTATGGTGACATATTGCCTATGATGAGGAATGCCCAAGGTCATTTCAAAGTGACAAGACATGAGGCCATCATCATCTTTCCTTCCTTATCTTTGACACATCTAGTGTCCTTGTTGTAACACTGAGAAACCAACATAATAAATTCATTGTTTATAGCACTTACTGGCAGCCCATCTGCAAAGTGCAATCCACTGCCCACCAACTTGTTCATCCACGGGCCACTAGTTCCTGGTTGGTTCTCACCCAGAAGTCATCCATATCAAAATGCCCTAGCTCAGAGTATCTGATGTCGAGATCACTCTCTGCATATGAGTCAGGCATCCTGACTTTTTGATATTTTTACTTCATCTCTTGTTACGACAAGGTTTAGCTTTAGCTTTATAATTTGTTGGTTTCTTGCTTGATGAAGACATGTGTGAGCTTGAGGATAGGTTTGTTGTTATTCTGCAAGAAGGATCAAGGAGGTCAACACATAAGATCCATGTAAATCGTCATGTTATTCATAA
This sequence comes from Taxus wallichiana var. yunnanensis, assembly GCA_018340775.1. Lineage (NCBI taxonomy): Eukaryota > Viridiplantae > Streptophyta > Pinopsida > Cupressales > Taxaceae > Taxus > Taxus wallichiana. The sequence continues at coordinate 593,574,913 of CM031234.1, read as the reverse complement.
TGAAATCTTGTAGAAATAAGAATGAGCAATTATAAGGCTTAGGGCACAAGGCACAATTTCATAGCATCTTTGCAGAGGCTAAAAAATGCTAGGAGTACTTTCTGAGGTGTTGACATGAGTAAAAGTGTGTTTAATGTTGAACTAAGAAAAGTTGTGCTTAGCGAAGGGGCGTGGTTTGGTGGATGTTAACATGTAATTTTGGGCGCCAAAGGGTAAAGTGCAGGGCGTGGGTTTACAACATGCAACATGTCATGTTGACATTAAGGAAAATGCAACTGCGCTTTTTAAAGGGAAAAATTGCTTAGATTGGGCGTTGAAAAATATTGTGTTGTATGGGTTTTAAGTGTGCCCGGGTGCAATTTTGAAATAAGACGAGAAATTATAAGGCTTAGGGCACAAGAGCACAAGTTCATAGCATGCTTTGCGAGGCTTAAAAATGTTGGGCGCACTTTTTGAGGTGTTTACATGAGTAAAAGTGTGCTTAATGTTGACTTTGAGAAAATTTGTGCTTAGAAAAAGGGCGTGGTTTGTTGGATGTTAATATGCAATTTTGGGTTCCAAAGGGTAAAGTGCAAGGTGCGGGTTTACAACATACAACATGTCATGTTGACATTAAGGAAATGCACACTGCACTAAAGGGAAACATTGCTTAGGTAGGCCAAGCGCTGAAAAAAATATTGTGTTGCATGGGTTTTAAGTGCACCCAAGGCACAATTTTGAAATATGTTGCAAAGGAAATCAATGCGCCAAGGAAAAAGTGCTTGGCGCAGATTTGAAGCACACAACATCCTATGTTGATGTTGTGCAGGATGTGCCTGCACCCTACAAAAGTTGCTAAGTGTTTTTAAAACTGGGCACGGGTTAGGGATATGTTGGAAGTGAGGACACAGTGTGCTCAAAGTGATCGTGGGGGTTGCAACATGGAAAAACAATGTGCCAAGGTTTTTAATGATTTCTTGTAATTTCTTTGATTTCTCTTTCTTTTGGTTTCTTCAAATGGTAAAGAGAGGGTTTGGTTTAACAAGGCAACACACAGATAAAGATGAGTTTTTAGTTGCTTCAGAGGTAGGGGCCTTCCATATTTGTAGATCTGGAAGGAGAGGAAAAGGGTTTCAGTTGGTTAAGGATTGTTAGGTGTTTCTTTTTAGATTTAATCTTTTTAACAACCCTAAAACCTAACACAACCAAAAAACAAAAACCATAACAACAACAAGGATGACAGAAGCCACTTACCTAGATTTATAAAGGATGAAGGATGACATTGGGGTCCACAAGCTCGAAAAATGGCACGCGGGGGTCACAGGATAGGCGACAGGTGCGAGAAAAATACTTTTTCAATTTTCAATTCGTGAAAATGACAGGTGTCGAACCTATTTATAGAAAACCTGGCATTTATTATTTCACCAACTTTATTTAGCACACATTTAAGAGTGTCAACATGACAAAAAGTTTGCCTTAGCGCAACCTCATGGATGTCAACACCACTCTTCCAGTGCCTTAAGCGGACATTTTTCGATGTTGACATGATAATTTCAGCACCAAAGGGGCACAACTTCATTGATGTTGACACAATGCGGTGAGTGCATCGAAGGATATTTAAGGTGGTGTAATTTTGGGTATGTTGACATGTCATTTCCCATGCCAAAGGGCTTTCTAAGGGATGCACATTTCTTAATGTCGACACGAATTTTCTTGCGCCTAGTTCAAAAAGGCACGTTTTTTAGAGTGTTGACACATCATTTTCTGTGCCGAGCTTAAAGAAGCTGAAAATGGCTAAGTTCTAAAAAACTTGATTTTCGAAAGGAATTTTTAGGCCATTCTCTGCATTAACAAACTTCTTAGGGGACCAAAATGGAATTTTGGTATGGTTACCTGAAAATTGCCCTTGTCAATTTTACAAGATAACAGCTGGCTCTTTCTGGGGACTATCTTTAAGTGAAACTTAAGGGTAGAGAATCCCATATTTTCATGTGCATATCCATTGGGCTACGAAGAGTCAAAAACAAGGGTGACCAAAAAGGGAAACAAAGGAAACACACAAAAATGGAAAGAAAACACGCAACGAAAGTAAACTGTACAAAGAAGAGAGCAAGCTCTACTTCCTGAAGATCTTCAGGTGCTACCCGCTATAGGGAAGTGGGAGTTCGGTTCCATCCATATATGAGAGATAGAAACTATTCTCTCCATTGAGCTGCTTGATCTTGTATGGCCCTCTCTAAAGAGAGTCAAACTTTCCGTGCATACCTTTTGGTTCTCTTCGTTTGTCCCACAGAAGAACAAGATATCCTACTTAAAAATCTCTCTACCTAGCTTTCTTGTCGAATAACCTCTTGAACTTGATTCTGATGTTCAGTGATCTTGTCGACCACTTCCACTTGATTTTCTTCAAGTTTTGTCAAGTACATAATCCTCTTTTCAAGAGAATTCTAAAAATTTTCATCTTGATTACTCAAGCTAAGTGTAGGAGAGGAAGTTCTACGGAGATAGGGATTTTAGCATTGATCCCATATAACACTTGAAAGGTGACATGCCGAGAGACCTCTTTGGAGTGATATGATCTGCCCACAAAGCATCATACAATGATTTGTGCTAGGACCGTTGGTTTTCATCAACTAGCTTTCGTATGATAGTTACCAAGTTCTTGTTGTTGGATTCTACCTGACCATTTCCCTAAGGATAATAATCAGAAGCATGAGCCAAGGTTATTCCATATCCATAACAAAAACCAATAACTTCCCATGAAGAGAAGTTGGAAGCGTTGTCAACAATGATTTTGTGTGGAATGCCAAATCTCACAATAATATTCTCCTTGATGAAGTTGTAAACAACTTCAGAAGTGGCATGCTTGACAGGTATGGCCTCCACCCATTTCGTGAAGTAATCCATTGTTGTTAGGATGTAACTATGTCTAGAACTCGATTGAGGATTGATTGCTCCAATGAAATCGATTCCCCATTATCTGAATGGTTCGTTGATGATGACGGGTCTGAGGGGAAATACAGCCAGCTTTGGTTTTCCAGTGAACTATTGCAAAGTTCACATTTCGCTACCCATTAGTGCATCTTGAAATAGCGTCGGCCAGTTTTATCCGGCCTGAATGATTTTATGTGTCATCACTGATGAGGAGAAGTGACCACCGTAGGCTGAGTCATGAAAACTTTCTAACAATTTTACCTATTGCGGCTTGTCAACGCATCGTAGAAAAATACCGTCAATTCCACGTTTATACAATCCATCATCCGGTATGACATATCTTGTGGCTCTAAGCTTCACCATTCAATTTTCCTTAGTGGTTAGGTGAGTTGGGCACTCTCCATAGGTGAGAAAGAATGTGATGTCAGAATACCATTCGTCGTTGGTTGCGACAAATAGAACCATGGGCAAAGAATCTGCTTTCTCTAGTTCATTTTGTTCTCCATCAACGTGAGCAACTTGCTCCTTAGGTACCTCTGAGTCTTTATTTTCAGCCATTAGCTGACACAGGCCCTTACCTCTTACCAATTTGGTTGGTTTGATGTCTAGATCATATTCTTGGACCTTTGTGATCCAATTTCCTCATAATCTCCCTAACTCCTGTTGAGTCAGGATAGACTTAACAGCCGTGTCAGGAACCAACACTACTGTATGAGAATTCAGAATGTAGTAGCAGAAATTTTTGACTGCTTTTACCACGAAAAAGGTGTGCTTTTCCAATTGTGACATCTTCAGTTCATGAGGCTTGAGAGGAGAGCTCATGAAAGCAATCGCTGATTCAATATCTTTGGAGTTATTTTGCATTAGGATAGCTGATACAGTATGCATAGACGCATAACTGTACATGATGAAGTATTTGCTGAAGTCGGGACACACCAGAATAGGTGTGTGAGAAACAGAGGTTTTTATGTCTTCGAATGATGTCATGCCTTCCTCACTCCATTGGAATGTTTGGGACCCTTTCATCATATTATATATATGACGAGTCTTCTCAGCAAAATCAAGAACGAAGCGTCTAAGAAAATTTACCTTTCCAAAGAAAGAGTGACGCCAGTCTTGCTTGTAGGAAAAGTAAGGCTCTGAATATCCTTAACTCTTTCAACATCTATCTTAGATTCCTCTCTCCTGATGACATGTCCTAGTAGCTTTCCTTCAGTGACCCCAAAAACTGATTTCTTGGGATATACCGAAATCCTATGTTCACGGCATCTGATCAAGACTTGTTCTAAATGATCGCAGTGATCACTTCATCTCTTGGAGAACATAGTTAGGTCATCTAGGTAAACTATGATGACCTTTCCCATCATACCTTTGAATGCAAAGTCCATTTCTCATTGGAAGGTGGCACCGGTGTTGATCAAACCGAATGGCATTTTGTTGTAGGTGAAGGTACCCCAAGGAGTGGTGAATGTTGTTTTGAACTGATCTTCAGGCGTGACTTGAATTTGATTGTAACCCAAAAACCATCAAGCATAGACAACATTTCTGAACCGGTTACTGCACCTGTAGCACTTGATCCATTATCGATAGTGGATAGTTATCCTTTAAGGATGACTGGTTCAAGTTGTGAAAGTCCACATATATGCTTATTTGGACGTTCTTCTTCCACATAGGAATGATATTTGCAACCCAGGTATTGTGATGAATTGGAAAAATAATTCTTGCATCCAACATCTTCTAAATTTCAACTTGGATGGTACTTGAGATTTTGGGGTTGTAGTGCCTTTGCTTTTGACGGAAAGGCTTAACATCATCCTTGAGCGGGATGTCGTGTTGAATGTCCTTTGGCTTGAAATACTTTAGATCAGCATAAGACCATGCTAATACATCCATGTACTTTTTAACAACTTAATGAATTTTCATTTCTCCTCGAGCGTACAACACTTCCCGATATTCATGAAATGAGGATGTTCCACAATACCCAGATTGATGGATTCAGTTTCTGGAGAAGAGGAAGGATCATCCTGTCATTTTTCTTGACAAAACGGTCATGATTATCAAATAATCATTCTAAAGAAACTAAACCTTTCGAAATCTTATTTCCTTTGAGTTGTATCATTGTTTCTTTTTCAAATTCATGTGCTTGACCAGTGAGAGACTCACGACACGTAGAAGTTGATCCATCGAAATGAAGTTCTTTGAAATTTTCAGCTTTCTCCAAAAAGTGATAAGTTAGTTGTCATCATTGAACACTTGTCAGTGTTGTGAATTATCTGGTACACTTGGGCGAAAAACCACCTCAATGGTATATGTATTTGTTTTTAACCCTAGGTGTGGGAGCATGAGGGAGGATGAGATGACAAATGAATCAGCCATGTCATTTTGAGTTCACGGAACTACTTTGATTGAGAAAGCATCAAACTCCTCAATACTATCCCATACCGCACTACGGTAGTGTCTGAGTCGGTCATTCTTGACTTGATATATCCCTTTTACCTGATTGAAAATTAGCTCAACATCACCTTGCACTTTTAGATTCTTGATTCCCTTCTCTTTTGTAGCTTGCATGCCAAGTAACAAGGATTCATACTGGCGGTATTATTCATATTGAAGAACTGCAACTTGAAAGAAAAAGGGAAAATATCCTCTTCAGAGATATTAGAACAACCCCAACACCACATCCACTCGTTGTGCAACTTCCATCAAACTATAATGTCCACACTTTATTGAGATCCTCTTTTTGGACGAGAACATCCATTTTATCTGAGTCGGTGGATAGGAAATAGTTCCCCATCCCTGATGATTCGAAGAGAATCTGAGCCTTAGGGTCATCAGAGTTGGTGACTAGATATTTCTTTTATGATTCTGGTTCCAATGTCTGCATCACTCCTTTGATAGGAATCCTAGCTTTGGACCAGTCCATGTGAATTTCCCCACCAACTTCTTTACAAAATCTCCTCCCTAGCAATATCCCGTATGCACTGGAATATCAACTACGAGAATAGTCATTTTTACCCTCTTCTCAGGAAATGCTTTGCAAGGAAAACGCACATCCTTGATCTGACCAATCAATGGTACCTACTTGGTTTCCATGGAGTAGCATCTACCAAAAGGTTTAGTAAGTGTGAGGCCCAAAGCATGGGTGACCTTTGTTGGCATAACATTGTCAGAAGCTCCAGAATCAATTATACAATTACTTAGTTTATGACCATTGATCAGGAGAGATAGGTAAAAAGGTTCAATTTTCCTTGATGCGGAAGTCGAGGCAACATTTATGTGAGACGTAGGAGGAGTGGGAAGAATTCCTTTTGGGGAAACAGGAGGAAGGACAACAACCTGGCTTTGGATATACTTAGTTAATCTTACAAGCTGCTCTGGGTTAGACTGAAGGTACTCAACTTCAGACATCTAGATCTTGGTCTTTTTAGCATGATCAATTATATCAAATGTGACCAAGGGTTGTGCTAATGAAGGAATGAGTCCTTTGTTTCACGTTTGTGGAGGAGGATTACTGGTCTTTATGGGATTGGAGGAAGGCTGGATTGGAGGAGAAATAGGAAAATATTTCTTTACAATGGGTTTAATAGGAGGTTGAGCAGGAAAGGGATTACCTCTTTTAGTGATCGTTGGCGGAGGAGTTACCACAGCGTTTTCCTTTTGTTTTTCAACAGCAACTTTTGCTTCTTTTCCTTGCAAGTGAGTGAAAACTATGTATGATTGTCTACTTGCATACCCTTGGGTACCCTCTTCTTCATCAGATTCCTCGTCTTCAAATTCCATATACCCAATAGTAGAGTCACTAGTTGGTTCATTGACATCTTGATCATCTTCGCTTTGCAATAAAGGTTCTTCGTAATTTGAATCGTCTTCTTCATTTTGACCAAAGAATTGACTAGAGGGGACTCATTGCTAACCTTGGAGAAGCAACAGAAAATGTGGCCTTTGAGGGGCATTGTTGGGAGTGAAGTTCCTCTGTGGGATATCCCGGTATGCAGAGTAGTAGACGATGTTTGAGCCAATTGCTTCTTTAATGAGAGCAAGTCATTCGCCATCTTCGGAACACTTGGATCTCGATGAGGTAGCCTGAGAAGAAGTTGAAGCCTTGGATTTTGACGGCTCACATCTTAACTCACCAGATATAAGAAGGTTGTCTTCTATCCGAATGGCCATAGCTTGGGAAGGACCAAGGTGGGTATCTGTTCTTGTAAAAGTAAGAAACTTACTTTTGAACTCATTGCATTCACAAAGAAACACTTTTGATTCTCTAATGTTGGTAACATGGTAGGTGGTACATGGTTGATCAAAGAATTGAATTGGGTGATAAAATCGTGCATGATTTCATTGGCCTCCTTCTTCATATGAGTGATTTGTGACAATAACGTGAATGCGTCTTCTAAAGGCTTGTATCTGTCTTCAAATGCAATCCGTAATGTGGCCCAACTAGTGATGGATCGGCTGGTAAATGCTAGAACCATTCTGATGCAGGCCCTTGCAAGGTCTCAAGAAAGAGACGTACTGCAACATGTCTTCATGATTTACATCCAGAATATTGCATGACATAATAAATGCAGCGATATGCGCATCTGATGCTTTGATTTCCGCTTCCATCAAATTTTGAGAAATTCTTATGATTTCTGCTAGGAAGGGGGTGTACTGGATGCGGCAGTGCTAGAGGACCCATGGCATTTCCCCATGGTACAGGTAGATTTATTTCCATTTGAAAAGTGGGAAAAAGAACACAAGCAGGAGTGTGGTTCCACTTAGCAAAAGGGCACTGCAAGTCAATGTCGAGGTACCTTGTGAAATCTGGCTCTTTTGTGGAGGTGAGACACTTCTTGCTGATCGATCCGTTGAGCTTAGTGATGTGAATCGTGTTGGAGTGATACTGAAATTGTGCCTTTGAAGTAGATCAAAATTGGATCAACTTCTCCACGAGCTCTTCTGCCACGAGTAAATTGTTCACCCGCTAGCGTGTAGCCGTTCAAATCTGCAACAATTAAGAGTAGATTTACAACAATCTTTTTGTTTGTACTTGCTGATTTTCTGATTTTTCTGGCAAAAATCAGCAACATGTACTTTTTCAATTTTTAAATTTATCCTCTTTAATAAAAACCAATTGTGATTTTCTTGATCAAGATTAACAAGGATAAAAAGTGGGTTAATTTAGAAAGCTGATTTTCGGATCTTTGACCTAAATTTTGCAAGGTTTTGAAAATAATGTAAAATGTCAGAATCTCAGATCTACGAAATATACAAGTTTTTGTAAAAACTCAGTGAACTAAAATCTCCTATCGGCCCGATCTATGGATTTGTATAAGGAAATTTTCAGTTTTGATCACTTCTGCAAAAATTTTAATTTTTAACAAAGGGTTAAAATTTTCAATTTGGTAGTGATTTTCATAGTTTTTTAGTTATTTCCTTAGTTCGATCCCCAGCAGAGTTGCCAAAAACTATTGGTTTGAAAATCATCGGTTAGGCAGGTCGTGGGGAAACAAGCCAACAATGTGTAGGGCATAGCCCCTCTTTGAGACAACAAAGTGAAACTGGTTTATTGCTAATCTATCAAGTAGGAATCATGCAAATCTACACTATTCTAACTTCAAGGGGGTTTGGGATCTCATCCCAATAGAGGTAGTTCCAACAACAAACAGAAAGGTAGGAGGGAAAGAACAGAGGAGGGTAGATTTGAAGGAAGAAAAGAAATGAATTCCAAGACAGAAAGGTCAGAAGGTTTATGCTTTGGGCTGGTAGTAAATAGAGCCAAACTTACTTGCATAAACAAACAAAGCAATACTTGATAAACATGTGATGATAATAAGAATGAATCCAAAAAAATGAAAACATAGATCGCTTCTTAAGAAAGATCTAATGTAAATAACACATATATTAAGCACAAAGTCCGAACATATATATTAATATTTCTTCATGTACAAGAAAGCACAAAATCTTTCTCTCTTCACTTCTCTTTTCATACAAAAAATGTCCACACCTGAATACAACAAGTATTCCAGTATTTATAGAAGGAGAAGAGGAAAGAAGACAAAAACAAACCAACCACTATTTACAAAATATCTTACAAGATATTTACAAAATATCTAAAAAGTCAAAAGTTGACTTTGGGCAAGTTTTGGATGGCAACATCCCATGATGCAACATGGATGATGTCATCGTAAATGCCAACATACTTTTAAAAATATTTTTACAAAAATGATCAAAGCATACACAAGAGGAGAAACTACTCCTCATCATCTCTTTGCTTAAATGGAGTGTCTTGCTTCTGATCGGGAGAGGCAATGTGACACTGAGCTTGGTATTCCATAAACTTGTTGATCATCATCTGAAGTTGATTATGATCTGGACCTTTGAAATGGTCTTCGATGATTTTGCAAGTTTCTTTTTCATTCTTGAGCTTGTCAGGTAACCCAGTGAAATCCTTGCATGCATCGATTAGGAAGCCAATGAAATCACGACATGCCAAGAGGTTATTGATAGACTCTCGATCGAAAGTGACCTCTGGTGCCAAACCTTGGGTGATGATAGCCTTAAAGCACTGGAATGTATCATTTGCTTCCCTCAAGGTGAAAAATTCACCGAGCATCCTGAGTCATCTTTGTAATCGTCTCTGCTCCATGTTATATCGTGCATCCGGGCTTCATCCTTAATTTTATCTATCCTCTCCAGGATATATTCCATTTGATTGACCCAATAATCTAATGCAATGAGAGATTTATTATGTTCTTGTGGGTGATCGATGACGCCGACCTTTAGTAGGTCGTAGGCTGAGTAGTTGGCCATGGCTTGGAATGTTTCATGTTACAACCTAGCGTTGTCCAACTCCTCGAAGACAGAACTTGCTATTGCTTGTAGCTCCTTATTTGCTTGATCAATATCTTGGTAGAGCACCGTGACTTTTTTAATCATTTCCTGACTATCTCTGAGGATTCACTCTATTTAGGAGGATACTTTGCTGCGCTTTGTTCACCAATCTTAGCATACTCATTTATCTTATCCTGATTGAGAACTTCAGTGTGTTCAGTGGCAGTCACAGGAGGAGCGTTGCTCATTCTCTGCAGTTCTTGGAGGAGATGTTTGTTTTGTTCCTTGAGTATTCTCTTCTCCTCTTTTTCTTCTTGTAGCTTCTTGCAAAGGGCATCTACAGCAGACAAGGCCTTTCCTTGTAGTTTTCGGATGAGATTCCCATCATGACTTGGGTCACTGTGAAGTCTATGGGAGATAGATCTTTCTTTTCCTTGGTGGGATCCGGGTATGCAATCTCCATGACTCTCTCCCCCAAAGTGCTCTTAGAGAAGCGAGTTATTGCTTTATGCTTCTTGGGTCCCTTCTTTGGAATGACAGAGAAGTCCATGGGTGCAATGGGAACCTTTCTCTTATGCTGACCCAGATGGTCAAAAATCTAGCTTGGACTTATAGGAGTGGGAGTAGAGGGAATAGAAGAAGAAACGGAGTGAAAGGGGAAGCAACTGAAGAGGCCGTAGGGAAGAACATTGAAACACTTGGTGGTGGCATCGACAAGGAGTCCAACGCACTGCTGCTTGTGGGGCCTAGAGTTACTACAGGAGAAGAAAAGGACATGGAAATGGAAGGGATCTGTAATTGGATGGAGGGAACACTGGGTGACATATCCGCAAGAGAGGAGAAGATGGAAGAGGAGGGAGATGGAAGGGAGGAAGGGAGAGAAGAAGACACATCCATAGGAAGAGATGCTTCAATGACATGGGGAGGAGAAGGAGTGAAATAAGGAATGGTGGGTACCTCAGTAGTTGTAGTTGTGATAACATCCTAGGTGGATGTATCTGTTGGAACTTCTTTTGTTTTTCTTTTTTACCTAGAGATACCAGGTCGACCACTTGTTTCTCAGAAGTAGTAGGAGGGCTTCAGGAGCTTCTTATTGCTTGCTTGATTCTCCCTCTTTTTCCTTTCCATTTCCTTTCAGCACTTAGGCCGGTCTTGGAGGTGCTCTACCCGAAGGGGAAGTAGTGAAATCTACCCCGAGGTAGGTGAGATCATTCTGTTTGCACCAATGCTCGATGCACTATAATGTGGCTTAACCCTTTCTTGAATGGTCTTAGGTGCCTTGGCTCTGACGACCTCTACAAATGGCCAATCATCTCCATCCATGTCAAGGTAAACCTGATCAATTTCTTGATCAGGCTCTTGGAATCCTTTTGGAACAATGGCTATGCCATAGTGGATGATCTCCTCCAGAGCCAGCCGGGAGTGATCCTTTCGCCTAATGTTTATTTCATGTGTCAAGTTGATCTAGACGTCCTCGATCTCAGGAACATGGATGGGATCAATTTTTTCCCTTGGGATGCAACTTTGATAGATCGAAGGTAGGCCTTGTTGGGAAGTTGTGCTTCAAATTTAGCAATTCCATCTCAGCATACATTTCCTATGCTTTGGCCAGTGTGGTGCAGGTGTATCGGCCAACTGTAAGGGGGAATGGAGTTCCTCCTTTCTTTCTCTTCATGCACTTCTCATGGTAAGTGATCAATTGCCTTGAAAACTCCAAGAGGATTAGCTTGGGCCCTGTATACCTTGGTATCTTGGTTGGTTCACCCTCAAAATTCACCGCTCTGAGATATGTGAATGTGGGGAAGTGTGTGAACAATGCTCTCCATTTCTTCGTGGCGTAAATCACAACTTGGTTGGTCCAACCATGTCTCATGTTTGGTCTTAGCAAGCAGATCACCTCATAGAAGAAGGCGTCATAGATTTTGGAGAACTGAGAGATGCTAGCCTCGAGCTTTAGCTCTGGGTAGAATTCATATATTTTGACCTGGGGCCATACCCCATTTCGCGCTAGGCCTGCGAAATATCTTGTTGATGTTGAATGTATACAACGTAGGAATTCATGTAGAACTTCCCAGTTGTTAGGACTTGTTTAAGCTCTTTGGGAGATGGTGTCGTTAATAATTTCACCCCAGCCAAGACGCTGATCAGGCATATTCTTGCTCATGGTCTCCAAGTACATCAACATCCATTTGTTGAAATAATGGGCATTAGGAAGCCCAAATACTCTGTTCATGAAAGTGATTGTATCACTCAATTTCTTGTTGAAGTCACTGTGGTGGGTGGTCTATGGCCATCTGCTCACCGGCTTCTTTTTTCCGTGATAAAGCCCATTCATCATTTGCATGCATTTATCCTCATTGTCATCCCAGGCCTTCTTACAGTTTTCTAGACTTATGGTGACATATTGCCTGTGATGAGGAATGCCCAGGGTCATTTCAAAGTGACGGGCTGTGAGGTCGATGATCATATTTCCTTCCTTATCTTTGACACATCTAGTGTCCTTTTTGTAACACCGAGCAACCAACATAATAAATTCATTGTTTACAACACTTACTGGCAGCCCAGTTGCAAAGCGCAATCCACTACCAACCAACTTGTTCATCCACAAGCCACTAGTTGCTTGGTTGGTTCTCACCCAGAAGTCATCCATATCAATATGTCCTAGCTCAAATTCTCTGATGTCAAGATCACTCTCTGCATATGAGTAGGGCATCCCGAGTTTTGATATTTGTACTTCATCTCTTGTTCTAATAGCTTATCTTTAGCTTTAGACTTTGTTGGTTTCTTGCTTGATGAAGACATGTGTGAGCTTAAGGATGGCTGTTGTTGTTCTGTAAGAAGGATCAAGGAGGTCCAACACAAAAGAGCCATGTCAACCGTCATGTTATTCATAATGAAATCTTGCAGAAAGAAGAATGAGAAATTATAAGGCTTAGGGCACAAGGCACAAGTTCATAGCATGTTGCAGAGGCTTAAAAATTTGGGCGCACTTTTTGAGGTGTTGACATGAGTAAAAGTGTGCTTAATGTTGACTCGAGAAAATTTGTGCTTAGAAAAAGGGGCGTGGTTTATCGGATGTTAACATGCAATTTTGGGTGCCAAAGGGTAAAGCGCAGGTGCGGGTTTACAACATGCAACATGTCATGTTGACGTTAAGGGAAATGCGCCTGCACCAAAGGGAAAAATTGCTTAGACTGGGCGCTGAAAAATATTGTGTTGCATGGGTTTTAAGTGCACCCAAGGTGCAATTTTGAAATATGTTGCAAAGGAAATCAATGCGCCAAGGAAAAAGTGATTGGCGCGGATTTGAAGCACACAACATCCTATGTTGATGTTGTGCAGGCAGATGTGCCCGCACTCTACAAAAGTTCTAAGTGTTTTTAAATCAAGCGCGAGTTAGGGATATGTTGCAAAGCGAGGACAATGCACTCGTGCATGACATGGGGGTTACAACATGGAGAAATAATGCATCAAGGTTTTTAATTATTACTTGCAATTTATTTGATTTCTCTTTCTTTTGGTTTCTTCAAATGGTAAAGAAAGGGTTTGGCTTAACAAGGAAACACATATAAAGATGAGTTTTTAGTTGCTTCGAGGCGGGGGCTTCTTCAGTTTACAGATCTGGAAGGAGAGGAAAAAGGGTTTTCAGTTGGTTAAGGATTATTAGGTGTTTCTTTTTAGATTTAATCTTTTAACAACCCTTAAACCTAACACAACCAAAAACAAAAACATAACAACAACAAGGATGACAGAAGCCACTTACTCGGATTTATAAAGGACGAAGGACAATGTTGGTCGACAAGCTCAAAAAATGGTATGCAGGGTGACAAGGATAGGCAGCGAGTGCGTAAAAATACTTTTTTCAATTTTCAATTCATGAAAATGACAAGTGTCGGGTGCCTATTTATAGAAAACTGGCATTTATTATTTCACCAACTTTCTTTGGTGCACATTTAAGAGTGTCGACATGACAAAAAGTGTGCCTTAGTACAACCTCATGGATGTAGACACCACTCTTCTAGTGCCTTAAGCGCACATTTTTTGATGTTGACATGATAATTTCAGCGCCAAAGGGGTGCAACTTCATTAATTTTGACACAACAATGAGTGTGACGAAGGATATTTAAGGTGGCACAATTTTAGGTATGTTGACATGTCATTTCCCGCACCAAAGGGATTTCTAAGGGGTGCACATTTCTTAATGTCGACACAACATTTCTTGTGCCTAGTTCAAAAAGGTGTAATTTTTAGAGTGTTGACACATCATTTTATGCGCCGAGCTTAAAGAAGTTGAAAATGGCTAAGTTCTAAAAAAATTGATTTTCGAAAAGAATTTTAGGCCATTCTCTGCATTAATGAGACTTCTTCAGGGGACCAAAATGGAATTTTGGTATGGTTGCCTAAAAATTGCCCTTGTCAATTTTGTAGGATAACACTATACATCCTTATAACTCGGTTCCTTTGCATGATTAGTATAGGATTTGATTTCAGCATTAGGAGTAGCTTGTAGTAGTAGAAATAGGTAGAGGAACCGACCTTCTCTCGGAGGTTTGTCTCAAACGTGAAAGGTCCCACAACTTTGAGATGGTCCCATTATTACCTCAATGACTCCATTAAAAATGATCTAGGATGGGTATAGGTTTGAGTCCCAATAGTCACACATATTTATCTCTCGAAAGCATCAGTGGAGGACCCTCCCCTTCACTTTTATTGGATAGCTCACTCATCATCGTTCACTTGGGCGGCATCATGATTACTTCACCTCCCATTCTATCCTTCTAAGGTTTTTGTTTCATCTACTCATACACTTTGCGACCTATACGTCATCACACAATTTGATACACACTTATATCATCATTAGCCTATGATGCAATCTCATGTTATGTTCACACTTGACTGTTGAGGGTATACTACATACATGAACCTCACATCATACACACTACACATTTCATAGTTCACACTTTGTGCATTCATGACTCATCTTTCTAGCATCACATTCTACACACTACATTCACTACCCTATGATGCACTTTTGTGCTTCTATTCACACTTTACTATTGACAAAATGCTACATACATAAACCTCACACACTTCATATTTCATAGTCTGCATGACACATCTTTTTAGTATCGCATTCTCAACACATCACATTACCTCGATGATGTACTCCAGTTCCATAGTTCATACTTTATTTTTAAGGGTCTAAATCTAAATTGAACCTCACTTCTTCTACATTCTATGCTCTATGCTTCATTGATCATATCTATCTAACGCACATGCTCAAACCATTTCCCGATGATGCGCTCTTGTTCTATGGTTCACTCTTGATTGCTGAGGGGTCTTTTATAAATGAACCTCATCTCATGCATACACATCCACTCAAGGGGCACACTTCTCCCATCGCTTTCACATTGCATTCCATTCCATCTCATTCATAGCATACTACATATCTTGGTCACATTTATTCTTACTTATGCTTACATGTACACTTTGTTACACATGCTAGATAGATAAATCGTATGTCATTATATTTTCTATATACACATGCGTGTTCACTTTTTCTCTAGTTGTGAATGCATACTTTCTACATATCCTAACACACAGCATGGATGTTTGGCATTGTACCTCTTACCAAATCCACCGAGGCTCTGGGGCATATAATTTTATACACACTACTAGTACTATTATATCGTTTTATACTACTTCTTATCAATACTATCATACTACACTCTTGATATATACACATCTTGACACACTTTCTATTTTTCTAATTTGCTAACGGGTGCTTTATGTGCACCATTTTCTTTACATGTCTATTTTCCACCATGTTTGTCTATTACTTTGTTTATTATTGTTTGCTTATTTTTGCCATTATGTCATGTCATTATATGTCATTATTTGTAGTTGTTTACCTATGTCTTGTATGTTTTTGCTTGTATGCTTTTGGGTGTGTTGTCCTCTCAAAATTCCCCTCTTTTGAAATTTAAAAATTTGAAAATTTTGAGTTGACACCCTTTAGTAGTGTTCTAGTGAAGTAAAAATTTGAAGAGATGGAAAAATTACATTTATTGGGGTCATTTTAGTGACTTGTGGGTCTGTCGGACATTTTTGTCCCTCATGTCCCAAGTACCGGTGGGCCTTTTGTTCGCCGATTAGCTGATTTCCCATGCAATTCCTTATCTGTCGGCTTTATCGGACATTTTCAGCCCATCTGTCCCAAGTACGTCTAGGCCTCCTATTCACCGATTCCCCACATCATCCACATCGGCCGAATCGGGTCTTCGCATCCTTCACGTTTCTGTGTCCTTGGACCACCTGTGCTCCTTTGGCCCACATTCCCCGCATCACCCGCATTGGCCGAATCATCTTTTCGCTTCCCTCATAAACCAATGTCCCATGGACCTTCCAGGCCATTTTTTTCTAATTTTCCCACATTTCACCTTTTTTGAGTCGGTGCAAGGTGTATTTAATGTGCATTTATGATCTTCTCTCTCTGGATGGCTATTTAAAGGGACTACCATCTATGTATTTGACACATTGCTTGCTTGCTATCTCTTACCCGAACTCTTGCAATTGAGTCATATATTCATCTTCCTATATCCCTTTGTATTTTTATCATGAATCTGTTCTTTGAAGGACATTCTTTAGTGCACTGTAAAAATGAAGATCAAGTTTAAAGGGCACAAGCATCTATCACCTTTGGAGACTTCTGTACCCAATATCGGAGATAGCAAAGTTCGACACTTAGATTTCGATGATTTCTGGGGCAGATTAGCATGCGATAATCCTACTCCCATGGCCCAAATGATCAATGACAGTGGAATCACTTATGCTGCTGGTTTTCCTATCTCTGTGTAGTGTCGACACCATGCTCGCCTACGGGGTCATTTCAATTTGGATACCAAGGAGGTTGTTAATGTGCATGGAGAATTGATTGCAAAACTGGATGCTGCCACCATCGCTACTGCCCTATGCATTCCTGAGACAAAAGACTCCATTGTTCTCACTCTTTCTCAAGCTCAGACCCTATTTGATCAAGACAACGAGAAATACAAGGCATGAGTAGCTAAGTCATGGCTGAAGTGTCCTAAGAAGGGAGCATCCTGACTCTCCAAGGCATTGTTCAGGGTTGATTTCAATGAAGAACTATCAGATTTCATCATCTTGCTCACCCGTATTATGGGAATTCCCTCTACCAAATGACTTCCATTTTTGGATGTGCCCTTTTATAAACATCATCTGCGAAGGTAAGCAAAACATTAATTGGGCTGAGATTATCTGTATGAACCTGACTGAGCAATTGTCAAATGTTCAACAAACTAAGAAGTTCTACATGACTTCTTATCTCATGTACACCCTGGCATCTCGGGAGTGGTTCGATTCACTTACATTGAGGGCAAGAAGGATGATCCCATATACACATATTGCCCTTAGTTTACCCTCAAGGCCAATAATCACAATTTCAAAAGGGTAAATGATGCTTTCACCATGTACATTGTGAGGCTCTTGGAGGGTGACATTGCCAGAAGGTTATCTAATGAGGCTATGGATTTAATAGATAAGTATGGGGATTTCTTCATCCAATTCTAAAAGTTCTCATACATCAGACTGGCTTGTTTTGAAAGTACACCTCTCAAGCTTCCCATGTTCTGTAATGATAAAATGGCTTTGGTTGAGGTGTGCAGTAGCTAGATAAACTTCATAGAACCTGTTGAGATAAGAAGATAACTGGTCTTCATTTCCCTATCACTTTAGGGAATTATACATGTAGGACAACTCTAGATGCCCAGAATATAGAAAGGGCTATTACTCCTCTTACTGTTCATTTCTTCAAACCTGGACTTGCTTTGATCTGAAGAAATTCATTGATCAGAATCTCAGGATAACCTATCATCATCGTCCTAATACTGAGGATTACTGGGTTGATTGTATTGATGATTTTGAAGCCAGGAGGAGGCATTTTGGTAGATTATCTCTGCAATAGATCTTAGATCTCAATCTCTACCAGGTGCCTAAAGGGCTTGTGGATGATGGTGAGGACTTGCAATCCTTTGAGTATGAAATATCAATCAAGCACACTCCTCTAGAAACCTTGGATTGGTATGTGAAGGAGAGAGATGATTTGAGTGAGATAATTTCCCCTATCATCATCAGAACTAAGGTTTGGTTTGACAAGAAAGTTCATGAGTTCAGGAGGAACCAAGGTAGATCCTCTTCAAGAGAGGCTTCTACACCTCGAAGGAAGCACATACACCTAGTACTGAGGTACTTGAGAAAACTCCTTCTTCTAGCCATGAAAGAACCAGAGTTGTCTACTCCTTCCTCTTCCACCAGAGTATATCAGAAGAAAATCAAAGAGGTTAAGCAGGAACCGATCGAGGAAGAAACTTTTCTGGAGCAATCAAAATTGCCTATTGGGCTAGAGAACATTATTTTTCTAAATGATGATGATGATGAGGAGATGAAAGAACCAGAAGAAACCACTACTGAGGTGGAGAAGGAAGGATCAAGAACTGAACCTCCAAGTCTAGCAGACTCCTCTGTAAAGGAAATTCTTGAGGTTCCATTCATTTCCCCACTAGAGACAACAATGGTCCATACTTTAAGTGCCATGAGTTCACTTGCACTTGGGTCCCTTGATTCTTCTATTTCTTCTTCTTCCTTTGCCTGGGTGCAGCCCCTAGTTGATAGCAGGAAAAGGAGATCTTCCTCCAGATTGACAGGGCCTGATTTTGATGTTGTGGCAGCTCTGCTTGGTACTACCCCTCCCCTCTAGCAAAGAAAGAAAAGACCACTTCAAGGATGGTAACTGATGCTCAAGGCCAACAGTTCCTGGAGGTTACAAAACCCAAGGTGGAAAAAGAGGAAAAATATATTTTGATCTCTGACTTAGAGTTTTCCAGGATTCCAATGGGAGAATCTACACCTGAGAGTGAATTTTATAACCTTCGGAAACCATCACTAGGGTTATTGAATGAGTTGAGAAAGGCAAGCAAACCATGGAGTAGTTGGAAGAACAGAACCAAGTTCTTTCCAACTTTATCAGATCATTATTAGCAAAAGATAAAGTTTTGGATCCAACTCCATTGGCTACTCTCCCACCTCCCATTGTTCTCATCCAAGATGAGGTTCAAAGCATCAAAGACATACATAAGTATTCTACTTATGGGAAGGTTGTTGAGGCCATGGTAGATGATATGATCATAACAGGTTTAAACTTCATTGAGGAATCCTTCAAAACCAATGAGAAGGTGATCAAGCTACAGCAAAAACCCATTTCCTCAATCAAAGCTATGGACAAGGAGCTAATGGTCTTAAGTGGGTGTATTGCAGATCTCCGTCTAATGGGTCAAACTTAAGAGAGGATCCTATTATCTAATAATCTATTTGATGATGTCAATAATAACCTATCAAGGACATGGATCTTTAGCATTGAATGGAAAATAAAGGTTCTGGAAGAAGCACTGGGAGAATTAAGGAATGTATGGCAAAAAGGGGAGTCTTTTAAAACTTGTGTTTTATCTAGCCTTCAAAGATATCCACTGCCATCTTCAGGATGAAGCTACAGGTGTATCCCTCTCTCTTCAAGAAATCAAGGCTTAGTTCAAAACCTTTTTCAAGGATGATTTGTTCAAAGAAGAGTCAATCACAAAAGAGAAAATGAAGGACATTTGTTCTCTCCATTCAGCTATAGCCGAGGCTAATAAGGAGTATCTAGAGCATACCGAGTTTGAAAAAGATATGGAAAAATGCCTTGGCACATGGACTCATGCTACTACTAACACAACAATTCCAAGAGGCATGGAGATAGTGGAAGCATTGAAGAGATTCAGGCATCGGATTCTCAAAGTAGTGGACCCTCCTCCACCACAACCGGATGTCTCTTCTTCTAGATCTTGACTCTCCTTTTCTATCTATAGTTTGGATCTCCTTGTAAATTAATTAAGGACTTTGTATTGTGCATTTCCTTAATTAATATTTTGGTTAAAAGAAACGGTTACCAAATGTAACCGCTTTGTAAGCTATATATTGAGCTCTCCTCACCATTCCAAGGGGCTAGAACTCTGATTATTTTTGAAAGTGTAAAAGAATTAAAAGCTATCAATACGAAGATTTCCCTTCCTATTTCTATCTGCGTCTATTTATTCTCTCTTATCTAGTCTGAAATTTTTGAATCATTAATTTATTGCATTAAGAAGCTTTGTATTCTTATGGATGTTATCTTTGGAACTTTGTGTCTGTGAAATAACATCTAGTGGTTTTAATATGAATGATTATGTTCTATATATTGTCCTTGCTCAGCATTTATAAGGAACTATTTTTCTATCTATACTTCCTAAAGGGTGCTATTATATTCTACCTTTTTCCCTCCCTTAGTTCTTTTGTTCCTTTGTATTGATAATCTATCTTGGCATTAAAACACTTTCATGATATCAGAGTTCCTCATTGAAGTAGAAAATTGTACATTTGTGAATAGTTTTGCTGCTTGCTTTCAATAAGGGCACCTCTCCCATCAAAGAGGAGGGACTTTCGTCCCCTAACTATTGCTTGCATTAAAGTCCTATTTTGACAACCAACAGTTTTTAGCGACTCTACTGGGGATTCGTTTTGATGGATTCCAGTTTTAAAGAACAATTTCTTGATCATTTCTGATCTGGTGACTCTAAGATTTACTCATGGAAGAAGGGCCCTTGGGATTGAATATTCGAGTTTCAACTCTTGGAGTAGCAATGTTTTCCTCTTCCTTCAAAAAGGAGAAATAGAAGAGCTTGTTCTACAAGCACATCCCCTGTTGAAGACAAACTTGTTGAGAGTGGTATCCCACAAGAACAACTTATCCCTAATCTTCACGATTTAGTTCTTGTTAGTGTTTCAGTTCTATTTCAAGTAGTTTTTCCAAGAATGGTAGCTCCTTTACCTTGGGGCCAACGAGTTGGGATTCTTTCCCTTCCTCAACCTTTGCATGAGTTACCCAGGGGTAACAAAAAGAACTTTCCCAAGTTCGAGGGTGATGGCAAGGTTCCCCTCGATGAAAACATTGCAACCTTTATAGTTGCATGTGGAGTCCTCAGAGTTGAACATGAGGATGTCTCTATGAGGCTTTTTGTAGAGACATTGCAGGACAATGCGATAGATTGGTTTTACCATCTCCCCATTGGGGCCATTACCAATTGGAATACCATGACAACCCAATTTGAGCACCATTTCAAACCTATTGAAGATGTGCATGCTTTGCTAGCCCATATTTCTCAAATCAAGAAAGAACCACAAGAGCCCATGAGAGAATTTGTGGCCAAGTTTAATAAGCTTATTAACAAGATCCCATAAAACACCCAGCCTGTGGATCAAATTCAAAAATGTTTCTTCCTGAATGCTCAATTTCTGAAGTAAGCTACGCACTGAGAAGAGCTAATCTTGCAACTTTAGATGTTGATCAGAGATTGGCCATTAGCGTGGAAGATGACCTGATCATGTCTGGTAAATTGAAAAGAGACTCTTCCAAATCCAAATCTTCTCCCTCTACTCCTCGGAACTAGTGCAGATCAATTAGTACAGAAGCTTTCCAATGACCTCATTGCCATCAAGAAACAATTGGCTCAACATGCTCCCTATCAAGACGTTCCAAGGAAGAACTTTCAGCCTAGAAACCATTTTCCTTCTTCTCAAACAAGGTTGGAAATCGAAGGACCACCCATCAAGGTCCTTGTTAATGTAACTTATGAAGTTGAAGAACCTGATGATGAAGAGGTTAATGAAGACTTTGAAGAACCTGGAGAAGAGGATGAGGAAGAATTGGAAGAACTTGATGGATCTCAAATTAATTTCCTTACTACTAAGGGAATTGATGAAGAAGATGATTATGATGAAGTAGTAGTAGAGATGAATAGTGATTCATATGTTGTTATGACTCGAGAGTAGACCAACAAGAAAGAAAAAGTGATGCAGCCCACTAAAAAATCTAAGGAGTATCCCACAACTATTCCAGTGGTGGCAAGAAGAGGATCTCCTATTCCCACTGCATCCACGCAAAAGGTAAGTTCTGCTAATTCTTCTTCTTCTACTCCTACTTCTAAAACTTCTTATTCTCCAATTCCAAATCTTGATAAGCCTAAGATTCCTAGTGATGATTCCCCATCCACCTCTGGATCTTTTGATATCATCGACCACATCAAGAAGACAAAAATCCAAATTTCAGAGGCTAAGTTTTATCAAACCCATCCAAAATCCTTTGCCAAAATGGTCCACTTTGTCAATTTCCATTCCAAAACTTCATCCCACACTTCTAAAGGTATTTTTCCCACTCCATCTTCCACACCCCAACCAAATCTTGTGGCTGCAGTCACCTCACCTAATGAGAAAATCAAACCATTCTATGTGACCCTCCTCATAGTGGCCATAGACTTAAGAATCGTGTCATAGAATTAGGAGCATCGACAATGTGATGCTTGATAAAGTGGCTCATGATTTGGGTCTTACCCTCACACACACTACTAGTTCTTGTTATTCCATGGAGAGTAGGGAGGTGCCCTTGGTCGGAAGAATTAAGGATGCACAAGTAGCTTTTGCTTGCCTTACCAGAGAAAAAGGTTTTAGCTACTATTCTGGTAGTTGATATTCCTCCTTCATATGGCATGTTGTTGAGTAGGAATTTCTGTAAGGATGTAGGAGGAGAAATTCAAATGGATTGGTCACATGCCCTTATACCAGTCAATGGAAAGATGAAGAAGTTCTTTGCTTGAGAAGCAAGTTGAATATATTATGCAAAAGACGAATGATCCCAAAGCACAAATACTTTATGAAGATATTGGGCATGGAAACTATATGATCATGTCTCAGGATGAGGCGGAACATCCCAAAGAAGTGCTCCATGATCCTAATGGTGTTTGGAATTTGGAATTTGATGGAAGTTGCTCCTCAGCTGGTGTTGGGGCTGGTGTGGTATTGATATCTCCAGAGGGAAAGATTCATCCTTTCTCATTCAAGCTATAGTTTGAAAATACAAATAACACAGTAGAATATGAAGCTCTCATCCTTGGACTAAACGTGGCAAAAGAAAGAGGTGTGAAGAATCTTTTGGCTCATGGAGATGTGGAACTGGTTGTCAAACAAGTCAGAGATTTGTTCCAAGTAAAGAATAGAAGGTTGAAGCACTATAGAAATCTGGTTTGGGATTCTATTGAATTCCTTGATGCCTTCTCCATCAAAGCGGTGCCAAGGGAAAAGAACACTAGGGCTGACTCCCTAGCTGTTTCAAGGTCTTTTCGGATACCTCATCTTGATTTTTCTCAGGAAAAATTCACCATTGAAATGATCCATAGACCAAGCGTACTGGATAATGCAAACAACTGGCAAGTTTTCAATGACGATCAACATTTTCTCTCTTTCCTAGAGCTCAGGGATAACTTTGATCAATTGTATTTTGAAGGAAGTGACAATCTGCCTCGAGAGGGTGTCTCTTCTAATGATGAAGGTGTCAAAGAGGAGATGGATCAAGATGGATGCATCAGGCTAAAAGGTAACAAGATCCCCAGAGGGCTGGTAAGTCTAGAGGAATTGTTTGATAAACATGACAGGCATGTCAAGTCCAAGACTTCCAAAGGAGCTCAACAGTCTACTGAATATGAAAATATTAACATTGGGAGCTCTGCTGACCCCAAAATGGTGAACGTTGGAAAGTGTTGCACCCAAGAGGAGAAGAAGAAGGTAGTAAATATTTTGAAGAGGTACGTTGATGTCCTTGCTTATTCTTATGATGATCTGAAAGCCTTCCAACCAAAAGAAATGCAACATTTCATTCCCCTCAAACATGGGATAAAACCTTTCAAGCAGAAGCAAAGGAAATACAATCCAAAAATTGCTGACACCATTTTCCAAGAGATACAGAAGTTATTGAAAGCCAAGATCATCTTCCCCATTCATCATTCCACATGGGTTGCTAATATTGTCCCCGTTAGGAAGAAAAATGGTGAGATTCGGATCTGTGTTGACTTCAGGAATCTAAATCAGGATTCTTTGAAAGACAATTATCCCCTACCCATGATGGACCAAGTGTTACAAGCTGTCACAGGTTCTGAAATGTTGTCCATGCTTGATGGTTTCTCAGGATATAACCAAGTGGAAGTCAATACTGTAGACTAGCACAAGACTGCCTTTACCACTCCTTGGGGTACTTTTGCCTACAAAAGGATGCCCTTTGGCCTCATTAATGCTGGTGCCACTTTTCAGAGAGAAATGGATTTGGCCTTCGGGGTTTGAAAGGAAAATGCATTGTTGTGTATCTAGATGATTTAACTCGTGTTTTCCAAATCTAGAGCAGATCACTTTCAACATCTAGAAACAGTTCTCTTGAAATGCAGAGAACATGGGGTCTCTCTGAATCCCAAGAAATTTGTCTTTTGTGTCACGGAGGAAAGTTTTCAAGACATGTTGTCTCTAGAGAAGGAATCAAGATTGATCTTGAATGAGTTCAAGCTATTCAATAGATTCCTCTTCCCACAAGCAAAAAGGGAGTGCACTCTTTCTTTGGTAAGATCAACTTCCTAAGAAGATTCATCCCTGACTTTGTAGAGCTAACTCTGAATATTTCCCAGATGATGAAAGGAAAGTAGATGTTTGGTTGGTCTTCTGAAGGAAAGGAAGCATTTGAGGGCATTAAGAAATCCATTGCTAAGACTCCTATCTTAGCATGTCCAGATTTTTGCAAAGATTTTATTATCTATTGCTATGCCATTGAGAGTACTTTGGTCACTGTGTTGACTCAGAAAGATTCTAAAGATCATGAGCTCCCAATTGCATTCATGAGTTATATTCTGAAAACTCATGAGTTGAGGTACACTATGATGGAGAAACATGCTTTTGTAGTGGTTAAAGTTGTTAAGCAGTTTCGATTTTACATTCTTAACTCTCACTCTATTGTGCTTGTGCCTGATACGACTATCAAGTCTATTCTTACACAACAGGAGTTTGGAACCAAGAGAGGAAATTGGGTAGCAAAGGTTTAGGAGTATGATCTTGACATTAGACCAATGAAGCTAGTTCGGGGTAAAGGCCTATGTGAACTTATTGTTGAAGGAGTTGGTCATGCATTTCCTAAGGATGAAGTTGATATCCCTATTGTTTTGTTCCTTAGCTCAACAAATGAATGGTATGCTGACATTGCTCACTTCCTCACCTATGGTGAGTGTCCATCTCACTTAACTGCCAAGGAGAAGAGAGCTATCAAGCTAAGGTTAGCATAGTATGTGTTGTGGGAGAATGCCTTGTTCAAACGAGTAGTGGATGGAAGATTCTTGAAGTGTGTGGACAAAGTGCAACAGAAGAAACTCTTCTCAGCCTTCCATGATCAAGCCTGTGGAGGTCATTTCTCATCTACCGTTATTGATCACAAAATTATTCATGTAGGATACTATTGGCCTACTTTGTTTAAGGATGCATCAAGGTGGGTCGACAAGTGTGAAGCTTGTCAAACCTTTGTGGGAAGACCTAAGTTAGTTGCTTTGCCACTTAAGCCAGTTGTGATCGAAGATCCCTTTCAACAGTGGGGTTTGGATTTCATTGGAACACTCAACCCATCTTCAAGTGCAGGACATACTCATGTGTTGAATACCACAGATTATTTCACTAAGTGGGTAGAATCCATTCCAGTTAAAATTACTACTTCAGAGGTAGTATGTAATTTCATCAAAGAAAACATCTTGATAAGGTTTGGAGTACCAAACAAGATCGTGACCGATAATGCTTCAAATTTTTCTTCTGCTGAGATGATGGAGTTCTACTATGGGTATGGGATTTCCCTTGCTCATTCTTCAAATTATTATCCTCAAGGGAATGGACAGGCAGAATCAACAAACAAGAATCTAGTGACCATTGTAAGAAAGCTTGTCAATGAATCTCAGAGAAACTGGCACAAAAAGCTTTATGATGCTCTCTGGGTAGATAGGATTACACCCAAAAGAGCAATTGGGATGTCCCCTTTTCAAGTGGTGTATGGTGTGGAAGCTCAACTATCAAAGGATGGGGAACTACTAGCTTTGTGTTTGATGAAAGCTATTAAGGACACCATTTTCAGTGATTCTTTGGATAAGAGGATCATGTATCTCCATAAGCTAAATGAAGACAGACTGCAGGTTTTTGATAGAATATTTTCCCATCAACAGAAGGTGAAATCTTTATTTGACAAGAAAACTAGACCCAGAGATTTCAAAGTTGGAGACATTGTTCTACTATGGGACAAAAGACATGAACCTTGAGGAAGCCATGGTAAGTTTGACTCTCTTTGGCTTGGTCCTTTCAGAATCAGGCACTTTCTACTGGTGAAAATTCTTTCTATCTTAATTACATGGATGGTTCTTCTCTCCCACTTCCTTATAGTGGGCAATATCTAAAATTGTTCAATTCCTAGGTGAATAGGAAGTCCTTTGTATATTATGTATAGTGTGTGTTTTCCTTTCCTCGCTTTTGCTTTGTTGTTTTTCCCGTGTGTTGCCTTTTGTATTGATTTGCCTTTGACTCTATTTGCCCAATGGATAAGGCACTGGTCTTCTTCCCCAGAGTTTTCTTGAGTTCTTTTCTTTCCTTGTTCTTGTGATCTAGTCAAGTCATCCCTAGAAAGAGCCAGTTGTTGTCCTCTCAAAATTCCCCTCTTTTGAAAATTGAAAATTTTGAAAAATTTGAGTTGACACCCATCAATAGTGTTCTCATGAAGTTAAAATTTGAAGAGATGGCAAAAATTGCGTTTATTGGGGTCATTTTAGTGACTTGCGGGTCTGTCGGAAATTTTTTTCCCTCATGTCCCAAGTACTAGTGGGCCTTTTGTTTTCTCGATCGGCTAATTTCCCAGCAAGTCCTTGTCTGTCAGCTTTATCAAACATTTTCAGCCCATCTTTCCCAAGTACGTCTGGGCCTCCCATTCACCGATTCCCTGCATCATCCACATCGGCTAAATCAAGCCTTCGCATCCTTCACATTTTTGTGTCCTTGGACCGCTCGTGCTCCTTTGGCCCGCATTCCCCGCATCACCCACATCGACCGAATCAGCTTTTCGCATCCCTCATGTCCCAATGTCCCATGGACCGTCTAGGCCAGTTTTTTCCCTTTTCCCACATTTCACCTTTTTTAGTCGATGCAAGGTGTATTTAATGTGCATTTATGATCTTCTCTCTCCTGAATGGCTATTTAAAGGGACTACCATCTATGCATTTGTCACATTGCTTGCTCGCTATCTCTTGCCCACACTCTTGCAATTGAGTCATCTATTCATCTTCTTGTATCCCTTTGCATTTTTATCGCGAATATGTTCTTTGAAGGCCGTTCTTCTGTGCACTAGTAAAAATGAAGATCAAGTTTCAAGGGCACGAGCATCTATCACCTTTGGAGACTTTTGTACCCAATATCGGAGATAGTGAAGTTCGACACTTAGATTTCAATGATTTCTAGCAGATTAGCATGTGATAATCCTACTCCCATGGCCCAAATGATCAATGACAGTGGAATCGCTTATGCTGCTGGTTTTCCTATCTCTGTGTAATGTGCCGACACCATGCTCGCCTGTGGGGCTCATTTCAATCGGATACCAAGGAGGTTGTTAATGTGCATGGAGAATTGATTGTAAAACTAGATGTTACCGCCATCACCGTTGTCGTACGCATTTGTATGAACTTGGTGAGCAATTATCAAATGTTCAAAGAAAACTAAGAAGTTCTACATGACTTCTTATCTCATGTACACCCTGGAAGCATCTCGGGAGTGGTTCGGCTTCACTTACATTGAGGGCAAGAAGGATGAGCCCATATACACATATTGCCCTCAATTTACCCTCAAGGCCAGTAATCACAATTTCAGAAGGGTAAATGATGCTTTCACCATGTACATTGTGAGGCTCTTAGAGGGTGACACTGCCAGAAGGTTCTCTGATGAGGCTATGGATTTGATAGATAAGTATGGGGATTTCTTCATCCAGTTCTGAAAGTTCTCA
Source organism: Taxus wallichiana var. yunnanensis (assembly GCA_018340775.1). Classification (NCBI taxonomy): domain Eukaryota; kingdom Viridiplantae; phylum Streptophyta; class Pinopsida; order Cupressales; family Taxaceae; genus Taxus; species Taxus wallichiana. The sequence continues at coordinate 593,547,210 of CM031234.1, read as the reverse complement.
TACATCAGATTGGCCTGTTTTGAAAGTACACCTCTCAAGCTTCCCATGTTTTGCAATGATAAAATGGCTTTGGTTGAGGTGTGCAGGCAGCTAGATAAACTTCATAGAACCTTCCGAGATAAGAAGATCACTGGTCTTCATTTCCCTATCACTTTGGGGAATTATACATGCAGGACAACTCTAGATGCCCAGAATATAGAAAGGGATATTGCTCCTCTTATTGTTCATTTCTTTAGACCCGGACTTGCTTTGATCTGAAGAAATTCATTGATCAGAATCTCAGGATAACCTATCATCATCGTCCTGATACTAAGGATTACTAGGCTGATTGTGTTGATGATTTTGAAGCCAGGAGGAGGCATTTTGGTAGATTGTCTCTGCAATAGATCTTAGATCTCAATCTCTACCAGGTGCTGAAGGGCTTGTGGATGATGGTGAGGACTTGTAATCCTTTGAGTATGAAAGATCAATCAATCACACTCCTCTAGAAACCCTGGATTGGTATGTGAAGGAGAGAGATGATTTGAGTGAGATAATTTCCATGTCATCATCAAAACTAAGGTTTGGTTTGATAGTAAAGTTCGTGAGTTCAAGAGGAACCAAGGTAGATCCTCTTCAAGAGAGGCTTCTACACCTCGAAGGAAGCACATACACCTAGTATTGAGGTACTTGAGAAAACTCCTTCTTCTTCTACCATGAAAGAACCAGAGTTGTCTACTCCTTCCTCTTCCACCAGAGTATATCAGAAGAAAATCAAAGAGGTTAAGCAGGAACCGGTCGAGGAAGAAACTTCTCTAGAGAAATTAGAATTACCTATTGGGCTAGAGAACATTATTGTTCTAAATGATGATGAGGAGGAGGAGATGAAAGATCCGTATAACCACTTTGAAACCATCTTTGAGGTGGAGAAGGAAGGATCAAGAAATGAACCTCCAAGTCTAGCAGACTCCTCTACAAAGGAAATTCCTGAGGTTCCATTCATTTCCCCACTAGAGACAATAATGGTCCATAATTTAAGTGTCATGAGTTCACTTGCACTTGGGTCCCTTGATTCTTTCATTTCTTCTTCTTCCTTTGCCTGGGTGTAGCCCCTAGTTGATAGGAGATCTTCCTCCTGATTGATAGGACCTGATTTTGATGTTGTGGCAACTCTGCTTGGTACTACCCCTCCCCCTCAAGAAAAGAAAGCAAATACCACTTCGAGGATGGTAACTGATGCTCAAGGCTAGCAGTTCCTGGAGGTTGCAAAACCCAAGGTGGACAAAGAGGAAAAATATCTTTTGATCTCTAACTTAGAGTTTTCAAGGATTCCAATGGGAGAATCTACACCTGAGAGTGAAGTTCATAACCTTCGGGAACCGTCACTAGGGTTATTGAACGGGTTGAGAAAGGCAAGCAAACCATGGAGTAGTTGGAAGAACAGAACCAAGTTCTTTCCAACTTTATCAAATCATTATTGGCCAAAGATAAAGTTTTGGATCCAACTCCATTGGCTACTCTCCCACCTCCCATTGTTCTTAGCCAAGATGAGGTTCAAAGCATCAAAGACATACATAAGTATTCTACTTATGGGAAGGTTGTTGAGGCCATGGTAGATGATATGATCATAGCAGGTTTAAAATTCATTGAGGAAGCCTTCAAAACCAATGAGAAGGTGATCAAGCTGCAGCAGAAACTCACTTCCTCAATCAAAGCTATGGACAAGGAGCTGATGGTCTGGAGTGGGTGTATTGCAGATCTCCATCTAATGGGTCAAACTGATGAGAGGATCCTGTTAGCCAATAATGTATTTGATGATGTCAAGAATAACCTGTCAAGGACATGGATCTTTAGCATTGAATGGAAAATAAAGGTTCTGGAAGAAGCACTGGGAGAATTAAGGAATGTATGGAAAAAAGGGGAGTCTTTTAAAACTTGTGTTTTATCTAGCCTTCAAAGATATCCACTTCCATCTTTAGGATGAAGCTACAGGTGTATCCTCTCTCTTCAATAAATCAAGGTTCAGTTCAAAACCTTTATCAAGGATGATTTGTTCAAAGAAGAGTCAATCACAAAAGAGAAAATGAAGGACATTTGTTCTCTCCATTCAGCTATAGCCGAGGCTAATAAGGAGTATCTAGAGCATACCGAGTTTGACAAAGATATGGAAAAATGCCTCGGCACATGGACTCATGCTACTGCTAACACAACAATTCCAAGAGGCATGGAGATAGCGGAAGCATTGAAGAGATTCAGGCATTGGATTCTCAAAGTAGTGGGCCCTCCTCCACCACAACCGGATGTCTCTACTTTTGGATCTTGACTCTCCTTTTCTATCTATAGTTTGGATCTCCTTGTAAATTAATTAAGGACTTTGTATTGTGCATTTCCTTAATTAATATTTTGGTTAAAAGAAACGGTTACCAAATGTAACTAGCTTTTGTAAGCTATATATTGAGCTCTTCGCCATTCCAAGGGGCTGGAACTCTGATTATTTTGGAACTCGAACTCGATTATAGAAGATTTCCTTCCTATTTATATCTGCGTCTATTTATTCCCTCTTATCTGTCTGAAATTTGTGAATCATTAATTTATTGCATTAAGAAGCTTTGTATTCTTGTGGATGTTATCTTTGGAACTTTGTGTCTATGAAATAACATCTAGTGGTTTTAATATGAATGATTTTGTTCTATATATTGTCCTTGCTCAACATTTATAAGGAACTATTTTGCTATCTATACTTCTGAAGGGTGCTATTATATTCTACCTTTTTCCCTCCCTTAGTTCTTCTATTCCTTTGTATTGATAATCTATCTTGGCATTAAAACACTTTCATGATATCAGAGTTCCTCATTGAAGTAGAAAATTGTACATTTGTGAATATTTTTATTGCTTGCTTTCAATAAGGAAACCTCTACCATCAAAGAGGAGAGACTTTCATCCCCTAACTTTAGCTTGCATTAAAGTCCTGTTTTGACAACCAACAGGCTGCTTCAGCCTTGATTGCCTTGCAACATTATGAGCGATATCCCATGTTTGAAACCCAATTTTTTTGGTCTAATGTGTCTTCTTTCTTGCTAGATTATAAATTGGTTTCTATATGTGTATTTTTGTTTTTTTCACTAACACATGTTTCCAACCACTTTGTGTGTGCCTTTGTTTCTACCATGCACATTATCTCCCCCTATAGGGCTTAAGTTTCATAGTAGCATTGGGTCCTCCTTTGGGCCACATTCTCGCTAAGTGACATGGCATGCAACCCAAACAAGGGGGGCATACATTGGGTGAATCAATCACCCCATACAACAGATTCACACTCATAATACAACACAGTTCAATATAGGATCATCAAAAATGGTCTAGAATCTGAATTGGGTCTTGATTTGCACAAATACTAGCGCGCAACTCCATAAACTAGTGCCTAGGCACTCCTGACCTTTCCTGGGTGCCTATGACTAGGGAAATTACAGTCACTTTCTCAAATTGGAATAGTTTTCAACATTTTACATAGTGGTTCACAAAGAACATGCGAGTCCTCCAAAATCAACATGCATGCTAACTCCTTTTTCTATTTGTGTTGGATCAAACTAGATTAAAATGGATCGAACTAGATTAAAGAAGGATCACACCATCTACAATGTTGTATAAATCATCGGGAAGCAATCAAGGATGGAGAATAACACTAGACCTTTCTCCCCAAAACTCTTCTATCGTGGCGTGAGATTTCCCAAAAACTCGTTCTTCTACAACATTTTTCAGGATTCTTTCTATCCTCTTCACTCATTACGGATTAGGTGCACATGTTCCTTTTATTACTTTTTCACATTTTTACATACTTTTACATGTTTTTAGGCATTTGGATCAAATTTTTCACATACACGACTTTGACTACTCTTTCACTCTTCTTTTTGCAAGTCCATCCTTATAAGAAGAAGTAATCTCAAGCACAACAACAATAGTAGGTACCACACGACACAACTCATATGCTCTTCACCCCTAGGGTCACCTACTCCTTCCTATCTTATCTTCCAAGCTTCATTTTTATCACTCCATGCTTTTTCTTGTCTCCTCGGCATGATTTCACCATCTATCTACACGGTTATTAGGTATGCATATCTTATCTACTTTAGGTTATTGATTATTCACTCAACAACATAAAGTGGGGAAAATGTAGACACTAAATCACGCACTTTGGGTACATTTATAGGTCCTAATCACATACTACTATTCATATGTTTCCTAAGTGAGAAAACTAGCAATTAGCAATTGTCTTTGGCCTTTTTGTTTTCTCATTTCTTCTTCTAGGTCTATTACACCCTACAGGCCTAGTCGATGCTTTATTGTTTTATCTTTTATCAATCTGGACACTAGCACCTAGCCAGGACGCCAACACTCACGCGCCCCGTCCTTTTGGGTTCCTTGACCTCTCTTTATCTTACTCACCTCTTTTGGGCATCCTATTTTCTTATGGGTTATCCTTTTATTTTTAATTTTGAAATTCAACCAAGGGAATCATATAAATATAAAGTTATGTGACCATAATAAAGGACCAAGCTCTAAACATCTACTATTATCACCTAAGGTTGCATCCAAATGCATTTTAAGAGCATCAAAGCATCCATCTAGCTTCATTCAAGGGACAAGGGATTGCATTTTCTGCATACATGCATAGGAGGGGAAGTTCATTTTTACATTCACACATCTATCTACATCGTTATATATAGCTACTTTCTCGTTGTCAAGTGCATCTTGCACAAGAGCCACTTAGGACATGATTCTTGCACACACACACACACACACACACACACACACACACACACACACACACACACACACACACACACACACACACACACACACACACACACACACACACACACACACACGAGAACTACATGGAGTCTGAAATGTAGTGTAGTGCTCGGCTGTAAGCTCACTCTATCAGGTGACCGTTGGGGTCATTCCAACTCCCCATTTACATCTTTCTTTTTTAGGATTTGATGTGTTTTAGGGTTTTGTAGGTGTTATTTCTCTTTGTAGGTTACAAGTGAATTCTGCGGGCATAGTGCGACAAACAGGTGACAAACAGTGAAGGTGAGTGACCATCTTGCGACACATAAGAAATTAGTTTCCGACCATTTTGATAATCATGGGCGCTCAGCAGAGGTCTCTAGTGCTCAGCGCTCCCGACCTGATCCAGCGCCCCCGATCTAGGAATATCCGACATTCACACAATTTTCTAATCTCAATTAGGACACTTTCCTTTTCATGTTCATCACTTCTAGTCGGGCACACTTCGATTTATTGCAAAACTAGCTAAGTGTTCTCCCCTTTCTCTTGCACCTAGGGTTTCGATTCTTATTAGCTTATTACTTGTATCAACTTGTATCTAGCAATTATTTATCATAGCTTATATCTCATTACACTACATTAGGGCTTTACAAAAATCTTATTTTTGTTAAATCACGAGATGTACTTTCATTTGATTTTTAGGATTTGACTTGCTTTTCTTTTATGATGTGTTTTCCTTATTTTTACATGCATTACCTCTTTAGGTTCCAAATTTTCATTTTGATCTAGAATGTAGAAATTACTCCTTCTAAAATAATGCTCCTCTTTCCTAAAGTAAAAACCATACTAGCAAAACTATCGGGCATTCTATTCAAAAAAATTACTTTTTCATCATCTTTTACTTTTTCGTTAATTCCAGCAAATTGATTCATTAGGGAGTGAAACTTACTTATATGATATGAAAATTTTCCTCCTTCCATCTTTAGCCCATATAATTTATGCTTCAAAGTGTCATCTTGGCATTTTTTTCTTTAGATCCAAATAATTTTTTCAAATTCTCCCAAATTTCTTTAGCAAACTTTGTGAAATCCACATGGTGTAAGTAGGATTTCAAAATACGAGACCCTAATACTTTTTGGTCTTTGAGGGTTCATTTGGCAAGATTGGATGCACTTGTCAATATGATTACACTTCGTTTAACGACATCACATAAGTCTTTTTCGATTAGTTGTAGTTGCACATGTATCTTCCATGTATGAAAATATCTTCCTTTGAATTTTCAATAAGACTTGACTTCTCCAAGATGTCAGTTTCTACCAATAATATACCCGCTAATAGAAAAAGATACACACACAATCTAGACAAACATAAGACCCATACAAACAATAAGACCTATTGTCAAATTCTTTAACGAGTATTGAAAAAGTAATTTTCCTTCAATGTGTTAAATATCAATACTTTGACACTCTATTTCCATTGGACTCTTCTATCAATAATTTAAAATACTATAGACCAAAAATAATCAAAATAACTAAAAGTGATTAATACCTAAACATAAAAGACTAAAAAAATTCAAAGTTCAATAAACTTTGATAATGTGAAACCGGATCCCTAAAAACATTTGAATCCAGATTTAGACTATATCGACATACCTCATCAGACCAAACTGAAATCAGTCGGGGTTATGATGAGAGGCACGTTACACAGCTATTACTAGAAAGGCAAATACAAAAACATAAATGTTATGTCATATAACAGTCTGATCATGGAAAATGGAAAACACATGAATGTTGTCATCAATGATATGATCGTTCTGAATGCAATCGTGTCACTGTGAAGATGAATCGATACCCATGCCTATCAAAAATGAATGCACCATTTGAACAACATTAAATGCCTTTTCTGTGCACGTTAGAATGGCTTACACCAGTCGCTTTCCTCCTTGCATCAATTAATGAAAACGTCTGATCATATGAATGGGTCTGCAGATTAATGAGGAATAAATAATCACTCACATGAGATGTATGACAGCAGAGAAGTCGCCTCATTCTGGAAGAGGTGGACGTTAAATGAAAATTGAAAATATGCAGAGCCAAAAACAGAGTGCCCAACGCTCACATATTATAGAACTCTATTACAGATAGAGAATTGATACAACTCAAATACCAAATATTATATTTGGTAGAGTTGGGCATAACAAAAGGAATCTTCAACTATTCAATTCAACTATTCAACTATTCAATGCTTCGATTCAAGTATTCAATGCTTATTACAAATATAAATACGATTCAAAGATCCTAAATACAAGGAAGAGGTTGTTATCAAATCCAAAACAAACCCTACAATATCTAAACCTCCCACAATATCTACGTGAGACATTAAGAGCTAAAAATATTTTATTAACTAGCAATCACATGTGTTTCATGAGATGTGAACGCCGAACGGTATATGTTATTTGATTTAGAGGTATAGTTATTACTTTTGTACTTGATGTTGATAAGGGGTTCGATTGATGTTGTAATTGTAGAAATATAGTTGATCCACTTAATTTGAAGGTTGTTTCTACATTTCAAACTTGTTATAAATTCGTACATGATTACATGTGATACCGTTTTTGATAGTTAATTAATTTTATAGTTGATGTTGTTAGTTGTGCATCGGTTGTTCAGTTGGTGTTTTGTTGGAGAAACATTTATTATACAATTGATAATGTGTGTGATTGATAGTTGTAGTGTAGGACTTTAGTTGAAACATTACATTGAAATGTTGTATGTGTACTTTTAATTATGTTATGATGTTTTTTAGTTGATGTTGATAAAGGGTATGATTGATTTTGGTTGTATAAAAATATAGATGAACCACTTCATTTAAATAGCGCAAACATGAGGTCTAACCTTTAGAACAATTCAATATGAAAAAAGTGATATAATTTACAAAGCTTTGGATGGATACAAGAGTGCTAGACAGATAATCCTAAGCCTAGCACATAGTCGTAAATTAGTCACAGCCCTTTGAATTCAAGTATAGCTTAAAATCAAAGGAAAACACCATACCCTTGTGAATCAATGTTTCTAAACAACATTCAGACAAAACTAAGCCTATGATGTATCTAAACTCTTTTAATATTATAAAACCACAGACTCGTCTACATTGATAAAGTGGAAAGTAGTGCCCAGGAGGTGTGCTGGCTATATAGTGACCTCAAGACTTACCTTATGTTGAAAGTGAAACACCTATCTAAACACCAAAAATTGCATCCATTAAAATAGGCTTCCATAGAAAATAATGAAAGTAGAGCATGCAATGGTATACTTTAGCCACGTGAGCACTCCAATGTCAAATCATTGATCGCAAATGATCACATTCATAGAAGTATGAGTTGCAAGAAGAGGCTATTGAAAGCATTCACAAAATTGTGACACCAGTGGAAAAAAACCAAGTTCAACCTTATCCAGCCTCCCCCATACACATGGTCGAGATCAAGAAAAATTTATTGGCTTTGCTAACTGGTAAAAAATAACAAATTAAATTTAAAAATCACCTAAATTTACTATATTGTCCAATCTTACTATATTTCACCAGAGACAAAGCTAGAAAGGACTATAAGAGGGGAAATGATTAAGTGTTTTTGTTGCAGGTTTTTGCAGATTGGAATTTACTAATATGGACTATGTGATATAATGAGATAACAAACAACAAAATAAACCAGTCACAGTATAATAAGGGAAACAAAGGCATTGAATTCTATTGACATGCCCATGTGTTTTACATGAGAAGCTGAGAGGGTTGTGCAAGGTTCTATCCTGGCCTCTCAGAAGAAGTAGGAGATGGCTCAAGTTCCATGAGACTCATGATCCCCTGAATCTTTATTATTTACAGCATGGGTTGCTTCTTCTTCTAAATAAAATTTGAGCTTAAAATTATATAGAAAGTTAGTTACACAATGCATACATAAATACCAGAGTCTGTAACGTTGTCAGGTAGTTAAGTCAATGTATAATAAAACCTTCAGTGCCATTCTACTTCTTATTGTCAAGAACATGCCTAAATTTGAAAAACCATCACATTTGAGAGGGCTCAATGCTTTCATACAGTTTGTTTTTTAGCCAAAGGGTAGTTGTGTAGGGCAAGCCCTCAAGGCCAAGTGGAGTGAGTGGCAGAGTTGCTCACTCCACTTGGCCCCAAGTTGTCCCCACTGCAAATGGGGAGAGTTCATACCGAAAGAGGCATTTAGTGTCCATGGCTGAGTGGAGCCATGGACACTAAGTGAGATCCCTGATGCGATTTCGGTTGGGTTGGGGTGGTATTGGTGGAGCCTAGATGAGGGGTGACTCCATTGGGCTTGAACCCTGGGTCGAGAGTAGACTCGAAGACTGCGGTAGCCACTGAGCCAGCCTGTATAAATACTGGCACTCTGCCAGATCAGATAATCAGGAAAAAACTTCTGCTAAAGTGCAAAAGAAGAGGAGGACCACACCCAAGGGCAGGAAAGGCATGCTTTTATATAATTTGCTTCAGATATCTTACAACATAATAGATATGGATGCACTACGAACAAATAATTCAACTACAACATCATACATATATGCCTTTGGCAAAAGTCTCCTGATGTATCATCAAGCACGAGGCAAGGAAGCATTGGATAAAGTTACATAGAGAGTGTTTCCACTGAAACCAATAAACTGCATTACCAGCCTTACAAGAAAACTATATTACAACCAGAAAAGGAGGAAATTTTTCTAAACTACTCAAAATTCAGCTTGCATCAGCTTCTGCTCATCATGACAATTCAAGTGAGCAACTTTGTGACATAGATATGTCAAGCCTTGACTGTGAAATATGTTGCGTTTGTCACTTTCCAGACCCTGAGCCACTTACTGTACAAAGAGTCATGGAAAACATGAATCTTGGCTTCCTCCAAATCAATCTGTAAGCCAAGGAAAGCCTAAGTGGACATGATATTTGCAATGCTTATTTCTTCAATGTTTGTGCTGAGAACTTTGTCTCACTGGAATGCCAATACCCAAGGTTGCATTCTTTTGGGTTCCTTCCTTGTGAGTTGTCTTAAAACTACTACTGCAAGGATCAGCATCCACCAACATTTGTACAACCTCTCTCATGTTGGGCCGTACTGCTGGGACTTTGTATGTACACACAGAATTTTCAGGACTTGGATCATTTGTTCCTCAAATGATTTGGAAATCCTTGAATCAAGAACCTCAAAAGCATCTTGTTGTGAACATATTTTCTGTGAAATCCAATAAACAATATCCTTGCTATCACCAAATTCAGGCTCAATTGGTTGTTTTCCAGTTACAAGCTCCAATAAAACCACCCCAAAACTATAGACGTCACTCTTCTCCGTGACATTACAGGAATATGCATATTCTTGTAGGTGAAATGGATGTTAGTATCATACCATTTGAGATGATATTCTTGTCCAAAAATATCACACTTCTAAGCCTGAAGGTTAAAATTAAGTATAAAACCTATTAAAATGTTCACAAGGAACAAAGATTTTCAGATTGTCTTATTTGATTTAATATGTGCTGGGAGTGTGAATCCTGACTACTTTGATTTCCAAAGATATGGCTATGTGGAAGCCTATGCAGAAGACCTTATAACCATTTTGGACGAGCTGGGTGTGGAAAACTGTATGTTTGTAGGCCACTCTCTGTCTGCCATGGTTGGTTGCATGGCTTCCATCAAGAGGCCTTCTTTGTTCACCAAATTGGTGTTGTTTGGAGCATCCCCAAGGTAAAACAAGAAAAAAACAGTGCTCCCCTCCCCTTTATCCAATTTTTGTTTAATTTGCTTGCCCATATCATGGCTAATGTGGCTTAAAGGCTCACTACCTCCTCAGGCTCCTCTAGTAACCTCTGGCCCAAAATTAGAGTATATCAGAACTACTAATATCACCAACAACTCTATACATTTCAGAATTGGCTTTCACCCAAATCAAAAGAAGTGGTTTAATTCTAATATGCATATATAAAAGCAATGCTATAAATCATAATTGAGATGGAGATTTCTAACATCTTGGCATGCAGGACTTATCAAAGTGTATCCATATATGTACTTAGATGACTATCTATATTGGTATTGTTATATAAATTCTCAACACTGAATTTGCAGACCAAGATGGTGTTTGGGACAATGAAGCTTGTCCATGCAGAACAGGTGTGGAATGTATGATATTACAAAAGTTGAAGTTTTGAGTTTAATGATGATCCAAGTGACATTAATATAAGCAACATACAGTGGGAGGATGGCCAGATTGCTAGACTGAGACACTCGGCTATACCTAAATTGAAACCTACCCTGCACCAAATCACACTATTTTTAGAAACTGACATGAAGCAAAAATTATTAAAAAAAAAAAACGACCCACCAAATCTGTGACCTCCAAAACTCGAAATAAAACCATATTCAGGCCAGAGAAGAGCACATTAAATTTCAGACCAAGATTCAGATAGAAAACAAGGGCAGTTAAGGTGCTTACCTGGATCGATTGACTGATAATCCGACACAGTAAGCAAATGCAACGGCTGAGAGAGTGAAAGAAGCAGAGGATTGGTAAGAGTAAAAGCTTTCCCTCTCCCAACGGAATGTAGTGGACACCTTCTTCTCCCATCCGAAATAGATCAGATGAAGGCACACAGAAACTTACCTCGGCTGAAGAAAATACCCAGTTGGGTACATTTTCCTCACTTCATTTGTGCAATTTTCTGAGTGCAGTCGGTGAAGAATAGTACCAAACACTTTTCAAACCCTAACTTTCCTCAATACCAAAACAGGTGTGAAAACATTGTTGGTCGTTGCCTCATGTGACCCTGTCCGAATTAAAAAAACACAGAACAAACTTCGAAAGTCCCAACAACACTTGCTCTGCTAGCACGAACACCAAGCCAGTTTAGAAAACCCCGCTTAATTGTTTTCAGGATTTTGTTTGCTAACATGCCCCGCGGTCATATGGGTGTCCGCGCCTGTCAAAACCTGCTTGAATTCTCAATGGAAGATAAGAAAAGTCTATGCGTGAGAAAATACGGATTTAGGGGAGTTTTACAGGCGGTTCTAGAGTCAATTTTTGGTGGAAGTCCGACAATTTTTGGTGGTTTTATACCCATATGAGGAAAGTTCACGTTTTTGACAGAAGGATCTGAAAATGGACCAAAAACGAAAACTCCAGCGGATATGCGAAATGAGGGGTTTTTATAAGAGTCTTCGGGGTGGAAAAATTGCATGCAAAAGTGAAAACGACGTGCAATCAGCAGTCAAATTTAATCCCTTTGGAAAAACGTCTAAAAGGCTGTCAAATTTAGCATCGCAGCAGAAATGTCCGGAGGTCCTCTACCATAGGGGAACGCCTTCGGTGTAATAATCCATATAATGCCAATATTTCCTAAGAAAGAGAAGAAACAATTTTTACTCTATTAGGAAGAAGGGCATTTACACAAATGTCTCTTTTCTGATATGGTGGTGTTTGTGCTCATGGGGAGCTAAAACTTTATAGTGGGGGTAGGGGATTTGATTTAACAAATTAAATCTTAATCAAAGAACTAAGATCAAATAGATATAATTATAACAAGTAAGATCTATTATGCAAGAGACAAGAAAGTGTAAGAAATATAGAGATAAGCGTAACTAGCTTCTATTTGAAGATTTGGGTTGATTTTGGGCTACAAATTGAGTGGAACATGTTAGATCTAGATTAGATTGCATATGCTCCATCTGGAAAATTGGAATCAAAACTCCTTCGGATAGAACATCCTAGAGAATGAAAAGACCGCCTGGGTGCTAGTGTCTAAATTGGGCACTAGTGTCTGGAAAATACTCTACTTCGATTATGTCTTCTTCCTTTTTCTCTTTGTCGAGATCCACTTCGTTGTAGGGTTTTACTATCGCACGTGAACCTGCAACATAAACCCTATCTACCTACACAAGGATCAAGAAAACATTAGATGAAATAAATAATGCATATGTTTGATTCGAACTAACCTTGCCGATCACCCAAATGTTATTTTGACCAACCGTTGTACTACATTTCAAACTCTATTCTAGTGTGTGTGAAAAAATAGTTTCCCTTGAAGCTAGGTTACCCTTATGTTAGCCACACGAAGATAGCTAATTTGCAACTACTTTTCCCCAAGATGAATGTGCGAGATGGAATTCGAAATAGCCTCTTCTATGTCACAAATAATGCAGCCCAAGTGCGGTCCTTGAATGTTATTCTTTCCCCAAGTAGTAGATAGGAAGTAATAACCCAAATTGCCCAACCCTTAATAATGGTGAGTAAGTCATGTATATATATGATTCCCTTATTTGAATTTTGTCATTAACAACTAAAAATTTGAGCCATAGTGATAAGAATGGTTTTAGAATAGATAACAAGTAATGTGGCATTTTAGGGTAAGTACAAGGATCTAAAGGGCTAAAATGTGGACAAAATGTGGGAGAAAAAAAATTGGAATTAGGATAGGGCAGATTTTGGTTTGGTAATTACCACACCATAATGTGTACACGTTATAACATGTACACATTTTATAAAATGCATACATGTTATAAAGTGTATGCATTTCCTCGTACTTTATATTAAAAAACCAAAAATATTCTCCATATTTCATTTTCCCCAAACACGAATTTCATTGTAAACCATGGACTTGCATTTCCTCTTCAACCATTTTGCTCCCAAAAACATTTGCAAATCTTGTGTAGAAGGTTGCATTGAGGTGAATTCGACAATGCCACCATAGAGAAGAGGTAGGGAAAGTAGTTTTCTCTAAATTGCAATCAAATTTGGTAATTGTTTTATATTTTAATTAAATACATGTTTTTTTAATCTTAAAATTCCTCCACAATGCAAAAAACCCTACAGTCCTCCTAGCCCTCCTTGCAATTACTAAAAATCCTCTCGGTATTCGGGAGGACTTAACAGCCCATATAGTGGAGAATAAGCTTGAATTGAGAAACCGATTAAATTAATGAGGGATCCCCATTCCACAAACCCCCACCATGCCTCACTTACAAACACATTGAGACATTATTGTCTTAGGTTGACGCTGCAACAAGTCAAATTGATTGATGGACATCCTATAAAGGGTCTTGTAGGGAATATTATGTTAATAAATTATCATAGGAAAATGTAAAAAAAATTACAAAATACCTCATTTGTGCATTATTCATGAACCATAGAACCAATTTTCTAGTTTTGTTATCATGCAAACAGTTTCAAATCCACTAGTGCAACGATAATCAGATAAAAAAAAATTTTTAGGACCGATGGTGGATGGTATTTGATATACCACCTTACAATAAAAATGAGGTTCCATTATACTTTTTGAGGAAACTCTATTGTGAGTTTATCCTCAACGAGATCCCCAACTATTTTGACTACCATGAGTTTTAGGGCCAAGGAAAATTCTCTCCATGGGATAGACTAGGTGCACAATGTGCTCATATTTAACATGTTAGAGTCCCCATACAAAAAGCTCCTCCTCCTAAGATTTTTGTTGCAGTAGTGAAGAAGACAATAGAGATCAATACATTGCACGTGCTTCAAGAGCTCTATGATACACTTTTCCAACATATAAGGGAGGTTTTTGATACCAATGTTAGTGGAGGTAGACAAAGGATTCCTCTAGGTAGTAGTAACATGAGGCCACATCTTTGCACATCTTGTGGTAGCATATGCATTGGACCCAATGAGGATGATAGTTTCATGCAGACTAGTGTTGGTGGAGTTTTTAGTGGTACACATGATGATGTGGCTATGTCTGACACTTTTTGAGTGATACATTTGGATTTCAAACATCGATGACACCTTCATAGGTATTTTGTTTTATTGCATGTTGCAAAAAGCTCGAGTACTTTATATATATATATATATATATATATGTTAAATTTTCAAAATAATTGTATTTGAACTTGGTCAAATTTATTAATTTACACACATATATATGTACATGTATGCATTAATATTACAACGTGCAAGAGGGACGTCATCATCCCAACCACAGGTTGCGAAGCACCATGCCAATGTATACATTCACAAAGGTAATTTAGAATGTTAAATTTATAAATGTGTGTAAATATATATAACTTTCACTCAAATATATGTCTATATGTATGTTCTTGCATGTGTATGTGTGTGCACGCGTGCTCAACTAACTTGACGTGATATATTTTTATAAAGTTGATGACCACACAAGACACTCCACCATCTTTGCAAGGAGTAGAGAAAGGTGTTGCTGCTACGATTTCATCTGCACAACAACTCACTGAGGTATACAAATTATGTATTTTCATTAACTAGAGTGTAATTCATATTATGTCTAATTATTTTAATAATTTCCCTCATTATA
The DNA here is from genome assembly GCA_018340775.1 of Taxus wallichiana var. yunnanensis. Classification (NCBI taxonomy): domain Eukaryota; kingdom Viridiplantae; phylum Streptophyta; class Pinopsida; order Cupressales; family Taxaceae; genus Taxus; species Taxus wallichiana. The sequence goes on along the minus strand of CM031234.1, from coordinate 593,532,079 downwards.
GCATCATGTAGATAGTCAATGTGAATGCATTGTGTATATGGAGGAGTTACTACAAGTGACCATAGCATCCTTGTACATATGATTCATATGCATGGCGTGGTAAAAAATAGTTGTATTGATAAACTTATTTAAATTTTTTCCTCATGTACTTAGTTGGTGTAAATGTTTAGATTTGCATTCAAAATTTTATTGTTAATATAGTTCTACAAGCTAATTTTGATCTTTGATTTGGTAATTATATGTGTATGTAGGGTTCAACCCTTCTATTTTTGCTTCAAGGGCACATACTCCTTGAGCTTATCATTTTGACACCCCGGTTCGTGATCCAATAGCTCCCGTTGACTTTGTTGAGCGTGAGATGATGATTCGGTGTGACCAAGAGAATACAGAAAGTCTAAAGTATTATCCCTGCTATTTCATATCACATTAGGAGGCAATTCATGTGAGATAAATGCCACTTAATAGATCTAAAAATATGAAGGCTAAACACCCCTATTTCCTTGTTAAATTTCCAAAGTTGGAGAACTATCAGAGTGGGCCTCACGGTTGCATTTTGGAATGCAAAGTATAATATAGAAAGCATGGTTTTTTCACACATGTCCATATCTCGATATTTCTCTCGATGAAATCAAATCATTATGGGTTGTCAGATGAGAAGGGAGAAGATCAGAACGAAGATTTTCAACTCAAAGTGTGTCTGACTAGAGCTCAACATCAGTGTAATTAAGCTATTACATTTTAGTATATGTATTCCCAATAAAAATGAGAAAATATTTCTAAAATATTATAATTATTTTTAAATATGCTCAAGATCCATGCCATTTCCCTTAAAATTGCAGAACCGTACAAAACTTTACTAAGAAAATCACTATAATATTTATTAGGCGAAGATTCTTTATAATTTTGAGGATGCCTTCCATGGTTTTTCTACTCATTTGAATGTCACGCAAGCCCAAAAACTGGAGAAAATGGTCATGATTCATGGCATTTATATCGAGACTATCTACGAGCTGCATATAACTTGAAACCTTGTGTTTCTCGGGTTGACGAGGTCGTCTCAATGTGGCCGAAGGGGGCTAATTTTGGGCAAGATGTGGTAGTTGAGGTATGGACACATTAATATGGCCAAAGAGTGAGAGCTTCGGTGAGAAAGAATTGGGACCTATGTTTGAGAGTCACTTGAAGGGGACATGCGAGACCAAGACAGATTTTAAAGTCTCCCATTATAATAAAAACATGGATGGTGTAGATAAATCTATAGTATCAATGTCCCTGCACATTACATCGTAGCCATTGCAATCTCATGTCCACTATGAGACCAAGCAACCAAAAGAAAAGTAGGCATATATAAATTGAAAATATTTGAACTTCAAACATGTTGGAACAAAATGTGGCCCTAGGGAGAGCTAACACAGAAAAATAGTGGGAAAATTGCATGGCATATGGCAGGGGTCCGACTCAGCAACACATCCGAAGCCTCCCTAATTTCAAGTCCCAATTCAAGGGTCCACGCTAGCTCAATAATGATAGTGCACAAAACCCAAACATGCCAACTGCCAGAATTAATGATGACCGTTCAGATGGTCGTTGATTGGGAGGATTTACATCATTGGATGTTATCAGTGGGGCTATTTCTCATAGATCCACTCCAAAGTTTTAAAAACCACTAATAAGTACAATAGTGGAGCAGGCAGAGCAAGACTTCACATATATACCTTGTTAAAGATATTTTCATCTAAGGTTGTTTTGATCTTGTGTCGTCGTTGTAGAGCCGTATAATCAAACATCAAATAATCATTCACCCACATATTCAAAAGAAAAGAAACCAGTTATAAATGGTGTTGTTGTTGGAATAGGATTAGGAAGAGGCACAATATCTCACCGCCGACCTGCTTAACATGAATCTCTAATTTTCATTGACTGATTGATATCTAATACATCTTTATTTACCATCCCCACCTCCTCCTGTGAAAACCACCAGACATACATTTAGTAAGCACAACAATAACCCATCAAAATCTCAACATATATATGGCGTACCATAACAAGTTTGTTGCAAGTTCATAGAGAACATAATCAAACCTTATATCTACACATAGCAATTGGAATGAAAAGCATAATTTGACTGTGTATTTTTATACCTGATTTCCAGGGAATCTTGGACCAAAGCTTGTCTGAAGTCCAGCGAATCGAGCCTAAGTTTTGTATTGAATCCACTTTAATTAATTAGAAGCCAAAATCATTAAAAATAAATTTTGAATAAAGATCTTCACCAAACCCCTTGATATAAATAGGTGTTATACTCATGGATCTAAGCATGTGGATTCAATTGATTAGACGAAATAAAAATGCATAAAACAGAGTCGGATATGGCACAGAATTTTAGACCGGTTCTTGCATTGCTTGCTTGCACTGTCATCTGTTGTGAGAATGAGGTTTCCTTTTCCTTAACGTATGCCTTCTTTTTAAAATCATAATGTCCCTTCCGGAGGCATGTTGGTAAGCCATTGATGCAGAGCAAATGTACAAGTGCAAGTCAAGAATTCTCGCCGCATGTTGAATAGTTGTATGGTAATTGAGCAAACCCTTGTTCCAACCATTGCTATAGCCATTCCAAGTGGTGCGGGTCGTGCGGAATAATGGTGGTGTTTCTTCCTGCAAATTGATGCACCCACGAAGCTCTAGTGCAAAAGGGATCTGTCTTTGCCAGCGGACCGCCGACTCATTAAGCTCCTCTCCACCAACGAGACCAGCACAATGGAACTCCCTACAGTCCTCTCTAGCGAGACTTGCGTAAAGTTATGTTGACCCCAATATAATCCTTCCGAGATAGAAGAGAATGATGGATGGAAGTCTTAATGCAGAGCTTATTTATCTCAAAGGAGGAAGGTGGCGTCGGAGGTGTGACACTGATTGACCACATTTTTATAGAAAAAGAAAGTGAGTGCCAGAAATCTGTCTATGGAAAGAGGAATTGCTAGTTCCGCTTATCAATAGACACATGAGAGAAATGGAAGAGAGGAAGGTTTGCATAAGGCTAGGTGAGGAAGAGGCAGATCATAGAACGTCACGAAATAATTTCTCCCGCATCATGTCCAAATCCCAAGAGAAGGAATGATGACCGTTCAGATGATCGTTGATTGGGAGGATTTACATAGTTGGATGTTGTCGATCAGGGCTTTCTCATAGAGAAAACGCCTTTCGGCATAATCAAGGTAAGAATAATTTAAGTTTTGGAATAGGTGTGGAGATACACGCATTTAATTCCCACGTGTTTATTTCAAATTTTTTATTTATGTCTTCATTTTAACTAACAAATTAAATGACATCCAATATAAAATTTTAACGTCGGAAATAAATAAAATAAAAAATAGTAAATTTTGATTGGTAAATAAAATTTACTTGTCCCTTACATGAATAATTATTGGAGAGGCTCAATTATTGATAAATTTTCACACATCCCCTATTTTCCTACAAGTAATCGAGCTTAAAAATGAAAAGGGGGTAACAAATTGCTACAAAAATAAGTAGTGTGGTTGAGTTTAAAACTTATAACCTACTATAATTTCCCCAATGTTTATTTTAATCACATCAAATGTAAATTGCACTCACATGAAGAATGTGAGTTAGATAAAGACGATAAAGTGGAGCATAGATAGAAAATATTATTTGGGTAGGAACAATTTGAGCCATGGAATAGGTGTGGGATATGCAGTATTTATTTCATGCCTTTTTTTTTTAGACTATCCATTCATATCTTTTTCTTATCTAACAAATGAAAAGTTGTCCATTCAAAACTTGATGTTGTGAAAAGGAAAAAAGAAAAATAGCAAAGCCCATTTTATGGCATTCAACCATGTTGCCACCCTCGAACAACCCTTATCACATGCCAAGGACAATTTTCCTCCATGGAAATTAAAGTATAAACATCCCCCATAAATGATGGATGTGTATGACATTTCTTCCTAGTCATGAACAAGGAACAAGGTCTAGTGTAATCGGTACATGGGATAAAATTGTCAAAATGTGGAGGATGTTAGATTTCAAATGTGTGAAGTCCATTCAAGCTTGCCATGACATCCTCAATTATCGAGCCATGGACCGGTACTTTATTTATAATTGGTTTTGCCAACAATACGATTAGAAAATAAAATAATAAAATAGCAAAGCTCATTTTATGGTTATCATCGTCTACCACATTAGACAACACCTACCACGAGCTAAGGAAAACTTTCCTCCTGAAAATCAAAGTATAGGCAACCCCCCCATAAATTAAGGACGTGGATGCCATTTCTTCCCAAGTTATAAATAAAGAACAAGGTTCGAGTTGTATTCATCTTCATGAAGCAAGAATGTCAAGTGTGGAGGATGTAAGATTTCAAATGTTGGAGTCCATTCGGTCTCACCATGCCAGCTAATTCCGCAGGGTGTCAAGTCATGCGGCTTGATTTTCGATGGTTTTGTCGAATATATGGTTAAATTATGAAGGAATCTCAAGATCACCCAATTCCATGTTTTCAAATTGCTCCATCAACTAGGGCGAAGTGTAATTTTAAATCAAAAACATTATTTTGTTTTATGTTGGATTTTGTTGAATTAAAGACACCACATCTCCTCTATGTTGGCCACTAATGACTTTGCGGTTTCATCTCACATCATTCAAATCAAATGCATGAACATAATATGAGGAAGTTTTAATTATTCAATTTATTTAAAAAGAAGCTATATATCTCGATCCCGTGGATATATACATTTTTCTTTGGATAAGATAATATTGTTTTCTGTTGGAAAAACATATTTTCTTATTTTTAAAATCTTTAATATACTAAATCTACCAGTTATTCATATGACCAACCATTGGAAGAACTCAATTATCAATGATTGTTTGCACATTGCCTATTTCATGTAATTACTCAAGCTTACAACTAAAAGGGGGCTACAAAGTTCTACAATAAATAACCATTTTAGTTTAGTTTCAAACCAAAATTTATTAGATTTTCCCTTTTTTGTTTTGGCACCTTTAAAATCAAATTACATTTATATTAATAATGACAACAAAATCAAGAATAAATAATAAATATGAAGAACGGATAAGCAATAAATATTATTTGGGTAGGAACAATCTGAGGCATATTCCAAACCATAGTGAACCTCATCTTGCCAATTATGACACCACCGACCCATCCGTATCAATAGCATATAATTTTTTGTTGCTCTAAATTCAGTGACTTTCAATTTTTTTTTTTTTCAATTTCTCATCACTATTATCATTTTCCTAGCCGCCATATTCCAACATGCTTGAAATTTAAAACTTTTCGATTCATTTTCTCAATTTTCAATTGTTTCAGCTCAATTTTTTTGTTGTTGTAAAAATGGCTTTAAAAGGTTGTCTAGAGAGTTTACAGGTAAAAATAGTTTATTCCACTCGTCAATTCGATGTGAAAATAGGAGAAGATGATTGTGCCAGGCATGAGGGAAAGAACCGTTGATATTTAGCTGTCGTATATTCATTGGGATGCTAATTTTGCGGATATACAAACATCACATACTTCCAAGTTTGATTAGTCTTGGGAATGAATCAACTCAAATGTTAAGTAATATTTTCCAAGTTTCATTAGTGGTTCTTTCCAGTGTGTTTTGTTGTCTTGGGTTGTTTAATTTCATAGATTATATCAACGTGAGCATTGGGAGGGGACCGATTCTCATCTTCTCAAAACAAATTTTTAGGAATTTCGTGGTACATGGACATTTGGGTGTGGTTCAAATTATATTTATTTTCATAGATATATAGCTTTTGTATCTAAACACTCCATGGTAGAATTACAAGTAGCTTCTAAAATATAGAATATGTCATGAAAGGTGTTAATGTAAATGTTCACTTGGTTTGAAATAAAATGAAATGAAAGTTTTTAATGATGTCCACGAGACCGAGCAGTCTATGGGACCCGAAGTGCAAACACAAACCAATGCCCTCTACTTTTGCCTTTCTTCCAGCTCGTTCCTAAGCTTGCTTCTTCTGCTGTGAATTTTGATCAAGAAATATGTTGTTTTTGTCACCCTTTCCTCTTCAAACAAGGTTGTAAGATCATCCACTGTTAAAATATCCGCGTAATTGCTCTGTATGTCCTCGTAAGCTACACATTCCATGACAAAATGTCATTCTGATTCCACCGCACCTGACATGCAAAACTGACAAACCCTTTCTGACCACTTCTCTTTGGGCATTTTCCATCTCCCAGTTTCACACCTAAGATGATGTGAACTAGTTTTTAGTTGTACAATTAACATTTTAGCCTTCCACTTTATCATCACTCCAATGTAGTGCTTTTGCCCATAATCACAAGTGGGATTAAAAATCTTGACATAGTATTCTTCTTTTCGACCAAGCTACTTATTCCACACTCCTGTATGCAAATGCCCCATTTGCTCATCTACTTGCCATTTTGCTTCATCCAAGTTTTCCTCCTCCTATTTAACTTTTCCTCTATTATTATTTTAGGCCACCGAGAATCCTCCATGTTTTCCACTTTTTTGAAGTATCCTAATAGCCGGGTCATCGCCATCGCTTCCACTAGAAAGGCTCTGGCTTCAGCTAGGATGATTGCGTATGGAACCGTGGTTTTTATTTTGAAACTGCTTGTAATTAGATGCTTTTGAATTCTTTCTATTTGTTTCCATTTCCCCATGGATGTACTGCTGCCCCAAATCTCACATCCGTATAGCACTACCGGGATTACCAGTAACCCAAAAAGGTTCAATCTGGTCTTCCAATCCCATAATTCTGATGTTTTGCATCTGTTTTGGAGCATATATAGAGCTTTCCACCCTCCTTGAATCCTCTTAGCTCTACAAGTTTCCCAGCTGAGATTAGTGTGAAAGTCCAGTCCCAGTATTTGTATTCCTTGACAACTTGCAAGGAGTCTCCGTCAAACTCAAAGCTTACTTGTTCCTTTTTCTTTTTTAAGGTAAAGATCATGATTTTGGTTTTACCAATGTTCACCTGCATTCCCACCTCTTGGCAAAATAGTTCTAAAACTCTCAAATGCTCCTGTAAACCCTGCGTTGTTTTAGCCATTAGGATAAGGTCATCCGCATAAAGCAACATTTTTACTACATAGGAAGCTAAATGAATCCCATCTCCGTTCGTCCTGTCAATCCATTCCTCTAGCTTGTCTATATATAACCCAAACAAGGTGGGTGACAACAAACAACCTTGTTTGACCCCAATATCGCTCCCAAAACACTCGGATAGACCGTCCTTGGTTCTGATTTTAGCTCGTACCTGCTCATATAGTCATGCACCGCTGCCCTATATTTATCCGAATACCCAACTCTTCCATTATGTCCCACATTTTGTTTCTCGGGACCATGTCAAAGGCCTTTTTGAAATCCACGAAACAACAATAAACCTCTTCACCCTTCTTGTCCCAAACCTTTTCAATCAAGTGTCTAAGAGTGACGCAATGATCAATAGTAGAGTGCTTTGGTCTAAAACTAGCCTGCCCTTTTGCTCTCTTACCTTCCTTTTCTGACCAAAGGCTAATTCTACGCTCCACCATGCTGCCAAATAGCTTTCCAAAAAGTGGATTAATCATAATGGTGTGGTAGTTTGTTAGGTTGTTGACATCGCCGCTTTTGTGGAGAGGGATGACAATGCTAGTTGTCCAGTTTTTTGGAAAACCGAACTGGATAACTCTATTAAAGATATTTTTAATGTGTGGAGCAAGATCTTCGACACCCTAATTTAAGAATTCCGCTTGCAGCCCATCTATGTTTGGAGCCTTTCCCCCTGCTAATATTTTGATCCCTTCCTTGATGTCTTTCGTGGAGAAGAGTTTGTCCCTGTTTTCAATAACATAAGGAAGAAGCGACAAGTCATTACTTCTTTCATACAACATTTTTGCATATTCAAGCCACTGAGTGTTTATGATGTTATTCTCCACTATAGTTCTGGTTTGCTTTGAAGCTCTCTCCAAAAACCTCTCAGATTATTCTTCCACATGAATCTCAGCTCCTCCCTCCTACCTATCATGTACTCTTCCTTTTTGTTTCTCACTAACTTTCTATATAACTTTGTATTTGTTTTCTCTTTTTGGAAGCATTTAACCTTCTTTTCGCAGCCTTGCATTCCTCATCAAACCATGGATTTGTTGGAAAACTGTTTTTAGCACTTCTCCTGGTTCTAGCATGTTTGCACTCCCTTAGCACATTGTGTATTATAGTCATTAACTTCTCACTATTGAGCATGTATTTTCCCTTGTTGGAGTTGACAATATCCTGCATTTCCTGTATCTGTTTTGCAATCATACCCTTAAAGATGGCGTGATTCTCCTGATTCACAAGGATTTTGCTTTGATACACTACTTTTTTGTTCAGATGAAGGCTCTCTTTTTGTTGGTCCTTGTTTTGCATGCTAATCTTCATATGAATTGGATTATGGTCCGATTTCATTTCTATAGGACAGCTTCCTACCTCAACCTCCAATATCCCAGACATAATGTTTTGCGAGCATATGGCATAGTCTACGACACTTTGATCTGTTGTATGTTTGACATGTGATGTTTCCTAAGTTTGGCCATGTCTTTATACCATTACATATGATCAAATCATGTAAGCTGCATAGACCTAATAATTCAGCCCCAAAATGGGAAACACCACCTTTAATGTCTTGCGAGATCCATTCCCATTTCTGTTGTTTATCTTCTTCTATCCATAGAGGATTGTTATTCCATTCTTATTTTCTCCCGGGTAAAGGGATTGGTTATTAGCAGTTCTAGTGTTAAAGTCCCCTAATAGAATGACCTCTCCTTTGTTGCAATACTCAACTATGTCCCTTTTCAAGGCTCCAAAAGGGTCCTCTCTATCCATGTTCCTCTTCTTGTAGGTTTTAGATCCATATGGAGCGAAGTAACAAGCTGCGAGAAAGAAAGTGGTTTCCTTTACAGTCAATTTCAACCATAAGTATTGATTATTTGGATCCTTCTTTTCTTCCTTGATGACGCCTTTCCATGCTTCCCTAACTAACACTTTGTCACTCCACCATGCCCTTTACCATTTTTTGCCAACTCATTCCAAACCGAGACCTTCTCATACCCTGTAAATTTTGGTACTCTGCAGCCTTCATGCTCATGTGTTTCTACAAGTACAATGATGTCTCTACCCTCCGCTATGGGCCCCAACCCAGGACCCCTCCTCCAAGGATAGCCTCTACAATTCCAACTAACCAACGTAAGATAGTCTGGGGGCTGAATCCCTATTTATTATGTGCATTTCTTACGCCAAATTGGGCTTTCCCTCTATATAGCCATGATTCCTTTCCTTCCTTTCTTGCTGCCACCACCTTTTCCCATTCTTTCCTTCTTTCTTCTAGTTGTATCGGAGTTAGATCTTCATCTATAAAGAACTGGGTACCTTTGAGAAACTTCTTATTTCTTAGAATTTTGTTCTTCTCTTCCACATTCCTCAAGGTAACTTTTATATTTCTTGCTCTATCCCCTCCTGCCACTTTACCAATTCTATTGGCTTGATGAATATGTCATGTCCACTGAAGTTGGTCTCGAAGGAAGTCTCCGACTAACTTGTTGGTGATTTCTCTTTCTCCATGCTCTTTCAACCCTTTGATGATGATGTTTGTTGCCCTTTCTTGGTGGTCTTTTTCTTCCCATATTTGCATCTTGACCTGTTTATTTATTAACTCCTTATGTGATTCTATTGGCTCATTTACCACATGTACCCATGACTTGGCCTCTTCAAGTTTTTCCAATAGTTTAGTTTCTTTAATTTCCATGTCTGCTAACGCTGATTGAATATCCTTGATTTGCGGGATGACCTTTTCACGCTTGCTAAATCCATGTTACCATTCTTGCTTTTCTTTATCGCAAGTTTCATTGCTATAATCTCTTGTTGCCTTGCTGCCATGATCTGGTTCAAACCGTCCAATTTGCGCTTTGAGCACGGTGTTTGAGAGATCTATTTTAATTATTCGGACCAATATTTTAATACTTATGAATTTTAGACATTTTCAAAGTGAAAATTATAAATTATTATTATTATATTATTGATGTTGACCAATTTATTCTAATTATCACATGCATTTTGTAAATTTCTAATGTGAAGATTATAAGCTTTTTAAAAAATCTTACATTGAAGCATTTCCCTATTACATTTGGGGATGTTTGGTTTGACATTGGTGAAAGAGTGGGATGGTCGGGATCTTATTTTAGGGAGGTTGACAGTTTGAATTAATATTCACCATCCATGTATGTCTTCTACTTAATCAAATCCACTTACATCGATGTGTCTCTAATCTAGTTCGTGCATGCTGAGGCAATTAGAACCACTCAATTGGTATTTGATCCCTCTTAAGGTTCCCAACACTCAATCACTACTTACGACCAATAGCGGGGAACACCAAATCGGCGGATGGGATAATTACATACTATTTTAAAAAAGGTAAGAAATTTCGTTGTGCTCATATTGCGGGTAAATATCGGAAGGTCAAAATAATTCAACAAACATCCTCACAATTATTACATTTTTGCAAGATCGTATGGTTCATATTTTGTAGGGAGCCATTTTTAGAAGCATTGTGTATGATCTAACCATCAATTGAGTTGATTGACCCATTCGACATTAAAAGAACATAAGTGTCGTAAGGAAAATGTTTATTAGATAGCTTGACTAATACGTGTAGAAGATAGGTCATGTCACGACTAGAAACTTATCCCACAATCCACTTATGGATGTTTGCATTTTCAAGGTCTTTAGGTAGCCATTACAAGATGGCATCAAGATGCCAAGAATAATATGGGTATATGGGTCCCCATTTGAGCACAACTTCATAACGTGAAACTTATCAAAATTTCCCCTTTTTAAATTTTATCCCATTCAAGCACAAAGTGCAATCACGTGAATAATGCAAGTGACATTGAAATGATAAAGTATAACACATGTAATATATATTGATTAGCCAGGGGACAATTTGAGTCATGGAAGAGGTGTGGGACATGCAAGTATTTAATCCCCAAATTTTTCTTTCCAACTCTCCATTCATGGCTTAATCTTATATAATAAATTAAACATCGTCTAATTGAAAGTCTTATCGCCGTAAAAAAACTAGAACAAAGCTCATTTCCCCCACATTTTCTAAATAAATTTGATTTCATTCAATTGTGTAAGGGTCGGGTGTTGGCATTGTAGAACTAATGGACAAGGTAACATCACTTACTTAATGACCCCTCCACATTGCTTTTAATAGACACAATATAATGTTATTCTTAAGCTTGCTACTATTTTTGACTAGGTTGACCCATGTTACATTTTGTAGAAGTACTTGTCGGCGTTGGGGGTGGAAAGACACGGAGTGCAAATCTTTTGATCCCATAAATCGAAAATATGCCACTATGACACAAAAACACAAACGTAAAAGTAAACACCATCACTTATATATGCAAAAAAATGCCTCGCTACAAATTATCCACAAACAATACTTCACGATACCAATTGTTGGATTTGTAATGTTAACAAGTAATTATGTTGATAACCTTTTTCCAAACGGAATGTTGCCACCAAATTCGATAGCTATGGGTTCTTTGGTTGTTGTTTTATGGCCATTTATGTGTCATGAACAACTATAAAGTGCTTGTCATTTAGGAAAGGATGTATCATGGAAGGGCTCCACATTCCTTTTTACACCTTAGAATGCACATTTTGTTATCGTCCCTTGCTCATTCTCCTTCATAGACCCCTGCAAAGTGAATGCCTCATCTTTCCCTTGTGTTTTGTTTAGCTTCATGCCAACATTGGACATTACACTTTCATCAATTTCAACTAGATCTATTGACTTCAATTTTTATTGGATTTGCATTTGGTTTTAGAATCAACAGGCATTAGTCTTTGCATCGACAATCTTCCAAACTGACATCCTATTGCATTATAGATCATGCCTTGACTATTGTGATCCATACTTTCTCGCATCTAACATCTCCCCACCGCCCATTTGACAAGATCACTCGAGTTTACATCTTCCCTCAATCTTCCAACCATTTCACATTGCATGTGGTGGTTAAACATTTCACTAGTTAACTCTCCAAACTACTAGATGATGTTGGCTACTCATGTCCCTATGCCTCAACATACGATTTATCATCTCTTCCAATTGTCCTCAATCGAAATCCATGCATTCAACAAATTCCACACATTTAGATTTGTTGTCTTGTCAATAGATTATAATCTTCACACCAACCAATTAAATTATAATCTTCCAACCGATCCACCAAATTATAATCTTCAAATTGAAACATTCCCTTTTTGTAACTTTGGATGACCTAGAGGATCGAAGGAGGACATGATGCACATGATTTTGTGTGCACAAACGCAAGTCCAATGCCTCAAACATTTATTTTGTTAAAAAGCATTTTCAAACGCAAGTCTCTATAACTATATTTGTCAAGCATCAGGGACATGAGGTCAAGATTTGACATGAGTGGTCACCTTGGCGTCGCTTGGGAGTCGCGTCACGGAATGCATTCACGCCCAAAACAGTGAAAATAGCGCGCAGTCTTCTATAACTATATTTGTCAAGCATCAGGGACATGAGGTCAAGGTATTGCATCAGTGGTCATTGGCGTCCATCTCTAGTGCATTAAAATATTTGGCCAATGACTTCCGTTCTTTGTTTTCACGCGGAGTGCGTACCTGGTCCAAGCAAAGGACTCCTCTAGAATGTTCATGGTAATTACTTTGATTTATTTGGCCGGCTCCACCAATGAATTTTCCCCTCTTCCGTGGGAATGGGGAGATGACAATTTCCAAACCATATAAATTTTCTTTCCAAGACAATGACGGTCAAAATGGAAGAATCCAATTGTTAGACCGCACCCCAAATCTGACGTGGCCATGTTTGAAATGGAATACAAAATTAGTATTAAAACAGGAAATTGTCATTCGCTTCAAACTTTCATTTTATATATATTTATAATGTTTAGCAAGTCAATTTGTTAATAAATTCTTACCCTACTTTTAAAATAAATTAATTAATAATGAACATCTAGCGCCTGGAATTTGACGGTCTCTTCTGCCTGTCAAAAGGAAATTTTTGACAGTATTCTCATTTATACATCTTTCAATTTACGTTTTGAATAGTATTTTAGATTGTCAAAAAAATAGTGTAACTAAGATTTTTTTAAAAAATTAAGATCATGAGTTATATTTTTAAAATAAATTAGATAAAATTATTATAAAACATATAAATGAAAATTTAGATATAATGCAACATCTCTTTATTATATTTTATTTATCGTTCACAATTAAATTTAAATTTTGAAATATAAATTTATCATTGATATCAAATAACACACTTTGTCATAACTACTCATTTTGTGAATTCAAGATGACAAAAAGAAACTTCCAAACCTCCAAATAACAATGATTTATACTATAAAAAAATATTAAACAACAAATAATGGTATAAATAAACAACAAGCTTGTACTTGGATTGATCTTCAAGTTTCACTAACTTCTTTCTACTTGAAGATGAAATAAAACCTCCAATGAAAATAAATGAAAATTGGTTTGCATTTAAAGATTGCATAGAGATAATAATTCTAAATTTAAGCTTGGAATTAGAATATAAAGTTAGTTCATAGTCTAAAAACTAGCAATCGCATGTGTACAATGCAATGTGAACGCCGAATGGTTTATGCTATTAGATTTAGAAAGACAGTTATTACTTTTGTAATTGATGTTGATAAGGGGTGTGATTGACAATATTGATTTTCTATTAAAGCCGGATTAAATGTTGTGAAATACATTAGAAGGGATGTTAGATAACAGTTAGTTGTGTAATAATTGAATACAAATGCAAGTGAGACATGTAAGTTTGCTAATACTCTCTCTCAAGAATGTAGTGAATGTCAAGTGTTGTTGTCAAAATAGATTGAAAGTATGACTAAGCATATTATCTCTCCATGAAACTAAAATGAGACAGAATATGCAATTATATATAAACAAATCTGAAATGGTTATGGTACATTCCAAATTTCTTTATTACCTCAACGAGTTTGAGAGCATCATTGTTAGAGATATTTTGTGCATATCTTACAATCATAGCATTCCATGAGACCACATTTCTTTGAGGCATTTTGCAAACAAAAAACAATATACGTTATTTGTGTTATAGGGATAGCTTTTACTTTTGTAGTTGGGTTTGTTTAAACTATGGGTGATTGATTTTGTATGTGTAGAAATATAGATGAGTCACTTCATTTAAAAAGTGCAAACATGAGGTGTTACCCTTTAAACTATTCAAAATGCAAAAAATTGATATAATGTACAAAGCTTTGAATGAAAACAACTATAAGGCGGTGTGGTAGGTACTTTCTCTATTGAAGTAATGTTTTGCGGGAAACTTATGGTGTGTCCTGAGTATTTGTATTGTCCTCCACGTACTTGGGTGACCTGTAGTAATGGATTGACTCATGCGATAAACATCTCCTCTATTTGGGTTAAAGACGCAAGAATGGTAGGTTGCTTTTTAGGGTCCATGTTGTTCCACGAAGAGAAGCGATGGCCATGTTTTTCAAATTTGCATTTGCTACAGGAGGGAAAGCCTTCAAAGGAAATTGTTTTAATTCCAAGGTAATTTTCCAAACAGATTGAGCAAGTTTGGATGTTTGCCAACAAATATATTCTTTTACGAAACCGACGCGTGGGCTTGATAGTGCAGAATGAGGGTGGAAATATGGGAAGTCTTTGTGTATGGGAGGGGGTGGGGTGTTTTGTTTGGGTCGATTGTGGATTGCAAGGTGGAAAGCAGACAAAAGGAGAGGAGGAATTGGTTGTACATGTGTGAGGAATCAAGAAAATTCGGTACTTGAGACAGTTTCTTGTGGCGACACAAGAAAATGGGGAGGCGTGGTAGTAGTTAGCAAATATGGATTTGTACAGAAGGAATTGGTATGGTCATGCGATTTGTTTCCATGGAAGTTACTTGCAAAATGTTGGCTGGAAATCCTTCAGTAGTTGTATTTGATGGCAAGTTTGGAATGATAGGGAATGGTAGGTTGTTGGTCGATGTAAGTTGATAGATATTTGAGATTGTCATTATTCTACGCTCTAGGTGACGACGTCTCTACTCAGAATTTATGTGAACTTTATTTTTGTGTAGTTCTCTCTTCATCGTGCTCGTTTTGCAGGAGTTGACATGATTGTGAAGTGACACACCTATGGAGTACCACCTGTTGGGAAAAAATGTGTCAGTCAGTAATGGACGATGCATTGTTTGTTGACATACAAAAAAATTTATACAATAAACTATATACAATTGTAATGCATGTGGAGTTCCAATTGGAACTACGTGTAAGAGGTATCATTTCGAGGATTAAAAATATGCATTTGTTGCTTAAGGAAAATAATATTAGTTATATGGAAAGATACAATATGTTCCAATAGTTTACAATGATGCAAATACATTCATAATATAAGTGCAAGTAATTATCATTTATTTTCTTAAAAGATCTTTCAATCCACATAGTAGTAGGAGGCAATAGTATGTCAGAATCAATAAACTATATACATTTGAAATGCATGTGGAGTTCTAATGGGAACTAATCATAAGAGGTAACAATTTGAGGATAAGAAACTTTTATGTGTTGCCTAAGGAAAAGATTTTTTGTTATATGGAAAGATACAATACGTTCTAATACTAGACAAGGATGAAAATACGTACTTAATAAAAGTGCAAGTTAAATGCATTTATTTTCTTAAAATTACTTACAATCCACATAGTAGTAGGTGAGAATAGTATGTCAATTTATAAGGAAGTACAATTTTTTTCTTTTGAAGCAGGGGAAAAGGGCGAAACATAGATATGAAATAAGCAACATAGCAGTGATAGTTCAAAGTATAGAATGGGATGGGTGAGGGTGTAAAGTTTGAAGGGATAGATACATTAGAAGTATTTGCGTAAAAAAGGTTACGGAGGAGTTGCACTGTTATCCACTTTCTTAGAATTAAGGATGACACATTTCAATCTGTTGTTTCACCAGTATGTCTTTTTATAGGAAAATGTGAAGCACTATTTGTTGCCGATGACATTATTGTAATTTCACTAGTTACATCTTTGTCTATAGACAATAGGTGGATATCACTAGCTTTAACACCCATGATTGAATCAGTTGTCTCATCAAAAGAGGTAACTGACTGGAGTTCTCCTATTGGGTCCTTTAGATTTATCCGGAGTGCATATCTATAATCATAGTTCTGAACTTGTACGTTGCAACTCGAACAAAACCATGAACCATTACCATTCTCTCTCACTTTTTTCCTGCATTTTTTTCACCTTTTTGAAGAGGACATGCCTTGTAAAAAAGTTGTCCATGTTGATATTTGTGATTTCTGCAGTAACCATGGCCCATTCATTTCTCTGTGTTCCCCATCATTGTTACAGAGGTCAAGATTTTTGGAGGGCCCATAAATTGGCTTGTGATAGAGGGTACCGAAAGGGAGTAGTCATCAGAATCAACCCAATGAAGTGTATTTGTTTCTGAAATTAGAGGGTTGACGTAACATTTGGTTCTTGAAACAGTGTCAACTGAGCTTCCATTGAAACTGGAGACGCGAGCAACTTTCAAGGCAAGGACCGGAAGAGGCAGTATAGAAAGCATGTCTTAAATTTTGTTGCTTATCTCATCTAAGTGTTGTCCCCACAATGTGACACTTACACTGAATCCCGACATGTCCTTTAATTGTAGTGTTCTTCTCTTTGTTTTAGACTTGTCATGTCGACGAATTGTTGAGCATGGTGACATCGTAAGAACAATTCCAATCAAATCAATTGTAGAACCATCAATGCTTGTAGGTATGTCCTTGATTTTGGTGAAGTGAAAGTGATGGGAAGGTATTGTATCCTCATTTTCTATGAGTGGATATATGGTTGAGTAAGGTTGCAGGAAAATATCTAAAGCATTGTTCAAATGGTTGTAACATAGATTTCCATCAGCAATCCTCCCATTGGAAATTGTATATAGCTTCCCATTTTCAATCTGCTCATAGAATGCTTTCGCAGCCTCATTGAAACAGTGATGTGGATTTCCCCTCCTTCATGATTCACAAAATCAAACCCAAACACGACCCATCTCCCTCTGCATTGTGATAATCGCAAGGCTTATTTTTTCTAGGGCATGACCTATTATGGACCACATGTGTATTATGGACCACATGTGCATAGATGTATTCAATCCAATTATTTTAGTTGGTGTTCTTGCAAAATATTTGTTAACCTGATTGGCACTTGCATCTGTTTGAGGCAACTGACTGTCTTGGAGAGCATTTGTTGGTAGTCGAGTTGGAGCACCGTTTATCAAATGTTTTTCAATAAGAACATCCATTTCAATGATAAGAACAATCATGTAGTGGAAAAAAATCATGATAGAATTAGAATTGAGCAACGGATGAAAAAAAAACATAAAGAAATTATAATTAATATAGGGAGTTTATATACATTGGTAATCAAGCAGGAGATGAAACTTACAATTCACTTTTGATTATTCTAACGCGGGATTTTTGTAAGCACACAATGGAGCCTTCTTGTATTGATTTTTTGGTTACATGGCTTGCAAATTTAGAGGGTAGAAGTGTTGTTTGAAAATGTTTCCCATCTGAAAGGTCAACACGATGTTGGGCAAACGTGTTGAGAATGGACCTTAGGGAGGACAAGTGCAATATCTGAAATGTGGGGTTGGAACTGCCCTCAATCAATTGAGAAATGCCTCACATTAACAACACATTGAAGACATTTAAACTCTTCTTCCCTCTGTGCGGCGTAGTTAATGTCAGTCTCGCTATAGGGAGGGGAATTATGTTTCTAGTCTGCATCATATTAAATTGGAGAGGGAAAAGAAGTATGTTAGTTCTAGAAGATGTTTTTAGGTATGACAGGAAGCTTAAATAACCTTGTCAATGATCAGTCTAACGTCCAACTTGGGACGCTTTGAAATGGCCTCATTGGGGAATAAGCCCCTCAGCACATAACGAATCTTGTCATTGACAAAGGCACATGCCCCCACATGTCACTTTGGAAAAAATATTGGAGTATAAATATAAATGTAACAATCAAAAGAAAATAACATGAAAGCACTCTACAATAATTTTTTAATCCATAACATGCAATAAACAAAAAAATGAATAAATACTTCAATCAATATTGAAACCCACCTGAAGTTCGTTTAGAGATGACACTCTCTTCTTTACTGCATGGGAGAATGAGAATCACAAATACCCTACAAAAAAGTGAAAAAAGAAGTTAATAAAACTAAATATATCTATACTTATTCAATTAGTTACATAAAAAACAACCCTATTTTCGACGAGATTATAAATTGATCAAAGAATAGCTGAGCACCAATTTTCAAAGGTACAAATTAATATAGAGGTAATTTTACAATATTTTAAATGAATTATATATGCAGTGGAGGATGCTCTAGAAGCTTGGACTTGCATTTCAACAATATTCTGAAGAGAATGAGCAGAATGGAACTAGTTTTTTTCATTGAAACATTGAATTTTGATTTCTCGGTTGATGAGACTTGACTATTGGATTCTCTATCATGCCAGAAATGATCAGTCTTTGATGACTTGAAATGAAGAAAACTCTGATCTGAAGACTTAGCAATATTTCCAGACACCTTCTCACCTAAGGAGATTGCATGTGATTGAGAAGGATCATGCCCATGATTTATGGGGGCAGATGTTGTTGACAAAAGACCTGATCTGTTTTGCAAAATTCCTTTAGTTACCTGTAGATCATCCCCGTCATTACCGCACAATGACTTACTAATAGTTAACTCTTGAATGCCTTTATCCTCTTCTTCAAAGAAACTATTTCCTTGAAAGGATTTTCTTTTGTGATCCAACCTTAAGCCATTTTTGTTATGACTTTCACTATTTCCTTGACTTCCCAGGATTTTCTTCATTTTTTTATTACTAATTGCTAAAATGTCTTGTTGATGCAATGACCTACCTTGTCCATTAGATCCTGGGAAGGCTTCCTGAATGTTATATGATGGTGTTACAAGATTCATCAAGGGATTAGTGGCTACACTTGCCACATTATGAAACATTTCAGACTTCACTGTTAATCCTCCTCTTGAACCTTTAATATCTGACCAATAAAATGGATGTGAATTCCCTCTCTCTACACACCTCTCTTTATCAGAGTCTACAACAAGAATAATCTTTTTAGTTGTTATCTCAGACACCCTTAAGCACTTACTCGAATCTTGGGGCATGTTTTGAACATGGACTTTGTTTGCCTTAAGACCCAACTCTCCCTTGAGGTGTGCCACAACTCCTGGTGGCAAGGGTGGCTTTGTTGTACTTATAGGTTGAGTCCTAAATGTAGAAAGACTATTCACAGCAGGTGCAAAGGATGCACATCCTGTCTTTTTTTGTGTGTTTTTACTCCAATTGCATTTCTATATGGTGAAAGTGCCAGATCTATTATCACACACAACAGCTTGTACTTCCTCTGTGTCTTCCATTGTTACATTGATCACCTACAAAACCCTATGAAATTCTCTTCCCTAAACACCCTAAAATAAATGTATGGCAAAGTATCTTATAGGAAATTTACAGGAGGAAAATGTATAGTAGCGGCAACTGAAACACAGAGGACATGAGTAGGCCTGCATGACTAAAGTGAGCTCTTATAGCCATGAAAATATACGTGGCATATTTGTATATGCTTTGTCCATGAGCAGTTGCTGCAGAGAAAGAGCCAGAGAAAGAGTTGAACGATGAGCTAGATTCAAGGAGGAATTTCCAGTTTAGTCTAGTACAGTGGATAGAACTGAATTTCCAACATTTGATGCAAGTGAATGTTGGTTTTATAGCTATCCACATCTTAGAATGCTGAGAGAGATGAAATCAAGAACGTATATCGCAGGTGGTGGGCAAACGACACGCCATAGCTGCATCCCGCGATCAAAGAATCTGCTCATCCTTATGGGAGCTGTCAACCGTTGTGGAGAGAGCAGGGGAAAATGCTCAAACTGACACTGAAACCTGCTCAACCTGCTGAAGGTCATCGCCGTGCTTGTCTGAATAGTAGTTTGCGAAATACATGAGAGGATGTGTCGAAATGCATGAGTGGACGTGTCATCTAGCCATCGGTTAACCCTTGCCTCCATTAGATTTCAATGAAACTCCAAGGAAGATTGTGGTCCGTTTGATTTATGACTTCTTCATGTCCGAAATTAATAGGTTCAACTCCACTACAAGAACGCCTTACGACGTAATTATAAGAGGGGTTTTAATATAATTTGTGATTTATTGAAAATTTAGAGATGGTGATTAGAAATAAAGATTATAGAGTGAGTTTGGACAATAAGATAACAAAGACTAAAATATGAACGAAAGAATGTTCTCTTTAATTGTTAGTGTACTTTCTTAGTACTTTGTTAGCTATCAATTAGAGAAAATTTATTTTATGACTATGTTCATCAATTTTAGACATTCAAAACTCTCGTCCTTTATTTTTATTTTTATTTAGATCATTGGAATTCGGTCTCCTTCTTTAGAACCCTAATAATGAAGTGAAACCTTGTAAGAACATGATAAAAGGGGGATGTTTTGTGGGACACGTGTTATCCCTCATGTTTATTTTTTTGAATCAAGGTTAAAAGATGGGGTTTTGATAGGGATACTTCTTAGAACATCAAAGAAAAAATATATGAATGTTAGAAGCCACAAAACAAGGCCCTACCAAAAAGCCTTCACGATCTACAAAAATAATTAACCAAATTGACAACTAACTTGCAACAAATACACAAAAGAAAAATGATATTTAAGTAAGGCATAGCTAGAGTATTCAAAGCTATGGTTGCTTCCGATTCATCTCTAATAAATTGGAGCTTTTCCATCTCATTCTCCTTCATTTCCTCCACAATCGTTACCTTGTTTTTGGTTTGATTACATGTCCTTTTGTTTGGGCATTCTTACTTTGTCACGGTGTTTTCTTATGAAACCCCTCCTACAAATTTTGTAGGCTCACCGTATAATTTTTTCGTTGTTATTTTATCGTAACTAGGCATCTTCCTGCAATTATCATTGATAATTTCCACATCACCCCCAACTTCGTAGTATTATCCTTTAGCATATAAATCAAATCTCTCATTTAACAAAGATCAACAAATTGAGCCCACTACTCCTTATCAAGTTTCTTCTACTATAAAGAACAACGAACTAGCAATCTCACTTCATTTGCAAATTTCATTGATTTTGGATTTCAGACTAGAATTCAATTTGAAAAACCATTTGAATATACTTCATTGTATCTTTGACTTATATTCAAAGACACCACCCCCTATTTCTCAAACCACATTTATCTTGATCACCATTTTGACTAGTAGCATTAGGATTTATGGTATATTACAAATTGGGGGCTTAGCTATAGGAGGAAGATCAACACATGGACATCCTCCACCACATAAATGATGAACACCATATTCTTTATAGGGTTATTCTCATCTTTCTTAGGAGACCTCGTCCCCTATTTCATGATTTCCCAATTCCTTCATGTAATCCACAATTAATATGATGCTCTAAAGTTGGTTTAGACATGCCCAAAGAGGTTTGGACAAAGAAATTTTTATTTTTTATAGATTTTGGACCCTTTTTCCCCATCCATAGAATCAACCATAGTTTGAGGGAAAGGGCTTCCCAAAATGTAATGAAATTGCTTCTAGATACATATAAATATTAACAACAATAGGACACTAAAGAACACCAAAATGGAGAGAAATGATCACAATATGCAAGTATAATACCTTAGACACTTCGATGAGGTAATTATCGATGATTATCTTTTTGGATGAACCATCAAAGTCATTGCATACCTTCGAAAGTGGGACATGCGTCCTAAGATAACCTCCAGATTTTAAAGAAGTTGGCTCTTCTCTATGGTGAGAGGTAAGGTTAGAGGAAAACTGAAATAAAATGAAAAACTAACTTAAGGTGATACGCAAAACAAATATTAAAAAGACACAAAGATGGATCATGGGAAACTACTAAAAATAGTTGAAGAGCATTTAGCATGATCTACTATCTTTAGACATATCTTAGATTATCAGAGGCTGAAAGGGAGTGAAACATAACAATATGTAGATGATAGACGCATAAAGGAAACCCAAGGGCATATAGCACGATAGATCTTCAAATTTATCTAAAACTACTAGCAATGAAAGATGAAAGACACAAAATATTGAAAGCTAAAATGCACAGAATAAGAACTCTTTATTCATAGAGAAAATAATACATAAGGCCGATATGGCATAGATTACAACTTCCTTCTACAATAGATTCTTGCTAAGGCTAGCCAATACAATAACTAAGCCTAAAATCCATTTTCACAACTCTAGTATGTTTTCTTTCCTAACTTCCTCCTCCTTGCTTCGGATCGGAACATTCCTTTATAGATCCTTTTAGCTCTCACTTCAATGTCTAGAATCATACCTTCCACCGACAACATTCAATTTTATTACAAGATCTTACATTTTTTTATCAATATCTCAATTACATGTTGGTGATATTTCGATTGCCTTTAATTTGTCCAACTTACACTCCTTCGGTTGGTGATGATTCTTCTCTTCCATGTGGAGGTCGTGCGCTTATTTGAGGGCCTTCCTTGGGGATTTGTCTTCCAAATTGTGCTTGAGAGACACATGGAGGGTATGAGCTTGTATGAGGGTATTTCTTCTTTTTATTTATTTGAAATCACGCTCAAGCGACGCGTGGAGACCCTATCCATCTCTATTATGTTCTTGAATTTTCAACCCACCTAGGCAGCTTTATCGGGTGCAGGACGGATGGGCGATGCAACAAAAGTTTGAGAACACTCCTTCTCCGCTTCATGCCCCGAGTGCGCCAAAGGGACGCATGGACAACTTTCGCATTCAGCTTCATACTTAGTCAAATTTAGGCTTAAGAGAAAAAATAACTACCAAGGCGCCAAATACTGTGGGTGTAAAAGATTCTTATACAAAAAGGAACTCTACTGATTATGGTGACTTACCACGGGAATCATGCCGATCTACCATCAAGAAGGATTCAAAATCTTCTCACCTTAAAGTTCAAAATGTGGCGTACAAAATGCCACTCGTGAGTTGCTACAAAGCAGTCGATATCTGAGCCATCCACCTCTGTTGAGTAGGTTCTTCTCTGTAAGGCCTAGAAGGCTTAGTCCAACTCAATTATCTCCTTGTGGGAAATGTTTTGGAGACTCTACACTACTGCGTGTAAGCGAACTCTAACTGCGTGATGGGGTTAAGGATAGCTTCCATGTTAGTGACACTAGAGCTCTCTTCCAAATACTTAAAGACAGTCTTGTCTTGTCATTTAGTGATCAATAATCTGTTTAATTTGGTCCTTTGATAGACTCAGAGTCATTGAGGAAGGGGAGGGGAATCCTAACTCGAACTAATTTGTTTATGATATGCTTCTCTTCTTTTATCCCATGTTGGAGTTAAGCCAAGAGATTATGGCATTTGATGGAGGCTTTATTACAGCTCAGAATCTCGTTGATCTTCGCAGTAATCATCCACATATCAGTGATTCCTTCCCCTTGTAGGGAGGATTCAGAAGCATCGTAAAGTTTCTGAATCAACAATAATGATTCAGGGACCTTAACGAGATATTGCACTACGATGGTGGACATTATGGTCTCCACATTTGAGCATAACCCTTGTGCATTGGATATAAATCCAAGTGCGGGGGCTAGATTCATTATCGTGGTGGTAATTTGGTCACAACAAGAAGCATATAACTCATGCACTAATGTTACAATTCCCCCTTTTGGGGTTGTTGTCCCAATTTATGGGTCAAGTCTTTGACTGCATCCTTAGATGATTTAAACCTTGTCTGGAGTCTACCCTTTTCTTCTTTGACGGTGTGCAACTTGGCTTAGATCACAACTTGAATCAACCTCCTGTTAGAGGGCTCCTTTTTCCTGTGAGAGAAAATTGGCCGAGGCCTCGGATGTGGTGAGTTTAGTTGCTTTAGAGTTTTAGCTTCCGCTTGAGAAGCCACAAGGACTTCTTGTGACAGAGCTTCCTTCAATTCCTTGTAGAGTTGTTCTATCTCTTTTCCCTTTCCCTTTACCTCAATTTGTTGGTTGGCCATGGTTGCTTCTGCCATGCGGAGGCTAGATTGTGCCTTTCTCAATTGGTTGTTGAGCTTAAGGTAGTCTGATTATGACTACAACTATAGTTTCATTCATTAACTCAACCTTATCCTGATGTCATAACTATGAGAGGTCGACCGCAACAACGTTGATAGAATAGTCATCGGGTTGCATCTGTTCCGTGGGTTTGGATACTTGGGGATGAGGCATGTAATGTTCAAGGAGATTTACGATGGTCATATAATGAATGCATCTATTTCATTGTTCCTCCCGACATTTATTTCTTCTTCTTTTTTTTTTTCTTTTGTTATCTTGGGTTGTCTTGGTGGTTTCAACTTGACTCAAAAATTCGAGGGAGAAGGGACAACCCCACCCACGAATGGGAACCTAGGTGGTAGACCATATGGAATTATAACTTTTGGTTGAGGCATTGAAGTTATCGAGCCAAAGAAGGGTTTGTCACTACGTGGGGGAGAAATTTGGGATGGTGGAGGGAGCTTGAGGATGAGAGGGGCTCCAGGCGGAGGGAGATTCTGAGATGGGGCTATTGATAAGGGGATACCCCTTATAGGAGAAAATGGTGGTGGAGGAGGAGATTGAAATGGAGCCCCAGGGAGGAGGGAGAGGGGGAGGAGAAACTAGACCCACGACTGAATTTAACTTTTACACGGGGCTTGGCATCAATTCCTCCACAGGGTTCCCACTAGGAAACGATACGAGTTATGGCGTGGGTGCCTAGACCGAAGGGCCTTGCTGAGAAATGGAGGGTGGGGATGGTACGCGCAATTACTATTGGGATGGCCCGAGGACTCGTGGTTGATCTTGCAGCCTGCTTTCTGAGGTGATTGTCATTGTGTCCTTACTCTCCACCTTAGAACCATGATCCACATCCCAAAACTCCTCCCACTACTCATCATTGGATACAACCTCAAAATTGAGGGTGGTTTGACCGATCTCCTACCTATACTTTCAATAGGCTTTAATTTTCTCTACGCTTTTATCTCTCTTACACAAAGCTGCTTGAGTCCTTTTGTCATGGTTAGGGCGGGTCATACTTATGCTTAATCGGTGGAACGAATCCCATTTTAGAACTGGAATGTCGCCGAGCTTAACAAATATGTCAAGCAACTCTACCCGAGGGTACCCACCCACCTCACCGCAAAAATCTTAGGTCGAGCCCAACCATCCCGTGGCCCACCGAGTGGCCTTAGTATTGCTTTATATGATCATATGTCCATATATGTAACAAAGTGGCAACTCCTATTCTACCCCCATGATCCTCTTTGTGTGAATCTATACAAGTGGGCCAATAAACACTATGCCCATGCATACTTCATTCCATGCTCCTCTATCCAAAGATAGATATCATGCATCTTATACAATATCCCAACTCCACCACCCTCTACTATGACTAATGACTCTAGACTCACTGCAGTAAAATTCCGCAAATGTGGAACACTAGATCTCAATATCGCATCTAAGCTGATATGAGTCTCTTCATGTAATCATGTCCCTATAAAATACCCCCTTGCTTCCCTCATCCGACTATGGGTATCCCTATATTCATGACATGTACTCTCTCTCTCCTACAATCGAAAATCATAATATTTGGTATACATCCTCCAAAGTGTGTCACTTTCATCTCACATGTAGGAAACTAGAATGTACATGTATTTGCACACCATCTATCACACAACATAGTTAACATAGGCATACTATGGGCTATCTCCCCAATCTAGCAAAGTGCCACAAAGCCGACACGGTCCAATATACCCAACTCTACATCTAAAAACTCCAAAGTAATCAACATGCTCAAATGACAACCCACACGAAAATATCTCAAGTTATATCCTCTGCATAACACAACAAAACAAAAATTATTATATTAACACCTCATGTACATACTATAAACTAGCTCATCATAGTACAAAATTACTCATAATACATGCATTTCACGTTGTATTGCCAAAACCTTGTCCTAAGATGCAAGACCTAGGAGCATGTCATGGGCGTCCAAAATCAAGTCACTATCACCTAGAACTAAGTGCTAGTGTCCCCAAAGACATAAACACTCACTACTTCTTCCTTAGTTAGAACCGCTGAAAAATAAACAAATGCAAATTTTACTAAAATTGACCGAAAAAGCATATTTGACAAAATCTTCCACAAACAATCACACATACCAACTCATTGGTTGTCTACGGCCAGCCATGACCGTTACTTACTCTCTCAAATCTCGTCAAACTCATTGTTCTAACATGTGACATCCTCATAGCTTAGAGCTCCAATTTTCACTCAAACACGGTACAAATGAAATTACTATTCACTTTTCAATATTACTATATATAAAAATTCCAATTTTCCATATATTATAGTCATTATTTACAATCATTCTTACAACTAATGCATGACACATGGTTTCACTCATATTTTGTGCCTCGTTACTCCATTTTTGTCATCCAAATGGAATTTTTTAGCATCATACTATATCCTTTGCATAATTCCATATTTAAATCTAGCACATATAATACTCATACTTTGTCAAAAGTACTATCTCTTCTATACTGTCACTTATTCATTGTTACCCCTTTACAACCTTGCATTTGTCTCGGTCGCATGTCTCACCACCCCTCACCCTTTCGCTAAAAGGGGGGGCATACAATCGGGATCATCTTATAATCCCTCACAAGATATAATACACGTAATCAATACTCCTAATACATCACTATCACAATTTCCTATGATCTTATTCAAAAAAGGTACAATCATCCTATACGATATTCAACACTTTCCACTATTTCAAACTCATTCCCCAAATGACCTAATTTTGGGCAGAAGCAAAAATCTCTTCGTGAGTAATCTACTAATTACATATTACTTCAAGCAATCTTCTATTATTCAAATTAAAGAAATCAATCGAAGCAACAAGAACATTCTAATATCTCTCCCAGATGACCTAACTTGGGAGTCACACTACATTACTATCTCTCCCGAGATGACCTAACTAGGGAGTTATATCACATTGGTATTACTTCCAGATGACCTAACTTGGAAACCATCAAACACTATTTCAATCAAAACAAATAATATTTCAATTGGAATGAAATTTAGTCTCTATCTATCTACAACATTGGACATTTTGAGGATGTAGTCATAGATGGAGAGAAAAACTAGACCTCTCCCTAACACTCTTCCTCTTGTGGCAGGATGCCCAAATCCTCCCATTTTCAAAAAAATCAGGTTGGTAATTGATCACTCCCTACCTCTTCAATCTCCATTGGCAACAATTCAAAATTTCCAAATCATTTCAAATATTTCTCTAGGTGCTTCTTATGAGGATTTTCTATCTCCACTTACACCACATGGGTCAAAACATTGATCCATGGTTCGCCACACTACAATTTTTTACATTTTACACGCACTTTACAATATGGCTTCTCTTGATTCTCATAGGTATTTTCCTTTACTTCCTTTACACTATTTGAATTTCATTCAAATAGCATAAAGGGGGAAAATGTAGACACAAAATCACACACATATTACTATTTTACTATGCCATCAAGTATGTTGTTATATGCATGGATATTAAGTAAGAAAAGTATTCATTGGTGACATAATCCCTTGTCCATCTACTTGTTTTGATTTATTTCTATTATACTACTCTCCTACATCTATCATTTATGTACCCATCTCTAGTCAGTCACAGGATCCCACGGTTGTTTGTATTTTCACATCTTTCATCATTTATCTATGTACACTAGCGCCCGCACCTCGTTTCCCTTCAGGGTGTTCATGTTCTCTTATTATTATTACTTATTTTGACATTTATGGTTAGCCTTTCTAGTTTTCTAATCCTTATCCCGAGCTCATAGTTGGCCTTTTGTGTCACTAGTGTCGAAATTCAAACAAGAGATTCATATATATACACAACATACACACTATTAGTTTGGTTATCAATTCTAAGGGGAAATCACATCTACATATTATCACTGCTATCAAAGGGATTTATTACGCCTTAACCTATTGCTTGTATTAGGATATGAGTAGCCGAATTGTGGCTTACCATATCATTTTATTATATCATTTATACTTTCTCATGCTTAGTAGGTCGGCCTTGGTGTTGGCCATAACATATGAATAGTATATATAGGGGATTTTAGGTAGTAGTTCATCATCATTTGGAGCATTTGAGTCTTATTGTATGGTTTGGAGGTTGCCCCCTCGAAGTGGCGAAGCTATTCTAATTGCATATTGAGATCATTATTCTGGAATATTGTGTTATTTGGTGTTATATTTCTTCTCATGATCTAAATTATACAAGTAATTTCATTACAAGTGGTATTAGAGTTACGATTTGGGCCAAAATTAGGGAAAACCCTAATTTTTTGTTTCCACCATATATTGCGAACCAAAGCGAATTGGTGGGAGATATTTTTACCAGAGTTGTAAAAATTTCAAGTAAGGTTCCTTGAAAATTTCAGACTTTTTGATTTATTTTGCAAAAGTTATTACAAATTTAGGGTTTTTCATAAAATCGCTCCCTAGGGTGCAAATTGTGGATTTTTTTCAAATTCGTTACATTTTTGGAAAGAAAAAAATTATTTGGGATTTTTTCTTTAATTTTTTTATATTTGGCCGAATTCGTATTGAAATATGAAACCCTAAATTTGACCGTGATCCCTACATCCTACTATTTTGGGGCATCATGGCGGGGCCTTCCACAAGAGGAAAAAAGAATCCCATCATTCTGGGTAAAACACCAGAAAAGGATGAGATAGTAGTTGAGGAGTTGGAGACAGAAGATATAACTATAGATTCCTCAGCGTTAGGGTTTACTTCGACGGACCACAAAGTAAGCCAACTTGAGTTTAACCTGAGAGACCTCGCATCTCGAGTGGCTAGTAAAGAAGATGTGGATAGGATTGGAAAAATATTGGAGGATTTCGTGGAAAACTTTAGTACGTATATGATGGGTAATCATACTTATGTCAATAAAGGTGGATCCTCAGGTCAACATAATAGACACATGAGCCAGAGTGGATTTTCGAGTGTGCACAATCCAAATACGAGCACTCTGCAGGCCGTACTATGTTTCCAAAAGTGGAGATGCGTAAGTTTGATGGAAAGGATCCACTCAATTGGATCAACCAAATGGAGAATTTTTTGAACTACATCAGATTCCACCAGGACAAAAGGTGACCATGGCAGCTTTGTATCTCGAACCTGACCAATTCGTTTGGTATCGATGGTTATGTGCTCAAAGGTAGAAGAGTGGTCTCAATGTTACATGGACAGTGTTCACTGAAGAGTTGTAATTACACTATAGTTCTAGTGTGTTAGATAATTACTTCAGCCAATTAGCAAAATTGAGACAGAGATAGGATCTCAAGTAAGGATTACATTCATTACTTCCAAAATCTTTCTCTACGGGTGGAAAATATTACTTTGAAGAGAATCAATGACCTATTTCTCGGGGTCTTAAGGATCACATTGAGCATGAGGTGCGTATGTTTAATCCTCATAAGGTTTCGATTCGATGATTATCGTAAGAAGGGCGGAGGAGAAATTTGTTTCAAGCGAGAGACAACATTTCACTTATACCGAGATTGCAACACCTCGGCCCCATCACTCCCTCGACCGGTTAGATTGACACCTCAACAAATTGAAGAAAAAAGAGAAAAAGGTTTATGTTTTAACTGTGACAGTAAATTTGGACCAGGACATAAATGTGCTGAAAATAAGTTTTTCTACATTGATGGGCCTAGTGAAGATGAAGAGAAGGATGAAGATTTAGAGTCAGAGGTCTTGGTTGAGCCAGAGGAGGAGTCAAGAGATCCTCAACCAACAATCTCATGCCATGCAATTTTAGGTATTAGCACCCCCAAACCCTAAAGGTGGTTAGATTCCTAAAAAATAGAGGGTCACAGTGTTGATTGATTTAGGAAGTACTCACAAATTTATCAATCATAAGTTAGCAGTGCGCTAAACTGCTTCATTTATCCAGCTCCTGAATGTCAAGTAATGATTGTTGATGGAGGTACATTACTTTTGTTCTGGAAAATGCCATAGCATTAAGCTTGCCATGGGAGATTACATACTAAATAGTCCCATGTATGCCATTTCTATGGGAGGAGCAGACATTGTGTTAGGGGTTCAATGGCTTACCACTTTGGGAACCATTGAGATGAACTTCCAAGACTTGTTCATGCGATTTCACTCTGAAGGAAGGACTTTTGAGCTAAGAGGCTTAAGAGCAAAGTCTCCACAAATAGTAAGTTCTCATCAGATGCACAAAATGCTAAAAAAGGGTGCAGAGGGATTTGTGGCACAACTATTTTCATTGGAGGCTCATCATTCTAAGGACATTATACCATCAGATATGCAAGCAATGTTGGATGCACACTCTGTTGTATTTGAAAATATACCAAAGGGCTTACCTCCAAAGAGAGATCATGATCATGCTATTCAGTTATTACCAAGAAGTCAACTGCCTAACATCAAACCTTATAGGTACCCATATGTGCAAAAGAGTGAAATTGAAAATATTGTACAAGAGATGTTGGAAGCAAGAATTATCCGTCATAGTCAGAGTGTTTATTCTTCTCCAGTAGTGATGGTATGGAAGAAAGATGACATGTGGCGCATGTGTCCTGATTATAGGGAACTTAATAAGTACACAATCAAAGATAAGTTTCCTATTCCTGTAATTGATGATTTGCTTGATGAGTTGCATGGTGTTGTTTATTTTACAAAGCTTGATCTTCGTTTGGGATACCACCAAATCAGAATCAAGGATGAGGATGTTCATAAAACGCCTTTCGGACACATGAAGGCCATTATGAATTCCTGGTAATGCCTTTTGGACTCACAAATGCACCTTCTACATTTCAAAGTTTGATGAATTCTATTTTTAAGTCATTCATGTGGAAGTTTTTCTTAGTGTTTTTTGATGATATATTAATTTATAGCAAAACATGGGAGGAACATTTGCATCATAAATCAGGTTTTGGAAACCCTTGAGCAACATCAACTTTATGCAAAGCCCTTTAAGTGATCTTTTGGACTCAAGGAGGTTGAATATTTGGGTCACATTGTCTCTCATGAAGGGGTTAAAGTGGATCCTAATAAGATCAAAGCCATGATGGAGTGGAAGGTTCCAAAAACCCTAAAGAATCTATGAGTATTTTTGGGGCTTACAGGTTATTACCGAAGATTCGTAAGGCATTATGGAAGCATGTCGCACACTATCACAACTTTATTAAATAAGTACTCCTTCCATTGGAGTGAGGATGCAACCAAAGCATTTGAGCAACTAAAGAAGGCCATGTGCACCACTCCAGTCTTGGCTACTCTAGATTTTTCCAAAACATTCATTGTTGAATGTGATGCATTAGGGGTGGGTATGGGGGTAGTTCTCATGCAAGAAGGCCATCCTATTGCCTTTTTGAGCCATCAATTCAAAGGTAAGAATCTTTCCAAGCCAACTTATGAGAAGGAAATGCTAGCCATACTTCATGCAGTAAAGCAATGGAGACCATATCTCATAGGAAGACACTTTAAAGTGAAGACAGATCATGATAGTTTGAAATACTTCTTGGAGCAGCATTTATCATCTGAAGAACAACAAAAATGGGTCTCCAAGATGTTGGGATATGATTTTGAGATTATCTATAAGAAAGGGAAGGAGAATGTAGTTGCGGATGCTCTGTCGCGGAAAGATGAATCAACTGCAGCCTTGTTATGTGCCATATCCATATTACAGGAAGATTGGATAGATGAGGCAAGGTCCAAATGGAGAAATGACCCAACCACACAAAACCTCATTCATCATCTCCAGAATGATCCAAGCATGTCTAAAAATTTGTATTGAAAGGGGATGCTTTATGGTATAAAGATAGATTATACCTATGTAAGAACTCCACTCTTAAAAATAGGATTCTATCTGAGCTTCACTCTTCTCCAGTAGGGGGCACTCTGGATTCTTGAAGACTTATCATCGAGTCAAACAAGATTTCTTTTGGGAAGGTCTCAAAGGGGATGTCCAAAAATTTGTGGCAGAATGCATGGTTTGTCAGCAAAATAAGGGTGAAACAGTTTGATCCCCAGGTCTTCTACAACCTCTATCTATTCCTAGCCAGTGGTGGGAAGAGGTTTCCATGGACTTTATCACAAGATTGCCTAAATCTGAAGGAAAAAATTTCATCATGGTTGTGGTGGATAGACTCACCAAATATGCTCATTTTTGTGCCTTGGCACACCCATTTGCTACAAGCACGGTAGCAACAACCTTCATGGACACAGTTCAGAAGCTTCATGGGACACCAAAGATTATAGTAAGTGATCGAGACCCTATATTTACTAGTAATTTTTGGACTGATTTATTCTCATGTTTGGGTACTCAGTTAGCTCATAGCTCTTCTTATCATCCCTAGTCTAATGGGAAAACATAAGTTGTAAATAAGTGTTTGGAGGGATATCTCTCGTTGCTTTACGTCAGATAAACAAGCAAGATGGGTCCAATGGTTGCCACTTGCAGAATGGTGGTATAACACTTCCTTCCATACTTCATCTAAAATGTCTCCTTTTTTGGCACTCTATGGGTACCATCCACCATCTATCACATCATCATTGAGAGGACAACTGTAGGCTAGAGCAGTAGAAGAACACATTCAGTATCAACAAGAGGTCCTCTCTAGTCTCAAGGAGAACTTGGTCATGGCACAAAATTGCATGAAGGAACAGGTTGATCAACATCGCACGAAAGGCATTTTGAAGTCGGTGATTGGGTTTTTGTGTGGTTACAACCATATAAGAAAATGTCTTTGAAACAACAACAAAAGGATAACAAAATTTCACCGAAGTATTATGGCCCCTATCAAGTATTGTAGAAGATTGGTACTGTAGCATACAAATTAGAACTTCCACAATCAACCAAAATACATCCAGTCTTTCATGTTTCTTTCCTGAAGAAAGTAATTGGACAGAGAGTATCAGCCCAAACAGTGTTACCTGAGCTCAATGAGGAGGGGAGAGTCATCTTGGAACCTGAATGCATCCTTCAAACATGCACTAAAAGATTGAGGACACGGGTTATTACTGAGTACCTGATCAAGTGGAAGAATATGGAAAATGAAGATGCAACATGGGAAGATATGACATTCCTGCAAAGAACACCTGAGCTTCTCAACATTGGGGACAATGTTGCTTTGAAGGGGAAGGGCATGTTACGCCCTTAACCTATTGCTTGTATTAGGATATGAGTAGCCAACTTGTGGCTTACCATATCATTTTATTATATCATTTATACTTTCTCATGCTTAGTAGGTCGGCCTTGGTGTTGGCCATAACATATGAATAGTATATATAGGGGATTTTAGGTAGTAGTTCATCATCATTTGGAGCATTTGAGTCTTATTGTATGGTTTGGAGGTTGCCCCCTCAAAGTGGCGAAGCTATTCTAATTACATATTGAGATCATTATTATGGAATATTATGTTATTTGGTGTTATATTTCTGCTCATGATCTGAATTATACAAGTAATTTCATTACACTGCTATTAAAGGGACTGTATTTTTGGGTTGCATACACTGCATAGAAGGGGAAGTGTTGAATTCCATACCACACATTTGCATCAAAGCTAGCTATAGCCCACTATCTTGGCATCATTGGCATGAGGGAAACCTAAGGACATTATTTCACACACAAGCACATATAACTACATGGAGTCTGGAATGTAGTGCAACGCTCGGTCATAAGTTCACTCTTTGGGTGATTTGCTAGCTAAGGTCGATCTGACTTCACATATTACATATTTCATTTAGATTTGATGTGTTTGTGAGCTTGTGCACGCATGTAGCTAGGGTTTGTATTGCAAGTTACAGTACCATTGTGTGATCAAAGTGTAAATAACATGTGATCAATAGATATTAATTGTGAAACAATAACGACATAGAAGAAAGTAGATTTTGAATATTTATGTAGCCAAAAATACCCCGTAAGTCTGTCTCCAACGCCTGGGCGCCTTGCCCTATTACATGTGTGCTTGTCCACCTCGGTGTAGAGTTCCGGATCTTTCGTCGAGCTCTGTTACATCATTCCCTATCGATTTAGTCTTTACACGTCCAGTACTTACAGTTGTGCAAGAATCAGCTAAGTCTCTTATCTCTCCTATTTACTTACAATATTACATTATTATAGTGCTTAACATTTGTATCTTATTGTATTTTTATCATATTAGTTACTCTAAAATTATATTTAATACAATTTTTATTAAATCAATGATTTTATAGGATATTTTTAATCTCTATGTATAGTGATTTCTTTAAATTTGTGATTTATTATGATCCCGATGCACATTTTAAAAATGAGATTGTAGTTGTATTTTTTTCGTTTACTTGATGGAAAAAATATTAACTAAAATTGTGAGAAGGGTGTCCACTCAAATTATTTCCTTGGGCGCTCCTAACCTTTAATTCGGCTTTGTTCAACAATGTCAAGACCAACAATGTTAAATAATAGATTTCTAAATTTTAGTACATCTATAGGGACATCCTTCATAATATTATTGCTAAGGTATATTTCTTATCATTTGATTCAAATTTTGAGGAGAATTAATGTCATGAAGATTATTAAATTTAAATGAAAATAATGCAACCACACACGACCTTTCACATTACCATAAAACTTTAATTAGTGTGACAAGTGTAGATAGAAAATAAAGAAAGAGAAACATAAAATTACTCAAACCGAGGGTTTCTACTTTTTGAGTCCAATATGAATTTTGTTAAGGTTTTATGTGGAAATTTTATAATTAAATTTCATGAAACTATAAGATGTTGAATCCAAAATTGAAGAGGTAGAAATAAAAAGGGGTATAAAAATGTCATAGGGAAAAGGGTAGTTTGGATATATAGTTCTTATAACATATATTTTATAATTGAAAATTTGTATCGGGAGGGGAATTAATAACAGAAAATTGAGACGAATATTTGGAAATAAGGGTATTATTTATCATCCCATGAATACATGTGATATGACATACATTTACATAGTGAATCCCCTTTTGTTGTAGGCAATTCATGAGTCATCTTTGTAACCATAGTCTTGAATCTAAGCACATATTCATTAATAGTCTCATTGGTACAATGTTCTATTTGATCAATTTGTATAAAGCTAACTTTCGTGGTAATGGTATTCAAAAATGCATAAGAAAATCATCAACTAGTATGGTAGAAGCATGTACGAGATCCACATGTCAATGGATAAAACCAAGGAAATTCATAGTCCTTAAAACTTGTTGGCAATAGTTATTAGCTAATAATTTCTTGTTATGTGAAATGTATAGGAAAGAAGCATAAAAATAGGGTGAGAAAGATCTACTTGTGTATTAAATAATTTGAATTTTAGGGTCAAAATTCCTATGAGAAAGAGGTAAGAAAGCACTTCATATGCCAATGAGCGTTAAGTTAAATATCATTAGAAGTAAAATCATTCTGTCTTTGAGACCCGTGGGATAACACCTTAATTTGTTTTTACAAGTTTCATAATGCATTCGGTCACGCTATCGTTTCAACACTAGAACAAGTTGGAATAAAAACACTTGGAAATAAGAAAATTCATTGAAATTATTGTTAGTAATAGATAGAGCGTGAGAATCATGCTGAGAATTTTGAAGACATTGAGAAAAAGTGAGTGGAAGAGGTTGAAGAACTTGAGAAGTAAGAGAAACATCAACAATAGTAGAAGGATGAGGACAAACAATTTTAAAATAAAGTATCTCGTAAGCGCTTGGGATTCATTGCTAACGTTCAAGCACCCATTGTTCACCTCGTAGGATCTTGATTCAAGTATATCAGAGTCCCATTGTTAGCCTCTCCAACTATAGTTAGAAGCGAAACCAAAACTTCAACACAATACCTAGTGGTGAAGTAAGTTCAATGAACCGAGTCACACGTGAAGAAGAAGTTAGAGGGGCCCAAAGTTCGGCACATGTTGTTGACTAGATAAGTAGGGGAATGGGTCCAACTCCACCGTAACAAGCAAGGTACTTACCACAGCTGGCTGGAAACTTCGATTCGGTAAGAAAGGCCGGTTTTCAAAGTCGTTTGGCCGCCACTTTCGCCGTTCCCATTTGTTTTCCGCATTTAAGTCTGACCAAAATAACAGCTATTCCCGCGCACTCAGCGAAGGTGCCAGCCTGCTAATGCCTTATATAAACCTCTTAACCACGCTAACAACGCATTCGGTTCTTCATTCTGCCAATCGACTCTCCGGAAGTTATATATTCACACTGCATATTTAGTCTAGGAAGTTTATCTGTCATGGCAGCAGTGCAGAGGAAGCGGGTGGTGGTTGTGGGAGGTGGAATTGCAGGCGCCAACGCTGTCAAGGCGCTGGAAAATCACGCTGACGTCACCCTCATTGATCCGTATGTGATAAGTTTGTTTTTTTCTGTTTTATACACAGTCGGATGATTCTGATAAAAGAAAATAAATTAATGGTAATTCGTTTCTGTCTGTGATTATTAATATTTATATAACAGCAAGGAGTATTTTGAGATTCCGTGGGCGAGGTTAAGGTGCATGGTAGAGCCAAGCTTTGCAGAGAGAACTGTGTTTCTGCACAGCGAGTATTTGAAAAAGGCGAAGATTATAACGTCTGCTGTAACAAATGCCACAGAGGATGCCGTGGTGACCTCATCGGGGGAACGCGTAAAGTACGATTATCTGGTAGTTGCAACTGGAACTGCTTATGACGGCCCTCGCACAAGAGGAGAGAAACTCAAACAATTTCAAGCAGGTAAAACCAACCTACATGGTTTTTAGGTTGACAGTAAAATATTTTATTCTGTTCGTGAGATTCAAATCCTGCCTCATTTCTTATTAATTGGGTTCTTATAAAAGATTGGGGTTTTTATCTTCAAAATTTCTGTCAAAATCTCACGGGGTTTTCATTTTTTTTTAAACAGACAACAAGAAGATTAAGGATGCCAAGACAGTTCTGGTTATTGGTGGAGGCCCCAGAAGAGTGGAGCTGGCCGGGGAGATTGCATTGGACTTTCCTCAGAAAAAGGTGATTCTCCTCCATGGGGGCTCTAGAATTCTTGAATTTGTGGGAGAGAAGGCATCTAGAAAGGCTCTGGCCTGGTTGAAGAAAAAGAATGTGGAGGTGCACCTCAATGAGCGCATTGATCTGAATAGCCTTACAGACACCTCAACAAGCTTTACCACAACCAGTGGGAAGGCCATTTATGTAGATTGCCATTTTGTATGCATAGGCAAGAAGCTGGGCTCGTCATGGATAATGGATTCAGCTTTTGGTGGTGCTGTGGATGGACAAGGCCAAATAAAGGTGGATGCCTCTTTGCGAGTCCAAGGAACAACCAACGTATTTGCAGCTGGGGATGTCATTAATGTCAAAGTAAGTCTATTACAATTTTTTTCCCCTTTCAGAATAAAGATTTTATGCTTTCACAGTTAATGAAATGAAATCTAAAACTGTGCTTCCATTAATTATTATTGGGTTTCTTCAACTGTGCAGGAATTGAAGCAAGGAATGTGTGCGCAGAAACATGCTCTGTTGATTGCAGAGAACATAAAGAAGTTGTCTAAAAACCCAAAGCAGAGTAAACTAGGAACATATAAACCAAGTGCGGATATGGCCTTGGTGAGCCTGGGAAGATACACGGCAGTTGGGCAGTTCCCATTTGGAATATTCAGTGGGCGCCTTCCTGGCATGATCAAATCCAAAGACTTATTCGTTGGCCCAACACGCAAAGGCCTTGGTCTTAAATCATAATTAAGTCTGTATTGTGGTATGTATTAGTAGTAAGTATTATGGAAGTAATGGTTTATAAAGAAATATTGGTTGTTCGTGAGCCGCTACATGTTTGACAACGTCGACAAAGATAGTTTTTCTTCTGAAGCTTAGATACCAGTTTCTTCTGGAGCGACTTTGCTGATATTTCATGTTTGATTGCACGGTCGCATGCATTTTTGTAATCAAAATGTTCTCTCTGTGTAATAAAGATATTTTCTTATTATTTAAAATAAAGGGGTTTTATCATCTTGCCAAGGCAGTATATACTCTTCAATTTTTTATTTATATTTATATTAGTGAATCACATTTTTAACATGTGTATTTTTCAATTTTAGGGCCTACTAACATGACCACTTTGTGCAAATCCTGCTATAGACAACATATGGTTTCCAAATTTCACACAACACATGTTAAGAAGCATCTATGCTTCCACATTTAGAATACATTGAAACCAAGCAATTCCCTACATATAACACAATTTTGATGCAAAATCTATGGAGCTTATTCTGAAATCATTGTAGTCCAAGAGAAAACATTTCACACAAGACATTTTGTAAAAGTTGTGCAACTTCTGATTATAAAACATTTCACATATAAATAGTAATAATTGTGAACCATAAACCGCTTGCCACTCTTGAAAGGTTAAGAGTGATATCATAACTTATGGTTTAACATTCTTTTTAACATTAACTAGATAGAAATTTTAACATTCGGCAAAGCATTGGAATGCCATATATATCCATAAGTGGGATCCATGTGAATTAATAGTATGTATAGTAATAGAATAATATATAGCAAATATACTATGCGATGTAGATGTATTGCCTCTCTCGCATGCTCATTCTAAAATATTGGTTCTAAATATGAAAATATCAAATTTTCTGACATAATTCTACCAAATCAATAACTCTTGAATATTGCCTTCTTACTAACAACTTCAATTTTCTCATTTTATATAAGAATTCTCGATCAAGTTCTTTTATATACTAAGATTCACACATAAAAACTTATGTATCAATACTAGCAATGTTTATGGGTTATTAGCTTATCATATATTGGTTTTATGATTTTTATTTTAATTCATTTTATGCTTATTCTATATAATCTAATTCTCATTTATAGTGTTTATTTTACCCAAATATTTTGAAGGCCGTGTTTTTGGCTTACAAATCTTGTGGCAACTCCTAAATTTGATGTGAACTATTTGTCAAAAACATAGACAAAAGAATTGAACCTAACAAGGCACTAAGAACATGCAAATTAACCTTTATCGCACCATTGAAGATAAGATACACATGTGAAGAGCTACAAACATTGTTTGGTATGACAATTAAGGTAAATAATGTGTACAAATTCCAACACTCTTCTATATGAATTATTGTTGATTGTGTTAATTATCTCTAGTACACTAATTGCATTGTGTCCAACTCCTTAACTTTATGTTAGGTACACAATATGTTTTCCATTCTTAATGTCTACTCCAAGCCATTTCAAATTGTTTGCAATAAATACAACTCCAAAGTTGCACAAGGAAAACAAACATAACTTGCATAAATTTCAATCAGAAAAGCATTCCATTATGTCCATCGCAAACATGTTTTTTACTTAAAGTGTAAATGTTTAATTATTTTGCATATGCCTACTTCCATTTTAAAACTATTTGAATATAATGGACATATCCATTACATCCTTTCATTTTCATATAATTATTACATGTTGGGCGATCTTATTACATATTATGGAGTCTAGATTCACACTTACAAATTGCACTTACTTTAAAAAAATTCAATCCTTTTAAACAAACCCATTTTCTATGTATCCTATAACCATTGCACTCCACATGGGCACCCCACAAACTTTTGATACATTATTTGTCAAATGGATCTTCTACTTAATGTATGCTTTTGTACTCTCATACATGTCTTCCTATGCAACTTTAGTAGGATTTTCCATATCATGGCCTTATTTGTGAGAATAATGACTCATGGCTTGTGACTCGAGAAAGGGTGGAAGTCGGTATAAATTTAACTATCATACTTTCTTGAAAAATATCATTAATTCAATATACATAGATTAGATAAATCATTAATTAAATATACTTATGTATGAACATATCAATGCTAGTGCACTCATAATACATCAAAACTTGATGGATCACATTACAATTTTAACATGAAAAGGGCATTTATTATGTCAAACAGAATTAACTAGCACTAGAAAAATTATACACTAACTAATTTGCTAGAGAGTACAATTTGAGGAATGAATGACACCATACACTATATTTTTAGTTAGGTGTCTACATTGGTGTATAATGAATTTTTAATTGGATATATATTTTTAAATTTATTTTATAGTATGAATAGAAAATGATTGCATGTAGTAGTAGAAATGCACTATATAATTTAACAAAGAAGTTAAAATGTATTTTAAGTTACATAATCGATACATGTGTAATATAATATACAAGTAGATGCACACAAGACACACACACACACACACACACGTATATATGTATGTTTAGTGTTTTTGAAGTTTTTTTAATACCAATAATACTTTTGTATTTAATTTGATCCATATTTATAGTTCCATTTGTTATATTATATTGGTACGAGATAAGTGCATGTATTTTTGTTGGTAACACACAAAAAAATTAAAGTAAAAAAATTCAAAATATAGACATGCACTTGATTTCATTCTAAAGTGATCAAATGGATATAGATATGTCCTACCTTTAGAGATAGCTGAAAAAGTACTAAATATTTAAGTGTCTTGTCGATAAACTAAGGATTTAAATGTCCTGTAAGCTATATTGAGGATTTAATAGTCTTGTTGCTTGGGGAAGAGTATTGGGAGAGCTATAGGATTTTCGCTCCAACCGTTAATGCTTCTCCACGAAGATGGTCACAAACCACATAGAAACTAGTTAAGGATGACACATTGTTCTAAGCATATCATTGTCTTGTATATGCCCTAGGTTCCATTCCTTATTTAATACTGATAAAAATGAGTAATTAGTTCCCTTGCTCAAAGTATGTAACTTGCCACTAATTTTGTTCATGTTGTTCCAGGATAATAACCTCGTAACTAAGTATCTGTTGCTATATTTTGGAGAAACTAATAACTGTAAACCTATTTATCTTATATACTATACTGTTTTACCCCTAGGGTAGAACCACCCAAGTGGGACACTAGCACCCATCGTTCCTATTTGTATTGGGAACTTCTATTCCTACTTATGATTTTGGCCTAATTTTGATTCTAACATATTTTTATCTCTTGTTTAATTTTTTTTTCTTAGCACCAATATGTGTTTGGTCTCTTGAATGTTGAGAGGGTGAAATAATCACCCAATGACTGTCCCCTACTTATTTTGGATGTGTGAGATGAACCAAGGTGAGTGTGTCCATTTAACAAGGAAAGATGAAACTGATGTGCACATTTGAAATAGATCTCTTGCAAAACAATGGGAAATGCTAGCAAAAATTATTAGTCATAAACAAGCATGACACATGATGTAATAGAAACTAGTCAAAACATGCAATAACATGGAAAAAGACACAATGAGTAGCTGGTTGAATACATGGGACACCACTCAGGATGTCACAAGACACTCAAATCCTTCAAGGCTATAGAAGAAAATGCACAATCAAACATAGGGAAAATCCCACAAATAATGTAGAACAAGGCATAAGAAAAGGAGACAAGACATAAGCAAATTAGATAACTATTATTAGAAGTAGGCCTACAAGAGAAATACTACACATGAAGCACCCATTAGCATGTTATAAAATTGATGGAATGTCATAATGTATACATCTAGAAAATAGGAATAAAGGTAGTAGATATTGTAATGATAGAACCTAAATATAGACAAATATGAAAGTTAGATGCCCCTAAAAGCCTTAGAGGGGCTGTTAGAGAACATTGTCAAACATCTTACATCATGCACGATAATTTTTATATATCCTACATTCACCTCAAGAGTACCATGTGAATACACATGTGTCTATGGAAAAAGGATAGAACATACTATGAATCAAATAAGCATGGTAAGAAATGTGCAACATAGAATAGTATAAACAAGCAAAAATACATCCAATCAAGATGTAACCTAGTATTTTTAAATTTTTGTAAATATTTGAATGTTTTTGACTTATTAGAATATGAAATACAATGACTAGGAGAGGGGAGAGAGGTTCCCCTAGTGTATGTGTGCAAAGTGAGGTCTATGTAGGTAAGTGCGCCCTTAGCCATGGGAGTCCTAAGTGAACTATGGATGGCACAAATTTGACAACCCTAAGCTAAGGGAGTCCTAAGACCAAGTCACAATGTGTAACTATAGATCCAATAATGAATGACATAGAGATAATGAGGGGCCCAACAGTGATAGGAAGAATGACATGCCCATGAGAAGTGGGTGATCTATGGGTCATCTAAGATAATGGAAAAATGATAGCTTTCATAAAGATATTGAACATGCATTGTGCTTGTAAGTAGGATGCACCATAACATTGTTAATAACATGAGGACCAATAGAAGCATCAATGTGTAATCTATGCAATGAAAAGAGGCATGAAAATTAGCATCGTTAAAAGAAATGATAGGTGGAGGAAGATTAGTAGCACTAACAAGAAATCCAAGAGGATGATCTAAAGATGAAGGAGGAGGAACAACATGATAAACATGATTCGAAGAGGATTCGAGGAGCTGATTTTTGTGCTTAGGTAGTGGATCATTGAAGATTTTAAGCTTTCCATTGTCATTAGTATATTTAGAAATAGAAATAATAGATTCATGCAACTCAATGTCATGATTTTTAATTAGATCTTGGATTAAATGTCTAATATTGAAACACCTATCAGTAGAATGGCCATTACATCTATGGTAATCACAATGTGCATTTTCATCAAAGTTCTTTCCATGAGGCCTATTAGGATCTAGCTCAAGAGGAGTCGGAAGAGAAATCATATTGCTTTCTATGAGTTGAGGCAACAACATATGTGGTGGGTATGGTAAAACAACTATTAATGTCTATTTTTCTTATTTAGGAATCATACATATAATTCATACTTAGAGGCGTGATGTAAATAATAAGTGCGTGGTTTTGTGTCTACACAAGAATATGGTGTATGTAAGGATAATTTTTAATTATGGTTAGTATGATATATTATGTGTTTTTCTTAATAAACACTTAGAAAATTCCTTGATACTATAGAGCCTCATGATCTCAAAATAAATATTGAATTCTTAGATGTCTTATCAATCTATTGTCTTGAAATCTAATTGTGCAAGGTATATTCATGCATTCATAATTCCCAGATGTTAGGTTGCATTTGTAATGTTTCTCCTTTTGGAAGTTAAGTGTGGGAAATGTCATATCAAAGATGCCCTCGGTATTTTTTTTTATAATTAGAAATGATCCCATTTGGGGTAAATCCATAATGATGTCATTTTCATATTCGAGCTATAATGTTTATTTAATGATTTATAGTTCACGATGTGTATATTTGGTAATCTAACCATAAATGATGACAAATATTGCAATTAAATTTTAGATTGGTCTTCATGAGTGCTAGATACAATGTCTCATATCACTATTTATTCATTTTTAGTTTCAATGGTCATAAAAATGTATGAATTTATACTCTAATAAGTCCAACCCTATAAAGATGAAATGACACAACAAATATATTTAAATAGAAAAAGAGTCACGAACTTAAAGATCTAGGACCATATATGTCGGTCAAGATTGGACCCACATCCTAACCCATTTGTATAGTCATAGAAAAATAAGTAGAAAAGTATAAAAAGGAAGTGACTTGAAGTTTAGATATTGTTTATTACTTTAATTAGATTATATTTCTAGAGTTAATGACATAGTAGAGTGTAAAGATAAGAAAATCACTTAAGACATAGAGAGATAAACTAATTGGATTATGAATGTGAGCATTTGTCTTAACAAAAAATCATAGTCAAACTTGGTATTGCAAAATGATAAGTTTCCAAAAACGAAGCCTCCACTAGTGTTCAAAAGGCCACCCCGACATGTTGGCATAGTTGGTTCGGTCCCACGAGCTTATGTTTGCAAACTATAGCCTTTGGCAGCCGTACACTGACTCAGACTGCACTATTTCACGTGTTTGCAAACAATAGCACAACGAGAGAACTAGATGAAGATGGAGAAAACCACGAGAGGATTTCGTAGAGGGCCCCAACATGGAGTCTCTGGATCTAACGAGATGTCTCTAGGTGCCACGAGTCTAAGAAATCACCCGTCGAAGATATGGCATGTTTGGGCCTCAAGGCTCTTAAGCGACTACGCCCGAGACGAGGTAGCTTGAAAGCACGGGGCGTAGGGAACAAAAAAAAAAAGCCTCAAATAGCATTCACTAGGCCACCATGATGTGCTTTGGAGTAGTTAACTTGGTTCCACAAGCTTGTTTGTAAACAACAACGTCTGGCAGCCCTACACTGACTTAGACTACACTATTTCACGCATTTACAAAAAATAGCACAATGAACGAACCGGATAGAGATGGAGAAAACTACGAGAGGATTTCGTATAGGGCTTAAACATGGAGGTCTCATATTTGACGAGACGTCTCTAGGTCCCATAGAGTCGAGAAATCACACCTCGAATATATGGCGTGTTTGGGCCTCATGACTCTTAAGCAACTACGCCTGACGAGGTAACCCGAAAGCACAGGGAGCGTAGGGAACCATAAAAAATTCTCCAATAGCATTCACCAGGCCACCAGACGTGTTGGCATAGTTGGCTCGGTCCCATGAGCTTGCTTTACAAACTACAACCTCGGCATCCATACACTAACTCATACTGCA
This sequence comes from Taxus wallichiana var. yunnanensis, assembly GCA_018340775.1. Classification (NCBI taxonomy): domain Eukaryota; kingdom Viridiplantae; phylum Streptophyta; class Pinopsida; order Cupressales; family Taxaceae; genus Taxus; species Taxus wallichiana. Next base: position 593,487,242 of record CM031234.1, on the reverse strand, counting down.
CTATTTCGCGCGTTTGCAAACAATAGCACAACGAGAGAACCGGATGGAGATGGAGAAAACCGTGAGAGGATTTCGTAGAGGAACCTAGCATGGAGGTCTTGGATCTGACAAGACATCTCTAGGTGTCACGGAGTCCGAGAAATCACCCATTAAAGATATGGTGTGTTTGGATCTCAGGGCTCTTAAGCGACTACGCCCAGATGAGGTAGCCCAAAAGCATGGGAGCGTAGCGAACAAAAAAAAACCCCAATATCATTCACTAGGCCACACTAATGTGTTGGCATAGTTGGTTCGGTCCCATGAGCTTCCGTTTGCAAACTACAACCTCGCGGTCGTTAAATGCGCTGAACTCAAACCGCACTATTTCACTCGTTTACAAATAATAGCATAATGCGAGAGAACTAGATGGAGATGGAGAAAACCGCGAGAGACTTTTGTAGAGGGCCCCAACATGGAGATCTTGGATCTGATGAGACATCTCTAGGTGCCACAGAGTCTAAGAAATCACCCATCAAAGATATGGCGTGTTTGGGCCTCAAGGCTCTTAAGCGACTACTCTGAACGAGGTAGCCCGAAAGTACGGGAGCGTAGGGAACAAAATAAATCCTCCACTAGCGTTCACTAGGCCACCACGACATGTTGGCGTAGTTTTTGGTCCCATGAGCTTCTGTTTGCAAACTACAGCCTCTGGCAGCCCTACACTGACGTGGAGGTGTTCTTAGAGGTAAAGATTCGTTTACAAGGTTACTTTCTTCATTTAGAGGCACCTAAAGACGTCTCGTCAGATCTGAGACCTCTACATTGGGGCCCTCTATGAAATCCTCTCGCATTTTTCTCCATCTCCATTTGATTCTCTCGTTGTGCCATGGTTTGCAAACGCACGAAATAGTGCAACTGAAAGTTAGTGTACGGTTGTCGGAGGGTAGGTTTGCAAACAAAATCTCATGGGACTAAACCAACTGCGTCAACACATTGAGATGGCTTGGTAAATGCTATTGGAGGATTTTTTTGGTTCCTTATGCTCCGTGCTTTTGGGCTACCTCATCCAGGGCGTAGTCGCTTAAAAGCCCTGAGGCCCAAACACGTCATATCTTCGACGAGTGATTTATTGAACTCCGTGGCACCTAGAGATGTCTCGTCAAACCTGATACCTCCATGTTGGGGCCCTCTACGAAATTATCTCACAGTTTTCTCCATCTCCATCTGGTTCTCTCGCTTTGGGCTATTGTTTGCAAACTGCAAAATAGTGCGATCTGAGTCGATGTAGAGTCGTCGAGAGGTTTGTATTTTTGCAAATGGAAACTCGTGGGACCAAACCAACTACACCAACACATTGGGGTGGCTTGATGAATGCTTCATTTTGGTTCCCTACACTCCCGTGCTTTCGGGATACCTCGTCTCGGTCATAATCACTTAAGAGCCCTAAGGCCCAAACATGCCACATCTTTGATGGGTGATGTCTCGACCTTCGTGGCACCTAGAGACGTCTCCTCGAGATCCAAGACCTCCACATTGGGGCCCTCTACAAAATCCTCTCGTGGTTTTCTCCATATCCATCCATTTCTTTCGTTGTCTATTGTTTGCAAAACGTGAAATAGTGCGGTTTATGTTAGCATATGGCTGCCGGAGGCTGTGGTTTGCAAACGGAAGCTCATGGGGCCGAACCAACTATGCCAACCACCATCGGGGTGGCTTGGTGAATGCTAGTGGAGGCTTTTATTTGGTTCCCTACGCCCCTCGTGCTTTCGGCTACCTGTCAGTCGTAGTCGCTTAAGAGCCTTGAGGTCCAAACATGTCATATCTTCGACGAATGATTTCTCGGACTCAGTGCACCTATAGGCGTATCGTTAGATCCGAGACCTCCACATTGGGACTCTCTCTAAAATTATCTCACAGTTTTCTCCATCTCCTTCCGGTTCTCTCGCTGTGTTATTGTTTACAAACGCATAAAATAGTGCAGTTTGAGTCAGTGTATGATTGCCAGAGGCTGTAGTTTGCAAACAAAAGCTCATGGGATAGAACCAACTTCGTAAAAAAGTCGAGTGTCTGGTGAACACTATCTACCTCGTCGTCAGGGCATAGTCCCTTAAGAGCCCTGAGGCCTAAACATGACATATCTTCGACAGGTGATTTCTCAGACTTCGTGGCACCTAGAGACATCTCATTAGATCCAAGACCTCCATGTTGAAGCCCTCTACAAAATTCTCTCATGGTTTTCTCCATCTCCATCCGGTTCTCTCATTGTGTTATTGTTTGTAAACACGTGAAATAGTACAGTCTGAGTCAGTGTAGGGCTGTCAGACGCTGTAGTTTACAAACAGTAGCTCATGGGACTGAACCAACTACACCAACACATTAGGGTGGCCAGATGAATGCTAGTGGAGGCTTTGTTTTGGTTCCCCATGCTCCCCATGCTTTTGGGCTACCTCGTCCTGGGCGTAGTCGCTTAAGAGCCTTGAGGCCCAAACATGCCATATCTTCGACGGGTGATTTCTCGGACTTCGTGGCACCTAGAGATGTCTCGTCAGATCTAATACCTCCATGTTGGGGCCCTCTATGAAATACTCTCGTAGTTTTCTCCATCTCCATCCGGTTCTCTCGCTGTGCTATTGTTTGTAAACACACGAAATAGTGCAGTCTGAGTCAGTGTAGGGCTGCCAAAGGCTGTAGTTTGCAAACGAAAGCTCGTGGGACCGAACCAACTACACCAACATGTCGGAGTGTCTGGTGAATGCTAGTGGAGGCTTCGTTTTGGTTCCCTATGCTCCCCATGCTTTTGGGCTACCTCGTCCGGGCGTAGTCGCTTAAGAGCCTTGAGGCCCAAACACACCATATCTTCGACGGGTGATTTCTCGGACTTCGTGGCACCTAGAGACATCTCGTCAAATCTGAGACCTCCATGTTGGGGCCCTATATGAAATCATCTTGTAGTTTTCTCCATCTCCATCCGGTTCTCTCGTTGTGCTATTGTTTGCAAACACGTGAAATAGTGCGATCACGAGTCAATGTCACGGCTGCCAGAGGCTATAGTTTGCAAATGGAAGCTCATGGGACCGAACCAACTATACTAACATGTCGGGGTGGCCTTTTGAACACTAGTGGAGGCTTTTTTTGTTTCCTACGCTCCTCGTACTTTCGGGCTACCTTGTTCGGGCGTAGTCGCTTAAGAGCCCTGAATGACTAGATTGGCTTAAGAATGAATTTGATAGGGGCATGTCTAAGAACATACGGGAGTTATCAATCACCTAGTAAATATTTCTTGTTTAGTTTTAGATGGGAGTTAGTTGGCCTACGGCTTAGTGACCTTCCATTCATTGATAATTTATACTATGATAAACCCATGGATGCTTTCATAGCACCTTAAAAGGATAGGTGTAGTCATCAAGCCTAGTGAAGGGTGTGATGTGATTTCCAAATAACTTGAAATGCCTACAGATTTAAAGGTAATAACATGAATTAGACAGGATTAGACAATCAAGAATCATTGAGTGTCTGAATCAGAATGTCATTGCATCTGGAGACATTCTCAAGCATTGGAGTAATGTATATGGAGAGACATTCTCAAAATATCAATAGATGAAAGGCATAAAATTGTGATGACTCTTGGGTGTTTTAATAAGGGAGAAGACTATGAAGCATAGAAGAATGTAGTAAGTGCATGATAAGATAGGAACCAATACAAAGAGACCATGAGCAAGAAGAAGCGCAAGTAAGGTAAATACACATATACACATTGATAAATTGAATGAATAATTACTCAGATTAGGTAACTCTTTATATACATACATTATATAAATATTGATTTCTAAAGTTTGATGCATATTATACATTGAAAATGCTAGTACATGTACATCACCAATAAATGAAAAAATAATCCATAATGTCTTAAATATTGTCAAGTGCGCATCATATATTAGTTTCATGCGAAAATAATCTTAGAAATGTAAGGTCTCATACAAAATTATCAAGTTTCAAATAGTATTTTAATGTGCATAATAAATACAAAAATTCTGAAATAGGTCATATACCATCAAGTTTAAATGCCATATAGGTGTACATACAATGCCATGCATATAGGCATACAAAAACAATGTCATGTAAGACATTATATTTCCTACTCATCAAAATCCATTCCTCCCTTGCCCTTGCTCGAAGAAGGCCCTCCCTTAGACAAAGATGGAGATCCATGAGATGACTTTGGATTGTCTGAGCCCATGCTTCGAGTCCTCTTCCGCTGAATACTCACCTGTAGATGAGCCTATAAATGCAAACAATGTTTTTTTGTCAAAACTTAATTTATATATGTTTTCAACATGTATTTAAGACCATGCTAGAATGAAAGTATTTACATAAATACAAAAACTTACCGCAAGTTGTCGATCACACCGAATTTTCATCTCACGCTCAGATGAGTCATCGGGAGCTCCTACAGTACGAACAGGGGTACGAAGATGATGAGATGGAGGAGTCCATGCCCTCAAAGTCAAAATGGAGGGGGTTGAAGTTCCCTACATACACATAAGATCAGAAAATCTAACATCAAAATTAGTGAAAATAGAACTAAGTACATGTATGTACATAATGACAATATTTTAACTAATTTTATCAATATATAACTATTGTTTTTACCCCTCCACACCTATGAATCAAATGAATCAAGACTCTTACCGTCGCGGTAACTCCCGCATATACACATGAAGGACATTATTAACATAATTTAATAATTCTACAATGAAATACATTACTAACATGTAATTTAACATAATATGAATTACACAAGAAATTTAACAAAATTTATGTGTTGTTTGAATACCTCAATGAGTTGTTGCGTAGATGAAATCATAGCGGCAACACCTTTATCTACTTGTCACAGAGATGGTGGGGTGTCTAGTGAAGTCAACATCTTTATCAAACGTGTATATCACGTGAGTTAGATGGACATACAAGAACATGCATATATTTGACTTCAAATTATATATATATACATATATACATATATACATATACATATACATATATATATATATAATATATATATATATATACATACATACATACATACATACATACACACACACACACACACATGTATGTGAAAATTTTACATAATTAACATTCTAAATTACCTCTGTGAATGTATGTGTATGCATGGTGCTTGCCGCCTATGGTTGGGATGAAGATGTGCCTCCCACGCGCTGTAATATCAATGCATATACATGTACAAATACAATTATTTCAAAAATTTAACATATATAAGTAAATCAAGTACTCCAAAATTTTTGTAACACACATAACAAAACATAACAAATTTACCTACGAAGGTGACGCCGATGAATGTAATCCAAATGTCTCACTCAAAAGGACATCTGACATAGTGACATTATCGTGTTCACCCCTAGCACCAGGTGCACCAAAATCAGTATGCATGAAAGTATCGTCCTCCTCGGGCCCCAAACATATGATACAACATGACGAGCAAAGATGTGGCCTCATGCTAGTACTCCCTGAGGGAATACTCTGTGTAAAACAAGGGTCGCAGATAGCCCCTGAAGCATGTGGAGTGTATCAATCTCTACTATCTCCTTCACTGCTTAAGGGACAATCTCAGGGTGAGGGGGCTTCTGTGTAGGGAATCTACCCTGCTGAATAGGTGCATGTTGTGCACCTAGTTGATCATGTGCAGATCCTTTTCCTCGGCCTTGGAAATCTTGGAAATCAAAATAATTTGGGATCTCGTTGAGGATAAACTCGCAATAGAGTTTCCTCAAAAAGTATAGTGGTACCTTGTTGTTATTACAAGGTGGAAAATCAAACACCATCCACCATTGGTCCCAAAATTATTTTTAATCAAATTATTATCAGCACCCGATGGATGGGAAATTTTTACATGACAATGGAACAAGAAAATTAGTGCGGGGTCTCGTGAATAAGGCACATATGAGGTCTTTTGAAATTTATTTTTTCTTTACATCCACATATGACAATTTGTTGGAATAATAAACCCTACAACCCTCTTTGTAAGTTGTCCAACGATCATTTTTCCTGTTGCCGCGTCAATTTGAACAAGTAATGCCTCCAATGTGTTTGCAAGAGAGGTGCGGTGGGGGTTTGTAGATTGTGAATCCCTCATTGTTTTGATTAAATCCTCAATTTCAATTTTGTTTTCAACTATGTGGGTTGTTAAATCTTCTTGACTACCCGAGGGATGTTGAGCAATTGTGGGAGTGTCGGGAGGGATGACAGGAATAACAGGGTTTGGTTGTGGTTGATTCCCTCGACCTCTAACTGTAACAATAAAAATATGTATTCAATTCAAATTTTAATCTATAATTATCATATTTCAATGCAATTTTGAGAAAATAATTGTTCTTACCTCTTCTCCATGGCGCCATCATTGATTCAGATCTTCCCGGTGATCTAGAAATGATCCTTTGAGCTTGAGATCCAACTAAATGAAAAACGCAAGGGCACGAGTTAAGCTCAAAACTCACGTTTGAGGGAGATAAAATGATAGAGGCTCGGGCCTCTTTTTTTGTTTATAGTAGGCATAACGCGTACGTGTTATGCTTCGGTAAATCCCAAACCTGACAATTGAAAACGTGATCATGTTATAATAGAATGCATACGCATTTTCTTTTTCTAGATTCTTGTCCACTTTTTGGCCCCCCAACTTCGTGCACTTACCCATGCGCCCCCAAAGAGGGGGGTCATCATTGGGGGTTTACACACCACACAATGCTCTACACCGTACAATTCATTTTTTTTCCTTGACATAGTGGGTTATACTGATGAGTGAGTTTAGACAAGTCTACAAGTTGTCCTTAGCATTCTGGGGAGCATTATAGGTTGGAGGATACAGTGGAATTTCCTCCCTACACTAATTCGGCCAACATCGTCGGATCGCCAAAAAAACCAGGCGAGATAAAGTTCTCTTCATATTCTCGGGGAAGAAGTTACGAGGTTGGAGAATAACACAACTTTCTATCCTATACTTCTTCGGCCACAGTGGCGTGAGATCACCGAAAAAAAATCGTACTTCACCGACGGTTCACAGGATATCCTTTCTACACCCTTTCTCTTATCACGGATCAGGTGCACATGTTCCCTTTTAATTTCCATTACATGCTTTTTTACTATATACATGCATCTTTACATGTGGTTTTTACACATATATACATGTGTACATCACACACATTAGTAGCTACACACGTGTTTCCACACTAGGTTCACTCTCATCACTTTTTGCATCTTTAGTCTCCACGCTCCATCCTTTTTGTCTCTCCAAACTTTTTATAGTCCATCAACACACTTTCTACATCACTTTACATGGATATCAGGTACGCATCTCTATCTACTTTATGTTATCGAGTGTTCTACTCACCAACATAAAGTGGGGGAAAATGTAGACACAAAATCACACACTTTGGGTATTATTTAGTCCCAGTCTCATACTACTATTCATATGGTTTTTGAGTGAAGAAAGTACTAATTAACCCATGTCCTTTGGCCATTTTACTTTACTTTCTATCGTCACTTCCAACCTTCCGCATGTACTTGCCCAATCATTTTTATCATTTTGCATTATTCCTATCCTTGGATCAGGGCGTCCCAACCCCGGATCTGGGCACCCTGTGCACCCATGTCCCTTCTGGGCACCCTGATCCTCTTTGCACTTTGCACTAATCTTTTGGACACTTTCTAGCCGTTTGAGCTTTCCATATTTTTAGTGGTCGACCTTTTCGGGGTTAATTACGAAATTAGAACAAGAGAACCATATAAATATAAATTTATGAGACCATAATGAGGGACCAAACACTAAGCACTACTATCATCCACCTAAGGTTGCATCCATCCAAGGCATCTAAAGCTCCATTTGCATCCATCTAGCTCCATCACAAGGGACAAGGTTGGTTCATCTGCATCACACTTCATAGGAGGGAGTTTATTCTATTCCATCCACCATCTATTTACATTTCTACATCTAGTTATTGCTCACTACTTCACAAAGTACGACTGACACAAGAGCACCTAGGGCATGATTTTCACACACACACCTAAAACTACATTTGGGTCTGAAATGTAGTGCAATGCTCAGTTAGTAAGTCCACCATTGTGGCCGCTTAAGGACAAATCGAGACCCATTCATATGCATATTTCTTTTTCAAGGGTTTTGATGCTTGGTTTGAGGTTTTGCAGTGTTCTCTTCATTTTTGATTATTAGCGACATCCATCATAGTTCAATGACCTATACGCGATAGGCAACGAAGGCTTCACATCATTTAGTGACTCTACAAAATTGGTTTCTAGACCTCCTGCATAGACCAGGGCACCTAGATCTCAGACTAGGGTGCCCTGGTTTGCTTAGATAGCTCGGATCTGTACCTTTTAGAGTTCTTGTGTGGTCGTTTCGCATTCTATTCATTCGGTCTTTCTTTGCCGCAACACAATCCCGATAAGTCTACGAATCAACTAAGCTCTTCTTAACCCTCTTTGTTCATTAGGGTATCATATTTCTACTTACTTAGTTGCTTGGGTCATTTATTTTATTTATTTACTTTTGTTCATAGCATTAGATTAAACGAAATTAGGATCCCACACATTCCATTTTAGTTTAATCAAAACCTACAAACATCTTAGTGGATAGTGGATAATATTTTCAATACCTTTCACATTTAAGAGAGAGAACTCTACAATCTTGTACGTTACATTTATTAGTTATATAAGTGTCTTGTTGGTGCAAAACAATTATATGAATATGTAATATGTAGTCTCACCCTATAATTATTTTTATTTAGTATATAGATATTTAAAAAATACAATAATTAAACTACAACTCTTTCATTTTTAATACTTTTTACAACATTATTAAATCGCACAATAATAGCTTGGCTTACCGAGCAAGCCTCACACTTGTTCAACGTCTAAGTTTTCTTTAAAAGGCATTCAAACTCTCTACTTTGACAATCATTTTCACATGTCCTCAAGTATAAATAAAAAAATACTTTAACCAATGTTTTCTTCTCCTATCCCAACCAAATTCTAAGCGGATTATGTTTATCTGCATTCACCAGGAATGCATTAGTCCAAGTCAAACCCGTCTAATTCATACTCAAAGTTTCCTTGTCTATGACGCAATTATATTTTTATATATAAAACCATTTTTTATATCACACAAAAGATTTATTTATATGATTACAAAATTGCAAGAAACGAATAGTTAATACAATGCGACTCACCGATAGAAGCAGTACATTCAGCCAGTCAATACTAAACTTAGGTATTCCTTGTTCAATATTGACTTGACTGAAGGTGCCTGCTGCGAATATACAGACTGTTTTGCCACTTTCAGTTAAAAGCAACACTCCTCTCTACCGGCTTTTATATATATTAGCAAAAACAAACATATTTGAAGATTTAAGATTTAAGGCCAAGGTTTTTCCGGGTAGGGCCAACAAAGAGGTCCTTGGATTTAATCATGCCAGGAAGGCGCCCACTGAATGCTCCAAATGGGAACTGCCCCACTGCTGTGTTTCTTCCCAGGGTTACAATGGCCATATCAGGACTTGCTTTGTACGTGCTCAGTTTTGTCTGCTTTGGATTTTTACAGAGCTTCTTTATGTTCTCTGCAATCACCACCGCATGCTTCTGTGCACACATCCCTTGCTTCAATTCCTGCACCACCACATCAAATTCTAATTAGTTATTTTCAATCCAAGGAGCAGATCATTTTATAGAGATTCGTCATGTTTTCGGAGGGGTATTCAGTTTTTTTTTTTTTTTTTCTGTTGCAAACAGGAACAACGTAAATTCTGTTCTGCTTACCTTGACATTAATGATATCCCCTGCAGCAAATACATTACTCTGCCCTTGTATACGCAGGGAGCTATCCACCTTTATCTGGCCTTGTCCATCCACAGCGTCCCCAAATGTCGAATCTTTAAACCACGACGTCCCCAACTTCTTGCCAATGCACACAAAATGACAATCAGCATGGATCGTCTTCCCGCTGGTTGTGGAAAAACTTGTTGTGGTCTCTGTAAGGCTGTTGAGATCAACGCGCTCGTTAAGGTGCACCTCCACCTTATGAGATTTCATCCACGCCAGAGCCTTTCTCGATGCCTTCTCCCCCACAAATTCAAGAAGTCTGGGACCGCCGTGAAGGAGGATCACTTTTTTCTCTGGAAAGTCCACTGCAATCTCTCCAGCCAGCTCCACTCCAGTAGGTCCTCCTCCGATGATCAGAACCGTTTTGGCATCCTTAATCTTCTTGCTATCTGTTATTTAAAAAAAAGTAAAGCAAAATATACGATCATATGAAAAATTGAAGGTTAATGTTATCTTTTAAACTAATTTAAGCTTGATTTCTTTGAAAAATTGAATCTTGAAGAATTTTATTCAATCTTATCTTTTTGCAACCAGTAGTTTGGAAGATTTAGGGTTCCTGTATAGCTGAGCAGCGTAATTTATGTACCTGCTTGAAATTGTTTGAGCCTTTCTGCTTTTGTAGAGGGGCCATCGTAAGCAGTTCCAGTCGCAACGACCAGAAAATCGTACTTTACATGTTCTCCAGAGGCAGTCACCACAGCGTCCTCTGTAGCACTTGTTGCAGGCGATGTTACAAGCTTAGCAGTCTTCAAATACTCGCTGTGTAAAAACACGGATCTTTCCCCAAAGCTTGGCTCCACCGTGCACCTCAACTTCGCCCACGGGATCTCAAAATACTCCTTCCTGTTATTAACAGACAATAATAAACTCATAACAGCTTCCTTTAAAAATAACAAAAAATCTCAAAAAAAATCTACCGTGCATGAAATTCAGAATATGTAGGAGTTATTAACATACGGATCAAGGAGGGTGACATGAGCGTGGTTTTCCAAAGCCTTAACAACTGTGGCGCCTGCGATTCCGCCTCCCACAACAACTACCCTCTTCTTCTGCTCTGTTGCCATGACCAATATTCGCTGTGTATACTTCCTAGATTGATATTTTCTGCGTATATTTGCTTACCTGTTTTGAATGTAATTGTTTATGAGGCCTTTATAACGAAGCAAATGCGTCCAGGCAGGCAACACCCGATGATGATCTGGATGGTCTGCTGAGCAATGTGATGACGAGATCGTTAATACTTTCAAACATTGAACAGTGCTCGGCGGCTTCGTATTTTGACTTTTGATACGATTTGAATTTGGCAGCTGTATAATGTTAGAAACCGTGGAAATAACTAAATTGCGAGCGTGGTGTATAAAAATGGATTTTTATTATTTAAAATCACAAGGGAAGGTGGTCATATTAAGAATATTTTAAGGAAATACAAAATAAACTAAATAATTGAAGTTTTTTAATAAAATTTTAAGAGAATTCTAGAAGTAGTTGAGTTGCAAAACTCTTCTACTTTTTTCGAAAATTCAAATGGCTCGGTCATGGACTAATGACTTTTTAAACCTTTGAGATTGGAACCTTTTATTTGATAGAATATTCTCTTTGGATATTGGCCTTGTTTTTTTGGTCGACTTCACTTAACTTTTGACATATTTTCATAGTGGAAATTCTATTTTTTGTTTGGAAAGAAAAGAATTTTGCTATCTTGGTTTATGTTGTTTTTATTGTAATTTTCAAGTTTATAATATAATAATGATTCAAGTTCAAACTTGGAATGTGGTATTGGAGATCACTCATCTTTAGACGTCGTTATACGGTGTTTCGTGTTTCATCACCGTCCTCCATTTCTCGAGATTCCACTTCAAGAGGAGGGGTGACACCGTAGCCGATCTTGTTGTCTCTCTGCTCTAAGTGGGGTTCTCCACCTCACCACCATAATCTTCCACAACCTCGAGGAGGGGTTGGGGCTCTCCACCTTGTCACCAATCTCCACCGCCATGTGGAGGGTGGGGCTCTCCACCTTCACACATGATAGTCAAGCTCCATCACTTTCTTATTACAAAATCTTTTCCAAATCGACATTAACTATCTTGCTAGTTACGGATTCATATCAACTTCCGAAGGAGGCCGAAATTACAGCCATGTGAGGCGCCCATTAATGATGGGAAAGAGCTTCCTAGTGGTAATTGGAGAAAACATAATGATAGGCACCCTCCTTCCACCAACCATAGAATCACAATTTTAACTTAATTTTGTCATGTTGTAATTGTTTTGGTTGATTTTCGTTTTTTTAATCTTTTATCTTATGCCACATTAATGGCCTAGCATGACGGATTTATGGTGTGATTCCATTCCACCACCTTTTTGTGAATAGTTATACCATATTATTTTAGTACAATATAAATATATTTCATTAATTGTTTTTAGTAAAGTCATTTCCGAGTTTATCAAGGGAAGGTTAAATTATAAAAATGTGTTCATCCTCAACTTGATAATTATTACGAATTTTGTCAAAAATTAGACATTTTTCTCTTTTATTAATCCAATTATTATTTTCATTATATAAATATTAAGGGTTAGTTTTAATTGTAAGAACATATTCATTTTGTTGCTTTAGTACACATGAATCAAATCCCATAAAAAAATCTAATTCGAAATATTTATAAAAACCTTCAAGAAATGTGTATGCTTAAATTGAATCTACATTGATAAGAATTGAGGGATAAAACTAATTTAAAAAATATTATATGTTTAAAAATTATTGTTAGAAGATGTGAAAAAGCCATAGATTGTATTCAGCCTTCCTTCCTTTACAAGGTGCTTGGCATTCCCTCATCTTCCCTAAAAGATGCTTCTTAATCTGCAATATTATGTATATAATTTTAACTTATCTGTATCATTTGTTTTCTTGTAGAATTTTAACAGTCATCTTAAAGATGATTTATTTCATGAATATAATTTTTAGAGTTGCATCAGAATTCAAAATACAGGCTATTATTTTTATTTGTAAGATCCTCCACTTTTTCTGCACCCCATAAAATTTGATCTAAGTGGAGCAACCTACACATTCTATAGCCTTTTCTATTTGAAGACGAAGATAAAAAATGTTATCGACCTGCACATATTTAAACCAGAACTATTGTCTACTTTACCTTTGATTTACATTACCTTTGAAAAAAATAGCTGCCAAGCGAAGGCCTCTTTTAATCCAAAATGAACCTAGGGACAAAACACATGAAATTTTCTTAGGCCCAAATGTGAAGAGAATGATAGACATGATAGACGCTAGTTTGGTGGAGGTAACCGTTTCGATCTCATAAGGCTTGTGATTCCTTCTTCGGCATTGAAGTACTAAGCTTCACAAATTTTGTAACAGTTTCATTGTTGGTCTTGGATCAACGGTGAAGAAAATGATAAGTTTTATTTCTAAAAAAACATTGGAAAAAATATTTTATTAGATATATTGGAAAAGCTTTTTTAGAAAGAGAAAAAGTAATGGAAATATTTTCATTTGGATAATTTCTATTGTGATTTATTTTAAATATTTGAAAATAAGTTATTTTGGTGTAATTAAAATTCAAAATTCAAAATAAATTTTACAAATCTGTAACAAATTACAATGTTCCTTATATGTGGTGTCTTTGGTTCATGCTTAGGAGTAAATTCATTGTGTGTGAACTACTACACCCAATGCCCAACATAATTACAACAATGTCATCTCGAGGATTTCTACCTATAAATCACCCAAGAGAAATAAGAACACAAAAAATTCATAATTGCCCATTTCCCTCTATTACTATTTCATCTCTATAGTAAGATTTAAGTCCCGATGTTAAGAAATTATGAGTATATAGGGAATTTATGCATGTGTACAAGGATTTATATCTTAGCGGTTGTCAAATTGATAGGATGAATCCTTTCACATGTTTCCTAAGTACTACATACAACTCTTCTTTCATGTACTTTAAAATCTTTTCACATACCGATGGGTATATTGAAAGAACGAATCCTCCATATAATGACATGGTATATGTTGGAAGGTAAAACATACTTTAGATGTTTGGTATATTAGTTTGGTGGTATGTAGAAATTGAAACCTATTTGAGTGACAAGAAACCTTGATCCATCACCCATTGAAAAGTAAAATGTAGTTAATCACATTAATAGTTGGTACAACATTAATCAAGAAGGACATCTAGTGAGAATGGTCAAGGAAATTTGAGGAGATTAAAATATTCAATGTTTTTTGGTTTTTCATTTGTGATATAGATAAACACAAACATATGAACCAACATCAAAGCCATAATTATAAATTTGAAGGCATACAAACTATAATGTATTGGCTTTGATAAGGGTTTTAGTTGATGGATAATTCTTTCATCACATGAAAATGTGTAACACAATATGGGAGGCACTACAAAAGTTATGAGATTCATATTCATTTTCAATTCCCATTTAAATTAGAATTCATACCCTGTAATTGAAGTTGTTCAAACTCGAGTTGAAAATGGTGATGTAATGAGTATAGCTTTAGAAATCCACACAATCAAGCATGATTTTGAACTTGCTAATGGTGTAACGCACCAAAATGTTACTCACAAAACAATTAAGTTTAAAGGTGGAAAATTATGGAAAAAGTTTTTCTTTTATTAGTTTTAGAAAGAGTTAATGGGAACAAGTTTATGTTATTTGTTGTGTACTAATGTTCTCTTGCAGAATAATTTATTAAGTCTTACAAAAGTTTACACAACCCCTAACAATTGGCTTATCCTACACATCTACCCATGTAATTTTTCCGATATCAAAGTCAATCGAAGGATTTTAAATGATCTTCCTTATCCTTGTAAATTCTCCATTAACTCGCAAAAGAAAGATATACGAAAAATAAAGGATAATAAACAATAGGAAATAAAAATGAAAATGAGAAAGAGACGATAGATAAGGATATTGTTTTAGGAACTTAGGGTTCCTAGCTACCCTAGATCCAAGGGTGAGGATTGACCCAATCTAGGGGCTTCAGAATGAATCCTCCCTCCACTTGGGTCAAGTTGACCAAATGTAATGATGGGTACCTTCTTTTACAAATAGGTTTTATTATTCTTGTAAAATCTAAGATTTTTAGTTTTATATATATATATATATATATATATATATATATATATATATATATATATAGTTTATTATTGTTATATGTATATTTATATATATAGTATGCACCAAGACCATGGCGGCTAATCAAGAAGGGGTCGATTGTGTGTGTGCATAGTCGGTCGGTGTGGGGAAGGGTTGAAAGGTTGGAAGAAGGTTTGGAAAGGTTGGGATGGCCAAGAGCAGGGAAGAAGGAAAGAGGAAGGCCATAGGGGTCGGGGAAGGGGGTGAGTGTGGGGATGGCTTGATTGTCCCCCACTGGACTACGAGGAGTGTTAGGTAGGGGAGTGGGCTGGCCATGGGAGAAATAACATAGGGGTTGTGTGGCCATGGCCCTAATGAAATCTCTTATATATATATATATATATATATATATATATATATATAAAACATAGGGGATTACAACCAGTGTGGCCATGGCCCTAATGAAATCTCTTATATATATTATATGTATAATATATACATATATATAATAATATCTCTAAGGTGTGTGTGTGTGTGGGGTAATTCTAATTAATATGTTTATATTGAATAAGTATAGATGAAAATTCTTAATTTTAAAATTTTATATTTGTGTGTGCGTGTGTGTGTGTGTGTAGGTTTCTAGATTTATTTAGTTAATTTGAATAATTTGTAACAAATCTTAATATAAATAAATTTATGCTATATTAATTTTATCGTAGCATTTTTATTAGAATATTCATATATATTTATTTACTATAAAAATTAGTTTTTAATGATTTTTATTTGAAAGAGGTAAATAAATTGTAAAATAAATTTCAATACAATGTAGCTTCTAATCACTACATTAAATATATACATAGCTTTAAAATGGTCTCGATAACCCAAAGATAAACATGTGTGTGTGTGTGTGTGTATAGATACACACACATATGTATATATACATATATGTATATGTATTTATGTATATACATATATATATATTGTGTGTGTGTGTGTGTGTAACGCTCTGATTTTGCATGTTATCTTGGTGAATGTTTTACATGCTGTTATAACTGCTGGAATGAAGGCAAACATGTTAAGATAAACTCTGATCTTAAAAGAATGTGTTGCTAACTTGGATTCTTGCATGCTGTGATTTATTGTATAGGACAACAATTATTGTACTTGCGTGTTTGCTAATGTGACGACAAATTGTCGTATACTTGCTATACTCTCGTTACTGATTGACAGCACACCTTGAATCAATTTCATTGATCCAAGTATGCTGAGGGCTTCTGGTGATTTCTGTGTCGATTTACTCTTGAACCGAACCCGAGGTTGTTATGAACGTGCAGCGCCTGATTACAGGTATGAGCAGCTGGCACGTAAATGCCAACGACAGGGGTTCGATTCTTGAGCCCTGTACTGTCGAACTTGGAACCTCGTGAGGCAAGAAATGCCTGGACACGGGTGGCTTTGATACGTGATCCAGAGGACGGAACGTCCTGCTCTGCATTAACGTGAACGTCTGTAGGAAGGCAGGATGGAGGTTGGGTTAGGAGTTGATTAGTGTTAGTGGTTAGTATAAATTAAAAACCTAAACTAATCCTAAGTCCTAACATGCATCCTACACTACTATCCTAAGTGGATTTTTAAATTACAAAAAAAAAAGGGGAAAATAAACCTAAGGCTAAACTAAGACCTAGGTTGATCACTTTATGCAACCTAAACTAATCCTAATCTAAAAGGGCGCGCAGACCCTTGGAAGGAGAGGATAAGGATGAAGGAAGGGCATTCATTAGCATTTAATTGGTAAGTCCATACGTGGACAGCGCCAGTTTTGGCGGGGCAGGTAAGAAATAGAGGCATCTATTTGGAGATAGAGCCAAATTCGGTTTTGCATGGGGAAATTTAAAAATTGAGTTCGCCAACTCAAGTGGCGGTGGCGTGGGAAGCTAGGAGAAAGGCAGAGCCTTAATTGCATTAATTGTTCTCGGTCCTCGCGACCAGCTCGCCTTGGAAAGTGTATGAGGGAATTTTGATTTTCATTTGGTCGATTCGAGCCTTTGCAAAGTTGCTCTGCATTTGGTTTTTCTGGTCTGGTTCAGTCGAACCAGCTCTTGGAATTTGACACTGTTCTTGGAGATTTTTAAGGTGTTGCTAAGCCTGAAGAAGAAAGGAGTGTTGGGAAGTTTGTGTTGTCACTGTGGAAGGAAATAATGCGGCAAACGGATCCTTCTTCGAGTTTTGGAAAAGAGATTTCAGGCATGTTAAGCCCTTCTCTTTAAAAATTCTTGCTTTGTTTAAGTGTCTCATTAAAACAACCCTGCTCTTGGGTTTTGATTCTGTGATTGTTGTCGAGTCGATTCGAATTGGATTTCATCGATTCTTGTTTCTTTTTTTTTGAAAATGATATGAAGAATTGTTTCTGGTTGCTTGGTCTTGATTTGTTTTTGTACGAATCAAGTTGGAAATAGATATTCTCTTCTCTGTTCGTGTTGTGTGGAAATTGGAATAGGCTGTGTAATCGTTCCTTGCTGTTGTGTTTGGAACTGCCTTTGCACGTAAATGGAAGTTGAATATGGTTGGGTTGTGTTGCTATGATTTGGGTTCGTCGACCCTTGCTGTCTCCTTTCTTTAGAAATGATAGGAAAATTGTTTCCCTGTTGCTGTGTTTAACTGTCTTGCTCTTCTTGAATGGCATACCTCCATGTTGTGTCTTTGGTTTATTCTTGTAGAATGGAATGTGGAACTGTACAGGCAGTATGGGTTATTCTATTGCTGTACTATTGTTTTGTTGTCACCTGAACTTGCGATATGATTGTATTGGTTGTAAGAACGACCTGAGGTCGTTTCTGTACTGAAGTTTTCTTTGAAGGAGATAAGATCTTTTTGTTTACTAATTGCTGTTTGGAATTAAAAGAGATATCATTTCTATTCGAGCTTCATGGAATGGGTATTTCACTGTTTAAGTTTTATATCATGAACTGATCTGTGTGGGTTGTTTTCACTGCTGTGTGAATGTTCTTTGTTATATGGGCTTTCGTGATATAATGGTACAGGATGTACGAGTTGTTTAAGGTCGTTTCTATACTGAAACTTCTTTTGAAAAGGAAATAGTTTCTTTCTCTCTCTGCTGTGTTGATTATGATGAATACAACATTGTTTTTTTGTATGAGCATACGAATTGCCTTGGGGAAAGAAAAGATAACACGTTTTTGGCTGTTCTTTCCTTTCTTGCTTAAAAGAGATAAGACTTTTCTCTTCCTTCTGCTGTTTCGGGATTATGAGGAAATGGCATCTTGTATTTTAAAGGAATGGGCATTAGAATTTTATATGAATGTTCGTGAGAGTTGGAAAAGGAATAGTTTTTCCTTCTGAACTCATAGAGAAATATATTGTTTCTTGCTAGGAAGGTATGATGATTAGTTGTGTTTATTAATGCTGATCGATCCCTTAAGTTCGAACTGTTTTGGTGATTATGACTTAATCTTGGATTGCTGGTCAAGAATAAAGGCATAGAAATTCTGTCTTGTTGTGTGGGTTGTCTTGATCATATCGATCCATGTATTTAACACCCTGTACGGTTTACTTTGATAAAGGTAATGACATCTGATTTTTGCATTCTGAAGATTCTGCATACTATTATGAACTTGGAAAATGGATTGGGTAGAATCATTTATTGGAAGGGAATCCTTCTTCTGTCTGCTGTTCTAACTTGGTGAAATTCATAGTCATGTGATTATTGGACTTGCTGTAGGTAACAACAATGAATAAAATGTTATTTTGAACGGGATACGTTCATAGGATTAGGAAATCATGTGATTAATTGACTGCATGATTGTATAACTGTTTATCTGTTTAACGATACAGTGAAAGAACTATGATTTCTTTAAGTGCGGTAAATATATGGTATGCATCCTTATACTGTCTGATCTAGGATGAACATAATGTTGTACTAACCTGTTTCAGATTTTTATATGAGTCTGATTCAAATGAAATATGAATATGGATGATGAATTCTTCCTGTTTTCATTTAAAGAGGATTATAAATGAAATTATTCTTATTGTCGGAAAGTGAATTCCGAATGGATTTTGTAAGTTTCACTCTGAACTGTTATCTGGATTTGTCTCTCGTTCGGATTCCATTGTTAGGACAGTCATGTGGAAAGAAATAGAGATATGGATGAATGACTTGGAAAAATAACCTTTTCTTCTTTCATTCAATAGGAAAGCTGTAATTCGTGAATAATGAATTTTGTAGTGCTTAGATAGGAACCACTATCTGCATTGCTGTTAAGCTTTCTTATTCAGACTTGATTACTTGGATTCTAATATGATGCATGAACTGAAAGGAAAGTAATGGATTTACATTTCAGTTAGTTTCATCCTTTGCATTCATTGTTATTGAAAGGCGTGGAAAGGATAACAGTGTGTTATATCTGCTTTGTAAGCTACTTGTATTCCTAACCTTTCAAATATTGTGAATTGATACTTGTAACGATTATGTGGAAACGGGACAACAGTTCCTTGGCTGATTGTGATGATATTTTGATAGTTCAGTTGTTATGCTGATCTTTCTTTTGTGCCTATTTCTTGAATGATGTTTAATCGCGTTTCATAAAAGCAGGGTTCTTTTATTGAGACAGTTAGTTGAAGCACCTTATTTTAAGGATAAGTGCTTAATATGCTCGGCCATCAATTGAAGGCGACCCGCAATTCATTTTGCAGATGGAATTTGATTAGAATGAAGACTTGGCTGTTTTCTGATGCTTCTTGATTTGTTGATGATGTATTGTAATTGCTGCTTTTATTCCTCTTCAAGGAATTGTGAAAAGAAGAAAATATATTCTTCTGTCTATGAGTTGTATTGATGTTTTATGTAAACCATGCCCAATCAGCTGGATTGGAAAATGTACGGATTATGACATGAAATATTGAATACAATTACATGTGTGTTATTTTAATGATTATATCAGTTTGATTTTGTTGTCTAAATTGGAAATATAATGTTATTTCTTGATTGGGATTTGTTTATTCGTCCTTGGATGGATGCTAAATGGAAACTGATATCTATTCTTACCTAAATGCAACTTTTAAGTTGAAAAATGCAATTAGTTCATACTTGGGTAAAGATGAATTTTTAATTGACATTAAAAAGGATTAAGAAGAATATGATTCCATAATCGGAAGGTATTCAGGATTAGCTTAGGAGCTAAGGAATATCAATTAACTTTGGAATAATCGAACTTCGCTTTCGAATTCCATTAATGATCTCGTATGCTGAATTCAAAATAAAGGATATAGGATAAGTATATCCATAACTAATGGACCTTAACTATATGATGAACTAAGGAGAACAAATGAATACATTTCTCAAATTTAGACCTCGTATGAATGACGTCTAATAAGTTAATATTCTGAATTTAGTTGCAGTTGAGAAAATCTTGGCTAAGTTTAATAGGTTAAACTTATCACGTCCGTCGGTACGGACCGCTTAATCCAATGATTAAGAAGTGAACCAAGTAGGGAAATGCAGCCCTTCGACACGAAGGAGAAGATGCATAGCAAGTTAATGGACGGATTTAGTCCCTCTTAGCCCTGTACAACTGTAACGGAAATGAGGATCAAGGGATCAGCGTGGATGCTGAAAGTTGATTTTAATTATTAAATCGTATCCAAATCACTTGAGCAGGATGTGTATTCTCGATGGGAGAATTCTGTAGGACATTGGCATACGCCAGCTACAGCAAGGTGTCTCCATGAAGACGGGGTCTTCATGACGACACAATGTTGCAGCTGACATATTGCAATGCCCTCCCGAATTAAAACATCAAGAATACATAGGCTGAATGTGAAGCTCTTAGCAGGGGATAGGAGTATGATCTGGTATACGGAGTGACTCCGGAATACTAAAGATAACTAGACACACGGAGTCGTGGGGAAACGACACCGTATGTCTGCGTATCTTTAGTTACCAGGAGTGCCTTCCTATACCCGTTCATATTACTAGTTGGAATTGGAAGTTTAAAACTGACCTTAAACGAAGAGGACTGGTAGGAACCAGGAAAGACCATTCTAGATAACAGGTGAAGTGAGGTGAAGGACGTATTCCGTTGATGTGTATCACATCCAGGAATATGATCATGCAAAGCATGTGAAAATCTTTGGCCAAAGTATCGCAATTGCTGGTTGCGTTGTCCTTATCACTTAATTTAAGATGCAGGATGTCAGATGAATATCAGTAACAGATATTCAGATAGGCTTCTTAAATGGATCACTTCGATAACCGGAACGGTTATGAGAACAGGTATATATAATATACTATGCATAAACGAACATGAAGGATCGGTTGTTGCCGAGTCATGAAATGAAGGATCGTTGAAACTCCGAGCCATGAAAATGGAAGATCGGCAGTTCCTCGAGTCATTTACAGCAGCATATAGAATCTGTTATAAGATTGAATGGCATTGAATGTGTGTTCCATATTGTAAATATGCGAACAGGGAACATTCGTTTTAAAAGAAATTGTGTGATCCAAACTGTGTTGTTTGGGCAGAGAACAATTATTAAAACTTGAACGTGTGTTTGAATTTTATAATTCATAACAGAGAACGTTATCAAAAAAAAAAAAAAAAATCCCTTGTTCTGGTATCTTAAATGGGGATGTTACGGTGTGTGTGTGTGTGTGTGTGTGTGAAGTTTTAGATCTTAGGATCACAATATCGTTCTATGTTCAAATAATATTTAACCACTAGTTTTCAATAACATTTAACCACCGCTACTAAATTATTTTTACAACTTCCAATTGCCAAACCAAATAACTTTCATAACCAAAATTTATCTAGATAAGAGATGCACAATTTTGGAACACATTTTCAACTAATAAATTATAAGGAAAATTGGAAACAAAAGTAGGACTTCCATATACTTCTTAAGAGGTTAAACAAGTAAGTGTTCACCCTAACAGATTTATTTTCTTATCTTTATCACTAACTTTGCCCAAGTATATGGAAATGTAAAATAGCCTCTAATTCACTTCATTCCATGAAACACAAGCTTTCCAACTTTTATACAATAGATGACCCCACAAGAAAATAATTAGAGGGAGAGAAATTGTTGAAGATCAAAATTTTATTAAGATCGTCATGCTAGTTTTCCAAACAACACATTTTATTCCTCCTAAAAGAAAGATTTCATTTCATTTTCCACTCACAAAATACAAATTTCAACAAAAAGTTTGTTCACATATGGATTTCAAATGCAATAACACAAAACAAGCTTTTCCACTTGCATTACAATGCCCCAAGCATTCACAATAAATAACTTGTAAATTACATAAAAGGGTTCCCGTATGCACCCAAAATTGCATGGTGCTACATTGACAAAATGGTAAAAATATCCTATGACGATAAATTTATATTCCAAAAGAACGATGATGTTTAGATCCTTCGTTTTGTCTTTTAGCACACTTATCTTGCTTTACTTTCCTTTTTCACAAAGTTTTTTATCTATTCAAGCTATTTTCTTCTCATTTTTGAGTTGTCATGACTCTAAGTCACATAACCGTTGTGACGGTTACACAACCGTTGGTCTTCTTAGACTGCGGTTGTGAAACCGTTATGGCGATTGTGTAACCAGCAGTTTGCGCAGACCGGTGGTTCCATGCGCATTAATCCAAGACTCCAAATTGTGTGTTATGTATGCATTTTGTAATCTTCTCGGTGTCCTTCTCGCACGTTTCTTGACCATTTCCACTTGATTTCAAGCTTGTTGGATATGTATGGAACTCCTCTTCCTTCCTTACTATTATTAGAATGTTGATTACCTCTCTTTAGAGTGATATGACATTTCTTGATTGCCAAGTGTGTTAGACTTCTTCCCTACCATTTTTCTATTAAAACCAAGATTTTTCTGAAGCATTGGTTGGAGATTTTTATTTTGATTACATCGTTACTCTGCCGAAATCTTGCCAAGAAGTACACAAACACTGAAATCATTCCTTTTTTACTTCTTGCTTGCATTTGTAACTAGCTAGCCTACAACTAATATGCTCCAGCATATTCATAATTTATTCTACAACCAACCAAAATTGTTCCCTATATCACTTGGACTCGTCTCTGGAAAGGAAGATGAGGAGACTAAATAAACAATCACCGCACTTGGAGATTGTCACGGCTCTACATATCCAGGTTGGGGTGCATTTTATTTATTTTAAAATTTTCATTTGTGGAATACTATTTTTAAATACGCTTTTCTTAAGGAGTAGAATTCATACATAGTAAGAATCTTTCCATTGATATCTTCTTCTAGGCTCATCCCTTTGGATTTTCTGGGAAAGAATATGGAGGAAGGTTTTGTGCAATATTTTCTTTATTTCCTTTTTTATAATGCATGTACATTTTCATTTCTTCACTTTTAGATTTGTATGCATGTGAGAAATATTTCATTTATAATTTATTCCCTACTCATCCTTGTGGATATGCAAGGGAAAGAAGCTTGAGGGAGTTTATGTGTCTACATTCATTATTTAAATTCTTCATTATCAGTTAATCTGTGCATTTTATTTGTTTTGTAGGGGGAGTCTCAGGGGAAGAAGAAATTGCTTCTAAGAAGCCTTATTTCTTCCCGTGATTATGAGGTGAAGCAATCAGAAGAAATAGGAATCCAAAATTACAAATTGGAAAATATCTTTGTTTGGATTAGATTAAGCTTCATATATTGCAACAAAGTAATAGCCACATTTGACTATTCCCTATTTATTTTATTTTAGTGTAGAAGTAGAATTTATTTAATTTAGAAGTAATTTCCTTGTCTGTAGATTTCGTTTTATTTTATTTCCAGTAAATAGAAAACCTAAAAAATATATTAGAAGTTAATTAAATTTATTTTATTTATTTGCATTTAAAATCTCATCTGAAAATACCAAAAACAAGTAGCTAGTTTGTTTTGCATTTCTTTAATTAAATACTTGCAATCAAATTTAATTGAATTAAAAGGGGAAATTAATCAACTTTTATTTAATTCAGATTTTTTGCATTGTTTATTTAAAGGTAGGAACTTAGATTAATTAGATTTGGAATGAACAAAAACCCCTCATTTCCATAGTGGCCTAGGCTACTAAACCTTAGCTTCAGTCCCTTTAATTTCTTGCATGTTTGTTTATTTATGTAGTTTCTTAGTTTGTGCCCACATGACCATTTAGGGTCCGCGACAACTAAGACTTAGAGTTTGCGATCCAACTATTCTATAGCCAAACATTGATACATGTTTGTGAGAAATTGATGAAGGCTTGTGTCAGCTTAATTTTAGGAATAAACCAATCCCACCAAATATTATTCACCATTTACTTGCTTTAAATGATGAGGTAGATACCACCAAATAATTCAGGTGAACCTACTAGGTAAATGTTGTATTTCACGACTCTTGATTTGTCCTTATTCTATCTTTTTTCATATCTTCATGACCTTATTCAGAGAGGAATTTACAGACGATGAAGGGAAATTTTCCCGTGTTCCACAACTAAGTAGAGTCTTGTTTGGATCTATTGATATTGAGCATGATTTGTGTATAACAATCATCCTTGATCATAGCATCACCCTTGAACAATTTAGGCAAGCATTCATTTCTCTCAATAAGTAAATCCCCATATTTATAGTTGAGAACATGTGTTTTCCTTGAATTCTTATAGCTCATCCCATCTATTCCACCTACATTCTATTTACCCATCCTATTATCATCCCATCCGCTTCATTCCGCCTATCTTGGCATGACCTCGGGAGGTTGAGTGCATCTGAATCACATGTTGATTCTCAAGCATACACTTCCCGAATGACATAAATACGCAAGTTTCTCATATCCCATCATCAATATTCAGTTCAAAACTTCCTTCATCTTCATACATTTCATCAAGTCTCTCCCATGTAAAAAAAATGAATCCAATGAAACTTACCGCCCAGCCACACAATGGAGGAATGATATCATACCCATTGCCCCACAAGTTCCCTAACTCACACAAGGATCAAGAACCAACAACTAAAATATGTGATGAAAAACACCCATGCCACACACAACCAAGCAAACGAAGTCCACACCAACCAAGAAAGTAAGAGGGGGAATAATTAGGTGTGCCAACCACGCAAAAGAAAGTAACGCACACATTTAAACCAACAATGGTTTGAAGAGGGGAAGGAAGTACCACCCTAACCACTTATCGCTCCACTAGGAGAGGGTAATTATCCCTTGGTTCCTCCATAAGAAAGATAACAAGTTTTGGATCCACACTTATATTTCCCATGCCCACAACCACTTATCACTCCACTAGGACTAGTTTCCCCTCCCCTTGGTTCCACCAAAACAAGACCTAAAATAGGGAACATATTCCTCACTTGAACGCTACTTATCCTTCCATTGATAATTCGTATTCCCCAACATAAAACACCACTTGCATGCTCATAGTGGAATCATGTAAGCTTCATCACAAAACTAAGTAACAAATATAGAATATCCCCAAATGGGTAACCAAAACCACAATCTCAAAATTAGACAAGAGATAGAATGAATAGAACATATAGGAAACCAATTTCAGGTGAGGAATACCTATTTGTTATTTGCCCCAAAATCCTTCAAGCACGAACTCCAAGCAATTCAACAATCCCTCTAAACAATATTTGAACCAATACCACCTCCTTAGGAACAAGAAAGCTCCTCCAATGCAAGGAAAAAGAATCCTATATATAGGAAAAAATCCAAATGGATCACCCCTTAGGATCATGCCATGTGGCATGCTCCATCCCAAAAAACACTCCAATCCCCAAGCATGAAACTAAAGCCCTTACACATTCACATGGGTCTCCCTTACAACCCATCA
Organism: Taxus wallichiana var. yunnanensis; assembly: GCA_018340775.1. Taxonomy (NCBI): domain Eukaryota; kingdom Viridiplantae; phylum Streptophyta; class Pinopsida; order Cupressales; family Taxaceae; genus Taxus; species Taxus wallichiana. The sequence goes on along the minus strand of CM031234.1, from coordinate 593,461,402 downwards.
CTTTTCACCTTACATGGTTTGACTCATACTCAACCTTTAAAAAAAACCTCACATAAAAATAAATAAAGAAATTGAAAATAAATAAAATAGTTCACATCTACAAGACTTAAGTTGCAAGTAACCCCAAAATGCCAAAATGTAAGATAAGTACATATATAATATCATTTAGAAAAGAGAGTGAGATTATAAACAATAAATGAGGTACTAATGAGCCCTCAAGTGGCCAAAGTTGCCTAAAAAGGTACACCTACCCTATGGGTAGGTGTATGGGAAGTTTTTGGAGTATGGGACAAGGTTTACTTGTCCCATACACCTTCCAAATTTTCCCTCCGAGCCCAAATTCAAATTTTTCATAAATGGAAACTACTCAATCAAAAAAACATAAGCCCAAACATCCAAATACAGAAATGGAATTAAGTTTATAGCTCAACTTAAAATCTAAATAGATTAAAAGATCAAAATAATCAAGTAAGTCAATACAAAGGTTTAAAATGAAGGAAAATAAATTTCAATCAAGGAAAGAAAAAAACAACATTAGAAACTAAGGTCACTTTACACATTCACATCCACCCAAACAAATTATGAGCATGAGTGACCCATTGTTGTGCCATGAGCCTCGTGTGATTTAGTCCCCTCTCATCACATTTTTTTATGTTTTTTTTTTTTTTTTATATCATGGTACTATTTTTATGAACACATGTTCATCATCTCGCACACTCAACACACAAATCATACCTTCTCAAAATGATATGTAAATCAATTCTAACTATTCACAAACACACACACACACACACACACACACACACACACACACACACACACACACACACACACACACACACACACACACACACATCAAACAAGTTGCATAAAAATTAAATATATAATTTTTTAAAGATTAATTTCTCAATAGCAATCAAGTTTATCTCTATTTCCGTAGCTATATTTCCAAAAATCTAGTAAAAATCTCATAGAGGAAATCAAATTTGCATTATCTAAACACATGCTTATCATTTCACCATTCATAGTTTAAAATCAATTTGACACACACACACAAACTCAAACAACTATATTCTTCTAATAAATTTCCAAAGGTTGCTTCTCTAAAACCTAATATCTCTATGACTCACCATATTCCAAACAATATAATTGAAGACCAATCTAGTTCACGCTTACATTCTTATTCTTTCCATTTTAAGGCTAACTAAATCACACACATCTAATTATTTATAGTTTCTAGTTTCATTTCTAACCTTCTAAGTTGATCCCTCATTTGGATCGTAGTTTTAATTACAATGTTCATCTTCATATTCGCAAGTGTTCAAGAGACATCAAGGTTATAATCAAATTATTTTTGATTTAATAAAATCTTAATTAAATCTAATTGTAGAGTAATTGATATAGTAAAATACAGTAGATATACATATGTTAAGCACTCTAGTGATGTAAGAATATAAGTAAATGGGTGAGATAGATGACTTAGCCGAGTCTGCGTAATCTGGAATTGGGTTGGGTAGTATAAAGTGTTGGACAAGGTGCAAACAATGTCACAACTGCTCTTTGTAAAATCACGAATATGAGAATAATTTTGAACATGGGCGCTTAGTGTTGGACAAGGGTACCTAGGCACTAGTGACTATTCCTAGCGCTAATGAATGCACAAAATATCGGAATCTTATTTCTTCTATGTCGTTATGGTTTCACCGCCACTTTCTTTGGAAGCTCCATGAAAGGTCCAAGTATATATGTGCCTTTTCTAGCAAAACATTTTTAAAAATTGATGTGGTCAAGGGTACTACCTAGACAACCTTTCATCTTGAGATGGATTCTTCCTCTCTAATAGATAGGGGTTTCGGTTTCCCATTTGGTGGCTACAACAATGACTATGAGGTGAGGATTCATAAATTTGTTGTCAAATTATCCCCTTATTATGAGCTAATATGATAGTTCACTTACCTCTTTAGAGATTCACTTGGCTCTCTTTAGATAATTATCGCTTATGAAGATCATAGATGCTTAGACCTCTTTTTCTATGAGATGTTAAATATTCACCAATGACTCTCCAAACACAAGTATCATAGGGAACCTACACCAATTTAGTTATATCCTACTTCCAGGTCACCTCACAACATCAATAAGGAAAGACCTCGTAGCGAGATCCCAAAATCATATAATAAATCTACAAAAAATTAAAAACTAAATAGTAAACAATATCATCTCACACCCGTCACACCCTTTTTAGATTTGTTAAAGGCGGTGATATTATCTCCACAATGAACATTAATTTTTATGTATTCCAATTAATAACAACATGCCATGTGTGATATTTGATATTATTTTGTAAAGTTTTGCAAGAAAATTTTGGGAGAGTATTCTTCTACCCTTTATTCCTAATATCCTATAAATTTTTCTTGGGACTATAGTTTTGATACAAATTTTAAAAATTTCTTTCTACGATTATCGTAATATCCATGGAGCTTGGGAAAAGGAATCATTATGTTGCACGCCATAAGGAGATTGTACGTGCATTCGCGAGCTCGAGGGGAGATAGGAAACAAGGAAATACTTGTTGCCCTTGCACTTGTCATACTTCCTTTTCCCATGTTGTTCACAAGGCTTGGATGAGAGAGCATATCATGGCCGAACAATTCAATATTTTCTATTTATGTGGAGGCCACATTCGAAGCTAAAAACTTGTGGTAGTAAGTTACGGTATATTTATTGCTCTTGGTTTGTTGTTAGATAATGTTTACAAGATTTATTTTTAAAATGGGGTTGTTGTTAACGTTTAGAATATGTTATTTACCTTCACTTTTCTAAAGGATTTTGTTGTTGCAATAGCAAGGTATTTAGGTGCACACATGTATGCCTACGAATGACTATTGGTGATTTTTTTATGAGTAGCGAGTAAAATATGGCATGAAAAAGGATTCTTGCAAAGTATTTGTTAGAATGTCTCAAATTACAAATCTAACAATGTGTGGTTCTACAAAAAGATAGATCTTGACTTCTATTAGGTTTCTATTACAATATTTTATGACCATAATTTGTGCATATCATGTAATCATTGCAGACCATTAGACCACACCTATTTCAGGCATTTTGTCAAACAATTCATCACATTATTTCCTCTTTTATTCTTGTTTTCTTGGTTTTGGAGAAAGATAAGAGTTTGCATGTTAACCAATATCTTCTAGTAGGTTACAATTATCATATTTTGTTAGAAGCCTTTTAACATATGCTCATATCATCATGCGGTGCATTGGGACCACACCTCTTTGAGGTATTTTGTCAAATAGCTCCCCTTGTGGATTTTTTTGATGAAAATGATCTTATATTATATTAAATGCAACATGTTACAAGATTCTCTCAACAAAAAAGCGGGCGTGTATGAGAGTGTGCTCCAAATCCACAAGTAGGCAAAGCCTAGCAACACAACAAAAAACAAAGCAATAACTATATCGAATCCGAGGAATACCAATTTTTTTTTTTACTCAAAACCGATGGAGAACGAGGAGGCTCAAAATGCCCCTTCTCCTTAGACGCATGACAATAGTCCAGGGCACTGTGGGGGTGCCGGATCAAGTGGAGGATCAAGGCACGGGCTATCCTGAGTGGGGTCAGAATCGGAGAGTTAGATACATGCGTTCGTTTGGCACCACTTTTTAGCATGGGGATGGTCTACAATCATGTCTTCTCGATTGAGCTTTGAGTTCTAGCTGGTCTTTGACTTCGGCATAGAAAATGGCTGCTAACCTTTAGGCCGTTAAAAATCCCCTTTGTTCTTCTTCTATTTATTTTGATTGGGTAATAGTGGGAAAGCCTCATGAAGGTGTCTAGTTTGATGGCATAGCCGACATCAAAATGTCGTGTTCTCATAATCAAGAATTTGAATCCACTTAAAGCCATCATGGATTAATTCCAATTTGTCTAAAATACCTTTACTTAAATATTTCTCAATGCAAATACGGGCGTAGGTGAACAACCCTTGTTTAGACCGCTCATCATCTAGCTTGATGAATTGACCAAGAGAGTCACCAATAGCCACACAAACTGCAGGGTGCTAGAAGGGAAGAGGAAGATTGGGTAGATGAACCCAAACCAACATTTTTGAGACCACCATAGAAGAGGGATCGAAATCCAAGAACCATGGTGTAATAAAAAGGCCAGCCCTACCCCAAAACCAAGGATCTTCATTGACAACCCATTGGTAATTTGTAGGAGAGGAGAACTGAACAATAAAAAAACCTTGGCACATAACTGGATCTCACAATCATGGGACCAAGTAGAGTAAATCCATTGATGCAATGCTTCACTTCGAGGCCAAAATCCATTAAACCTATAGATAATGGCATAATTTTGAAGGGCACAAATTGAATTAGTTACCTCTGGGAGTGAAAGGGTAACAACAGGGTGTTTCTGCCTTTTCCACAATAAACAGTGCATTAGGAGCCCTAAAAAAATTGGTGTTCATGTGCCCGTAGTAGCCGCCAAGAAATATTTTAAAGGAGCCATTGGAGGGCAAGAGGACTCACTGCCTCCACTATTTCCATCTATGCTGGCATTATCAGCTTTGTGAGGCCGTCCCCTATCTACAACATCTTTATGTCCTGACATCGACGGGTTAGGGTGAGAGTTTTGCGGTATGTCCAGTCTTTGTCCTGCACCAAACCTCCAGGAAAATCTGAGGCCGTAGTTTCCCTACTGAGCCATGTTGTCCCATTTTTGAGCCCTTCCTGGTGTAGTAGTAGTAGTAGCGAGCTAGGGTTTTGGCGTGCCTTCGTATTTTCATCTTCGGCTTGCCGACACGAGTTTTTCATTGTGGATTTTTAATAATAGTAGTGTATACAAAATATGACACTACAACTAAACTAAATAAAGGTGTATGTAAAATATAGTAGGGAAAAGGATGCTCGCAAGTGTTTGATAGAATGCCTCAAGTTTGAAAACTATAGATTTATGATTTTGCGAGAGAGATGTGGTTTTGAATGGCTGCCAATGTCTTTTGTTAGGTTTCAATTATTATATTATGTAAGGATATTTTTGAATATCTGTAATCATTGCAGTCCATGAGACCACATCTCTTTGAGACATTCTACCAAATAGTTTGGTTACATTGTGTGTGCTACTATAAAGGAACTAAACAAATCCTTCCACTAAAATTTGGCGGATTTCCATACCTACTATAGCTAAAAAAATAAATATTCCCATTAGAATTTTATGGAAGTCCATACTTTTTTTTGAAAGTTCTCTTTTTCACACAAGTTTGGAGGTTCTTTGACAATGTGAATCTTCTCGTGTTTTACAACCTGTGTTTCTTGCTTGGCCTAACTTGTAAAAGTGTAGGACAAAGCCTCTTGAAAAATACTATGAATTTTTGGTCAACTTTCTTTCTGGAATTTTTAATGCTCTGTTTTATTTTATACAATGGAAATTTGGTGTATTAAGCTTAAAACAAAAAACTTGGTTGAAAAAACAAATGAGTTTTTTTTTCTCATTGCGAATGATTTTTATTAGGTTGTAACTATCATATTTTGTTAGCATAATTTGTAGATATCCTGTAATTGTTGTAGTACGTGAGACGACATATCTTTGAGGCATTTTTTCAAATAGGTTATGGCATAATTTGTACATATCCTATAATCATTGCAGTGATCCATGAGACCACGCCTCTTACTAATTCCATTATTTTTCTCATTTCAAGACTAGAAATCATTTTTAAAGGTGTTGAGCATGTTAAAAAATTAAAAAATGGATGGAAAAGCAAATGATTTTTTATCTTGTCGATTGGTGTTGGCTAGAAACCTCTTTTGAAGTTTTTGCAACAAAGTTTTCCAACATACAACACAAAAAAGGGGTACAATGAATTCTTTATTTCAACACCTCTCATGTCTAGTGCGTACCCCACATTTTAAGAAAAATGAATAATCTACATGCTCATTTGAAGGAAAAATATAAATCTATTTATCTTCTATGAATTAATTACTTCTAGAATAGCTTTGGAATTGTTGTGAAAATTTTGTTTGGGCTGAAAAATGTTTGAAAATAATTAGGGTGTTCTTGGGTTGGATTGATATTAGATGCCAAAAATTAATTTAAACCACATCTAATGCAAACAAATACTTGTGTTAGGTTATAAGATTCAAGCTCGGTAATATGCTTCCATAGTTTTCATTTAAGAATTGATTTTTACTTCAAAAAAATGAAAAGAATTGTTTGTTATTCAAAGTTGAACTTTGTCACTTATCATAGATCTTCTTCTAACATGCTTATGAATATGGATACATTTTCATGCTTTTTTCATTTTCCATGGATTAAATTGTTTTGCATCACCTGATTTATGCTTATTTTGTATGGCTCATTGCTTCATATATCTTGGAATGGTTTGCATCAGCTGATCCATAAGGATCTAGAAGAACACCACTTCATCAAAACAACCAAGATGCAAAGCAGAGAAATTAAGTAGAATGAAGAGCAAAATATAAAGTTACAGAATCGCCCCTTTGTGTAGAGAGATGGTTGCATAATTGACCCTCTACACGGATCAACGCTATGTAATCGCCACGGTGGTTGTGTAACTTTCAATATGCATTAACCGGCAGTCTTTTCACTAATGAAACAAAAATAAATAAATCCATGAACGGTCATGGATTTTAAACGATCTGAAAATGTCTCTTCTTTATATGTCTCTTCCCATTCTCTAGTGCATGGGAGGACATGGGGAGCAAGCTATTTAAGCAAGAGAACAAATGGAATTGGGGCATTGAAGTTGGAATGAAGAAAAGTGAGAAAGAAACCATTGAAGCTGGAATTGTTTTGTAGAAGCAAGGTGTGAGAATAGAGAAAACAAGTATAGAAGGGAGGTGTTGACATTGTTTATCTTCCTTCAACTTATTGTAATCTGTATCTTCCTTTAATTTGGCCAATATATAAGTGGGAAGAAAGAGAAATTTCCCTTCCCGACTGGTTTTCCCTCAAATTGGGGTTTCTAGGATAAAAATATTGTGTTGTGTGTGCTAAATTGTTATCTTTTCTTTGCTGAAAAATAGTTCAAAGTTCGATTTCATTCATTAGCATTAGAACTATCATTTTTAAAGAATTGGGAGAAGAAACAATAATTTTATGGTCTAGTAAAATTTCCAAAGTAGAGGTTTACAGATCATTTTGGTATCAGAGCTGACAATTATATCCAAGGGACTGTGGTATTCATTCTTGTGTGATTTGTATGACAGTGACAAGGTCCAAAGGTGAAGAAGTATTACCTTGCGATCCGGAGATATCTACGAAGAAGTGGAAAAAAGGATTAGAGATCAAATGGAAGAAGAGAACTTGGTCCGTAGAATTGAGGTACTAGAACGCACTATGGATAGGGTGTTTCAACACCAAAGGGAACTCTCAGATCTACAAAATACAACAACAACTAAGCAACATTCCATAGAATTGGTGGTTCGAGCTTTGGCCAAAAATTTTGGCATAAGAAAGAGCCACATTGAGGAAGAATATGGAAGAGTGTGAAGAAGAAACTCCAATTGAAAGAGAAAAGGTAAAATCTGATCATGCTCCTTTTAAAGTTGAAACTAAAGTTGAGATAAAAATATTTGAAGGACAAGTAGATGCAGAATTGCTAGATAAATGGTTAAAGCAATTAGAAGTTTACTTTAGTGTGCATAATGTCACTAAGGCACAAAGGATTACTTTTGCATGTCTCAAAATGGAGGGACATGATCTGGTTTGGTGGGAAACCCTTGTAGCCACTTATAAAAAAAAAAATTGTCCTATTGTAAGTTCTTGGGAGGATTTTAAAGAATTTCTTAGAGCAAACTTTAATCCTATTGGCCATAAAATTGACTAGATTATTAAATGACATTGTTTTACACAAAGTTGTGGTCAAAGTGTGCAGGATTACACTACGGAGTTTCAAAGGCAAGCCATGTTTCTCAATATGGACTTGGAGGATGAGGATATTTTGACCAAGTATTTAGGAGGACTTCACACTCACCTTCAAAGGAAGGTCATCTCCACGAATCCCAATGATCTCAATGAAGCATGTGTACAAGAATATTACATTGATGATGAGAAGAAGCAAGGAGAAGCGGAGTCAAGGACAAAGTAGTCAACAAATCAGCCAAAGAAAGAGCAAGGACAAACAAGTAACAAAGGTAAATGGAAATGAAAAGGTAAAAATACCGCTACCACTTTGAATACTTGTAAAGATCCTAAGAATTTTACAAGAATTGTGATATCAATGGTCATATTGACACTACATGTTGGAATTTACATCCAGAATTGCATCCAAATAACCAAACCAAAGATTCCAAGAAATCCATGACAACTGTAAAGACATATGGGGAGGTGGAAATAAAAGATGATTTTGATGTAGACAAGAGGATAGGATGCACGACCACCAATATGGACAACCAAGAACAAGAGGAAGAGATGAGTAAGCTATTTCAGATCAAAATCCAAATAAAGATAGTTAAAGTAAATGATTTGGTTGATATTGGTTCTCAATCTAATTTAATTTTTGATGCGGTTGTAAAATAGATTGGTCTTAAAACTTATGAGTATCCACATCCTTATCCTTTGGGATGGGTGAAGAATGGTGTAGAAATACAGTAACAAGAAGATGTAAGTTCAAGTTTGGGATAAATTCTCAGTATATAGATGTATTGGAAGCTTATGTAATTCCACTTGATGCATTTGATGTTATTTTTGGGATTCCTTACTTGCATATCAGGATGTTATATTCATGAGAAGGGAGAACCTATACATATGAATTAAGGATGGAGTCAGTTATAACATCTGAGCACACCAATGTAAGTCAAAACTTGTTATGGTAAGTGATAACCAAGTAAAGAGACTAATTCAAGTAAATCATAATTAGTTTTGTTTACTTTTATTGAAAGATAAAAAAGATGGGGTAGAGATTTCAGATATTTCTAACAAATGGATGAAGGATTTGGATAATATAATTCAGTACTTTTCGGAAGTATTCCAGACTCTTAGCGGGTTACCACCAAAGCGAGAGGTAGAGCATGAGATTCAACTATTTCCAGAGTCCCCTCTACTAAATATCGGGTTGTATCAACAATCCTTATTGGATAGTACATAAGTAAAGAAATAACTCCAAGAGCCATTAGACCAAAGGGTAATATGTCTAAGCACCTCACCATGCAGGTTTCCCATTGTGATGGTGTAAAAGAAGGATGGTTCTTGGAGGATGTGCATTGACTACCATGCTTTAAACAAGATTACCATAAAGAATAATTATCCACTCTCCCGCATAGATGATCTCTTCGACTAACTTTAGCATGAAAATTTCTTCACGAAGTTGGATCTAAAGTCTGGTTATCACCAAGTCAAGATGAAGGAGGACGATATATGGAATATTTCCTTAAAAAAATAGGGTTTGTATGAGTGGTTAGTACTTCCATTTGGTTTATGTAATGCACCCACTACATTTATGAGATTGATGAATGATGTATTGTGGGAATTCATAGATTCATGTGTCATTATTTATCTAGATGATATTATGATTTTTAGTGCTACATGGGAGGAACATCTAACACATTTGCAATAAGTCTTACAAGTTCTCAAGGAGAAATAACTGTTATATAATATGAAGAAGTGTGAATTTTCCAAACAGTCACTTGTCTATCTTGGGCATATGGTTGGAGGAGGAGAGCTATGAGTGGATCTGAAGAAGGTGGAAGCCATCACCAACCTGGAAAAAACTAAAGGAAGCCACCCAGACTAGGAGTTTTGTGGGAGCAATATAGTACATGAGGAAGTTCATTATGAGAGTCTCTATTATTGAAACACCTCTACACACAGTGGCCGTAAAGTGTAAGGGTTTTGACTAGGGTAAGGAACAAGATAAGGCTTTTGAGTTATTAAAATACAAAATTATTCATGCTCTAGTACTTTCTCTTCCTAATTTGCAATATCCCTTTGAAGTAGAGACAAATTCTAGTGATTATGCTATGGAAGCAAAGTGTTGCTTTACTGAGGAGGTAAGTCGGTATGTTATCATTTGGAAAATTTCACTTCAACAGTTTAGAGGATATTCAAGTATATGATAAAGATATGTATGCACTAGTTCAAGAAATAAAGAAATGGAAACATTATTTGTTGGGTAAAGAAAATATTATGTACATTGACCACAAACCTCTCCATTATCTACAAGCACAATCTAAATTGCAACAAGAAAGGCATTACAAATGGATGTGATTTCTTGGCCAGTTCCATTTGGTAATCAAGTATAAGAAAGGAAGCACAAATTTGGTGGTAGACATGTTGTCTAGGCTGCCCACACAAGAGAAAATCTCTATTTTGGCCACCATCTCTCATATTGATCCCTTCACGAAGGAAGATTACGGAGAGGCATATGCTCGAGACAAAGATTTTGGGGTGACATATCGGCAGTTATAGTCCCAAGGGGATGAAAGGATGGGTATTAAAGATTGTTATCTCAAATATGGGTTGGTCTACCAATAGGGGAATATTTTTTCCGAAATAAGAAAGGATTATATTGATGAGGGAAGCACATACCTCAAAAACAACATGACATTATGGTGTTGGCAAGACCATATTCCACTTGCAAAGGTACGTGTATTGGCCCAATATGCAAGAAGAAGTATATAAATTCATAAGAGGATGTAAACTATGTTGTACAAACAAGCCTAAAATTAGGAAGGAAGGTTTATATATGCCCTTACCGGTCCCTACTCGACCTTGGGAGGATATCTCTATGGATTTTGTAGGAGGAATACCTATGTATAAACATGGCCATGATTATATATATGTTATTGTAGATAGATTCAGTAAAATGTGTGTTTTTATGGCATGTAAAAAGACAATAAAAGCAAGTGAGGCAGCTGAACTTTTCTTTTATAATGTATGGGTGCATTTTGGTTTTCGACGTCTATTATTTCTAACAAAGATTCCAGATTATTGGGGAAGTTTTGAACTACGTTGTGGGACAAGATAAACACTAAGTTACAAAGAAGCACAACCTTCCATCCCCATATCGATGGATAAACGGAGGTGGTGAACAGGAATTTGGTACATATAATTAGAGGATACAATAATAAATATCCACGGATTTGGGACGAGTCCTTAGCCTACATTTAGCATTCATACAATAGGGAAGTGCACACATCCACTATGCAATCATATTTTGAATCATGCTTGGGGTATCTACCTACCAACCCACTGGATATTACAGTTGGACAAAAAGAAGAGGGGGATATACATGATTCATAAGTGACTAGAGTAATGAAGTTTGTTGAGAGGATCTGAAAAATCTATCTCAAGGTAAAAGAACAATTAGAGAAGTCTCAAGAAAATTATAAGGCTAGACACGATCAACATCATAGAGAGCAAAAGCTTCATGTTGGAGACAAGGTTTGGCTTTACTTGAGCAAGGAGATACTACAAGTTCAAGAAAGGAAACTCAAGCCACTATAGTATGGACCCTTCACCATACTGGAGCAGGTTGGAGAGAACAATTTTAGACTTGATTTTCTACACTTCATGCGGATGTAATCAATAGTAAATTGTGAGAACTTACACCTATATGAGTCATCCATGCTTGATGAGGAAGAATAATGTCATTTTTACCTTTCATAGAATATTGTGTCTTGGATTCATGAGGCGAATTGGAGGAGGATGTAGTGCTATAAATGAAAGTTAGAGAGACAAGGAGAGGTCCACAGAAGTCTTGGTAGATTGGAGTCAAGGGGAAGATACCAAGGCAGGTCCGATGGTACTCAAAGGAGAAAGTGAGGGAATTATTTCATCTGCTCCCCCATTAAGCTTTTATGGGACCAAAAGCCTCTTGAGAAGGGGAGGTGTGATCCATAGGGATCTAGAAGAACACCACTTCATCAAAACTACTAGTTCTAGAAGAGAAATTAAAGCGAGAATGAAGAGCATACTTTGTAAAGTCACATAATCATCCCTCTATGCAGAGCGACGATTGTGTAACCGCCCCTTTACACAAACCGACGGCGGCGTAATCACCAGTCTGTGTTAACCGGTGGTCCTATCACTAATGAAACAAAAATAAATAAATCCACGAATGGTTGCAGATTTCAAAAGAATTGACCGTGTCTCTTCCTTAGATGTCTCTTCCCATTCTCCAGTGTACGGGAGGACATGTGGAAAAAACTATTTAAGCAAGAGAATAAGTGGAATTGGGGCATCGAATCTAGAATGAAGAAAAGTGAGAAAGAAACCATTGAAGCTGGAATTGTTTTGTAGAAGCAAGGTGTGATAACAGAGAAAGAAAGTACGAAGGGAGGTTTTGACATTGTTTATCTTCCTTCAACTTATTGTAATTTGCATCTTCCTTTAATTTGGCTAATATATAAGTGGGAAGAAAGAACAATTTCCTTCCCGACTGGTTTTCCCTCAAATTGGGGGTTTCTAAGATAAAAATATTTTGTTGTGTGTGCTAAATTGTTATCTTTTCTTTGCTGCAAAATAGTTCTAAGTTTAGATTTCATTCACTAGCATTAAGAACTGTCATTTTCAAAGAATTGGAAGTAGAAACAATAATTTTGTGGTCTTGTAAATTTCCAAAGCTAGAGGTTTACAGATCATCGACTAAACAAGAACCTTGAGGTAAGATGAGAAAAATAGGATAAAATTGTTAGTCTTTCCCCTTGATGTATTTCCTCGTTTAAAATATGCATCTTTATGAATGCATTTGCTAAGAAAACAAATGTTGTAAAATTGACCATTACAAATACAAAATCATTATATGTTGGTTTTGATCTTCCCCATATGTATGATTTTTGAATGCTCAAGAGAAATTGAGCATATGACACTGTAATAGGAAAACAAAGCCCTTGTTACCTCGGTGAATATGCTCATTGTCTTGATTCAAGAACAACCTCAAAACCAATCCATTGCCAACAAGAGACTTTTTGTTGGGCCGTGGAAGAGATGTGGACATCCTAGACATCCCTTTGAAAAACTTCATCACTAATTTCATAGATCAAGGAAAGAATTACCACATGAGTCCAAGAAGAAGACCCCGATAAAAGCCGACCCAAGAGCTCATGCTATGTAGGGAAATGACAATTGCACCGCTTCTTTGCAACAACATGAATAGTCCAAATGAACAACTCCACAAATAAAACACAAACAAGAGGTCATAACAAAGAAACCTTGACTATAGAAATTGTATATCTTTCTCCGCTTAAAAATATTTTTCAAAAAATGGGACTCTTTATTCTTTTTGGCACAACTAGCTACACTTTTCAAATAATAGTCTTATACTTTTTACATAACAATTTAAATGTCATCATCTATAATTTTACTTGCCTCTATGCAAATTATATATACATAATAATTTTATATAGAATGGAATTCAACTTGTGTTTACTCTTTTGGTTAGCTATAAAACTTGTATTCCTTGTTTAGCAATGTCACCATAGGAAATTCCTCTTACAAACTCATTGCATTGAAAAAATAATCATGAGTTCCTTTTACGGAAAAATAATGATATGCAAATACATACTACGCTTTTCTACCATTAATTTTTAAAAATTGTTTACTTTTGTTATCGTTGCAACCACAAATATAATACATTATTACAATGTTAAAAATTCTCTTCAAATAGAGACAATATCTATGAATGAATCCGTTCAATAATGAGAATAATGTTAGATTTATATGCATCTTTTGTTACAAGATTGTATTTATTAATTATTACATGGCACTTTGCTTTAATTATCATTTCTCACCTCTATATTGCATGGTGGTTGTGAGATCCTTTAGTTGTACATTGAAGGTGCAATTTCAACAATCACAACCAACTACCATATACATGGGAATGGCGAGGGTGAACAAATGAGTTTACATTTTTATCTTGACCTAATAATTTTATTTGTAATATTATTACATATAGGTTGTATAAACACTAAGAAATAAAATACTTTTAAAAGAGTATTCTTGATATTTAGAGCTTTCTTTTCAATTCTTTGTGTTCCGATTCGTGAAGTCCTACAATGCGCTTTTTACAATTTGTGGTGAGCACATACATAATTTCTTTGCAAACTTACTAAGTGTCCTCACAAATATCATTTCCCAAAATATATCATAACTTTATATTTAGTCATATCTTCCAATTTAATTCAAAAACAAAAATAAATTAAAATTATAGCATGACAAATCATCACCAATAAAAATACATCAAATTTGGCAAGATTTGTCATATCATGGCCTTGTTTAAATTTAGTTTCCACTTTTAAATTCCATCAAATATGTCATTACATTCCACTAGTGTAAATTTTAGTGGCTAATCTTCGTTAATTAATGAATATTTGGATTTTTGAAATTTGGATTTGGCTAATTTTGAGGTGTTAGGTCGCTTGCTATTTTGCCTAAATTTTCTAGGTACAAGTTAATTTTTTGGGTTGATTTGCCTAGCATTTATAGTAATATCTAATCTTTAACATTCAAATCGCCTTTACTACGTGAAAAATAGAGAAATTAACTATCGACAACAATATAATGATATTGACCCATACTTTCTATCAGCGGAAAACATTTCCTTTCAATTCATAACATTCGCCAAAATTTCAAAAATCATTCTTACAAATTTACCAAATAATATATACGATTTATTTTTATGGGATCTTAAAATTTACCCTCCGCTCCACCCATCTTCCATACCTTTCACTGACCAATAACCAATTTTAGAGTCCAATAAACTAATTTTGACATTTAGTGAACATTGATATGTAAATTAAAATAAAGTAAAGTAACATCAATGGACGTTTCTATTCCTATATTAATCATGCTCTTTGTCTTATTGATTTTTGCGATTTCTTTTGTTTGTCCTCATTGGAATTGGGTATCACGAATGCAAACAAAAACTCCATAACAAATTAGATTCTTTCCTTAAAGCTCGTTTAGTCTTCCAATTACATGATTTTGAAAATTTCAACGTCTTTTGTTTAAAAGAAGATAAAACTGTAGTTAGTCATATAGTTACGTCTCACAATTATTATATCCCAAGAAGATACTAGATTCGTCATCATATTTCCTTTAAAAGATTTATCTACCATATATTGAAATTTAATTTCAAAACTACATATAAAATATGACATTTAAATTTGATACGTCTCTAGTAAATTATTTCTCATTATAATTGACGACGGGTACCAAATCTAAGTCAACGTGATTTTATTAATCAAGACATCAAAATGAATCCTTACATTAACTATTAACTTGTACGATTTTGATAATTATTCGTTTGGAAAATATTGATTTGACGTTTTTGTTTATCAACTTTAAGGTTCCAAAAATTTTAATTTTAAAGTTTTTAATACAACTCACTCTGAAAATGATCTTTTTTTCTTGAAACCTTAATAAAGCAACATCATTATGAAAAAACACAAAAGGGATGTTTTTGGGGGCATCTATTATCCCTTTCAAATTATTATTAGGCCTCTAGAATTGTACAATTCTTTGAAACTAGCACTTCAAGTATAATACAATGTTTAACAAACATTAGATAGTGTCATGCCAAGTACCTAACCTTATCACTTTCAATGTTAAAGTAAATGCTAGATTTTTTTCAAAATTTCTCAAATGTTTGAATGTCTCCTTCAAATGCTTGTATTACTTTTGAAATGTGTGGATGCTCTTCTATTACTCATTCCTTCCTTCATTGTCTTAAATGCAGTAATGCACCAACGTATTTATAGACTTCTTAAATTTGAATTAAGACCCTATTAATATGCAAGCTAACACAAAATAAACATGAAAACTAACTAAAAGGACCAAAAATCTAATGTACCAAAATAAGGGTCGGAAGAACCGACACAAATACAATCCCTAAAAATACACTTATGGATGTAGGCATCAAGAACTATATAATTATAGTTACATGGAACTATAGAAATTATGGTTCTTAGTACCCATAACTATAGTTGTACAATCATGTAGAAAACCTAGAACATTGGTGAAAAATGAGTTGTGAGAGAAAGAGTAGATAGAAAGAAATATGGGAGAGATGGGGAAGAGAAACATGGGGATAACATGAAACAACCCAAAGATAGTGAAACTTTCCAATAAGAACCTTACTTGGACCAACGATCAATAAATACACTAGTACCCTAGAACAATACAATTTTACAACTAATAACGAATCTCATACCAAAATTAGTTTTCTACAAATGTTTCACTTTGATGTGTGTGCATACATATCAAAGTAAAAAAAAGGTGTGGATATAGAGAAAATTCTTGGATTACATCAAATGTTATAAGATTTTACGAATAACGATGGTCAAAGTAATTCCATGTTAAAAGTCAACAATAGAGACATATCACATGGTTTCCATGACAAAGGGTTGTGAAGATCCTAGAACCGAAATCCATTTTCATGTGTTATTAGAGATATAAATATGCACCTTTGCAAACATGTGAAGAACATGTGCATTTGATTAAGTATCTAAAAATCTATTATTTGTTGAAATCTAGAAAGGAGGAATTCAAAATAATACATGTCGTTTTGTTGACAATTGTGAGAATTATTTTGAAGAAATCCAAGTCTTGGAACTCGTGTTAAATACTTCATGTGTTTCTTAGTGTTGGGATTTTATCCTACTTCAGCCTCTACTGGGAATTGTTCCCCAAGTGCATACCTTAGCACCCTTCTCTCCGTGATAACATATCACTTGGGAGTTTCACCCAACTACCGCGCTAACGAACATAAAGGCCATCAAGCACTTGCTAAGTCGAGTTGTTGGGTTACCATGATTTATGGAGTCTTAGATGAACTAAATATATGGTAATATTTGTTTAGCATAACGAGGAACAAGTTTTTTTGGTAATCTGGAGGGATCATAATGAGGAACAAGTTTTATCCACCATCCTAGTATTATAAACTACTATAATTCGCTTCTACTCTATTAAAGTATATGCAACATAAGCAACACATAAATGCATAATTTTATTCAAGATCATATCATATTTTACTCTTTTAATTTAGTTCATTACATAATCAAAACATAATCGTAGCAAAAAAATACTTCAATGATAATCACTCTTGCATTGGTTACATTCATGGCTTTATAAACATTCACCGCTTCCACATTCCGACCAAAATGATGTATTCAAATGTTTCTCAACTACACACCATTAATGTTCAACCACTTTTCCACCTACCAAATACTCTATGATTTCCTCTATAAAATGTGATAAGACAACCTATGCGGATGCGTGCAACGTAATATAATGGCCTTGTTTGGCATTTACTCCCTTGTTTGCATACATGATCCAATGTTAAGACTTGTGTTCAACATCTCCCTTAGTAAATTAGTCATGCTCCCTTAGATAAGCCTTCGTGATTTGGTTCACAAAAAAATTTGGACCATCTATGCAACCTCTACCTCAACATTGAGCCACCACAAGATGACATCCTCAATCTCTTCCCTCTTACAAGGAATTTTGGAAGATAGATTCTTCAACTCCTTAACATTTGGGCCCTATTGATCCAGAGGATTTTTCTAGTTTTAAAATTTTACAAAATATCCCTAAAACATTGCAAGTCTCAAAAGTGTCTCAAGATATTTACATCAACAGTAGAAATAAAAAAGAGCTCATACGCGAAAGATATCGCAGGTCAAAGTTTGGTGAGAAAAAGATAGAACTGGGTTAACTGCCCAATCTAGACGTGACACGTGGAAGAAGTGAAAAAATGGGTAAAAGAGTGAAAAAAAAATCATCCTCCGGTCTTCGAAATACAGTGGAAAAATTGGTGGGCCCCGTTATTTATTGGCTGGGGGCCCTCAGCCAAGATTGACACACTCTTTTAACAAAGGGTTTCCTTGGCCTCCGACTCATTATAAGTGTGTTACGATATTTGTTACATATGCCACATTTTTCTATTACTTTTCCAATGTGGGATTTTATTATTGCAGGGAAATCATTTTATATTGCAGGACTTTATTGTGCAGACTGAGCTATTTTATGGCTTGGTGGGGTGATTAATTCCCCTCCGAATTGATTATATTATCTCCACATTGACTGGGGCCACTGAAATACCTTATCTCTGACATCCTCGGTGAAGATACCATTGGTCAATTCCCAATCACAGCTTGACGGTTCTGCTAACCACTCGACCCATTTGGGTAGTCCAATTATGGAAATGGCCAACTCACATGGATATCCACGTATCGATACAACTCAGAGGTGGTTAAACACAGTGAATCGTCCCATAGCTTAGACAGGTGGAACGAACATTATCCACGGCAAGCCACAACATGGTAACATACAAGCCACAATGAATAACAATGCCAACTTGCCACAGTGTGGAAATACATCAATTCGACCCCCATGGGGTAGTTCAAACTATACACCGGCATACAGGTGTGCGGCAAAAAAAAAAGCTTAAGATATGGCCTAAGCCACGTAGTGATAGGGCAGTTCGGCCCAATATAAACCTTAAATCCCCCAACATGCCGAAGATATAGGACTAGTCCCACGTATAGTGTAAAGGATTTGACAATGGAGGAGGAGATAGCGGGTCGAACCATCGACTTGGGCATACCAAAATAAGCGCCCAACCAACTCGCCATAAAGGATTAGTGGAATACAAAATGGGCTCGCATATATTTAATGAGGTCTTTTTGACATATCTATGTAGGGGCAGTAAGGAGGTAGTTACAGAGATCGGTGAATTTGAGGAACGTTTGGTCTGAATTAAGACTTGGTGTAAAAATCAAAGTTTCTCACAATTTCTATACAAAGACATTGGTGGTCTTATTTTTCATGAAGTGTTACATATTTTCTAGTGTAGGTGATTTTCTATCACATTTTCATGAAAAGGAACTTCGAGAGCCTATAAAGCCATAGGTGAAGTTGTAGACAAAGTCTGAAAGGAAATCAGAGTCTACAAAACTGTTGATAAGCTCTAAACATGGGTATAAAAATATATTTGTCACTATCAAAGGTAAAATTTTACTTCATTGGATTAAACAGATCGATTCATAATTTGTGAATCCAGAGACATAGCCTATGGGTGAACTCTATTATCAACTTCTTTTATGGATTTCATTTTCAGGTTTTGAAGTTTTTGATCAGATAAAAATTTTAGTTAAGAGGAATTTTATTAAATTTGATAAAACAAGCAATTAAAATGGGAAATTGGATTAATTGGAAAAATTGGCAATCCACAATCCACAACAGTCAAAATGAATGCATAGATCAATTTGGGATTAAATAATCAAATTGGATGCATTATCAAATTTAGCTTGTTATCAGATTTAAGGATTTGTAATATTTCCATTTGATTACAAAAGTTGAATTAAAAAATGATTAATTGATTGTTAAGAGGAATCTGAAAAATTGGGGTTTCAAAACACCCAAAGAAGTTCAAGCACTCTTGATCAATTTTAAGTCTAGAAAAGTAAGTATCTCAAAATTTTAAAGCAAGATTTAAAAATAAGTTGAAAAATAAGTACCATTTTCGGATCAATTTTGGTATCAGAGTTGGTTTAGCTCTTTATTTGCTTCAGTTGATTTGATTTTAGTGGTTTTACATTTTTGGGCTTGATCTTTCAATTGCAGTGTGCAAAGTTGGAAGTACAGTGTGCAGGAAACCATGGGAAAATTGTCAAACAAGGAAAAGTTTGAGGAAGTTGAAGCATACAATCAGCAAATTCAAGAAGAAAATGCCTTCCTGAGGTGTCAATTATTTGCTCTAGAGGAGAAAGTTGACAAACTAAAAAAAGAGCTAGAATCTAAGGATGAGCTCTTAATGGTGTTACAAATTGATGGACCCAAGAAAGAGGTACCAATTACTGTTGATGCATCCACTATTATAGATGAATGCATTGTAATTATTTCAACACCTAATTCCTCTCCCCAAGAAAAGTTAGATTCAGAAAATGTGCTTGGTGATTTTGAAAAGCACACCAGAGGTATAAGATCTAAAATTTTGAATAAGATGGGATTTAATGGAATTATCCTTGGTAAGAATAATCAAGGTGTAACTAACCCCATATTGGTTGAAGAATTACCTCATTATGCAGGATTGGGGTATGCTATTGCATGGAAAAAGGAAATTGGAGAGGGCTCCAAGACCTGGAAGAAGACAAGCTTCTAACAACAAAGAGGCTTCCCCCTTAGCATCAGGTGATTCATCCTTAAGAGAAGGATATAGTAAGAATTCACCACGGAGAGGTATTGAAATTCCTCCACCTCTTGTTTACCATGAGCATAAAGGAAAAGGTAAACAAAATGATCCACTTTCTACATTGGAAAAATTTGGCTATGATATGCAAGCAATGTTGTACAATTACCCATGCACATTTTGTGGGTTATCTAATCATTGTGTGGCCAAATGTAGGAAACATAAATCTATGTTGGAAAATATTGAGAAAGTTCACTCTCCTAAACCTGGCTCGGCTAAAAGCAGTCTAGGTAGGTTTCCTAAAAATGTGGATCCTAAAAAGTGGACCAAATAATTTGTGGTCACTATAAGAAAATAGGTCATGTAATTGGTAAGTGTTGGTAGCTTCATCCGGAACAAAAATTATTATTTTTTTAAAAAGGATAGCGATATAAAATTGACAATGATAGTTGTGACCCCCTAGCATGAATCGGGTAAACACTAAAGTGAATGAACCACCAAAATAGGAAAATGTGTTAAAAATGGTGGGTAAGCAATTCCTCGGTTTTATGTTTGCATAGTAAATTGATGAATAC
The DNA here is from genome assembly GCA_018340775.1 of Taxus wallichiana var. yunnanensis. Classification (NCBI taxonomy): domain Eukaryota; kingdom Viridiplantae; phylum Streptophyta; class Pinopsida; order Cupressales; family Taxaceae; genus Taxus; species Taxus wallichiana. The sequence goes on along the minus strand of CM031234.1, from coordinate 593,440,675 downwards.
ATGAAAACTAACAAAGAAATCTTTGGAATTCCTGTTGATTTGTAAAAAGGATAATTTCCATATTTATTTTTCTTTAGTGTTGGTGAAGTAACTGAAGAGGAAATCCAGGTGACAGTTCAACATACTTGGGTAAATTTCTCTTGTTATGGTTTTGAAAAACTTCATTTTTACAACAAAGATGTGAAATTATTTCATGGGGCATGATTTGGATTGGATGTCTAATTTTGGAAAATTTTATTCAGTATGTTGTTGTTTAAGAACTGTGTAGATGTATCATGTAGGCACTATTTGTGTGTGTAAATTTTATACAAACTCTTTGTTGTTATGCATGATGTTTGCACATGTATAAGTCTTATTGTTAGGCTTAAATATTTGTAATTGTCAAACATAGTTACAAATAGTATGTACAATTTTTTCACTAACAAGTTGTGAATGCAGTTACATTTTCATTGTAATAATGGTATAGGATTAGAGTGTACAGATGAGTATGGAAGATTCAGTTGTCATCTCAATTGCAGTAATGGCCATGGGTGATATTACTATTAATGGCTATTTTTTTATTATTGTAATTTTTAAAAATTACCATGTTATAAATTGGGTTCTAAGTTGTTTGTGATATGCAAAGGAACAATTGACATTCAAATTAGGTAAAGTTCCCTTTTGAGGAAAAAATGGTCTTATTGGGGAGGAGTGATCTAGAGAAATTTTGTGGGTTGAAGTTTACAAAATCTCTAAACCTTTGCAGTGTATAGTGTGTCTCGAATAGCTTTCCGTCAACAGTAAAACTAAAAAAATGGAGCTCATACGTGAAAGATATCGCAGGTCAAAGTTTGAAAAAAAAGGTAAAATTGGGTCAATGTCCAATTTGAATGTGACATAAGGCAAAGAGTGAAAAAATGGGTAAAAGAATAAAATTTTGTTCTATCCTTTGGTATTCGACATACGGTGGAAAAATTGGTGGGCCCCACTATTTGCTGGTTGGGGGCCCTCAGCCAGTTTGGTACACTCTTTTAATGGAGGGGTGTCTTGGCCTCCGAATCATTATAATCATGTTATGACATTTTTATATATGACACATTTTTCTATTACTTTGCTAATATGGAATTTTATTATTGCAGGATTGTATTGTGCGAATGATCTATTTTCTAGCTTGGTGGGGTGATCAACTCCCCACCGAGTTGATTATCTTATATCCACATTGACCGAGGCCACCAAAATACCTTATCTCTTATATCCTCGGTGAAGATAACATTGGTCGGTTCCCAAGCACATCTCGGTGGTTTCACTAATTTGGGCGATCCAATTATGGACATGGCCAACTCAATATGGATATCCACATATCCATACAACATGGGGCGGTTCATTACAACAACTTGGCCCATAGCTCGGGTAGGTGGAACAAACACTATCCACGATGGGCCATAACATGGAAACATACAATCCACAATGAATAACAATTCTAGCTCACCATAGTGTGGCAATACATCAACTTGGCCCCCATGGGGAAGTTCAAACTATACACCAACACATAGGTGTGTAGCCAAAAAGAAGGCCAAAATGTGTCCTAAGCCACGTAGTGATAGGGAAGTTCGGCCCAATATAAACCTTAAAGTCCCCAACACGCCCAAGATGTGGGACTAATCCCACGCATAGTCAAAGGCTTCAACAATGGAGGAGGAGGTAGGGGTCGATCTACCAACCTGGGCATACCAAAATAAGCACCCAACTAACTCACCATAGAGGCTTGGTGGAATAAAAAATGGGCTTGCAGATATTTAATGACAACTTTTGGCAGTGTCATGCAGGGGCAATAAGGAAGCATTGCAGAGAGATCAGTGAATTTGAGGCACTTTTGGCCTGAATTAGGACTTGGTGTAAAAATCAAAGTTGTTCATAATTTCAATACAAAGATAGTGGTGGTATTATTTTCACATGAATTATTACAAATATTATGGTGTAGGTGATTTTCTATCGCATTTGCATGAAAAGGGTACTTTGGAGAGCCAGTAGAGCCACGGTGAAATTGTGGACGAAGTGTGACAAGAAATCGAGTCTACAAACCTGTTGATAAGCTCTAAATGTAGGTATAAAGATATGTTTTTCATTATTGATGGTAAAATTGCACTTCATTGGATTAAATAGATTGATTGACAATTCGTGAATTCAAAGACATAGTCTATGGGGTGAACTCCATTATCAACTTCTTTTATGGATTTCATTTTTAATTTTTAAAGCTTTTGATCGGATAAAAATTTCAGTTAAGAGGAATTTTATTAAATTTGATAAAGCAAGCAGCTTAAAGCGGAAATTTGATTAATTGGAAAAATTAGAAATCCACAATCCACAATAGTCAAAATGAATGCATAGATCAATTTTGAATTTTAAATAATCAAATTGGATGCATTATCAAATCCATCTTGTTATCATATATAAGGATTTGTAATATTGCTATTTGATTACAAAAGTTGAATTGAAAAATGATTAATTAATCATTAAGAGGAATATGAAAATTCGGGGTTTCAAAACACCCAAAGATGTTCAATTAAGAACTCTTGATCAATTTTAAATCTGGAAAATTGAGTATCCGAAAATTTTAAAATAGTAAGAAAAAAAAGTTGAAAAATTAGTACCATTTTCGAGATCAACTATTGCACCTTCGGCATGAAGATTGTAACTTAGAGGAAGTGATTTTATAACTTTTCCTATCATACCCCAATTTCCCCCTCTATGGATTTATGCTATAATTCCTCCAATATTTGTTCCATCTCCTTACACTTGATGTTTATTAATTTTTCTAGTGTTTTAGCCTCCTTGAGAAACTAAGATCTCTAGGCCGTAATTCTTATTTCAGATTTAGTGTATTTGACCATATTTTTATTAGTGTCTACCTAAATATCCCACCATCAATTACCATGGCTATAAGCCAAAAAAATCTAGAACACTTGGTCGGCTAGTTTGGTTTTTCCTTGGAGCTCAACCATTGTTTATTTGCGTGCCTTTAGGCATTCTTCAATCTTTTCTCATGTCTTTCCTTGTTTGTCTTATTTATCCTTCCTACTAGTTCTTTCGCCTACACTATAGAAGGAGTTCCACTATATTTTCTAAATAGTCCATTGGCTCCAATCATCCCGAGGGGACACTTTTTCAAGACTTTCATCCACCTTCTCTATTTTTTGTACATTCACTTTACGTGCATGTCTAACGCTATTAATTTTTATGTGCAAGGGGAACTTATTTTCAACATATACTAACACATCTGATTTTCCAATGCTATGTGTTGGAAAACTAATCACAACCACTAGCATTAATTGTTTGTCTTTTGTATCCCCCAAAATATAATTTTTGATTTGTAGATATCTCTGAGCTCAAGGTATGTAATACACACAGTCTTTTCCATCATATCATGGTGAAGAAATACATAAATGGAGATAAGAAACTTTAGTTGCTCATAGATTTGAAGGCCATGGAGTAGAGTTATACCTAGAAGTTGTTATGTATGCTATACAAAAAGGTCAAAATAGTACAAGTATTGTGCTTGCTCAAGTTATTCTTGATAATGCACAAAGGTATAATCATAAAGAGGTGACTGTATGAATGTGATGATTGATGTATGTTGGAATTTTTTTGTTTTAGATCACATGTTATTAAGTTCCTAAGAATGGTTGAATGGCTTAGCAAGTCATATTGAACTCAAAGTTGCTCAAGTATCATATATGTTGTTGATAAGGTTTTTATCAGGGTTTGTATAGTCCTTTGAAGGTGAGTAGAGATGTATGAATTTGGTTGAAGCTTGTTGGAAGAGTTTGAGGGGCATTTTTGGCACTTTATAAGATAAGGTGAGTCTTCTTGAGAAAGAGTGTTTTAGATCAAAGGAGTTGAGCAAGACTCCATCATAGAAGTATGAGATGCCAATAGTCAAGAAGATGGGTGAGAAGGGCAAGTGAAGAATAACTTCATTCATTTTGTGTGATGACTTGATCAAAACATCAAATGCATGGAGAGATATTGCATTATGTTGAATGAATGTGTTTCATATGTGTTTCAAGGTTTGTGCATATTTTATCCTTTTTGAAGACCAAGATATTGCTACTTGATAGTCCTATTAGGAAGAGCATCAGAATTTTTTGATTTTAAAGGACTAAAATATGATATTGATGATCAAATGAGTGTCTAATATTAGGGAGGGGGCTAGTTAATCTTAGTAGCATGATGATGCAATATTTCTTGTTGGTGATCAAACATTTGAAGTCATAAGTGGTGTTTCCTAGATATGGTTTTGAGAAGGCCGTGGTGTCAAATAAGGTATGTGGTATTGGTGTGCTTGTCGAAGGAAGCGTTCTTTCCTGTTATGAGAAGACTTATATTAGATGATATAGGTATGATCATGTTTTGTATCAGTTGAAGATGATTTGAAATTGGTATCTAACTATCGGTAAGGTGTCTAAGGGAGCTAAGAAGAGCTCCGTAAGTAGTTTAAAAGTGTCAAGTCAGCATGAGAACAAGGTTGTTAAAAGGTAATAGGTTAATTATTTCTTTCATTTGGTATGTTGAGTTTGGTCCATTTGTCTCGGTTGTGTAGTGAGAAGTGCATGGTCAAGGTCCGAGTCAATTCTTAAAAGGTGTGCATTTTCTAAGGAGGAGTAGAGTTGTTCTTATAAGTCAAAATTGAGAAGGTTTGGTTGATGTTTCAAACCAAAATATGATCATAATGTAGTGATTGAAGATATTATAGGTATTTTTATTTTTCATTAATGTTAAAAGGGGGAGAATGAAATAAAGGCATGTGTATGATAGGGGAGATTGAGTCTTGTGTGTTTTTCCATCAATGGGTTTCCATCAATGACAAAGGGGGATATTGTTGGCATTGTGTTGTCATTGATGTCAAAGTATGATGTTGTATGAGTTTTCATTGATTGCATTGATGTCAAAAGATTAAATAAACATGAAGGTTGATTGGTAGTGTAAAGACAATTTGAGTATCTTGTTAAGATGGCACGGTGATGCATGGGTTCTTATGTAGTGTATATGTTTGTAGGTGTGTGATAGTGACTTACAGAGGTATGGAGGATAGTATGATGATGTCATGAAGTGTGTTAAAGTTCCTAGTAGGTGTATAAGTGTGTCAAAGTGACGAGGAGATTGGATTTGGTGAAGAAAGTATGTTCAAGGTGTTTGTTCTTGAGGCCTAATAAGCATAATGAGGTATGGTATGATGAATCAAAGCATGTAGAAGATGTGTGATCTTGGTGATAGCATGGTGAGCATGTAGATGAGGTGTAGGGACACTCACAAGTGTCTCGAGTGTAGATATGAGGTGAAGACAATTTTTCTCTACAATAGACCTATTCTCAAGCCCTGGGTGACCAAATGAGGTGAGTTGATCTATTTAAAAGATAGGTATGCAAATATAATCTATTTTAATGATGTGTCTATTGGTTCCTCAAACTTGTACCTATGTATTGTATCTAGTAGAGCTGAGTTATTTGATTCAACAATGGGACTGTCTCCAAGTTGTGGGACCTTGCGCACTTGAGACAGACCTCCAGAGAAGGTTAGTTCCTCTACCTATTTCTACTGCTACTACTACTCCTAATGCTGAAAGTGAAACCTAAGCTAACAATGCCAAGGGACCAAGGATAGAAGGATAATATAATGGAAAACTAAACTAAAAGGGAGGTGATAACACTAGAAAAATTGGGATGAACACTATCTGTTTTGAGTGAAAACAAAGGAGAAAGCATAAGGGAAGGCTAGGAACATGTAGCACAAACTAGAGCACACATACACCATCAATTTCAAGAAACACAACTAGAAAATGGAGATGTAAGGAACTTAAAGTGACACAACAAACACATAATGCAAAAAAAAAAAGGAAAGAAAGAAGAATATAGACACGTTAAGGAAAAGAATAGCCAAAAAAATGCTTCTATTACTTCCAAGTATGCACAAATGATCGATTACAATTGTGTCTGAAGGCCAATATCCACATGCATGATCCAAATCTAGAGGCCTGCAACTCAAAATGCAAAGATATGGAGTCCTTAACAAATACTAGAGGATACAAAATGTCTAACCCTTTACAACGAGCCATGCTCTTACATTTATAGATGAATCGGTGAGTGAAGAAGAGGAAGGGAGGGAAAAATCAAATTTGAATCACAACCGCCAACAACAATCATTCAATGTATACAAATTCACTTGTAAATTTATCAAATACACTTCTCCATGTCTGTTTGGCATGTAGAAGAAGAAAGGAGGGGAACTCAAATCAAATCATGTGGTTAGGGAAATCAGATATGCTCATTAATGGCTAGACAGACATTTCCCTTATTCTCACCTACTAAATCCCACTGAAATTTGAATTTGAATGATCTAGAGTGTAGCCTAAACACACAAGATAGAGCTCTATAGAAGAAGTTATGGCTATCAGAAGTTATCATTGTAAAATGAATACACAAGACATGTGGAGCGTGGCTTGATTAAATGACAAATCAGCCAACTTTAAAAATATTTTGTCATTTTCTACCACGTGTCACTCATTATTTTATTGCAAGGATTTTGCACCATGTTTGTGCGCTTTGATTGATTTTGTGCAACACACTCAAGCTTGTCAGATGATGATGTGGCACATAATGGTGCAAAAGAAGGTGCAAAGGTAGGCACATGGAAGAATGAGGAAGGAAAGGAAAACAAAGCAAAGTTGTGTACAAAGGTAACACACGTGGGAGGAAATGGAAGAAATACATGTGGATGAAATGTATGGTCGAGGCACAATTATTATAAAATAATGTGTGGCGCAGGAAAGGTCATGCAAGGATGCTAAGGATTTAGTTGATTTTGAGAAGCGGGCCAAGGCGCGCATGAAGGGTGCATGCAATGTTGGGAAGAAGGTGAATGCACAGAGGGTGCATGCAAGGGGAAAATGGAACAAAGAGGAAAAGGGAAAGAAGAGAATGGAAAGCAAAGAAGAGAAGTATAGTGCGCATGAGTGCACGCGGAATCGCCACTAAGGAAATGTGCCAAATGGATAATTGAAGTGTGTGTAACCAACAAGTAGAGCATTCAGAGCCAGAATTGTGATGTAGGTTATCCAAATAACTGGGGGAGTTATTTTGGATAACAATTTGGTGAATTTCGGGGCCATATTCCTGCTAGATGAAAGAGATCAATAACCTGAAGTGTCCATTGAGCATGGAGTCTTTTTTGGAAACATGAATTTCTGATCTATAACCTTAAGAACAGCCCTTGAAGTCACTTCAAGCATATTATGGAATCTGTCTTGAATCCTATAAAACTATTGAAAATTCTTGGAAGATGAGTGTCATCCTGGAAGAAACAAAAGAGCATGCCAAAGAAGCATGCAGGAAGAAATAACTATGTATAAAAAATACAATGTGTATGCGCGACACACTTGGAGGAATTGAAACTACTCTAATATATACAATATGATGCAACAAGCTTAATGGAAGGGTTTAAGATAGATCTAATTTACTGGTATTGGTAGCTCACCTCCATCAAGATGAGATAACTCGATTGTTTTAGCCTCTTTGTAAGAACTTATAGTAAATGGGCCACTCCAAAGTGCATCAAACTTTGAATGACATCCTAGTTTAGCTCTATCAGTATCCCATTTTAAGACCAAGTACCCAACTTTGAAATCTTGAGGCCTAGCCTTTATGTTAAACCACTTCTTGTTTTATACTTGATGTTGTTCTAGCTTGATCAAGGCAGAGTTCCTTGTTTCTTCAAGTTCAACCAGCTCTGCCATTTTGATTTCTCTCTCGTATGCATCTTCAAATTCCAAATGCTCTTTGGACAAGTGCAAATGAATTTAACTCAAGTATCAAAGGAAGTGTAGCCTCCTTACCATAGACAAGCTTGTAAGGTGAAGTTCCTATTTCCTTTTCACCGTGATTTTTTCTAACTAGAGTGTGTGTAAGACCTTTGCATGCCACTGTCTTTGGCTGATGCTCATTATATGCTTCATGATTCTGATCAGGTTCTTGTTTGTAGATTCTACTAGACCATTTCCTTGAGGGTAATAGTTAGAAGAAGTCTTCAAGTATATACCAAGAATAATATCATAATCAGTGATTTTAGTACAAAGGAAGGATTTTTTATTATTAGATATGATTGTTTGAGGAACGTCAAACATTTTTACAATACCTTCAAGAAATTCAAGGATGAATGACTAGGTTGATTCCCTAAGTGCGACAACTTATTTCCATTTGGTGAAGTAGTCCATAGCTATCAGTACCCACTTGTGGTCAATGCTTAAAGGAGGGCTAATCATGCCTATGAAGTCAAGACCCCATTGCACAAAAGGCTGATCCGTTTGGATTGGTTGGAGGGGAAGCATTGTTAATTTATTCTTTCATGCAAAGAAAGAAAATTATTTACATTTTATGACCCATGTGTGCACGTTTTTGAAACAGGGTAGGACAAAATAGTCCTGCCATTATGATCTTCATTTTTTTATACTTGGAAGAGAAGAGTCCACCATAGAATCCATCGTGAAATTATGCTAACACTTTTTAGTTTGTGCGATGTTAATATAACTCAAGTAATAAGCCATCGAGATTATTTTTGAAGAGAAGATCATCAATCAGTACATATGGAATGGATTACAACCTCATATGTCTCCTCTTTTCTTTGTTTGGTCCATGAGGTTATACACCCTCAAAAATAAATGTGATCATATCCTTCATCCTAGTCATGCATGTTAGGGTTTGCATTATGTTCGTGTTTTGTGCACGGAGATATTTATCCTGAAATAATGAAGTCTCAGGTTCATCATGTGCATCCTCAACAAGATGATTGCAGAGAACGCTACCTCTAACCAATCTTGTAGCTTTGATAGTCACATCATACTCCATAATTTTGGTCACCCATTGCACTCTCTTCTCATTGATTTCTTCTCCCATGATGAATTCTCTCACACTTGCGTGTGAAACTAACACCTTGATGTGGTTTGTGGAGAGCATGATTTTAAATTTCTTGAGAGCGTGCATGATTTTGTAGACTTTTTTTTCAATGTGACTATATCTTAATTTGTAATCCTTTAGTCCGGCTGAAGAAAGTGACTGGTTGTTTGATTCCTAGTTCATTTTCTTGTGTCACAACAAGAAACCACACTTGCATCATCACCATAAGCATAAATGATGATATCCTTTGAGTAATATGGGTTGATGAGTGTTGGTGCACAAGAAATTTCTTGCTTGATCTTGTTAAAGCTTACTTTTCTTTCTCGGTGTCCACATGAAGGTTGTGTCCTTTTTGAGCATGAGGGTGATGGGCCTTACCAGTCTTGTAAAATTAGGAATGAATATCCTAACAAAGTTGATTTTTTCGAGAAAGGAATATAAGGATTTCTTGTGCACCGGTAGGGAAAGAGCTAAGATGGTTGAAATGTGCTCAGGATCAATTGCAATGCCATCCTTTGAAACCACATTTCCCAGTAGCTTGCCTTGTGCTACTACAAAATTACACTTCTTAGGGTTAAGCGTTACACCAAAAATTTTGCACTTCTAAAAGACTTTTTCCAGATGCGTCATATGATCTGTGCTTTGCTTTGAGAATACTGTAGTGTCATCTAGGTAAACCAAGATGAACTTATTGATGTATCCTTTGAAGGAAATATACATCACACACTAAAAGTTACACCTACATTTTGAGATCAAATGACATCATTTAGGATGCATATGTTCCCCACTTGGTTGTAAACTTTTTTTTTGATTGATCCTCATCCTTGACTGAATACTTTTGAAGCCGGAGTACCCATCCAACATAAAAAAATCAGCGCACCACCATAGTTTGTAGAATTTTCTCCATAGAAGGAAAAGGATAATGATCCTTCAAGGATGCCTTATTTAAATCTCTGAAATCGATGCTTGAGTCTGATTTCACTATTTTTATTACACACTAGAACTAGATTCGTGACGCAAGTAAAGTATTTGATGGGAAAATTTATCTTCACCTTGATGAGTTTAATAGTTATTTCCTCGTGAGGGTTCTATTTTTGGATTGACTGGATATTGCTTTTTTCTCGATGGGCTTGATGTTAGGATCAAGGTCAATAGAGTGTTGAGAAATACTTGGATCAAAACATTTTAGGTATTCATACTCCCATGAGAATATGTCACTGTATTTCTAACAGAGAGATATGAAGGCCTTCTTTTCATCATGCGTGTAAGATTTACTGAGCAACAACTCCTTTCCATACGTAATAGTTACTAGAATGTAGTCTACTTGCACCACGTGCATATAATTTTCTTCACCCTTGAACTCATCTTCAGGACTAAATAGTTTCTCTAAGGTAACCAGCCCTTTAGGAAACTTTTTTGTCTTTAGCTAGATCACTTCGTCACTATAACTGTCATACAAATCAGCTTATATGCTTGAAGAGAACTCAACTTCATTTTGAATGAACTGGACGATCTACGCGTCATCACTGTTAAACACTTGCCAACCAATGTTGTTTTATGGAATAGATGGTCCGATTACCATCTTGACACGCCGCACATAGCCCTTGATAAAATCCTCCACAGAGAGAGAACTATGAACCAAATGCGACCATCCGATTTGCCTCCTTATTCATTTTCTTTAGTATTACTTGTAGATTCAAAGCATCAAATCTTTCAAGGAGGTCCCAGTCCCTATGTTTATAAGATTTCATAAGCTTATTCTTTGTCATACGTTTTTGGTGACTTGGTGGATAACCAATTTACATGTGTCCCCAAAGATCTACAACACCTTGATAGGTTTCTTCTTGTGATAAGAAGACCATGCACCAGTGCCTCATATTTTGCTACGTTGTTGGAGCATGTGAACTATAATTTATGTGCGAAGAATAAATTATCATCATTGGGAGAAGTGGTAACAACTCCTAGGCCCGCTCCGTTCTACTTCCGGAACCATCGTAGTATGACTTCCATAACCCATAGTTTTTCTATTCTTTTTGAGCACACGCGAAAACACAACTTCTCCTTCAAGAATGCGGTAAGTGCCAAACCTAGTTTCAAAATATTTAAGATATTCAAAGCATATGGATCAAATTTTTGATGCCTTTCTACTCACTCATCTAGCAGAGATCATGTAGAGGAGGAGGAGGCTACTCTTCATAAACTTTTTCTTGGCTATCTTGGATTAAAAAATTAGCTTGGAGAGGGGGTATATCATATGAATCGACATGATAGGAAAATATTGGCTCATATTTTATGGTAAACCGGGTACCATACCTTGTCTTGAGTAACATATTGGACCAATCAGAAGACAAGTAACCAATGACTTTAGTAGTAAAATCCCTTGAAAGACACAAGAAAAACAAAGGAGGTAGGTCAATGATTGACACATCTTGAGTTATTGTGAGGCTTGGGCATGCATGGAGGGTTAAATCAAGATCCTTGATGACTTCTAAAGTAGTGACAGTTGAACCATCAAGCAGTAGGGCTCCTTTTATCAAGGGGTTATAATTAAGACCTAAGACATCAGCAATTTTCTTAGGCATGACAGAAGTACTAGCGCTGAGTCAATCATGCAATTATGGACAAGATGTTTGCCTATGATCAAGGACATATAAAATGGTGGGGTTGGACAGCTAGGGCATCCCACATTGTGACATTGAAATTATTCTTCTTCATCTTGTACATAATGTTGAATGGATAACCCACCGAATCATGCATTTGAGGCATAATAGCATATTTTCTTGATTGTTTAGGTCTAAAGATAGGAGCCTTAGTTGGCGTGAAGGCTTGACCTACCAAGGAGGGGCACACATTGCTTCAACAGAGCATTTTGTGGAGCTTTGCATGTAGGAACTTGTGTAATTTTATCATTGGATGCCTTGGCCGCATCTTTTTGCTTTTATGATTTGGCATGTGTTGTTGGTATTGAGACCCATGAGCTAGAATCGAGCATTCTCTTATTTTATCTTGTGTTATCGGTGTATTGGGAGCATGTCTTGTTTGTGTCATTCACAACCTAATTGATTACACGAAATATTCAGCACCAAAGAATATCAAGTTGGATTCAAGAAGAACTTCTCGGATTTTCTTGGTTCTCAAGATCACTTGCGCTTGTTGAAGGCTCACAACTAGAAGCATCCTGAATCATATAAGCTTACACGCACACAAAATTGGCATAGTGATATTGGTTTTGAGGCATGTTATAACGAAAGCACCATTCGACTCATGTGCCATATTGTTTTGAACTCGGGAAAGTTCTGAATTGTGTTGGCGAGAAGAGGTTTTGTTGGAGGACTAACTTACAAAGGCAAGTGCACATTAGCATGTCCTCTGGTTTCCATATTGATTCTCTGCCAGGTTGATATTTCTAGCTATGCGCCTAATTAGAACTGCATCCGTAAGCTTACACTGCTACTTTTCTAAGGATATGAATTTATTAGACAAGCTCCTAATCAAGGCCTTCAATTATTCATCTTCTTTTTGCTATGCGATAGAGTAGGATGTAGATGCAAATTTTTGTACTCTCTACACCGGACCAAGAGCAACAAAATTTTGGGGCACTAGAGACATCTCTAGAAACAAGGGCACAGGAGGTCTAGGAGCTAACTTTCTTGCCTTGATGAGATTTTTTCTACCCTTATTGTAATATTTTAAGCTGTAAGTAAGGTTCTACCTACCATGGATTGAATCATGACTAAGATGTCACTATTCAGAGCCCTTAAATAATACAAGAAATCATGCTCGGAAGTAGGCCTTACCACTTGAGGGATTTTGTCCCAAGTCTTCTGGAATTTAATATTGAAATCAGTAATTTGTTCATTGGGTGCCCTCTTTGTTGTAGTTAGTTGCTCCACCAAAGATAGGTGATCTGACTTGTCTTCAAAATAATTGCATAGAGTTGTTCCAAGCTCATCCTAGGTGGCAATGGATGCAGTCTCGCATCACAATACCATTGGAGTGCTTTGCCTTAGAATTAATTTACAAGGACCCTAAATCTTACATCATCATGTATGATCGTGTGGATACAGCACATGTTTACTACATCCTGGATATGCTCAACAGGGGTGACTTGATTTTCTCATGTGAAGTATGGGATACTTTGGAGCGTGGCTTCTAACATATCATGTTGTGCATTAAGATTTAGTGGGCTTCCACCAGTGAAAACTCGTAGAGTTCCATAAAGGAGGAGGTGGTTGTAACACATTGGTAGGGTGCGTAGACCTGTTGTGATGAGGAGCAGAGTGCGTGTAATGCGCTGGAGATAGGGATGCACACGTGGAAGTTTTGTTGTGTGCACTTTTTGGTGAAAGTTGGAGATATTCAAAAGATCCTTCAATTGCAACACTTTTCTGGTATGTACTCTTCTCATAAAAGGTGCTCTAGCTACTAAAACAATAGATTTGAGTGTTGGGAGTCACTAGATGTGTTAAAACAAGCCTCCAAAGGCTAGAAATTGCTAAATCACACACCAAAATTAACAATATTGAAATTTAAGATTTTAATTCTTGTCGCACCAAGCATGCGTAAAGCTGTTGGTTCCTCAAACTTGCACTCATGTCTTAGATCTAGTAGAGACAAGTTATTTAATTCAACAATGGGACTATCTCCAAGTTGTGGGATCTTGTGCACTTGAGATAGACCTGTGGAGAAGGTTGGTTCCTCTACCTATTTCTACTACTACTGCTACTTCTATTATTGAAAGTGAACCTTAAGCTAACAATGCCAAAGGACCAGGATAGAAGGATAATAGAATGCAAAACTAAAATAAAAGGGAGGTGATAACACTAGAAAGAGTGGGATGAACATTATCTATTCTAAGTGAAAATGAAGGAGAAAGCATAAGGGAAGGCTAGGCAAACATAGCACAAACCAAAGCACATTTACACCATCGATTTTAAGAAACAAAACTAGAAAATGGATCTGCAAGGAACTTAAAGTGACACAACAAGCACACAATGCAAAGAGAAGGCAATAAATAATAATATAAGCATGTTAGGGAAGAGAATAAGCACAAAATAATTCTTCTATTACTTCTAGATATGCACAATCGATTCTGACAATGGCGTATGAAGGCAGATATCCACATGCATGAACCATATCTAGAGGTGTGCAACTAAAAATGTAGAGATATGGAGTCCTTAACAAATAATAGAGGATTAAAAATGTCCAACCCTTTACAACAAACCATGCTCTTACATTTATAGATGAATCGGTGATAGAAGAAGAGGAAAGGAGGGAAAATTGGATTTGAATTATAACCACCAACAAAAAATTCAATGCCTACAAATCCACCTATAAATCTGTCAAATATGCTTCTCCGTGTCTGTTTTTCATGTAGAAGAAGAAGAAAGGAGGGAAAATCGGATCAAATATGGGTGGTTGGGGAAATCATATATGTTCATTAATGGCTAGAAAGACATTTCCCTATTTCTCACCTACCAAATCCCACTGAAATTTGAATTTGAATGATCTAGAGTGTAGCCCACATCAAGTAGATTTCAAATGAGACCAAGTATGTGCGTATCAGAGCTCTGTAGCAGAAGTTATGACTGTCAGAAGTTATCAATGCAAACTAAACATGCAAGACAGGTGGTGCGCGTTGATTAACTGAAAGATAAGCCAACTATACAACTATTTTTTCTTTTTCTTCCATGTGTCACTCATTGGTTTATTACAAGGATTCGGCGCCCTGTTAGTGCACTTTTTATTGGTTGCATGGAGCACACTCAAGTTTTTAAGATGATGACGTGACATAGGATGAAACAGAAGAAGGTGCAAATATAGGCGTGTGGAAGAATGAGGTGTGAAAGGAAAACAAAGGGAAGGCGAGTGTAAAGGTAATGTGCACGAGAGGAGATGGGAGAAATACCTTAGGAAGGAATGTATGATCAAGGTTTAATTATTATAAAATAATGTGTGGCATCGGAAGATACACGTGAGAATGCCAAGGACTTAGCTGATTTTGAGAAGTAGGGCTAAAGCGCACACGAAGGGTGCATGTAATTATGGGAAGAAGGTGAATACATAGAGGGTGTGTGCAAGGGGAAATGGAACAAAGAGGAAAAGGAAAAGAAGATGATGGAAAGAAAAGAAGAGAAGCAAAGTGCACATGAGTGCGTGAGAAATATCCACCAAGGAAATGTGCCAAAGGGATAACGTAAGTGTGCACAACCAACAAGTAGAACCTTCAGAGCCAGAATTGGGATGGAGGCTATCCAAATAACTAGGGGAGTTATTTTGGATAATAGTGTCATTTTGAGGTCGAGTACTTTGATCATTTTGCATGGAAAGTGAGTTTTTAGGTCTATTTCTAGACCTAGCCTTTGAGACAGAATGCCCTAGTGTGGTGGAGTCAGAATGTTTGAGTGTATTTGAGAAAAGGTGAGTATTGGAGATGTATTTTCATGTTTATATGAATGTTTGGTCCAAGTTTTAGGTCGTAATGTTGAATATTTTACAAAATATTGAGTTTTTTCCTTACTGAGTTTTGGGAGTGAGAAACCAAGGTTGAATTTTGACTTTCTAATGCTCCTTGGAAAGTGTGTGCTTTGCATGGGGAAAAAATATCCTGGGATATTTAAATAGTCATATTAATAATATTTTTCAAGTGGAATTAAGTCTTTTGATTGTCAAGTTTTTATGATCAATCGTTAAGAAGGTAAACATGTTTTAAACCCTCGCAAAACCCTAGCTAAGTAGCAGAAACTAGAGAGAACTTGATTGTAGTGGCCTATAATTGATTACTTTTGTAAATTTTATGATTATATATTGTATAGGACTCCTCCAAATTTCTCAAGGTGGTATTTATCAATTTTTTTATATGGGTGGACCCCTCTTAAAAAGGAATTTTTAAAAGATTTTTAGTTTTCTCCAAGTTGTCCTTTAGACTTGACGACTAAATTTGTATTTAAGGAATCATGGGATTTATTATTAATTTCCATGGTGTTTTTATAATGTGGTAGAGGTTTTGGGAGGTTTTTGTGCCTTATCTTGCATGATTGGTTTTAGGACAGCTTTGCGTAATTTGAGGTATCTGGTTGCAGCAGAGGTATTTTTGAGGTGTTACAATCATATCTTGTGGCATGGTTTTATTTCTTTGATACCATGAGGTCTTGATATTTCCACTAGTGTATCACACTTTCATTTTTATGCGATTTGATGAAGTTATGGCTTGATCTTTGAAGACTAGGTTTTTTTGGGCATTGTAGTTATCCTTGTTCTTGAGTGGCTTAATGAGGTGAGATGATGGTTCTTAGTTCTAGCTTTTTGGAGGTTTTTATGGTCTTATAAAACATTTATAAGTATTTTTGAATCTTGGTGAAGGTGGTTTTACTATAAACCTCTCATTTTTGGCAAGGAGTTCTTTTTGGTGCTATAGGACTTTTTGAGTCCTAATGTCGGTCTAGATGGCTCTAAATGATGTTTACAACCTATATAGTATTATGGGTGTTATTTTTATAATTTCCTTATAATTTTGTGATGTATTTTACTCTATAATGGTTTACCTACATGTTTTGAGTTCATAAGACAAGTATAAGAGCAAGTTGTGTGGCTCACTTGAGTTAGTTGAGCAAGTGAGAGAAAGTGTGAGATAGGAGGGTGATTCCAAGAGGTTAAAGAGGTCTATGTGACCTTCAAGAGAGGTAAAATAGTGTGTGGATATGTTCTATATTATTTTCAGGTTTCGAGAGATATGCCATTAGACCTAATTCAGCTTGGTGAAGAAGATATATAACGAGTTGCCCTAGTTGGAAAATTTGAATGAGGAAGGAGAGTGAACTTTATTATGTCATCTTTAGTTGTAGAAAAAAATAAATTGTGACAAACAAATCAGGTCAATTTTTTTGGTTTTGAGTCATATTAGGGGTGGTTCCTCCTTATAGGGTTGGTGCTCTACTAAAATAAGGGTTGGTGCTCCTTGTGGGGTTGGTGCCTCACTAAACCTAGGGGTTGGTGCTCCTTGTTGAGTTTGTGCTCAAATAAATTTGATTCATAGCTATAATAAAGTTGTGTTTCAATGGGTTTTCTTCCCCTTTAGGGTTTCCCACTTACATCTGGTGTTCTTGTGTTGTTTCACTCTCATTTTATCTTATATACTTATGTTCTTGTGGATGCATGCTTAATGGTTAATTGAATGGTTAATGGTTGAAATTGATTAAGCGAAGGAAAAGTTTTATTTCTCACTGATTCACCTCCTCCTCCTAGTAATTATTTTTCCAATAAGAAGAGTATCCAATTCAATCCAAAAAGATTCAATATGAAAAAAGAGCTAGGTGAGCATATGCAAAGATGGTGCAAAAGAATCTAGTAGATGGTAGTTCGAATGATTTTGACTTCCTTCCTTTGAAATGTCAAAATGAGATATGTATTTATAGGATTCCATCACCCATGGGTGATGGTGGTGGATAAGGGAAAAACAAAACAAACACCATTTCCCATGGGTGATGGTGTCAGCCAAAGGTGGTGAATAGAGGTAATTTGTATTGCAAAGTGAAAATAAGGTTTTGTAGATCATGGAAATGGATAAACAAAGTGAAAAGTGGTGAAATGCAAGTAATAAGTTGGGAGTGCAATATGTGTGATACCTAAGGGTATAAATATAACTAGTGCAAGGAAAACTAAGGCCAAGACTAAATAATGACACTCTCTTTATGTACTGTCTCTAATCCATAATGATTATGTGAATAGCCATTCCTTATTTTGGGCAATCCTCTTAAGGTAACCGCTCAAGAAATAGATGCATTAGTGACATTTATCTGCATAAAGGAAAATGTTAATAATAGGTATGAAAGATGAAAAGTGAAATATTAGGTCTATACATAATTTTTTTCACAATGGTTTCTCCCTCATCTCTATGTAGTGTGATTATGTTCATTTTGGCAAAGTGTCATCCTCAAAATATTTTATGTTGCAGCAAACTAACCTTTGGATTGCACATTGCCTAGATTTTGATAATGTTATGGAAGTGTTTTATATTAGAAGGGGGCCAAGGAATTGATCTACTTAGGGTTTTCCATTTGTGTTGTTTAAGGTGTCAATTATATCAATTATGTTAAAATAGGAACATGTTAATTATTTACGTTAATTTAATTCAATTACATCAAATCAAAGCTAATTATTTTAAATTTGGCATGTTTAGGACAATTAGGTAAATTTCATGAAACTCTGGAAATTAAGATGAATCTATTTGAATTTTTGTCAAAGTAGGGAAAATTAAGTCAATGGGTCAAACCAGTAAAAATTATTTAATTTAGGGTACCACATTCACATTTGGAGTGTTGTGTTAGTGTTATTTTTTTCTCATTTACATGTAGGGGTTTTATGCATCTTATTTTAGTTTTGTGTGCAAAAATCACTTTATCTATTACATGGGACACTAAAATATGGCGTGTCTCATCTCATAATGACATTACATTATCAGCATTGTGTGTAGGTTATGTCATTTTTGTTTTACTTCAATGCAATGGACCTATTGACCTAAATGGACATAATTTAATGCAATTGACTTAATTCGATGTAATTGAGCTATTGAACTAAATGGACCTAATTTAAAACAATTGACCTAATTCATACTATAACATCGTGTTAGAAATTGGTTAGAATGTGAAAAGAGACATTGGGTTATGTTGAAAGGGTATGTGTTCATATGCAACAAGAAACCATCTTTCTTCTTTAGTGGCATGAAATATTCCCTTGGTGATTCCATATGCAAGAGGAGTAACTTTGAGTTTTGTTAGCTCTCAACTTCCTGTGATCTATACCTCATATA
This sequence comes from Taxus wallichiana var. yunnanensis, assembly GCA_018340775.1. Lineage (NCBI taxonomy): Eukaryota > Viridiplantae > Streptophyta > Pinopsida > Cupressales > Taxaceae > Taxus > Taxus wallichiana. The sequence continues at coordinate 593,421,943 of CM031234.1, read as the reverse complement.
ACTAACCATCGTTCCTCTTCTTCCACATTGGGTCACTTCTTAAATCACTAAACATGCCCTAAAGTTTTCCCTTCCCTACCATCTAAGCTCCCTCACTCTCCCTCCCACCACGAACAAGCCTCAATCACCCACACTTTGCTATGAATATTGAATTGGTACATTGGATGACATTGGATTGGGGGTTGAAAAAATGTGAAATAACCCTAGCATTTTCTATAGGGTGCTATGATGATTTAGGTTCTTGTAGAGATATATTTGTGTGAAATACTATGTCAAGTAAATTATGTGCTCTCTATACTGGGGATGTGAGTGGTTAGTCTATATAAAGTATAGTGGTAGTGGGATAATGTTGTATCAGGTATGAGTATTGTATGATTAGTTGGGTTAGCACATAAACAAATTGGATCACTATAATAATCCAATATGTTTTTTTGTATTTTTGAGTTTTTAATCATGTTTATAATGAATGATTAAAAGGGTAGTGTGATTTGAAATAGAAAGTTCAAAGAAATAAATTTGTGGATAATTTGTGTGATTTGAATAATGATGTGGGCATGGTAAATTCAAATAGATAATTTTTATGATTGCCATTTGTATTAAAGGAGATCGTATAGTGGGGCCACCATAGTGAATGATTGGGTCATTATAGTGACTATCTAAGTTGTTATAGTGACCCACCATTTTCTTGAAATATTGAATCACTATAGCTTGAGGGGAATATCGATGTTGTTTTAAGGTGGGGAAACTTGATTTAAGTGAATCGAGGATAGTGATAGGATTATAGTGGGTGGGAAAATACTACGATACACTTGTGACTCTAGTTTTGAAGTGAATGGGTGAAGTTTAAAATTAAGAAATTCCTATAGTGTTTTGGTCGATTGTTTATTGATTTAGTGATTTATGGAAATTTATTAAATTATGGAAATGTATTTGTGTTTTTGGTGCCGTTTTGGTAGCTAATATCAGCTAGGCTTCCATCTCTTATAAGGTATGTGTAACAACATCTTTTAACACTTCACTAAGAGGGATTTTTTTGTTTCCAAATTTAATCATATGCCTTCATGATTTAAATTTACGACTAACATTTAAATCCATCATAATATAATTACAATTCATTAGATAACAAATCAATAAAGCACATACAAGATTATGGGTCAACTAGATCCTACTTAATCCCCATAGAAAAATCTTTTGAGTTAGTATACCAATAATTCCCTTCTCGGAATTGATTTAAAAGTGTTGATCTAAGTGTCTACTAGTATTTCAATCAATCAAATCCCATCAGGCATAATACACTTATGTTAGAACTAGGTGCATCCTGACAGTGCACTACCATACACTACTTCAACCAAAGTTTATGAGTCATGCATTGTATGCTCTATTTCTAGACTACACAAAGTATTTGAAACATGTCCCATCACCATGTCACTTGGTTCCATTATCGAATTGAATCAGTTAATTAAAATTAATTTAATTCCAAGTTATACAAAGGTGTAAACTTGTTCACCATGTACATTGGACACATCTATGCCAACTTAGGTTTCCTATGGGATAGAAAGAGTTCACACAATGAATTGTGTCATCATGTAATCTATTTCTCCCCATAGAAAACATAAGTTGGTACCAAGGTATTCATTCAACAAGACAATAACCTTCGCAACTTAACATAACTCTAATTCTTGTAGATTATGACATATGTAATAAATGGAGCCCGAGGGACAACTTGGGATACCTAATGTATGGCAAGATTCAAATAATAACATGTGTAATTTGATGAATCCCACTCTACAATAGAACCATCCAAATTTTCCTATCATGACCCATGCATTATAAATGTCGTACTTATTTCATTAGATTGGAAAAGTATTATGACAAGTCAATTCCCATGTTTCATCGATACTCTCATTATGATAGAATTCATACCTAAGGATCTAAACGAGGAATTCACGAATATCAATTACATGTTTAGATTCATTCCACATGATCATTATATTTACTAGCTATAGATTTAAATCAACCTACTGCATTAATTCCGTAGATCAGAATTAGTCCATTTTCACTAGTAAAGTATTAGGTCCAAAATAGTACTAAATAGGATTAATTCCAATTATCAAACAATAACCCATAATACATATAATTCATTCATATGTAATTTCGTTACTCATACACCATTTAATATAGGTAATGTATTCAATTCTATAAACACAGGAATAATCATAATCCAATAAAACCATTAATAATGCAAATATGCATGAATCATTCTTTAAGTACATCATATTTATTCACTTAATAATACATACTATAATTCCACATAAGTTTCCAATCATGTAATAAATTAAGATAAAGAACCTTCCATCTAGTTTTTGATGCAAATCAAGACTCGATTTAAATAATGAATACATCTTATTCATTTCCTTTCTCAAATGATATAAAAAGAATAGGATATTTTAGCCTCTCATCGGTTAAACAATACAACGATATTTTACTCAATTAAAAATTCACTTATTAGTACATTGCAGCTTTAATCAATCAAATTGAACAACTAATTTCTTTCAACATCATTCACCTTGCAGACTTAAATTACTCCATCTGCAAAATGTTAGCAACGGTCAGTTCGAAAGAACTGGCATGATAAGACCTATTTCCCCTTAATAGTTTATGCCATTTAGTATTTACATAAATGAAATTTTGCAATCATCTAAATCAACAAAATACCTACTAGGACTCAAATCATAATTGTACATATCAAGATAGACACTTTGCTTACCCATTACTGTTCACTTCCCTCAAATCTACTTACACAAGAATAGAATTACAAGTGATTGGATACACATCAGTTTACCAATAACCATTCATTAATGAACTACAAAAGTAAGGACATTAGTTTTATCAATACTATATAATCCCAAAAGATCTTATACAAGTATCTAACAATATTTAATCTCTCAAATAAATACATGTACCAAATAGTATTTATTCACTAAATTAAACACAAGTGTCAATGGTATTAAATCACTCGATGAAATACAAACATCAAATATTATTTAAACACTCAATGAAATGCAAGTATCAATAATATATTATCACATAATTGAATACCACTATTTATGGTAATAATGGCTAAACCCATTAACGGAGTAAATGTATCTTAGATATTCTTAAGAATAACTTCATGTCCCAACATCATATATCACATAACAATATAATAGTTCCTTATTCATGCAAGGGATACAATCAACACGACTAACTTATGCCTCCTAAATCTTCAATAAAGACCAGTAAAGAACCAATGACCAACATAAATATGTTGGCTAAGTAATAATAGCATATCGATATCATCTTAGTAGGAGGTAAACAGGTTCGACCTTAACAAGGTATTTTCCCCTAAACTTAAAACTTATGAAATTACCAAAGCCATGAAGTTTCTTTCTCAATGAAACCAACTTACACTTCACAGTCGACACCACAACCCAACACTCATTACCATTAACCCTTAAGGTTGGCGGTGTTTCATTCCTATCAAACAAGGGTTCTACATAAATCAAAATAATAACCAGAAGAACAACATCAACTATCTTTGCATATTGTTCATACTAAACAAAGTTTCAAGATCAAACGAAAAGGGATTAAAAATGATAATCCCCAAAAAACCCAAAATCTAATCTAAGGATTCGATTTAGACGTACATATATATACATATCAGTTGGCACCCAAAGTTTCTGGTATTTCCTTTATAAAAAAAGAAAGCCATGGGTATTTCTAAATATGCTCGGATGTTAATTACATTCATCCATTGAAAACATCACAAAGGACAGCTCTCAAAATCACAGTATATTTTCCAAAGATTTCGTTCGACACATAATCCAAATAACGAAATAAAAATGATAATACCCAGAAAATATTTATTTGAATCTAAGGATTCAATTTAACACACACACACACATATCAATCAATGCCCATATATTCTAGGTATTTCCTTTAAAAGAATATAAACATGAGATATATAAAAGCATAACAGAAGATCTGTAAAAGGATAAATGATACTAACCAGTAAGACAAATAATTCCTAACAACCCATTTCCACAAGACCAATAGAATTGACTGCAGAGATTTGATTTACAAAAATAATACATGGAGTAAGCCATTAAGAGAGGGATACATCTCATCATGCATGGTAATGTGACCCTCTCCTTTTCCTTTTCTTCCAAGCTCTCCTTCACAAATACAATCTTAAAATTGATTCCACAACAAATCAAAACCTCCAACACTCTTCATTTTAATGAGACAAATATTAATGCAACCCCATAATCTCTAAACTCACTATTAGAATGATTCATGCAATAGTTCGAGTAAAATATTAAAAGCACCAAAATAGGGATGCCATTAAACATGTAGAGTTTGTAGAACCTCCCCAACAACAACAAAATAAGAATGGAAAAACCAACCATATTTTCCCCAAAACCACCTCGTGGTTTCCCCAAGGTGGTGGAGCAAGCTTTGGGTCATTCAATGCATGGAAGGCGAGTACTTGTTCCCCCTCAAGCATATACCTTTCAAGGCAAGTGTCACATAAATTCACTTTAAAATGACATGAAAATAGTTATCCGTCCATTTAGAAAAGACCTCCAAATTTGGTTAGTTCCCTTCTTGATTCATTGGGGGTAGTCATTAAATGCACCCCATAAATGTCTCATTCGATACAAGCTATGATGGGAGTGGGTGCCAACTCACCCTTTATCAAATAGGCCTTAATAAATTTGAAACATAAACTATAGTTTAGTATTAATTTAGGCCCATCCAAAAATTATACCCAAGCTTTATCAATATAGACCTAAGCCTTAATAAATTTGAAACCATAAATATTAATTTGGTATATGATTAGGTTCCTCATAGCATTCATGCTTGGTTTATAAGGTAAGATTTAAGGATAATAACATTAGAACCTTCCACATAGTTAAGACATTAAGAATTGAATATAACAACAAAGCTTTGCCTTACCTAAGCCTTGAGTATTGGTGCTCCAACTTACAATGTCAAAATCAGAGGTAATAATCTTAAACTTACCTTTTTAATAATATGATCATCACACTAATGACATTGTTATTTAGCTCCTGTTATTAATAGACAAGATCATATTGCCCAAGCACATGAAGTCCAATATTATCATATGTGATCATCCCAATACCAAGGTAAGTAGGTATCTAGCAATAATAATAAGGTCGGGGTCCAGTTACTGATGAGTGCATTATTTGGCTCATTTCTATCATTCCTACGATCGAGTAAATTTCCACTTAGATATGATTTGCTAATACATGGGGATGCTTTGTATAGTTATATCACGTGAGTTTGATGCATTTTCCTTGCTTTTGTTCATAAAAACTAATTACCGTATAAAATTCCTACTAATTTTTTGTCGGAAAATGTGGTGATGTGTACAGAGAAATGATGAACGTTTATTGCTGATGTAATTATGAAGTCCGAGTTTGGAGCTGGAATATGGGAGCGTAAGAATTTTTCCACCAATCGACCTATTAATATGGGACTTGTTTCTAACTGTCCCATAGGAATTTATGAGTTTTAGTTAATATTGATTAGTGGAAGATGTTAGTGCTGCCTATTATGACAAATATTGTAACTATTTGTGTCTATATTAAGACACCTTCCTAAGAACATGATTAGCTATTAGTTTTTAGAGATACTTTGCAATATATCGTCTATGGTATTTAGAACTTTCAACTTCATATGTTGTACACGATATGGAACTTATTTGAATTAATAGAAGTAAATGTCATTTTGAAGATCTAATTCTATTGGTAATTCCTCTATCCCAAGGGAGAGTAAGGGCCCACTCAACCAAGGAGACAAGAGGTTGTTTTATGTTCACATATGCATATGGTTTTATGATAAGTCTTACTGTAATCCTTGTTTCAATATATTTCATGAAATCTCTGGTTGAATGTATTTTTTTCCTTACTAAATTTTTTTATCTAGAATATGTGTTTTCTTTTATGCAAAGTCTAGTTAACATGCAATCTTACTTTTACTAAGTTCTAGCTTCAATTGTGCAATTCTGAGTTTCATTTTTTTGAGTACTGTGTGTGTATTTCAATTTCAATTAGAAGTGTAGCTTTTTATACTTCCTTTCATTACAATAAATGAATTCTGTAGATTTACATTAGGTTTCTGTAGATTAGTAACCAACACAACACCCCCAACATAAATCCCAACAAGAACTAGTTACATAAAGCTCCATTGCATACAACCTAGGACACAGCCCTAGTTTATAATGACACTAACATGAGATCATGTTAGTTAAATGATTGGAGAATATAATGACCCATCATTTTGGGCACCATGTCAAGGACACCATAAACACACTACATTGTTCTTTCACTTCACATGTTATGGGTGTTAATGGAGTTCATATATGCAACCAATAGATGTATTGGGCCTTGTTTCAATAACCACCTTTGATGCATAGGCCATAAGATGATCAAGGGATATTTATAGCATGCAACATTCAACAAATCTCTCTGGACAGTTTACACGTAGAAGACAACGTGAGTGACAATACCTCCAATACAACACCTAGAATCATTTCTATGCCTTCTTGTATCCCTTGGCCAACACTCAAAAATGGGGGACCATGGGAATAATGGAGACCGCCCCTTGGGTCGGACCTTTACTTACCCCATTTTCTTGGATGAGGATGAGGATGCACCCATGAAAAATATCTCACCATCCATCCTCCCTATCTTTCGAGGCATGTCTATGGAAGACCCTGATCAGTTCTTGTTTGAATTCAAAGTCCTATGCCAGACATATGACTACAGAATGGATAATCAAAAACTCAAATTGTTTCCTTCCACTCTCAAATATTCTACTATGAGATGGTTCATGGGGTTGACCTCTAACTCCATTAATTCTTGGGAAGCCATGGAGACAACCTTTTTGGATAAATATCAAGACTACTATATGGGAAGGGATAGAAAATAAGAGTTCTTCTAGATATGACAAAAAGAAGATGAAAATCTAGAGGATTATCTGGATAGATTTCTCTTTCTCCACCGATGAAGTGGTTATGAGTTACATGCAGACATTACTAAAATAGTTTTTCTTAAAGGACTTGACAAGGAAACTAAGGATTCCCTCCATCTCATGGGAGGAGGAGATGTGCATAAACTTACCTTGGAACAAATCACTGAGCTATGCAGAAGTTACTCCAGAACACGAGGGGTATAAGAAACAAAAAGACATCCAAACTTACTCTGGGTACCTCTGAACTTTTGGAGGAAATGGATAACATGAAAACAGACATTTTTCTATAGTTAACATCAACCATAGATGGACTCAAGGCCAAAACCAGTCCTGCCAAAGAACCTCTAGACATATATTTCCCTAAGTGTAGGAAGAGACACCCCCTGAGAGAATGTCCTTTGGATGTCACAGACATGTGTTTAATCTGTGAAGTGGCTAACCACAACACTAAGCATTGCACCTTCTTACCATAGTTGAAAGGAGGCTTGAATGTTGTCTCTCAAGCTGATGTAGAGTTAAACTTTGTTCAAAGGCCAAATAATTAGGCTGGATTTCCACCTTGGCCTACTCAGAACCCCTGGAGGATGTCATGGCCTAATCAGGCCCCTCAGCCTACTTGGGGACAACCTGAGTGGACAACATCAAATTGGATGACTTATCCACATCCACCACCTTGGATGAATCCCTACACTCAGCCAGGTTGGACACCACCAACCCCAACAAGTCCATGGCACAACCAACAGTGGGGTTCTCAACAAAATCCTAACCAAAACCAGCCATGGACACCACCACAAAACATTAATCAACAACAGAGATTCCAACAACCACATCAAGCTTTAATGGCCCCCACAAGCCTACCAACAACAAGGACAAGCAACACAAACACAACTTCTAGCCCAGCCGGTAGCAAATCCTAAAAATCAGTAGACAACTTTCAATTGATGAAGCAGGACCAAGTAACACAATGCAGGTTAATACTATTGGTAATTTGCGACTGAGGTCTGGAAAAACATTGAATCCTCCTATTTTTATCACAGAAATTCCTGTAGACACTGATAAAGAAGAGACACTTGAGGAAAATATAGGACCTACACCTTCTCCACAGACACAAAACACTCAGAACAATCAAAAACTTAACTAGAATACCCATCAAGCTCCTTTCCTTGAGTGGTTACAAGACACTCAAACTATAGATGACATAATGCTAGTACAAGAATTGAAAAAAGTGCACATTGAGGTCCCACTTCTATGAGAAATAAGGGACATTCCTGAATTAAACCAAACCATTAGAAATGAGTGTATAAAAACACTAGGGAGGAAAAATAAATACCCAAAAACTGTTAGGGTGGAAGGAAATTTGGCTGATTTAGTAGCTGGAACCTTATTTCACCAAAATATGGGGATCCCGGAGTCCAGTTATTACTATTTTTATAAACAATCAGTCAATATCTAATGTTTTGGTGGATCTTGGTGCTTCCATTAATGTCATCACAACAAAAATGTTTAATCTACTGTCCTTAATAGGACTACAACCTACCAATATTGTTCTTCAACTAGCAGATCAATCCATTATTGTACCAAATGGTGTGATCGAGGATATAATGGTCACTGTTGAATCTTGGGAGTATCCTGTAGATTTTATGGTCTTACAACCTAAAGTTCGAAATTGGGATATCCAATTATCTTGGGCGACCTTGGTTAGCCACTTGTTGCTGCATATATTGACTGTAGGTCAGGAAAAATGACCATTCTAAATGGGCAGAAATCCAAACATATTTCATTATACCCTCCTTCCTAGCCTTATGTGAGTGCTTGTGACCATGTATGGGTAGATTCTTTGGATACTAACTCTCTGAGTTCTTCTTATTTGGCCACCATTGCAGTGCAAAACCATATGGTGGAAGTTGTTGAGTCACATACACTGGCTGATGTAGAGGGCTCTGTGACTACGGAAATCAGCACTCTAGCTACGGAAATCAGAACTCTGATTGTAGACCCATTTTCTCTAGACACGTCCAATGCTATTTCCTTGGTAAGTAATACTTCTGACGAGTCTTGTAAAGAAATTTATGATTATAATTCGAATATTTAGTCTTGATTTCTATTTTCCTTTGACCAAGATTTTGTCTCTTGACAATATACCCATTCTACACATGCTTCAACCCCATGTTTTCCCATTGAATTCCTTAATCACCAATGTAGAGCTCACTCTTTTAAATGATACCAAGCAAGACACTGTCGGCATAGGAAAAGAGTTGACCATTGGTAATGATTTAGAGACCGATCAAGAAGCCGGGTTCTTTAAGTATTAAAGAAACATTCCCACTCTTTTCCCGGGATTATAATGATATGAAGGGAATTCATCCTAACATTTTTACTCACCATATCTACACTGAGGACGTCAAACCTATAAGGCAGCCACAATGGAGAATTAACCTTGTACTCAGAGACATAGTCAAAGGTGAGATATAAAAATTGCTAAAGGTAGGATTCATCTAACCTATATCTGGATAGTCGGTGGGTCTCCCCATTATTTAAAGTTCCCAAGAAAAATGGTAAATGGAGAATATGTGTTGAATACAAGGAACTTAACAAAGCCACCAAGAAAGATTATTTTCCCTTGCCTTTTATTGACCAGGTTTTGGACAATCTTGTTGGTAAGAAATATTTTTCTTTCTTGGATGGGTTTAGTGGGTATAACCAAATTAGTATTGCCCCTACTGATCAAGATAAAACTACCTTTACTTACCCCTGGGTACATTTTCTTATCGAGTCTTACCTTTTGGATTTTTAATGCAACCGTGTTTTAGAGAGCAGTCTAGGCCATCTTTGCAGATCTCACTAATGATTGTGTTGAATTTTACATGGACAACTTCACTTTCCACGGATCCACTTTTGACGAATCCTTGAATAACCTTGAGAAATTATTAAGCAGATGTGAGCAACACCAATTATCTCTGAGTCATGAAAAATGTTTAATGATGGTTGATTAGGGAATTGTCTTAGGTCACCATGTTTCTACCAAAGGTATACATGTTGACCCCAAAATATATCAGTCATCACTCAGTTACCTACACCAACTAATCAGACTGACATCAAAAGTTTCCTTGGTCATGCAGGGTATTATTGGTGATTCATAAAATATTTTAGTAAAATTTTTACACATGTGTTCTCATTGATAACAAAATATTGTGTTTTTAATGGTCCCCTCAGTGCCAGCAGGAGAATTTGATTCTATCCAAGAGAAGCTGACCATTGTCCCAGTCTTATGAGGCCCTGATTGGGGATAACCTTTCCATATCCACACTGATGCCTCTAATATAGCCATGGGTGTTGTTCTTGGGAAAAAATATGTAGAAGATCACATGTATGCCATTTAATTTATCAACAAGAACCTGACTCCTATGGAAATAAATTACACTACTACGGAAAATGAATTCTTGGTGTGGTATACTCCTTGAATAATTTTGTCATTACATCACTGGGTATAAAATATTTGTTTACACTAACCACTCTGCCATTCAATATTTGATGAATAAACCAGTGGTTGGAGGTAGGATTATTCGATGGTTACTCTTGTTACAGGAATTCAATCTTACCATTATTGATAAGCCAAGAAAATCTAACGTTGTTGTTGATTTCCTTTCAAGATTGAATGTTTAAGTAATGATGAAGCAATCCAGGATCAATTTCCCAATGAACATTTGTTTGCTATATCAACTAAGACTCCGTGGTTCACCGATCTTGTGAATTATTTAACAATGAAGTTTCCTTCCTATTTCACTCATAAGGAGAAACAAAGATTGGTTAAAAATAGTGCAACATATAAATGGTGTAATGGACTTTTATTCAAATGTTGTCCTGATATGGTTCTTCGCAGGTGCATTCGAGAAGATGAAGTACGTGACATATTGCGAGCTTTTCATGATGAGCTAGGAGGCGGACATTATTTAGTAAAATGGATAATTCACAAATTCCTTAGAGTAGGGTACTATTGGCCTTCCCTCCACATGATTGTCAAAAAGTATGTATGGCAGTGTGATGCATGCCAATGAATGAGGAAGCCCACACTTTCAATGCAAATGCATCTGAATCCTCAGCTGGTCTTAGAAGGGGGGAATTGATTTCATTAGACCTTTGATCCCCATATTTTGGGAAAGAAAACCTATTGGTATGCATGGACTATGTCACTAAATGGGCTGAAGTTCAAGCATTGACATCTACTAGTGATGAGGATGTTGTTGCTAATTTTATGTACAATCGTATATTGCTATGATTTGGTGCACCAAGGGCCATTGTATCTGATCAAGGTCCTTAATTTTTTCAAACATGATTGAGTCGTTTTTGAAATCTACCGAATCAAGCACTAGAAATCGTCACCCTATCACCCCCAGTCCAATGGGCAGGTGGAAGTAACCAATCAAGAACTTGAGAATATTTTGACTAAAGTGGTCAATGCTGATAGAAAAAATCAGGTGCCATAACTTCCTGAAGCAGTCTGGGCCTATAACACGACCTGAAAACCACTACTAGTTTTTCCCCCTATGAGTTGGTATTTTGGAAGAAGCCACTGTTACCTGTTGAATTTGAATTGCACAATGGAGAACAACACTAGAAGTTGGAATCGATGTGGATGAAGCACAACATGAACGAGTGATGCAACTAAATGAATTGGATGAAATGCGGATGGAGGCACAACAACAGATGGAAATTATTCAATATCAATAGAAGACCTAACACGATGCTCATATCAAATCCAGGACATTTCATGAAGGGGATTGGGTCTTACTCTTTGATTCCAGATATCAATAGTTTAAAGGTAAGTTATGGACATGCTGGTTAGGCCCCTATCAGATTGACAGAGTGTTTGATAATGGATTTGTGTGGCTATTACCAATCGATGGTGATAAACAAACTCTTCTTGTGAATGGAAACAGACTTAGGATTTACCAATGACCTCTTGACAAGGAAAATTTCACCAGGGATATTATGTTGAGTACGAACATGCATGTTGAGGTAGATATTCACCCCTCGATCATGGAGTAGTTGTTTCTTGTTAATTTCAATAAAGGAGGATGGTCATGCTTTGATATTCTTCCCTTAAGCTAGATTATTTTGTTTTCAATAAATGTAGAAATCTTCATTATTTCAAACCACTAATCACATTTAATCTCGAACTATAGGATGCAGGAATCTATGGATATCAGATGCTTGAACTTGGCATGGGTAAGTGCATCCTAACTCACTACAAATATTTCCTTATGAAGTAATCCCCCATGCGTTCTCTTATCATAATTGCATCCATCATGCATCGTTTAATATATTTATTGTGGATATCTTTCCAAATCCGACACTATGGTATCATGACATAAGGGTGTAATGAGTCATGATTTTCACACACATCATATGCATCACATTCTATGAAGAAGGACATGTGTCAATTGGGTTTCAAATGATGGGATGTGCACCATCTCACATATCATAAAATCTCACGGATGGATGGTCTTTCCCACCTTTTTACACCGCCAAACTCACTTTGATTTTACGTAATTCAAGGATTCAAGTGTAATTCAAATTAATAGTTCCAAGATGCTTCTGTCATTGCTTCATGAGTATTGAGCATATCATTCTACCTGCCATCACATAGTGAATTTGAGCATGTCTTGTTCTTGTTTCTCTACTATCTGGATTCATTCACCTTCAGCATGGGACAAAAGAAGAAATCTGAGCCTAATTATCTAGACCCATTACTCAGCACGCTTCCTTTCACAGGTGTTTTATGATTCAGGTTGGCTTGAATTCATCTAAAATTTGAAGGTTTTGATGAGGTATCATGGAGGAGTTCTTGGAAAATTTTGAGGCTACTGTTCACGTGTTGGAAGGAAACAAATTGAGATTACCAGTGGGTAGTTTTGAACTATCTCGGCTTGTCAGATTTTGGTTTAAAAGTGATGATGAATGCTCCCCTCAAGGAATTTCTCACTCTGTTTCATGAGGAGGGTGAGGCATTCCCCGAGGTTATCCTTACCCCTCAGGGTGTTCAGAAAGGCGTTAAGTGGGATAACCTGCCTAACATTTGGAGAGAGATAGCCAAATGGGTTAACATGTATTTTATATGTGACGGCCAGCCCTCTGTGTTGGGTGGTGATGCACTCAAGATTCTTATTCATTTGAAGAAAGGATGCATCAACCCAGCCCTCAGGGTAAATTTACCTGAATACTTGGTAGACACCGTTATAAAAGTTGGCCAAAAATACAAGTCTGGAGGGGGCAAAGTGGTGTTGAAACACCCAGGGATAATTCATTTATTGTGCTCACATCAAGTATTTTTTAGCCAAAGCGGAGGCTCAAAAGGATTATTGTGGGGGAGGGTTCTAAGCCAAAACAGTTAAAATCAGGGCCATCTTCCATGCCTCGGTCCATTCCTGCACCAACCTCTCACCCTACACACAAGAAAAAGGAGGAACTTGGCACTCCAGAGCACATGGACAAATCAGGTGCCCAAGTAAGTCCATCTTTGACCACTTCCAATTCTAGGGGTAAGAATACCTCTACTCCATCTTCTTCTATGTTCCCCCAACCACGTCGGTCTTGTGTATTGCATAAAATTGGAAGCTCTAGGTCGAGAGATTCACTGATGTTTCGTCCCTATGTGGGAAATGGGGAATGAGGGAGACAACAAGGTTGTCCCCACTGACAAATCACCGACACCATCTTCATTACCGCTCATCCTTTTCCCCAGTCTTCAGCCATGCCTACATCTTCAGAAGTTCACTCCGCAGACTCTGTGGAAGCTACTTAAGTACTCGGCCCCGTCTGTTTTGTAGACACCTATTGCAATGGAAATTGATAATCTTGGGTCATGTCAAGTCAAATCCTCACAATTATCTAGAAGAAATTGCACTCCTTTATAGACACCCATAATTACGCCCGAGAAATTTAAATACTTAAATTGCACTAATTATCTCCCTTCTTGCAAATTGGCAACATATTGTCAATAATGCTCATCTTCTCTCCTATCGTCATTAATTAATTACACTACGCTAATTAATTAAGTCACCTATCCAACAAATACCCTAATTAACGACCTTCCGTTAATAAATCTCCCTTACTATCCAGACTAATTAATTATTATTAATTAATTAGCATCCCCTTTCATTTAACCAATAAATCAATATTCAAATGATTTAATCCCCTTATATAGTCTAAATCATGCTAATATTCCTCTAAAAGCTTCTATAAGCTTGCACATCTATTAATTAAATCACCTTGATTAATTAATAGGCCCCTTTATCCACATGAGTCACTAATGGACAAACTAAACCCTCCTAAAGTTAACTCAACCCTATCTAAACCCCCCTTATCCATAACTAACTCAACATCCCTATTATCCCACATGCAAAGGGATGTAGTGTTTCCTTTATCCATTGGGCTATATAAAGAGCCCTCCTCCTACCTTTACACTTACACCTAAACTTCTTGAGAAGACAAAAGCAAAGCATATAGCAAAATAGACTAAAATATTTCCTTTGTTTTCTTGAGAATTCACCATTTTGGAAGAGCTAAAGCCTCTTTTCTAGCCAAAGTGCTTAGGTCATATGGGAAGAGTCAAAAGGGTCTTGTAGCCCAATCTTGATAAGCTCCCATTCTTAAGTTCTTGGAATATCAAGAGTAACCAATTTGATTGCCATGGAGATTGCATAGGTCCATTTAATTTTGTTTTTAATTAAGAGAATAGAGGTTTTAAGACAATTAGCATTCTAGTTTCAAAGTTATAATATAATAAATGTTAGTGTCTAACCTTGCTTAGTTCTTATCTTGATGGTGCTTTAGACTTTGCTTTAACTTTGTTGATTAAAAACTACTAGGTGTTAGTTTTTATTTTCATTAACTTAGCTTAAGCATGAAACTATGCACACATCCTTAAGGCCCAATTGAAAGGTATGGAGGAAACTAACTTGTCTTTACAAACCGAATTCACCCAATGCACAATGTAGAAAGTTAGAGAAATAACTACTTTATAAATTGAAGTTAGTATCTTAAAGCGATAGAAGGATAAAGGTCTTAGCATTTTGAATTCTTTCCACCAAATATCTCTCCAAAATGCAACATTAACCAAATAAAATAAGAAGTTAAAAGGGGAGATGGAAATTATTGGAGATGAAAAATATAAATTGCTCTCTCTTTTGGACTCTGTCTGTCCTTTGGCTTTTAAGCTCTTATCTTGTAGGAAATCCTCCTCAGTTCAACATGTTTATTCAGGAGCAGCTTTTATTCTTGGTAGTTGTTTCATTTATGTTGTTAGGTTCCTTACGAAGTTCCTGATGGTAATAGTTTCTTATTTGTTTACAATTCTAGTACACCTGAAATTCAAAAAGTGAAGCCATTACTTTTCATCCCCATTTTTATCTACTTCCTTCACATTCTTTTGACACTTTTTTTTATCAAAAGAAGGGTGACTACCTTTGTGTTACCAATTGATTGTTTTGGCCACTTTTTGTTGGTTTACACCCATCCATGTTTGCGGCTAGGTAAGTTAAACATCCAAAGTGTGTGAAGGCGTATTCATATCATTGGTGGCCTTTGTGATCTTGATACCCATGTCGGATTGTCATTGTTGTTAGGCATAGTTCTTCATCTTGAACTTCCTTAGAAAGGTTACCTTTTTGTATTGTATCACTACAATTTTTGTATTTACATCTTGTTTCTTGCAAACTTGACCTAAATATCTATATTGTAAGGCTACGCCCTACACACATTTTAACGATTCCTATTTATACTCTAATCTTTTAGTTCGACTCTATTATTACCTTGATTTTGAAGAGTGCTACATGTTACCACTTGTGCGTGTTGTATCAATATCATCTTGATATCAATACCTTAGTTTCTCGAAAAGTTTGGTTAACATATCTTGGTGACATTGTTGTGTCACTCACAAATTTAACTTCAGAATTTTTGGGATATAGGTCTTAATTGAATTTGAGCTCGCTTCTAGTATACCTAGTTAGGAGGTCACATTAACTTCTTGTAGTTACTTACGTTTTGTTCATTCTTTTGAATTTGGCATAAGTGAGAACATATTTTTAATTATCTTGCGATACTAAACTCCTTTTTGAGACATAGTCTAGGAATTACTTCATTTGATAGGCTTAGATACTAAACATTTGTGTCACTGGTGATTTATCACTCTATCACATTGGTATTCTCACATTGTTACTCATTTATATTCTTGACAAATTATCTTGCATTTCACTTAGGTGTGGTCACAAAGTTTTGAACACATTTACAACTTACCTTAGTGAAACTATCACAAATCATGGCTCCCAAAACATGATTAGGACTCAAGAAACAAACATACGAGGGACAACAAGTTCAAAGCTTGGGAAGTCTCAAATAGAAAAGGGTCAAACCCTTTTATTGGACATGATATAGGGCCTCTATTTTCCGTAGAAAAAGAGATAGAAGACATGGTTGATCATAGCGGTAATGAATTAGAGTCCCCACATGTAGAATTCAACTTTGACCCCACCTTATTAGATGAGTTCCTTTTCAGGAACAAGGATAGGGTGCTAGCATGGGTAGAGTTAGGGGCCAAAATGCCCACTACAAATGAAACAATCCCACCTACGAATAATGCTAATGAGGAGGAGCCTCCTCTTATTAACATGGAGGAAATTTTAACACACAAACATGCTTATACCTCCAATGTAGGGAAATATAATGTAGTGGGACATAGAATACCCTTTATCAAAGTTCCACGTAAAAATAGGTCAAGACATGAGAATGTTGAAGAACCTCCACAATACGAGGAAGAGGAGGAACCTTTAGAAGAAGAAACCACCATTCAACAACAAATTAGTAACCTAAAACAATTAGCTTTGCTAACCTCTCATGTACAAAAGGAAGCAAGAAAAAATGTTCAAAAGTCAAGGCCTAAGGTCAAGATCAGTGAACTCTATAAAGAAAATCAAGGAGAAGACGATATGGGGTGTCATTCAGTATATATCCCCACTTCTCCCACTAAAGAACAATTACTTGCACAAGAGGTACAGTCTATGAAAGCAACACTTGCAAGCCTTCAAGAGAGAAATATGGGGAGCATTAGAAAGTATCAATATGAAGAATTATGTCCCTATCCTTTTGACAAGACTATGACCCTTCAACCTTTTCCTAAGAAATTCAACATGCCAAAATATGAAAAAGGTAAGGGAAAGGGAGATCCACGGGATCATGTCAAATATTTCTTTATGGCATGTCAAGAGGTATCCTATAGTGATAATTATCTCACAAGACTATTTCCCAAGAGTCCAGAGGTCAAGCCTTGGAGTGGTTTACACAATTTTGGGATCAATTTTCACTTGGCTTGTGAACTTGACCTAAAGGTTTGTGCATCACTTCTCATACAATATAGAGAGTGATGTCACCATGGTAGATTTATGTGGTGCCAAACAACACCCTAATGAGACTTTCGCTAGCTTCCTACAATGGTGGAGAGGGATAGCTAGCCTCTTCCCTTGCTCTTTCCTTAAAAATAGCTCATAAGTATTTTTGTGCCCAACCTAAATCTAGACATAGCCTTCCACCTCTAAATGCATCGTGTTCGCACTTTTGAGGAGGTCATTGAAAAATGGGTTAAAATAGAGAAATCTTTCATTGCCAAAGGAACTCTTAAGTCCCAATCTAAAGATAATCAAAATGTTAAAACTACGGAGAAGTCAAGATATTTAAAAAAACAAAAATGTGGTGGGAGACAGAATCACATATTCCAAACGTGTGCAAATGGTCCAAACCGGTCAACCTTTTAAACTAACCAATGGACCAATTCAACCACCACCAAAATGAAGAATGTTCACCCCTCTTAATGAACCTTTTTCGGTTATATTAAAACAATTGGATGTGGCCCATA
The DNA here is from genome assembly GCA_018340775.1 of Taxus wallichiana var. yunnanensis. NCBI lineage: Eukaryota > Viridiplantae > Streptophyta > Pinopsida > Cupressales > Taxaceae > Taxus > Taxus wallichiana. The sequence goes on along the minus strand of CM031234.1, from coordinate 593,403,999 downwards.
TGGTGACATATCCTACGACACAACCATGTGATGAAAATGCTCCAAAACCTTCATACAAGGAGCATGAATATTGTGAAATGCATCATGTCAAGGGAAATAAAATTTTAAATGTCTGTGACTCCATCACTATATCCAAGATCTCATCGACAATGGGAAGATAGAGGTGGACAACCTAGAGAAAACTCAAACACCCAATGAAAAGATGGGGATATATAAAGAGCCATTCCCCAAACAAGATAAATCATAAAAGTCAAAGCCAGATCGGGGAGAGTCATCCCAAGGCTATAAAGCAATCCCCACTTATACACCAAAAAAGATAACAATCATTATAGTTCACTTATTAGATGTATTTGATCTCCTAGACCATGTCAAGGATAGGGTCAAGGGAAAGGAATTAGTGATAACAAGGTGTGCTCACCTCATGATTTGAACCTTCTCCATCAACCCCACAAAATGGTAAATACAACCTCTTAGAGAAACTTGAGAAGATGTCTGCTAAGATTTTGATCTTATATCTTCTTAAAATATCAAATGTACACATAGATACTCTATACCAAACTCTTCGTAAAAATAGTTAGGAGTTCCATTAGAGGTAGATCCTACACATCTTCAAGCCGAGTAGCAAACATTGTACCAAATGAGCATATTGCCTTAATCATAGGGAGATCCCTACTAAAAATCCAATGCATAATCTTCCTTTGTATATTGAGGTAGTGGTTACCCACAAGAAGATCAAACAAGTGCTTGTGGACAATGGATCGGGGTTGAACATATGCACACTAAAGTTGGTTAAGTAGCTAGGGCATACTGAGGCAGATCTTGAGTCAAATATCATCACTATCACTGCTTACGACAACACGGAAAGGGAGTCAACAGGCATAATCACATTGCCCATGGAGGTGGGTCCCACTTTCCATCAAACAAAGTTTCATGTCTTGAACTTGGAACTTCCATATAATATGCTTCTAGGCCAACCATGGATTCATGCCATACAAGTCGTATGACCCTCGACATTCCATCGAAGCATTAAATTAAAGCATGAGGGACACATCATTACAATACAAGGAGATTCAGATCCCTTCGCTCACTGCAGAGCTCTCAATAGTTTTGCATGTAAGGGCACATATACATGTCCCTTCGCCGATATAGTTGTCCCTCTCTAATATGAGGCCATGAATCTCGAATAGATTGATTCTCTCAGTTCTTGCACCCATGGTGTGTCTACATCAACCTCTCCTTTTGATTCATGGGAGATGAAGGTTCTAGAATACGGCTGTGGAGAATATAATGTGCAACAAGCCCTCTTGGTTTTAGACCTCTCATTGTCACCCAAGACTAGAGGTCGACCCAACTATCGCTTTAGAAGACCTAGAAATGAACGCACTATTGGGTCATTCTTACCTGGAGGCTTGTTGGTTGAAGAAAAATTGTTAGACCCACCTACAACTTGGGTCCCAGAGGATACTCATCCAACCTGTTATCAAACCCCTAAATATGAGAAATCTAGTAAAATGATGTACTCCATGGGCTACAAGGGCCTAGGATGTGGAAGAAATGAGCAAGGACAACGAGAACCAGTACCTCTCCCACATTTTAAAATAGAAAGATACGGTATTGGAATTTTCCCTTATGGGGCACACCCCAATGATCAAGATGCTACTTTCTCTAAACATGAGGATAGCTCTGACTATCTAGACAACGATATAGATTCCCATTGTAGCCAATATGAGGATCTTGCCTCCACGAACCTATTCATGAATACCGTTGTCCTAACCATAACCCCCACGGAACCAACCCTTGACCTTGTTTACCCTTCCCTTGTTGAATGGGACCAACAATGTCATATGTCACTAGATCTATTTGAGAATGATGAAGCTATCACAGAGTTCATGGGCATTTAGGATACAATTCCCATTAGAGACCACAAAAAGGGCTTCTATATTGACTTGATACCTATGCCTACTTCGGTGAGGAGGTTGAGCTTTGTGGTCAGGAAAAATTAAGAAAAAGCAAGGGAAAAAGTTCCAACGTAAAGCCTCGGGAAAAATCAAAGTCCAAGTCACACAATGAAAACCTCTTTGAGGCACTGGCTGACAAATAGGTACAAAAATCAAAGGACAATGAAAGTGACCATGCCAAGGATGAAAATCTCATGGAGACATCCTTGGATGAAGATCTCAACCTTCCTCCCAATCCTACGCGTATGGAGGACTTGTCAAAATTACTAGTAGAGGAGACTATCGATGTGAATATTGGTACAAAAGAGGACCCAAAGATAGTAAAATTGGGAGCTTCACTCTCGGCTAGAGAACAAAAAATATTCACCATGCTACTACGAGAGTTTATAGATGTATTCGCATGGTCCTATAAGGATATGTCAGGCTTAGATCCAACTTTGGTCGTGCACAACCTAGTTGTGCATGCAGATGCTAAGCCTATTAAAAGAAGCTCAAAAATATGCACCCAAGGGTATCCCTACTGGTTAAAGAAGAATTAGAAAGATTTCTTGTGGTATGATTCATTCAGCCTATTGATTATTCTGAATGGATATCCAACATCGTCCCTATCCAGAAGAAGCCTGTCGGGATCAAGATTTGCATGGATTTTAAAGACATTAATAAAGCTTTCCCTAAGGATGATTTTCCACTACCAAATATTGATATGATTGTGGATTCAACAGAAGGATATAAGATGCTATCTCTTATGGATGGATTTTTAGGATACAACAAAATCATGATAGCTAATGAAGATTAGCATAAGACGGATTTTACAACTCCTTGGGGTACCTTCTGTTATCAGGTAATGTCGTTTGGGATGAAAAACGTAGGAGCTACTTATCAAAAGGTAATAAAGATGATTTTCCATGATATGATCCATGATATCATGGAAGACTATGTGGATGACATCCTCAAAAATATAAGACAAGAGAGGATCACCTGTTATTTTACGACATATATTTGAGTGCCTACGAGAGTATAAAGTCTAGTTGAACCTAAAGAAATGCACTTTCGATGTGCTATCAGGAAAATTGTTGGGTTTCATTATATCAAGAAGGGGAATTGAGGTAGACCCTGCTAAAGTATCTATATTACTAAGATGCCTCCTCCTAAGAACATTAAGAAACTACATAGCTTACAAGGGAAAATATAGGCTATTCATTGCTTCATCTCCCAGCTTGCAGATAAGTTTCATTCGTTCACCCACCTACTTAAAAAGGATGTCACCTTCATCTGGGACTAGAGCAACAACAGGCCTTTGCTTTGCTTAAACAATACTTGGCCAATCCACCTGTCCTCATGCCTCCAACTCCTAGGGAGCCACTCCTGCTTTATATCTCTACTACGTAATTTGCTATTGGTACGCATTTTCACCCAATATGACCTTGGTCACAAAGAAAAAGTAGGTGTACTACCTCAGTCACACTCTCATCGCTTATGAGCTCAACTATCCCCAAATTGAAAAATCTTGTTTGGTTATTGTCTTTACTTTTCAAAAACTTCACCATTATCTATTGAATACCAAAACCAAGCTTATATCTAAAGTGGACCCACTCAAGTACTTGCTATCAAAACCCGCCCTCACTGAATGGCTAATTGGATCATCCTACTAAGTGAATTTGACATAGAATTTGTGCATCAGAAGTCGGTTAAAGGACAAGTACTTGCAGATCAATTAGCAGAAGCACCTTTGCAAGGCACTGAACCTTTGAATCTAGATCTGCCAGATGCCTCATTACTATACATTGAAGAATTTGTCGTATGGAAGATACACTTTGATGGGTCCTTTACTTTTCATGGTTCAGGAGTAGGTGTGGTCCTCATTACTCCTTCTGGTAACCCTATACCACAGGATTTTCACCTAGGTTTTCCTTACACAAACAATATCGCAGAGTATGAGGCACTTATTATAGGGATGAAACTCACTATCAAATGGGACATCCATCATGTCAAGGTTGTGGGTGATTCTCAGTTAATTATCAAGCAAGTTAATGATGAATACAAGGTTAAGGATGAAAATCTCATACCTTACAAAAATTTGGTAGAAACTCTAAAAGAGTACTTTGTGTGCATCACATTTGAATAAATCCCAAGAGTGCAAAATAGATTGGAAGATGCTATGGTGATGATGGGTTCTATGCTTTACATTATTCTCGAGAAATAATGACATGCCATTCTTTGTGGAAAATCTATGCCACCCACATACGACATGCTAGAATCCTATCTGGCTTGTGATGTTGTTGGTCCCAATTCCCCGTGGTATGAACCCATCTTTACCTATCTCAAGGACAACACGTTCCCTCCCGATATCTCCCATTCTAAGAAATAAAGCCTAATTCACCAAATAGCCCACTATACCCTTTTAGGAGGTACGCTTTATCATCGTGGCTACGATGGGAATTTGTTACGTTGTCTCGATATGACAGAGTCGATCCAAGTGATCAAAGAAGTACATGAAGGGGTGTGCGGAGCACATACTAATGGAATGGTTTTGGCCAAGAAATTGTTAAGAGTAGGATACTATTGGCCTACCATGGAAATTCACATGCTGCAACTATGTTAGAAAATGTGTACTTTGTCAGAAGTATGGAAATTCCATCCATGCTCCATCACAGCCATTGCAACCCATCACTACCCCATGGCCATTTTCTAAATGGGGACTTGACTTGATAAGGAAGCTTACCCCTACCTCATCTGATGGTCATACCCACATCATCACAGCTACTGAATACTTTACCAAGTGGGTGGAATCTATCCCCTTAACCTATGTAATAGGAGCTCAGATTTCCAAATTCATCATGAATCATATCATTTGCCGGTATGGCATTCCTACAACCATTGTTACTAATAATGGAAATTCATTCAAGAATAAAACTATAAAGGGTCTCTATCAATGGTTCCAAATCAGGTTAAAATGGTCTACACCATATTATCCCCAAGGTAATGGACAGGTCGAGGCCACAAATAAGACTTTGGTGTGAATAATGGAGAAAATGGTAAGTAAAATAGGTCGTAATTGGAATTTACAAATCCACCCAGCTCTTTGGGCTTACAGGACCTCTATTCGCACTCCTACAGGTGTGACACCATATTCTCTAGTATTTGGGATGGAATCTATCATCCCACTAGAAATTGAGCTTCCTTCCCTAAGAATCTCTCTTAGGGATTATCTAGATAAAGATGAAGATTACCGGGTGGCTAGACTGGTTGAGTTAGAGCTCCTAGATGAGAAGCACATCCGCACCCTTAATCACCTCAAAGTGTATCAGAACAGAGTCTCCAGAAATTACAACAAGAGAATCATACCTCGCTAGTTTGAGGTTGGTGATTTGGTCATGAAGGAGAATCAGTTCAACATAGGGCAGAATGAGAAAAGAAAGTAAAGTTTGAACCACATTGATTAGGATCCTATGTTATAGTGGCCAAGTATGACACAGGAGCATATAAACTTGCTCACCCTAATGGTGATGAGATCTCCGTGAGCCCATGAATGCCATGCATCTTAAGCGGTTCTATGCTTAAACATGGCGTAAAATTAGAAAAGAAAAAAATCAAAAACATGGTAAAATAATCAAAATACAAAAAAAAAATCAAAAAAGAGAAAAAGAAAAAGAGAAAAATAGGTCATCCATAAGTGAAAACCACGTAATTGTGGCACTTTGGATAGGTCCTTGGGTGAAAACGGTTTCCGGCACCTTGGGAGGATTCATTATTCACAAGCATCTTACATCTGAAGGGTATTTCTACTTAGCCTAGGGCTAGTTCCACATCTACTTCTAAGATTCCCTGTGGGCCCAATCCTGTCAAGCCTTGATCTAGCTTTGTCTCCTTTATTCATCTTGTGAGGGGCATGGTTTTGGCCTATTCCCCATCTTACGTTGGGGGAATTTATGAGACTTCACCTTCCTATGTATAAGTGCATGGCATCTGCCCTTGTATATTCCCCATCTAACGCTGGGGGCATCCATGCTTTCTTGGTTACCTATGCATAGCTCTGGAAAACCGTTAGAAAATTACATAAAAACAATAGAAAATTATCTCTAAAATCACAAAAACAATAGAAAATTGTTTCACTAAACACAAAAATAGAAAATTGTCTCCAAAATCACAAAAACAATAGAAAATTATTTCACTAAACACAAAAACAATAGAAAATTGTCTCAAAAATCACAAAAACAATAGAAAATTGTTTCAAAAAACACAAAAACAATAGAAAAAAAAACTTGCAAAAACATTTACTTTAATTTACTTTCATTGTCTTGTTTCTTGCTTTGCTCGTTGTGCTTGTATAGTTTCTTCATGTTTGTACATTTGTGTTGTTTGTTGCTTGGGCATACTTTATTAGGATTCATCTTTTCTTGGTTAGATTAGATTTATTCTTACTTGTGCATATTGAGGTATGTTTTTGCATGCTAGTGAATCATGGTACATTGTTGTATTTGTTCATTATGTTCTTTATGGGCATTTGATTGTGTTTGCTTGTTGCATGTGCATTGTTTTGTTATCACATCATCACATTACCATCAATATCATCACATCTAACATCATCTATACATCATATATCAAGAAAAAGCTAAGTATACATCATACATGAATGCTAAGCTAATCATCACATATCATATCATCAAATGGGGGAAAGAGGGATCAAAATATCAAAATATATCCCCCACACCCATATCATCATATCATCCTGTCCACTAAGTATGGCACATCATATAAGCAAATACATTTGGTATACTCTAACAAGATATATCATCTAGTAATCAAAACACATGTGATACATCAATAAATCATGATACATATACATGTGAAATCAAATCATCTAACATCATAAACACATCTATCTATCCATGTGCACCATCAGAAATAACAAACAATGTCCATCTCATAAACACATATGTCATGTCAAAAATGTCCATATAATACATGTGTGATGTATCTGTCTCAAAAAGGATAGATATACATAACTGCTATACATCAAAGAATAAATGCCTTCATCAGGCTTACAAAGGATAGATATACATAACTGCTATACATCAAAGAATAAATGCCTTCATCTAAGGCATATAAAGGATGCTACGTATATCAAAGAATAAAATGCCTTCATTAGAGGCATGTATCAAAACTGCTATATACATCAAAAATGCCTTCATATGAGACATAATAAAATGATACATTGAATCACTAAATACAAAAGCCTTCATCAGAGGCATGTGTCAAAACTGCTGTACAAATATAAAATGGAATACATAGAGCACAATCTGCTCATAGCCTTCATCAAGAGGCGTATGTGAAAATACAAAACATCAGGGATGACTCGAGCCCTCTGATGGGGTAGCTGGTATATCTCATGGAGGTGGCATGGCATGAGCATCATTAGATCTCCCTGGTCATGGCTACTCCACTAAGGCATGTGGCCTCTCAAATCTAGTGCCTCTCTGATCACTGCTAGCTATAGGAAGGTGCTCATTGTTGAACTAACTACCCTCAAAATATAAGGACCTGTAATACAAGGCTCTACCCTCTGTTGTAACTAGATCTTTGTGTCTGTGAAGTCACCACTGTACCATCTATGTGTTGGAAAGATGTTATCTCTCCGAGACTCAAGAAAGCTTATCCTGGCCACTACACGCTCAGCCCTTAGCCTATCTCGCTCAAGTATCACAGGTTGTAGCTGGGCCTCTGTCTACTAGTGTAGGTCTGTCACCTGGGCCATCTGCGTGGCCATCTATCATATTTGCTGAAAATACACAACACTATCACCTCCTGGCCAACTGGGGCTGCGCTCCTGACGATCCCACTCAATCATCACTACTATAATCCGAGCTCAAGCCTAGTCCCTCTCTTGCTATGACCAGGTCTCACTCTGCTAGCACCTGGTGTAACTAATTCTGTAAAATGGCTATCTGTGCCGTGGGCTGAGCCACTAGGGCATGTCCCTGAACCACTCTGGATGACTGTCCCTGCTCAAATACTCTGGGCCTGGAAGGCTGTATGGGTGCATGTCCTAGAACTTGTGGCCTATGTCCCTGTACCTGTGCGGTGCCCTACTCATCATGGGGTAATCCATTGAATGGATCCTCTGGATCGTGACCTATTTTACCCTCTCTCCTCAACACCATGCCAGATATCTCTCTAGGGTCAGCCGCACTTGCTGTTGCCTAGGCCTCCTCCGGATAGTCGATGTCAGGGTAAGACAATGGCGTACCAAGTCTAATAAACCACGTTGTAGTGCCTATATCCCTAACTTTGTCATGCTGGGTCCCATGCTTGTGTGACCACCTAAAAGAAAATCACCCGGCTCAAGTCACCTATATGTGAGGCCCCATAGTCTGCCTCTCTGAGTCTCGATGGGCATACCATATGTCTTGGGCATGAACCCCTATACCATACCGCACATTGCTGCACCTGTCAACCCTGTATAAATTTATGATATAGCTATGATTGCCAAGGATAAAATGCTCTACTGTGCACACACTGAGCTCTACGACATCCTCTGGCCACTAAATGTGCCTGTAGGGTCTCCATATGATGTCTCTCTCTGGAAACTCATCAAACTCTCGTTGGTACCTATATAGGCTGCCTAGGTGGCCTCATACATCACCACCTACTGATACCCATGCCATGTAAGATGGCTCCTCTAGGTCTTGAACATGCAGAGTGCCCATAGGGCACCCGATAGCAATGTGGTCCCATGACCAAATCTGTAGTAATGAGGTGGCCCCACTATCTTCTGACAGTGGTAGGTGATCAGATGTAAATCCCAGTACAAGTGCGCCAATATGCACTGCCCCCTAGCAATAACGCTCACCACTGAAAATACCATGTACTAATGGTAGTAGCCCTCTTGGAAAGATGTCCTTGTCTTATCAGTGAGCAAAAACCCACTGATAAGTGACATAATATATAAGGGCCCCAGTGCAGTGTCGGGTCAGAAATACACTCATGCAATGCGATGTGACAGTCATACCATCATGCGGTATGTCATCTCTGTCAAACAAGTCACTACAGGCTTCCTAATCTACCCTATATTAGAGGTGTACTCAATCAAAGAACCCATGATCGGCACGTGGAGAATCCACCACACATCCTCTAAAGTAATAGTCATCTCCCCAGTAGGGAGTCGAAGCACTAACTCTCGGCTCTCGTGCCACCGCTTGCTAGTGCATGCAAGTAAGTAATCCATGATCTAGGATGATAGAAGGCATCCAGCTATAAGGCCTAGCCCCACCGCCTCAAGAGTATGGCCATCACACGCTAGTCTCGACGACGCATGCTCCCCTCCAACTTGGTGATTCATGAATGACACTCTCATGTCTACAAAGACTAGTAATCATCTCTACAAAAGTCAACCCACTCGTTAGTTACTAACATTTCTTCTAAAAAATTCTATCTATCATTTTTCTTTTAGGGTCAACCCAAAAATCCTAAATTTTCTTCTAAGTACTATCTTTCTGTCATTTTCTTATCTATCCTCCATTGGCCTAGGGGTGCCTGTGTGCCCTTTCGGGCATGTGCACCTCCCTTTTGGTGCCTACGCATGCGCACAACTGTCTTAGGGTGATTGTGATATCACTCATGCACCTATGCGCCCTTTTGGGCATGTATGCCACTCCTTCGGTGCTTGTTCCATCACTCATATCCCTAGGCACGTGCATGCATACCCCTTTAGTGTGTGTGCACTACCCTTTTAGTGTGTGCACCTGCATGTGCATATGTGGCGCATGCACATGTGCGTGTGTGCGTTTGAGTGTACGTGCACATGCGCGCATGCATCCTAAGGCGTCTGCACCCCTGATGAGACACCAACGCCATTGTTAGCATGTACGCCTACATGCACGCATGCCCAACATGGCTCCTAACCCTAATTCCTAATTCTAGGGCATTAATGAAAAATTGACGAAGAAGGTTTAGATACTCACAAAGGCACCATCGTTAGTGTGTCGCTGGTACCCTTAGACTGTGTCTACCCATCTCAATCGGTCCTGTGTGATCACCATCATCCTCATCGTTACTGTTAGAGCCTCACGGTAAAAACTCAATAGTGGTTGGTTAAAATGAATTGGTCACGGTGATTTACCCCCAAGTGGGGTATATCAACCCATTTTTCACCGCCGGAGTGCCTAGAGGCTCGTTTTGACCACCATTTTCTCCTCTGTTCACCGTTGAATAATTATTTTAATTAAATAATTATTTTTCTCTTATTTTTCATCGTGTTGGGGCATTTTTGCTTGTCCAATACCCCTTTCTTCTCACTAGGACAATTTTATTGCTCCTAGGTGATTTTTCTTCTTATCCACACTCTCATAAATAATTATTTTATTCAATTTTTCCACTGCACAAGGACATGATTTTTGCTTGTTTCTTCTTTCTTCCACCTGGAGCATGTTTTATTGTGCCTAGGCCCTTCATTCTATTTCTTCTATTTTCTTCTACTATCCACTACATCTCGGAAAATAGAAAACAATATATATATATATATATATATATATATATATATATATATATCTTCAAAAATTCAAAAAATAGGGCAAATTTTTTCACAAAATCCTAAAAAGTAAAAAACCTACAAAAATAGGTAACCTACTTATTACGGCTGAAACTTGTGTCTTGCACATGGTATTCTCTCCATATCCTACTGGTTTGTTTCACATCTTCCTTATTAATATGACTTGTGGATCACCGAATTCATAACCATTCACAAAGCTAGTTGCTTGCTTCGTCTATACTCTGGGGCACATTTGTTGCTTGGTGTTATTTCATTGCACACAACACTTTTTACTTGGACCCAATGTCCATTATCATTTCCCCTTGCATATATCCTTGCTCGGGCATCATTTTTAACCCTTTTCATTAATCACGAACATGTGGATCTCTTCATCTTGATAAAAAAATATTTGTACAACTGTCTTGACCGTTGTTGGGTTGGATATGTGCATTCATACTTGTTTTCCCTATTAAATGAGCTTGTTTCCTTCTCGTATTGCATTGCATTGTTGTATGTTACATGGAGTTGGTTTTTAGCAATGGAAAATCATTCGTAGTATGGATTTTCATGTCATTCTACTTTTTCATATGCTTATATTTTTCATAAGGACCAATGACGTAGATCTCTTGGCAATATGATGACACCGAAATTGTTCCAATATAGAGGCTAGAGGCTAAGCTCTTCTCTCCACTCCTCCATATTTCTTCTACATCACTTTCCTCTCACCACTTTCTTCTGCTTCACCTGGGGCATTCTTCCCCTACCCATTCTTCTATCTATTTCTCACCTTTTTTGATCGTTGATCATCTTCCTTCATCACCCTATCAACACTCGAGGGGGCATCTCTCACTTCTACTAATTTTTCTTCTACCTCTTCAAAATTTCACCATCTACTATCTTTGAAGTGGTGTCATTACGCCACCCCAAAGAGGGGCAAATGTAGACACCCATAATTATGCCCGAGTAATTTAAATACTTTAATTGCACTAATTATCTCCTTTTTGCAAATTGGCAACATATTGTCAATAATGTTCATCTTCTCTCCTATCATCATTAATTAATTACACTACGCTAATTAATTAAGTCACCTATCTAACAAATACCCTAATTAATGACCTTCCATTAATAAATCTCCCTTACTATCCAGACTAATTAATTATTATTAATTAATTAGCATCCCCTTTCATTTAACCAATAAATCAATATTCAATTGATTTAATCCCCTTCTATAGTCTAAATCATGCTAATATTCCTCTAAAAGCTTTTATAAGCTTGCACATCTATTAATTAAATCACCTTGATTAATTAAAAGGCCCCCTTTATCCACATGAGTCACTAAAGGACAAACAAACCCTCCTAAAGTTAACTCAACCCTATCTAAACCCCCCTTATCCATAACTAACTCAACATCCCTATTATCCCACATGCAAAGGGATGTAGTGTTTCCTTTATCCATTGGGCTATATAAAGAGCCCTCCTCCTACCTTTACACTTACACCTAAACTTCTTGAGAAGACAAAAGCAAAGCATATAGCAAAATAGACTAAAATATTTCCTTTGTTTTCTTGAGAATTCACCATTTTGGAAGAGCTAAAGCCTCTTTTCTAGCCAAAGTGCTTAGGTCATATGGGAAGAGTCAAAAGGGTCTTGTAGCCCAATTTTGATAAGCTCCCATTCCTAGGTTCTTGGAATATCAAGAGCAACCAATTTGATTGCCATGGAGCTTACATAGGTCCATTTAATTTTGTTGTTAATTAAGAGAATAGAGGTTTTTAGACAATTAGCATGCTTAGTTTCAAAGTTCTAATATAATAAATGTTAGTGTCTAACCTTGTTTAGTTCTTATCTTGATGGTGCTTTAGACTTTGCTTTAACTTTGTTGATTAAAAACTACTAGGTGTTAGTTTTTATTTTCATTAACTTAGCTTAAGCACGAAACTATGCACACATCCTTAAGGCCCAATTGAAAGGTATGGAGGAAACCAACTTGTCTTTACAAACTGAATTTACCCAATGCACAGTGGAGAAAGTTAGAGAAATAACTGCTTTACAAATTGAAGTTAGTAGCTTAAAGCGACAGAAGGATAAAGGTCTTAGCATTTTGAATTCTTTCCACCAAATATCTCTTCAAAATGCAGCATTAACCAAAGAAAATAAGAAGTTAAAAGGGGAGATGGAAATTATCCGAGATGAAAAAAGAAATTGCTCTCTCTTTTGGACTTTGTCTGTCCTTTGGCTTTTAAGCTCTTATCCTGTAGGAAACCCTCCTCAGTTTACAACATGTTTATTCAGGAGCAGTTTTATTCTTGGCAGTTGTTTCAGTTATGTTGTTAGGTTCCTTACAAAGTTCCTGATGGCAATAGTTTCTTATCTGATTTACAATTCTAGTACACCTGAAATTCAAAACTTGCTTTGTGAGTTTTACCTCCATAATATGTTAGTTACCAATGTCCCTGACTTTTTACTTAACTTATTTGTGGGGGATTTCCAATTAAAATAATTTCAGTACTTGTTGTGTAATCAGATCATATGGGGTGAGTAATGGATATTTTCAATCACACTTTGCTCAAACTATAGGTTTCTTTATATCCATCCTACACATCATACTGATGTGGCTTTGTGGAAAAATTTCATATCTCTCTACTACCAAGCAGGTATTGGAGAGAATACTTCAAAAATCCTACTGAAATGTGTAGAGGATTTGAAATCTACAATCATCAGTACTTTGGGATGGCCAGGGCGGGCTTGTGACAAGAGATGGGACACTTTGAGCTTTTCATTGAAACACACAGAGATTATTTCCCCTCAGAAATTGATTTGGAGTATGGATTGGGGTGATGCCCTCATTACAATTATAAGACAGTCATCAGAAAAAACCAGCAAGCAATACAATGATGAATGGGAAGGACTTCAAGTACATCCACCCCTCCTCTTGAGTCCTACTACCACTTGGAAAAACAATGCTTTGCATAGTCAAACGAGAGCTTTATAGCTTGGGTCAAGGTCACTTCAAATACTCAAGGATGTAAAGGTATGAGGAAGCAATATGTTGATCAGTTCGAAGAATATGACATGGCTCAACAACTTGGTCGCAGAGCAAGACGTAGATAGGTTACATTGGGACATGCAATAGGTAAAGTAGGGGGAAATGATGAGTGCATTATTTGGCTCATTTATATCATTCCTACAATTAGTAAATTTCCACTTAGATATGATTTTCTAATGCATGGGGATGATTTGTATAGTTATATCATAGTGAGTTTGATGCATTTTCCTTGCTTTTGTTCATAAAAACTTATTACTGTATAAACTTCCTACTAACTATCTTTGTGAGGAAAATGTGATGATGTGTGTAGAGAAATGATGAATGTTTGTTGCTGATGTAATTACGAAGTCCGAGTTTGGAGTTGGAATATGGGAGCATAAGAATTTTTCCACCAGTCGACCTATTAATATGGGACTTGTTTCTAACTGTCCCATAGGAATTTATGAGTTTTAGTTAATATTGATTAGTGGAAGATGTTAGTGCCACCTATTATGGTGAATATTGTAACCATTTGTGTCTATATTAAGACACCTTCCTAAGAACATGATTAGCTATTATTTTTGGAGATACTTTGCAATATATCATCTGTGGTATTCAGAACTTTCAACTTCATATGTTGTACACGATATGGAACTTATTTGAATTAATAGAAGTAAACATCATTTTGAAGATCTAAAGTTATTGGTAATTCCTTTGTCCCAAGGGAGAGAAAGGGCCCACTCAACCAAGGAGACAAGAGGTTGTTTTATGTTCACATATGCATACAGTTTTTTGATAAGTCTTACTGCAATCCTTGTTTCAGTATATTTCATGCAATCTTTGGTTGAATGTATTTTTTTCCTTACCAACACTTTTATCTAGAATATGTGTTTCCTTTTATGAAAAGTCTAGTTAACATGCAATCTTACTTTTACTAAGTTCTAGCTTCAATTGTGCAGTTGTAGTTTCATTTGTTTGAGTATTGTGTGTGTATTTCAATTTCAATTAGAAGTGTAGCTTTTTAGACTTCCTTTCATTACAATAGATGAATTCCGTAGATTTACATTAGGTTTCTGTAGATTAGTAACCAACACAACACCCCAACAGAAATCCCAACTGAATCGGTTATATAAAGCTCCATTGCATACTGACCTTAGAAACTTGATCTTGGTTTATAATGACACTAACATGAGATCATGTTAGTTAAATGATCGGAGGGTATAATGACCCATCACTTACCTCAACACATGAAACTTGATAGCATATTTATTCACAAATCAACTATTAAATCTGGAATAACAACATATTGCGACACTTATATAGGTAGGAGTTAGAGAAAATGTACTTGTTAGACTTAGACTAGTAGTGTAACAACAAAGTATAGAAACAGAATCCCAGTATCAATGATACACCGAATGTTTAATCATTGGTGCTCTAATATCACTACCTCAAGCATGTAACATCAATGTACATACATTTAGACTATATATGGTAATCAAGACGAACGTAGGCCTACCGTAGAAGCATGCCATAAATCCAACATTCTTATAACAAAAAAAATAATAAAACAAGAGGGGTGTTATAGTATGGGTAGAAAAATGCTTTTAAAATTAGATGTTTAAGTAGTTTCTAGACTAGAGTTTCGTAAAAAACCCTAGGGATTTTTTTATTTATATTGCATTTTTAGAATCATAGAAAAAAATGTATGAATTAAAATGGAAATTTAAATTACCTATTTCCTCGGTTGTTTGTAAAGAGGTTCCACATCTTCTTCTTGTTCCTCATCCCCTCCTCTACTACTATTAGTTCCATAGATTAAATTGGGGTTTTATTTCCCTCCTCATCTACCTCCCTCTATCATACTTCTCTTTTACTCACAAATTTTAAACAAATATTGTCAATGTCTCCTCCTCTCACTACTATTTTACTTCCTCTCACTTTTACTTTCTCTCATGTCACTCTCAAGAGAAAAGAAATGAAATGTGTTTCGGTTTTTTTGGTCATATTTTTTTCTAGGTTACTATGTAGCACAAATGCAACACAAATTTGCACCACATTTTCACACACCCACTTTTTAATATATATAACTATGATGTATAAGTATATAACTAACTATATATTTACGATATATAATAACTATTATATACATACATACATATATATATATATATATATATATATATATATATATATATATATAAGTATTATATATCTGTAAATATTATATTATGTTATTGTATTAGATAAGTATAATGTATTATATATTATATATTATATATTATATATTGTTTATGTTACATTGTTATGTGGGAAAATGTTCCTAGAGTTTGGTGACATGCCACTTGGGGAATTAAAGGGGATGTCCTCTATTATTTTAAAATCTTTCAAATATTTTTTATGTTTTAACTCTTAAAATTCTGCTATTTATACTAAGAATATTAAAATCCCTTTGAAAAACATTAAAATGTTATTATTTTAAAAATAAAATAAAAATGCTTTTGAATAGAAATGTTAATAATATTATAGTCATAAAAAGTTCCTTAATAGACAAGGTCAACCATCAAATTTAACTCCTAAAACTAACATTCCTTATGCTTTTTCAAACCATGCATGTATTCATGACAAGTGAACCAAGCTCAGTGCCACTTAAATATGCTAATAGAGTAAGTTTCATACACCAAATTATTACCTATTTGACATTGATCAAAATAAAAAATCCACATCTCACTTCATATATACCAAATTAGTGATATGCCAAATTAGGGTAGACTTTAAAAAGTCAATTACATTTACAAATTAATTGAGTTGAATTCAAATTCCATAAATGGACAAATATATTCTATCTCAACAAATAAAAATAAAAATATGTAATGGGATGTTGATAACACAAGACAAAATTTGGAATTAATGAAATAGAACAAGAAAAAGATTATGAATATTTCAACTATTCATTTTCATCTTCTTGTATTTTTCATTGAATCCTCATTAGTTACATGACTTGGATTTGTATTCATAACTAATGTTCCCTTCTTATTCCTCTCTATATATGTAGCTATGGGAATATTCCATTCATTTTCCAAATATCTACCTATTGGGATATTCATTTCATCATCATCTTCATTATCTATAGTTTCGTGAAGTTCATCATTGCCACTTTCATCATCATCATCTTCTTCAAAATCAACTTCACCTTGATCATTAACTTGATCAATATGATGATCTTCTTCATTATTAGTAGGGTCATCATCATCACTAGAGTCATGTTCATCATCTCTATTAACAACATCAGGTTCTTCACCATGATGATCATTTTACAACATGTCTCGTCCTTAGCTTAAAATGAAATATCATCTTCCAATTAGGTTCTCTCTATATCAAGATAAAATAAGACCTATATAAACATAGTTAAAAATTTATTCATGAAAAAGGGGGACCTACATTTTAAAAATTATATGCATGAAAAAGGGGAAGACATGCATAAGAAAAATTAAAAACATTTTGATCACAATGTTAAGGTAACACATATGGATCTTTCCCCTTAGGTAATGCTCTACAAAAGTCAACTGAGTAGAAGCCACTTTTATTGTCCACTCAAAAATCAATAATCAATAGAAGGGTACCAAGTACACCTAAATATGATAACTTAAAAACTTCTATAATCAATTTTTATTATTTCTTCTATCTTTCCAACATAATCCAATTTCCCTTTAACCAAATTCATGTCATTGGCACTAGATTTAATGGCCTACTCGAAAGGAACAACAACAAGTGACCCTTCTATTGTCAATATTTTCCACACAAAAATATTTTCCTTCAAACCAAATTGCCGAATGTTTACTCACCTTTATTATGTCAAATCATTTAAGATAATATTAATAGATTTATAACAAATATAAAACATGTATGTATGAAAAAAATTGTAACAACTAACCAATTTTACACATCCCGCACTATGCCCAAGTCTTCTTATGTCACTACCCTTTACTTGATTACATGAAGATTTTTAAATATGACCTCATCCATTCAAGCATAGTTTGGTCTAACAATGGTATTTGTAGATTAGCTGAGAGTGGCTTGTATGGATGTTTCCATATACAAACAATCCTTTAGCTCTTGTGTACAATCTTTTCTAGTTCATATTTTTGAAGCCACATAATCAACTCGAAATTTTTAATAACATGAAATCCTTAGTGGAATATTTTTAAATAGTCCCTGAAAATAAAACATGTAAATAAATAATTAATGGATACACATACACTAAAAATACATCATATATGTTTGATATGAATTTCAATACATACCAAGTTTCACAAATTTTCTTGCTCCAAGAAGGTTCTCCTCCAATTTTTCATTTCCACGTTCAACATCCCAAATGCAGGGGTATTTGTGAAAATTCCTCCCCAAGATATTTTGACATGTAGAAAAATGTTTCCTAAATAATATATCCTTCAACCATAGATCCCTCTAGACGTGCTAACTATTTTACAAATCCCTTTAGGGTCTTCATGTACCTCTCTAGCCAAAACATCCATCGTGTGTTAACTACACATGTGATTTGACGATCATCAAACAAATACACTAGTAGATGAGTTTGATAATACATGAAAGAGATAGATAATTCCTTTTGCAATTTGTAAATAATATGTGCAATATCTTTTTCTCCTACTCAATCCTTGCTTCCAATATCTCTTTTGAAGACAATCACTTATTTTACAAATAATATTTTTCATACAAATGGATGAGTTTTAGTTGAAAACAAAATCATATTACCTCAAAAAATTTGAAATTTGATATATTGCATTTAGTAGGTCAGGTGGAAGATTAAAAAATGACCCCCTTAAAGCCAAGGGAAATATATGCTATATAAATAAGTTATAAAGGATAAATATGTTTCATAATTTAAGATTAAAAATGCATGAATTTGTATGCTTTGATTTGAATCACCTACAAGATGTGTTAGATTATAAAATCTCTAAACCAATTCTATGTAAACAAATGGGCTTATTTTTCCATTCATTATTGTCCTTTGATTTAAAGGACAATAATGAATTCTTGAAATGAATAAAGTGGGATAAATATACCATATTTGAATATGTAATCTACATCAAAATACTAAAAAACATGATAGTTATTTATTTATGGCTAGGGATCTCCCTCTCACAAACACTAGCCCTTTTCAATGTTGATAAAAATAACACAAGTATGAAATGAAAAATTAATATCTTTTAAAATGGCATATTTATTCCTAGGCCCAAGGAAACCAAGCCATTGTGCGGGGGTTTGTGTGTTTTCTGATTTGAAGTTGTTAAAGTTACAACTTAGTCATGGATAAGATCCATCTTCTTTTCTCTAATAACCTAGAAAACCAAACACAATACAAATAAGAAGGATGGAAAGTTTTGTCCAAAATTACACCCCATATAATTTTGAACAACTCATTAGAAATTGACTTAGCCCCACTAAGTTTAAAAGCCATGGGAAATAGATTCAATCTTACGTGGACTATAAGAACCAAATATTTCACTAGTTGTCCTAACCCGTAAAACAAAGAAATAAGCACTCGAGAATTAGGTAGGATTTGTAAAAGTTAGTGTTTCGTAAAGTCTGTTAGCCCATTGTAGAACTAAGGAAATCGGTACCCTTAGGTTAAATCCAAGTCATATCATTGTGGGATCACATACTCACATGTAAATTAGAAAATCGGATAAGAACAAAATCAGTGAAGAAAAGGAAGTGAGAAATCAGTTAGTGCTTCATGGCATGGAAAGTATAGTGTCACACAAAGATGAAATAAATAGAATTCTAGGGATTTTTTCAATTTTGTGGAACCAAGCATGAATTACCCCAAGTTAGAAGCCATGATGCATGGCGAACAATTTTGAAGATATATGTGGTAAAGGGGAAAACATTATGATCAACTAAGTTTGAAATTGTGGAACACTAACTTATCGTTTCATAGGTTTTCTAAAATTGTAGTGTTTTGTGGACATCAAAATTATACAAAAAATAAAATAGTTTCCAAGACAAAAGGTAATGGAACAAAGGAGCATAGTCGTGGGTATGGTGTTACTCGAAGGAGAGAAAGACCTTAATGGAATTGAAGAAGCGTCTAACGACAAAGTATAGAAACACTCAAACACCAAAAAATAAATGAGGCTCCTCTCATCATTCAATAAACATGGAAATTCAATTTAAATCCATGATAAACCATTAAAATACAATACTTCCATGGAAAGTCTCAAAGCCGCATCTATTTTTGAACTAGACAACCAATAACCCCAACCACAAAAATTTAATGAAGTATGACATCTTTTTGTATGGTCTGATGTCATGCAATAAAATCAAGGTACCATGTTGTGGTTTTTGGCTCTCTTCTAATGGTGCCCATGTGTGTACTACAAGTTATCTCTAAAAAGAATCATGGCACCCATATATTTACTACAAGTAAACTCTATAAAGAATCATGCCCATGCTTGTCAAGCACTATTTCGGAGGATTGATACTCTAACATGACAATCCTTTCTTCTTTCATTTATTTTTTGTATCCCTTCCATGAATGGTATAAATATAAGTGCTTTTGCAGATTATAAGGGTTCTTATCACATTTTCCTCGGCATATTTTGAGCTCATCTCTATGAAACTCGAAATTTCATGCATTTTACCTCTATAGTTCATAAAAAGGGATTTTCTTTCCTTGGTTCTCTGTGTAAAATGTTAATGATCTATTAATGCAAGCGTGGTTTCTCTATGAAACTCAAAATTTCATGCATTTGACCTCTGTAGTTCGCAAAAGGATATTTTATTGCCTTATCTCTCCATATAAATTGTAAAGGATATATTAATGCAAGTGTTGTTTCTTTGTTTCCTTCGAATACTCTATATTTGGTGTGAATATCTCTTCCATATCACATATTTTGCATTCTTTTACTTACTTACATTGAAACCGTGTGCACCTCCAAGATCTTACTCTTTGCAAACTTGTGTCTCAGTATCACTAGGATTAGGAGGAGTTCCACCTTATTTCTGGTGCTATCAATGCCCCTTTTAGCTTAGTTTTCACATTTCCTAAATCTCTATCCCTGGTTTCTTGGAAATATTAGTGTAGGATTAATTTTAGGAGTAGTTTTAGCATTACATTAGGTTATGTTTTGTGGGTTTTCTCAATCTTTGGAATAGAGGAATCCAACCTTCTCTGGAGGCATGTATCAAGATACAAGTCCCACACTTGGAGATAGTCCCATGTTGCCTTAAAATTATGAATCTTCCATGATTCATAGTAGGGTGCAATGTTGAGCTCCAAAAATTCAGGCACACATGGTGGGGTAGGATAAATGAGCTATACTTCATCACTATTGATTTTTGGTGTGTAATTCATTGTTTCACCTCTAGAGGTATTCTTCAACACATCTAATGACTCCCCAACATTCAATATCCCGATTTCAACTTGTTGTCCTCTCAATTTTCCCCACCCTTTCGAATCTAAATTTGTGAAAATTGGAGCCCTACCGTAGAAGAAATTCATGTTTTAAACTCCTCAGATGTTGTTTTCATTTCCCACGACGTTTTTAATCAAAATTCCCTCAATCTGCTACCATTAAAACATTTTACCTATTTTCAATGGATGGGAAATGATTTTAGTTCTTATTTTATGCATTTAGAATGTATGGGACCTTGCATCTTTTGTTTTTAACCTTTTTGCAGAGAAAGAAATTCTTCATTGGGAGCAAAAATGGCATTTTCTGTTTCTGCAACTTCCTACGTTCTTTTCCCCATCAAATTCTTTCTCGGAAAGGTGAAGCTACACATTTGTTTCCCATTGGATGTGGCCGATGGGTTCCTTTTTGAACTTATCACTTTTGGTGATTTTGGAAAAAATGTCAGATTTTCCCCGCATCCCCACCGGTCCTTGATTGGCTAGAGTAGTTTTGGCAGAAGTTCAGGGCGATGGATCCATTTTATTTTCAAAGAAATTACGATGAAAGGGTGAAAAGTTCTAAAATGACCATGATCCCGCCCATGCAAAATGATAAATTATAAGTTAAGGCCCGCAATCAATTAGGAAGGGACACGTGGCCTACATTGAAAAGTCAACGGCGGGGACACATACTTTTGGGGAAAAGTTGGAATTTTTCCCCTTTTTAAAAAAGTAGATAAAGTATAAAACTGAAGCACATCCCTACAACCAGTCAGGTGATGCCACGTGTCTAAGAATGAAATCGGAATAGTGGGCTGCAGGGGAAATTGAGAATTTGAGCCTTTTTCACCAAAGGGTTAAAATGTTACAAATTGAGCCGCGCCCCCCTTTTCAAATCAATGTGTGCCACACATCCACATTGAAAAGTCAAAGCATGCCAGCAGAGGTTTTTGATAATTTGATATTTTTTTTTAAAAAGAGTTTAAATTGCAAATTTGAATCGCATTTCCTCGACCACTCGGATGACGGAGCTGCGGAGGGGCGGAGCAAAATGAGAAATCACACTTTTTCTCCCAAATGTCAGGAAATGCATATTTCTTCCCAAGGCCATTGTTGTTTGGATCTTGCCATGTGTAGGGTCCAAATTTGAAGGTAAAAGGGGGAAAATATATCCAAATTGACTCATCTGATTTTTAACACCATTAACGAACCATAGCTCTACAAAAACGCAATAAATGGATCATTCTTCATTATTTTTCTCCGTATCCTTTTCATTTCTCCATGAGATGATTTTTTGGTTTATTATGGAGCCAAATCGATAATTTTAAAGGGATGGAAATTTTGGTTATCAAAGAATGGAGTTTATTGAGCATACGTGATAAAAAGGGAGAACTTACCAGTAAGCACTTGAGTGTTATGAAAGTGGTTAAAAGTTGAAATGACAGGACCACATGAAGAATAAAATCATGAGATGCCCCTTGCTAAAATAATCATGCTCAAACTGACAAAATATTTACCTTTTTGAACCTCTAGTTTTCATGAGTGTGTTTGTTTCATGTCACTTTCCAAAAGTGGATCTGTAATGAACATTATTCCTTTCGGATATTTTTTTCTTGGGGATAAAGTATGGATGTATACAAATTGTTATAAGAACATGGTTTGGGCCATGGGAAAAGGGGATTTTGGTTTTCTGGGAAGGTTGTAAATTCTGAAGTAATTCAATACATAAGTTCTTTCTTTTCTTATTTTCCTCTGTTATATCTCTCTCTCCGGCTCGATTCAATGGATCATTTGTTTTTCATTCAATAGAAACTTTGTGTTCTGGGTCTATGTAATCCTCATAACTTTTTGTCTGTGATTTGCATTGGTGGTGAAGTAATTGATCATTTTCTATATTTTCTTGGTTCAATGTGAGTAGGGAGATACTCTGCTATCTATATTTCCCAAAAGCATTGTTGTTTTATTCCTTCTCCCATCTCTATATTCTTCCAATTCTTCGATTGATAATCCTTTAAGAATAATAATATTCTAGAATATTAGGGTCTAAACATTGAGAGTTGTATATATGTACATTTTTTTCCTAATTTCAATAAGGAACGCTCTCCCATTAAAGAGGAGGGACTTTTTGTCCCTCGACATGTGGTTTCAACCCATGTTCCATTTTGAAACCCAACACAACTATTTCAAGACTTTCTATTGCATGAGAAAGAGTAAAAACAACGTCAATAATATCCAGAGGTGAGCCATTTGATTATCTACAACTCTCCCCACATAGAATAATAATAGAAATATCTCTACAAATATCGACATCTGTAAGTACAAGTTTTTCTACTCCTCTAGGTAAACAATTTCCACATCCTGTCAAAAGTATCGTGCCCATTCCATTCATGGAACATCAAAGGAATTTTCCATTTGTAAGTTTTGGTGGTGGTATCCCATTTCTCTTAGTTGCACAACATGATATCTCAATATCCACCTTGAAGAATATTACTTTCTTCACAGGTCAAAACTCTACCACACCCACAAAGCACATTCAAGATGTTTCAAACATCTATTTAGTACATGCAGTGATGGAAGATGATGTTGCGGTGTGGCTATTGGCATCATCTCTCAAAGGAAAATCCTTGCAATGGTACAAATGTTTTCATCTGCTTCAATATGCACTTAGAATGAGCTTGGTACTACTTGTTGTCACCAATTTGATGAAAATGTAGACAAAATTTCACTTCTTGAGAAGCTAACCACAATCAAGTGGGCTCTAAATGAGCTCAAGGCGATTTCAATTTGATTCCAAAAATATGGGACATAATTCTAGTCCTTCTAAGACCGACCCCTTAAGGTGCATTTTTATATTTTCTTAGAGCTTTGAATTCTGATATAGCAGTAATGATTTAATCTATGGGTGTTATCTAACTACCAAATTCTTATGCAATATCCATTAGGGTAGAAAATTGTTTGATCCAAGTGGGTAAGTTATCCCCTAGATTTCCTATACCCATTTTCCATGAATTTCTGCATAATACCCAATATATCATTGCTCCCGCTTCCTCAACCATCTGCTTCATCATGTACCTCCACATATAGTTCCTCCATAAAGTAAGAAGATATTGAAAGCCTTAGTGTTCAAATAAAAATTTAAAAATTAAAATTGTCTCTCTTATGAGAGAATAATAAAAGGAAGGATAACTAGATTGTACCAAGCCAATAACTCGATGCTAATCAAACACCATGATCAATACGATGAACGTAATTCACCAAATAAACTTTACCAAAACCTTTACAAAAAAATGAGTAGCAATATCATATATTATTATGGAACTCAATGAAATATAATGAGAATGGGCCTTGCTTATATAGGCAAGGAATAACAATCTAAGAACTAGTCAAGGTCATAGATCAAGCCATAAATCAAGGAAAGAACTAGTCAAGACCATAGATTTAGGAGAGAACTAGACATTAAGGATCTAGTCAATACCATAGATCAAGGAAAGAACTATACCTAACAACTAGATAATATCCCCCTAATATCTAAATAAATAAAAAGAAATATCCACACACATAAGTGGGTGAGGATAAATATAATAAAGGTAAATAAAGTACCTAGGTGAACATGAGCTAAGGTAAATACCTACTCTAACACCCCCTCAAGTGAAGCTAGGGGACAAAATAAAAGTGGCATGTCCACAATATGAGTCCCACCAACTAGGCCTTGATGAGGTACTCATGTACAATATATCCATGGAGAAATATCAAACCAAAAGAAGGAAAGAATCCTGCTAGAAGGAAAGAAGAGAGAAGAAGAAGAAGGATTATGTTCTCATGAACACCCCCAAGAACAATTCTGAAACCCCAAACATGCCACATAACTCGAGGTAGCAAGGTGATGTAAAATGCTTTGTAAAGATGTCTCGCAACCTCTTCGCTGAGTTGGAATGTACTCCAAGAAAATAAATCCATCCTAAATGTACTTGATGAATGAAGTGGATGTGTATCTCAATATGCTTGGTCCATTGGAGCTCAACTAGGTTATGAGAAATTTTAATTACACTTTGGTTGTCACACCAAAGTAAATTTAGTGAATCTTGTGGGAATCCAAACTTTGTCAATAATTGTCAAAGCCAAAGAATCTATTGACTCGTTGTAGAATCGCTGCCTTGTACTCTGCCTTACGAAGATGAAAGTGTAATAACTTGTTGCTTTTTACATGCCCAAACAACTAGAGAAGAACCAAGACAAAAATATATCCAGAAGTGGAACATCTCATCATCAATAGAACCTACCCAATCTGAATCTGTATATCCAACCAACTGAGTAGAACCTTTAGTATAGTGTAGGCCAAAGTGAGAAGTGTTGTGCAAATAGTAAAAAAATCCTTTCGATATCCTGTCGCTGCCTACTATGAGGAGAATGTGCAAACCTAGATACAAGTCCTACTCCAAATGAAATACCAAGGTAAGTATGGGTCAAGTACATGAGATTTCCAACCAACTTCTTATACAAAGTAGGATCACAAAGTGGAGTGATACATGTGGTCATAAGATTAACCCCGAACTGAAAAGGAGATGGACTTGGCTTACAATCAACCATATCAAAGTGTTGAATAAGATCATGGGTGTAATTTTTTGACTCAAATGAATCCCTGAATCTTTCTGAGAAATATGCAAACTAAGGAAATAATGCAATAACCCAAGATCTGTCATGTCAAACCGTAGAAAGAGACCTATGAATAGTCTCAATGTGGGAAGAAGAGCTACCAAGGTAAGTAACAGATCATCAACATGCAGGGAAAAATATCACAATATCCTCACCAACATGTTAGAAATACACTATATGATCATAGTGGCAATGAACAAAACTAGTAGATAGAAGAAAAGAACCCATCTTCTCATACCAATCCCTAGGGGCTTGTTTCATACCGTAGAGAGACCTTCAAGCCTACAAACAAGAGAATAATCCTGAACAAATCCAGTAGGTTACTCCATTTATATTTCCTCTTGTAAATGTCTATGTAAGAAGGCACTCTTCACGTCCATCTAGTATATGGGCCACCCCTGTGATGCAACAATAATAGGTACAAGGCATACAAAATACATGTTGGTAGTGGGTGCAAAGTATCAGAGTAATCAATACCTTCAATTTTTGAAAAAATCCTTTCCAACAAGACGAACCTTATACTTGTCAATGAACCCATCAACTGCGTATTTAGTTTGGTATACCCACTTACACCTAACCATATTTATTCCTTTAGGAAGAGATACCAAATCCCAATATGATTCTTCATCAAAGAAGAATACTTAGCTTCCATCGCATCATCACACTCTTATATCCCATGAGCCTTTAAAAAGGACTGTGGATCCTCAAAAAATTCTTGACACAAAAGTCCAGAACCTGTAGAATATGTGTGATAATGCCTAGTGGGTAGAAGATCCTATATGAAAGGTGTTACCTTAGAAATTGTAGTATGATCCCACTTAGTCATAGTAACAACATTAGTGGGAATAGGATTGTCAATGACATCTATAACCTCCTCATCAATCTCCTCAAAGAAAGGATCCTCAAGATGAGATGAAGAAGGAAGCATGGAAGAAGATGAAGAATCGTGAGGAGTGAATTGCTCATCAAACTGAACACGTGTTGGAAAAATAACATCATGAGTATCAGAATCTAGAATTTGATAAGCTCTCATGTCCTCACAATACCCTACAAAGATAAAGGGTTTGTTCTTCTTATCCAAAGCTTTCTTGTTCTTTTTTGGCACAAAGTCCCAAGCATGGCTCCCAAAGACTTTAAAAATGAGACATTTGGCTTAGTGTTGGACCAAGCTTCCTCTGGAGTCAAATGCTCAAGTGATCTCGTGGTGTGCATTCTGAATGTGGTTAGCACAATTAACTACTTCTTCCTAGTAGACATGAGGTAAATATCTAGAATGCATGATAAAATTAGCCATTTCCTTCAAAGTTATATTCTTCCATTACTCTAAGCCATTTTATTTTGGAGTATAAGGAATATAATATTGGTGAATAATGCCTTGAGTTGCCAAAAATCAAAAAATTCATTGCTGAAGTACTCCCCCATTATTAGTGTGAAGGTTCTTTATGCAACTAGAAGATTGTTTCTCAACCAAAGCCTTGAAGACTTTAAAGTGAGAAAAACATCACTTTTGTCCTGAGAAAATAAACCCAAGTACTCGAGAAATTATCAATAAAGGTAAGTGCATACTTAGCTCCATTGAAAGAGGGGGTAGGAAAACCATCAAGTCACTATGCACAAGCTCAAGTGGTGAAGAAACTCTCTTGGAAAAATTCTTAGGAAATGGATCTTGGTGTTGTTTCCCTAATGCACAACCAGAGAAATTTTCTTCAAGACAAGAAACTCTAGGAAGACCATCTACCATACCATGAGTGCTCAACTCCTTCAAATATCTATGATTGAGATTTACAAATATTTCATGCTAAAGCTTACTCTCTGAATTTGCGTGAGAAACCAAACTTGTCCCTATAGAGGAAGTGTCATCAAAACCCTTAAAGTGATATAGTCTAGAATTATGATCAACAATACCTTGAGCAACAAGTGAGTGAGGCCACTAGAAAATTAACATGGGTGGTCAGTTCAAGTGCATCTAACTAGTCTCTTATGCTGAGTTGTAGGAAGATGAAGAAGTTTGGGATATTTTAAAAGAGGCTTGAATCACTACCTTCTTAGAAAGAATTTCAAGTTATTCAGCCACTGTCTCTTATGGGGTCCTTGCTACGTGGTTGAGGGGAGAGTTCAAATTGGCAACACCTTCTTTACCATTTCAACTAATGACATTTCCTTGGTGACTGGTTTGTCAGCTTCAGGGGCGGTTTACTTCAAGAGGTCGTTGAAGGTGAAACTCTAGGACTTCATCAATAAAGGTGAAAACCTGACCAAATATCTCTCTGGATATGTGAGGGAATCCCTAAATCCCCTTGGAATAGTGACTGAATTTATTACGCACTACTTTACTATCAACGGGTGCTACTGAGACTAGTTTACGAGCCTCGCTTTTTCATCCTTTCACACCTGCGATGGGGTAAGAGAATCAACCTATTTTCCTTTCTTTATCGGTATTTGGAACACTTAATCAATATGTCCAAGGAAGGTGAAGGCCCTATTCTACATCAATGCCTCCTGTATATTCTCTTTTAATTCCCTCGCATCCCCTAGCAGAGCTTGTTCTCTTTCCCATTAAAACTAGAAAATATCGCCACACCCCCAATTTATCTCCTCTTCCTTCCCCTACTTCTCACCCCTCCTCCATTCCATTCATCGTCATCATCTGTGCAAGTTATCTCGATTCGATTCATAGGTTATCATTGTTGGATCTTCTTTCAAAGTGTTGTTTCCCCTAAGGTCACCATCTCCTCCCTATTCTCCCGGTCAGCCTTGTCTTGACTTCCCGATGTTGGTCCTCTTTCTCTTGTTACCACCCCGGTCTCCATCTCAAATATTCTTCTCTTTAATTCTCTCTTTGGGGTTAGCTACTTTGTATCCGAGACTCCCCCAATTTCGGTCTCTGGATATGGAAGAGGAGCTTCTCATTGATGTGCAGATTGTCCAAATTTAGGACTCCATTTATGTTAAAATGGCCATTAGTGAAACCATGCACTATGATATGATAAATAATTATCAAAATAAATTGGAAGATGCCCGGACATGGAACAACTTGAAGGAAAATGTTGAAATTTCTATTGATTGTAATCTACCAACCGAGGATAGCCGTGGTGGAGTTAGTGTCCTCTATCCTTGTTAAACTCCGGAGGACCTTCACTATCTTAGAGTCTTGGGAAGATTATACCAACAATACCAAGACTACTATTAACAATGATTGTGCTGAATTGATTTCCCTGGCTGATTAGTTGGCCAAAAATTTTGGTTCTATATGTGCTAAGAATACTGTTAAAGAGCTGAAAAAGCTCTTTCGCTTTTGTTCGGTTGTTTTTTTTGGAATCGTCTTGGGTATCTCTAATGTAATTTTCACCACACTTTTTAGCCATATGGTATTTTTGTAAAAGGTTGTGGGACCTTCTAAAATCCTCACTTTACCCTAATTCCAAAAAAACAAGTGAATGAGGCTCCAAAAAAGTTCATACTTCTACCTCATGTGGTGTGGTGTAAAAGTCACTATTTTTCCTTGACCGAATGACAAATTTGATATACGAAATTAAATTTGTGGTAATGTTAGGAACATACAGTACATCTTGAATACTTCCACCATCAAGGTGTATATCACCTTTTCCCTCAACAAAAAGAAAGGAATAATCTCCAACCTCAATTTTGGAAGTAGAAATCAAACCAAGAGAAACAAAATACTCCTTGGAAGAAGTCATGTGATGAGAAACACCAAAATCTATAACCCAATTGTATGCAAGTGGTGACTGAGATATCCTAACAACATTAAGTGTTTTTCCATGCTGATTAGAAGGAGGTGGAGTGGAGATATAAATTTTGTGTTTCTTGATTGAATCCTCTAAGGCTTGCATTCACTTATAACACCTATGTTCTTCATGACCACTACCCCACAAAAGAGCATGAAATGCTAAACTTATTCTTGGATTTAGAAGACTCCTTGGATTTAGATTTGTTTTCTTTGAGTTTAGAATCATTTTGAGATGGAGATGGGTTGGATTTGGTTTTACTTATTGGTTTTCCCTTGCCCTTAGGATTAGATACAACTAATGCCTTTTGAGAGGTGGAAGACTCAAGGTGAGACAATTTGGACTCTTCCCTAGTAAGTCTTTCACAAAATGTTTTTAAGTCAGGAATTTTGAATGTGTCACCTAAGGCATCCATGCTAGAGAAAAAGGTAGAATAAAATATTTGAAATGGTCCTCTCAACTTGGATAGAATCAAGTAAACAAACTCTTCATATTTCTTATCTCTTTCACCCCCTTCAACTATGTCAACAAATGCTTGAACTTGGTAAGATAGTCTATAATTGTTGGAAATTTTTAAATATTAAGAGAGGTGATCTCAATTTCAAGTTTCATGGCTCTCATATGATCCACCTTACCAAATAAATCCTCCGATTTCTCCCATATTTTGAAAGGAAAGTCACATTTTTCCAAATGTAACAAAAGAACGTCACTTACATAAGTTCCTATCAAACCCACACCCTCATCAAATTTGTACTTGTCTTGAAATTTCTCATATTCTCTAGTGAACAAGTGGTTGGTCCAAGAAGTTAAATCCCATAATCCTTTATGCTTAATTATTGTTTCCATTATTAGTTTCCATGTGTGGTAATTATGTGTTGTTAATGGCTCAACATGATCTAATGCAAAAGTAGATAAAGATGGCATCCTAAAAAAAATCACCAAAATAAATGCAAGAACCAGCAATACAAGAAGATCCCACCCCATATTTGGCACTTTATAATGAGTGTGTGTTATAATATGAAACTTTATAATTATAGTGAAATTATCAAAATAAATATTTCCAATGGAAAGAGAATGAAAAAATAAGCACTTTTGTAAAAAAAGACACTCAAATCCAAGTTACCAATCAAAAGATACAAGATTTTAAATATTATACTCTACTATTTATTTTAGCTGCCACTAAAATAGAATAAAATGCTCTTGCCTTCACCACACAAATAAAATGAAAGGGCGCTACAGTTAAGCACCTACTAGTAGGAATCACAAACTTTAACCCCTATGACCAGGGGCTAAGGATTTCAATGGGTGTGAGAAAATTACTATTCGGGGTGTGCTGCTTATTTTTGAGAAAGTCCCATCCAATCAAGCTTTTCCGGTAAAAAATTTATTTCGAGACTGTGTGGATAGTGACTGCGTTCTGAAAATAGAAAGATACCAAATTTCCAAAAATGGTAGAATCATGGCACATCGTCTGTGTAGATATTGAGAAACCGAACAAAACCTTAAAAAAATAGTTTTTGGGTTTCATTTCTCATGGGCATGGATTCCAAAACAACGTTGTTCATACCTCTCGCAATAACAAAAACTTAAAAACTCGACTACCTCCAAAATGGTCAAGTTTACAATCCAATCTTAGGTTTTGCCACCTTATGAATCCAATGAAAGGATTTTTTTTTCGTAAAATGCACGAAGCAAAAAAATACGAACAAATCCCAAATATATGAATATACAAAGAACTTATTTACAAAATAAAACTTACCGACATATGTCAATAGTATTCTCTTACTCGATACCGTAAAAGGAACGATAACTAGATCATACCAAGCCAAGAAATTAGATGCTAAT
This sequence comes from Taxus wallichiana var. yunnanensis, assembly GCA_018340775.1. Classification (NCBI taxonomy): domain Eukaryota; kingdom Viridiplantae; phylum Streptophyta; class Pinopsida; order Cupressales; family Taxaceae; genus Taxus; species Taxus wallichiana. Next base: position 593,372,831 of record CM031234.1, on the reverse strand, counting down.
CAAACACCACGATCAATAATATGAAAGCAATTCGCCATGATAAATTTACCCAAACCTTTGCAAAAAAATGAGAAACAATATCATGTATTATTATGGAATTCAATGAAATACAATGAGAATGGGTCTTGCTTATATAGGAAAGGAATGAAAATATAAGAACAAGTCAAGGTTGTAGATCAAGCCATAAATCAAGGAAAGAAGTAGTCATCAAATAACTATTCAAGACCATAGATTTAGGAGACATTAAGGATCTATTCAATACCATATATCAAGGAAAGAACTATGCCTAACAACTAGATAATATCCCCTAATATCTAAATAAATAAAAAGAAATATCCACACACATAAGTGGGTCGGATAAATACAATAAAGGTAAATAAAGTACCTAGGTGAACATGATAAGGTAAATACCTACTCTAACAAATAAGTTCAAGCTCCAAAAAATAATCCTAATCCTCTTCAGGGTTACGCACAATAAGGCTCTCAATATCTAAGCTAGAGAATTACACATAATTACCCACCAAGAAGACCTTTGAATTCGAGCTTACAACCCCGACCATCTCCTATCTTGAGTAAAGCCATTGTTCTAGTCTAAAATAATGTGGTCCAAGGTTTTGAATGGTATTATCCTTGTGATCAACCTCATAAATCGATACAAGTGAATCAATGTAATTAGTTAAAAAAATTCTTGACGAGTCTTCTAGGGTGTCTTAGGGTGTTTTGAGGTCCATTTAGCCTATATGGACCCTCTTGTTGTAATAAATGACATTTTGGAGGTTTCCTCCAAAAGTCATATTTAAAAATTCAAATGTTCTAAGTTGTGTAATCTATCCTAGATGTTAGTAAACTACGTCTAGGTGTTAGTATGATAGACTCTTAAGTGTAAGTATATACCTAGTATAAGTGTAATAAAGTGCTCATGTTGTAAACTCTCCTACTCTAGCCTTACCATGGTGAGAACTCACTTGAGAGTTGATATAATTATGGTGCTAGTTAAGATTAATGAAACCTAAATACCTTATACTCTATCAAAATTGGATGTATTCGAATGGGGAAAGGGGTTGAAAAGGTGGAGAAAGGGGTGGTGAGAAGGAGTAGATTTCTAATATAGAGCCTTAGAACTCTTGAAGTCTGTACAATCCAAGAATGATCAAAAGAAAGGCTTCTTAAGGGAAATATTGTGGAAAATGTTGATGAATGAATGAATGAATTGATTGATACATCTTGAATGTTCTTCATGATTTATTCATGTTGTTACACATATTGAAGGTATTACTCGCGGTATCACAAAAGGTCATGAAATACTCTATAAATGTGATTAAGGTAATACAATAGTCTAATGATATGAATAATGGGATTATGCCTAAAGAATTAGAGTTTGTTTTGTCATGGAATCAATGGAATGGTAATGTAGTGGTGAGAAACATCTTTGAATCATTGTTAAAATCCTCATTTACACTTGTTATGATAGTCTTGTTAGCATATTTGTATGAGTAACTGATCAAAGAATTCTTCGAATCTGTTATCACGTGTTGATAGGGGTAACTAGAAGATTTAAGGATATAACTTATGCATAATGGAGAAATAGAGGGTTCCCTATCATAAGGTGATTTTATATTCTTGTAGTCAATCTCTGCTAATCCTAGTTGTATTAAAATGTGACACGTTGTCCTGAGGGTTTAGAGGCCACTATATTTTTTAAGGGTTGGAATGGGACCTTGAATCAACTTCAAGAAGATGATATTATATAAACATGTGTTTTGATGGAAGGTTTGAAGTTGTTGAGAAGACTTCTTGATGGTAATATTGCTTGAACTCGGTCTTCACTGTGGTTATGCATAGTTTTGAGGGTTTTGAGCCATTAAGTTAACTTGAGTCTTGTATTTATTACTTAAAAATGGTTGTAAGAAGCTTATACCAGCATTGTTAATGGGAAAAATCCTTGGATATGTCAATCAAGGAATTCAATAAACAAATATTTACCAACACTCCTTATTCAGATGAGTCATTCCACCTTAAGGTTTTGGCATTGAAAATTGTATGATGTTGACATATATATTGAGGTCTTAATCTTTGCAGTGTAGTTCAAGAAGATGGAGGAATCATCTAGGATTTATGTTGAGTAAGGAAGACTCTATAGAGTCACATTTCATCAAATGACAAGCTTGAATAAGGAACTTTGTGAAAATGTGCATGTATAACCATTTGAAGAGTACTCTGATAGTCTTGGTGTAAAAGAGAGAGAGTTTAGTTGTCTTAAAGGGAATGGTGAAGGAGATAGTGTAATATGGTATTAGATAAGACAAAAATGAGGTAAATCCTAGGAAAGGAGACTATAATTCCTTTTTAAAAGCCAAGAAATGTGAAACAAACTCGATCAGTAATGTGCGCTTCTTATCAAGATAGGAAAGAGCATTCAAAAGGGAAATGAAGGAGTTGAAGCTAGTGAGAGAAATAGATGACAAGTAGAATGTCATGAAGTTTGCAAAGAAACATTAAAGGACATATAAGTACCTTTATGATAAACCCTGATATGCACTTAATTGTACTATTATGGTTATACAAGGAAGCATAAGAAGAAGCATTAGAAAGTAAGGAAATGCACCTTGGAAGAAATTTGGATAAATTGGTAATTAATGAATGATATGGTAAGAAATTGAGGTGTTGGTATGAGGCACAAGGAAATTTGTGTAAACCATTGATTAGAACAAGAAACAAATTATATAGAGTATTGAGGGTTACAGAGTGACAGTGTTAGGACTTAGAATTTGAAGGGTTTATGTAGGGGTGATTGTTTCAATAATGGTATCAAAGTGTGAAGATCAAGGTATTGAAGTTATTTTTTTAATGAAATAATTCATTATGAATACAAGTGTTTTCATATATGAGGAATTTGAGTTGTTTGATGATTTGAAGCTGATTAAGGTTAACTAATTGCATTCTTGTGAGAATTGAAGAAGTAACAAGTTGTTCCATTGAAAAATTAAGAAAGAAGAGTGAAATAAAGTAAATAAAAGAGAAGTCAAAAGACTAGGTAAGAAAGCAAACTTGGGTGAGACTTGACAAGGTGAAAAATACTTGTTAGAAAGAATATGGAGGTTGAGATAGAAAAAGAGTTGAGTAAGTTGATTGGGAGTAGTAACAAAGGAAAAAGAGAAGATGATAGGAGAAGAGAGGAAAATAAATTTATGGGAAGCGGAAGAAATAAGAGAGTTAAGAAAAAGCATGGAGCAACTAGATGAGTTAGAGAGAAAAGTAAGAGAAATGCAAAGGAAATTAATGAATATAGAGATGAAAATAGTGATAAATAAAGTGGTAAAGTGGCATTTATCTTAATAAAGAGAGAAACGAGACTAAATTTGCAGAAGAAGATAAAAGAGGAAGAAAACAAGTTAAGAATGAATGAAAAGAAGGAAAACAAGCAAAAGAAAGAAGAATTCGAGAGATGAGATCAAGGAATCATTCATTGTAAGAAGAGAATTTAAGGGAGAGAAAGTAAATACGGATTTTTAGTTTGTCTATATTAGTAAAAATCATTTAGAGGATTATTTATGGGCACTTGAATGTGCCTTGAATAGTGAATAAGTGAATTATGGTGAATAAAAAGTTGAAGAAATGAAATAAAAGATTGAAAAAGAAGAATAAATTGAAGGAAAAAAATGTGAAGAGACTTAGAATTCTCTTGTTTTTAAATCAAAGGTTTTGTTTATTTGTGAACGTGTAGGTACAATAGAGAAAGATATCAAAGGTATTGAAAAAGTAGCTCATTTGAGAGCTCAAATGAAGAGAAAATCAAGTGAAGACCTCATTTTTTAGGACAAAGACAAAAATAAGAAGATGAAGACAAAGAAAGAAGATTCAAGGAAGAATGAAGCTGAAAAGAATAAAGTTGATGAAGCAATAAAGAGAAGAACATTACAAGTTGAATCCAATTGGAAGAAAAGAAAGAATGCCTTTTGTAAATACTATATTTCTCTCCACATGGGAAGTATTATGCAGGAGCATAAATGTAATTAGTTCAAATTTTGGCTTGACTAGTCTTCTAGGGTGTTTTGAGGTCCATTTAGCCTATATGGACCCTCTTGTTGTAATAAATGACATTTTGGAGGTTTCCCTTCAAAAGTCATTTAAATATTCAAATGTTCTAAGTTTTGTAATCTAACATAGATGTTAGTGAACTAGGCCTAGGTGTTAGTGTGATAGACTCTTAAGTTTTAGTATAGGCATAGTATAAGTGAAATAAAGTGCTCATGTTGTAAACTCTCCTAATCTAACCTTACCACGATGAGACCTCACTTGAGATTTGGCATAATCATGGTGTTGTTTAAGATAAATGAAACCTAACTACCTTCTACTCTTTCAAAAGTGGATTTTTTGAATGTGGAAGGGGGTTAAAAATGTGGAGAAAGGGGTGGTGAGGAGGAGTAGATTTCTGATATAGAGCCTTAGAGCTCTTGAATTTTGTACAATCTAAGAATGATAAAATGAAGGGCTTCTTAAGGGAAATATTGTGGAAAATGTTGATGAATGAGTGAATTGATACATCTTGAATGTTCTTCATAAGTTATTCATGTTGTTACAAGTATCGAAGGTATTGTAAATTCTAACAAAAGGTCATGAAATACTCTATAAATGTGATTAAGGTAATACAATAGTATAATGATATGAATAATGGGATTATTCCTAAAGGATCGGGGTTTTTTTTCATGGAATCAATGGAAGGGTAAAGTAGTGGTGAGAAACATCTTTGAATCATTGTTAAAATCCTCATTTACACTTGTTATGAAAGTCTTGCTAGCATATTTGTATGAGTAACTGATCAAAGACTTCTTGGAATATGTTATCACGTGTTGATGGGGGTAACTAGAAGATTTAATGGTTAGAAATTATGAATAATGGAGAAATAGAGGGTTCCCTATCATAAGGTGATTTTATATTATTGTAGTCAATCTCTGCTAATCCTAGTTGTATTAAACTATGACACGTTATCCCGAGGGTTTAGAGGCCACTATCTTGTTTAAGGGTTGGAATGGGACCTTAAATCAACGTCAATAAGATGATATTGTATAAACATGTGTGTTGATGGAAGGTTTGAAGAAAGTATAACTTGTTGAGAAGACTTCTTGATGGAAAATTGGTGAACTTAGTCTTCACTATGGTTGTGCACTGATTTTGAGGGTTTTTAGCCACTAAGTTAACTTGAGTCTTGTATTTATCACTTAAAAATGGCTGTAAGAAGCTTATAATGATAGTGTTAATGGGAAAAATCCTGGAGAGGTCAATCAAGGAATTTAATGAACAAATATTTACTAACACTCCTTATCCAAACTAATTCATTCCACCTTAGGTTTTTAGCATTGAAAAATGTATGGTGTTGAAAGATATATTGAGGTCTTAATCTTTGCAGTGTGGTTCAAGAATATGGAGGAATCATCTAGGATTTATGTTGAGTAAGGAAGACTCTAGAGGAGTCACATTTCATCAAAGGACAAGCTTGAATAAGTAAGTTTGTGAAAATGTGCATGTACAACCATTTGAAGAGTATTGTGGCAGTCTTGGTGCAAAAGAGAGAGAGTTTAGTTATCTTAAAGGAGAATGGTGAAGGATATAGTGGAATATGGTATTAGATAAGTCTGAGAATGAGGTAAATCCTAGGAAAGGAAACTATAATTCCTTTTAAAAATTCAAAAATGTGAAGCAAACTCGATCATCTTGTATAGTTCGTATGAAGATAAGAAAGAGAATTCAAAAGGGAATGAAGGAGTTGAATCTAGTGAGGGAAATATATGAAAAAGAGAATGTCATGAACTTGGAAAAGAAACATTGAGTGACATATAAGTATCTTTATGATAAACTATGATATGCACTTAACCGTATTGTTACGCTTATACAAGGAAACATAGGAAGAATACTTAGAAAGTAAGGAAATGTACCTTGGAAGAAAAGTGAATAAGTTGGTACTTAATGAATGAGATGGTAAGAAATTGAGGTGTTGATAGGATGCTCAAGGAAATTTTTGTAAACCATTGATTATAACAAGAAACAAAGTATATAGGAGTATTGAGCGTTACAGAGTGAGAGTGTTAGGGCTTAGAATTTGAAGGGTGTATGCAGGGGTGACTACATCAATAAACAATATGCATGTGAATATTGGATGAAATACTTAAGGGGATAAGGATATCATAGTGAAAAATCCATTTCATCAGCAAGAAAAAACTGTGGCTCCACCATAAAACAACGTACATAGGATACAAGATGCCACTCTTGAATCTAACTTCATGTTTTTTTGGAATTCAATATTTTTACGTGGTCAATAAAGACATCAGAAATTTGAATAGGCCACAACTTCAAATGGAGGATAACAAAAATGTCCAAAAAGAGGAAAATGGATGTAAGGTATCTTCCTCTTATTTCCCCAACCGTGCATCATAATCTCACCATTCCATGGATTTCGGTTGAAATTTATCTTCATCCAATCTTCTTTGGGTCACTCAAGTAGTGACATAATGAACAAGTTTCGTAGAATACACAAACTCCATGAAACACTATGAGCTCGTATGGCATGTAATTTCCACCAACCAAAGAGCTTCAAAGTGGATAGAACAGAGAAGAAAGGAACATGTCACTTCCTCATTACAAAACTTCACTAGTATTTCAATCAATATTGTGGAATAGATGAAATATAAAAATTTAATGCTACAATGTGGGACACCCTATCTATCCCATCTCAAAGGGATCTCTTACATGAAGCATTGAAGCAACTTCTACATCTAGAACCCACAATACATAAATCTGATTCTTTGGTCATCATCTATCAACCCAAGGGAGAACAAGTAAGTTTACTAATCAAGCCTCCTCCTTTCGTATGTCTCTTATCATTGACATGCAACTTATACACAACTACGTGATAGATTATTGTGAAAGTACTCAGTGATGCCAAAGAAAATTACAAATATCCTAGGAATTGAATATATTCCAACTTCAAAGGGTATTTATAGCTTGATGGATAAACATTACAGGTATTTTGTGTATTCAAGGATTTGAAGTTAACTATAAATTCTTTTTCCAAGCCTAACTATAACGCAAGACATCTCCGTGATTGACTTTCCACCCTTGTTTTCCCTCTACCTCTCAAGAGATTTTCACATCCAAAGTGGGTGGATATATTTACTCATATTGGTCTCATATGCTACTAAGGACAAGGTATGTGTTTTCATGCTAAATATCTAGCATGAAAAATTGAAAAACTAAATCCATTACAACCAAGCCCATGTTGGTACCCAAATCTACACCACCTTAAGATCCAAGAAGCATTTACAATCTGAGTTGGATGCTTAGAGAAAATCGATCAATATTTAGTCATTTTTAGTCGGAGATAATATCCGATGAGACTCTTGGAGACCGTACTTGGGAGAGATTGGATTCCAACCGCTAATGGGATGACCTTCCCTCCTACTTTAGGTTTTGCTTTTAACCAGGGTGAGATGACCCATTTTGTAATCTATTATTGTGAGAATGGTGGATGAATTTACAGTCTCTAAGATTTCTCTTGGAGATATGAAGGATAGTCATGAATAGACATGGTCAATGCAAGCATTATTTAAATCTCATGAGTTGTCACACTAAGTAATGCAGATGTCTTTCAAAATGGGACTTAGGTTACTTTAGATAGTGTAAATCTTAGCTTGCTTCTACATATTTATGGAAAGGGAACGTATAGATGGTAAATTCCCTTAGCAAATGGTTATAAGAAGGGAAAACGTGGGTCGCTTCAAAAGGATTTGATAGTTGTAGATTGAAATTTTTGTGTGTGAATGGGAGATTAAAGTGGGATAAATTTGATTATACAAGTTTCTCAACAAAACCTTTAAAATGTTTGGAAATTTATTTCGAGGCAAAAGGAACACCTCACATAACTAGTAGCATCCATTTAACTAGAAGGTATGCACTCATGGAGGCCTAAGACTACAAGATTTCACACAAACTTTGAGAATTTAAACAAAAATATCAAACTAAACTCTCAATAAAATACTAACAATTACTATTCAACTACACTCAAGATACACTCAAAACTTACTAAGATATTTTTAACCAAACAGAGGCAATATGAATTTAAAATAGTTTACCACACCACAAAAGAAAGCTCTATCTACAAAGTGCAATTGAACTTGCCAAAATGCCATTAGTTAAGGTAAGATCTAGTGTAGTTCAAAGAAACTATCAACATAATATTGAAACATGAAAGACAAATAGTTGATTTAAAGTATTTTACACTAAGAATAAGGAAAGCATTGCTTAGGAGAAAATACATAATTAATTTCAAGAAATTCAAATTTCTCAGCAAGGGACCATAAAGCCTATGGCCTCAATGATTTCCAATGACTATAAACTTGTAATCATCTTGGCATGAGAAGGTTTGGACAAAATAAAATAACTCACAAGTCTCTCAGTTTGATTCAGGTTCTTCAAGAAGAGTACAATCATTTTTCTCTGTTTTCTCTAAAATTTAGAAAAATTTAACCCCCTTCATACGAGAACATTCCTCTCATATATATACAATTCTCTCTCTCTCTCTCTCTCTCTCTCTCTCTCTCTCTCTCTCTCTCTCTCTCTCTCTCTCTTTCTCTTCCCCCAAAAATGTGAATCTTCAAAATAATATTCCTCCTTTTTTGGCACATGATCTGATCTACTTATTATTCCTTTGAAAATACTTTTCTTTCGTGATGCCATGTGGAGGGATTACAAATGATTTGTATTTTTTCACTATCTTAGAATGATTGGGATGCCATGTCATCCTTTTTGTATCATTTATTTAATTATTTATTTTTATGTAAGTTTGAGAGACTTTTTAACTATTTTTGAGTGCCTCTAGATATTTTGATTTTATGTTTAATCATTTCCTCCTTTGACAATCTACTTTGAAATACACACACTCATTGTCATATCTTTCTGAGTTGAGTGTTTTTGCATGTGTTATATCATCTCAAGCCAATTTCCTCCTTTTTGTATGATATTAGTTTGTTTCATATTTATCTCCTTCATGTGGGTATCACAGATAATCTCATCAATCAATTCATCATGATTATGCTCGACTTAACTCACCAACTTTATTTTTTCTATAAATTCCCATCATTTCTCTTACAAATTTTCATCCTTTCTTCTAAGTGTGAAAAAGTTTGGTGTATTTTTTTTTCTGCAACATGGTGGGAATGAAATTAGCACCCACTTGAAAGAGGTCTCCTCTGAAGATTTGAATCAAATCTTTGACTTGACAGGCCCCGATGAGGCATTTGTAAGGATGTTATTTGATATTACACCCAGAGGACTATAATGGGCCATTGACCACCCAAGTTGTTCATGTATCATTGATTCAAATGGCTCATCAAAATCAGTCCTATGTTTTCCACCTTCCAAATGATGTACTTTCACCTTTTCAAGCCGGAGCCTCGAGATAACTCCTATGGTATTGAAGCAATTTTGGCTCAAAAGTAGGCCATTTGTGAAAGACGTGACTGAAAAAATATGCCCTTTCATCTATAATGTAATAAGGAGTTCACCACGAAGGATATTCCCTCATAATCTTATGAGATTGGGGAAGCGGTGTGTATAGAAACAATTCCCACTCTTGTTCATAGGGTGAATGAATTGGAACAAAGTGTCTCCTCTTTGGAGAAGAGTCCCATAGAATCTCTTCCTTCTCAACCTCCTAAAGTGTCACCATTTGTTCTACGTAAAGACAAGAGTGAATATAGCTCCAATCTCCTACTCCCAACTTCAAGGACCACTTTACTTGCACTTCAAACCACATTAGTTGTTCTACCCATCCCTCTATCTACAAAATAAAAGGGAAGAAAGCATTTATCATAAGAAGATAGAATTGAGGGGTATCTTGGATGGTACTAGGATGGATATTGATTAGCTCATGTCTATGGGGATGTCTCACACTTTTGCGGGGAAGTTCTATTTGCACAAATGGTTGTTGGGTCAAAGGAGTTTGTTTCAAGGAAGAACAAGCTTCTGAACAAAATTCCTCCTTTTAGTGAGGATTTTGTGGCGGTGGAAGATGATTAGGTGTCTTTATCTCTAATTTCTTTTTGAAATGTAGTTCTCAAGAATGTATGTAACTTTTTCCATGGGTTGGGGCCCCTATAGAACCCCATTTTTCTTTTTTCATCAATACAAAAATTCAAATTGTTACATTAATTCACATGATTCATAATAGATTTAAAATTCTATCAAAGCAACATAAAAGTCTAGTGTATTGTATCAAGTTACATTCATGCTTGAAATTAACAATTCAAATAGTATGAAACACGAGTATAATTATGAAAAGATGAGAAATGTTAGGAAAAAACAAGCTTAAGCTTGCTCACTAGTCAATTATGGTTACATATTCATCTTTTCCATTTTTCTTTCATTCCTTTTCCTTGTAAGGTTTCTTCTTGTGTATGCATCATACCTTTGGAATAATGGTATCATCTCTTCTTCATCGTGTCCCAAATGATATTTCAATATCAGGTTATGCCTATTTAGTACATCAAGTACATTTTACCATTCTTTGTTTATATTCTCTCAATTTCTTAATTAGCTCAAGAATCTTATTTTCTACAAAGATGAGCCTTTTGATAAACTCATAAGAGAAATGTTCCTCCTTGATGTACTTGTCAAAATATTGAATTAGGGTATCAACTTCCATATTCTCATAAGTAACTTTATGTTTATCAAATACCATTTGTTCCACTATGTTGTTTATGTTATCAATAGTCTTTCCTTCCCATTCCTTCTCAATTACCAACATTTCTTTAAACCTATTTACAAATTCCACCCTGATTCTGGCCAGATCTTCCATCACATATTGAGTCCCCTTTTCTTCAAGTAGCACTATTCCCTCCCTTTCTTCCAAATCTTGATCAAGTTGGTTTATTGCATCAAGTTTGGGGTGGATTCCATCCCAATAATACAATTCACTTGAATACTACTCAATTATTTCATTAATATCACCAAGTGTTTTAATAAAATATCCATACCTTTTTATTGTCTTCTCAATGATCTTTTTACCTTTTTGGGAAAATTGCTCTACCCATTTATCTATTGCTTCATCTTTCTTCTAGTATTTTCTATTTTATCAAGCATTTCAGGGTAATAATAGTGGTAACTTCTTGATGTCCTTCACATGTAGGCCCTACTAATTTTTGTAAGCATGAAGTTAATTTTTTATCTTCTCTTTCAACTTCTTTTTAGATATTTTATCTTAACAAATCTTTCGTAGCAGGCCTTCAACTGCCACTATGACTTCTTTCTTAAATGATTCCTTGGTAAGCCTTCCCAATTGGATATTTTTTATATCATAATCACTTTTAGTAATATCATCCTTATATTTACCTTGGTGAGGAGCTATAACTTCCAAGGTCCTAAATCCATGCTGGTCTATATGTGTTTTAGTAAGAATTTTTTCTTTCTTTAAAAAAAAAAGATTTCGGAAATGAAATGTTGGTGATATCTAAAAATTCCGTTTGAGTAACTTCCTTCTCCCTTTCTTGAATAATTCCTCCTAACCATTCAGTCATAGGGGCAGTCCTCTTCTTTTCTTGTTGTGGTTTCTAGTGTGGGGTCCCAAAATACAACACTAATTCTTTTGATACTTCTTCCACTCTTATTATTTTCCTTTCAATTTCCAGTTACTATCTCGACTTCCCTTTTCCCTAATTCTAAATCTGATATTGAGTGATAACTTATGACCCCTTGTCAGTCACTACTTTTTCATCTTGACCTTTACTCTTTGTAGAAACAATAGGTTCACTTAATGCTTCCTTCGATTTTAAGGAGTTGCAGGTTACTTGTACCTAAGTTTTCTGCTAAAGTGGCTATCACATTTGCAACCTCCTTTGGAATATCCTTACCCATGCTTGGAGCTTTAAATGGCTCCTTGTTCTTTGAAATGTCTTCACCTTCTATAAGTGACTATTTGGTGGATAAATTTTCATGGAGAAACTCTCAACCACCTTATATTGTGTGGGTGAGAGACTCAAGGTTTCATTCTGAACTTTACTTGTATTTTATTTAGGATTGACCTCCATAGGTTTTCTTACTTATTTTGAAGTCTCAGTCACATTTTCTTTCATGACACTTGTCCTTTGAGAAACCTCACCTTCCTTTAATACCTTTGAATATTTTGGTGGTTTGTTCTCAGTATGGAAAAAACTTATTACATGTGTTTCATTCAAACTTGTTTGAGTTATTGTTTCAACATCCATAACAAAATTTGAGCCTTTGATTTGAATATTTTGAGGTTGAGCCCCCAATCTTGCACTTGATGTTTAATCAAGATCTTGAATATGTACTTCTTGTTCAAGGAAACTTAAACCCTCATTTGTATAAGTTTCAATTGTCACATCATCCATTTCAAGTTCAGGATTCTCCTTGAGTAATTCCAAATAAATTCCTTAAAAAACCTTTTTTGATTGTTTCTTAGATTGTTCAACCACTAGCTTACTTTGCATTAGTTCCTTCATGACATCATTTGATTGACTAGACACCTAAGCACTAAAAATATTCTTGAAATATTTTTAGTGGGAGATAAAGATGAAATTACACTTGATGGTGGTATAACTAGAGTGAATACTTTCATGAGTTTGAAATGGCATTTCCTGATGAGCTAATGAAGTAACCAATTTCTTTTTTATCCTCATTTAGAATAGGAGGATCAATTACCTTGGGTTCTATATGTCTATGCTTTTTCGATACATGGGCAAAATTCCTTATTGAAATACCAGTTTCCCTAACCAAAGATAGTATTAACTTAGTTTTATTCTTAGATCTCTCAAAGTGCTTGAGGTCTGGTGCCTCTCTTTCTTTGGCACTATGTGATTTGGATTGGAGATCAACACCTGTTAAGGCTCCCCTCATCATCTTTCTAGTGCTAGATGATCTCGGTAACACACCTGACAATTTTTTTTGCGTAGTCAATCCTTTCCCCTTTGATTGGATTATAACTACTTCAGTGATAGGGGCATCTTGCATATCCTTTAAGAGTATTCCCTTAGCCTTTTGGATCAAGAAATTTTTTGAAGTTCCATTCTTACTTGTTATTTATGTCCACTCATCAATAATTTCAGTGGTAGGATTCTTACTAGGTAACTGAGGAGCTTGACCATTCAAAGGATCTATCTTGTCTGCTCCTTCCTTTAATGGAGGGAGGTATTCCTCCAAAACTTTCAAGTCTCGAAACTCCTTTAATACCTTTGTATTTTGCATAGATAAGTCCAGAACATTTCTAGTCAACCAAGTCAATGTTCTCCTTAATACATTGGAAATTCTTCTATGAGGGTCATCTGATTCTGTCTCTTTCCAATCTATAGAGCTAATTGATTTTGACTCAATATTTTGGTCATGGTAATATTGACCCACCACATCTTTATCATCTAAAATTCTTGGGGAACTACAAAAATATTGAAATCAATAATTTGACTTAAGGTCATTCTGGAATAGTCTCTTAATATGACTTCTTCTTCATCTATACAATTCATCCAATAATCCTCAAAATGAGGCTCATGTTCTCCTACTAACAACCCATCAAATTTCATAATTAATTCTTGGTGTGAAATTATCCATTGAAAATATATCCATTTATTCTTCCATCAATATGGCTTTCACTATTATTTTGCATGAATATTTGTCAATTTGGAGAGGGAATTTGATATTTGTTTTGTGCCTTTTAAGAGTATTTTTGTGTACATGAGTAAAATATCTTGACATTTCCATTAAATCCCACTTTTCATTCCCATATCTAGGTAACTTACAAGGTTATCCCTCAAATCCACTTACTCTAAAATATGTGAAGAATTTGTGTTATATAAAAATGCAACCATACTCTAGAATTACTGCCCTAGCACTAGCAGATAATCTATTTTGTTCCCATTTTGGTTTGAAAATACATGTTACAGGGAAATGAAAGCATCATTTACTAACTTGACATTCCCTTTCCATTTGTCCAACCTCAATTATGGATACACATCATACACCCTATGATCTTCAAAACTTGCTTGTAATGGGAGACCTGGAAATGATTTGAAGCAAACAATGATATAGATGAGATAGGACATCATATAAAATTTAATGTCAATTGGATAACTTGTCCTAATCTTTATAGCTATTTTCATAAGATGGGCATGAATGGATGTTGATATGAAGCTTTCCCAACAAAAATTTCCTTATTCCTCTAGGATAACCATTATAAAAGGGCACATCCACTCTTGAAAATCATTAACTCCATCTAACCTTATCATTCTTCTTAGTAACAATATGAGGTCCTCAACTTCCTCAAAAAACATGGCCCTAGTCAATCTCTATGGGATTCATTTGATAAATGAAATTTTTTCTTTTAACCATTGGGCATTTAACATTACAATGTATTCATCATGTCTTTCCTCATAATTAGTCTATGTTGATTCAATTGTAGTACTTATTGGTTGATCTAATCTTGGTAGTCCTAATATTACCCTAAAATATTCTCTAGTGTTAAATTTATCACCCTTTCTCCAATTTCATCGAATACTCCTTTCTTCTGTAGGTCATAATTCTCAGCACACAACCATACGAGCTCAAGAGACTATATGGATGGTGGGAAAGAAACTGTTAGGGAAATGTGATTGACATCAATGGCTGTCATCCATTTGCTTTTATTCGGATCATTCAGCCTCCTTTGGAAATCATTTAATAATTTTGTGTCCACGAACTTATCTAAATCACTTGAAATGCTAGAACTTATGTGGAAACCCAATGCTAGAGATCTCATCTTGTGAATTTTATCTTTCCTTCTAATTCCAATTTGAGTACCGAGAATTAATATGGAAAAACAAGTACTTACCCATTTCTCTATGAGATCTATGAATTTCTCCTATACTCCCATAATTCTGAGTTCTTTATCTCAATTTAACTACTTCTCAGTCGACATTTCTCCTTCATTTTCACAAATTCTTGCAACTAGGGCACCCCAATATTTGCATACAATGGCAATTGATTCAATTTTTTTGAAAACTTCTAAAAAATATACTTTTATTCGTGTAAAAATGCATTAATGGCAGCAGCCATAAATGCGTTACATCCCAGTCATCCAACTTATTTCCTTCGTTTGAATGTGGATTGTCCACGTGGCTTGATCTCGACGCTTTTCATATTGTATTCAATACCTCTTGACGATTTCATTCTTCAAGCATACATGTTTTTTTTCGAACATTGACATACCCGCCAAGGAAATTTTGAAGGCACACTTGGGATAAAGGGTGAGATCAAAATGAGCACTAACACTCGAATGCTTGGAATATTCTATCTGGTTTCACTTGCATACTCTTCTTAAGAATTTTGGGCAAACATAACTTGCAGTGCCACCACTTATATATCATGCCATGCATCTTCGGGTGGTGGAGGAAAATATGTAGTTTGCGGTGAAGATTAAAGGACGATATACAATTTACATGGTTAAACATGTCAAAATCTCTTAGGGACAATATGATTATCAATTCCTCAACTAAAAAGCACTTAATCCATTTCATTCTTGACATACATGGGAAAAATTTTTGCACAATAAAGTCATTGAGCACTAACATGCTAAGATGGGCACCCCTTGTAGGTCTAATAGAATAAAATGTCAAAACCAAGTGCCTTAATCCATTGGGAAACAAAGTCATTCGGAAACATGCATAAGGTCTAATAGAGAAAACATACTTAAGGCCAAGATACCAAGGCAATGGCCACTTTATACCAAGAAAACGAAAAGGGAAACAAAACCAAAGAAATTGTACACTATAAAAAATTTCATACTTGATTGCATGTGTCTAATCCAGAAAGTGTTTGAGGTGCCCCATTGACAGGAAACTCCAACAAGTCTCCATCCAAGTCCTTCAATAATAAGGTGTGTTCACCAATCCTTATATCAATGGAATATGGACCCATACATAAGGCATCAAACTTTCCATTCTTTCCTTTTTTCTCATGTTTGTTATCCCATAACAAAACAATATCCCCAACATTGAAGGTTCTAGGAGTCACCTTTTTATAAAATATTTTCTTGAGTCTCTCCCTAAACTTAAGGTGTCTCTAGTGGGATTCCCTTCTCTCTTCATCCAATTCTAGTATCTAGTTAATTCTAGCTTCATAGGGGTTTACTTCTCCCTCATCCTCAAGTTGTTGCATGAATTGATAAGATGATAACTGCATATGAAGGGGAAAAGAGCTTGAACACCATAGACCAATTCAAAAGGACTCTTCCCAGTGGATCTTTTGGTGGTAACTTTGTCTTCTGTAGAGAAAACTTGAGTTTCTCACCCCATTTTCTTTTGTTAACTTCCAATGTCCTCTTGATTATTTTGAGAAAAAAATTATTACTAGATTCACTTGCCATTCCCTTGTGGGTTATAATTGGAAGCATAAGTCAAATTTATACCATATTGTTGGCACATAGTTGTTAAAGTATTTTCTCTAAAAATCATGGTGTTATCAACTACTATCTTTGTAGGCACTCCAAATCTACAGATGATATTATTTAAAATGAAGTCCATAACTACCTGATGAGTTGCTTTCTTGGTAGAATGGCTTCAACCCACTTAGTGAAATAATCTGTAGCCACTAATATCCACTTGTGCCCTACACTTGAAGGGTCTGAAATTTCCCCAATAAATTCCATTCCCCACTGCTTGAAAGGGGATTCCACTGATACTAGTTGCAAAGGTAAAGCACATGAGGCCTTCAACCTCCTAGAGAATCTTTGACAACTCTCACACTTTCTAACTAACAAAGTTGCATCTTTAAATAGTGTGGGCCACTAATAACCTACCCTCAAAATCTTATGAGTAGTCACTCTTCTAGCAAAATGACCTCCACAAACTCCCCCATGAAATTATGCAATAAGCTTGGGAGCTTCTTCTTCTGTGATGCACCTCAATAGGATTCCTTCTGGGTTCTTCCAAGCTAACCCATATTCAGTTATAACATATAATTGTGTTCTCGGAGGAAAAGTAAAAGATTTGGAATACTTTCTTGTAATCTAGGCTAGCTTTAATAGGGGCATTCTTCAATGCTTCCTTGATCCCATTAAAATCTTGTACAACCTCTTCTTCCCATTTGATAACTTGTTCTTTATTTATCTTGCTAGTAATAGGGATGGTTATTTCAATGAAGTTTTAAATAAACCTCCTAATGAAATTGATCTTGCCTACAAAAATATTGGATACCATTTTTTGACATGGGTATGGGAAATTTTCTAATGTCATCTTCTCTCTCATGATCTATCATGACCCCTTCTTTATATACTATATGCCCCAGTAGTTTTTCCTTTTGAACACCAAAGTGAAATTTCTTGGGATTTAACGACATATCATATTCTCTACATCTTAGTAACATTTTCTCCACATGGCTCAGATGGTCACTTCTCTTCCTGGAAAACACAGTTACATCATCTTGATACACAACAATAAAATCATTAATGTAACATGAAAAATCAATATCCATGGCTCTTTGGAAGGTAGCCCTAACATTCATCAAACCAAATGGCATTCTCACATACACATATATTCCCCATGGGGTGGTGAAAGTAGTTTTAAACCTTTCTGACTATTTCACCACTACCTAATTATATCTTGAGAAGCTATCCAAAGTTGAAAGCAATTCAAATCTTATAACCAACTGTAACATGTTATCCATATTAGGCAATGGATAGTTGTCTTTGATTGAGGCCTTATTCAGATTTCTAAAATCCACACAAAACCTTATATCTCCATTTTTCTTTCTTACTGGTACAAGATTGGCCACCCATGAAGAGTATTTTGTGGGCTTTATTATTCCTCCATCTGTAATGCCTCCATTTAAAAAAAAATTTAAATAAATAATAAATAATAAAATAAAATAAAATAAAAGGATTCAAATTTTAAAAGAAAATTAAAAAAACCCGTGACTTCTTGTGAGGGCGGATTAGGGAAAAGAAGAGAAGGGCGGAATGCAAAAACACCAGGTGGGGTTTGTGGGTGGCTGATCAAACCAGGGCATTTTCCTTGGACTGTCCCCAAGCAATGCCTTGCCAAATGACATCTCATGGAGTGCCATCACTGTTGGGCCTCCTCCCAGCCTCCTAGCCATGCCAGCATGCACCCAGGCCGCGCCACTCACACCCGCGTGGAAAATAATGCAAAAATGAAGAGGTTTGGTGTTTGTTTGATTTGTAACCTTGCCAACGTCCTCCCAGCCATGCCCAAACCTGCGTGGGCTCTCAGTAAAGTCAAAAACATAGAGGAACTGTGTCATATGTTGTTGTTGCACGTGCCCTAGTAGATTTGCATATGCAAAACGTGGAAGCATGCGAACTGTTCAAAAATGCCTGAAAGAAATGTGTTTTACGGACTGTAATGATGGCAGGATGTGCAAAAAAATGAGGTTGTTGAAAGGGCCTTGGAAAATTTCAAGCAAATGCATTTGGTATGTGTAAAGCCAAAATCCACAACCTTTGTTGATATCTTCCCAGCCTGTGTCAAAATGGGAGCTTTAGAACAGCATGGACTTCCATCAAGCAGAAAAGAGAGAAAAAATTTGTCAGATGTGGTAGTTTCAATGTGCCTTGGGCGCTGGTTTTTGTATTTTTCCAATGAAAGAATGAGACAACTTCTAATGGTATAGTATTATTGCAGCGTACAGAAGACATGGACCTCCTCGTGAGGCAGTCATGATGTTTCTTCATTTGCAGTAGGGCACCAACCAAATCAGTTGCGTATGCCAGCATGCTTCCAGCGTGTGCCAAGATGGAAGCTTGGGAGCAGGGTATGAGCAATAGAATCTGGTTTTCATTTGTAGGATTTTGTTCTTGCAAGCAACATAGTGGATATGTGTGAAAATGTGGAAGTGTATTCAAGGCATGTGAACTGTTTGATTGAATACCTCAAAGAAATGCGGTCTCTTGGAGTGCCATGATTTACAGAATGTACAATGGAGAGAATTTAATTAGTACAGAGAACCTTGTTATGCTCCATGTTGCTCTAAGAGCTGCCAAGGATATGGTCATCAACGGTGATGGGAAGTTGGAATGACTGGTGTGCTGGTCAGAGTAGTGGAATAGGCACCCCTTTTTGTAACAATCCTCAGAAATATTTCAACCAATTTGCTTGTTTCATTACCAGTTATGGATGAGGCTCTTTCAGGAAAAGATAAGCTTGATGACGTGTATGCAAAATGGTGGAGCTGAGGATGCTCATGGTCTAGTTGACGAAGTGCCCAAGCAAGAGACTGAACCCAAGCCTACGGCTTCGACCGACTTTGTTCTCCATGCATGGTGTTTCTTCCCTTACCTCTCATAATTCTCGTGTTTTAGTTCTCTTTTACAACTGAATAGAATTTTAAAATTATGGGATTTTTAATATAGTTAAATGTTCCTTCAACTCGTTGCAAAACAATACTTGTCATGTCGTAACTCACGAAGTCATTGTAACTCCCCTACTTTAAACCATGAACTATCACCCTCGCTTCGAGATGATCTAGAAAAATCTTACCCTTTTTATCGCTCCAATATCATTTTATCGACCAAAAAAATTTGAATCTCAATTGAATAAGTTGACCTTCTTCCCGCTTAAAATAGTTAAATTTTGCATTTTCGGAGACTCACTAAGTACCCTTCGTAACTCTGGAAATGAGATGTGAAGTTTCATTCGCGTACCTTGGTATATGAGGAGTCGTCTAGATTTTTGGTTTGACCCGAAACAATCATATGACATCCTTTTGACGCTCTTAAGGGGAGCCTGCTACACTAGTTTACAATAGTAGAGAGTTGTTAAAACTAGCAAGTTGGCTTTCATTTGGGACCACCATTTGAAACCCAGAAAGAGAAATCACGTTCTGTCTTTGCAAACCTCTAGCATTTATACTAGACAAATGCATGGAACATTCAACATAGGAAAGAGCACTTTTTGGGATAGTTGGCGAATCCATTTTGTAAGCCTTCGATCCCGGTTGTGAGGTCAAACTGGACCAGTTTCTCCTTGTCACTCCAAGAAAATTTGTCGCCATTTGAAAATAGTTTACTAGTTCTCCGTCCCGTCGACTCTGATGAACTCTCCTTGTATAGGGGAACTAGTAGGATATGTCTCGTTGCATGATTCTCCATCAAACGTCAGTTATGGACGTGGTTTTCTGGCCCTTGAGTTAACTTTTGGCATTTTACAACTGGGTGAACTACGACCAGTGGCCCGGAGAACTAACCGCCAAACGTAAACCGTTCGCTCCTTTTCAATTCCGTCAGTTGCTATGAATTCTTGGTATATCTGGGGACACGTAGAAATTTAATCATGGAGTGTGTGCTCATTGGAAGATAACCTTTGGAAGCAGTTTCTTAGCCTCCGAGCCCTTTTTGAACGTTTTGTAGCTAGTGAGAAAATGTAAGAATAGTAAAAGCTGCGGGACCTCGTAAGGTTGCCAAATCACCCTGAAAACATTTAAACACACTTAAATAACTGTTTAAAACACTATAATGAAACTTGTTGTGTGTATTAGAACTTTTGGCAAAATGATGTTTTCTCTCTCTTCCCTTCTCTTTCTCTCTCCTGGGTTACAAAATGAAGAAAAATGAAATGCAATGGATACATGTTCCTAGACCTTTTTATTTCGATTGCAAATTGTAATTATTGTTAGATGTAAATGGGAATTTGAAATATGATACTTATGATTGCTTAGGGTGGATGCCATGCCAACGATTTATCACTGATATCATGCTCACGTGGGTTTTGCAGGATGGAAGAATGACGACGAAAAGGGCGATGTGTGATTTAATTATTATTATTGTAATTTTTATAGGTCATTGTAAAATGAATAACTGTCTAATGCAATCTCTTGTTACCGAAAAGTTATAAATGAAATTTTTTATTATGCATGATATGCTAGTTTTAGGGATACTTAGGAAATGTGCATCTAATCACCGGTTCATTATGTTTCTTAGTTGTGTATAAAAAAAAAAAAAAAAGGGGGTTGATTTATACTTAATAAATTGAAAATCAAAGTTAATACATTGTAGTACCTTCTCAGTATTCAATAAATGATTAAATTAATTATTGGGTTACCTTCTTACATTACAAACACAATAAAGAGTTTTAATGGGAACACTCAACCCTTAATAAAATAGTCGTGCATACTTTCCTGCAAGTGTGACCCTTTGTACCATATAAGAAATTTAAGACCGTAGAACGAACTTAAGCTTTGCGCTCGAGGGAACACTCTAGGTTAGGTAAATAAAACCCCTAGTTGGAGTTTATCGTCATAGTCCTTTTGTCTAAGCGACACTGTCGTAAACCCATGTTTAGGAATGTCTTGGTCCAACCTATCCTGAGTATGCGTTTTCCTTCTAGATTTGGTAATCACGAGAAGAATGTCCCCTCTTCAGGTCCGACACTAGGCTAAGTGGTGAAGATCACCTTGGAAGTCACCTTATGAGTCCTTGTTAGAAGGAATGACTAAGCGGTGTAACCTTCCCATCTGTGAAGTAGGTAGAGATACTTCTCCCTTGTATCCTATTGGATTTTCGGGCCTTACGAAATTAGATCTAGAAATTAACTTCATCAGTGAATGAAATCCTTGTTGGACCCAAATGACCTAATTGAAGATTGCGATATAGTTGTTCTTTGTCTTGCACTCTCGTTAGTGAACCCTTTTTGTCCCTCGTAATTAAACGTCTTGTTCTGGGCTTGTGAAAATTTAGTGCCTTGATCTTTCACGAAAGGAGTATAGGGTAAATACCTTTTAACCTTAATCACACCTATAATAGAGATTGAAGCCCTGGGTGAAACTGGAATTAAGCTTAACCATGTGCTTCTTTAATATGTCAGATAAGTACTTTTGTAACTCTTGTGTTTAAAATGATAGTAATAATGAGATCCTAGTGTGACGCGAAAGTAACTCATATGAGAGTAAAACCAAAAATTTGAGGTTAGGAATAATGTCACTGGGAGTCCTTAAGACTTATTTTAAACATCTTCATGTGTTACAAAGAATATAAATTGCCTTGGTGTGACCAAACGTCGAGAAAACAAAAGATATACATATAAAAATCAAATTTGGAATTCAACAAATTATTGAACTATAATAATAATGGTAGCGAAATAACTATTCCGTGATCGATGGATGTTCTTGGGGAAAAAGCTATTTCAATCTATGTTTTCCTTAATCCCAAGATTCCATCCTAACATCACATTAGGTTCACTTGTGTAACAAGGTTAAATTCTAAACTTTGAATAAGCGTTTTGGGAAGCCTAATCTTAACATAAGAATGAGAGAGTTAGAATTTTGTATAAAATTTGAAGTATGGAAAATACTTATGTAAGTTATGAAGATTTGTCATAAGGGTAAAGAGCAAATTAAATGGTTGAACAATAAGTGAACTGTGAAACAAATTTTTAGAACATGTAGGTGAAAAAAGGGAGAAAATCATGCTTACCTAATAATGATCTTGGAAAGTTAGCCGTAACTAAAATACATTTAAAGTAATGATATGTCATGGGTTCATCGTTCCTAAAGTCACGTTTCTTGTGGTTGGGTCTTTGCTAGTATTCGTTCGTCGGGAAAAGCGTGGCATCGACGTGCCGATGTCGTCTGCATGTGTCTATGTGAGTCGATGACTTATGTGATTGTCACATGTGCGTCGAGTCCTGTACTTGGAGCCCTTGCTGTGTTGTGTGTAGCGTGTATTGTAAGTCAAAAAAAAAAATTATCCTGGTATTTTACTGTTGTATTTGGGTGTGTAAAATGTGGGCACTACACCATCCATTAACTTTGTCAACTCTTCTTGCATCTTAAGTGAGAGAAGAGGATTAATAGGCCTATGCTTTTACCTGAATGGATTAGTGTTAGGATCTAAGGGTATTTCATGTTGGAACAAGTCCTCTCTATAAGCCTTCAGTTCTGAATAAGACCATGCTAAGCAATCTTGATATTTTGTCAACAATTTCACATAGGATTGCTTCTCTTCCTTACTTAGATTTCTCCCTAACCACACCTTCCTGGGCTTCTCCTTGGTTCCCAAATTGTACTCCTCAACATCCCTTGAAGTAGAGATATGCCTATGGACCACCCTATCTGCATTGTCAAAATTAGATTCCAAGGCAACCATCTCATGGGAATTGTGTTATTTTTCAATTGAATTATGTCTTTTCCAAATAAAGTTTCTTTTCCATCACATGTTGAAACCATTGGCTCCCAATCCATGCATTGATTTTTAAATTCTCCTTTATTTTGCAAGAACCTCTATACTTAGGCATCATCATCAAACACTTTCCAATGCTTTACATTATCAAGCACAAATGGTCTTGATAACACCTCTACATCATAGTTATAGTAAGGAGAAACCATGCAATTATCAAACCAAGATGTAGGCATTGTAAATATTTGAGCTATAGTATTTTGAGCCCTATCATGGTATAAGATATTAAAAGACTCAAACATTTCAATGAAGTCCCAAACTACATGCTTATACTAGCTTCATTCTTTGGTTTTTTGTTGCATATAGTTTTCTAACTTTCCTTACCACCAACTCAGAATCCCCTTTAACAATTATATCCTTTATTCCATACCTCCATGCAATTCTCAAGCCTAGGAGTAGTGCTTCATATTTTGTAATATTATTGGTGCATTCAAATTTTATCTTGAAGGAAAAATTGAATGTCTCCTTATTCGGGGATATAAGCACCACACCAGCCCCATTACCCATATTGGAGCATGCTCCATCAAACATCATAGTCCAAGGGGCTCCAACTTGTTCTAAGCATGGACTCTCATTTATGTTATGGTATTCATAGTCTGCATATCTAACAAAATTATAATCCACATCAACAAACAATACTTCATAAGAGGCATTGTTGGGGCCTTCAGTCAAGTGTAGCATTTTTTTTCTCCATACAAATTCACCAAATTTCCTTCCACATGTATGGTGGAATAAGACATCCATTTGCACAATTCCTCCAACACTTGTAGCCCATTTTCTAGATAGAAACATACCCCATTTAGTAGGACAATCAACAATGACCACATTCATAGTCAAATATTTACTAGGATAGGCTGCCAACTGCACTACTAAACCTTTTACATATCCTATCACTAGCACCTCTCTTGAATCCATGGCCTAGAATTTTCCAAAAAAATTGTCACTTTGATGTCTAGTTCATTCATAACTTAAAGAGGCATTACATTACATGAAGCTCTTGAATCAAACATATAGTTGTGGACAAGTCTATCTTTGATGATCAAAGTAGTAAAAATGGATCCACATCAAGTTGATATTCTACTAGAGAAGTGCCTAAATATATCTCAGGTGATTCCCCCAGACTTTCCATTTCTTGGGAACTTCTAACTCTACAATAATAGGTGGAAGATCCACATTGTTAACCTCCTTACCTGTGGCCACCAACTCCTCCTTGAATCCTAAGTATTCAAATTCTCTTCTTCTAGTGCTCAGAAATTCTAAGAAACTCAATAATTGGCATGGTAACCTTGATTTGACTCAAAATTTGAGCCATATCACAAGGGGTATACTTAGGTAAGACTGCACTAGGAGGTAGGGTGATTTCCTTTTCTAGTGGTATGAGGTTTTTAAAACTTGAGTAGAGGTAGGGGAATCATATTTGTTAGCAATAATTGGGCCTTTGTTTGGTAAATATTTCTTAGGAACAACCTTGGGGATATTGGTGAGGAGAGGATTTTTGGTTTGGGTTGTGGCCTTGTTCCTTGACCATCCTATTTCTCATATTATATTATTTTTCTTGGGCCACTACTGCATTCATTAAGATTTGCCTATCCTCCTCAGAAGGAATACCACCATCATATTTTTTGATCATTAATGCCCTCAAATATTCAAATTCATGGTTAGGTAACTCAAAGGCATGAACCATATCAACATCAAGATTACTAGTAGAAGGGGTAGAAGATACCAGTGTATGCAATCCCAAAAACATTCCACAGTCCTAACACTCAGCAATTTGGTAGAAGTAGCTCCTTGTTGTGGACTATCAAAACATTCCATCATGCACACATCACCAAAGGTAACATCATAATCAACCTCTTCATGTTCCTCATTGAGATCACATGGTGAGTGTGATAGAAATCACTTATCACACCATTCAATAACATGATCTTCTTCTACCATATAGACTCTAGCAGTCAATGGATCAAGAACCAACTTGTTTTCCCTTGGTGGTTGTTTCTTGTTTCCTGACCCCATAGGTCATTTCCCTCTATCCTATGTTTTTGGTCACCCCTAGGATGATTACTGAATCTATTCTTCCCTTGAGGTTGTTGTTGTGCCTGAGAAATTTTACCTAGTCCTTGTTCTTCTCTAACAATTTTATATGAGAACTCCTTGACTTCTCCTGCTATATTTTTAACCACCTCTTCCAGATCTACTCCCTTTCTTTCTGAGACGCTTCTCAGATTGACCAAATTAAGACCCTCCCTTTTAGGAGGCTTCCTAGTTGCCTTGATGTTATTTTATATTTGTAAACCATAGAAAAATCTTGTCTCAAAGTTATGGGGTTTTTGTCCCTCAGATAATATGTTGCTTTCTTGTCAAAGGCATCAAAATATTTGATTATAAATAATTCATCACTTGGCCTCAATATTGCAAGAAGTTTGGTCAAGGTATTATAAAATATGGTATTAAAATATTGGAAAGGTTCATTAGGATTCTTCTTTATGTTCTCAAATTCTGTGAGGAGGAACCTTGGATCAATCTTATCACCATATTGTGATTTAAATGTATTTTTCATCTTTTTCCATGAATCAATAGAGTTATCTAGTAGTGACTTGTATCAATCTCGAGCATCTTCTTCTAGAGTATGTATAAATAACTTTACATATACATAGTCACCACTAATGGCATTATTACCCTAGAATTTAGGAAATCTATTTCTTACCTCATGTGGGACTGCATTAGGATAACCTGCCATACCCCGGAAATCTATAGGATTGTATACATTCACAACAAAGGGGGTTTAGGAAGAGGTTGAGCCATATTATTTTGAGGAGGTGTTCCAAAAGAAGATTAAAATGGTGGGGAATTGGAGGTATTTGAGGTAATGGAGTGTGATCTTCAAATTAATGATCCTTTAATGATTTTGTCTCACAAAATACTCTATTATTTCTAATCAATAAAGGAGGAAAATGAGGAATACCTAGATCAATTGAAAATGAAGGACCCTCCCGAGTTGGAGTATACAAATTTGTGTAGGGAATGCTTGATCTAGAACCGTCTGAAGTACTGGAGTAATATTCTACCAAAGGTTGATCACTTTCAGCAATAGGCACAACCTTTTCTTCCAACCTTTGATCACTCAAGGCTTTCCAAATTTGTTTCTTTGTTGGATTTATCCTTCCTAACTCTGAAACAACCTTCTAGTAGGATATGTCTTAAATAAATACCTTCTTCCTTCCATCTTTGCAGATCTTGATGATAGATTATAATAATTGAAGTTCAAGGTATTGGTATTTACCATATTTTTCTGAGAAATATGGAGTCACCACTAAGGTCTTGCACCTTATATGTGTAAATCAATTCAAACAACTTTCCAACTGAAACTTCACAATCAATTTCATCAAAGCTTGGAAAATATTGCTATCCTTTATCAATATTTACCCCTAGTTAAGTCAAATTTAATGGAAATATTTCTTAAACTAGGAAAATATCAAGCAAATGACTTCTGATTAAGCTTATTTTTTGAAAATTTTGACAAAGGATCAAGTCTAAATATTGTATTTACATAAAAACAAACTTCATATGTTACTGAGGGTATATATATCCTTGTATTTATGACAATAGTCCTTGACAATGGTGTTAGGAGAGTGTTGGTACCCAAATCTACACCACCTTGAGAGCCAAGCAACATTTACAATATGAGTTGGATGCTTAGAGAAAGTCAAACTAAATATTTAGTCATTTTGTAGCTAGGGATAATATTAGACAGACTCTTGGAGACTTGATTTGGGAGAGATTGGATTGCATGCACTAAAGGGATGACCTTCCCTCCTACTTTGGGTTCTTCCTTTAACCAAGGTGAAAGGACCCATTTTTTAACCTATTATTGTGAGAATGGTGGATGAATTTGTAGTCTCTAAGATTTCTCTTAGAGATATGAAGGATAGTCCTGAATAGACACGGTCAATGTAAGAATTATTTAACTCTCACGATTTGTCACACAAAGTAAAGAAAATGTCTTTCAAAATGGGACTCAGGTTACTTTAGACAATGTAAATATTAGCTTACTTCTGCATATTTATGGAAAGGGAAGGTATAAATGGTAAAGTCCCTTAGAAAATGGTTATAAACAGGGAAAACATGGATAATTCAAAAGGATTTAATAGTTGTAGATTGAAATTTTTGTGTGTGAATGGGAGATTAAATTAGGATAAATTTGATTATACAAATTTCTCAAGAAAACCTTACAAATGTTTGGAAATTTCTTTTATGGAAAAGGAACACCTCACACAACTAGTAGCAACCATTTAACTAGAAGGTATGCACTCATGAAGGCCCAAGAGTACAAGATTTCACACAACCTTTGAGAATTTAAAAAAAAATCTCATACTAAACTCTCAATAAAATACTAAAAATTCTTATTCAACTACACTCAAGATACACTCAAAATATTACTGAGATATTTTCAACCAAACAAAGGCAATATGAATTTAAAATTGTTTACCACACCATAGAAAGAAAGCTTTTTCTATGGTGCAATTGCACTGCCAAAATGCCACTAGTTAAGGTAAGATCTAGTGTAGTTCAAAGAAACTATCAACATAAGATTCCAACAGCGAAGGAAACATAGTTGATTCAAAGTATTTTACCCTAAGAAAAAGGACAACATTGCTCAGGAGAAAATACACAGTTAATTTTAAGAAATCCAAATTTCTCGGCAGGGGCCATAAAACATATGGCCTCAACGCTTTACAATGATTGTACACTTGTAATCATCTTGGAATGAAAATTTTTGGAGTAAATAAATCAACTCACATGTCTCTCACTTCGATTCAGTTCTTCAAGCAAACTACAATCGGTTTTTCTTTGTTTTCTATAAAACTTTAGAACAATTTAACCCTCTTCATACAAAAACATTCCTCTCATATATATACAATTCTCTCTCTCTCTCTCTCTCACTTTCCTTTGCATTTTTCCCCCAAAAATGTGAATCTTCAAAATAATATTCCTTTTTTTGCACACAATCTGATCTCGCTTATTAATCCTTTCAAAATAATTTTCTTTCGTTATTCCATGTAGAGGTATTCCAAATTATTTGTATTTTTCACTATCTTAGAATGAATGGGATGTCATGTGATCCTTTTTAGTATCATTTGTTTAATCATTTATTTTTATGTAAGTGAGAGACTTTTCAATGATTTCGAGTGCCTCCAAATATTTTTATTTGATGTTTAATCATTCCCTCCTTTTGAGAATCCACCTTGAAATACACACACTCATTGTCATATCTTTCTGAGCTGAGTGTTTTTGCATGTGTTATATCATATCAAGCCAATTTCCTCCTTTTTATATGATATTATTTTGTTTCATATTTATCTCCTTCGTGTGGGCATCACAGAAAATCTCGTCAATCAATTCATCATGATTATGCTCAACTTAACTCTCCAGCTTCATTTTTTCTATAAATTCCCATCACTTCTCTTACAAATTTTCATCCTTTCTTCTAAGTGTGAAAAATTTTGGTGGATTTTTCTATCTACAACATGACGAGAATGCCATTAGCACATAGCTTGAAAGAGGTGTCCTCTAAAGATTTGAATCAAATCTTCGACTTGACAGGCCTCGATGAAGCATTTTTGAGGATGTTATTTGATCTCAAAACACATAGAACTACAAGGGGCCATTAACCACCCAAGTTTTTGTGTAGCATTGATTTTAAGCCTTATCAGAGTCAGTCATGTGTTTTCCACCTTCCAAATGATGTACTTTCACATTTTCAGGTTGGACCATTAGAAAAATCCCATGGTATTGAAGCAATTCGGCTCAAAATCAGGCCATATGTGAAAGGTGTGGTTGAAAACATATTCCCTTTCATCTATAATGAAGAGTTCACCATGAAGGACATTCCCTCATAATCTTATGATATTGGGGAAGGGGTCTGTATAAACACAATTCCCACCCTTGTTTATATGGTGAATGAATTGGAACAATGTGTCTCCTCTTTGGAGAAAAGGCCCATAGAATCTCTACCTTCTCAATCTCCTAAAGTGTCATTATTTTCTATGAAGAAAGGAAAGGGTGAATCTAGCTCCAAAGCTCTTGCTCAACCAACTTCATGGACCACTGTACTTGCACTTCTAGCCACATCAATTGTTCCTACCTAGTCCTCTATTTACAAAGTAAAAGGGTAGAAAGAATTACCCTCATGTGGCCTTGATCTCCTAAATTGGGTCTCTTATTATGAAAAGAAGATGGAATTGAGGGATATATTGGATGGCCCTAGAATGGATATTGATCATCTCATTGCTATGGGGATGTCTCACTCTTTAGAAGAGGAAGTTCTATTTGCAAAAATGGTTGTTGGGTCAGAGGAGTTTGTTCCAAGAAAAATCATGCCTATGAACAAAATTCCTCCTTTCAGTGAGGATTCTGTGATGGTGGAAGATTATTAGGTGTCTTTATATCTAATTTATTTTTGATGTAGTTCTCAAGAAAGTATGTAACGTTTTCCATGGGCTAGGGACCCTATAGAACCCCATTTTGCTTTTTTGTCAACACAAAAGATTCAAAATCTTACATTAATTCACATGCTTCATAATAGATTTAAAATTATATCAAAGCAACACAAAAGTCTAGTGTATTGTATCAAGTTACATTCATGCTTGAAATTAACAATTCAAAGTAATGTTCAACTAGTATAAAACAAGAGTATTAATTATGAAAAGATGAGAAATGTTAGGAAAAAACAAGCCTACGATTGCTCACTGGTCAATCATGGTTACATCTTCATCTTTGTCATCTTCTTCTTCATCATCCTTGTCTTTATCAGTTTGTCTTCTCCTGTATGCATCATACCTTTGGAATAATGGTATCATCTCTTCTTCATCAGGTCCCAAATGATATTTGAATATCAGGTTATGCCTATTTAGTACATCAGTACATTTGGCCATTCTTTGCTTATATTCTCTCAATTTCTTAATTAGCTCAAGAATCTTGTTTTCTACAAAGATGAGCCTTTTGATAATCTCATAAGAGCATAGTTCCTCCTTGATGTACTTGCTAAAATATTTAATTAGGGTATCAAATTCCATATTCCCATAAGTAATTTTATGCTTATCAAATACCATCTATTCTACTATGTTGTCTATGTTATCAATAGTCTTTCCTACCCATTCCTTCTCAATTACCAACTTTTCTTTAACCCAATTTACAACTTTCACCCCGATTCTAGCTAGATCTTCTATCACATATTGAGTCTTGTTTTCTCATGTAACATTATTCCCTCCCTTTCTGCCAAATCTTCATCAAGTTGGTTTATTGCATAAAGTTTGGGGAGGATCCGCTCCTAATAATACAATTCGCTTTCACATTGCTCAATGATTTCATTAATATCACCGAGTGTTTTAGTACATTTGGCATACCTTTTTCACATTTCAAACATTAATCTTAAACAATCACAATGATATTTAACCATTTCATACACAATCCAATCATACAAGTATAACTAAAGAAATTTATGAATAAAGTATTGAAATGGTTGCACCACAATGCGTGAGAACACTGCTAACGCATTCTTCATGCCAAAGGGTATAACTATATAGGAAAAACATCCCCATTCTATTTCACAAGTTGTCTTCTCTGGTCTTTGGGTGCAATCCTTACACATGATAACCTAAAAATCCATATGTGAATGAGTAGATCTCACGCCATACCACTCTTAGGATCTCTTCAATAAATGGTGTGAGAAAAGGATCAATAACACATGAAGCATTTAGAAATCTATAGTCAACACAAATCTTGATCTTGTCATCCTTCTTAATGTTAAGCACCATGGGGCTTATCCATTTAGAATCCTCAATAAGATGAATAATGCATGAATTGAGAATTTTATCAATCTCATTTTCACTTTGATGTGCAAATTAGGATTCATCCGGTAAGGCCTCTTCTAAACTAGTCGCACATTCTCTTTGAGCTTGATCTTCATTTATCTTAATGATGGATGCACGCCCATTAATTCATGATATCCCCTGGGGAACAGATCCTAAAATTCGTGTAGTAACTCAATTATCTTTGCTAACTCAGGTTCATACAAATAATCACGAATAATAACCTCTTTTAACATGTCATCAGTTCCAATGTTCAATTTCTTAGTCTTTAATGGCACATGGTATGCATGCGTCTACTCATCTATAGAGTCCAACACTTCATGTGTATCCTCTATGTGCTTAATATCCAAATCCTCCTCTTCATCATCTATGAGGTAGAAAAGCTTTCCTTTCTCTTTTTCCTTCCAAGCACCCCCCAATAATGTATCTTTAGATTCTATCGCATCCTTTTGATTTTCAGCATCATCCTCACCAAATAGATGAATCATAAACTCCTCAACCTTCACGTTATCTCCCAACATGATGTGCCTCATAATCTACAAGGTTTCATGCACTATTGGCTTAGTAGAAAAATCATCAAAAGTATGATTAATACCTTCAGTCACATCTCACCAACTTGTTGCCTCCTATTTCAGCTCAACATGTACATACCAAGCACGTGCACAACCACACAAAGTATATTAGAACTTATGTATGCATAGAGATGGTGGAAAATCATCTTTCCTTTGCACACAATTTCTTTTGCACCTTTAAAATTGAAACATAGGAGAGGTCTTCCCATCATAATCTTGTACCAATGAAGGGAGATTACTCCTGAAAAACATTGTCAAGAAGGCTACTCGCGATCTCACGCCAACCAATTTAGCTATCTCTGTGCTGAAAGGAATGATAACCAGGTCGTACAAAGCCAAGAACACAGATGCTAATTAAACACCATGATCAAGAAGATGAAAGTAATTCGCCAGAATAACTTTACATAAACCTTTGCAAACAAATGAGAAGAAATATCATATATTATTATGGAACTCAATGCAATACATTGAGAATGGGCCTTCTTACTTAAATAGGAAAGGAATAAAAATCTAAGAATCATTCAAGGTCGTAGATCAAGCCATAAATCAAGGAAATAACTAGTCATCAAAGAACTAGTCAAGACCATAGATTAAGGAGAGAACTAGACATCAAGGATCTAGTCAATACCATAGATCAAGGAAAGAACTATACCTAACAACTAGAAAATATCTCCTAATATCTAAATAAGATAAAAGAAATATCCACACACATAAGTGGGTGAGGATAAATACAATAAAGGTAAATAAAGTACCTAGGTGAACATGAAATAAGGTAAATACCTACTCTAGCACCCCCCCTCAAGTGAAGCTAGGGGTCAAAATAGAAGTGGCATGTCCACAATATGAGTCCCAAAAACTAGGCTTGATTAGGTACTCATGTACAATAACTGGGAAAAAAGGGACATCGCAGGTACCCAAAACCAAGAATACAACAAAGCAAAGAGAGTAAAAACCCACTCCAAGGCATCCCAAGAAGCTCGGCTCAAAAAAATTCATACAATGCTAAAGAAGTTTGGTGTGCACTGTGTTCTGAATCCACTGCTCAATAACAAAACTCAAAAACAATTGACACTGGGCTCCACCAGAATAGCTCCATACAAGGAGACTGATCAACGGAGTGATGTCGAAAGTGTAAAAAAACACCAAACATAATTTGATCAAGTGCTGCAAATAGGTGTGTCACGATCCAAGAATAATAACCAAAGCAACAAGGCAAGGACACAAAATCTAGAGTGTCATGATCCAAGAAAAGCCAAGGTAACAAGGCAAGGACACAAAACCCAAAGAAGCAGGATCAGCACCACACCCTCCCATATTGCTTTGAATGGGTGGAGTGGCGCTACAAATCTGTATGAGTTGTCAAAACAACTACTCAAACATTGACAAACTAACACTAGGCTCCACCAGAATAGCTCCCCCACAAGAGAGACTGTCAACATGCCAAAAGTGTCAAAAATACAGATACAAAATCTCTCAACAAACAAGAGAGATACACTACACTTGCTAAAGAAAATGCTCAAAACAAGAAGCATCACAATGCATAAGGTATAGAAAGTGGAGCAAGAGGCCGAATGGTGGAGGAGCCATGCCTGTAGAGTCCTCTCAACGAATGCCTATGTCATCTCCATGAGTGATCAGATATCCACCCCAAATCAACATGAATGGATGAAGAAGATGCTGCATATGACTTGGTGCAAAATGCACAATGGGTGCATGCAAAATAACATCAGAATGTGTGTCAGGTTGATCATGTCTGATAGCTGAAATATCAGGTTTCTCAAGCCTGAGTGAAGGTGCAGAACTCATGTGTTGCTCATGATCCTCAGAAAGAGTCGAGCAAACAAAAAGGAGCTCAGTCAATGTGTGATCCCAATGAAGTATCTACTCGAAAACCAATGTCATGATGAGAATTCCACTTAACATGTGGAATAGAGGAAACAATACCCTGTGAATTTCTGCCAATGACTCCACTAGTGAGACCCATAAAACAGAGCATGCGAGAACTGAATGCACTTTGGTATGCTTCTTTAAAAATCCATGCAATGAGCGAAGTAGCATACACAACATGTGGTACTTTATGTAATAGGCACGATGTGGAAGAAGAGCATGCAGTAACAAGCCTCATAGGTTTAGAAGCATCAAAAGTAGGTTCAAGCTCAAAGACTGGCAGATCAATGTCAGTGGGTACAAGAACAACAATTACAAGTGGACTAGGAGCATGGATATGGTTGTTCACAATATGATGTTAGTCTTTGTAGGCTAGCAAGTTTGTTCTGCAGGGAGTGTATTATTGTATCCTTATCGTGAATGAGTGATTGTAGAAGAGAATTTCACTTCTTGAGTGATCTATTTTCTTCCATAAATTTTACAATATCCTCTTGAAGTCCACATACTTCAGAGAAAAGCATATCATTCTCAAAATCCATGATAGGTACAAACTGTAACTCCCAAAAATTTAGGACGTCGGGCTCAATCAAATTACGTCCACAATTGATTACAACACTCCTCCATATTTGGCACTTTATAATTATAGTGAAAGTCTCAAAATAAATAAATCCAATGGAAAGAGCACGAAAAAAATCACTTTTGTAAAAATGGCACTCAAAACCGAGTTACCGATCAAAAGTTACAAGCTTTTTAATATTTTGCTCTGTTATTTATTTTAGGTGCCACTAAAACAAAGTAAAATGTTGTTTCCTTCACCACACAAATAAAATTAAAGGGGGCTAAAGTTAAGCACCTACTAGTAGGAATCACAAGTTTTAAGCCCTCATATGACCATACCATATGACCAAGGGTTAATATCAAGGAAAGAACTAGTCAATACCATAGATCAAGGAAAGAACTATACCTAACAACTAGATAATATCTCCTAATATCTATCCACACACATAAGTGGGTGAGGATAAATACAATAAAGGTAAATAAAGTACCTAGGTGAACATGAACTAAGGTAAATACCTACTCTAACATGTGCATAGCCCACCAACAGGATTCTATCTCACACAATGTGTATACCATCATATTCCTCATATCTCCTTAATTGTGTCATTGTTCTTCCATCGTGCGAAAGAATGACTCAGGATTCTCCTCTCTAACATACTTCAAAAACTAACCTTGCCTAATCATTTGAATGTGTATGATTGATCCATCCTTGTGACTCTTCCTCAAACCTCGTGACCCACCATTTCATAAGTACCATGAGCCAAATTTTCACAAGTGACACTAGTAGTGTCACTTACGAACCAAGCATCTTCCCAATAAAAAAATCCCTCCTTTGATGGCTCCACATTCTTAGGGTTACATATTATATGCATGCAAATTTTATTGAGATATACCTCATCAATGGGTTCTACATAAGGCAAAATCTTTGCATCATCCATTAGTATCACGACGTGCTCATCCTTGTTCTCAAAACTTATATAACTCTTGTTGAAGAAAAAGTTTGCATTGTTGGAATAACACCAAGGATGTCCGAGGAGCATAGGGAAATTGTTTGCTTTAACTGATTTACCTTGCCGAGGAGTTAACTTCCAAGGTCCTAAATCCATGTTTGTCTATATGTGTTTTAGTAAGAATTTTTTTTCTTTAATTTTTTTTATATTTCGGAAATGCAATGTTGGTGATATCTAAAACTTCCTTTTTGTAACTTCACTCTCCCTTTATTAAATAAGTCCTCCTAACCATCCAAATCGTAGGGAATTCCCCTTATTTTTTAATTTTGGTTTTAGGTGTGGGATCCCAGAATCTAACACTAATTCTTTTAATACTTCTTTCACTCTTACCATTTTCCTTTCACTTTCCGAGTTATTATCTTTGACCCCTTTTTCCTTGATTCTAAATCTGAAATTGAGTGATATCTTTAGACCCCTTACCAGTCACTAATTTTTCATCTTGACCTATACTCTATGCGAAACAACATGTTCACTTAATGCTTCCTTAGGATTTGTAGGAGTGGTAGTTCTACTTGTACCTAAGTTTTTTTGAAGTGGTTATCACATTTACAACCTCCTTTGGAATATCCTTACCTAAACTTGAATATTTAAATGGATCCGTGTCATTTGAAATGTCTACACCTACTATAAGTGGTTATTTGGTGGATAAATTTTCTTGGAGATGCTCTCCATTTGATACTTCTTCCACTCTTAGTATTTTCCTTTCACTTTCTATATTTACTATCTCTGACCTTTACTTTGCCCCGATTCTAAATCTGAAATTGAGTGATATCTTTTGACCCCTTGTTAGTCACTAATTTTTCACCGTGACCTTTACTCTCTCCAAAAACAATAGGTTCTCTTAATTCTTTCTTAGGATTTTTAGGAGTGGTAGTTGTACTTGTACCTAAGTTTTCTACTAAGTGGCTATCACATTTGTAACCTCCTTTGGAATATCCTTACCCAAACTTAGAGCTTTAAATGGATCCTTGTCCTTTTAAATGTCTTCACCTTGTCTAAGTGGATTTTTGGTGGAGAAATTTTCTTGTAGCTATTCTCCAACCACCTTATGTTGTTTTGGCTTAGACTCAAGGTTTCATTCCCGACCTTTACCTGTATTTTCTTTAGGATTGACCTCAATAGGTTTGCTTTGTTCTTTTGAAGTCTCGTCACATTTTATTTCATGACACTTTTCCATTGAGAAACCTCACCTTCCTTGACTACCTTTGAATATTTGGGTGGTTGGTCCTCGGTATGGACAAAACTTACTACAGGTGTTTCATTCAAACTTGTTTGAGTTATTGTTTCAAAATCCATAACAGAAGATGAACCTTTGATTTGAGTATTTTTAGGTTGATCCTCGAATCTCACACTTGATGTTTGATCAAGATCTTTAATATGTACTTCTTGTCCGGGGACACTTACACACTCGCTTTTTAAGTTTCAATGGTCACATCATTCATTTCAAGTTCAAGATTCTCCTTGAGTAATTCCAAATAAATTCCTTCAAAACCCCTTTTTGATTATTTCTCATATTATTTAACCACAAGATTAATTTGCATTAGCTCCTTCATGACATCATATTATTCATTAAACACATAAGGACTACCAACTATTCTGGAACATTTTTAGCGGGAGGTAAAGATGAAATTACACCTAATGGAGGTATAACTGGAGTAAAGTGCATACTTGCATTAGTTTAAAATGGCATTTCCTGGTGAGCTAATGAAGTAACCACTTTCTTTTTATCCTCAATTAGAATAGGAGGATCAATTACCTCGGGCTCTCTATGTCTATGTTTTTTTATACATGACCACTTTCCTTTATTGAAATACTAGTGTCCCTTACCAAAGGTAGTATTAACTTAGTTTTCTTCTTAGCTCTCTCAAAGTGCTTGAGGTCAGGTGCCTCTCTTTCTTTGGCACTCTGTGATTTGGATTGGAGATCAACACCTAGTAAGGCTCCACTCATCATCTTTCTAGTGTTATATGATCTTGGTAACACACCTAAGGTAATTTTGTATGTAGTCAAGCCTTTCCCCTTTGATTGGATTGGTAGTGCTTCAATGATGGGAGAATTTTCATATCCTTTAAGAGTATTACCTCGGCATTTTTATCAAGAAATTTTTTTAAGTTCCAAAGTATTAGTTGTTGCTAGTGTCCACTCATCAATAATTTCAGTGGTAGAATTCTTACTAGGTAACTAAGGAGCTTGACCATTCAAAAGATCTATCTTGTCTTCTCCTTCCTTAAATTGAGGGAGATCTTCCTCTAAAAATTTTAAGTCGCATAACTCCTTTAATACCTTTATATTTTACGAGATATAATTCCACACCCTTTCTAGTCAACCAAGTCAATGTTCGTAAAACCTATTGTAATTTGAAATGATTTAGGTATCTCACTTAAAACACAATAAGAAATAGATCTAATCTAACAGCTAGGTTAGAATAGGATCCGAAGGTCAAATAACTAGTTTTAGGTCTCTGCAGGTCTAACAGAGGTCTCAGGTAGATCACAGGTGAATGAGGGTGAGAGGGAATTAGGTGGGTAGGTCACTATTCTGGGTTGTATGGGAAAATACAGAGACCGATGTCGGTTAAGGGTGACCAATGGTGGTTAGGTGTAACCGGTGCCGATTACTGTGGAGAATTGGGAATGCCACAGAATGAGATTTAGGTCTCCTTTGTGATTGCACAAAAGGACTTTGGTTGGTCGGGATGAGGTATTGGGTGATTTAGGTAGGATTTGGTGAGGTTTTAATGGGTATATGGAGGGGTGAGTGTTGGAGGAGGTCAATGGGTGGCTAGGTAAACAAAAGATGATAATATAATGATGAAATGGAATGAACCAGAGAAGTATAACATTTACTTACTTGGATTCTGGTCCTGGATGCCTTGTGAGTGAGGGATGGAGGTGCTGATGAGAGGTTTGAAGGCTGCAGGTGATCACCAACTAAAGGAAAGCTTCTGCATGGGCTGCATGTACATTCCTCTTTGCTTGGTTAGATCAGATCATTGTTGGGATGGTTGTGCAGGAAAAGATGCTTGATCTCCTTCCTTGCATGCATGTTCTCACTGGAAATTCACTCTCAAAAGATGCGATATCTCTCTGAATGTGCTAATGTTCACCAAATTTTCCAATCTTTTTCCAACCTTCTACCAACCTTGAGAATAAGGTTGTTTTGGGGTTAAAAGGGTAACCGGACGGTGGTTCCTTATCTTAACCGATGGTTAGGGGTAACCGGCGTCGGTCAAGGTGGGATTTCCTAGGTTTACTAAACTAGGGAGATCCTCTTGATTTCCTCGGATCTCATGTCCATTAACCCATGGATTAGACTGGGAGCTTCTTGTAAGCATGTGGGAATGTGGTTAGAGAATGTAGGCATTGATTTTTAGGGTTTAGGTAAGTCTTAGTTAGTTATGGCAACTTACTAAGAATAGGTTTTAGGGTGAGTTGGCTTGATGAGGTGTCTAAGTGAAGTGTATGTGTGGATATTATTTAAATTAAGATATTTAAATAATAAATATAGTGAGGATAATGAATTAATTTAATTTAATTAATTAAATTAATATTAGTGAGGTGAAGGGGGCCATGGCTAGGTGAATGTGATGAAGGGTGCTTATTTGTTTGAGGGACAAAGGGGAGTGTGACCTAATTTTAGTGTCTACATTTTGCCCCTTTTTGTTGCATAGCTTGTATTGGTAAGCGATGCTAACAAAAATAAGATGTGGTTGCCCCATGTGTGGGTGAAGGTGATCCCCCTCAAACCAAGAACTAACGAGGCAAAAGGTAGAATCGGTGAGTGGTTTGATAAAAGGTAAATGTGAGAAAAGGAAGGTGGGTAATGGGGGAAAAAGGGTTAAAGGTCTACTCGGGTAATCTAGGTAATGGGTCAAGGTCAAAGGTAGTAACATTCAAACACACACACATATAAACTACAGCACACTACCAGGTTGAAGAGTAGGAAAACTCTACATCATCTAAGGTCGATAGGTTTATCCAAACAAGGTTGAAGTGATTCCGGTATCCAAGGTATAGGATATGGTCAGGAAACACAACGTAGGTTAGGCACGAACGTTTTTAGGTATGTTCTAGGTACACCAAAGGTAGGGTCAGGATAAATGGTCATGAATAGGCTAGGTAAGGTCATTAGGTCAACAACACAGGTAACAATGCCATAAGGTATAGCGAACACATGAGGTCAAAGGTCACTAGCGATGGTCCAGGTCCAAATATCTAGGTCACGGCATGGGTAAGGCCAAGGTAGGGGTAAAATAATGAGTCCCCAAAGGAGGAAAAAGGGAGGTAGTAAATGATGAGGTCAGGAAAGGTGAGGTAAATGGGTAGGGTAAAGGTGGGGTGGGGTAAATGATCAGGGTGAAGGTTGGGTGAGGTAAAAAAAAAAGGTAGGGGTAGGGTAAAAGGGTAAAATTTAGGGCAATGTGTAGGTGATGGTGACCGATGCGGTCATGGATAATGACGATGTCGGTATAGGTAAACCAAATGATGGTTAGGTAGGGCACGCGACCGATGCTGAGTCAAGGGTAACCAACGTCGGTTAGGTCGGGTTTGTTATAAAAACAAAAAATCCACATTTTTTTATTCATTTGTTATTTTGAAAGTGAGAAAATGAAAAAAGAGAAAAAAGAGAGAAAAGTGTCCAGATGAAATGGAATAGTGAGCTGGCGGTGTGATTGATGAGTGATTGGTTGGTGAGTAGTGGGTCCACAGATCATTGTGAGGGATTCGATTGGTGAGAGGTTGCGGGTAGCTATTCGGTGATGGTGGAGGCCGAGAGAGGGATCGGGTGGGCCACCGTAGTACAGTGGCCAGATGTGCCACCAGAGATGGCGATAGCGCGACGAAGGTAAGTGCCCTCTACTCTATGTTGTTGATTTGATAGATTAGAGGATTATTTTAGTGTTGGTTTAGGTTTTGTTTTTTTTTTTTTTGGTGGGTGGGCAAAAATTAAATTTGGGAATGGGGGGAATATTGGGTAAAAGGAGGAATGGGGAGGGTAATAAATGGGATAGGGGTGGTGGGTGGAGGTCCAAGGGTAGTTTAGGTCATTGTAGGGGGTAAAAGGGGCGGGGAGGTTTTTTTAGAGAGGGGGTTTTGGGAAATCATGGGTTTTCCATGATGAATGACAGACCGTCGTCGGTTCAGTTGGCCGGCATCGTTAGGTTAGGTGGAACCGGTATCGGTCACCAAATAGGTGACCGATGCTGGTTAAGGGGTAACCGGGTCAGTGGTAAGGGTGAACTGGTATCGGTCACCAAACAGGTGACCGATGTCGGTTAAAGGGTGACCGGGGTCGGTTAGGATGAACCGGTACTGGTCGGATTATTGGGCACAAAGGTCCAAAAGTGATGTGGGCTAGGTAGTTGAGATGGGTAGGGTGAAAATAAGGTATAGGAAAATGATAATGGTTGAATATGGATTGATATATGTAAATTAATGTTTGTGTTTGTATTGGATGTAGGGGAGAGCACAACTACATATGCGGGATAGGGTTCCACCTCTACTGGTGACAGTGTGTGGTGCAGCGACCCCGAGGAGCTGCAACATGTGGAGGTAGTGGGCTTGAGTGGGGTTCATCACTATAGACATGTAGTCCGGTAGCCCAGTTTGATGGTCGCACTCATCGATAGATGGGACTCCACGACCAACACGTTCCACCTACCGACGGGTGAGATGACTATCACCCTGAGGACGTGTTCCAGATTCTTTGGTTACCCATATTGGGTGCCCAGTTTATTCTATCTCCTCCAGAGGCCTCAGAGGAGCTGATTGTGTCTATTTTTGGAGAGGGGATGGCCGATCTAGATTCCATAGCACCAGCTTTGAGCTATGGAGAGATGTACCTAGCCCATCCGGAGGAGATGAGGCTAGTGGTTCTGTTGATGGAGGTAGTGTGCTGCTATGCACTGCCAGATGCAGAGGGTGGATGCTTTCCCCATCACTAATGGGGGTACTCCATGACATGATGGTGGATGAGACCCACTTTTCTTGGGCACCAACATTCTTGGTGCAGCTTATATAGGGAGTTGTGGGCATATGGGTGGTTGCGCAGGTTCAACCTGTGTTGTACATTTTTACACTACTGGGCATACGAGCACATAGTTTGTGTGTCCTATAGGGATGCCCCAGAGAGATGCATTCCCAACATGATTTGTGTGGGTGGGGTACAGGAGATGGGTGCGGTGATAGGAGAGTGAGAGATCTGAGAGGCCCACACATGATGTGGCCCATTTTCGGTAGTTACTGGAGGGGTTGTCTAGAGTGGACATTATATGGAGGCCATATGTGGGATTCCCCTCATATAGGCATATGCATGAGGAGCTAGCTGAGCTCCAGCTAGAGAGATGGATACAGGTCACTGTGCGGGGAGGATGAGATGATCCCGGTAGATAGAGTCTGATGGTAGTTTGGGCTAGTACAAGACATACCTCCACCCTTCCCACAGTATCGAGAGAGATGACGTGGAGAGGCCCTTACCTCTACCATAGCCTACAGTGCCCACAGGGTAGGAGGAGTAGCCAGTGGACCAGTGGATAGATGACGTGGATGTACGAGATGATAGTATAGAGTGGGTGGATGGCTTAGTTATGGCTCATACCAGTGGTGGTGCAGCTCGGATTATACCCATACCACCTAGACCAGGCGAGCCATCCGATCTAGCTACCATTACATTGCGAGAGATGACCCTACGGGGGGTAGCTATGCTCATTACCCAGTTGGGTATACTATGAGACACATTTGAGGGGCTCGAGGGCTGGAGAGGTAGGAGAGCAGAGCTACACATACAGTGGCGATCTGCAGAGCCCAGATGGCTGGTGGAGGAGATGGAGATGGAGAGGAGGGGGATGGTCAGGTGGCAGCCTTACAAGCTCAGGTGGTAGGTTTACAAGGCTAGTTGGCCATACATCCCAGGCATAGATTGGGGTCTTACAGGCCCAGATATAGGCACAGGGGTAGGGGGCACCACCAGGCACCACCACAGCACCGGGAGTCCCAGGTCCCATTCACGGGGGGCAGGGGGGGGGGTCCCACAGGGTAGGTACAGGGGCCGAGACCTATGGGACCACCATAGACCATGCCTATATCTAGGTTACGGGATGCCCTAGGTGAGGCTAGATACTATCAAGACCAGCTGATGGTGGCCGGATAGACTTCATATCCTATGCCGAGTACAGGGCACAGCAGGCATCTAGTGAGAGGATGAGATCCCACACTCACAGTGTGGAGAGCACAGGGGTCAGCGAGCTCTGAGGCCCGATCAGGATAGAGGCTACTAGCGCACATGGAGACCAGCTCTAGTTGAGGCACTGCTAGTAGGGACCCAGGAGGCCGAGGGTATAGGTGATACAGAGATGGAGGACATCCACCGAGATGCTTGATATGTGGTCACCTGATTTTTTTATGTATGATAGTTATTTTGTGATATATATATATGCCCTACGTGTGTCTTGAGATATTTATAGTTTTGATCACATACCGCATACGGTGTGTGCGATAGTGAGGATGTATGAGTGATGATTTTGTATATTTTGAGCATATACATATAGC
Organism: Taxus wallichiana var. yunnanensis; assembly: GCA_018340775.1. Classification (NCBI taxonomy): domain Eukaryota; kingdom Viridiplantae; phylum Streptophyta; class Pinopsida; order Cupressales; family Taxaceae; genus Taxus; species Taxus wallichiana. The sequence goes on along the minus strand of CM031234.1, from coordinate 593,330,168 downwards.
ACTACGTGCGAAAGATTTTTGTATTGATTCATTATTTTATTGTATATATGAGACCGGCCTGCGTGCGATGACATTTTGTATTGTATATATCGGCCTCCGTGCCATGATTTTGAGATGATGGACATGATGAGATAGCCATGTATATTTGAGATACACATTGATTTATTTATGATGATGATACATGCATGTATGATTTTTTTGTTGATGTGTTTATGAGATGATTTTTTTGATGATTTGTTGATGATTTTTTGATTTGATGATTAGGTGATGTTAGGCATGATGGAGTTAGGTTGGTTTAGGCATGGATGGATGGTTGGCAGGTTGGTTTAGGCATGGATGAGTCAGGTTGGTTCAGGCATGGATCGAGTCAGGTTGGTTTAGGCATGGATCGAGTCAAGTTGGTTTAGGTTATGGATTGAGTCGGTTATTTAGGCATGGATTGAGTCGGTTATAGGGCATGGATTGAGTTAGGTTTGGCATGGATGGAGTTAGGTTTGGTTAGGCATGGATTGGCAGTCGAGTTTTTTAGCATGGTTGAGTTAGGTTGGTTTAGGCATGGTTGAGTTGAAAGTAGGTGAAGTGGTGATTCATTATTTTATGCAATGAATGATAATATGGGTCATATGTGAGATGTGGTATAATCTATGCATAGTGATGATAGAGAAATGGTAGGCATAATAAATGTATGTTGTGATAATGTTTAAAATATGAAACAACTTGTTATGTATGTGGTTTAATTTCCAATTTTGGGTATAAAAGGGAAACTAAGTTAGGTGTGATGTAATGTGAGGCACATGGAAGATGAATTGTTTAGGGTAGAGGATGGCCAAGCTAACCTCCAAGGGCCCCATGCCCTCGGAGTGCTTGCCTACATAGTCCCGGTGAAAAAGGGACCTCAGGCCGATGTAGTTCTCCCATAAGCTAGGGAAGAATATGAGGAGGTATGAAAATGAGTTGGTAGGTTTTTGGGCATGTTGTGGGTTTAGGTTTGTTAGGTGTGGGTAGATTATAGGTAAAATGATGTAGGTGAGGGTGATTGTGGCAAAAGAAGAAGATTACCCCAAAAGTAAGCATCGAGGACCAAGTCCTATATAAGGTAATCAAAATGTAAACAAAGATGGTTAAAAGATAAGAGGGGGCAATAAAGCCACCTGATTGGGTAGGATCATACCGAGTAGATCATACCTTGGTGGAGGTGATGAACGTAAGACCCTAAAGACATTGCATGATGGACTGTTCTATGGTGAAAAGTAGTCACATGATCACCAAATGTCTAAGTTCCAAGAAGTCCCTTGAGGCAATAGGAAATGAGAGTGGGCATGGTTTGAAGGGTGAAAAGTAGGTAATTTTTATATGGTATAGGTAGCATGCATTTTGAGCAAGAGAACCTAGATCACAATGGGCAAGTCCATGACAAAAAGGTTGAGTGTTTTGACTTATAGTTGAGATAGACTGATCGATGTGGGAAGTCTATATGGGATGAATAAAATTGAACTCCTTGAGGTCTTCGTGAAGCTGATCGATGCGGGAAGCTTCGGTTGCTCTCATTTTTTTTTTTTTTTTTTTTTTTTTACATAGTTGTCCTTCTAGGGAGAAGTCTATTTATAGCAGCAATTTTTCGAGAGGAAGATGTCCTTTTGAGGGAGTCATCTTTTTATTAGAAGTTTGACTCAAGGAGTTTGGTCCCATGTGAGGTCTTTGAAGTCATGGACAAGACCAAGGTGGAGAATAAGACTCTTGTTCAAAAGGCAAGGTGAAATGACCATGGGATCTCATCTAAAGGTAGATGAAAAGTATCCATGAGAATCATGCTATGTGCAGTGCCATGGTACACATATTCAAGAGAAGATAACAAGTGATGGGTACTCACATGATTCTTGTTTAATCATTAGTGAGGTGTATGAAGTGAATAGCACTCAAGGGATGAGCATGGAAAGAGACAAAAGTGAGGTAGGACTACAAGTCAACAATAGAATGGTCAAAGATGCAAGGCATTAAGGGGCTCAGGTTTGGTTTACCATCGAGTGATGATAAATGATAAGCACCTGATCCATAGGTATGAGTCATGATGTATGGTCCAAGCCAATTAGGAGAAAATTTTCCCGTTTACTTTTTTTTTCTTTGGTTACGTGTTGATTTTCTTTCAGGACAAGGTCACCAACTTGGAAGGTTCATTCATGGACACATTTTTCATAGGCACATTTGATACATTTTTGGTAAACTTGAAGGTGATCCAGAGCATTAAGATGACGTTCATCTAATAACTCTAGTTGTGCTAAATGGTCTTGAAAAAAGTCATCATCATTGAGCATGTCATGGAGAGAAATGTGGAGTGAGGGGATCTAGACTTCGAGAGGCAAGACTTGCCTCTATACCATAGACCAGAGAAAATGGTGTGGCCACAGTGGAAGTGTGAATACTAGTGCGGTATGCCCACAGGGAAAAAGGAATGTGTGTATGCCAATCCTTCCCAGATATCATCAACCACTTTCATAAGAATTTTTTTGAGGTTTTGTTAGTTAGTGGATTCAGGCTTGGCCATTGGTTTGTGGGTAATAAGGTGATGAGAAACTAAGTTGAATGCCAAGGCATCACAAAGTTTTTGCAATGTTTTGTTTTTGAATTGTTTTCCATTGTCAGTGATGAGGCGATGAGGAACACCAAAGTGACAAATGATGTGGTGGTTAATGAACTCACATATTTTCTCATAGCTTTCATGGAGATGAGTGGTATGGCTTCCACCCATTTTGTATAGTATTCGGTAGTAGTGATGATCCATTGATGGCATTGGGAAGAATGAGGATTGATTTCTCCGACAAGATCCAAACCCCATTGAGAGAAGGGCCAAAGGTCTCGAGTGACCTATAAGGCATGACTGGGTGTATGATGAAGATTGGAATGTTGTTGGCATTTTACACAACATTTGACGTAGTCACAACAATCATGGTTAAGGGTCGGCCAATAATAGCCTAGGTGAAGAATACGCTTAGCAACAACAAGGCCACTGAAGTGACCTCCACATATGCCATCATGAACTTCCTTAATGGTATAAGGAATTTCAGAACTTGTGAGGCATCGTAAGAGAATACCATCAAAGCCACACTTATAGAGGAGGCCCCCCAAAATGACGTAACGAGAGACCTTTTTAAGGAAGGCATTGTTGTCCATTACGGGTGAGATCAGGAGGTAAGATGGAGAGAGAAAGGTAGTCGAGTATTGTTTATACCAAAGGTCACTCGGGTCAGGGGTAGTGGTTCGATCGAGTAAACATCATGAGGTAAATAAGAAGGTGATTGGAGTCATTGTATGGTGACAAAGATTTAGAATCGGTGGGTGAAGTGGGTATTTGGGAAGCTAAGCAGGCCATGGTATCTATAAACTTGTTGGTTGAACGTGGGATGGTTTGAAGGGTGTAATGATCAAAGGTGGTCAAAAGTATGTCTACATGATGTTTATACTTTTGAAGTATCTCATTACGACATTGGTACATACCATTGACTTGGTTTACGACCAATTGAGAATCACCAAAGATGTTGATTGATTTGACATCTAGGGCGTAGGTGGCTTGGAGACCTAGTACGAGTGCTTCGTATTCGGAAATATTGTTGGTACATTCAAAATCTAATTTGAAAGACAAAGGCATGGGTTCACCATCAAGAGGAATGAGGATAATACCAGCCCCACCCCCATGCTGACACTTGGAACCATCGAAGAAGAGTGTCATTTGGTAAGGGGTTCATCCAGGAAAGGGTAGCAATCGACTCATCTGGAAAGTCAAAATTAGAGGGTTGATCCCCAGAAATAGGTGCGTCGGCCAATTGGTCAGTGATAGCTTGGCCCTTGATGGACTTTTGATGAATGAATTTGAGGTCAAGATCAGCTAAAAGCATAAGCCATCATGCGGCATGCACTTGATTTTGATAAGGTTTGGCATACATGAAGTGTAAGGGGTCGGTGTTGGTCACAACATAGGTTTTGTGGTTGAGTAGGTAATGATGGAGTTTGGTGGCAACTGAAAAACTAAGGCTAAGAAAAAATTTTTGGATGGGTGTATCGGGTTTCATAGTCCAAAAGAGTATGGCTTATGTAATAAACCACCTGCTCCCTGTGTTGTTCATCGCGATGAGCGAGCATGGCTCCCAAGGAATGATCGGTAGCTGATATGTATAGGTAAAAAGGTTGATCATCTTTAGGTGGGATGAGTATGGGTGGTTGGAGAAGGTATTGTTTTAGGGCCTCAAAAGCTTTGTGATAGTCATCATCCCATTTAAAGGAGACATCCTTCTTGAGCAGATGATGAAATGGTTGACATCGATCAGATAATTGTGAAATGAAATGGTGAATGGACTACAACTTACCTTGCAGGCTACGGAGTTGTCTAAGGTTAGTAGGTGGAGGCATTTCAGAATGGCCTTGACTTTAGCAGGGTCAACTTCTATACCACGGAGGGAAATGATAAATCCCAGGAGCTTTCCTGAGAGAACCACGAAGACACACTTCTTAGGCTGAAGGCGGATGTAATATTTAATGAGATGGTCAAAGATGGTTTTGAGGATGGTTAGGTGCTCGGAGTGGCATTTAGATTTGGCCAAGAGATCATCCACGTAATCTTCCAATATGTGATGCATGATGTCATGGAAGATGTAAGTCATAGCCCATTGATATGTGGCACCAACATTTTTAAGGCCAAAAGGCATGACTCGATAGCAAGAAGGTCCCCCAGGGGTGATGAATGAGGTCTTGTGTTGATCTTCTAGGGCAAGAAAAATTTGGTTATAACCCGAGAAGCCATCCATGAGTGATAGCATCTCATGACCAGCGGTAAGGTCAACTAGTTGATCAATACCGGGTAAGGGAAAGTCATCTTTTGGGCATGCTAGGTTGAGGTCATGGAAGTCCATGCAAATGTGAGTCCCCTGTCACTTTAGTGATAGGGACAATGTTAGAAATCCAATGAGGATAATCAATGGGTAAGATGAAGGAAATGGAAAGAAGGCACTGAAGTTCTTCTTTGATGAGAAGAGCAATGCGAGGGTGCATTTTCCTCATCTTTTTGTTTGATGGGTTTGGCATCGGGAATGGTTACGATATTGTGGACCACTATGGTGGGGTCAATACCGGGCATGTCTACATAAGACCAAGTGAAAGCATGGTTATGATCTCTTGAGAAAAACTGATGGCTTCTGTTTCAACATTAGAAGCATCTAAAGATTGTCCGATCTTTAGGATGTGCGGGTCATCTGAGTATGAATGTTGATCTCGATAGTCGATTCATTCAACATGGTTTGTGTCTCAAAGGGTAACGACCGATGAATATATGAGTCTTCTACACCAAGGTAGGTGAGTATAGATTCATCATCCTAACATTGAATGATGTTAATTGAAGGTGTATCATCATCGATCATTTTAGGGATACAGGAAGGGAAGAGTGGAAGGGGCCTCGCCCTCACGTTGATAAGTCAGAGGCCCCAAGGAAATGGTGTTTATGAAAAAAAAAAAAGTAGGAGGGATAGATTCAGGATCCATCGACTCCAGGGTGGTGAGGAAGGTGGAGGTGGGTGAAGAAGGTGGAGAAGAGCTAGTGTCCTTAATGAGTTCAATGCGGGCTTGTTTGGTAGGTGGTTCGGGAAAGCCGATACCACTACGGTCATTATGTTTGTGGGTGGTACATGGAATAATGGTATGGTGGCCTTGCTCATAAAATCCAAAACCAAAACCCTTCCATGCACATCGGTGCAGGAAGGTGTGGGTGAAATGGTGATTGGTAAGTGATTGGAAGTCAGCGGAAAAGGGGTGAGTTTGTGGTGGTGGTTCGGGTGTGTAAGTGGTAGTATCAAGTCCCCATAGGTGAGACTAGTACGAAGAGAGAGAGAGGACCATAAAGGAGGCATTCTCCTATGTGGTGATCATAATGAGGGTGTTGGTGAAGACTTCCATACTCTTGTGGAGTAAGGAATGTGTTGACACTATATAGGTGGTACTCCCCCAGAGTGAGGCATTGAAAAACACCTTCCAAGGATCGTGGTTGGTATGTAGGTAGCTGGAATGGATGATGTGTCGAGAGGTCGATGCGGAGGTGGAGTTAATGGATTGGGAAGCTGATGGGTCAGCCATGGAGGTTATGGCAGTGGTAGGAATGGAGGAGGTATGTGTGGTAGAAGTAGGCTGTATTGGTAAGTGGAAGTGTAGGTGAAGAAGTAATGCGGTTGTGGAGGTAGATCGGCTTAATAGGTATGAGCACATCATTGGGTTGGTAAAGCATGTTGCATGTTTTAAAAGGTGATGGGTCAGTTGGAATGGTATAGGTGTGTCCTTCATGTTCAAACTTTACACAATGATGCAAAGTGGAAGGAACACAACCCATGACATGAATCCAGGGTCTGCCAAGCAACAAGTTATATTGGAATTCCCCTTCCAAAATGTAAAACAATTCTGGAATAGTGTGGGGGCCCACGAATGTGGAGGATGATGGTGCCTAGTGTAGAGGTGATAGCATCATTGAATGAATGCAACATGACCGATGTTTATGCATGTAATTGTCAGGTATGCATTGAGTGAATGCATGGGATGAAATGATGTTAATGCTAGCACCCCCATCAATCATCACATGGCATACCCATATGTCATCGATGTGGACAGAGATGAAGAGGGCTGGTCTAGGTCATCATTTTGGTGTGGCATGATCTCTTCCTCTGAGAAGCTAAGGGAGGCCACTTGGTGAATAGGGTGGGGTGAAGATGAAGGTGGTAATTTGGTGAGAGAGGCTACATGATGGGGTGTGATAATGGAGGCTACGGGTGTAGGGTCATTGGGTAAAACCTCAATAGATTGAAGAACCTCCATGAGAGCTTGATGATGGGATTTTGAGGTTTGGATGAGGTCATATAGGGACATTTTGAGGGAGACTGGTGTAATTGTTTGAGCATGGTGCGATGTGTGACACCCATTAGAAATGGGGTACGTGGGGCCATGGATAGTGATTTTAGGTATGGGTGTAGATGGTATGTTGGGTATAGGATTGGTTGGTGGGTCAGTTGCCTTTTCTTACCCTTATCCTTCTGAGCACATGTAGTGACATGTATCATGTTGATCTGAGGGGAGTTGGAAAATGGAGAAGGTGTAGGGTGAGTGGTATAATGACACGATGATGGGAAAAAAACCTACGGAGGAGAAAAACCTGTGAGGTGAGTTGGGCGCAATGACATTTGGGTGGTGGCGTGGCAAGTTCTCTGATGTGAACCATGTTAATTTCAAATCTTGGGGGTGGCTCTAGGAGAGCTGTGAGGGTGGAGGTTGTGGTTGTTGAGTGGGCAGTGGGAATGGGTGTTGGTGAAGCAGGATCCTCATCGAGAAGGTCATCATCATCAAAGTTGGCTTCCGGGAGGACACAACTGGATAAGGATGGTTTTCAAGGCCTTGCAGTTTTCCACATCATGCCCTACACATGATGGTAGGTGCAAAATTTTAGTATCATCAAACCCTTTTGGCTTGGGTTTGAGGGGGTCATAAGGTCTGAGTGGTGGTAATGTGATGATAAAAGTCTCAAGGAGGTTGGTTAAAATTTTGGCATAGGACCCTGCTAGTGGATCACAATGGGAAGTGAACGTGGGTTTGGGTGTAGGTGTGGTTGATTGTTGAGGAATGGTCTTTGGAAGAGGAGGAGTGGGTCGAGCTATGGGTTTGGGTGTTGGCATGGTTTTGGGTGTCGGTCGTGTTGGTTTAGGTAGGGGTATAGTAGGTGAATGGGTAGGAGGGTGTGTGGTTGTTTTGACTACCTTATTGTGGGGTAGTGGAGTTTTGTTTTTGGATTGCACCTTCTTGGGTAAAGGTGATATGGGTGTATGAGGTCTAGAAGGAAAAGTAGATGGGGGAAGAGGGTGAGTTACCCATGGGGATAATGGGGGTGTTGTGAAGGTAGATGATGATGGGTCGTGCTTGGGGTGTGAGAGACAAGTGACTGAAGTGTAGTGGGTAGTGAAGCAATAACTGAGGGTATTGGAGGTATGGGTGGTAAAGATGTTGCAGGTGTGGGTGTAAGTCATGTTGGGCATCTAGGGTAGGTTAGAGGTTTGTGAGGAAGGAATGGGTTGTTGTGTTTTTGGTTTATTGATGGGTGGAGGTTTCTTGACCATGTGGGGAAGCTGAGATCCTAAGATGGATGGGATAGGTGCAGGTGTGATTGGCGCAGCAGGGGTATGAGTTCTATGGGTTTGGTGCTTTTGTTTGGGTGTCGAGTAGGTGTGGTGTTGTCTTTGGAGGATGTAGCTAAATCCAGTTTGATAGGTGGATGAGTAAGGTTGGTAGTCGGGGTGACCCCTAAAGTGGTAATAGGTTTAGTCGAGGATGATGTCATAGGTGTGGGTTTGGGTTTAGATATAGATTGGGCTATGGGTAAGGATGTGGTTTGAGCTATGATAGGTGTCATGGAAGGAGTTGTGATAGAGGTGGTTGTGTTTGGTTTGATTGGTTGAAATATTTTTGGGTAGATAGTGGAGGTATCAGCAAGTGACCTCTGCATCTGCGTTGAGACAGAAGCAAAAGGTGTCCCCATAGTAAGGCTCTATCCACATAATCTAAGTGATCAGCCAAACATGAGAATGACACATGTCTATAGGTGGAGTTGATGAGGACCTAATGGAAATTCCCATAAAATGTGTCTTAGAGATGGGAAATTGGCTAGCTTCAGCTTCCATGGGTAAGAGAGCCAAAAGTAGGTCTGCAGGATTTTGGGTAGCGATGGAGAATGCTCACCAAGAGGAAAAGGTATCTCAACTGGGTCTATGGTAGGTGTAGAAGATGATGGGAGCTCCTCTATAGGTGGAGGAGATGATGGGTGCTCCTCTGTGGGTGGAGGAGGTAATGGGTGCTCCTCTATGGGTGGAGGAGGTATTGTGGGTAAAGGTTCTCTAAGTGGAGAAGCCAGGGGTGAGATGGTCTCGATGTTAGTGGAAGACTCCTCCGTAGGTGATGAAGGAGATGAAAGATGTTCCTCTGGGTGAAGGAACAGGGGAGGTTGGTTCTGATGTGGAAGGAGGATTTTGGGCTAGGATTTCCTCTATGGAAGGAATGTGAGGTAATTGGGAGGTGACAGGTATGTCATTAAAGATAGCGTGGACCTCGCGGTATGGGTATCATGAGTTGAGGTCTCACCGGTTTGATCAGATGAAGGGGCATGGTTGGGAAATGGTTTCTTGAAGATGTGTAGGTTTTGGTTGGTAGGTGCATTAGGATTATCCATGGTTAACTCACCTTTCTCGAGCATTTCTTGGACAATATTTTTGAAAGTGATGCAATTTCATCACTATGACCCTTTACTCGATGATAGTTACAGAAGTCATGTTCTTTATACCATGCGGGCATGGGGTGAGCAGGGTCAAAACTAGTGTGTGGTTTTATGGGTGGAAGAGTGATGGCTCTAGCTTTGATAAGATTTTCTAAGACAAAAGAGTAAGGTTCCCCAATTGGGGTGTATTTCCATTGCTCTCATCTGAATTGAAAAGTTTGGATGGGTGAGAGATTAGATGAGGGGGTAGCCTAATTTGATGGATGAGCTGGGCCAGCCTTGAGTACCACTACGTTAGTGGTGCCCTTAGCCTTTGAATAATTGTTTTGTGGTTTGGAAGAAGAAGAGGTATCATTCGACTTGAATGCCAAATTCTTATTGCGTAATTGGATTTTCTTCTCTTCGATGGCCCGAATCTCTAACTTTCATGCCATAGTGAATGCTTCATCAATGTTTGGAAGGTTTGGACCTGCAAGGTCGGTGAGATATGTCTAGCACAAGCCCATGTGAAGAGCTCGATGAGTTCTATTTGTGGCAGTTGGAAGGTGAGTTGGTTGATCAAGCTACGCCAGTGAGTGACAAAATCTGATAGATTCATCCTCATATTGACGCATGGAGTATAGGTCGGTCATGGTAACCTTCTTGATGATATTGATAGAGAAATGATCCAAGAAGGCTTGGGCTACCTGATTGAATGAGAATATGGAGTGTCTAGGTAACCCACTATACCAATCTAATGCAGGTCCAGTCAGAGACATGGGAAAGGTTCTCAAGAGCAAGGCATCATCATGAGCGATCAAATAACACCCATGTTTGAATGACCACAAATGTTGTGCGGGTCTTCTTTTTCTATTGAAATGATTGAATTTAGGCATTTCCCAATGCATGGGGTATGGGTGGATAGGAATGGATGGGTGGATGGGCTCATTGCAAATCTCATCATAGGTGAGAGTGTTGTGGGAGCTGAAACCAATGCCTCTAATGTCTACATCTTGTCCAACATCAATTTGATTAGGTCATTGGTAGGTTGCGATGATTGGGTGCCTCTTATAGCATGAGAGGGTTGGTTTTGGGCATATAATGGGGTGGCACTCCAGTGTATGGTGCTGCCATGTAGGTTGATTGGGAAGAAGGTAGTGAAATAGGGGGTACGTACCCTGAGTGAATAATGGAGGAAATGGGAGGTGGTTGATAGTATGTATATGGAGGTGGAAGGGTCATGGTAACCCTAGTGGCAATGGGGCTAATGATTGTGGAATGGAAAGGACCACATTCTGAAAAGGGGTAGGGGTCACCGACACGGGAGGTGGTAGTGTAGCTATACGGGTATGTGTGAGACATTAGGGGTGGATGAGGTTGTGTTTTGGGTAGTTATCGAGGGTATGGTGGATGTGGCGGGGGTAATGGAGGTGGCAGACATGGCAGTCATAGTGGGTATAGGACCTAGCTGCGAAATGACTGGGGGTAAGGTAGATGCGGGCAACATAGCTAGATGGGGCCGATGCAGGAGTGGGAGTGAGAGTCGGGGGGATAGATATGGGCATGTCATATATCAACTGACCCGAGGCATCTCGAGTGGATGAGTGGGAAAGGTAAAACTACAAAGGTGGTAGGGTTTTGGTCAAGGAGTCATGTGAACTCCTCATCTCTCAGTAGCGATAGTGATAGGTTGGATGGGATCCATGGCTGGTGATAAAATGGAAGGTGGTGAAGGACTAGGTGGGAGTGGTTGACAACTGGCGTGAAATACAAGTGCACTTGCTTGTCTTTGGGTCAGCACCATGTGAACCAGTATTGATCAGGTAGGGTTGCTTCTCTGTAAATGACACAAAAAAATAGTAGGAACAAGTGAATCTATGGTAAAAAAGTGGATTAGGTACCAAATGGTGGTTGGAAAGTGAAATAGGCTAACTGATGCGGTTAAGGAAAACCGACACCAGTCAGGGGTAACCACCGGTCACTTTGTAGAAAATGGTCAGTGAGTGAAAAACTAGGTAGAAGGTCAAATCTGATAGGTATGCCAAATCTGATGGTGTTTTACAATGTCAATGGGAATGATGGTAGTGATAGGGACTATGTGAAAAGTGGAAGAAAATGAATAAAATGTCCTTTTGGGTAGGTTAACAAAAGGACCTAGAACCGACGTCGGTTGGGTATAACCGATGATGGTCGAGGAGGTAACCGATGATGGTTACTGTGAAATTGAAACAATGATGAAAGAAAAGTGGTTGTGAATTAAAATCTGATGTGAATCAGACCCAAAATTCTGAGAATGATGATGATATGGCCCAGGCACACTCAGGTGAAGCCGAATACACCAGTATGTGATGAGGAGCATGCAAGGATGAACAAGAAAAATGAAGAACGTGATCTCTCACCTCAAAATGCAAGCCAAGCAGAAACACTAAGAAAAATGTGATCCTAGGAGTGCCTTTTCTATTATGTTTGTTTAGCTTATGCTATTTAAGGACTGACACATGAATTGTGAAATAGAGTTTTTTTGGTGAGGATGGCTTCCTACGAAGAAGGAGATCTAAAAGGTGAGGTTTCAGGTATGTTATGGTGGGGGTGGGCTTCACTCTGAAGTATGACTCGATAGAGCGCGAGTAGAGTGGGTACCTACAATCCTCATGATCATGTGATCATCACTACAACTTCTTCCCAGGAAAGATGTTGTTTAAGAATATGTGTTTTTTTGAATTTGTGTAATTTGGTAAGACTCAAGAGAGAGAGAGAGAGAGAAAGAAAGTGCTTTCTATGATTCATTTGTCAACCATCAGCTGGTCATGACTTCCAGCGTATAGGTTGCCCTCAATTAATGTGAGCTAATGTGATAAATCAGAATGCAATGCACTTATTTTTAAGCCCAAATCAAAGTGTGAAGTTGGATGACACAATAAGATGAAGAGGAAGAGGGATGCTCTTTCACTACAATGCAGAAAACATGAAGAAATGGTTCTTTTTAATTACACCAAAAGAAAAGTTTCCTTTAGAGCAAATAGAAAGAAAAGGTGGGTTACCAAGGAAGAAAATTAATGTGTATGCTTTTCAGAAGGGAAACAAACACACAAATTTTCCTAGGAATGAATGAAATGCAAGGAACCCGGATGGGTCCCACCAGGTGTGCCAAAATGTTTCACCTGATTCTAGATCATTTCTTTGAAGTATTGATGAAACAAATAGGGTAACGGGCATAGGAGGAATACTTGTTTAAATGTTGGTTGATGGGTTGTTGCACGCGTATGACTTCTAAATCCATAGCTGATTGTGAGAGCTTCCTTTTGGCTAGGAGGAACTACTATAATGCAAAAGCAAGACCACCAAAAAAAGTTAAACAATATATGCAGTGAACTACCTAGCGTATGCTAGATCCGGGAAGTGTGATACTTCCTAGATGGTTGTCAGTCCACTATTTTAAACAATTTAATGTGGTAAATAAGGTAAATCCTATTGTAATTTGAAATGATTTAGGTATCTCACTTAAAACACAATAAGAAATAGATCTAATCTAACATGCTAGGTTAGAATAGGATCCAAGGTCAAATAACTAGTTTTGGGTCTCTGTAGGTCTGACAGAGGTCTCAGGTAGATCACAGGTGAATGAGGGTGAGAGGGAATTAGGTGGGTAGGTCACTGTTCTAGGTTGTATGGGAAAATACAGAGACCGATGTCGGTTAAGGGTGACCGAATGGTGGTTAGGTGTAACCGGTGCCGGTTATTGTGGAAAAATTCTGGGAATGCCACAAAATGAGATTTAGGTCTCCTTTGTGATTACACAAAGGACTTTGGTTGGTCGGGATGAGGTATTGGGTGATTTGGGTAGGATTTGGTGAGGTTTTAATGGGTATATGGAGGGGTGAGTGTTGGAGGAGGTCAATGGGTGGCTAGGTAAACAAAAGATGATAATATAATGATGAAATGGAATGAACCAGAGAAGTATAACATTTACTTACTTGGATTCTAGTCTGGATGCCTGTGAGTGAGGGATGGAGGTGTTGATGAGAGGTTTGAAGGCTGCAGGTGATCACCAACTAAAGGAAAGCTTTTGCATGGGCTGCATGTACATTCCTCTTTGCTTGGTTAGATCGATCATTGTGATGGGATGGTTGTGCAGGAAAAAATGCTTGATCTCCTTCCTTGCATGCGTGTTCTCACTGGAATTCACTCTCAGAAGATGTGATATCTCTCTGGAATGTGCTAATGTTCACCAAATTTTCCAATCTTTTTCCAACCTTCTGCCAACCTTGAGAATAAGGTTGTTTTGGGGTTAAAAGGGTAACCGATGGTGGTTCCAGCTTAACCGGCGATGGTTAGGGGTAACCGGCGTCGGTCAAGGTGGGATTTCCTAGGTTTACTAAACTAGGGAGATCCTCTTGATTTCCTCGGATCTCATGTCCATTAACCCATGGATTAGACTAGGAGCTTCTTGTAAGCATGCGGGAATGTGGTTAGAGAGAATGTAGGCATTGATTTTTAGGGTTTAGGTAAGTCTTAGTTAGTTATGGCAACTTACTAAGAATAGGTTTTAGGGTGAGTTGGCTTGATGAGGTGTCTAGGTGAAGTGTATGTGTGGATATTATTTAAATTAAGATTTATTTGTTTTGTGCCTTTTTTCAATATTTTTGTGTACATGAGTCAATTGTCTTGACAGCTCCATTAAATCCCACTTGTCATTCACAAATCTAGGTAACTTAAAAGGATATCCCTCAAATCTTCTTACCCTAAAATATGTCAAGAATCAGATTGTATAAAAATTGTAACACTCTGAACTATTGTTACTTCCTCCTGAGCATTCAAGTGTTGATATATGATTTCTTCTGTATAAGGAAGTGTTCCTTTGATTGTGAAGTCATGCTTGATATGGATTGTATCTTCTTTGCTCTTAAAGATCTTTGACTGAGTCAGGATATGGTTGGACTCTTTTATTTCTTTCATTTTTAGCACCTGAGTTTAATTTGATTTCGGGATGAATTGTGGATTTACCCATCTTTATGACTCAGCCTTGGATCAATGGCATTGATCCAAGAGATGTTTTAAGTTTATTCTGGATGAACAAAAATTATAGACCTTACGAAGGTTGCAAGGTCTGAATGTGTTGAATGAGCAATTCAGGAGTTAACTCAGGCTGATCTTGTTAAATGAAAATCGGTTCCAAATACCGTAACATCGGGAAGGCCTAGACCTTAAGCCAGGTAAGATGTTCCTGGGTATTCAGTAAGCTTATTTAGCAATACCTGATTTGATCCTGTACAGGGATGTTATAACCTGTTTGGTTCCAATACTGATCGAACCTACTTGTGGGACCTAGACTGGATTTATTAAGGTTAATAACCTAAACCTAAACTATAACCTATGGGTTGGATTAGTGCTAATCTAACCTAGCCCTAAACTATAAGCTAAATGTTCCTAAGGTTAGCGACCTAGCACTATGGAAGTAAGACTAAAGTATTACCTTATGATCTAACCTATGTTTCTAACCTAACTAATGATAGTGGATGAAGGGGGACCTATGAAGGGGTGCGAGCCATGGGCGGTAGTTTCTATGGAATTTATGAGGTGGATAAGGATGAAGGACTTGGGATTTGGCGGAGGTTGTAAATATCTATTGAGTCCGACGTGGCAGAGTCGCCAAATCTGGGAATGGTCTTTGGTTTGCATTTGTCAATCGCCAACTATGGCGGTCGGTGGCAATGGAGATTGGGCGGGAATCTTGGAGTTAATGTCATTGATGAACTTCGGTTCCCGAGCGCGGATCGCTTGGGAAGGCATGCAAATGGAAAATTGGTTGGTATTTTGGTTTTCCATTCGCTCTGTTTTCTCTCTGTTTGATCACTGGTTCTTCGAACCAGTCTACTTGGTGTTGCATGGCAACTATGAGAATAACTAGCTCTTTTCTCTATCGAGGAAAGTTTATAAGGCATGAGGGTAACAAATTATTGTTGCTGAATCTATCGTGGAAGAAGAGGAGAAGGCTCGAGCTCATTCAGAGGTCTTCTTCGGATTTTTAAAGCGACATTACCAGGCATGATAGGCCCTGACTTTTAAAAATATTGCTTTACTCCAAATGCTTTCATTAAAACAACTCTGTTCAGGTGATTTCAGTTCAGTTGGTTTGAAGCAATGTATTGGTTCTTCTTTTCCTATGGAATTAGGAATCTCGGGGTTTTAGAAGACCTTGTTGGAATGGTTACTGTATTTATTCTTCCTTTTGGTTTCATTTCGATTACAGACCGGCTGTGCTTTTATTGTTGATGTTGAACCCTGTTGAATCTTGCTAGAATACTTTAAGTTCCTTCTGGTTGGAATGCTTGCTGAGATTATACTACTTGAATGCGACTATTGTAGAAATCCTTACTGTGTTAGCAATTTTGGGTTTAGTCTCCATTGAAAGTTTCAGGATTATATACGAAAATGACTCAGTGGGAGTCCTTTTAATGTTTCGTATGTTTTCGTCTTCTGCTTAAGCTTAGTTTTGAATGTTGTTGTTTAGTTGAGAATACTATTGTTGCTTAGTTGCGAATACTTTGTTGCTCGATTGCGAATCGTATAAGCTTAGTTGTGAATACTTAATGATATTGATTCAGTTGGAGTCCTTAATATGTATCTTGTATTACGACTTCTGTAGAAGTTTAGTTGTGTAGACTGTTGGTTTGATTCAGTTGGAGTCCTTGAATGTTTTCGTATGAATTCGACTTTAATCTTAACCCGGGCTGTGAGTTCTTGTGGGATACGACTCCGTTGGAGCCCTTGCAGTATTTCCATGTGAACTCGACTCCTGTTGAAGCCCTGATGTGTTTGCGGGATGGCTCTACTTAGGTTAAAACTTGGATGAGCTTATGTAATGGATGCGACTTCTGTAAAGTCCTTGCTTTGTACATTCATAGAGATTAGATTCAGTTGAATGAAGCTGTGCATATTTGTGTTTAGACTTAGTGTGAATATCGTTGTATTTGCATATGGAACATCATTTGTTTTAAGTGTTATCTAGTCTCGTGGCTGACTGTGATAAAAAGCTCCTAGCTGTGCTCTGTTAAACAATGGCGATGGGTATATTCATGTTGATGAATGATATGAAAAAGAATTGTTGAGTCTGTTTTGGTTGGATTACTTACTATTGCTTGTCGCGAGAGCTCTTGTATTGCTTAATAGCTACAGGTGATTTTTATAATTGGATTTAGATGGAACTGTAGTTCTTCTTGTAATCTCGACTGTTTAGTCGCATGCGTAAATGTATTTGCATTATACTAAAGGAGTCGGTACAGTCCAGAACATTATTGATTTAGGAATCTAATTGACTCTGTTTCTTTCTTCTAGACTGTAATTTATATGTTGATGTATAATAAGTTGAATAGGAAAATTCTCTCTCTCCTAGTCAGGAAACCTTGTGTGCTTTCTTCTTGCATCCTTTTGCGATCTCTACGGTAAGGGCATAACAAGAATAAACTGTGGTATTGTATGGAGAGACTGGTATAAAATGTGTGTTGCTGTATAAATAGGTATACTTGTCAATACCATTGAAATGTGTTATGATGATAAAAGAATTAAGACAGTGAGCTTGTTGAATGTTTTAACTGCCTTTGAGAAATTGTTAGAAACATTCTTGTAGGAGTATTGTTGTCTTAGAAAGGTTGTATTTATATGTTCTTAGTCTCTAACATATAGGATGAATAGCCTGATTTAAGTTTGGAATTTGAAGAAATGATTTCATATAAACAGGTTGTTTAATGAGAACAATTGGTGGATTGCAATTGTTTTAAGAATTAGTGCTTATCATGCTCAGTTCACCGAACTGACCCGTGTTGACAATTTTTGCAGATGGTTTCCGTAAGTGGTAAAGGCACGCAGATCTGATATGATGTTCAGATTGTTTAATTTGGTTTTATGATGAATTCCAATTTGATTCTCTAAATGTACTACTTGAAGAAAGATGTTCTCTTGCTTTGCTGTTGAGTATTGTATCAAATATGCAGAATGCATAAAATGTATTTGATTAGCTTAGAAATGAATGAAATGAGGTATTTGTTACTTATGTGTTTGCATTCGTATCTTGATGGATTGAACTTCTTCAGTTCGAATGATTTTAAGAGCATTGTTATTATTGTATACCTTGGAGACATTTGGGATTCTCTATGTAAGCTTTGCAAAGATTATATGACTGAATACTTGTGAATGTTTAGTAATTCTGTTATGTTCTATCTAAAGCTAAATTGGAATTTAGATCACTGTCTTTCGAGAAGCTAAGGTTAAAATAAACCTCAACAGGAAGCTAAACGGGTTGAATAAATTATTACTTCCTAGTCTTGATCTAAGTCAAGACAACGTTTAATTTAATTTTAAATCACTATATCTTAATACTAATAAGTAAGATATATTTCAGTTATGAGAACTGATATAAACCTAAAAGGGTATGGTTAGCAACCTTATGTGAAGATTTAAGGCTATTGCCCAATTTCGTTGATTTAGATCATTGTGTAACAAAGAACTCCTTGATGAGACCTCAAATCTTAATAACTTCTCTTTGTGAAATGGGTTTTAATAAGAAAGGAAATTCTAAGGTGAGGAACCCAGGGGTTGGGAAAAGACTACCCTAAAAGGAGCGTCTTAAAGTATAACTTTAACTCAACGTAAGTAACACCTTAAAGTCAAGTAGATCTTTTCAAGGCGGATTTGAAGGTTGATGGCACAAGTCAACTGTAGGGTTGTACCTTCGAGAAGATTAGGATCTTCTCGAAGATACAACAATGCAGGTGACTTATGACGTCACCCTTTGCATTGATCGTTAAGATTTACACCTTAAACATGAACAAGTTTTTACTCTGGGACTGGTTAGGAATGTGATCATGATATGAGGCTTCCCTGGAGACTCGGGTACCTTGACACACAGGGTTAACTAGGGTTGACTCAGTATGTCAGCGTATCCCTAGTTCTTGAGAGCATCCTTATATCATTGTCATATTATTAATCCGTTCCTGAGTGAATAACTTGGGGCGGGGAGACTCACAGAAGTCAGTATAACACATTCTACATAACATAGGAATGGGGTGAAGGACATATTCCAGATTGACGAGTATGTCATCAAGGAATACGAGACATAAGCAGTATGTTTCAAATCTTTGGCCAAAGTATCGCAAGCTGCTGATTGCGTTGTCCTATGTCACCTAGTCTAAGGGATGAGATGCCGATGAATAATGGTAACAATTATTCAGATAGGTTCCTTGGATAGAGCATTCTGAATCCCAGATTAGGGAAGAGAACCACAAGAGGGATGTGTTAAAATAAAAACGCCAACTCTTTGATACTCATGAATAGATCGGTAGATTACCGAGTCATGGAATGAATAGATCGGAGGTACTCCGAGTCATCACAGCTGCATATGGTTATCTGTTATAAGAATGATTGTTATGATCTGAGAGTTCTAAATTATGTATTTAGAACTAGGATGCATCTATCAAAAAAAAAAAAAAATCTTGTTCTAATGTACTAAATTGAGGACGTTACAAAAATTCAACCATACTCTAGAATTGTTTCCCTAGCACTATGAGACAATTTATATTGTTCCCATTCGGTTTGAAAAGACATGTTATAGAGGCAATAAAAGCATCATTTACTAACCTAATATTCCCTTTCCATTTGTCCAACCTTAATTGTGGATACACATCATACACCCTATGATATTCAAAACTTGCTTGTAATGGGAGACCTGAAAATGATTTGAAGAAATTAATTTTACTGAGATGAGATAAGACATCATATAAATTTTAATATCAACTAGATCACATGTCCTAATACTTATAGATATTGTCATAAGCTAGGCATGAATGGATGCTGATATGAAGCTCGCCCAAGAAAAAATTCCTTTTTCCTCTAGGATAACCATTATAAAAGGGTGCATCCACTCTTTAAAATAATTAGCTCAATCTAACCTTGTCATTGTGCTTAGTAACACAATGAGGTCCTCAACTTCCTCAATAAGCATGGCCCTAGTCAATCTCTTGGGGTTTCATTTGAAAGATGGCCGTTTATCTTTCAACCATTGGGAATTTAGCATTACAACGTATTCATCATGTCTCACCTCATAATTAGTTTGTGTTGATTTAATCTGTAGAAATTATTAGTTGATCTAATCTTGGTAGCCCTAATATTTCCCTAAAATCTTCTGGTGTTAAATTTATCACCCTTTCTCCAATTTCATCCAATACTTCTTTCTTCTCTAGGTCATAATTCTCAACACACAACCATACAAGCTCAAGAGAGTGTATGGATGGTGGGAAAGCATTTGTTAGGGAAATTTTACTGACATCAATGGTTGTCATCCATTTGATTTTATTCGGATCATTTAGCATCCTCCAGAAATCATCTAAATCAACATTTAATAATTTTTGTCCACAACTTTATCTAAATCACTGGAAATTTTGGAACTTATGTGGAAACCCAATCCTAGAGATCTCATCTTGTGAATTTTATCTTTCCTTCTGATTCCAATTTGAGTACCAAGAATTAATAGGGAAAAACAAGTTCTTACCCATTTCTCTACAAGCTATGTGAAGTTGTCCTCTTCTCCCGTACTTCTGAATTCTTTAGCTCAATTTAACTTCTTCTTAGTCAAATTTTCTTATTTATTTTTGTAAATTCTCATAGCTAGGGCACCCTAATATTTGCATGCAATGGCAATTGATTCAAAAAAATTGAAAACTTCTAAAATGTTTGCTTTGATTCGTTAAAAATGCATTAATGGTGGAAACCATAAATGCATTACATCATAGCCATCCAACTTGCTTCCTTTGTTTGAATATGGACCATCCACATGGCTTAATTTGGTGCTTTACCAACTCGGGGATTCCTTTTGTATTTTTGCATTACCTTTGAAATGAGTTTAAGTTTTTAGATCTAGCTCCACCTCACCTCTTGACATGTGTCTCAATCTAAAGAGTGGCGAAGTCGTGGATTTATTTGCATTTTTGTCTATTTTTTCAACTGGGTGTAAAACTGCAAAGTTGACCCGAGCATCCACCTATTGAATTTGCATGAAGCACGATACGTTCCCCTATGTCGGGATTTGGAGGAACGATCACACTTTGCATTATATTGGGTCTTTGGTGCAAAAGTGCACCGATAATCCATTTCCCCACTCCAATCATATCTAAACATGTGTTCCTTTCTCCAAGTGGAGCTTTCTTTGCATTTTTCATTTGTAACTCGAATGTTCCTGGAATATTCCATCAAGTTTTAAGGTTTGGCTTTCATTCTATAGTTCTTAAGAAATTTTTGTAATTGTGTAAACATAACCCATCGTAGTGCCACCAATTATAATAAACCACGTATCTTCGCGTGGAGGAGAAAAATCTACGATTTACAATGAATATCTAAGGGACGATATATAGGGAGGATTTACATGGTTAAACATGATCAATCATCAATTTTTTCATAGGGATCTCTCAAGGATGACATGATTATCACATTCCTTGACCAAAAAGAGGATTCACAACTTAAACATGGGATTTCGTTTGTATTCAACATGATTTCATTCTTCAAGCATACATGTTTTTAACATTGATAAACCAGTCAAGGAAATTTTTCTAAGGAACACTCAAGATAAAAGGGCGAGATCAAAATGAGCACTAACATGCCACACTTAAAAATCCTTGAACTGGGTAATGTAAACTCCCTCCAACCAATTCGACTATGTAAACTCCTTCATGGCTTAGAGGGATGTGTTAACTAGATTTATAAAGTGTGTTTCATTTGTAGATAATCTTGTGGGAAGAAAATCATCGATTACTTTTAATCCATTTTGAAGGAACTACTCCTGGAGGCCCAAAAAGGCTTATTTTCAATATTTGTGTACCTAATAAGCACCCTCGTGAATGTACCAAGTAGATATTATGCATCCAAGAAGTTTTTGACTGGGCTATTATATCATCAAATGTAGTTTAGGAAATTTATGCAAGGAAAAACAAGTTTAGAAACAAGCTATCCAACACCAGGCTACTTATAACACGGTGTAAGGAAATGAAAGTAGTAAAAAAACTAGTCATCTTGTTGGTGATGTTACGGGAGCCTTGGGATATTTTGTGAAGTTAAAAATACTCATAAAAAATATAATAATGCCTAATTCAAATTTAAAAATTCTTTGGGAGATTCAACCATTCAAATTTTGAGATATTGGCCCGACAATCACGAGATGATGATCCCCAATCCCAGTGGAGATTTAAATTAGAATTACAGGATTTATATTGAGATTTTAGGACTTATTAAAATATGAATGTGATTTATCTAATTATCTCTTCACTCAAATTGTATTGGTTGTCATCTTTATCATCATATTTTTGGTGGTAGTCCCTTTCACCGATGCAGAGGCTTGAGAAGAATACAAAAGGGGTTAAATTTCCAATTTCACACCCATTTGGCTCCTAAAATTTGTTTTAATGATCTAATCATACCTTTTGGAGTAAAAATGATATAATTTTTTCTTAGGTAACTCCTAAGCAATCTCCCAAGGTAAAAATCACGCTCATGTGTCTATTTTTAGAAGTTGTTGGTGAAGGCATGGTTTTCAAATGTGTCTCGTGGTGTATTTTTACACCTCGATGAATTTTTTCACCTTATAAATTAATGAAAAGTTTCATGGGGTGAAAAAACTTGTGCCACCAAGGTGAGGAGAGAAGGGAAAGAAGTTTGTGTCACTTAAGTTATCTTTTGGGTGGTTAGGTGAGTGTTATGCTCTCACAAGTTATTTTGGCCCCATATCCATAATTAACATGACCCATGGAACAATTATAACTCCCTACTACATATTTTAACCTATTACAAAATTTCATGAGGTGAAAAAAATTTCACACCAAGGGAGAAGTGTGTTTTTGTCACTTAAGTGACATCTACATGTGTTAGGTAAGGGTTACACACTCACACCTTCCAAACGCCCCCTCTCCATGATGAAGCACACCATTAGATACCTTTTCCACACTTTCTACACCTTTACACCTGGTGTAAAATTTCATCGAGTTCAAAAATTATGCCACTATGGAATCTTTCCCTCTCCGGCACTCACCACTCACAACTTGCTTCGTAAGTGTTGTTTTTCACTCACTCCACTCATCAAGCTTGTCCCCCTCATCAAGTTGGCTTACCCTATGGTGAATTTTATCCATGATTTTACACCTTTTCACCTAATTTCCCCTTACTAAATGTGTTAAGGGATATGAGAGGCTCCCAGACCCATTTAGTAACTCCTAACTCACCCTCAACTCAGGTTAAGAAGGAGGTGTCAAAGGTGGGTCAAGAGGTGAGTTTCCTAACCTGAGTTAATGTTTGAATATTTAAATCATACTTAGCCATTTTGGAGCCCATTTTAAAATATTTATTTCCCTCCATTTCTACTATATCTTTTTCACATCAAGATTGCACCAAGAAACCCCATGCCAAGAACACACTTTTTCTCATATCTCACAAACCCTTGCTCCATTTTCCACGAGATTCGAACTGAAGCTTCCCTACATGAACACATTTGGAAAGAGTGTTTTCATGACCTAATTAATTCACTCATATAATTTCTATAGTCATCTGAAACTTTCATCCGTGGAAAATGTTTCCCTTGAATATCCGAGTCAGAATTAGAGCCAAATGAGCTAAAAATTAGAGCATGAGATCCTAAAAAAATTAGCTTTCCAATGAGAACTTTCTTGCCCCATGAAAATGGGTATTATTGGAGTTATGGAGGAATTTTATTTTTATTCCTTCTACCTAGTCATATGAATAAAATATAGAACTCTGTAATTTCACTTTTCATTTCATGAAGATTTGGATGAGAGAAACCATTGAAAATTGGAGCAAAGCATCCCTGAGAAGTAGAATTTTTGGAGACCTTTTTCAGCATGATCTAACACCCCATGGAAAATGGATATTTTTAGTAAGTACCCATTCAAGAAACTTAATAATCATATTAGTTCTGAAGGATGAATAGATTCAAGACAATAATTTCATTCCCCAGGAGGAAAAATTCTCAAAAGCAAAAATTCGGTGAAATTGCCAAAGTTAGTCACCCAGAAGAGCTTACTAAAAATATCACGTGTCCAAAAGAGGATAAAAATGGTCATGGTTTTTCATACTCCTTGCTTCACTATTTTCAACCTTCATGGATGTAAAACTCATGTTTTTAAAGGGTGAATAATGATATTATGTCTCAAACATGAGAAGAGCCTTAAGTTCCCAATTTTGGTCACAATGGAGCATTCTAATCTCGGTGTGTTTCTCACTTCACTAGATGGGTTGATCAAAGGCTTGAATAATGTTCCATAAAATCTCTCACCTTCACTCATCGCATGATTAGAGTTATCTTCACCTCATCTCATGGATGGATCCATTTCCCCAAGGCCCTAGATCATCAGGTTGAATTGTGCAGGCAATGGTCTCAAGTTGCATCAAGAACTTGGCATTTTAGGAGGAATTATAGTGTTTTAAAGGTTTGAATGTTTGTTCAAGTGAGGGAAATATTTTTTCATCATCTTCAATGGTCTTCACCTCCCCTTCTAGTGGTCAATCAGTTAAGGCATGAGCTCACAATGTGCAATGTTACGAGGTGGGCGAGCTCTCCACCGATGCATCACAATATTGCGGAGGGTCATCATGGGTCAAGGTTTGGTCTTCATCACCATTCAATCTGATCCTCATATTCCTCGAGGGTGGAATAATATCCATTCATTCTCATAAGCATCATTCCTCTCCTCTCTCATTATTTCTCCTCTTCTTTCCTCCTAATTCCTCATTGTACATGATCATGATGTTTTCTCCTATTCATTTTAGTGAAAATGAAATATTTTCAATATGTAATAGTACTTCCTCAAATAATAAGAGTGGTGCTTGATTTTTTCTTTCCTAGGATAATGAAAAGTCACAAGTTGAATGGGAATGTTGGGACCACTGATTTATTGGCTGAGTATAAGAAGGCACATGGGCGCGTAAGGTTTTGTTAAAGAAGGGCGTGTAAGGAGAAAGCATGCAGGACAAGGTTCTAGGAGGGTTTAATAGAACAAGTAGCGTGCGTGCACAAGGAAAAGCAAGATTTTGGGACTTAGCCATATTTAGCATATCAGGCAAGACATGTGAAAAAGATGACCCGACTACACATGTGGAGTGGATAAGGTGTCAGCTTGGTGACAGGTTAGACTAGGAAGGAATATGCCCTGCGATGAAAGCTTCTAGAAGACCATCATGGAAAAGAGTGGAGATCTTGGGCCTGGAGGAGCATGCTCCCATAGAGGACTACATTTGGACACTTGGCGAAAAATTTGAAGCCTCAGAAAGGTGGGTTGGCAGTTCAAGAGGCCTATAAATACAAGCACCCACAGAGGAATTGAGATATAGATCAATAAAGAGTGGAGCTTTCCGAAATGCTACGAGGAACTATATTGGGTTGGGTAGATGACTTATAGGAGAAGGATGTATCAAGGGGTTTGGGTATGAAATTTTCCTGTAATGCTTAGGAGGACTCTAATCCAATTATGATGTATGACTTTAGTCGCCATCCTGTGATATTTTGTAATGGATCTAATGCATGTAATCCGGTTGTCGAGATATGATGGAATATAAATATAATAGACTCGAGGTTATACATATGTCTACGTAGTTCTGTTTCATATGTGTTATATGAATGAATATAAACTCCTATACATTTCCTTATCGGTTCATTTCTATAAATTGTTAAGTATCCTTTTTATGCGGAATGACTACATTGATCTAGAAGTCGTTTTGAGTTCTATGAGGAATGTATGTCTCATGTCCACTCACTCTTTTTAATTTCCTTTTATAGATGATGCTTTCCCACTTAACTCACATAAAAGAGAGATTTGGTTCCCATGCATGCCGTAGGTGAGCTCCTAGTCCCGCTAGGTGATAGGCCGATGCACATGGGATTCGCTTGTTCTTGGTGGGTGTAAAAATGACTATAGTGAATATGAATAGTCATGTGGGGGATAGATGAAGAGATGAATTATAAAGATATAAAAGGAGATGATCTCCTCATTGTAAGGGGATGGTTAATTCTTGTTTACTAGCTCCCATTATCTTTCTAGGAACAATTTCCTTCATTTCCTCTATTCTCTTGTCTATTTAAATTATATCTCCATCTCAACTTATACTCCAAGAGCATTGTAAATTGTGCAACATGATGTAATAAAACTTTTTGTTTCTTGTTGATTATTCCTCTTTCTATGTGAATGGTTTCTTATGATTGATGCAAGTGAAATACTCTTATTTTAATGTTATAGACTTAGTTATGCTATTTTTTGGTTAAAATATTCCTCCTATTTCCCTCTCTGAGTAATTTTCTCCTTTGTATTCCATACAAGTAGTTGCCATAGGTTTAGGGAAGTATTCTTGTGTGATCCCTGGTCTACGGGCCACCACCTAGAAATTAGTTTAGTTCATATTTATTTCCTTGCTTTCAATAAATGGAGTTGCCCCATTCAAGCAGAGGGACCTAGTCCCAGAGCATTGGTGAAATCCCATAATTTTCCCTCATGAAAAATTATTTCACCAACAATGTAATGCCCCATTCTCCAATGACCATGGCACTAAGAATTTAACGTTGTGGTGCTCCTGTTGATCTCTTGTTGGCTTCGCCCTTGTCACAAAAATTATTGGAATTCTCCCACTCTATCATGTCTTCTCGTGTCGTGTTGATGTTTTCTGTGGTTGGCCCTGCCTCGTCCATTACGTTTTCCTCCTATTAAAGGAAAAATGTGTGCTCGATTTATCAAGCTCATAAGTTGGCTCTTGTTAATACGATTAATAAGTATTAATAAGTGGTAATAATAATAGTAATAATAATAATTTATTTATTTATCGATCGACGTTAACCTCGTTATCTGATCATCGATTTGTTATCAACCTTGTTAATTTTTGATAAGCGATTTTATTGTTTTAGTTTGGTTGCTTCATGGATGGATCGAGCCTCGATTCACGCAAGGGAAGCTGGTTCGTGGGTGGTGCCATTGTCAAGGATGTAGTGTTCTTGTTTAAGGTTCAAATTTTTTATCCTTGGTCGTCTAGGCACCCTTGTATGCTTTGTAAATGTTTGGGTAAATGCCTTGAACTGCAATTTCTTCTTTTCCCCTTGTTATAAAATTGGTCCATGTATACCAAGTTAGATAATTATCAAGTTAGTGGTGAATTTGACCACCAGCCTGCCACGCTACTCCCACCATAACCCAGCTCACCTCTATACTCTTCGCTTTACATTTCGGTTTCTTAGAAGATACCATGTACAACATGATTATAAAATGGATATCTTTTAAAGTGGATATTGTGGATCCATTATTTATTCCTTGTTTCTATCACGTTAAGTGTCATTGGAGATGTCAATATCGAATTAGGTTAGCGCTTCTTTCAACCTGGCCTAAAACTATACATGTATATTTACACTTAAGGCGTTATATAATACTATTTGTATGCTTTTATTTATTTCAGATCAGATCTAAGTACCAGACTTATTGAAACAAAGCGATCATATAAAATAAGGCAGAGAAATGAGGATGAAAGTTTATACTGCTCGGCATTTAAGGAGAACTAATTAAATATAGATTAGGTTTGTGAAATCATAAAAGACGTGCTCGAATGGGAAGAAATATAGGATCTGCGTATCACATAGATCTCTCCTCCAAAATAGACGTTTTTTTGTGAACTATGTTGATTATTAATGACCTACCTGGCATACGTTCTAAAGGATTTCACATCAGTTTTGAAAATGGCCGCATGAGGAAGTAACAACCTGTCATTTCTGCACCTTCCTGTAAGGGGAAAACGTGTTGGATCTTACCTGGGATCTAGGGAAGCATGATTGAACTCTTATTGGGTTTTTCCTGCGTTTTGACTTCATTTTGTAATGGCTTGCTAGCCACATTTTTTTTGGGATCTACATGCTGAACGGATTGGGGGTACGTGCCCATGTGGAAGCTCACATTTGTGAGTTTATTACAACTTTTCCTTTGCTTCATGGAGGATTTCTGAGTGTGCAGAAACTTATGGACGCCTTCCCGTTGGCCACGTGGAGAGATCTAGGTGTGGAGCCTTGTTTGGTTCGGTGGGAATACTCTTGCTGTAGCTGCGCGAATCTTGTGGAGATGTTGTTGGTCACTCATGGTTATCTGGGTCATTTATAATGCTGGCCTCTTTCCTTTCTTTGAACAAATTAAGTTATTTGTTGGGGCTTCCAAATACTACCTTTGTTCAGCTGCTAGAAAAATTTGCTAAGAGTTGTCAGTTGGATGGATCTTATTTTCTTTGTAAACCTGATCATGTAAAAAGGGCGGCACACATGCTGGATAAAATACCAGGTTTGTCACTTCGCGATCGGTACAATTTTTGCTATGCGCCTGTCAATACAAGAGATCCTAAGGCAATGTCCCATTTATCAAGATTTTCTCAACAATATAGCAATAATCTTCCTGTTCGGATAGCCATGGGTATACCTAAAGGATCTGCACGGAATGATCTAGAGCTTTTAGATCTTGAAACTAAGCACCAAATCCTATCTATGTATTTATGGCTATCCCATCATTTTAGGGAGGAGACATTTCCATTCAAGGAGAAAAATGAGAACATGGCCAGAGATATTGCAGATCTACTTAGCAAATCTCTTGCTAAAGCTTGCTAGAAAGCAGAGTCAAGAAACAGAAAGAGAACTCCACCAAATAATGTTTCGCTGTCGGGAGACAACTCACAATAATGAAAGGATTGTAAGAAGAGGTGTCCAGTGGAGTTCGGGTTTGAGAGGAAAGTTGGTGCCTCGCATGCTATGGATGAAGATTCAACTAGAGGGTTGTTGTTGCTTGGATCTTGGGGAGTTTGGATGCCTCGTCAAAGCTAGAGGAGCAGGCAAGATAACTCTACACTTTGCTACTATTGCTATATTTTTTTATATATCATGAAATCGAACCACCATTTCCTTGTATTGGCTTGTCAGCTGAACGCCTTACTAGGAGACCTCTCTTTCTGCTTGTTCTATTCTTGTTTTCATTTTTATCGCTATCGGTGTGTTAGTGGAAAGCACGCATGTGCCATCATCTCTGGGTGTTATGTTTTCCTCGCTTGAGTGTTCAACCTTCATCCTTTCGTTTATGTATATCTTCTTCTCTATGATTGAGTTTTAAGTTATTATGTTGTCCCAGCTAGTATTTCTGTTGTCGTTAAAATAAGTTGCGATAACTATGCAGCTCCTCCCTATCATCTGAGTTTATTTTCACTTTCTTTTATTTCATTGAAAGTTATTAAATCTATTCCTCAAACCCCTTCGATAATATTCTTGACATTGGGAAAGATAGGTTGTAGAATTGGAAGTGATCACCACTTGGGCTATCCGAGTTGGAGCTTCAGTATTAAAACTCTTAAAATGAAAAGTTTGTGTGTAATGCATATCGGATCTCGCGTGCTTAGACTTCCGTATTATCTTTCAGCTTGTTCCTAGGCTTTTAAGGCCATCCTCAGGAAGTACCTTGACCATCCCTATCCACTTGAACCGTAACTAGCTTTTTGGATATGCTAAGCTCGAGGTTTCTATCGTGTGAATCTAGTACCTCGTTAACACTAGGATAGTTTGGGTCTAATCCCCTATCAGAATTATTATTGATGGCGTTTCTTTATATTTTCCTAACTTGCATTCTTTCTCTTTTATAATTTTAATGCTATTAATTAATATTGGTCATTTTCCATGCATGTAATTACCTTAATATTTTGTGATGGAAATTGCCTTAAACGTTATTAATCTTCGGAAAAAAATCATCTTGCATTTGATAGTCTTATGGTTTCATAGTGGAAGGTTTTGTTTTGATAATGTCACTTAGAAATTTATGTTTGTATCTATGTGTGATGGTTGACTGTGTTATGAAGGGTTGACTTAAAATATTGTTGTTTTAAATATATATATATATATATATATATATATATTAAATTAACCGAACTTTAGAATTACTATGGAGGTTTGTAAATCCTTAGTGATATAAAAATTTGGATGACATTTTATATACTCTTGTTTGACAGATTTCCCTTCTTCTCTTGCATGTTATTACTAGCCTTTAAGGCATTGGCCCTTCTTGAATGATTTGGGAACCTCTAGGAGTTAATGGTCAATACTAGTATACCTTACCTTCACTTCAAAATTATGTCGTTTCTTGTTCGTGTATCTAATTTCGGTGATATGCTCTATGTGATTTCAGGAATGAAATTTCCTATATGCTTTCCCTTTCATGTTAATCTGTGAACATTGTGGTTCCTCTTGGTTAGGCTGATCAGCTCTTGTCTTTTAGAAATCTTACATTAAAGCCTATGCTCTTGGTATCTTTTGGTAATTTTAGATGGATGGCATGTGTGACAAACTTCAATTTTGTAAATATTTAATTGTTGATGGGAATCTTGTTTCTTATAGATTGTTTATTCCTTCTTATAAGGCCAAGAGCCATTCTCGTACAATTGTTAAACTTTCGTTGCTTTTGTTCATAATTGAAGTACAAGGCCTTTTCTTCTTTGATTGGCATGGTAGAGACTTTATGATAATTTGAGGTGTTGTTGTGTTTAGGGCATTGACCCAATTCTCGTAATAGAGTGTTTCTTTCATGGTATTGTTAGAATTTTGTTATGGTGGGTTTGTGTAGCCTTATCTTGCTCGCTTCTCGAACCGACTCTTGTATAAAAAAATTTGTTGCAGATGGCTTATGCGGGTAGATGAGGGATAGACTTGTAAACTTTTGCATCAACCTCAGTTGAGAAGTTATTTTGCATGATTCCTTTTTATATTGTTCAACTATTGATAACGTCCAGTGGAAAATGTAGAAGAGGATCAATGTCTTAGTATATTGTATTGTGGATTATGTCATCTCAACTTTGGAAACCTTGGATTGTCTATCTATCTTGAAAATATAAGAAAATTTGTTTACCGCTTGTTGAGTGACCTTATTGGATTATCGGTATTCTAAGAGTTGATGTAACCTTGTTTTGTTCTTGTAAATGAGTATTGTTAAACTTAACCCTTGAGAATAAATGTTGAGTTAAATCTTGCTATGACTTAGTAATAATGTGACATAAGTAAAATAACATGGGTTGTTTAATACTTATAGAAGTTAAACTAAAATTTATATTCAAATAAAGTAACGTAGAGGTTACCAGCTTGAGAGCAAGTAATTCTTTAAGTAATCAAAGGTGAGACTATCATTGTAAGTAAAAATTATATAACATGATATCCCTAGCTCCACTAGTGAACATTATCCCTTTTATGGTGAAATTCGTAAAACGATCCTAAGGTGAAATGAATTGTTAGTTGTTAGAAGATGACAAGATTTAATAAGCCGGAGAAAACATTTTGGAAACCATGCACTCTATCTCTCCACCATTTGGAAGGTAAATTGTTCTCTTTGGTAATACTCATTCAGTGAAGCCTAAGTAAAATCTTTGATAATTCTGGTTAAGATCTCTCGCTTCAATTAAATATTGGCAATAACTAATGAGGTCCTAAAGATGATTTCAACTCGACCTTCTCCCTCTAACCTTTTTCCAAGGCACTTTGTATTTTTCTTCTCTTAAGTGTGTTGAGCGTAAACCCATGTTGTCATATGGGCAAGAACGAGTTTCTAGTAGCGTTAGTGTGAATAGATGGCCTTGTGGAATTAAATTACCCCTTTTTCTTAACAAACAAATTAAGCAAATAAAATTCATAATAGAGAAGACTTAAAGCAAATTTCTCTTCAGAGTAAAAGTAAGAAACTTAGCGTTGTAAGAGGAATTATATGAATCATATCTAGAGTCCTAGAAAACTTAAGTTAAGGATCGAATGAGGTTTTATTAAAATAAATAACCTTCAATAAATTTCTCATTCTGGCTTGCTCTATCTGTAAGAGTGTTATGTGGTGTTTTCCTATGTTGTCTTGTCAAAAAGAAAAGTGAATTATTCTTTATGGGAGTGAATATTTCCATGCTACCTTTGTGGTCATCCTTATATTGAGTTGTTCACAGAGTTAGTTGTAACCTTGGTGGCGACCATGTTGTGTCGTGTTTTGGGTCAATCAAAAAAAAAAGTTATCATGTATTTTACTGTGTTGTTAGCATGTGTGAATTTAATGGGTCGTTATAAACAACATTGATCTAGGTTTACAATTAAAGCTAAACATATCTCATATTATCATGTTGAATTTTATGGTCCTAGTCCTATTAATGAAAATTACATGATCCAGGAGAAGAAAACATTGATCCCGAGTTTGTTGAAATTGTGCATTCATCAATTTAAATTCATGATATTATGTTATATGAATGGGACAAGGAGCATTATTAATTTCATCCCTATTATAGAGTTGTTGAGATAGATTTATGCACTTATTGCATCCATGAAGAGAATTTGACTTTCCCCATGCCACACAAGGAATAAGAAAATGTTACTTTTGGGTTATGAAAATGTAATTTGATGGTTATAGAATCAGGAATGGAACTACGGAAGGAATAGTCCTTGTTCTCATACACACAAAAAAATATTTTTCACTTATAGGCTAGAATTTGCATGCTCACATAATGTGGCGTAATATGAGCAATGGGTTCATGGTATCATTATTGTGGAAAAGAAACACATCAAGGCTTTACATATTTTTGAGAACATGGTATTATTCATCCAATAGGTCAAAGGAAAATATGTCACCAAGAGTAAGCTTTTAAGATCTTATAGGAACTAATTCTTGGATCTTTTGGAAAATTTTGAAGCCGTCAACCTTCAAATGGTGAAGTAGAAATAGAATACGGAAATAGATCAAATGGAAACCGCTGTTGGCTCCCGCTTTTCTCCTACGGAAGACATCATTCAAGGAAATGACACTTCAAAATGGTTATAAGACCATATATTCTAGATAATGATGTCAGCTTGAAATGTTTTGAGAACAATGAGAAAATAGTATGACTCATTTGAAAAGAGGTTGATTTCTCTTCTAGCTTGCAATCTGGTTTGCAAGAAAGTTATGAGAATCGATCATTCACCTACAAACAAAATAATACCCAAAGGTTTGGTAACTCTCGAGGACATCTTCAATATTGATGATGAGATCAAAGGGTGGAACAAAAATATACCCACATGCCAAGAAGACTACAATCCAGTCATCATTACACAAGATAAATAATAATTGCTTGGAAGGGTGGGTGATCAAAAGGAAGAGAAATCCTTTATTTCCTTGTGTTAGAAATATAATGACATTTTCTCATGGAATTATGAGGATCTTAAGGGTTTTGAATACAAAATTTATCAACATGCCATTAATCTTTATTCCATGGCCAAGCTTGTTAGAAAAAAATAGAGACTTGTTGACCCCAAGTTTGAGCCTGTCATGAGGAGGGAGTTATCTAAACTAATTGAGTTAAAAATCATATTCCCCATCAAGTACTCCTCCAAGGTGGAAATTTTTTTCCATGTTAGGAAAAAAATGGAGAAATAAAATTCTACATGGATTTTAGGATCTTGACAAGGCTTTTTTAAAAATTATTATCCTCTCCCCTCTATGGAATAAATCCTTCAAACAATGACAGGATATGAAACATTCACTATGATTAAAATTTACTCATAATTCAATAAAATTAAGATCAAAGAGGATAACTAATACAAAAAAAAATTCACAATGAATCAAGGAACATATGCATACCAAAATATTCCCTTCATCTTTTCAAACATGAGTGCCACCTTTCAAAGGGCACTGGACATTGTTTTCTATGGACCCATAAATCAGTTCTTCCTTGTTTTTTTTGACGATATCACCGGATTCTTAAAGTAGGGCCAACATAATATGGATCATTTGGATAATTTTTTTGATAGATGTAGAGAATTTGGAGTGTCTTTAAACCCCAATAAGTTCACTTTTGTATTTCCATAGGATAAATTATTGGGTCACGTTGTTTCAAAGGATGGAATTTAAATTGACCCAGAAATATTATTTTCCATTCTTTATCTTTCATTAGCATCTCATAATAAATATCTTATGTCCTTTCTAGGTAAGATTAATTTTATTAGGAAGTTCATTCCTAACTTTGCAGGATTATTTAGGCCCATCACCTTGATGTTGAGGAAGGACATAGCTTTCAAATAAACCATGAAAGGAAGAGAAAGCTTCACCAAGATCAAATCCATGATTTCCCAAGAGCCAACACTCATCAATCCATATTTTACAAAGGAATTTATCATTTATGCTTATGGTGTTGATCTTAGTATAGTTGTGATCCTCACTTAAAAAATAATGAATACTTAGAGCATCCTATAGCCTTTTTCATCCAAACATTGAAATATTTAAATCTCGTGGTATATACATTTAGAAAAGTAAGTTTTCACCATCTAACGGTATCTCAAAAAAATCAAGCCCGTGTCACCACCAACCATATAAAAATCCTAGTCTCACACCCCAGCGTGAGATATTTCATCATAGGGGTGGAAATTAGAGAGAAGAGAGTTGTATGGGTAACCAAAATCATGGATTTTGACGTGACCATAAAGGCTACATAACTGGTAAGAGGCAGATCACTAAGTGAGCATCTTGTCTCCAATGCTCATGAAAATAAAAAATATTCTTTCTTTATGGAGGAACAATAAGGAGAAGTTGTAGAGGATCTGTATGAATTGAAGGTCCTCAATATGAAAATATATGGATGTTATAAATCATGGGCTGACAATAGAAATCCACATGACCTAGAAAGCCATAGAACATTATTTTTTGTGAAATTTAAAGTTTTCACGAGATAAAGGAATTTAATTTGGCCACGGCCATGTTGGATCGATTATATGGAAAAAAAAAATATAACAACCGGAGGCTATCCTCCTAATTTGAGAAAATGCAAGAGAAGGAATTTAAGGTTAAAATCATTTCCTTATGTATTAATCGGTGGGATTATATTCAAAAATAAATCTGGATGGTGTCCTACTAAGGTGCATTGATGAAGAATAGATAGATAAAGGCTTGGTAGAATTCGATGATGGTTTCTTTGGTGGAAATTTATCATCTAAGGCTACATCAATGTAAATTATTAGAACATGATACTTCTTGCCTACACTATTCATGTATGTACATCAATGGGTCAAAAATGTAAAGAATGATCCCACTAGTAATAAAAAGATGGTGGACCTTCCCAATAATCCTATTTAGGAAAATGAGGTGCATGAGATAGGGTGAGCGGGAAAGGGGTGCAGAGGCGTGTATGGATGTTTGGTGAAATAATGGTACGCCCAAGAGAAACAGAGTTTGGAACTTGGCCATTTTTTCATGTACATGATAAAAATAGGATGGAGTGTGGAGCATGATTTAGATCAAGGCAAGAAGACTTCAAGGTTAAGAAAAGGATATTTTGGGAATATGTGGAAGATCAAGAGTCATGAAGAGTCTGAGGTAATAATCGGATTAGTTTTGGAGTTAATTATAGATAATCTATTATAAGTCAAAGCTTGAATGCTTCTTTAGTTATCTTTGTAGTACATGGCTATTTTGAGCATGCATCCTATTTTGAGAGTGTATGGGTGGTGAAGGTAAAATCCCCACCCCTATATATATGTATTTTTTTCATGGATTAGAGATCATCATGGTATAATTGTATGTAACAGAGTTATGTTTCCTATTTTTGAGCGTTCATGACTTATGACACTATTATGTATGTATTTAGCTTTTGTGGTTTGTGATGAATTAATATAATGGATCATTATGGATGGATATTAATTGTTGATGTCTCTATTCATGGTTATTGTATGGTGAATTTGGTATTAATCCTTATGTGATCTATATGTTTACTTATTATGTGTGTTTCCAAATTGAGCTCATGGATCTGATTGTTAGAATGGAATATGCACTTTGAGTATGGTTATTATGAACATGCATGCTAACACCATGGTAAGACAATAACAAAGAGGGACATGGTACCTTTGTGTGCTTTAGGTGAGCACTCAGATCTATCTGAGTGATGTGTCAGTGTGTCTAGGGTTGTTGAGTGGAAAATAAGACTACATTTTGGTTCCATTTTTGGGACCTCTTTTCAAACTATTTACCACGATGTTACATGATGATGGCATATCGGTTGACTCTTGCGGCTATTGAAGATTAGGTGATTGATGAACAAGATCAATTTGCACAAAGATATAGTATTGGACCTGATTTCAATGCACATGCATGGGTTGAAGAACATATTTATCATGAGCTTTATGAGACGTTCTTTTTTGCTTTCTTATAGATTTGTATGAGTGGTTTTCTCATATGCATCAAAGAAAAGATGGAGTTATAGACCAAGGACTTGGATGCAGGAAGAGTATTAGGATTTGTTTGATGCAGATGAACCTTGGACATGTGTAGATCATTGGTGGGTTAGTGTTGTGTGTAGTTATACTTTAGAGTACATTGTGTCTACATATTCTTGTCTGAAGTTATTGAGTTTGAATTTTTGAGTGAGCCATCCTAAGGATCTTACATCCATGTTATTCCTTTGGCTATTAAGATCTTGATGGTGGTGTTGAGTTTAGAGAACCTCCTATGGCTAGATAAACATCCCACTGATGCATAGGGGTAGGAGTAGATGTGATGAAAGATGGTGGACCTTGTGGAAAAAAGGAAGAGAGAAGAAAGGAAGATTTAATTATAATGAATCATGGGAGAGGGAATTGGAAAAGAAGCATGATATTGAGGAGTCTATGGAGTTGCGAGAGGATGATGTCTTGTGAAGGATTTAAAGCTCATGGAAAGACATGGGGCTAGAGCATCAAGCTCTCCCCCACTCAGAAAATAGTAGAGAATCCTCTCGCTTCGATGAGAGTGCATCTGATGAGGAAAGACTAAGGACCATGGTGTGCATCTGATCCCACCTTGGTGACCTAGCCCTTACACTTGGTGTTTGAGTTCCAAAAGTAACTATTGATAAACAGTGAGTGTAGGTAATCTAATTAGCTTTAGTAGATATCATTTCCCTTTGAATACAAAAGTGCATCATACAACATCTATGGCATCATAGGCCACAACATATTTTTTGTTTGGAAGGATGATTAGAGGAATATTTTTGGCACGTCATCGAGGACATAGTGTGGTGCAAAATCTTGGGAACATGTCTAAAAGTACTACAACTTTATAGACCATGGGAGTTCAATTTAGTACTACTATTGGGATGTAAGGAAGTACATCTACTAGTATGGCACCCACTTCAAGAGGTGGGTTTTTCACGAGGATCAGGAGGCTCGAGGTCAGGTGGTTCTAGTGGTGGAGGAAATATTAGTGGTGGTTCTAGGTTCTAGATCTGGTGGACAAGGTCCATATTCTCATCAACCAATTTTTTTATCATGAGATGTGCCTCCACTTTCTAGAATATAGAGGTATTGAAGATGTTAGAGAATCATGTGCACAAGTGTGAGTTTTCTATGGCTCACTAAAGGAATCACCACTCCAATAGAAAGGAAATTCAGTTTTCTACTACTCTTTAAGGGTGTGCATAGTTGGTATAGAAAGTATGACACATCAGATTATGGTGGATTATGATGTTTGTATCTATATTTCTAGCTGAGTTCCATATCCTTGAGTTTGAATAGAAGAGTATCAATGCACTTAAGAATATTAAGTAGGGATTATCATAAAGCGTTTTCTAGTGATGATGTGTTTTAAAACTTTGTTGTCAAAGTTATCTTATGACATACATCCTAGTCAACATGCACAATGGTTTTTGGTGGGTTGTTGACTCCATTTAGAGGGCATTATCTCATAAGAATTTTTTGGATCTACGTGATGTTTTGGAGGCATTCTCTATGCGCTATGCTTAGGAAGTTAGGAGTGTGGACACCAGAGTAAGTCTTTTTAGAGAGGTAACATATTACAACAATGGAAATAGTTGGAGAATCTCTCTACTAATTCAGCTCATGAGATGCATAGTGGGATATGGTGTACAATTGTGAGGTTGAAGGAATACTAAGGATATATTTCCTCACAAGGTAGTACGTGCCATGTTTTTGGATTGTGATATTTTTCATTTGATCATGATGCAAGTAGATGTCCTCTTTGTAGCATGTGATCCAAAAGAATGTGTCTATGTATTATAAGATTTTCAATACTCATACTCATGACACTATTAATTATAGAGTGATTGATCATATTCATGAAGCCATTGAAACTTGTGTGTCAAACTAGTGTAGCAGGTGGATCTAAGGAATAAGGAGAAAACATAATGAAGGGTGTAGTAATGGGGATAAAATAAATAAAGGCTTCCATGGGGGATATAGAGGATGAGGTCACGTTATAGGTGGAAGAGGAGGATTTCCTAGAGGAACTTGTTTACTTATGGATCTCCTAATCATTATCAGCATGAATGCCCTTAGAATGTGGTTTTCTCATGGTGTGGAAAACAACATAAATTTGAATAATTCCCTGACTTGTATGAGCATATGAGCAAGAAACACAAGCAAGACAAGGGAGCAACTATGATTAAGATATAACACATGGATGGAGATAAATGGATGCCAAAGGTTGGATTAATTCTAAATTACAACTAGTGTTAGTTACCACACATGCGTTGAGGTTTCATGCCCATGAACCTCCGAAGTATAAGCCGACTATAACAAAGCAAGAAGTAATTAATGCAAAGTACCATGATGTTGAACATCAAAAAGAAGTTTACCTAGAGACTATGGACATTATCAAGAATCTACAAGAGAGATTCAAAGCTTGAAGGAACATGCACACATGATGGAACAAAAAAAGAAGGTTGAAATCCCATAGAAGGACATAGATGATTTAAAAGAGTTATGTCGAATGTTGCACTAGGAGAACATAATCCCCTTGTTGGGAGAGTGGTTGAGAGAAAAAATTACCACGCATAGGTAATGAACATGAGAGGCGAGTAGATACTTCATGCAAATCTACCTCCCCATAATCATGAGTATGATAAAGAGATTACATTGAATGTGGTTATTGATGGATGGATTTTGAGAAACATTCTGATAGATACAGTGCAGAATTTAATGTACTCACATTGGATGCTTGGAATCAGATGGGAATACCACCATTACATCCTTCTTTGAATGTGTTGTATATGGCAAAAAAATAACTAGGGATAATCCTATTAGGGTGTTAAAATATGTGACTATTATGATTCAGGGAGCCAAGTTTATTGGGGACTTTGAAGTATTGGAGCTTGCAGAGGTAGATAGTTTCCCAATGTTACTTGGGTGCCCCTGGTGTTATGTGAATAATGCATATTTTTTCACTTCAACAAGGGGTACATTATCTTTGAGAACAAAGAAGAGTGTGTTATTATACCATTGATAGATGCAAAGGATTCCTCGTATGTTGAGCCTTTGAGTGAAGAAGACTTGAACAAGATATACATGCGTATAATCAGAGACCCTGAGGTGGTTGAGCCATCTAAGGAAGGAGTGATACATATGGGATGATGCTCATTTAGTTAGTGATACTACAAGTATTGCTTGTGATAACTAGGGTGCATGGAACATATGAAGTAGTTGGGTGAGAGATCAAGAATATTGTTACTCACGTGATCAGGGCCATGCATCATTTGGGGCTTGAGTCATAACCAAGTACCTCAGGTACATTGGTGAAGGGAACCTTGATGTATTTTTGCACATGCATGAAATCCCACTGGAAGGATGAGGGTGAAAAAAGAAATATGTTGGTTTATACCCTATGTGGGATAAAGTAACACGTTTGTGGAATACACATAAAGACAACCTATTGGAATGGTAAGAGGTGAGAATCACCTTTTCTACTAGGTTTATAAGGAATAATGTACCTTCACATATATATGAATTCCATGGGAAGACCCTACTTCACACCACATCCAATAATGTGAGAGACTTTGGACGAAGGGGAAGGAGGCCTTACCACCATCACTTTGGGTACATAAGTTCTACACCACCCTAAGTAGATACATACATGTGCATGGTATGTCCATGCATAATTGACATGGGAGATAGTTAATTGGCAAGAGATGACCTCATGTATGATCCATACTTTTGATTACTTTTCTACTAAACCTCGATCAATGAAGCATTGCAGATTATGAAGTGCCTTACTTTGGGAGATAACATGAAGGCTGAGGAAATTCTATTAGATATGTTTGAGAGATGGATTTAGAGGCACACCTTGACTTGAAGAACCAAGAAGAAGAAAAATGGTCCACACCTAGGAAGAAAAGGAAAGGAGTAGTAAAATGGTATGCATACTAAATGATGATGATGATGATGATAATAATTTGGATATTAACCACACTAAGGTATGTGTGAGGTGATGGACACACATGAAAATGTAAGCACGTATCATCATGAGCCTATGAAAACAAAGAAGGTTAATATTGGGAGAATGTAGAATCTAAAGCCTAAAGAAAGAGCCATTATTGGTGATTATTGGTCTAAGCAAGAGGTGGCTAAGATTATTGAGCTCCTACGTGACTTTTGACAATTTTTTTCCATGGATATCATGAGTTAAAAGGAGTACATCACTCTTTGGGTGAGATGAGGATAAACTTAAAAGAAGGTGTGTGCCTTGTTAGGAAGAGAACTTAGAGGATGAATCCTAATTTGTGCATTAAGGTGAAAGAAGAAATAGATAAGATGTTGAAATTTGTAATCATTGAGCCCATTGAGGAATCTGAGTGGGTGAGTCCCATGGTCATCAATATTAAAAAGGATGGGAGGATAAGGATCTGTGTGGATTATAGAGAATTAAATGCTTCATGTGTTATTGATCCTTTTCCTACCCCATTTATAAAGGATATCCTTGAAGGATTTTCTGAATGTGATTTTATTCTTTCTATATTTTCAGGTTATCATCAAGTATGCATAGTGAAGGAATATGAGGAAAAGACAACTTACACTAATGAATGAGGAATTTTTGCATACACAATTATGCCCTTTGGATTGAAGAATGTGCCATGAGTGTTCTCGCATTATTGTGAAAGCATTTTAGGACTTTATTCATAATATTTTACAAGTATATCTTCATGATTAGTTAGTTTATGGTTTGGTTAAGGATCATTGTGACAATTTGAATCTTATGTTTGAGAGGTGCAGGAAGTTGAGCATCTCTCTAATATCTTGGAAATGTATCTTTATACACCTTTTGGCACTTTTCTTGGGCATATTATTTGTAAGGAAGGCTTGTTGGTAGATCCAACCAAGGTCACTATGATCTTGGGATTGGAAGAACCTAACAATAAAAGTGAAGTGCATGGATTCCTTGGACATATAGGGTATTACAAGAAATTCATTAAGGGATATGCAAAGATTTTCATTCCCCTGGAAGAACTGATGAAAGATAAAGGAAAATTCTATGGGGTGAGGCGCAACAACAAGCTTTTGAAACACTAAAGGAAATGCTGACCACTACACCTATTTTACACTTTCCTTCATGGGAAAAACCCTTTCATGTTCATGTGGATGCTTCTAGGATGGATATTTGTGCAATGTTAGAACAACCGGGTGAAGGAATTATAGACCATCCTATTTGTTTTACAAGTAGAAAGTTAACACTAGTTGAACAAAATTATACAACTACTGAGTGTGAATATTTGTCCATGATTTAGGAGCTGCATAAAAGTTCATAGAAATACTTATTTACTACACCATTTATCTTCTTCACATCATATGGAACTTAAGTATTTGGTCAACAAGCCTATTTTTCAAGGGCATTTGTAGGTGGATACTACTATTTCAAGAGTTTCAGTTTAGAATGATTGTGAAACTAGAAAAATTAACTCTCAAGGCCGATCATTTTCGAGAATCAATTCTGGTGAGGATACATGTAGAGAATTGAGGACACAATGCTAGATTCACATCTCTTTAGATTCAATCACATTCCCACCAAATTAGAAGATATTTCATATTTTTGTGCACTAGACAAGCACCTAAGGGAATGAAGACATCATAGAAAGAAACAACTTGCAATATGAGTGAAACCTTACCAATTGATAGGTGGAGATTTATATAAGTTAGGTGTGATGAATTTTTGCACTGTGTGTACTAGATCATGAGCATGAGGGGATAATGGAATAAGCTCATGGTGGAATTGTAGGAGGTCATTATGTAAGAGATGCCACCATGCATGCAAGATTTTGATGGTTGGCCTTTGGTGGGAAACCTTATACAAGGATATTAAAGAATATTTCAAGGCATGTGATCATTGTTAGTGCCTTGGGAAGCCTAGAACTAGAGATGAATTTCCTTTGAGGCCTATTACAAGTGTTGAACTTTTTAGAAATGGGTGATTGACTTTGTAGGTCATATTTCCCACCCAAGCATAGGACTACATGATATGCTATATTATAACTTGTATAAACTATCTGACAAGGTGGGAAGAAGAACCTACCTGAAGGATTTCATGGTATAAAGCAATATTTCTATGGGAAAACATTATCAACATAGTATGGATGTTCATTGAGCTTGAAAAGTGATAGGGGAACTCATTTTCTTAATGAGACCATCAGGATTTTTTGGAAGATTTTATGGTGGCACACCACAAGACAACACCCTATCATCCACAAGAAAATGGAACTCTTGAGGCTTTAAAAATATTATGGGACAAAAACACTCAAAAAATTTGTGATGTTAGGAAGGAAATACTGGGATGATAATATATCTATTGTACTTTGGGAATATAGGACCACTTACAAAAGATTGAATAAATCCACACCCTTTCAGTTGGTGTTTGGCACAAAGGGTGTATTACCTATGGAATTCATGTTTCCATCCCCGTGCGTATTGTGTGGGACACACAAGAGGATTGATGATGAATAAGATGTGGAAGAGTGCATAGAAAAATTGATGCAATTGGATGAGCGACACGTTATTTCTCGGTGGATCCAAAAGATAGAAAAAGAAAGACAAAAGGCATGGATATGATAAACATATTCATAATAAGGAATTTGAGGTTGGAAAGATGGTTCTTCTATATGATTCAAAGTTTACATGCCACCTAGGGAAATTGGAAGATTTCATTGGTTGGGACCATTTGTAGTAATGAAGATATTGGAATCGAGCTTGCTTTAGTTATGGTGTTGGATGGCACTTTATTTCCGATTACTTCAATGGGAGTAGGTTGAAGACCTACTATAAATAAGTCTTCTTGGTGTTTGTAATAAGGTAATATTGCCACTTAGATTAGATTTCCATTTAATGTATTTTATTTATATGTGTTTCCTTTCATCATTTCTATGCTTTGTTAATTTAGTTCAGTGTTTTTTTGTAATAAGTGCACTTTTGCATGCGCCAAGTAGCTAATTACTATCTAATGGATTCATGTGCAGAGGACTGCGCATACTTTAGTGTGGGGTGGAGAAGATACAAGTGTTATAAAAATAAACATATGATTTAGAGTATGAACTTCCTTGAAGGTGATTTTGGGAAGAATAAAAAATGTTATAGGTGCTCAAATTATAGGTACTTTGGAGACCACGCGAAGAAGGATGGTCACATAGTGTAACGTGAGGTAGGTAGAAAAATTTAAAACTACTTGGTATGAGGCATAGTGGATAGGTACTTCAAAGACAGAGGAGAATGTGAGGATATATGTGGATGAGAAGTAGTGGGCATGCCAAAAGTTACGAATGGGTGTAGAAAAATAAAAAAAAAGTGTGGAAAAAGAAAAATGTGTGATTAATGTAGTATGGTGGTAGAGTTTGGAGTAAAAATGTGGGAAAATTTGAAAATTTATATAAGAAAGGCTTGCAATGTCATTTTCACCTTGCATGTTGAAGTATTCAAGCTATAAAGAGTGAGTTGAAGAGTGAGTTGTGTGTGAAAGTGTATGAAAGAGCATTTATAGGCATCGAACTAGTGTTATCTATGCATGACCATTGAAGGAGCTCCATCAAAAGGGTGTTTGAGTGAGGGAAAGGCATGTAAGAAGAAAATTTATGGAGCTAGGGTTTGAGGAAATAAAATTATAGCTAAGGCACATGGATTTTAAGTTCCAGTGATCAAACGAGTGTAAGAAGACATTTTTATCATTCACAATGGAACCCAAGAGAGCACCTGAGCAACTACATGGGCAAAAATAAGAAGGAAGTCAAGATAGAAGTAGAGGATGTGCCTGAGACTCAATTTTCTGAAATGCAATATCTTGAAGGCATCATAATGGGATTAGATTTGGAGTCACATGTCAGACGAAGTAAAGTGAGTGACTATAATCACCACAATAAAAATAAAAAGTATGATTTGGATAAGGCCCTAGTAACAAAAATAGATTTGTGGACAGAAAATGATATGGCCATTTATGATGATGTAGGTCAAAAGTTGTTAAAGAATGTTGGAGTCTTGTAGCTGTATGAGTTGCCATATTTTGGAAAACCAAAAAATTATATCATTGGTTGATGTCCCAAGTCCATGAGGACTTTTTCTATTTCCCAGAGGTGGTGGATGTAACTCACCACACCCTTGATTAGAAGTTTGACTAGTTTGAGAAGCTCGAGAACTGAGATTGCAGTGACCTCAATGATGATGAGGCCATAGAAGAAACTTCTATTCTACATTATCATATGTGAAGGGAGGGCGAATGTTATGGATATTGAAAGGTATAAGATCACCATGTGATTTGGGTCTGTACACACCTCCTCACCAAGTTGAATAACTAGAGCATTGGAGCCAGGTAAATAATAAGTGGCTCTATATTGCTAAGAAGTTTGAGGGAGTGGTGTAAAATTTATTTACTTTCATCATTGAAACTATAATTGAATAAGCACACCATGAGACAAGATAAGTTTTTGGTGTTATTTTTCTATCTCTTTTGTTTGTGGAGATTGGGGTGCTCGATGGGCCGAAGGACAAAATTTGGCAATTTCCTGAGGAGAAAAGGTCACTTGTAGTTAGATTTTCTAAATATACTTGTGATGGATCGATGAGTGGCCCTTATAAATAGAGGCTAGAATTATGGTATAGGCGCATTTGTGAGGATTTTGAGCATGAGTGGAGAATTCCAAAGGACCTACCTATTGTGTTGGAGAAGTAGGTCTAGTTTGCAGTATTCCAACATTTTTGCATTGAAATATTTGGTATGAAGGATGGGAAGTGGATCCCTTGGTGTAAGCTTCCCTATGCCTTCACCACATGCTATTTTCAGACATCTATGAAAAATTCTATAACGTGCACATTAAGGTTTGATGCAGACAAGGTAGACTATGATTATCATACACTCTGGAAGACATATG
This sequence comes from Taxus wallichiana var. yunnanensis, assembly GCA_018340775.1. Lineage (NCBI taxonomy): Eukaryota > Viridiplantae > Streptophyta > Pinopsida > Cupressales > Taxaceae > Taxus > Taxus wallichiana. Next base: position 593,285,710 of record CM031234.1, on the reverse strand, counting down.
CATATCCGGGTAAGTCTGCGTATATAGAAAAATTGATTTATGATGATATAAATATACACTCAGTGAGTTTGGTGGTTGAGAATCTTTACGTGGTTAAGGTATACATTTACCTTAAACCTAAATTAGTTGATGGAAAGTATATTGAAAATGAGTTCAAAGTTCTTGAAATGCCTAGGGAAGCATGTTGTGGGGACCTTGCAGGATGATGAGCCTAATCCTCCTCTCACATATGAGGAAGAGCTTGAGGAGGAATAATTGAATGAAGATAGTAGTGGCCTAGATCATGGCTTAAGGAGGATACCAATTATTGGGGAAAAGGGAATGATTAAGGCAATTCCTCCCAACATGAATAAAGGTGGAGAAGTGAGAGTGGAAATGGGTGCCACGGAGATAGAGAAAGGTGAGGACGCTAAAGACTGGGGTTTTAGGATAGTAATAAGGAGAAAAACATATAGTATATTCAAGGGACCATCATATCCTCCTAGGATATCACCCCAAACATCTCCCATGAATATTGAACCGAGAGAAAATAGGCACAAGTATTTTCCCACTAAGGAGAGAAGGAGGAGAACTTAGATGAAAGCATGCATACCATTAAGGAGATTCGTTTATTATTGGATGTAGAGGAGAGAATTAGTACGAAGATATATGCAGCATGATATAGAGGCACATGAATAGTGTGAAGAGATAAGTGGTACCACAGGAGAAGAGAAAGAAAAAGATAAGGGCAAACCATCTAACAAGCCTATTGGTGAACATGCAGGTGCGTTAGGAGAAGGCCTAAAACTTGATATTGAAGTGTGCATTCCAAAGGTTCATCATTTAGGGATGAATAAGGATGAAGAGATGTATAAGAACCCTATACTTGGGTATATTAATGACCCTTCTAAAATTATTTGCGCCAAGTTTCAGAGTACTCTGGAGCATGAGAATTTATATGGGTGGGAGTTAATGGATCCAGAAGCAGCAAACATGTGCACACGAAAAAATTATCATGGAGCATGCAGATTCACATACATGACCCTGAGTTCGATGTGAAGGAGGACGTGTGTATAAAAAGTAAGATGAAAAAGAAATCTCAATTCATGCACTAGATAGTTAGGCCAACAAAATTTATAGATGAATAGGAAAGTAATGCCTTAAATAAAATATAATTTGAAGTAAAGTGTAGGAACATAGATAAATTGGCCATTCTCGAGACATTGTTGGAAGATAACAAGAATCTAAAGGAACAAGTAAAGTAGTTGAATGAGGCATGCAAAAAGGATAGGGAGAAATGAAATAAGATTTTGTATTTTATGGCGAACTCGGGAAGGATATTATAGACACACATCTAGAAATTGATGAGAAGACCGAGTAGATATATCATTCATCCTTGCACTTCATGTAGGACTATGTCCACTTTTATTAAGAAGTAGTAAGTGATGTAGATACGAGACTAAGGATGATATTGTGGAGATGATTGCATAGAGGTAGAAAGAAGTCAGTAGTAGAGATAAGGAGAGGAAAAAGAAGCATGTTGCATAAAAGATAGTTGAGTATGACTCCCTACTGCAAATAATTAAAGAAGAATTGAAGAAGCCACACTTGCACCTTGAATATATGTGTAGATCCAAATCCGATCATTAAAACAATGACATTGGTTGAAGAAAATGAGCTCCTTGTCACCAACAAGAATGAGAATTTTGGATGTGAGGAGAGGCTAACATTACTAGCAGAGAAGCATGATGCACTCCAAGTAGCCCAAGATCCTCACAAGGAAAACTTAAAAGAACTTGGGAAACTAATAGCACGGAGAATGGATGTGATGGAAGGTATGACTTCAAGTTCGATGAATTTTCTAAAAGTACTAAAGAAAAAGGGTGGAGATATAACTTTAGATGAAATAAATGTTGTGCTTGGTGATATTCCTGCTAAGGCAAAGAAGGGACTCAATGACTAGAATGAACTAGAAGCAGATATCAAGAATGAGTACCATGAAATTTTGTTTCTTGCAAATGAAAGGAACGATAACCAGATCGTACCAAGCCAACAACACAGATGCTAGTCAAACACCATGATCAATAAGATGAAATAAATTCACGTAATAACTTTACATAAAAACTTTGCAAAAAATGAGCAATAATATCATATATTATTATGGAACTCAATTCAATACAATGAGAACGGGCCTTACTTAAATAGGAAAAGAATAACAATCTAAGAACCGATCAAGGTCGTAGATCAAGCCATAAATCAAGGAAATAACTAGTCATCAAAGAACTAGTCAAGACCATATATTTAGGAGAGAAATAGACATCAAGGATCTAGTCAATACCATAGATCAAGGAAAGAACTATACCTAACAACTAGATAATATCTCCTAATATCTAAATAAGATAAAAGAAATATCCACACACATAAGTGGGTGAGGATAAATACAATAAAGGTAAATAAATTACCTAGGTGAACATGAGCTAAGGTAAATACCTACTCTAACACCCCCCTCAAGTGAAGCTAGGGGCCAAAATAGAAGTGTCATGTCCACAATATGAGTCCCAACAACTAGGCCTGATGAGGTACTCATGTACAATAACTAGGAAAAAGGGACACCGCAAGGTACCTAAAACCAGTAACAACAAAGTAAAGAGAGTAAAGACCCACTCCAAGGCATTCCAAGAAGCTTGGCTCAAAAAATCGTACAATGTTAAAGAATTTTGGTGTGCATTATGGTCTGAATCCATTGCTCGATCACAAAACTCAAAAATAATCGACACTTTGGTTTCACTGAATAGCTCCATACAAGGAGACTGTCAACGGAGTGATGTCAAAAGTGCAAAAAAACAAAACATAATTCGATCAACTATTGCAAATAGGTGTGCCACAATCTAGAATAAAAACCAAAGCAACAAGGTAAGGACAAAAAACCCAAAGTGTCACGATCCAAGAAAAGCCAAGGTAACAAGGCAAGGACACAAAACCAGAAGAAAGAGGATCAACACCACACCCTCCCATACTGCTGAATGGGTGGAGTGGCATTAAAAATCTGTATGAGTTGTCAAAACAACTACTCGAATACTGACAAACTTACATTGGAATGCACCATAATAGATCCCCCATAAGAGATACTGTCAACATGCCAAAAGTGTCAAAAATACACATACAAAATCTCTCAACAAACAAGAGAGATACACTACACCTGCTAAAGAAAAATTCTCAAAACAAGAAGCATCACAATGCATAAGGTATAAAAAGTGGAGCAAGAGGCCAAATGGTGGAGGAGCCATGCTTGTAGATTCCTCTCAATGAATGCCTATGTCACCGCCACGAGTGATCAGATATCCACCCAAAATCAACATGGATGGATGAAGAATATTCATGCATATGACTTGGTGTAAAATGCACAATGGGTGCATGCAAAAGAACATCAGAATGTGTGTCAGGTTGATCATGTCTGACAATTGAAATCTTAGGTTTCTCAATCTTGAGTGAAGGTGTAGAACTCATGTGTTGCTCATGATCCTCAGAAAGAGTCGAGCAAACAAAAAAGTAGCTCACATTAATGTGTGATCCCAATGAAGTATCTTCTCGAAAACCAATTTCATGACGATAATTCCACTTAACATGTGGAATAGAGGAAACAATACCCTGTGAATGTTTGCCACAATGACTTTGCTTAGTGAGACCCATAGAACGGAGTATGTGAGAATTGAATGTAGTGGTATGCTTCTCAAAAAATCCATGCAACTGAGCATAAGTAGGATACACAACATGTGGGACTGTAATAGGCACAAATGTGGAAGAGCATGCAAAGAAAGCTTCATAGGTGTATGAGCATTAAGATTATGAAGCAGACTCAAAGACCGACATATCAATGTCGGTGGGTTCGAGATCAATAGCTATAAGTGGACTAGGAGCATGGATATGGTTGTCCACAATATGATGGTGATGTTGTAGGCTAGCAATTTTGTTATATAGGAAGTATATTATTGTATCCTTATCATGAATGAGTGATTGTAGAAGATAATTTTGCTTCTTGAGTGATCTATTTTCTTCCAAAAAATTTACAATATCCTCTTGAAATCCACACACTTCAGAGAAAAGCATATCATTTTCAAAATCCATGATAGACACAAAATGCAACTCCCAAAAGTTTAGGTCGTTGGGCTCAGCCGAAATTACGTCCATAATTGATTACAACACTCCACCATTTTTGGCACTTTATAATTATAGTGCAAGTCTCAAAATAAATATTTATAATGGAAAGATCACGAAAAACAAGAACTTTTGTAAAAAAGGCACCCAAAACCGAGTTACCAATCAAAAGTTACAAGTTTTATTAATATTTTGCTCATTATTTATTTCAGTTGCCACTAAAACAAAATAAATTGTTGTTGCATTCACCACACAAATAAAATTAAAGGGGGCTGAAGTTAAGCACCTACTAGTAGGAATCACAAACCGCACAACATTCGTAGACCCATGCCAAAAAGGAAAGATTCGAAATCAGATCCCGAGAAACCCAATAGACCCAAAAAATAATCCCACATTTTCTTTTCTAGTGGGCACGAAACTCGAGGTGAACTAGTGTGCTTCTCTACAACAATAAAAAAACCAAAAAACTGACTGCCTATAGAAATGGCCAATTTTATAGTCGATATTAGGGTTTTCATGCCTTCTGAATCCAATGGAAGCCTCTATTTTGCTTAAAAACACATGCAAAAATAAAATATGACCAAATCCCAAATATATAAATATACAAAGATTTTATTTGCAAAATAAAACTTACAGACATATGTCAACAAAGAATCTCCGCTCAAGGAACAATAACCAAGTCGTACTAAGCCAAGAACACAGATGCTAATCAAACACCACAATCAATAAGATGAAATAAATTTTCCGAATAACTTTACATAAAACCTTTGCAAACAAATGAGCAACAATATTATATATTATTATGGAACTCAATGTAATACAATGAGAATGGGCCTTGCTTAAATATGCAAGGAATAACAATCTCAGAACTAGTCAAGGTCATAGATCAAGCCATAAATCAAGGAAATAACTAGTCATCAAAGAACTAGTCAAGACCATAGATTTAGGAGAGAACTAAACATCAAGAATCTATCCAATACCATAGATAAAGGAAAGAACTATACCTAACAACTAGATAATATCTCCTTATATCTAAATAAGATAAAAGAAATATCCACACACATAAGTGGGTGAGGATAAATACAATAAAGGTAAATAAATTACCTAGGTGAACATGAGCTAAGGTAAATACCTACTCTAACAAAAAAAGAATAGTGGATGGATTATTGAATTATTTCTACATTCTTTCATTTATAATTTGATCTTTTATTATTTATTCTTGGAGAGATAAGGTGTGAGTACCCATTTCCGAGGGTGGCAATGAAATTAGTGTGGGGTAATGTTGAATGGATAAATTATTTCTTAAATATAAAAGGTGCATGAGACAAGGCATGAAGGAAGGGGGCACAAAGGCGCGTGCGAGATGTTTGGTGAAAGAAGGGTGTGCCCCGGAGAAACATAGTTCGGGACTTGGTCATTTTTATATGTACAGGATAAAAATAGGATGAAGTGTGGAGCATGCTTTGGATCAAAATAAGAAGACTTCGAGGCTAAGAAAAGGCTATTTTGGGAATATGTGGAAGATCAAGAGTCATACAGAGTCTGAGATAATAATAGGATTAGTTTTGGAGTTAATTATAGATAATCTATTATTAGGAAAATCTTACATGCTTCTTTAGTTATATTTGCGGTGACACATGGGTATTTTCAGTATGTAGCCTACTTTGAGAGTGCATGGGTGATGAAGGAAAGTACCCACCCCCTATATATATGTATTGATTTGCACAGATTAGAGATCATCATGGTATGACCGTATGTATGATTTATGTTGTTGGTTTATGATCACACATGACTTATGATAGTATTATGAATGTATTCAACTTTTGTGGTTTGTGATGAATTAATATAATGGCTCATTATGGGTGGATATTGATTGTTGATGTCTCTATTCATGGTTATTGTATGGTGAATCTAGTGATTTGTATGTTTTACTTATTATGTGTGTTTCCAAATTGAGCTCATGGATCTGATTGTTAGAATGTAATATGCACTTGAGTATGGTTATTATGAACATGCATGTTAGCACCTTGGTAAGATAGTAACAAAGAGGGACCTGGTACCTTTGTGTGCTTTGGGTGAGCTCTCAAATCTATCTGAGTGATGTGGCCATGTGTCTATGGTTATTCAGTGGGAAAATAAGAATACATGAAGCCACACTACTCAAGAGGCTACTAAAGTAGTCATATTTGATTTCTTGGAGTATATTGTAACAAGGTTTGAGGTTCTTCAAAAAAATCATTTATGACAATTCTAAGGAATTGTTAGGATCCAAAACACTGATTGGGCTCTTATACATAGATTTTATTTGAATAATTCCTCCAATTACTACCCACAGGGTAATGGCTTTGTGAAATGCACCAACAAGAACCTGATCAAGATCGTGAAGAGGACTTTGGAGGTTAATCAAAGTGGCATATCAAGGTAAACAATTCTCTTTGGGCTAGTAAAATCACTCCAAAGAAAGTGATTAGAAATTCACCATTTGTGGTAGAGTATAATGAGGGAATTCTCCTAATTATTCATGTCTATATTTAGGGGAAGGATGTATTTCTAGGCTTTTGGATTAGATTAATTAGGGAAGGCTAACAAATCATGATTTTTAGAGATAATGGGTAAATAGTAGTGAATAATATGTGGATAGTTTTGAATAGTGCATAAATAGTACATACACTTTGAAATTGGAGGGTTTGTGGACAAACAACCCCATTATTGTATTCGATCATGGAAGATAACAAGAGATTTGATCATAATATTTTATCTAATGGTGGGAGAATGAGGAAAAATGAGAAAAAATTATTTTGATCATAGGGTAGTGGAGAATAAATTAGAATATTTTATTCTCATGGAGGAGGACATGAGGATAATTTAATATATTTTATTTCAATAATGGGGTTTAGCGAGTAAAAATTAGGATATTTTATTCTAATGGTGGGGGAATGAGGAAAAATTAGAATATTTTATTATGATATCAGCGTGAATGAGGAAAAATGGAAATATTTTATTCAAATGTGGTATGGAAAATCTTTGGACCAACAATGATGGGTAGGGTAATATAACCAATAACCATGTGAGGGAATTTTTCAAACCCCCGATGATAAGACTAGAAGGAGAGAGATGCCGAACCAAAACCCTAGAGCATGTACAAGAGATATGGTGCAAACATTAAGATCATAATTGGTATCAATTAAAACATGTTTGACCAAGGTGTTTTCACAAAGAACTATACATATTATGTAGGACTATTGTCAATAGTAGGACGAGGTTTAGGTACTGTATGATGATTAACATAATGGGAAGATATATCCTTAGGTAGTATGGATGAATTATGGTCATTAGTAGTATCAAGATGAATCCAAGTAACATGGAGGAGCTAGAAGAATGAATATTTTCATTACATGTTTCACTCAAGATATTCGAGAGAGGGATATATCTTGATCTAGAGAGGATTCCATAATGAGAAGTAATAATAAGTGTAAGCTAAGAAAAAACTAGCATATACCGAGATAGAAACCCTAAATCAACTAAGGTTTAGAGATTAGTAGGCCTAATACACAAGGAATGGATCCTAGGTTAGGTTAAGGTTTGATCAAAAGTGGATTCACTAAAATGTTTAACCCTTAATTAAATTTTAGGTCCATTTATTTATGTATAAAATAGATTTAGAATTGATTTAAAAATATTACGAGAGATGTTACAATACAAATAATAACTCATATTTATGACTTAGGTCAGATATAAGGAATTATGAATACACCAATTAACCTAACATGCAATTAAAATCTCAAAATAGATGTATAAAGGCATTTACTTGATTTTAGATGGTTTCGGAGAGATATGGGACTGTGTAACAATGAAAATGGGAGATCTAAATCTAAATGACCTTCACAACTAGAATTATGACCGTGAATGTACTTGGGTGTTGTTATGTGTTTTTGCATGGGTAAAATTCAATATTGAAAACATGAAAACTATACCCTAGTGTCAAAACATTTCTTATAAGCCCTTCTAAGCAATCCTCTAGATTAGTTCTTCCCCTTTTTCATGCATATACTCATCCCCCAATTTTCATATGTGTTGTGATAAACTTTCCCATGTGTTGTACACATGAAAGCAATTTCATGCGATTATTCTAATGCAATGCTTCTCAAGACAGATCCTTTAATGAACTTAGAAATTGCTAGTTATATATTTTTTAAGACATGTGTGCACCCTTGAAGCATATTTGAAGGTCCAAATTCATTGAGAAGTGGTATTGAGGAGTCAAAAACATATTTCAAGTTATTTAGGAATGTTTAGGGAAGATTTGAATGTTTAGGGACAAGTTCAGTGAAAGTAGGTTTCGAGGGTGAAGGAGGAAGCAGTCTAAAAAAGCACCTGAGATTCAAAATGTGATCCCAAGACCTCCAAAATGAGTTAGAGGTCAAATAATATACCATTGTAAATATAATTCAATTCAATAAATTATGGTACTTTCACATATTTCACAATACCAAAGCACTTATTTCCATAATCTATTTCTTGGCAGGGGAACATCGTGTGGTCCCAAAAAAAAGGCTATTTTTAGGGAGTTGAAATAATTATATCATAGGACCCATCCCATTCTTCTAAAAAAAAATTGGAGTCAATTTCATATAAATAAGTTCTCAAAAATTCCTCCAGGAGCTCCAAAAACTTCATCTTCAAGGCTCTCCTCAAGGTAAGCTTTAGGACTTAGTCATTTCAACAAGTGGACATGTGTCGACATGAGGCTAAGGCACCCTTTTGTATCCCAACTATCCCATCCATTTCACACATTTGAGATAAAAATATCCACCCCATGCTTTTTATTCTCCTTGGACCTCCATATGACCTTGAAAAGCCTTCGTAAGCACTTTTGCATAGATTTATAGCCCTCATGTTGTGCAACCACAACTTGCCACTTGTCAACATGAGGATGAGGAAAATTTTTACACCAAATATCCCATACCTTTGGTACAATTGGGAAAAAATACCCACCCCATGTATTTCTTATCCCATAACTCCCCACATGACCACAGGTTAGCTCAGTTGTGCATTTTTAAAGCATTTTCCACTCACCGCCTTGTTGAACCACAAATTTCCCCTTTTAGCATGAAGATGAAGAAAATTTTGTATGCTAATTGTCCCATCCCTTTGTACAGTTGGGACAAAAATCTCCACCCATGAGTAAGCCCCTTCCCAATAATTTATCTTTATTTTGTGGTATTATGTGTGCATTTATTTTTGTTATCCTAATAAGTTGTTTGGATGATGATATGTGTTGATGCCACTCTTGTTTGTAAGTAATTTTCCATATGTAGAAACTCTTATCCAGTGAAGGAATCATCCACCACAACTCATCCGTAGCCAAATAACTTGTTATAGAACCCGTCCATAGCCAAAGGAAATCATCTATAGTAAATATCCCACATTATGAAGATATCTTGGAACATGAATTGATGGCACTCAAGTTTGTATGTGTCATTAGAGAAGAAGTTACCACAGAACGTGTAAAAATAGGGAGATAACTCAATCTTTGATTTGATCATTCATTGCAAACTAGTGAAGAACTGATTGATTAAGTTAACACTTGATTGAACTAATTGATTACTTGAACATTTGTTGTGTTTTTAGTTGAACACATGTTATGAGTTCTGTAACATGTGATTGAATCTCTCACGGTTCTATTGAAGATCTTTCACTTGTTCTATTGAATATCTCTCACTTAGTTTGTTGAAACTCCTTGTTGTACTCTTCTTCTTCTCATCATCTTGTTATAAATGATAAGGTATAAGACAAATGGCTGGTGCTAAATGTAATATTCATATAGATTCATTCATTCATATACATTCATAGTCTGATTCAGAGTCAGAAAGGATATTTCTTTGATATTTTGTTCCTTGATGTAATGTTTATGCAAAGTCAATAAAGATCTAAGTTTTGTTCATTAGTTTCTAGTTACAGAATTTAGGAGGGATTAGCACCCAAGTCAAGGCCCACTTGTGGTCTACTAAACCCCTCCATTTTTTTTTTCATGCATGTTTACCTAGGGAACAATTTACTTTTTGGATTTGCATTTTGAATCTATAGCTTTGTCTTAGTGATAACATTTAGAAACCATTCATTTTCAGTTCTAAGTTTTGTTTACTTTCAACATTATTGTGATAGTTATTTCTTTCCAACCTCCTAGATCTATTGTAATTGTGTATATAACACTGAAATATTTCAAGTCTACACTCCCTAGTTTGATAATTAAATAATTGTAACTCAATGTACAACATACTAATTACTTGCAAGTTGATTTGTACCACCATTTTTGGCACCATTTTCGGGGATATTTCCAAGTTATAGGAGTTTTGTGAGGTTTTTATTTTTGAATTTCTTATAACATACTAGGTTGTAGAAATTCCACCTTCAAAACCCCCACTAATGAATGTTGATTGAGTTGAGCTAGTTTATGTATGCACCATCAAATAGATTCCCATTGTAGATTCCTACCCAATCCTCAAATAGCAAAAATTGTTTCCATTCTGAAGAAGACACATCTTCCTCTGTATAAGGTTTGCTAGTAGAAAACCCCCTCCAAGTGAGATTTTGAGGTTGTTCCTGAATAGCCAATAATGGAAGAGGAGGTGAATCAAAATGTGGAAGAAGGGGAAACTACATTTGAGTTCCCTATCTCCAATAACAATCAGCTTGTTGTAATGAAGAACATATCTCCCTCATCTCTTCCTAATTTTCATGGATCTATAAATGAGACCCGACACTTTATTTATTTATTTTTATGTCTTATTCAAATTTTATGATTACACAATTGATGCACACAAGATGAAGTTGTTCTCTGATAAACTCAAGGATGAAACCTTGAGATGGTTTGTGGGCCTAGGAAGAGATGTTGTTAATACCTGGTAGCAAATGAAGGAAACTTTTATGACCAAATATCAAGACTACTACAGGACAAGTAGCAAAGGAGATTATTAACTCTTCACAATGTCATAGAAGGAAGATGATCCATTAGAAGATTACTTGGAGAGATTCCTATTTTTCATTCAGAAGTCAAGACACACAAGGTTACCTCATGAGTCTCTCAAGTTACTCTTCTTAAAGGGACTCACCAAGGAAGATATGGATGCTTTGGACTTAATAGGAGCTAGGGACATCTCCAAGGCCACTTTTGATGAGATTGTGAAGCTATAGGAACTATTCTAAAGAAACCATGAAAATAATAAGAAGTGTTAGATCAAAGGGTGGATCAACTGCCAAAGGAATTGGGGAAATATCTAAATCAAAGATTGTAAACATGTTTAAGAACATGAAACAGAAATAGTTAATGACATGGCCACCCATATTGATGTTCTTCATGCAAAGAAGAAGAGAGAGGATGCAAAGGCAACACTATATAGTTATCCATTCTTACATAAGAAACAAATTTGATTTCACATGCAGGGACGGCAACATTATTGAAGGAAAAGGAGGTTGCAACATAGTTCAAAATGATAGAAATGGAGGATGGAAAAATTTCCTACATTGCCCAAAGGAATCCATGGACATCAAAATAAGAAGGTATGTCACAATATCCCATTTCGTCTTTTAAAAATTGGGCTATTATTTCATATATGCAACCCCCACATTAGGTTAATACTCAGCAAGGTTGGGCTCCATATCCTAGCCAATACTAATAACCATGGAAACCTTAGTTCTTAGGCCAACAATGGAAGTAACCCCCTTATTCATGGCACCAACCTTGTCGAGAGAGGAGGGAAACCATGGGTAAATCAACTCCTAACTATCAACAAATTCTTCAACAACCTCCCTACCCATAACAATAAGATTTGATGCCAAACCCCCAATCTAGATCTCAACCAAAGGCTACTCAATTTCCATCTCAACCAACACCTAACCCCAATAATAAATATTCTCAACCATCCTACACCACTAAATCAACCCAATACTCTACTTATTCATTTGATGTCAATAATATCCATCTCCACTCAGAAGAGAACTACTCCCACTAAGTAAACCCACAATCATGGAAAGATAGGATGAACCTCATTGCTACAAAATGAATCACAAAAAAAGCTAGAAGATCTTGCAAGTTGATCAATAGTAACATGAATGGAATTCCATTGAAGGTAAAATTCAAGTCAATGGATCCCTATTTCCAAGAGATTGCAAGAGAAGAAATCTAACCCTAAATCAGATTTTGATTCTAATTTTTTCAATCAATTGAAGGATATTTGTGTGAAATATTCCACTCATTCAAGCCATCAAGGATGTGCCTATCTACAACAAGTTGATTAAGGATCTATGTATCAAGAATCCAGGATGGAAAAATAAAATATTCATCCACTGTACAAGTTATTAGATAGTTGGTTGACATCATGCTTGGGAACTCTATATTACCCAAGTACATAGATCCAGGAAGTCCTTTGGTAAATGTTACTATCAATGGAACTACAATAAAGAATAATTTGATTGAATTAGGGGAAGAAATCAACATCATGACCAATAAAATCATGGATGACCTGAAGTTGGAAGGACTAAGGCCAATAACTACAATATTACAACTAGAAGATAGATCAACAGTGAGGCCTGAAGGAGTCCTTGAGGACATTTTTGTGGTGGTAGACTCTTGGGAATACCCTACTGATTTCATTTTCCTTCAACCAAAAGAAAGTTTAGGAGGTTATCCTATTATACTAGGAAGGCCATGGTTGGCCACTACTAATGCATTCATAGGGTGTAGGTCTAACAACATGATCATCTCAAATGGAAATGGTACCAAGAATATTATGATCTATCATCTTGCTCAACCATTGAATGATGAGGATCAAATAGTTTGGATTGAAGAACCAGAAGTTGATCAATGCTCTATGCAACAACTCATGATGTTGGAAAATTATTTTACTATTGAAGATCGAGAATAAGATGTTCTGCTCTATAATATTCTGTAGAAAAATATGGGAGGAATGAAGAATTTGATGACATATTAAGTTTCTTGAGCTATCCCTTGAACCAATTCCTACCATAGAAAAGCACCATGGATATTCTAGGTAAGAATTTTTTTTCACCAACTTCTTCCTCATGACTACATATTAAATTATATTAGTAGAAACATGTGTTCAATGTTGTACCTCTCCAAGAAATTAGAAATAACACCTAGGAGGCCACTAAATGTAAGCAAGATGTTGGATAGAAAAAAATAGAAAATGTTGATTGTTCTTCTTCAAAAACATAAAACAACATTTATTCGGGATTATGGTGATATGTGTGGATTCATCCTAGGTTTTTCACTCATAAAATTTACATTAAATAAGATTTTAAACCAATCAAACAACTACAGAGACACATGAACCCAACAGTAAGAGAGATTGTGAAGGATGAACTACAAAAGTTGCTAGATGTTGGATTCATATACCCCATATTAGACAAATGGGTATCACCTCTTGTAATTGTACCAAATAAGAATGGGAAATGGAGAATCTGTGTGGATTACAAAGAGTTGAACTCAAATACAAAGAAATATCACTTCCCATTTCCCTTCATTGATCAAGTGCTTAATACCCTAGCTGGTAAAAAGTACTTCTTTCTTGATGGATACAATGGTTATAATCAGATCCATATTACACCAGAGGACCAAGAGAAGACTACCTTCACATATATATGGGGATATTTTCCTATTCAGTTCTCCCATTTGGCTTTTGTAATGCACTTGCTACATTCTAAAGGGCAGTCTTGAGTATCATTTCTCTTATTTGAAAATGGTTGCATGAAAGTCTATATGAATAAATTCATTGTTCATGGCAGTAATTTTGATGAAGCTATACAAAATATGGATAAGGTCTTAAGAATATGCAAGGATCACAATTTTCCTTGAGTAATGAGAATTGTTACATGATGATGTCAAAAGGTATAGTGTCAAGACCTACCTTTCCTCAAAAGGAATTCAAGTTGATGTAGAAAAGGTGTTTGTTATAGTCATCATGTCCACACCAAGAAAACAAAAAGATGTTATAAGCTTTCTAGGCCATGTTGGATATTACAGAAGGTTCATACAAGACTTCAACAAAATTACAGTACCACTTTTTGCATTGCTAGGAAAGGATGTTGATTTTGTTTGGACTGAAAGATGTGAAAGTGATTTTCAAACTTTAAAGAAGATGTTAACTACTGCTCTTGTATTGAGAGGACTGACTATAACCTACCTTTTCACATCCACATAGATGCATCAGATCATGTTATTGGATTTGTCCTAGGTAAAAATATGGAAGCATGAATTATGCAATATACTATGTCAACAAGAACTTACAACATGCAGAATTGAACTATACAATAATAGAAAAAGAGTTCTTAGTAGTTATATATTATATAAAAAAATCAAACATTATATCACAGGATATCTAGTGTTTATTCACACTGATCATGTTGTAATCAAGTATCTGATAAACAAACCAATAGTAAGTAGTAGAATCATAAGATGGTTGCTCCTCTTGCAAGAATTTTATGTCACCATAGTGGACAAACTGACAAAGGATAATGTGGTAGCATATTTCCTCTCAAGGATGGATACCAATGGTGATGAGTAAATAGTTGATGATTCCTTTCCATATGAGACACTTATTTGATATTTCTATAAGAACACACTAGTATGTAGACATATCCAACAACTTGGTCTCGAGTAAAACACCTCCACATTTCTCATTCTCTAAGAAAATATATTTAGTTGAAAAAAGTGTACCTTTTTCTTGGATAGTTAGATTTTTATTTCATACAAGACAATATCAAGTAATGAGAAGGTGTATAGATGATGAGGAGATATTTAATGTCCTCATCCTACCACAATGAACCTTATGGAGGTAATTTTTCAAAGAGAATAACACATAAGGTGTTGACTACTGGTTATTATTGTCCAACATTACATAAGGATGCAACACTATACACCAAGAGATGTGATAAATGCCAAAGAATGGGAAATCCCACTAAGTCTGATGAGATGTCATTGCAACCTCATCTAGTTTACAACATTTTTTTATAAGTGGGGCTTAGATTTTTTTGGCCATATAGACCTCCATCTCAAAAAGGTATATCATATTGATTTGCACATATTACCTAACCAAGTGGACGGAGGTGAAAGCATTGTCAAACCATAAAAGTGAAAAGGTAGTTAAATTTCTATATGATAAGCACATCTTCACATATATGGAGTCCTAAGGGATATTTTTATAGATCAAGGTACACATTTTACTGTTGATGTAATTTTTGATTTGGTTAGTGAATATGAAATCAGGCATAGAATTCTACACCATACCATCCCTAGTATAATGGCCAAGTAGAGGTTACAAATAGAGAGATAGAGGCCATATTGACAAAGACTATAACACTCCATAGGAAAGACTGGGTAGACAAGCTTCCAAAAGCAATCTAGGAATTCAACACAACATGGAAAACCAAAAATGTATTCACACCATTTGAACTCTTATATGGAAAGACTATTGTTTTTCCAATTGAATTTGAGCACAAAACATTGAGGACTACACTTGAGATAGGAATATATTTATCATAAGCTCAAAGATAGAGAATTATCCAACTCAATGAGTTGGATGAATTGAGAATACAAGCAATACATAACATAGAGGTAGTGCAAAAGTAAAGATTCAAATGGCATGACCGGTACATCAAGACAAGATAGTTCTAGGAAGGTTATTAGGCACTCTGTTTGATTCAAAATACAAGGATCATATAGGAAATCTTAGAACAAGGTGGCTAGGCCCCTATGAAATTGAGAATATCTTCCCTAATGGAGCTGTGAAGCTCACTACTATTGATCATGTGAGATTCAAGTTGTTGTGAATGGCCACAAGCTAAGATTGTACAAAAATCCAGTTGAAAAGGTTCATTCATGGAACTATTCAGAGGAGTTCAAAGAAGAATGGAAGAAGAAACATCATAGTTAACCTCATAGGTTGAGCCAATTGGCTCACCTTCTAAGATTGCAGAGGATTGAGGAATATTTCAGTGGCCTTGGTGCATTCATCTTGCTGAATATTCCAAGGTTAAATAAAAGTGTTGTGATCTACCTTTCTAGGTGATCAACAACACTCTGCTAACACATTTATTTTATGAAGTTTTTTTTTATGGTTTGGTTTCAAGTGATTGCAAGAAGGGCATGATCTCCATCACAAGGAGAGAGTGCAATGACTAAAAGTTCCACTTGTAGCCACATGAAACAAGCCCCTATTTTTTCTTTTGCATTTGGTAGAACTCATGGTTGCATGACAGAGATCAAGGATGCATGCATGTGTGGATGATGGAAAAGAAATTATTGGCACCCCAAAAGATTAGAGTTCCCTCTCTCGTGAATCATCTGGTTGTAGTAAGGAATATCCAACACCAGATTAAAGACACATCCACGTCATTGTAGCAACTTACATGCAGCCAAGACTCTAGTTAATAAAGCATGCATAACCATCATTGCAAATAAAAAATGAGATAATTGCATTCATTTATCACTTTAATAAAGTATGATTATTTTAATTATATTTAATTAGGATTTATGTCAAGTCATCATGCATGTGCAACATTAAAATACCATCACCTTTCAAGAAATGATGTGTCCACTTTACCTCCTCCACATAAGCCAATTTTGTCACATCACTTTGCTTCATATGCTCCATATAATCACATCCCATAACCATGTCACTTGTCCTCTTGGTAACAAATTTTCAAAATATGAAAAGCAATCTATACAACACATTTATGTAAAGTTATTTCAAGGAAGAATTGTATTGTTATGTATTGAACCCAAAAGAGCTATGTATCTTCCATGGGAGGTGACTTGATCAGACGTGAGCCCACTATGCATTTGTAACTTTTGAGTCATCCTCAGATTGTGTAGTATTTTGAGAATCATGGTTGGATGGATTACATCAACAAGTTTCAAGGTTTTGATGAAGCAATTATGGAATAATTTTCCAACACACTAAGAAATGGAGAGGCAAGGGTGAAAGGATTAGCAGTAAGGCTAAGTGATGAAATTATGGCAGAAGTTACTAGTCTACCAACTCAAGGAGATTCGTTCCTAAACAAGGCCAATCTAGAAATAGTAACGAGGAGTTTTCAAATGATGATGATGAGTTCATCTCATACATGCGAGGTACATATAGAACATATCTTAAACCCTTATGGGCACAAGTTGCCAATTTTTTTATTCAATACTTTACTGTGAAGGGAGATATTCTAGATTGAACATAGTGCATTTCAAGTTGTTGAATCATCTAAAGAACAACCATCAAGTAAATGTCCCAAATTTCTTACATGAAATGCTGAAGAAAATGAGTCAAGAAGTACATAGGGGTAGGGAAGCATTATCACATCATTGTCTTATAACCCTAGTGGTTAAACACACCATGTAAAGGGATTACCCTCAGATACTATGGGAATACTTTGTAAGGATAAACAATATTGAAAATTTATTAAGAAACATGGAAAAAAGAAGAATCAACACTGAAATCTCTTCTGCACATATGATAGAGGTTGCACCATCCACCTCCCAACCTCAAGAACCCCTAACTTCTAAAGGTCTACCTCCTACTGAAGGGAACCATATACCTATCTCTCTAGAAATAATTTTTATAGTTGAAACTCTATTGGAGTTCTCCTCTCCTGAAACCTCCACTTCCAAGGCCAAATGAAAATCTTCTCATTCTACTCCTACACAACCTAGGTGCTCCCATAGGCTTAGAAAAAAGGTCCAAAATCTCCAATCCAACATAGTCACAACCCATCTCACTAGATAGTGATTTGGAAGCTATAGAGGGAAACTTTGAGCCTCAACAATTAGACACAAAACAAGGAGATAGTGATATTATAGTTCATGGGCTAGAATACCCTGAAAAACCCATGGAGGAGCAAGAAGAGCCAACTCAGAATGAGGAGGCATTTCATGAAGTGGAAGGTCATGAAGAGAGAGAAGAAGAGGAAGTTAGAGGAGGAATTGAACACCAACAAATGCCTATAGTTGTTGAAAAAGTCATTGAGCAACAAGAACAAATGCCTGCAGTTGTTGACCAAGTAATTGAGAAAGTTGTTGAGCAAGCATAACATGATAGTGTGTAAGAAGAAAATGTAACACCATTGCAGCCCCAAATTGTTATTCATGAAATTATTAGGAACCTAAAAACCATCTTGTAGTGAGATGGAAACATAGACTATGGGACCAAATATTGACAATTTGATGTCAGTAATTGGAAACCTACATTAACAGACTCAAAGGAAAATGGGAAAAATAGAAAGAATCCCTCATCTCTAAGCATAAGAAAGAACTAGAGAACAAAGACAAAGAGATTAAGAGGATAAATCGAAACATGAAGAAACAGTCCTTGTAGTATATGAAATATTGAGATGTAGGCCCCATCAAGTGTTTATGTTATCTAATTGAAAGAAAAAATGTTGCATCATAAACTTACCTGCATTAATTCTGATATGATTTATGATATTAGCTCAACTAGGAGATTCTTTACTTTATATCATAACAGTACACATGAACTCTAGAATTTGTTATGTGAGCTTTATTTACACAATTATGCCCTTCCATGTGACAAGGATTAGATCCAAATTCTATTTATTGGGGATGTATAGGTCAAGGAATTACGTTTTTATTTATCTAATGAATTGGACAGAGCCGTAGATGGAAGAATATAGACATTTGGAGAAGGTCCAACCATTATATATTAGAGCTAAGGCAACCAATACAGATGCAAATGAAGAAGCATATGATAGTTATATGGAAGAGAATGTAATTAAAAACAAAGTATTGCAAGTGAGGACAAGAGCCCATGCGAGAATTCATAGAAATGATTAGGGAACATGGACTTCAAGTTGTGATAGCATGTAGACTCAGATGGGAATAATTATCACCTAAACTACAAAGAAAGGAAATACACTCATATCCCAACATAATTCCCACACTATGCAGGGTGAACACATACATGGAGATAAAAAATGAATGTGGGATGAGTGGTTTCCTATAGGCTATCACCCTCCAATATTTCACTTTCTAATCTTGTTGGCCCGAAAATCATTGGTTAGGCGGGTCATGGGAAATAGGCCAACGGTGTGCAGGGCATAGCCCCTCTTTGAGACAACAAATGAAATCTGGTTTATTGCTAATCTATCAAGCAGGAATCATGCAAATCTACACTATTCTAACTTCAGGGGGTTTGGGATCTCATCCCAGTAGAGGTAGTTCCAACAACAAATAGAAAGGTAGGAGAGAAGGAACAGAGGAAGGATAGATCTGAAGGAAGAAAAGAAATGAATTCCAAGACAGAAAGGTCAGAAGGTTTATGCTTTGGGCTGGTAGTAAATAGAGCCAAACTTACTTGCATAAACAAATAAAGCAATACTGATGAACAAATGAAAATAGTAGGAATGAATCCAACAGAATAAAAACATAGATCTAACTTAAGAAAGATCTTATGCAAATAACACACATATGAAGCACAAAGTCTGAATACATGTATTAATATTTCTTCTATTACAAGAAAGCACAAAGTCTTTCTCTCCTCACTTCTCCTTTCATACAAAAATTTCCACCTAGAATACAACAAGTATTCCTAGTATTTATAGAAGGAGAGGAGGAAAGAAGACAAAAGCAAACCAACTACAAAATATCTAAAAAGTCAATAGTTGACTTTGGGCAAGTTTTTGGATGGCAACATCCCATGGTGCAACATGGATGAGGTCATCATATATGCCAACATTCCTTTTAAACATTTTACAAAAATGATCAACGCATACGCGAGAGGAGAAACTACTCCTCATCATCCCTCTACTCAAATTTGGTGTCTTACTTTTGATCGGAGAGGTGATGTGACACAATGCTCGATATTCCATAAAAATTCTAATCATTACACCGAAGTTGATCATGATCTCAACCTTTGAAATGGTGGTTAATGACTTCACAAGTTTCTTTCTCATTCTTGAGCTTGTCAGGTAACTCAGCGAAAGTTTCGCATGCATCGATCAAAAAGCCAATGAAGTCACTACAGGCCAAGAGGTTGTTGATTGATTCTCAGTCGAAAGTGACCTCTGGTGCCAAACCTTGAGTGACAATAGCCTTGAAGCACTAGAATGTATCATCTGCTTCCCTCAAGTTATACAATTCACTGAGCATCCCTGGAGACATTTTTGTAACTGTCTACTCCATGTTGTATCGTGTGTCCAGGGCTTCATCTTTGATTTTATCTATTCTCTCTAGGATATATTCCATTTGATCAACCTAGTAATCTAAAGCAATGAGAGCTTTGTTATGTGCACACGGGTGATCGATAACGCCGACCTTCAATAGGTCGTCAGCTGAGCAGTTAGCCATGGTTTGGAACGTTTCATGCTACAACCTGGCATTATCCAACTCTTCAGATAGGGTGCTTGCTACTGCTTGTAGCTCCTTATTTGCTCGAGTTATATCTTGATAGAGCACTGTGAATTTCCCAATCATTTCTTCACCATATCTGAGGATTCACTCAATCCAGGATGATATTGTTGCACCTTGTTCACCAATCTTAACATATTCATTTATTTTCTCTTAACTGGGAACTTGAATGGGTTCGGCGCAGTTACTGGAGGAGCATTGCCCATTTTCTGCAATGCTTGGAGGAGATGTTTGTTTTGTTCCTTAATTATTCTTTTCTCCTCTTTTGCTTCTTAGAGTTTCTTGTAGAGAGCATCCACAGGTGAAGACAAGGCTTCCCCAGCAGCTTTCGAGATGAGGTCCCCATCGTGACTTGAGTCACTTTGAAGTCCGTGGGAGACGATCCTCCTTTTTCTTGGTGGGGTCCAGGTAAGCTATCTCCATAACTCTCTCCCCAGAAGTGCTTTTAGAAAAGTGAGTTATCACTTTCTTCTTCTTAGTTCCCTTCTTTGGAATGATGGAGAAATCCATGGCCGTGATGGGTACCTTTCTCTTATGTTGGCCCGGATGCTCGTAAATCCAACTAGGACTTATGATAGTGGGAGTAGAGGAAATAGAAGAAGAAATGGGAGTGAGAGGGGGAGCAAGCAGAGGCCTAAGGAAAGTGTGCCGAAACACTTAGTGGTGGCATTGATAAGGAATCCAACGCACCGCTTCTTGTGGGGCCTGGAGTTACTACAGGAGAAGAGAATGACATGGAAATGAAGGGATCTGTAATTAGATGGAGGGAACACTGGGTGACAGATCTGTGAGAGAGGAGAAGATGGAAGAGGTGGGAGATGGAAGGGAGGAAGGGAGAGGAGAAGACACATCCATAGGAATAGATGCTTGAATGACAGGAGGAGGAGAAGAAATGGAAGAAGGAACACTGGGTACCTCTGCAGTTGTAGTTGTGATAACATCCTAGGTGGATGTATCTCGTTGAAACCTTTGTTGTTTCTTCTTTACCTGGAGACACCAAGTCAACTATTTTCTTCTCAGAAGTAGAAGGAAGGCCTTCAAGAGCTTCTTCTTTTCTACTTGATTCACCCTCCTTGTCTTTTCCTTTTCCTTTCGGCACATGGGCTAGTCTTGGAGGTGCTCTACCTAAAGGAGAAGTAGTGAAATAAACTCTAAGGTAGGTGAGAATATTTTGTTTGCACCAATGTTCAGTGTGTTGCAATGTGGATTTAACCCTTTCTTGAATGGTTTTCGGCACTTTGGCTCTATTGATCTCCGTAAATGGCCAATCATCCCCATCTGTGTCAAGGTAAACCTGATCAATTTCTTGATCAGTCTCTTGGAATTCCTTTGGGACAATGGCAACACCATAGTGTACAATCTCCTCCAGAGCTATCCGGGAGTGATCCTTTCACCTAATATCTATCTCATGTGTCAGGTCGATCCAAATGTCCTCGATCTCGGGAACATGGATGGGATCAATTTTTGCCTTTGGGAGGCAACTCCGGCAGTTGAAGGTTGGCCTTGCTAGGAAGTTGTGCTTCAAATTTAATAGCTCTAGCTCAACATACATCTCTTGTGCTTTGGTAAGTGTAGGGCAGGTGTATCGGCCAACTGTAAGGGGGAATGGAGTTCCTCCTTTCTTTCTCTTCATGCACTTCTCATGATAAGTGATTAGTTGCCTTGAAAATTCCAAGAGGATCAGCTTGGGCCCTATGAACCTTGGTAGCTTCGTTGGCTCTCCCTTAAAATTCACAGCTCTGAGGTATGTGAATGTGGGGAATTGTGTGAACAACACTCCCCATTTCTTTGTAGCAGCAATCACACTCGGGTTGGTCCGACCATGTCTCATGTTTGGCCTCAACAAGCAGATTACCTCATATAAGAAGGCATCATTAATTTTAGAGAACTGGGAGATGTTGGCCTCGAGCTTTGACTCTATGTAGAACTCATATATCTTGACTTGGGGCCATACCCCATTTTGAGCTAACCCCACGAAATCCTTTGCTGACGCGGCAATGTATACAACATAGGAATTCATGTAGAACTTCCCAGTTGTTATAACTTGTTGAAGCTACTGGGAGATGGTGTCACTGATGATCTCACCCCAGCCAAAATGTTGATCAGGTGCATTCTTGCTCATGGTCTCCAGGTACCTCAGCATCCATTTGTGGAAATAATGGGCATCAGGGAGCCCAAATACTCTATTTAAGAAGGTGATTGTATCACTCAACTCCTCATTGAAGTCACTACGGTGGATGGTTTGTGGCCATCTACTCACCGGATTCTTGTTCTTTAGATAAAGCTCGTTCATCATCTACATGCATTTATCCTCATTATCGTCCCAAGTCTTCTTACAGTCTTCGATGCTTATTTCTACATATTGCTTGTGATGAGGAATGCCCAGGGTCAGTTCAAAGTGACGAGCTATGAGGTTGATGATCATCTTTTTCTCTTTGTCTTCGACACATCTAGTGTCTTTGTTATAGCACCAAGCAACCAACATGATGAACTCGTTATTTACAATGCTTGTTGAAGCTCACCGCAAAGTGCACCCACTACCCACTAATTTGTTCATCCACGGGCCACTGCTTGCCTAGTTGGTCCTCACCCAGAAGTCATCCATGTCAATATGACCTAGCTCGAAGTCTCTGATGTCGAGGTTGCACTCTGCATATGAGTCAGGCATTCTGAATCTCTGATACTTATACTTCATCTCTTGTTCCAACTGCTTAGCTTTAGCTTTAGCTTTAGTTGGTTTCTTGCTTGATGAAGACATGTGTGAGCTCAAGGATGGATGTTGTTATTCTGCAAGAAGAATCAAGGAGGTCCAACATAGAAGAGCCATGTCAACCATCATGTTATTCATAATGAAAGCTTGCAGAATGAAGAACAAGCAATTATAAGGCTTAGGGCGCAAGGCATAGGTTCACAGCAGGATGCAGAGGCTTTTATTGCTAGGTGCACTTGGGAGGATGTCGACATGATAAAATTTATGCCCAATGTTGACGTGAGAAAATTTGTGCCAAGTTTAGAAATGACGCAATTTTGAGAGGTGTTGCATAAAAAGTCTCAGCCCAAGGATAAAGTGCGGGGCATGGATTTGTAGCATACAACATGTTATGTTGATGTTAAAGAAGTGGCACCTGCACCTTAGGAAAAAATATACTTTGGCTGGGAACAGGAAAAGTTTGTGTTGCAGGTGTTTAAAGTGTGCCCAAGTGTAACTTCAGAAGATTTTGCAAGGAAAATCAATGCGCCAAGGGAAAAAGCATGTGGCGCAGTTTTGAAGCACACAACATCTTATGTTGATGTTGTGTGTTGCTTACTATGCCCCACAAAAGTTTTTAAGTGTCATTTTTATTGGGTGCGGAAAAGGTTATGTTACAAGGAAGAACAATGCGCCATGACTTTAATCAGTTAATAACTTGGCTTATTTTCTTGATTTCTTTTCCTTTCTTCTTTGGATTTGTCAGATGGAAAAGAGAGGGTTTTGCAGCCTCAGGAAAATATGGGTTTTTGGTTTCTTCAGAGGTAGGGGTCTTCCAGATTTGTAGATTTGGAAGGAGAGGCAAAAGGGCTTCAACTGGTTTGATAATTTTGTTAGGTGTGTTTCTTTAGATTTTATCTTTTACACCAACCCTAATACCTAATACAAACAAGACAAAAACAACAACCAGGAGAGGAGCCACTTACCCAGATTTATAAAAGATGAAGAATGACGTGGGGTCCACAAGCTTGAAAAATGGCACACTGGGGGTGACAAGGATGGCTGACAGGTGCAGAGAAAACACTTTTCACAATTTTCAATTCATGAAAATGATAGGTGTCGGGCACATATTTATAGAAAAATTGGCATTTATTACTTCACCAACTTCTTTTGGCACGACTTTTAGAGCGTCGACATGACAAAAAGTGCACCTTAGCATAAATTTACTAATGTTGACACAGATTTTCAGTGCCTAAGAAAAATGCTTGGCGCACATTTTATGATGTTGACATGACATTTCCAGCACTTAGGACCAAAGAGGCGCAACTTTAATGATATTGACACAACAATGAGTGCACCGAAGGACTTTAAGAGTGGGCCCAGATTTTGAGGTGTCGACACTTGAATTCTTGCGCCTAGTTCAAAAAGGCACATTTTGGGGTTGTTGACACATAAAAAACTACGCTAAAGGAAGAAGTCAAGAATGGCCAAGTTCTAAAAAACTTGATTTTCGAAAGGGAATTTTGGGCCATTTCTAATGTTATCGAGACTTCCTTCGTGGTCAAAATAGAAATTTTGGCATGGTTACCTACAAAATTTCCCTTATCAATTTTGCAGATAATAAATCCCACCTTGGACGGTATTTACCATTTGATCGGAGGATACAAGACAAGGTCTAGAGAAAATTCATGATGAATGGTGGTTATTTCTTATTAAATAAAGAAGGAATAGATACACCAATTAATTTCAAAGTGATGTGAGTCTAGAGAAAATTCATGACGAATGATGGTTATTTCTTGTTAAATAAAGAAGGAATAGATACACCAATTGATTTCAGGCGTGAATGCGATTATCAAAAAGAATATATGAAGCCCTTGAATAAGGAAATTCAAGATTTGAATCATGTGGGTGTGATGAGCTATGATAATTTCCTTTATAACAGCTCATATTTTGTATTTTGATCAGGAAATTATAGTTATGTCCATGTATTTTCCAAGTACACTGTTGAACATTACTATTACAACCTTGAACTTGTGGCATAATTACTAATTAATATAGTTATATCTAGTTATCTTTATTTTGTGGTATTATGTGTGCATTTATTTTTATTATCCCAATAAGTTGTTTGGATGATGATATGTGTTGATGCCACTCTTGGTTGTAAGAAATTTTCCATATACGGCACTCGTATGCGGTTAAGGAATCATCCGCAGCCAAAGGAAATCATTTATGGAAAAGATCTCACTTTATGAAGATCTCTTAGAATGTGAATTGATGGCACTCAAGTATGTACATGCCATTACTGAAGCGCTTACCATGGGAATGTGTAAAACTGGGAGATGATTCAATCTTTGATCTGGTTATTCATTACAAACTAGTGAAAAATTGATTGATTAAGTTAACACTTGATAGAACTAGTTGATTACCAGAAAATTTGTTGTGTGATTGTTAGCTAAACACCTGTTATGAGTTCCATAATGTGTGATTGAATCTCTCACGTATCTCGTTGAATATCTTTCACTTGTTTGATTTAATATATCTCACTTAGTTTGTTGAAATTCCTTATTGTACTCTTCTTCTTCTCACATTTTGTTGTAAATGAGAAGGTATAAAAGAAAGGGTTGGTTCTGGTAATACATATTCATATAGATTCATTCATTCACATACATCCATAGCCTTTGAGTCAAAGTTAGGAAGGAGAATTATTTGATTTTTGTTCCTAAATGTAATGTTTATGCAAAATCAATAAAGATCTGAGTTTTGTTCATTAGTTTCTAGTTGTAGAATTTAGGAGGGATTAGCACCCAAGTCAAGGACGACTTGCAATCCGCTAAACTCCTCCATTTTTTTCATACATGTTTACCTATGGAACAATTTACTTTCTAGATTTGCATTTTGAATCTACAACTTTGTCTTAGTGATAACATTTAGAAACCATTCATTTTCAATTCTAAGTTTTATTTACTTTTAGAATTGTTGTGATAATTATTTCTTTCCAACCTCCTAGATCCATTATAATTGTGCATACAATACTTGCAATATTTCAATTCCATGCTCCCTGGTTTGACAATTAAATGATTGTAACTCAATGTATAACATATTAATTGCTGCAAGTTGATTTGCACCACCATTTTTTACATCGTTGTCAAGGATATTGCCAAGTTATAGGATTTTTGTGAGGTTTTACATTTTTGAATTTCCTATAACATACTAGGTTGTATAAATTCCACCTTTAAACCCCCGACTAATGAATTTTGATTGAGTTAAACCAATTGATGTATTTACCATCAAATAGATGCCCATGGTAGATTCCTACCCAATCCTCAAATAGCAAACATTTCTTCTTATCTTTAAGAAGACACATCTTCCTCTATACAAGGTTTTCTAGTAGAAAACCCCCTCCAAGTGATATTTCTGAGGCTTCTCCTAAACAACCAATCATGTCGAGGTGGCCTCTATTATAGAAAGAAATTTCTCATAACAAAAAATAAGGGGTCCAAAGAAGTTGTTGATCGGAAGTAAATAAGTTTGTTCTCAACTACCATAAATGTTTTGTTGATTCAAGGGATTTTTTCATATAAAAATTCAAGGATGGTGAATGTTTCCAGGATAAATGTAGTGTTTTCACTTTACATACTATGGAAGAATGGTTACTCACAATCATAGAGAATCAAGTAGAAGCTGCAAGATACAAGAATTATAAATAGGTCACGTAGTTTACATTGGATGCAAGAATTTTCTCAGTGCAATAAAAATATGAAGATGGAATCTTGATTTTTCTCCTTCTTCTCAAGCCATGAAAATCCATCACAAGAGCATGGTATGATCATATAATTATTTTGGTGCTTTATAGGTCACACTTCAGTTTTTGTTGGTATGTACTCCTCACAATCCATTATCGGGTATGTGTACATTCTTTCCTCTCCTTTGTAAATACCTCTCCCCTTTAATATAATTTCCCTTTTCCTTTGTGTGTTGTTTTATATTTTTGGTGTGTTTCCATTCCATGTGTGTGTTTGGATGAAATGACTTCATAGGCCCAATGGACAAGGCACTAGTCCACACAGAAACTTGATATTCCGAGATTCCTACATCCTCTCTCCTTTTTGTTCTCAATACATAACATGTCCCCAATCTAGAGCCATTTTTTCATGTTTTTTAACATGGGAAAAATTAAATATTGAAAACATGACAACTATACCCTAGTGTCAGAATTTTTTCTTGTAAACCCTTCTAAGCACTACTCTAGATCAATTCTTCCCCTATGTCATGCCCATCCTCATCTCCCAAGTTTTCATATGTTTTGTAATAAATTTTCCCATGTGTTGGAAATATTAAATCATGTTCATTGAGTTCTTAAGATGTAGTGCTTCTCAATGTGGAACCTTCAAGGAACTTAAAAATGGCTATTTTTAGCCTTTCTGAGACAGGTGTGCACCCCTGGAGCATATTTCAAGGCCCAAATTCATCAAGAAGTGGTATTGAGAAGATAATAACATATTTCAAGTGATTTAGGAAGGTTTAGTTAATATTTTAAGGTTTAGGGACAATTTTAATGAAAGCGGGTTTTGAGAGTGAAGGAGGAAGTAGTCTAAAATATCACCCGAGCTTCGAAGGTGATTCCAGGAGCTCTAAATGAGTGAGAGGTCAAAAAGATACCATTGGAAAGATAGTTAAATTATATAAATCATGGTACTTTCATATATTTCACAATACCAAAGCACTTCTTTTCATAATCTATTTTTGGCATGTACACCTTGCGGTCCCAAGTAAAAAGGATATTTTTAAGGGAGTTACAATAATAATTATATCTTGGGACCCATCCTATTATTCTCAAAAGGTTTTTGGATTAAATGTCATATAAATAAGTTCCCAAAAATTCCTCTGTGAGCTTCAGAAACTTCATCTTCAAGGCTCTCCTCAAGGTAAGCTTTAGGACTTAGTCATTTCAACAGGTGGAAACGTGTCAGTGTGAAGCTGAGGTGCACATTTTTTTCCCAACTATCCCACCACTTTCAGATATTTGGGATAAAAATATTTACCCCATGATTTTTATTCCCCTTGGACCTCCACATGACCTTGAAAATCCTTCATAAGCACTTTTGCCCGAGTTTTCTAGCCCTCCCCACATGAAACCACATCTTGCAACTTTCCAACATGAGGTTGAGGCACAATTTTTTACACCAATTGTCCCATCCCTTTAGGAAATTTAGGAAAAAAAATCCCACCCCATGATTTTCTTATCCCATGACTCCCCATATGACCCTAAGCTAGCTTCGCGATGCGTTTGTTAAGCCCTTTCCACTTACCACCTCGTCAAACCAAAAATTACCACTTCTCAACATGAGGATGAGGTGCATTTTTTCACCAATTCTCCCATCCTTTTTAGGTTCTTCATGTGACCCATTCTCAGCCCCCAAGTGCTTTGTGCTTCCTCCTTCCATCTCCCACTTCATAAATGAATCCACTCTTGCTCACCACCACTCTCAACTTAAGAAAATAAATCAACCTCCTTGACATTCATTAAATAAATTTTTAAATTGTTTTCATAACATTCAAACAAATAAAAATTCTTCCCATACCCTAGATGTCAAGATCTAATTTTTCTCATAACTCTTGCTCCTGAACTCTGTTGGCCACAAAATTATAACCATGAGTTTCTTATGTGATTTCCATTAAGAATATTATTTTCATGTACTCATTTATTTTTTATAGCCAAATGAATTTTCCAGCAAAAAAATCACCTTTTCTTAAATCTACACAACTCCAACGAAACATAATCCCCTAAAAATTGGAGCAAAGCCTTGAAATGAATTATGTAAACTTCTACAAGTGGTTTCATTCGAATCCAACATTGGGAAGACCAATTTATATTTTTAGTAAGTCCCTACCACATAGCTTACTAAAAATATTTTTCTAAGGAAAATTTGGTTTCTGGTTTCTCAAGATACTCCTTCAAGTGCAAAACATTCAAAAGTGGCAAATTTGGCAAAAATTGGTAAGAATGGGCACCCATGTGAAACATGTTAAAAATAGTAAATGGTCAAGATGAAGTCAATATTGTCTCATATTCTCCTCCTCTTCATGCCTTACCAATTCAAGTAGGGAAAATTTTAGTGGCGAATTTTTGTAAACTCGTGAATATTAGGGATTTTGGAAATTGGAAATGGCAAATTTTTAGCGATCAATTGCCACCTAGCTCACCTAAAATTTCAGCCGACAAGTCATTTATATGGGTCATTTTTCCTACTATTTCACCAACGTTTCTAATCAAAATGTGTAAATATTTACCAAGGTATAATACATAGCCCGAGGTATTTTATATGTATTTATTCATTGTATTTATTCCTTTTTCGATACATAGACAACTATCCAAGCCTATCGTCCTACACCTCTGACATCCATGAAAGAGGCATGTGTGCACATGGGAGAGACAGACATAGAAGGTGATCATCCAACCCAACATTGTCTAAGCATGATAGACGACCATCCAATGTTGAAGAGACATTCGTCCAACCCTATCCATATAACAGGGGAGAGACGGTCATCAAACACATTCTGTATAATGCAAAAGAGGCGTTCGTCTAACCCTATCCATCTAATAGGGGATAGATGGCCATCAAACATAGTTCATATAATGCGAAGAGACACCATCCAACATAGTCCGGAAAATGTAGAAGAGACTATCTTCCAACCCTATCCATCTAACAGGAGATACATTCATCCAACCCTATACTTCTAATAGGGGATAGACAGTCATCCAACACAGTTTGTACAATACATAAGAGACGGACATCCAACATAGTATGGAAAATGTAGAAGAGACAATAGTCCAACCCTATTCGTCTAACAAGGGCGAGACACTTGTCTAACACGATCCGTCACAGAGGAGACAGTCGTCCAACCTATTATAAGATGGATGGTCATCCAACCCTATCTGTCTAATAGGGGAGAGATGGCCATCTAACTGTATGAAATCTAGGAAAATTGTGACCTGTCAAATCTCTTTTGTCACGAAACAGTTTTTCAAAAATTCGCCATTGATTCGAAAGTCAATTTTGGAGATTCGCCACCCATTCTAAACTAATTTTTTAGAGGGGGTTTTAAAATGAACCCTGAATTTAAGCTTTCACGGAGGTCAAATCTTCCATTTGTAATAAAATCCATGCCTTCATTCATACGGTGAGCATAAGGTGTCTCAAACAGGAAATGCCAATTTTGGAAGTACGAGTAGATTTCCACGTGTTAGTGTGTGGTGATCATATTTCAAAAAATTATCTCAAGGGAATAATAATGAAAAACTCATGCTTATAGGGGAGTGGGGAAGCCCTCTCGGCTCCTAATTTTTCCTTAGTGTTCCTAGGGAGGGACTATAATGACTGCATTTTGCGAGAAATTATTTCAAGTTATCATCATGTGAATACTTTTTCAAGGAGTGGTAGTATTTCATGGTTTGGGATGGTTTTTTCAATTGAAATAAGGCATCCCTCATTTTCTATAAAGGTATAGTGATAAATTACTTCTCACTTCTTCACTCAAGGTACCTAATATGCTACAATTATTGATCATTCAAAAAGAGGTTTCTCATGGTGAAAAAAAGTTCAAGGCTACAAGTGTTCATCATTTTGGAGGATGCTTCTTTCGGTATGGAGGACCATATTTGTTCTTTTAGAGTTCATGACTACATCAAACTATTATATTTGATCATCACAGGAGTGGATTATCTTCAACATCAATGGAGTTGATCTTCATCACAGACGGAGGCATCTTCATCCATGCTTTGGAGCAGTTCTTATTTCTTCTCCTCTCTCATTATTTCTCCCCTTCTCTCCCCCTTTCTAATTATTCATTGAGTATAATCATTGTATTTTATCTCATTCACTTAAGTGACTTTCTAAATTTATATTTTAAAATTCCCTTTGATTTATAAAAGGGAACTTAATTTTCACTTCCTAGGAATATGTAAAGTCACAAGTAAATGAGAACGTGAAGAGTCATGTGGGGAGATGAGAGTTTAATTCACATTGCTATAAATTGGGATGGCTTCTCCATTCCAAGGGATCCTTAAATTTTAGTTCTTTGGTAATAATTATGGATTGTTATTGTTGAACTTTATATCATGAATTCACAAGAAATAAAAGATACATTTATTTCATTTTCCTTTTCCTATGTATTCACCAATTTTCTCTCTTATATGCACTTTATAAGTATAGTTATCAACAAGATCTTTGTATCTTCGATGAATGGGCCCCAAAGAACTATGTGTCTGTGTTTTTTTGTTTGTCTCACTAATGTCTTCATTATTATTTTCTTCTAATTGAATGTTGAACTACTTTGGTTATTGGGTGTGAACTCTGCATGTGCCTACTCACAACAATAACCTTCCTTTGTCTAATTTATCTCCTTCACCCCTCATCATTGTAAGTTCCTCCCTTGTACCACGTCAAATACCTTGCTGTAGGTTCATTAAAATGTCCTTGTGTGATACCCGGCCTATTTGGACACCCCAAAACATTTATATAGGAATATATTAGTTTACATTCAATAATGGGAACCCCGTCATACACAAGGAGGGGCATAGCCGCATGAGCATTGGTGGAAACGCTTAATTTTCCATGCGAAAAATTATTTCACCAATAGTTTTTGGAAACTCATTGGGGATAGATTTTCCCAAGTGAACCCTTAAAGATCTTTGCAAAATACAAAAAAATTATATATTACAAAAAAAAAAAAAAAAAATCAAATTTTAAAGACAAAACAGGTTTTAAAGGTGACTCAAGTCATGGAATGAATTCATGTCACGTTCATTTCCTGTAACACAATGAAGGAATTTCTAGATTGGAGTGAGTTATCAATGAGTGACAATGAAGAAGAAGAAGAAGGTCACTGTTAAGAAATGTAAATTTTTTATCAGCCATTATTCTAAAATATCTCTTGCAAAATAAAACCTTACTGATCGCTAATGGAAATAAGGTATGTACCATCCTGTAGTATCTAAAAATACATTCCATAATGGAGAATATTTTTTCCTACAAATACCCCATCATCAAGTCATGGTGGCTACAATTCAAGAAGAGTGTTGCTAGAGGAAAGAAGATGGGGATTACTACTTATGATGATCGATAATCTAAGAAATGGATGAATAATATTCACAAGAGATATGAGATGTTGTATGAGTCACACAAGGGTGGAGAATCCACTTTGAGGTAATATTTTTAACTTAATGGAGTTGACTAACAAGTTGAGAACATTTCCCTTCATCTCCCTTCCTATATATGATTTCCTCACATACGGTGATGAAGAAATGTATATTTTGAGAAGAGAATATGTGCAAAGGATTTTAAGTGCGAAGAAGAAGAAACTCGATCTCAAATCCTATCATGAATCTTGGAGGTATGCATTGGCCTTGCAAATAAGGTATTAATATCTTTAATCACTTCATAATGTTGAGGAATAAGAAACTCAAGAAGTCCATGAAGATTGTCTCCACTGCGAGGTAATCATCCTGGAAGATTCTTGTGTACTCTTATAAATGTCATATCCTCGCACCTTCCAATGAGAATCAAATTAACAGCTTTGAGGATGGTGAAGAAGAAACAATAGTTGAACCTCCATTCATCAACTCATTCTAGATTAAGGTGTAACCCATTGGAGAAACAATGGATTCAAAAAATGAATATTATTTCTACACATCGGGTGATTCAGTGTTTCTGAGGATTTCATCGATCTTGAAGAAGCACGAGAAATTCATCCTTCATCCTAGATAGAAGACAAGGAATTCAAGGTAGCCATGGATTGTCTTCTTTCTAATTTTGATTCTTTAAGTGATGTAGGAATGTTGAATGATGAAATGGAGATAGTTAAATAATCAACTTCTCTTCCTGATTTAATCTTTGATGAATAAATGGAAGAATTCAATTTCTTTCTAGAAACTAAGGAGGATGAGAAAATTGAGCATGACCTCTCTAAAGATCTTATCATAATTAAATTTATCTTGAGCTCAAAGGTGTTCCCTTTCCATGCAGCTTAGATCTCTTCTCCTTGCCAAAGAATGCTGAGAACCAATATTCACATTCTTGCAAGATGACAAGAAGCATCGAAAAGGAAAAAGAGGATGTTTCAAATGAATCATGGACATGTTTGGATCATATTTTCAATCATCTCCTTGAATCTCAATGCAATAATATTTCTCTAAATTATGGTTCTTTCATATATTTCATAAGATCAAATAACTTCTTTCCATAATCTATTTTTGGTAGGAACACCATGTGGTCCTAAGAAAATGGATATTTTTAGGGAGTTTCAGAATAATTAGATCATGAGACCCATCTCATTCTTCTCAAAAGGTTTTTGTATTGAATTTCATATAAATAAGTTCCCAAAACGTCCTCCTGGAGCTCTAGAAACTTCGTCTTCAAGGCTCTCCTCAAGGTAATATTTGGGACTTAGTCATTTCAACAAATGGACATGTGTCAGCATGAAGCTGAGGCACACTTTTTTGTCCCAATTGTCCTATCCCTTTGGGATATTTGGGACAACAATCTCCACCCAATTATTTTTATGCCCCTTGGACCTCCACATGACCTTGAAAAGCCTCTGTAAGCACTTTTTCCTAGTTTTTTAGCCCTCCCGTCATGCAACCACATCTTTCCACTTGTTAACATGAGGCTGAGTAAAAAAATTTGCACCAAATATCCCATTCCTTTGGGATATTTTGGAAAAAAATATCCACCCGATTCTTTTCTTATCCCATGACTCCCCACATGACCTTGAGCTAGCAAAGTGTATTTTCTTAATACCTTTCCACTCACCACCTCATTGAACCACAACTTGTCACTTATTAGCATGAGGCTGAGGTGCATTTTTTTAAACCACCTATCTCATCCCTTTTGGTGGGATAATTAAGAAAATCTCCACCCATGAGCAATCCCCTTCCAGTTTCCTCATGTGACCCGGTCTCGACCCCGTGTGTTTTGTGTTTCCCCCTTCCATTTCCCACTTCATAAGTGCATACACTCTTTCTCAACACCAATATCAACATAATAACATAAATTATCCTCCTTGGAATAAATTAAATAACCTTTTAAATCTGGTTCATGACATTCAAACATAAAAAAACTCCTCCCATGCACTAGATGTCAAGATCTAGTTTTACTCATAACTCTTGCTCCCGAACTTCATTGGCCACCAAATTTTAACCATCGATTCCTTGTGTGAAGAAATTTAAAAATATTATTTTAATTCCCTCATTCAATCCATAATTTATTTTTATATCCATATGAAGTTTCCAATAAAAAAACCTTTTCTCGAGATCTACACAACTCCATCAAACGAAATCCTGAAAATGGGAGCAAAGCCTCTAAATGAATTATTTAAACTTCTACAAGATACATTGAGTAATTACCTACAATATATCTTACTAAAAATAGTAATTCCAAGGAAAAAAAAAAATCATTTTCTCAAGATACTCCTTCAAGTGTGAAACATTCAAATGTGGCAAATTTGGACAAATGCGAGAAAAAATGGGAATAATGGGAACCCATGTGAAACATGATAAAAATATTAAATGATCAAGAGGAAGTAAATATTGTCTCATATTCTCCTCCTCTTCATGCCTTTCCAATTTAAGGTTTGACGGAGGTCAAATCTTCCATTTGGAAGAAAATCCCTGCCTTCACAGATGTGGTGAGCATAAGGTGTCTCAAAGAGGAAATGCCAATTTTGGAAGTACATGTAAATTTCCACCTATCAATGTGTGGTGATCATATATCAAAAAATTATCTCAAGGGAATGATAATGAAAAAATCATGCTTGCGGGGGAGTGGGGAAGCCCTCTTGATTCCCATTTTTGGCCTCAGTGGTCTCAAGTGAGGGATCATAATGATTGCATTGTGCAAGAAATTATTTCAAGCTATCATCATGTGAATAATTTTTCAAGGAGTGGTAGTGTTTCATGGTTTTGGATGGTTGTTTCAAGTGAAATAAGGCATCCCTCATTATCTACAGTGGTCTAGTGATCAAATGCTTCTCACTTCTTCACTCCAGGTACCTAATAGAATACAATTGTTGATCATTTAGAAAGAGGTTTCTCATGGTGCAAAAATTTCAAGGCTATAAGTGTTCATCATTTAGGAGGATTCTTTCAGTATAGAGGGCCAGATTTCTTCATTCATATTTCATGACTACATTGAACCATTATATTGGATCATCACGAGTGGATTCTCTTCAACATCAATGGAGTTGATCTTCATCACGGAGGAGACATCTTCATCCATGCTATAGAGTAGTTCTTCTTTCTTATCCTCTCTCCTTCTCTCCCCCTTTCTAATTATTCATTGAGTATAATCATTATATTTTGTCTCATTCACTTAAGTGACTTTCTAAAGTTATATTGTAAAAGTCCCTTTGATTTATAAAAAGGGAACTTAATTTTCACTTCCTAGGAAGATGAAAAGTCACAAGTAAATGAGAACATGAAGAGTCATGTGGGGCGAGATGAGAGGTTAATTCTCATTGCT
This sequence comes from Taxus wallichiana var. yunnanensis, assembly GCA_018340775.1. Taxonomy (NCBI): domain Eukaryota; kingdom Viridiplantae; phylum Streptophyta; class Pinopsida; order Cupressales; family Taxaceae; genus Taxus; species Taxus wallichiana. The sequence goes on along the minus strand of CM031234.1, from coordinate 593,249,940 downwards.
ATAAATTGGGATAGCTTATCCATTCCAAGGGATCCTGAAATTCTATTTCTTTGGTAGTAATTGTGGATTTTTGTTGATGAACTTTGTATCATCAATGTACAAGAAATAAAAGGTACATTTCTTCCATTTCCCTTTTCCTATGTATTCCTCTATTTTCTCTCTTATATGAACTTTGTAATTATAGTGATCAAAAAGAGATTTAAATCTTTGATGAATGGGCCCCAGAGAACTATGTGTTTGTGTAGGTTTTGTTTATCTCACTAATGGATTCATTTTTTCTTTCTTCTAATTGAATTTTGAACTACTCCAGTTATTGGGTGTGATCTCTACATGTTCCTACTCATAGTAATAACCTTCCTTTGTCTAATTTATCTCCTTCAACCCTCATCATTGCAATCTCCTCTCGTGTACCCCATATAAGCACATTTTCGCTGGTTCGGTGAAGTTTCCTTATATTATCCCTAGCCTATTTGGCCACCCCATAACATTTAGATATGAGTAGATTAGTTTACATTCAATAATGGGACCATCCCCATACACAAGAAGGAGGGGTGTAGCCCCATAAGCATTGGTGGAAACACCTAATTTGGCATACGAAAAATTATTTCACCAACATTGGGTCAAGACCACACTATACAGCCTAGCCCCTTACATACAATATTAGACCTTCTTTGAATCAGCTTTGGTAACTTTTTGGTTTGGTCTTATTCCTAGTCTTGTATGTCAATATCAAACCTTATTTTTACACATGCAACAAGGCTCTTTGAATGGATTGAACATCATCTCAAACCCTATCTATAGATGAAGAGTCCAATAAAATAAACATTAGAAGGGTTGTGTGTAACCTTGTGTCCTGCCAACATTAGTACTACTTTGAAGAGGCCTCAAACTGCAAGTCATTCTCCACCTAGGATTTTATATCTAGATAGATCATTCAAATTTGGTGATTACTTTGACCATGTATGATTTAATTTTTCTCTTGTTAAAATAATGAGAGATGTGATGTTGAAGTGTTTGTAGGTGAGAGATATGGCCTCCTTAACTTTGGTTTATATCTTTAGATCTAATGATAGTGAAATATTTAGGAGCTTTGGATTCCTTTTATTGGTATAAGAAGTGAGTGTTCCAATGCATTGCATTAGAAATTCCATGTTAGAAAATGAGGTAGTGATTAATTGCTTAGACAAGGTTTTTAGATGATTTATCTAAGAAAGGTTGGCCCATATGAAGTTTAAAACCTAGCGAAAGATGTTAATTTGAAAGTGTGGTTTGAAGACGAGTTAGTCCAAGATTGTACAAGTAGGTGATGACCATATGTACGGTCCTAGCTAGCCGATCAGTGCGGTTCGATTAGGATGGGAAATGTGTCAAGTGAAGCTTAGAGTTGATAAATTGATGTCTCTTTATTAAGACATTGGGTTTTCAACACCCTAGGTAACCCTCCTACATCCCTCACATTCATATCTCAAATATTAATCTAATCCTATCACTAAGTCATAAACTTATCCTAAATCACATTTACCCTCGTAAAAACTATTTACCTATCCTATTTACTCACCCTAAACCTCCCTAACCATCTACCACCCATCCTAACCCATTTTTATCCTAACATCCTAACCCCCTTAACCTCTTCCTAACCTTTCCCTACATCCTTATACCTAAAAATCCCATTTTAGAAGTGGTTGAAACCACTTCTAAGTGGGTTTCTCCACTTTTTCCGGATCGCCAGTGATTCTAACCGAATTGCCGAGAGATTATAAAAGAAACATCAAACTCCTTATTTTAGGATCCTTATCCTTCCATATTGAATCTTTGTTGTATTCATGACCAATATGATGTCACCATAGACATTTAGATGCCTTTAACACCCTTGTTTCACCCTTACGAAGCTCCATAAATCTTGTAAGATCCCTACAACACTATCCATCTGCAGCCCGACACAAAGGTGATTCGGGTTTATTTATTGTCATCTTTAGTTTATCAACGTATGAAATTAAAAACCACATAAATCATCTTATCCTATATTCTCTATCAAGATTGCATTCTATTAAAATATCAAATTTTATACGATTTCGCTAACAATTCAGTCTGAATCACCAACAATTTTACTTTAATCACCCATGATTCATGTCATTCTATTATTCTATGACATATGCATACTTTCGAGTATTTCTTCGATTTTTTGGCCTAATCTATTTTCTTACAAGATGTGTCCTCTATAGATAACAATTATATGTGTGTCACACCCCATTACTTGTATCTATTATATTTCGATTGTGCACTAGCACTTCGTGTGGGAACAATTCAATATCTCACATGAGTTTAGCTTTTTTTGTTTCCTTGAGACCTAAGATTGAGGACATTGAGGAAAAACTTAAAATCATAGCTGAAATATAAGATGCGAAGAACACGCTTGGTTCAACTATTTCTTGGACTTTGAGCTCGCTATAGCCCTATCCTAGGCCACATACAATGTGAAGAAGGATCTATCCATCCCTATTGAATTTTAATCATAATTTCATTATATATTTTCTTATCCTATCACTTATTTTTAAAACACGAGTTGACATCCCAAGGAAGACCATTGATTCCTAAGATCGGAATTTTCCAAGCAACACGTTAAATCCTTATCTAATATATGTCATGTTTAGTTGTCATTTTGTGCATTTTCTTTTGCTCAATGGAAAGGAGCCTTCAACATTTTCATATATCTAATCATCTTGACATTGCATTTGTCATCGAGGGTATCGATAAAACCTTCTTTATTTAGAGTTTTTGGTATTTCAACATAATAATAACTAACCGAAAATCACCATAAAAATCATGACATGCCCGGTGGAACCCTTTTAGTCTCTTTTTTATTATATTTTATATTTTTGTTTCTTTTCTTTTCTTTTCAAATTATCTAACCTTTTAGCTTGGAGTGCTTCGTTATCATTGTTTTAAAAATGCATAAAAATTAAAATTAAAATAAAAAAGGAATAGTGATCACAGTACATCCTCTTTCTTTCATTCTTTCTTTTAGTATTGAATTTTGATTGGATTGTTTTCATTGAAGCAAACATTTCCTTTCATATCTTAAAGTGAACATTCATTCTACTTTCTTGTCTATTCTAATTAGGAGTTGAAATAATTACATTCACAAAACTCCCTTCACATACAAACAAACCACATATCACATAAAATTTACATTTAAAAATCCTTTCCAAGAAGACCTACTTGGATTTCATCACCAAGAGGAAAATTTGACTTGGTGTTCTAGCCGAGTATAAACAATCCAGTGGGTGGTATATTAGCTAAACACCCAACACCCTTATATTTGTGGGATTGTGAAGTGAGGGGGTAGGCCCCAATATCATGTATCGTACCAACCCCAACATAGATATGGGCCTCATGTACCTTCATGTATATCGAGGACTCTAACCTTAAACTCACCAGAAACCAACCTTAGCTAATCTTTTCTTAGTACCCTTTTAGCCATTTTCTTATTTCACACCTTTTCGTAAATTAATCAAGATAATACAATTATTTGTGTGACTTGTCTTTAGTTGTTTTAAATAATTGTTTTTCTGTTTCTTCATGGATTTTTTATTAGTTCATGGTTTTTGAAGACACCTATCATTTGATCAAAGCAATATTATTCCTAACATTACACAACTATTCTACTCCCAAAGAAATTAACGACACCTTGTCAATTAGACATGTCTAATTCTCCATTCACGACATTCTTTGGGTCGTAATCATCCTATAAATGATCAATCAGGTTAATATACCCTATTATTAGCTAAAAATCCCTCCTATATTCTTCTAATCCAATTCTACAAGACTCCTAAGTTATCAATCCATCACATTGGATTAAGTAGACCTCTCACAGTTTTGTCAGGTTACTAATCCCTTTCTAAACATGATTAATTAGCCTAAACCAAGTTTAACTAGCCTAAGGCATGTTTAACCTCTTCTAAATCTAGTAAAATCTTACTTAGACTCACTAAATGTGATTTTGGACTTACCTTTTGTCCCACATGCACCCAAATCATTCCATTCTTGGAATTGGAAAACTATAAATAGACCCCTACCCCAAGTCATTTTCTAAGAACACTTTCCCTCTCTAGGCTAAACTATAGTATTTTGTCTAGGATTAAGAGCTTTCTTCATTGTTATTGAGCTATTTTCTTTTTTATTGCATATTTCACTCAAGCTTTTGGTAAATGAGAGGAACCATATGGTCTTGTAGCCATTAATGGTGAGCTCTCACTCTCAAAAACCTTGAGAATCAAATGATCATAACTGATTGCTAGGATCTTCAATAGGTTCATGTTTTCATAGCTTTCAAAGAGTAGAGAGTAATATTCATGTTAGTTTGATTTTTTTCTTGAAGTTATAATGCATGTATATGTATTGCTCTTGTTTATCTCTTATCTTGATGGTCCATAGTTAAGTTTTGGTTAAAGCTTTTGGGGCTTCTTAAGTGTTCTTGCCTCATTCCATAGCTTTTCCAACTTTTCCTTGTTCACATTTGGCATGCCCGGTGGGACCCTTAGTCCATACTCCATTAATGGATGTTTTTCAAGATTTTTATTTCAGTTTCTAACCATTTCCATGCATTTTGAGGGTTAACTAGTTTGGCTTCAAGAATTTGACTAACTTATAAGTAGTAAACCTTCCTTTTACATGCTAGTTTATTGGGTTTATAGTATAAATTGCATTAAAAGGATAAATTCTAACATGTTTATAGTTTTAGAATTTTGTTTTCCATGATATTTTGTGGTTTTCAGGCCCACATGCTAGTGTTACGAATCAACATGCACACATAAAAATCATGTGTGCACTGTCTATTAAGCGCACACTGTTTGTTTGCGAGGATGTGCACCCCTCTTACTAGTCGTGGCACTGTTTCCTTGTAATCTTGTCTCTGTCAAGAATTTTTCACAAACCCACACATGTGTCTTCCATCACGTACACATGCTTGAACTCACATGCACATGCCCTGAAAAGTGTGCATATGTACATATACACGTGTATATGTCTCTCAAGATGTGTAGGTGTTAAATAGACTCTCTATTGATCTACATTTTTACCTTACACATGCATACATTTTATGTGGAGTGCACGTGCTTTGTAATGCCCCTCTCTTCCTAAGAGATCACTCGGTTATTCAAAATTGGCCTACTACTGCATTCCTGTAGGCTAATGGAGATGGTAAGGGAATTCTTTGTGAAAAATACATGGGTTTAGTCACTTTAGCTCACTTTATGTCTTTTATTATAAAAGTGACTTTATTAAAATAACTTTATTTTATAAAGTGACTTTATAATATTAAAGTGACTCAATAAAGTCGAAGTGACTTTATTGAAATAAAGTAAAAAAGAAGAGAAAAATCACTTTTTAAAAGTGACCCCCTTGATGGATGAAGGAGACGAAAAAAACGTCACTTTAAAAAAGTGACCCCTTGGTGGATGAAGAAGACAAAAAGAAAAAGTCACTTTATAAAAGTGACCCCCTTGGTGGATGAAGAAGACAAAAAGAAAAAGTCACTTTATATTGTTTATTCCTCTTTTAGAAAATGTGACCCCCTTGGTGCATGAAATAAAGTAATAAAGAGGAAAAAGCACTAAATAAAGGAGCTGAAAGCTTATTGGATGTTGAGGGAGGCTAGTTGGTCCATTATCTCTATATAAGTAAGTCGACTTGCTTTGGGAAAGTATCACTGGATCATTTTATGAAATCTGACAGGTATGTTGAGCTTTGAGCTTGTATCTTAAATCTTCTAAGGACAAAACCCTTAGAGATTCACTATTGAGGATGAAAACCCTCCAAGAGTCTAGTAGAAGGATGAAAACCCTTCTCCTAGTTATGAGGATTCTCTACATAAGGGATTTCATTAGGCATCAAGAAGTTATTTGTGTTTTTCTATCATTTTCCAACAGTGTGAAGGTTATAATTTTGCATATTTTCATGAGGGTTTCCGGGTATGCCATTATTCTTTATTTGAGATAATAATATTAAAATTGCATTATAATCATTGGCTGTCATAAAAATACCAATAACATATCAGTTCGATTTCTATTATAAAACCATCTTATCTAAAATTGGAAAGCATTATTTTGGATTCTATACTATGTTATTTATCGATTATTTCATATATATGCTTTATTGTTATTATCTAACATTGTAAGAAAGGATCCAATCTAAAATCAATCAGACAAAATAAGGGCAGCATAGGAAGGGATCTTTCATGCTTAAAATCCCACACAAGTGTCATTTTGGATGTGCGGTGTAATTACCTACGCCTTTTCCATAGTCCCATGAACATGTTGCTAAGGGAGCATACACGTCTAAAAGGGCGCACAGTGTCTCTATTTGATCTAGAGTTATTCCTATTATTTTTATTGCTCCTAGTTTGGGTCATATCTCCTAGCCCGTTGACCCATTTTCAGAACTTGAATAGGTGTCGGAAAGAGCACGAAGTGAAATTTGTGATGTAATGTTCAAAAGAAATATACCTTTGTTATTATTGTTTTTATCATCAAACTCTAGAAATGCTCCGGAGACCTCCGAAAATGCAAAATACTAAAAGCTGCTAAAAAACCTGCCAAAAATAGATTTCCAAAATTTCTTGTTCTGGATCACTATTAGAATTTGACCTTTGTTTTAAGTTACAGGATCTGATTTTCTTAGTTTTCTAACTTTTTTGTAGGATTCTAATAGTGGTTTGCAGGTTACTTTTGATCATATGTTTTGTACTAACTTAGTTTAAGTGTTTGCATTTTTACTTGTGAGGTTTGAAATGCGTATGCTCTTCCCTTGCACCTTTTAGGTGATCTTGGGAATAAAAAATGGTTCAACACCTTCTTTATGCTTTCAAAAACACTTCATTTAAATTTTCTAAAGGAAAGAACCTCAAAGTTGGTTAAAAAGAACTTGGTTAAAGCTTTTGGGGCTTCTTAAGTGTTTTTGCATCATTCCATAGCTTTTCCAACTTTTCCTTGTTCACAGCTTTTAAACAAACAACAATATTGTCTTCAAAACAAAAGCGATATGGAAAACCCTCTTCAACAATCCTTAGATACTCTCTAGTCCCATCTTCAAGACATTCCAAACATAATCGATCAATTTTGACAAAATCCGGAGACTAACTAAGAACCCCCACATTATTCTAGTACCCAATCATACACATTAGAAATCTCAGATCCCCCTAGCCCATGGTTCTTCAATAGTGGTGGTGCAATCTTGATATAAATTCTAGATTCTAAACCAGTGGCCCTTAATGCTTACCTTACCTCTCGAGGTGTCCTTCTCCGACAACCAGAGCCAAAACAACGACCTCCCATTACCACTATCACCTTCAATCATTATTGACTCATTAACCCTTATCATGAGCTTTTCATCCAACAAATTCACCCATTCTCCATTGATAGTGAATCGAGAGCAGTAGTTCTGCTTCATCGATCATGTCATTAGTTTCAATCTTAATTTTATCTCATCACAAGACATGTCCAACCAATAACCATCTATGTCATTGAATCCTCTATCAAGCTCATCAATTGTAAGAACCAACACTATGACATCTCCCTCCATCCATATCCAGGTCTCCATTGCTTCTCCTCTACCTTCTACAAGCTTAGTTGGTATTCCCTTACTACGACCCCCTTATTGTATCTGAAATTATCCCATCATAGTTAACTTTGCATCCTCAATTTAGAATCTATTATTTTTATCCCCACATATATACCCCCTATCAATACGATTTCCATCTCTAGTAATCACCCATTTTCCAAGTAGGCATCCACTACAATGTTGTCTCTGTCAATGACACCATCCCTTCTCACTATATACCTCATCCATCACAACCTCTTATCCACACTTCCATTCATATCCATTATCAATATATTCAACCATCATAACCCCTAGTCTATCAACATCCCCACAATATCCCGATGAGTGCTCCTCTTCATCATAATATCCCTTTACCATATCGTTATTTCGTAATCAAGTCCACATATTTATATCCATCTTATCTCGTCATCTTCAAACCTTTAAAAACCATCTCAAAATGATCCTTTACAAGCACTTATGAATAGGATTTCAAACCTTGAATCCACCACTATGGATTCTAAAAGCATCATTTCATATGAAAATATTTTCAATGAACCTATCCATATATCAATGCTTTTAAGGCCTATCCCCCACCACCGGAAATCCCAAAATTCATTAATTTATATAGTAAGGAGGACCCTCAACAACATATTAGAGATTTTTGTCATACATGTTATCTCATTTCCCATGACCAGGATCTCATGTTGAGGACATTTCCCATGTCCTTAACAGGACCTACCCTTGACAAGTACAATAGCATCCCATAATATTCTCTTTTCTCTTTCACATAACTCACACAGTTGTTCTTAGAGAATTTATCCATCAATATCACATGTAAAGTCTCTATCACTTATCTATACACCATTAAATAATTTGAAAATGAATATGTTATAGATTTCATTTCCAAATGACGAGGATTATCAATCAACTATCCTTATCTCTTCCTCAAACTGATTTAATTGAGCTATTTTCTCAATCCTCTGCTAAGCATAAATCATCAACCCTCTAGATCCAGTCCTTTCAAACATTCGACGAAGCCTTTACCATGTCCCACAAATAGGAGCTTAGCACTCTTGAGCATGGTAAGGCAAAATCGGGTTAAAGAAACCCAAACTGAATATACATTTAAACCCTCTTCCAGCAACGATACGATTAAAGGCCCAACAAACATGGTTTTTGTAAAATCCGAATCCAAAGGTCATTTGGACTCCGAAAGAACGTGACCTCAACGTAACTACACACCCATTGGTGAATCTTATAGTGTGTTTTTGACAAACTTATAGTTGTATGCATGATCAAGCTTCCCCCATCTGACCCATTGACACATCCATATCTAAATGCTCATGGTATCTAGATAATGATTATTGTAAATATCATCAAGTATGAGGTCATGACATTGAAAGGTGTCATTTGTTTAAAAATGTTATTCAGGATCTCATTAACCAAGGTGAATTGTAACTTGAAAATCCAAATGTTCCTCCTAATCGAAATTTGTATTTATTTAAACAACCTTTCCTAAATCATTCCCCATCCACCATTCAACCTCAATCCAATGCACTTAATTAATATCATAATATTAACATTGTCAAAGATCTCTCACCGACACCTTTAATGCCTAATGTTTCTTCCACGAAGCACCACCAATCATCCAACCTATGTTGGAAAGTAGTGTTTTCATTAATGCCAATAGGTTTCATTGATGTCAAAATTAGTAAGGAACATGAATATTGATTGGTAGTGTCAGTCATTGATGTCATGTTGTGTTGTTTGATCATGTTGAGTTGCTTGATGAGGTGGCATGGTGTTTTGAGGTGTCTTCGGTAGGTATGACATCTTGTAGCAATTTTTAGAGTTATTGTAGTATTGTGGTGTTGTCATGAAGTGTGTTGAATACTTGTGTAGGTGGGCAAGAGTAATGAAGTGATGAGGTGGTCAACATTGATGGTGTAAGCATGTTCAAGATACCTAATTAGGAGGCCTTATTAACAAGATGGTATATCATGGTGGTTATCAAGTATTTATGAGCTAGTTAAGCATTTTCAGAGCATGGAGAGCACAACAATGAAGTGTAGATGCACTCACAAGTGTCTCAGAATCCGGGTATAGAGTTTAGTCATGTTTTCTAGGTCTCAATAGACCTTATCTTAATTCGTAGGTGGTCTAATGAGATAGGTTGGATATATTTTAGTATGGAGATGGAAAGGTGAGCATTGGAAAGGTGTAGCAAGTTGTTTTAGAGGAGTAAGTGAATTTTCAAGTGTTGGTTTGCGGGAAAAATAAAGATGTAGCATTTTTACCTCTACCAAGTTCACAAAATTGAGAAATCAAGCTCAAGATGGTTTGTTTGATGTTTGTTAGCACATTTGAAGTTTGTATGGGAGGATAATCTATTCATGGTAGTTGGGTAAGTTTCCTAGCTCAACATTTTAGGCATTAGTTCAGAGATTAAGGGGCATAGATTTATGAACAATCGTTAAGAAGGTAAGGTGGTCTAAAACCCTCCTAAAACCCTAATTAGGTAGTGATGGAGAAGATATTGTTCTAAGTGACCCAAAATGGATTATTTGACATTGGTTAGTGATTGAAGGCTGTAGAGGACTACTCCATATTTCCTTAGGTATCATTTAGGTTTCTTGATAATGTGTATAACCCATAACAAATTGCATGTTTATGAAGAAGTTGATATTGCTCTTAGGTTTTGGATTAGACCTATTGATAAAATGGAAGTTTGAGAAATTATGGAAGCTATGATACATGTTCAGAGTGGTTTTAGAACATGTTTGAGCCCTTATGAGGAATGTGGAATTTTATTTTGTAAGACTGGTTTTGGGGCGCTTTTGGAAAAAATGGTGGTACTAGTTGTAGAGGTGTTCTTGGGCATCTAATCCTTGAGTTATGGTGTCTCGTGAATTTGGTGATGACCCTTAGGTCATGAGATTTTAATGCAGATCCTATCTGACTTATAATCAACTCACAATGTTATTATGGTCACCAAAAGTCAAAACAGTCACTTGGCCCTTCAAAATAAGCTAACTTTTCAAGTCAAGAAAACCTCTTTATCATGAAAATTTGGAAATTTCAACCTTAATGCACTTATTCAAATAATTCATAATGTTACTAAGCCCCATACCAACTCAATTCAATCATCACAATGATTCAAATCCATCAAAAATTTTAGTTTTCTCACCTTCTTGCAAAACTGACTTATAGGCTTCTCAAGCAATTTGCCCCTAGTAGGTTGGTGGTTAGAACAACCTAGGCACACCCAGAACAAACTAGTCACACTTCTAAGTACCCTTTATCCACCTTGATGTGTGTGCAAAATTTTATCCTCCAACTCCCTTTTTAGACTACCTTTTCACTCTCTCTCCTTCTTACCTTTCTTAAGCTCCTTCTAGCCCTACCAAGACACCTTTTCTTAGATATCTTTTGATTTATTCCCTTATTACACAAAATAACACCTATTTGGGATACCCATTTGGGTTTTTCAATTGTGTAATGACTTTTAATATACCTTTCTTTGGAACAAATGGGTCAAACCTCGCTATCTCAATCCCTAATTAGGTCTCTTTGTGCATTTACTGACCTAGTATGAAGACCTGTCATCTATTTCTATTACTTGAGGCCTGGTTTGTAATAATTTCTCTTGATTATGTTTCTTCTCCTCAATCATACACTATGTATAAAATCTCAAAGTTCAACTCTCTCTTAAACACATTAAATCCTCAAGTTTATCTCTTATCTCCTTTTCCACACTTTGTATCCTACATGTTGCTTGACATGTCATGAAAAATAGATCTTTCGGGGTTGATAAAACTCCAAAATTCATGAATATGCTTAAGAGTGATATTACAACATTTAATTGTAAGTTTCATGCCTTAAATTGATCGTTTAGGGTTATAAAGATTCTCTCTCATTCAAACCCTAGGAGGGTTTCCTCAAAGTACCTAAGTATAGTTATTTTGCTATAAAAAGACTAAATTTCACTTCCACAACTTGAAACTTTCCCTAGATGTATGTGAGACCTTCTTGTATGAATACACTTTAGCGGTGAGACTTATCATATCCACTTTTTGCATTTAACCAAACCACCTGCTCTACTCCTAAAACAAGGGTTTTAATGCTTTGAGGGTTTCAACGAAGTTGAGATATTATCCTTCAATGTAGGGTTTTTGAGGATTGTTGTAGGGTTTTTTTAAGATGTATCAAGTATTATATATTCTATGAAGCTACTCCAACCATTAAACTGTGATACTTACCTTTCAAAACTCATTCCCTTAGCTTATTTATGCAGATTCTACTCTGAAATACCTTGCTACATACTTCAATAAAATACTCCAACATAGATTAGAAAAATAGTGATCCATACATGGATTAAAATGAGTGTTATTAACCAATTTTAAATGAAATTACCAAGAAATTAACCATTTTAACACATGTTTTCATAACTCGAAAGGATCAACTCGAATTTTAGACCGTACACGCTTAGTTTACTCACAAACTCCTTTATTCAAATCTTGGAGCTCCTTCTCCTCTCTTTTCTTGACCATTCGAATGATGAATGGAAATCAGTTACAATGAAATTTATATATGCTCTCTTTATCTCTCATTTCTAACTGATTATAAGTCTCACAAGACCTTTTAAGTTATATATATTTTTGTATTTCTCATAACAATAAAGACCCAACTTGGTCTTGGAACTTAAAACATAAGGACTATGATCAAATTATGACTTGACTATGACCTCTAGACCTTAATAGGACTTCTCACCATCTTAACACAAGTTTTATTGCTCCAATATCACATTCAAACACTAATACAAGCTAAAATTACCTCCGATTTCAAATTTGCACTTTTTGGAGGAAAATGCCTAATTCGAATTTTGAAAATGATAGACTAATACTATCACACCTAAATGACTCAAAATAACCTCATGAACCTAAATAAACACTAAAAAGCCAAAAATTGATGATTAAAAACTATATTTACATTACATCATATTTCCATCCATGTGTCATACTTACATGGTTGGGTTGATTTGATGAGTGATTGAGCTCAATATGTAAAGATTCGTTTTGTAGGTCACAAACTTGGTGAGAGCATTTGATCATAATGAGTGGATTCATAGCATGAGATGATGATGCATAATTATTCAAGCTTGTAGGAGGCATTGAGTAAACTTAGAAAACATGTCTAATAGGTTCATGATGTTTGGTGAAGGCCATGTGGGCCAAGAAGACTCTATTTTTGTGAAGGAGGTGTTTGAGTGTATTTAGGCCTAATTGGGTCCTAATGGAGAAATGTCATCATTATATGCCCTTTCTAACATAATTTTTCTTTTGTAAGGAACTCTTATAATGTTCTCATGTAGTTTTAAGTGTTTATTCCCTATGATGGTTGACCTAGATGAGTTATGATCTTAAGTAATGTATAAAAGCATGTTCTTAGGCCTATTTGTTGTAGTTGAGATAGGATGGAAAAGTGAAAGTAAGAGGGTATAGTAAAGAAGTAAAGGAAGTATTTGTGACCATCTAGAGAGGGCAGAGATTCTTTCATGATATTCATAGGGTGCGGTGCATTTTAAATGATATGTCAAATTACCTCATCAACTTGGTGAAGAAGTTCTTGAGCAAGTTAGCCTAGAAGGCAGTTTTGAAGAAGATTGAGGAAAGGAGAGCTTAATTGATGTCATCATCAGTTGTTGGTGCAGCATTTCATAGGTGAAAAAAAAATTTAGGTGGTTAAGTTAGTGTTGAGTCATCTAGTGGTTTGGTTCCTCCATGTAGGGTTGGTGCTCTTTGTGGGGTTGGTGCTTGTTGGGTTTCAGAATGGAACATGGGTTGAAACCACAGTCAGGGGAAAACAAGTCCCTCCTCTTTAATGGGAGAGGTTCCCTTATTGAAAGCAGGAAAAACAAATGTAAAGATATACAACTCTCAATGTTTGGACCCTGATATTCTGGAATGTTTTCATACTTAAAGATTATCAATCAGAAGGAATGAAATAATATAGAGATGGGAGAAGGAAGAAAACAACAATGCTTTTGGGAAATATAGATAGCAGTATCTCCCTACTCACATTGAACCAAGAAAATATAGAAAAGGATCAATTACTTCACCACCGATGTAAATCTACAGACACAAAGTTTTGAGGATTACACAGACGAACACAAAGTTTCTATTGAATGCAAAACAAATGATCCATTGAATCGAGCCAGGAGAGAGAGATATAACAAAGGAAAATAAGAAAAGAAAGAACTTTTGTATTGAATTACTTCAGAATTTACAACCTTCCTAGAAAACCAGAATCTCTTTTCCCGTGGCCCAAACCATGTTCTTATAACAATTCGTATACATCCATACTTTTTCCCCAAGAAAATAATATCCGAAAGGAATAATGTTTGTTGCAGATCTGCTTTTAGAAAGTGACATGAAACAAACACACTCATGAAAACCAAAGGTTCAAAAAGGAAAATATTTTGTTAGTTCGAGCATGATTATTTTAGCAGGGGGCATCTCATGATTTTCTTCTTTATGTGGTCCTACCATTTCCACCTTTTAACAACTTTTATAGCACTCAAGTTCTTACTAGTAAGTTTTCTCCCTTTTTATCATGTATGCTCGATAAACTCCGTTCTCTGATAACCAAATTTTCCATCCCATTAAACTTATTTATTTCACTCCATAATAAACCAAAAAATCATCTCATGGAGAAACGAAAAGGATACAGAGACAAAAAATGAAGAATGATCCATTTTTTTACGTTTTACATAGCCCTGGTTTGTTAATGGTGTTAAAAACCAGATGAGTGCATTTGGCTATCTTTTCCCCTTTTTACCTTCAAATTTGGACCCTACACGTGGCAAGATCCAAGAAACGATGGCCCCTGGGAAGAAATCTACATTTCCTGACATTTGGGAGAAAAAGCATGATTTCTCATTTTGCTCTGCCCCTCCGTAGCTCCTGCCAAAGGCCGGACACGTGACACCATCTGAGTGGCTGAGGAAATGCGGTTCAAATCTACCATTTAAACTCTTTTTAACAAAAATCTCAAATTCTCAAAAACCTCTGCCAGCCCACTTTGACTTTTCAACGTGGACGCGTGGCACACCTTGATTGGAAAAGGGGCATTGCTCAATTTACAACATTTTAACCCTTTTGTGAAAAAGGCTCAAATTCTCAATTTCCCCCACAGGCCCAATGTTATGATTTCATTCTTAGACACGTGGCATCACCTGAATGGTTGCGGGGATGTGCTTCAGTTTTATAATTTATCTACTTTTAAAAAAAGGGAACATTTCCAACTTTTCCCCCGAAAGTCTGTGTCCCTACTGTTGACTTTTCAACGTAGGCCACGTGTCCCTTCTTAGTTGACTGCGGGCCTTAACTTAGAATCTATCCTTTCACATGGGTGGGGCCGTAGGTCATTTTAGAAATTTTCACCCTTTCATTGTAATGCCTTAGAGAATAAAATGGATCTGTCCCCGAACTTCCACCAAAACTGCTCTAGCCAATCAGGGACTAGCACGGATGCGGGAAAATCTGACATTTTTTCCAAAATCACCAAAAGTGATAAGTTCAAAAAGGAACCCATCTAGACGCATCCAATGGGAAACAAATGTGTAGCTTCACCTTTATGAGCAAGAATTTTATGGGGAAAAGAACGTAGGAAGTTGTAGGAAATGAGAAAACGCCTTTTTTGCTCCCACTTTGAAGAATTTCTTTCTTTGTAAAAAGGTTAAAAACAAAAGATGCAAGGTCCCACACATTCCAAACGCATAAAATAAGAACTAAAATCATTTCCCATTCATTGAAAATAGGTAAAATGTTTTAATGGCAGTGAGGCGAGGGAATTTTGATTTAAAACATCATGGGAAATGAAAACGAGCATCTGAGGAGTTTAAAACATGAATTTCTTCTACGGAAGGGCTCCAATTTTCATGAATTTAGATTCGAAAGGGTGGGGAAAATTGAGAGGACAACATTGCTTCACTAAACCTAGGGGTTGGTGCTCCTTGTTGGGTTGGTGCTCAACTAAATTTGATTAATTTTTATAATAAGGCTTTGATTCAATGGGTTTCTTCCCTTGAGGTATTCCTACTTATATCTGGTGTACTTTTGTTCTTGTGTTCTCATGGTGCATACTCATGTGTTTGATTAATCATTGTTTAATCTATATGTTGATGAATGTTTGATGAATGTTAAAGTTTAAGTGAATGAATTTTTTCGGGCCCACCGATTCACCCTTGTCCCCTCTCGGTGGTTTTCTTCCAACAATTGGTATCAGATTAGGACCTCTGAAGCAAGCTTAACAAGCTTGAGGTGATCCTAAGAAGCACAAATATGGGCAAGCTATGGAGTTTTGTGGCCAAAGCCTTAAAGGATCGAGATAGGTATCTCCAAGAGTGATATGGAAAATAAGATCAAAATATGTATAAGAACAATTAGGTCTCGAAGGAAATGAACTTTCAAGTAGTACAAGGTATGTAAGTTCATTCAATGGATATTGCTTTTCATGTAATGGGTTTGGTCATAGAGCTGTGGACTATAGTCATCATTCCCCATGGAGAAATAGTACATGCATCATGTTCAAAGGAGCTAAGAAGGATGTAAAATTCATTAGGAATCAACTAGAGGATTTACAAGCTAAAGAGGAAGAATGTACTCAGTACGGTATAAAGATAAAAGTGAATAAGAATCCTTTATCATCAAACTGCATTTCACATTCAAAATGAGGACATGATTTGGTACACTGATAATGGGTATTCAAGTCACATGTCAGGAAATAAAAGTAAATTTATCTCCTTGAAGCATAATTTAGTAGGATTAGTAAGGTTTGGTGACAATACATTATCGAAGAAGCGCCATGGATTTTTTTGGTTCGAAGAATGCGCAATTGAATGATGTGAGACATGAACTATTCCAAGACAAAATAAAACAATCATATAAGACTGCAAATTAAGAAAATACAATAGATATAATTTTAATAACACGAAATTAGCTCCAACTCAATACGATTAAATAGAATAATGTAAGAGATGTACATATAGGAGGTGAATGTGTAACCTCCTCCTAGAATAATGGAAATCTCCACCTATAATAGTGGTAACCAACACCTAGAATGGTGTATTCAAGTAGTGACCAATGCCTATAATAGTGTAGTCAAGTGGTAACCAACACCTAAAATAGTTTAATTAGGTGTACACCTAAGAAATCATATCCCATAAGTGTAGGAAAACTCCAAGTGAGGTGGAATATCCCAAGTAGGACAATACAAATAAAGTGAGGAAAATAAATCCTACAATAACACCCCCCATAAGTAGAGTTTAGGTGGGCAATGAAAAATGAAAGCGGGTCCCAGAAACAAGGCTTGATGAGGTACCCACGTATAATGCAATCTCTCATAAGATAGAGTAAAATGAGAAAACCAAGTGGGAAAAAATCCCTAAAAGAGAGATAAAGAAGATAAGGTAGGACTATAAATCCCCACTCAAAGCTATAACTATCGGTAGCCATATGGTATCATGTAAAGTAACCTCCTCGAGTGACTATGGATCAGAAGTAGATGCAGTGAAGAGTGGATCACCATGGAAAAGTGAAGGTAGTTGTCAAGTTTCTGATTGATCTCCAACCAAGGTGTGGTTCCTATCTAAGGAATTATGCTCCTCATACATGGTATAAGTTCCAACTGCTCCATAAAGGAATGATGTATCTGATGCATAAGTGAAGAAATAATGTGGAGGATCATGTAACTAAGTAGAAGACTTCCTGATGTCGATAAGTTTTGAATCAAGATTCTTTTTGCTTGAAAAGTCTAAGGTGGACCCAGTAGGTGGATCAATAAATAATTCCTCTAAAATGGAAGGTGACAAGGAGATAGTGGAGGTGGGTCCCCATCACTATTGTATTCATCTATTTCATAAGATAAGTTCTCATCAGAAATATGCTCAAGCTCAAATGTGTCATCGAGAATCTAGTGAAGAATTTGAAGGAGGGACAAAGTGAGAAAAGGAATATAGTCGTGTCTGATGATTGACTACACCCACCACAATGATATTTTCACCTTGTGTAGCTCTACAAATATAGACCAATCTAGAGTGAACTCAACCCATATGCCTTGACTAAGGTGAGTAATTTGGTAGACTGATAACAGATTAGTCGATAGTGAGGGAATATTAAGAACATTATTGAATGTTCCTTCACTCACTTCAAGAGGCTCTCTCCCAAAATGTGTGGAAAACGGTTGTCACCCAATCGTATAATAGAAATGTCACATGGATATAATGAAGTGAAATCCACGTGTGAATAATCCATTTTATTTGAAACACCAAAATCAATAATCCATGTAGGTGGTGGTACAAATGCAACAAGGGATCTCCCTTTTTCTCCTTTCTGATTATTTCTCTTTCCGTTTTCCATTTGCATCGAGGATGGATATTTTTTTACACTTGTACACGGTTGTGGCCATGTTGGATCAAGAAGACATGTGTTGCGGCTCTTAAATTTTCATATATATGTATGTAGCAAACATCTCTGTCATGGGACTTAAAATAGTAACTCAAGATGGATCTTCAATGTGTGTATGGGTTGTTGGAAACTTTGTTACAGGTCTGAAAATGCCTCTTGATTAGGAAAAATTTCCCTTTGCAAGTTTGAACATGCATGCAAAGCACTACCACAAGTGAAAACACCCTTCACATGTCTAAAAATGCCTAGATCTAGATAAATCTTCCAAGGAGCCTACAACAATGATTTAGGGCCTATAAAATACTAATCTCCAAAATTGTATATGCATTATACGGGCATGTAAACCTCAGAATCCTACAAATAGGATATATACCCACAAACCAAAAAAACCAACACCAAAAAAACACCCAAATACTTGTAAATAATGACCTCAAATGAAATTAAACTTGTAGAATAATAACCATACAAGCTCAACACCAACTTAGCTCTGATATCATATAGGAGAAGTGCCATGGATCTCGATAGTTTGAAGAATGCACATGTGAATGATGCGAGACATGAATTGTTCCAAGATAAAACAAAGCAAGCATACAAGACTACAAATTATAAAAATACAAGAGAGATAATTGCAATAACATAGAAATAGCTCCAACTCAATACGATCAAATATAATAATGTAAGAGATGTACATATAGGAGGTGAATGTGTAACCTCCTCCTATAATCATGGCAATCTCCACCTAGAATAGTGGTAACCAACACCTAGAATAGTGTATTCAAGTAGTAACCAACACCTATAATAGTGTAGTCAAGTGGTAACTAACACCTAGAATAGTGTAGTCAAGTGTACACCTAAGAAAGCATATCCCATAAGTGTAGGGAAAATCTAAGTGAGGTAGAATATCCTGAGTAGGATAATACAAATAAAGTGAGGAAAATAAATCCTACACTAACATACATTTTCTAAGATAGTTGGTAAAGGTTCCTTGAGCTTGGATAATGGAAATACCTTGATAGAAAATGTTTTGTATGTAGAAGGGTTGAAACATAATTTTCTTAGTGTGAGTCAGATGTGTAGTCAAGGGAACACATTAACATTTCATAGCAAAGGATGTGACATAATAAAATTCAAGATAGGAGAGTTGGTTTCTAAGGCCAAAAGGACTATAAATAACATGTACATCTTGAATGAAATCAATAAAGAGAGTTGCTTCATGAGTAAGGGTGATGAAGGGTAGCTTTGGCATAGAAGGATGAGGCATCTAAAATTTGACAATTTGGTCAAGATCAGTGCCAAAAAGTGTGTAAGGAACATGCCCAAAATCAAAAAACCTGCAAGTACTTTGTGTAAAGCATGCCAACATGGAAAGAAAACAAGGAGGAAGTTCAAATCAAAGGAATATTCCACCTCGGGATCTCTAGAGTTGATACCATATGGGAGAAGCACCACGAATCTGCTAGTTCGAAGAATACACAGTGAATGATGTGAGACATGAATTGTTCCAAGATAAAATAAAGCAAGCATACAAGACTGCAAATTATGAAAATACAAGAGAGATAATTGTAATAACACAAAAATAGCTCCAACTCAATACAATCAAATAGAATAATGCAAGAGATGTACATATAGGAGGTGAATGTGTAACCTCCTCCTAGAATCATGGCAATCTCCACCTAGAATAATGGTAACCAACACCTAGAATAGTGTATTCAAGTGTACACCTAAGCAAGCATATCCCATAAGTATAGGAAACTCCAAGTGAGGTGGAATATCCTGAGTATGATAATACAAATAAAGTGAGGAAAATAAATCCTATACTAACATGCATCTTCCAATATAGTTAGCAAAGAAAGTTCCTTGAGTTTGGATAATGGAAAGACCTTGACAAAAATGTTTTGTATGTAGAATGGTTGAAACATAATTTACTTAGTGTGAGTCAGATGTGTAGTCAAGGGCACACATTAACATTTCATAGCAAAGGATGTGACATAAGAAAATTCAAGACAGGAGAGTTGGTTTCTAAGGCCAAAAGGACTATAAACAACATGTACATCTTGAATGAAATCAAGAAAGAGAGTTGCTTCATGAGAAAGGGTGATGAAGGGTGGCTATGGCATAGAAGGATGGGGCATCTGAATTTTGACAATTTGGTCAAGATCAATGCTAAAACAAAGTGTAAGGAACATGCCCAAAATCAGAAAACCTAAAAGTACTTTGTGCAAAGCATGCCAACATGGAAAGAAAACTAGGAGGAAGTTCAAATCCAAGGAATATTCCACCTCAGGACCTCTAGAGTTGATACATATTGATCTATGTGGACCTACTAGGGTTCAAATTATTCAAGGAGAGAGTTATTTCATGTTGCTTATAAATGATTACACAAGGATGACTTGGGTGGCATTCTTAAGGACAAATCAAAGGCACTTGACAAGTTCAAAGGATTCAAAGCATTGGTTGAGAATGAGAAGAATGTGAAGATAAAATGTCTGAGATCTGATAGAGGAGGTGAGTTTTGGTCTAATGCATTTGATGATTATTGTGAAGAACATGGTATTAGAAGACAATTTTCAGCTGTTAGGACACCCCAGAAGAATGGGGTAGTTGAAAGGAAAAATAGGATTGTCCAAGAAATGATAAGGACTATGTTGAATGAGTCAAAGCTTGATAGTTTTGGAGAGAGGAAGCAAGCATAATTGTATATATCTTGAATAGAGGTCAAATCAGGGTTAATAGTAATCATACTCCCTATGAGCTATGGAAGGAAGATATGCCAATGTAGAACACTTTAGGGTATTTGGGAGTAAGTGTTTCATCAAGAGAGATGAAGAAGATCTAGGAAAATTTGACTCAAGAGATGATGAAGGGATATTTTTGGGTTATTCAGGAGTAAGCTTAGCTTATAGGTGTTATAACAAGAGACTACAAAAGATAGTAGAAATCAAAAATGTCAAATTTGATGAGACATGCTCAAGAAGGTCAAAGGATGCTCCACTTAGGATGTGAACTCCAAAAATAAGGAAGAATTCATAGAATCATATGGAGAAGATAAGTAGGTTGAGGAAAGACAAAACACAAGAGGCCCTTCTAGAAAAAATCAAAACATTATCCCGAGACTCAAATTCTTGGCAATAAGGAAGCTGGTGTGCAAACAAGAAGAATATTGGTAAGTAATCTGAATCAAGTAAATATTGTTTTGTTATCTAAAATTGAACCTAAAATAATTCAAGAAGCAAGTAAAGATGAGTTTTGGGTGAGTTCCATGAATGAAGAATTAGATCAAATAGAGAAAATGAGACTTGGGAACTAGTTCCTAGGCCTAAAAACAAAAATGTTATTGAACCTAAAGGGTTGTTTAGAACTAAGTTGAATGAAAATGGAAAAGTTACTTGAAATAAATCCATATTAGTATGTAAATTTTATGCTTGGGTAGAAGGAGTAGATTTTAAAGAGAAATTTTCTCCTGTAGTAAGAATGGAGGAGGCTATAAGAATTTTTTTGGCCTATGCATATTTCAAGGGATTCAAAGTATACTAGATGGATGTAAAGTTATCTTTCCTAAATGATAATTTGGAAGAGGAAGGATATATAGATAAAACTGTAGGTTTTCTATTGACATTATATCAAGACTATGTTTACAAATTGAAAAAATCTCTCTATGGTCTAAAACAAGCCCCTAAGGCTTGGTATGCTAGATTGGATAGATATCTATTAGACCAAGGTTTTAGAAGAGGATAAGCAGATAACAATCTATACATAAAGATAGAAGGAGACCATCATTTGATAGTAGTGGTTTATGTAGATGTCATTATCTTGGAAAAGATAATGAAAGTATGACCAAGGATTTTGTTGATGTAATGAAGGAGTTTGAGATGTCTACGGTAGGTGATCCATAAACAGATAGATTTTCTACTCTGTAATTTTTTATTAACAGATCCTTTAAAATTATCATCTTTCGTGATCTTTATAAATATAAACCCAGATCAAAATATGAATTTTAAAATATTTAAGATTGATCCAAAACTGATTTAATTATCAACAAAATCAACTTATTCATTCGCTCGATCAAATAGTCCAAATTTCACTTTTATCAATTTTTCACAAATGTCATAATCTAATCATAAATGTTTTCTTGAATTTAAACTTAAATAATTAAGCACATAAACAAATCGAATTCAAAATGTAAAAATAAATCGATCATAGATATGACACCGAGTTGTTTACAGAGTTTGGCAATTGCCTACATCTTCGGGTTCATACAAATCGATCTATTAAAAATTGTTCAAATTACAAGTACAATAAAATTATAATTAACAAAAATAGATCCATAACCTACAATTTTTTGTCTTCAAACCTTTAAATGACCCTAGAAGTTCATTTTTTTCCTTCACCTTCCCGAAGCACTTGTAGAATTTTATCCCTTCATTTTTCTATCTTCTAATGACTTCTACATCCCAAAACGATATCACAAAAACTTCAAAATGGAAAAATGAGGTATGTAAGAGGATTTTCTTGGAATTCTATACAACTTTCCAATTTACACCAAGGTCCCAAAGCGCTCCTAATTTTCTCAAGGTCTCACCTTTTCAAAATTTCCTTGTTATCAACAATAACACAGATCATCGACTCCCTTGTACAATACCCAACTCGTGTATTTATATACATATTAATAAATTGTGGCATGGTGGTGGAGGATAATTTTGGTAGACATGAGGTTAGGGGTTGATCCCCTCTAAGCTCCACTAATGCATATTTCCTATGTGGGAAATAAATCCCACACTCATCGAGTATTTATCGAGGGTAGTGTATAAATATAGCATGGATAGTATGCCAAATATCTTGGCCGCTTTTTTTTTGAATACCACATAGTGGATGACGGATAGTTTGGAAACCGAATTTGGAAATCGCATGTGGGATGTGGTAATGTTGGATGGATGTGTTGGCTCATCAAGCTAAGTATGGATTCGATCGAGCTAGAGGTATCGGTGTGGCAAGTTGTTGATTGTTGCACCAAATGTATAAAATATCTTGATCGGTGGGAAATACGGCGATAACTTGATAATGTGGCATGTATGTCAATTTTTAGGTGGCATAACTCACCTTTCAACTCGAGCCTCAACTCGGTCACGAGCTTTCACATCTCGATCTAATAGCTCGATGAGATACTTAAAACTTCACAGTGCCAATTCCCCCTCTGAAATAAAAGTGGACCCCTTAGTTGAAAAACCTTTTATCGACCATCAAAGACCAGTGGTAAAAACCAAGCTCTTTTTTTTCTCCATGCCATGTCGACCCATTTACCATTTTTTCCATGTTTCCATTCATTGTGTCACATGTGCCTCTGTTTCACTCTGTGGACTCATGTTCTTACACGGATGATATATGGAGCATACAATTTTCATTTCAACATGTTAAACATCCACTGGAAATATGACTCTGAGATCTTCCATAATGAAAAATTTTAGGGAAATTTTGGGAACATCTGAAGTGTGCAAGATCTTCTGGACCACACATCCCCACTGAGAAAGCTTTTGTTACACAAAAGTTTTTTACCATTAAACCGACAATCATCTTCTTACATCTACCAGACACACAGGATCCATAGAAATAACATTATAGGAAAAAAATTATTCCAAATTTATTACAAGAAAATCCTGAAATGATCAGTTCAAAAATGGACTATCTATATGCCAATAAGTGGCTAGAGTCTAACTGATTTTCCCCGTGAATATGCCAATCTCTGCAACAACTTAGATCAGTTTAAAAAGACAACCCAATATCAATAATAGGCGAATGTATAACTAAATCCGTATATAAATATCATCACATTATGACTAAAATTTCCATCACAAAATTGATCAGCTAAAAATAAACAATCCAACGCCCAAAGATGTAATTGTCAATTGATTCCCTATGACATAGTCAATCACTACAACTACAAATGTTTGTTAGTGTACTCAGAATGTGCTTTAATGTTGTTACCATATTTATAAAGCATATTTCTTTCCCACATGGATATGTGATTTAAAAGTATGGCCACATCAATATGTCACATTGAGATCATAATTACAAACATTTCCCAAAATATGGGTCTTAAAATGCGCCTAACATATACATGTCAAAAATAGATGCAATCCCAAAATGATAGTTATTCTGCAAAGCAATATGAAAAGCCAACATTGTTAATGTGCCCAACAACTGCATAAATTGTTGTCGAAATCCCCAAAGCTGAAATTATGAGTTTTATTCCTTGTATCCAACATATACCAGGAACTCAAAAGCTAAATAAGGAGATTTAAAAGGAGTTTGTTTCAAAATTTTCAATGTAAGAAGATCATTGAGCATGATTAACATGTCTCCTAGTTCCTCTCACAAATCTGATAACCCCAAAAATATTCAAAGCTACACAACATGGGAAAATATTTCCTTGCAACATACAATAGGAATCCCATAACCAAAAGCTCTAAATTATTACATGCCATTCAACAATCATCATTATATGACATATAATTAAAGAATTATTTTCCAACCCATTTTAATGGATTTTCATTTTTAGTTATTACCTAATCTAGGGTTGACTCATCAACTGGAAGTGGATTAGGAACTTATTTATTTCTTTCTTTAGGGATCTAGGGGGTCGTGATGCACGAGAGCCACTGGAGAAAGAAATAGAGGGGATGGGGGTGATTGTATTTACTCGTATTCTCCCTCTCAGAATATTTTCCATATAGAGAGATATGGCACCGAGATATGGATATGGACCATATCGGGGTGAGATAAGATATGTACATTGAGATCCCATTTTTGAACAAACATTACAATGTTTGTAATTGTAATTTTTGTACAAACATTTGCAATGTACATAATGTTTGCAAACAATGCTTGTTAAACAATGTTTGCAAGTTTGTAATGTTTGTAATGTTTTTCAAATATTTACCTTTGCAACATACCTATATTCCATCTTCATCTTACCATTACTCTAATGGTGTGATGGATGAAGTTTCTAACAATTTTCCATCCGGTGTTCACTCATATGACGATGAGTGTAAAAATTCCAAAACAAGATGAATTCTTTTTAAATTTCTCACCTCTGAATGATGAGATTGGTATTTTAATTTAATAAAAATATAATATTGTATTAAACCCTATTATAGAGTAATCGATGTAAACTATGCGTCGTCATACAATGTGCAATAGGAAAATTGACTATTTTCCAACATGACAATGATATCCATGTGTTAAAACCTTCAATTTTTACCCTTACGAGGCACCCCATGTCTATCTAGTCGATCGATGACCTCCCAATTTATTTTAACTCATTCCCCTAGGTGAATTATAAAATTCAAGTCAGCCCGACTAGGTGATTTTAGGATTTCTTTAAAAATACTATTTTTGGGCAGTGTTAGGAAGGGCTACCACTGGCCTTCCCAAGGCGATGCAACCCCAGTGGAACGGAGGAGAAAAATAAAACACAGAGGTGAATTGAAGGTCTATTCACATCATGAAATTTATTTTGGAAGATTCAGGAAGGATTCGGAAGAGTTGGGTTAGTTTGATCAAAAACAAAGTTCACAGGATTAGGTAGTGCATAGGGCCAAAAGAGTTGTTGAACTTCGGGAAGTGATTTTAGGAGCTCTGGGTGGAGTTAAGAAAATGAAACATCGTTGGAAATTTAATTCAAATCTCTAAAATATTGTGAAATCATATTTTTCACAACACTTTGGCGCAATATGTTTATAATCTGGTTTTTTCCATGCACAACTAGGGAGCCAGATCAAAAATATGATTTTTAGGGCTTAAATGGAGGAACCAAGACTGAGACCTCCATCCTTGGATTCATAAGACAATTTTCAATCAATATCATATAATATTTTTCCAAAATATTCCATCGGGAGCTCAAGATATCGTCGTTTCAAGTTGCCCTCAAGGTGAGTTCTCGTAGTTAGTCAAATTTGGATGAGGACACGTGTCAGATCCAGGAGCCTAGAAAAATTTTATGTCCCTTTCATCCTTCAAGATAAGGTACATGAGGTATAATAAAATATTACCAGACCCAATAGGCCCTTTGGTCACACATAGAACCTCTTGGATCGCGATTCGGCCCCCAGGAGTCTTTGCAAAGCTCATTCCCTCAATCACTCATATCGTGACAAGCGGCACAACCAGGGCACACTATGAAAACTGATATCCCTTATGTCCCTTTGGAAAAGGGAAATGAGGGACATGAAAATTTTCCCAGCCCCTTGAATCCCTCAGGTCATCCATGTGACCCTCTCCAGTGTAAATTTCTAGCCCCCAGGAGCTAGTGGAGCCAAATGCTTGACCGTCAGATTTCTACCAAGTTTCACGTTGAGGCGCGAAGTGAAAATTAATGTCCATTTTATCCCTCAATGATTAGGGGACATAGGAGACATGAAAATTCACCCATCCCTATATATGCCTCCTGGTTCCTCATACGACCATTTTCCACCCCCAGTGCTTCCAGCAAGCTTTTTTGCTAAAGTGCTTAGCCGTTGGATTTCCGCCAAGTGTCATTGTGAGGCGCGTCATAAAATTTGATGTCCCTTTCATCCCTTAATGCTTAAGGGACATCAGGGACACAAAAATTTCCCCACCCCTGATGAGCATTTTTGAAATGCTTTAAAGCTGACACTCAACTTTATTTCCCACCGCTTCTTATTCAAAGCTTTGTACCTGTCATAGCTATGTTCATGCTTGCACACAGTTCACCATTGCTATTCTAAAAAAGCTCCACCATGGCCAAAAAACCCTCCACTCCATGAAAATTCATAGGTTTCAAAGAAGATATTGATCGAAAGAGTCAGAGAAATGAAGAACGAAGGAGAAAAGCGAAGAAATCCATCTGAAAACCTCCATTGTCTGTGAGACAAAGATTCGAAGATATCTTGCAAATCAAAGTGCACGAAAGCGAAGAGGCTTTTTTAATTATTTCTTATTTTTAGAGGATAGAAAAAAATAACCTTAAAATCCCCCTTATGTAGCACAAATCACTCGCAATAAATAAATCTCCCTTTCGGCTCAACGAAGACAAAAATTGATTTCCCATCAAACCGGCAATCGGTTTGAAGAGAAATTTCACCAGTGGAACTAGAAACAAAAACCCACAACAAAAATGTGATTTTTTTAGGAATAGAGAAGAACACCAGACCTACAACTTTCAAGCGCCTTGAACGGATATCGTGTTCAAAGTTGTTGTTAGGTCAAAATTTTGAAAATTTAAAATCTCACAAACCGTGATCGGGTAAGTCTAAAATTTCAAAGGGGTGATATTGAGAAAAAAACCATATCAAAAATATTCATTCCAACATGATATGACCACCAAAATCTCACTTTCTAAAATTAGTAGGTCTCTTACATGGGAGACTGTTATTTCAAGTAAGTCACCAACCAAAGAAGTTGTAAAAGAAGCAGTGAACACATAAGTGGTATTGCGGAAAAATCATTGAAATGGTCTTCTTTCTCCAGAATTGACACTTACTAAAAATAGTAAGTGGTCTCACAAGCACCCGCTAAAAATAGTAAGCTAGTCTAGAAGGCGAGGAACATAGGGAGAAGAAAGAATTTGAATTTCCACATCCAGTCAAGGTTCGAAAGAGTCAAATTTTCACATTTACTACAAATAGTAAGTTATTCCATATGGTGAATTTCACAAAAGGGAGCATTCTGAGAGTTGAATATTCAAATTGGTAGTTGCGGTTGGAGTTTGGAGAAGAATTTTCACACTTACTAAAAATAGTAAGTTGTTCCATTCAAGAATAATAAGTGTTGAAGAACCATTCATAGTATCACCAGTATGTTCATTAGTACCTAGCTGGTTGTAAGAAAAATAATATCATTCGATAGGACATATGCCGGTAGAATATGGCAATGTTGCGAGGGTTGTTGCATGGAGAGGATTTTCCATCCTCGGCTTCTTTGAAGTGGATCTCCATAAGCAACATCCACAATCACCATTGGGATAACTCAACAGTGTTTCTAAACACTCAGTTCGTGGTGTCTGTAGGTCGTCAAAAGGCAATTTATCGTCAGGAGCAACTTGTTTGTAGCATGAGTGAATCATTTGCAAAAATGAATTCAAGGGAGTAGGTATATTCTCATTGGCATGGGACAGAGAACAATTCTACATCGAGTGCAAGTCTTAAGGATTTTTTCAGCAGGCAAAGGATTTAGAGATTCAAATTTTTATCTACCTGGAGCTTTCCAATGATCCGGATCAGCAGACTTCATCATGAGCAACATCCTTCTTTTCCTTCTCTCTCTTCTCCCCCACTTTCTCTCTCCTCCACGTTCTAATTATTCGTTGGGGTTGCACTTTTTCATAATGCCTTAATTAATTAAAAATGACTTTATTTTCAATGTAATAAGTCACCCTTAAGTTATAAAAGGGGACTTAAATTTTTCCTAAGAATGTGAAAAATTTTCAAGGCATATGAAGGGTCAATGGGGATAGGTGAAGAGACTTCTGAAATTCTACAAATTGTAATGACCTCTTCATTCATAGGGATTTTGATTCTCGAGATTCTTCTAGCTAGTTGTATTCTTGTAAGTTCATGAGAGATATTTTGCTTACTTGTGAGTGAAAAGAGTTAGTCATTTTTCCTTTCAAATTTCTTCATTTCTCAATATGTACAAAAAAATTTTAGAAATCAATACAAGGAGTTTCTAGCTTTCTTTGACTAAGGGATTTCTTGATACTTTGTGATCATAAATTCTATTTGGTCTTGTTGTTACTTATAGAGTTGTTTCCTCTTAATTTTAATGCATGTGATGAAATTTCTAACTAGTGTTTGTAAGCATCTGATTTCCTACTTGCAGCATTAGTTTTCCCTTACTTCATATTCTCACTTCCTTTCCAGCTCTCTTGACAATATACTCTCTAGCAAGAAATTGCTAGCTTTTCCGCAGGGTCAGTGGAGTGTTCTTGTTGGATTCCCGACCATAAGGCCAACTAGAATAAAAATCACCTCACTCACTCATGCATTTACAACAGTTGCACCGTTTAAGTAGAGGGACTTAGATTCCCAGAGTGTTGGAAAGAAACCCACCAATTTTCCCCACAATTTTTTTCCAACACTATGATATATAACTGCTAAGTATAATATGACACAAGAAAATAAGAAAGTATGAAACCCTAAGAAAGAGATATAGAAAAAATATGACTTAGTTGTTTGATGCTTGATTTGGAAGTGCTCTGGAATGGGAAAATTACTAAACAGGAAGTGAACAATGTCGTAAATGCTTAGGATAAATTATGGAGATCACGAACAATGTTGGAAATGGGCACCCATGGAAGGACAGGGGAAGTTGATCATTGGATTTTGTTATTGGGTTTTCGTGACTATACAAATATTCGAATCTAACTTTTGTATTATCTCACAAGTGTCACAAATATTCCCTGTTGATCACTTGTGTGTCACTCTTTGATTTCCAGGGTACCTATAACCTACAAAATAGATATTAGTTACAAAAACCCATAAACCACATCAAATCCAAAAATGCAGAATGGGGAGTCAAACTGGCCTCGATGGTCACCGTGAGAGTGAAATTACATCTGTTAGAGTAGGTATTTACCTTAGCTCATGTTCACCTAGGTACTTTATTTACCTTTATTGCATTTATCCTCACCCACTTATGTGTGTGGATATTTATTTTTATTTATTTAGATATTAGGGGATATTATCTAGTTGTTAGGTATAGTTCTTTCCTTGATCTATGGTATTGACTAGATCCTTGATGTCTAGTTCTCTCATAAATCTATGGAATTAACTAGTTCTTTGATGATTAGTTCTTTCCATGATTTATGGCTTGATCTATGACCTTGATTAGTTCTTAGATTGTTATTCCTTGCCTATATAAGCAAGGCCCATTCTCATTGCATTTCATTGAGTTTCATAATAATATATGATATTGTTGCTCATTTGTTTGCAAAGGTTTATGTAAAGTTATTATGGTGGATTACTTTCATCTTATTGATCATGGTGTTTGATTAGAATTTATTTTCTTGGCTTGGTACGATCTGGTTATCATTCCTTTTACAACTAATTGTTACATTACATCTCATACTCCATGCAGTTTTGGTGAGTGTGTGTAAGAATCATACCCTAGGATGCCCTTGTGTAAGTGCACTTGATAGCATGTTGTAGAGAAATGTAATAGAATGTGTGGATGGAAAAATAAAATTCCCCTTCCTATGTTGTGTATGTAGAATTGTTGTATCCATTTTCCTTTGAGTGAATTGCTTTTCTCAGATGGATGTTTTAGAATGTTTTGGGTGCCTTTAGATGCAAGATTAGGTTATGTTATGTAATGCTTAGTGCTTGGTCCTTTATTTTGAACACATAACTATGTATTTATATGATTCCCTTGTTTGAATTTCATAATTAACAACTGGAAGGCCAACCCATAAGTGAAAAAGATGCCCAAAAGATAAAAGAGACCCAAAAGAAGTGAGTAAGGTGAGAAAGGGTTAAGGGTTCCCGGAGGGGACAAGGACATGTGGTCACTCTTGTTACGGTTGGGTGTTGGTGTCTAGCGCCATAGAAAAGAAGTAAAATACCAACTGGGTTGTATGGTGTGTAAGACTAAATAGAAAACCATAAAGAAAGCAAAGAGGCCAACGACATTTTTCAATTACTAGTTTCGTTACTTAGGAATCATACGAATGCTAGTATGTGTTTAGGACCTAGAAATGTACCTAAGCTGTGTGATTTTTGTTTAAATATTTTTCAATTTCCTTGTTCTTGATGAACAACATAAACTTATTCAATAATGTCCTTCTCTTCCAACAATGGCAATAGAATGGTTACTAAACCCACAAAAAGTGCAGGGAAAAACATGCCACGTTTTCTGAATATCAAATCCATATTTCTTAAACTGAAATGGTGGATCGAAGTTTTACAATTTATTTTTTTCTTATGATTATGATAAGAATGAGGGGGTGATATCACATTGCCTCTTTTTCAAATTTCTTACCAAATCCATCTTGTGATGACGAATCACCATTTTCCTACACTAAGTCTTCCTCCAGGACTAGCGAGGTAATCTCTTAGATGTCAAAAGCTTGTCTCCCTTCAGCATTCTTGGAGCACTCTCCAATTTCCATTCCCACACTAAGATAACCCAAACCTGAAAAATAAGGATGGTCCTCAACCTATATTGGGTTATAAATAACTTTTCCATTCTTACCAAAGCCTCTTCCATCGAATCTCATTTTCAAAAATAATCTAGATCCAATTCCTTTAGTGTATTTTTCAAATGAACCAAACATAATACCTAAATCTGAATCTGAATGGGAGGAAGAATAATCGTGTGGTGAATAACTTACAGTGCACTCATATGTTATAGTTTTTACATCTAAAATGGAAGGTAAATCCTTTTGCGGCTCACCACACTACAATCTGATCAAGAGCCCATCCTTGGATTCCAACTCTAATTTCAAATGTTTAATTTTATCTTTAAGGAATAGATCTTGCATCTTAGGAAATTATTATCTTCCTAAATTTGTATGTTTATTATTTCGAGGCTATTCCATCCTCTCTCTCTCTCTTCAAGTATTTCCACATATTTATCTTCTAAGTATGGATTCGGATGAGCTAGAGGTGTTGGTGCGATGAGTTGTTGACCGTTACACCAAATGTATAATATAGCCCGATCATTGGGTGAGATGGCACGATAGCTCACTTTGAGATGGAATGTATGTTGATGGTGAGGTGGCATAACTCACCTTTCAAATCAACCCTCAACTCAATCATGATCTCGCTCAACTCGATCTCCTATCTTGATGAGATACTTGAAACTTCATGGTGTTGAGTCTCCTCTACGAAATAAAAGTGGAACCCTTAGTTGAAAAAAAAATGTCAACCATCAAAGACCGGAGCTAAAAACTAGAATCTTTTTATTCTTCATGCCACTTTTTGATGCCACATTAACTTGTTTTCCATTTTTTCCATGTGTCCAGTCATGATGTCATATGTGCCCTTGTTTCACTCTGATTCATGTTCTTGCGTAGACAATATCTGGAGCATACGGTGTCCATTTTGATCCATTCAAAATCCACTAGAAATATGAATTCGATATCTTCCATAAGGAATAGGTTTATGGAAATTTTGAGGAAATATAAAGTATAAAAATCCTCTAGATCACTAGGATAGTTTTCATTTTTCTTGCTTTGTAAATCATTTAATAAAAAAATCTATTTTCATTTCACAATCAAATTATATAAAAGAAATGTTGAAAAAAATTGAAAGGAGGATAGCAAGCCTATTAGTACACCTATGATTACAAGGTGTAATCTAAACAAAGAATATGAATCACCAAAAGTGGATCAGACAACATATAGGTATATGATTGGAAGTTTTTGTACTCCACTACTTCTAGGCCTGATATTATGCAAGCAATAGGACTTGTAGGGATATTTCAATCTGATCCAAGTGAAAATAGCTTGCAAGCATTCAATAATATTTTCATATATCTCAAAGGGGCTATGGAATATGGATTTTGGTATCCAAGAAGAAAAGTTTTTGATTTGACAGCCTATATTGATGTTGACTAGGAAGGAAGTCAAGATGATAGGAAAATCACTAGTGGTGGGGCTTTCTTCCTAGGAGACTTCCTAGTTTCATGGTCAAGAAAGAAGAAATGGTTAGTAGTTCTATTTAATTTCGAAGTTGAGTAAGTTTTATTTGTTTCATGTTTTACTCAAATGTTATAGATGAAAAAAACCATAAGACTACTTGGTAGTGTATGACAGTCCCATTCCTATTTTTTGTGATAACACAAGTGTAATAAGTGTGTCAAAAAACCATGTCATGCATTCAAGGACCAAACACATTCCTATCAGGTATCATTTTCTAAGAGAAAGTGAATGAACAAAGTGTCGAATATGTATCAACTAAGGATCAAATTGTTGATATTTTGACCAAGCCACTACCAAAGGAATCTTTTGAATATATTCGGATGGAATTCGGTGTGATTCATGTATCTAGTATCCATTAATGAATTCAAGGACTCGAGGGAATCTAAGCAAGTAATATTTCAGCTCCAAGTGTAGGAAAGAAGTATAGAAGATGTGTGCATAAAGATAGGGGGAACAGTCAAGAAAGTATGAGTTTATTCAAAGATATGATTGACAGTGTCAAGATGATATAGTTGATAAGTTGGGTACGTTTATGAGAGTTGACAGGGCTGAGATATGTTATATGGTAAGTAGTGGTGTTAATTGTGCATAGTCCTAGCTGGAAAAACATGAAGGTAATAGGTATGATTGTGTATAATGTAAATTTCATGATGAGGTTTATGATTTGAAGAAGGTCATGGTTTAGGGGAGCTTGGTGGCTTTTTGACTCAAAGGATAAGGTATATTTGTGATGTTTGAGTGCTCATAGGTCTGAGTGTACATTTTTTAGAAATTTTGATAGTCCTAGACAAGGTGCATCAAAGGGAAAGTTAAGATGACTTGCTTTGGTATCTAGCAATCATGATAGAGGTGTCTAGAATTCGGGGGAGCATAGTTTTTTAGATTCATAAGTAAATAGTGGTCTAAGAAGATATGATGGTCATGAAAATAGTTAGGGGAGATGAGAATGTGTATTTCTAGCTCCATGAGAAGGATTATTAGTGTCAAGAAGCCTTGAAATCCATGAAGATCAGTTATAGATTGAGGATCTTGACAAAACATGAGAAGTGTCATTAAAAGGTAAACAAGAATTTTTATTCTTTCTAGAAGTAGGTAGTTGTTCATTTACCTTTTAGTGTCACTTATGTGTTAGGAAGTGCATGGTTAAGGTTTGAGTCAAATTTGAAGGTATGCATCTGCTAAGTATGTTACTCCGGTGTTGCGAAAGAGTCAAAACAAAGATGGAATGGACCTTGTTAGGTTTGGTTGATGTTTCCAACCAAATGGTGAGCCATATTGTGATGATTGAAGAAGAAATATAAGTTGTTATAGGTATGATACTTTTTCATTAATGTTAAAAGGGGGAGAATGATCTGATGGCTTGAGAAAATGAGCTATATGATTTTTTCATCAATGGGTTTTCCATCAATCAAAAAGGGGAGATTATAGGAAATTATTATTATCATTGATATAAAAATAAGTCGGGAACATGAAGGTTGAATGGTAGTGTCATTCATTGATGTCATGTTGTGTTGCTTGGTCATGTTGAGTTACTTGATGAGGTGGCATGGTGTTTTGAGGTGTCTTTAGTAGGTATGGTGGATTATAAGAGTGTTTTATATGTATTTCAGTGTTTTGGTGACGTCATGAAGTATGTTTAAGGCTCTTGTAGCTAGGAAAGAGTGATGAAGTCATGATGTGGTTAGTATTGATGGTGCAAGCATGTTTAAGATGTTTATTTAGGAGACCTAGTCAACAAGATGGTGTGTCATGGTGGTTCTCATGTATGTATGAGTTGGTTAAGCATTTTTAAAGCATAGATAGCATGAGGATGAAGTATAGAGACAATCACAAGTGTCTCGGAATGCGGGAATAGGTTTTAGTCATGTTTTCTAGTCCATACGAGAACCTTGTCTTAATCCCTAGGTGGTCTAATGAGATAGGTTGGATGGATTTCAGTATGGAGATAAAAATGTGGGCATTAGAAATGTGTAGTAAGTTGTTCTAGAGGTGTGAGTGAAGTTTAAAGTTTTGGTTTGTAGGACAAAGCAAGATGTAGCATTTTTCCTCTACCGAGTTCACAAAATTGATAAAGCAAGCTTGAGATTGGTTGTTTGATGCTCGTTGGCATGTCTGAAGTCTCTGAGGGAGGATAATAACTTCATGGTAGTTGGGGAAGGTTCTAGATCAACATTTTAGGAATTAATTTAGAGATTAAGGAGCGAGCATTATGAACAATAGTTAAGAAGGTAAGGTGGTCTAAAACCCTAGTTAGGTAGTTAGGTGGTCTAAGATCTTGTTTTAAGTGACCCCGAGAATGGATTGCTTTACCTTGGTTAGTGATTGGATGTTGGAGAGGACTCCTCCATATTTTCTTAGGTGGTATTTAGGTGTCTTGACAATGTGTGGGGCCCATAGAAAATTGCATGGTTACGAAGAAGTTGATATTGCTATCATGTTTTGCATTGGACCTGTTAATAAAATGGATGTTTGATAAATTATGGAAGATATGATACATTTTTGGAGTATTTTTAGAACAATTTTGAGCCCTTGGGATGTCTTTGGAAGTCTATTTTTCAAGACGGGTTTTGGGACAGAGCTTTGGACAGGTTTTGATGGTGGTGGTTGTAAAGGTGTTATTGGCCATCTAAGCCATTATTTGTGGTATCTCATGCATTTTTGATGACCTTGAGGTCGTTATCTTTCCATCCATGTGTCATAATTACATGGTTGAGGTGATTTGATAAGTTATTGGGGTCAATATGTAAAGAATGGTTTTATAGGTCATAGACTTAGAGAGAACATTTGATCCTAATGAGTGGCTTCATAGCTTGAGATGATGATGAAGAATGATTCAAGATTTTAAGAGGCATGTATTAGACTTAAAAATATTTCTAAGAGGTTTTGATGTTTTTGAAGGTCATGTTGGCGAAGACTCTATTTTGGCGAAGGAGGTGTTTGAGTACATGTAGACCTAATTGGGTCCTAATGGAGAAATGTGGTCATTATATGCCATTTCCGACCTAAGTGGTATTTTTATGGTGCTCTAATGATGTTCTCATTTTTTTAAGTGTATATTCCCTATGATGGCTGACTTGGATTAGTGATGTGTAAAAGCATGTTCTTAGGCCTATTTGTTGTAGTTGAGAGAGGATGGAAAAGTGTGAGTAAAAGGGTAGAGTAAAGAAGTAAAGGAGGTATGTGTGACCATATATAAATGGAATATATTGTGTCATGATGTTCTAGAGGTTTTTGTATTTTTAGTTTAATATATAGGTCAAATGACCTAATTAGCCTTATGAAGAAGTTCTTGAGTGAGTTAACCTAGAAGGAAGTTTTGAAGAAGATAGAGGAAAAGAGATCTTCATTAGTGTCATCATTAGTTTTGGTTGAAAATTTAGGTGGTTTAGTTGGTGTTGATTCATCTAAGGGGTTGGTGCCTCCATGTAGGGTTGGTGTTCTACTAAATCTAGGGGTTGGTGCTCCTTATGGGGTTGGTGCCTCACTAAACCTAGGGGTTAGTGCTCCTTTTTAGGTTGGTGCTCAACTAAATTTGATTTATTTTTATAATAAATATTTTATTCAATGGTTTTCTTCCCTTCAAGGGTTTCCCACTTATATATGGTGTACTATGTTCTTGTGTTCTCATGGTGCATGCTCATGTGTTTGATTAATCATTGTTTAATTTATATGTTGATGAATGCTAAGTTTTAAGTGAATGAAAGTTTTTGGGATAAATGATTCATCCCTCTAGTGGTTGTGCTTCTAACAAACCTTTATATTCTTGTCACTACTGAAATCGTGAATCCTCCTACATCTACCACATATTCTTCAAACCCACATGTTGCCTCTTTGAAAGTACCATAAAAGAAACATGTCATAGATATTCCAAAAATATCTATCAAAGACCATGTCACTCAACACCATATCAAAAATATCATTAATCCCACTACAAAATCCATAAATCATTCATCCGAAAAAGTAGAAACTATACCAAAAAGGCATCATACAACCTTACCACAAAATATTAAACCTTTTCCTTCCATCCTAGTGCCTCATCCCTTCTTTAAATTCATAATCACCGTTATAGATTCTAAGTACGTTCCTCGACCAGCACCTAAATGTGTCACATAGAATATGACCTTGTTATCTCAATACTCTAATCCATTAAACAATATATAGATCCCTTCATCCTCATCATTATCTCAGACATAACTGCATTTGGATAATATACTAAAATCATCAAAAAGCTTATCCATCATCTACCACAACATTACCCCCTATTAATTCATCTAACTCCTAAGAATAGAATCCCTCTTAGTATGATTATGAATCATTTTGTGCATACCATCAAACACCAAGACACTCCACTAAATCTTGTAAAGCCCTTCATGCTACGATTTGAAGCCTTGTTAGCAAAGGACTCCTTCCTGCAAATCCAAACCTTTCGAGTTTTAATCAAAAATAGCCATCAAATAAAACAAACCCATCATATATTTAAATCCACCCTTCTTACCCATCATCCAATACAACATCCAATCCAACAAGAGTGAGGCTTCCTCCGGTAAGATCCCACTTTATGAGATAGATGTTGTTCACTTAACTCTGAGCACGTGCGCAGACTCAAAGGCCTCAAACAAAAAAGGATACCAATCCTATAAGGATGCTACAACCCCTAAAGATGACCAATCACTACCTCAGCCACCTAAATATGAAGATCACTTCTGAAACTTGTTGCTCAATAACTGATTGTGATCACTCTTTCAACGATCTTCACTCAAAACCCTCTCAAACACCCTTCGCTTCTTCACTCTATGGATTCTTCACCAATAATGATTACATCAGGTGACATGTCTCTCCAGGTGTAGAACACATTCATAACATCATGAAAATCATCTCTACCCTCTCATCATGGTCACTAAGATCTGCAACACATCCTCAATCATCTCTCTAGCTCGCTCATCCTCATGCACACAAACTAGGTCTTCTTCTCCAACTAGGTCATGTATGGATAACATCCTTCACACTCACCACATTCATATCACCATCATATTATCATGCTTCATAATTTTTAAGGTCTCATCCTCTTCATTTCTTCCCTCATAGCTTGCTCATATATCCTTCCAAAATTTGTTACACACCCATTTGTCTAACACATGAAAATGATCTTTCTCAAATGGCTTATATACTTTTCTCATGCATCTACATCATGTAGGTTAGCCTTCATAGGACATATATCATACAAAAATTATTAAAAATTATTAGGACATCATATACAAGACCATATAAGTTTCTCATATCATCATCATGCCCACTTCTCTCCATTAGGTCTCCAATAGGCCTAATTATACCAAAGGACATCTCGCCAAAACCAAACTACTTTTTGCCTACATGACCATCACCAAATCCTTGAATCACTTCAGTAACATCATAAAATACCTCATCATGCATCCACCATACCTATAAATCTCTACATCATCACCTCATGCCATGAAACCATCCCAAGAACATGTTTGTTCTTGTGCACCAAACCCTAGACCTCAAAGATGAGGCTCAATACCACATCAGATGACCTCAACCATGCAATTATTATATATCATTGGAAATATCTTGATCTCATATACATCACCAAGTACTCATACTTCCACAAATTAGACATTATATGCCTCAAAACAACTCTGCAAGCAGACTGCCCTAAAACTGTCATTTCATCCCCAAAGACCAGTCTTCAAAGATAGGGCACACTTTGCATCCTAAAGTCTTAACCATGATCTAAAACTATCATATACATATAGTAAAACTCCTAGGCATCCATAAATGTTGAATTATACATTAGGTATAATGGACAAATTTTGCACAAACTAAAAAATTTCAAAAACTAGCATTTTTAAGTGGTCCCCACACACAATCAAGACCTCTAAAATACATCAAATAAATATAGAGGAGTCCTATACATCATAAAATAATCATATTTTAAAAATTAATCAATTATGGGCTTGTAAAACCATTTTCTCTCAAGTCACCTTCAAACTAGGGTTTTGAAACCATAACAAAGTTGTGTTGGTGTTTACAACGGATCATAAAAGTCTTACAATAAAAAGAGCTCATTCCACTTGAAAATCATTATTAGTATACCCATTCAAATTTACCAAAAATATCAGCCTCCCATGCAAAACACACTTTCTCTAGCAAGCATCCAAAGTTGACCCTTGAACTGGAAATGACTATTTTGAGAGCTTGGTAGAGCTCAAAAAAAAAAATTAAGCAATTCCTTCATCTTCCTAACCTAAAATTTTGATAATATATCTATAATGACATTATACATGCTTTCAAATACTCATCTATGCTCTGCTACCTCAAAAACACTCCATACACCATGGTTTTCCAATGTTTATTAGCTTTACCTTCATGAACTTGCTTTCTAAAGGACCTTAAACTTGCACTATGAACCTAAATAATGATATTTGACATCTTTCACATTCCCTGCAACCTCAAATCACTCCCTAAATTCTTTCATTTACCTTATCTTCCTCATACTTCATGTTACCATGACATCTACTATACACTGGGTCTAGGATTAGGCCTAGAATGGCTTCCTCAACACATGCTTTCACTAAAAATGACCTGATCTTCACTTAGTGGAAACTCACATACTTCTACCATATTAATATAAACATGGTATACCATGTAAAAACCTTCATAAAACATTTGAATCCTATTCACAACACCTATTTTCTTGACCATGCACGAAGAACATGCATATGCACCATGATATTATCACCGGAACTCACCGTGCCCATTCTCCATGCCACTAGAAACCTCATGTTCACTCAGTGAAAACCAATGACATCATCATGAAATAAATAATTTCTTTGACATCAATTCCACTTGACATCAATGAAAACAAAAGTGGCACATTGTCCAATAATATCCCCTTTGTCATTGATAGGCAACCATATTTATAAACAATGATGGAAACCACACCTATAAGCACCTTCAAGGCTCTCTCTTCTTGTTTCTAAGTTAACTCTCCCCCTTTGACATCTTTTAAAAATGATACTACAATAACTTGATAATAA
The DNA here is from genome assembly GCA_018340775.1 of Taxus wallichiana var. yunnanensis. Classification (NCBI taxonomy): domain Eukaryota; kingdom Viridiplantae; phylum Streptophyta; class Pinopsida; order Cupressales; family Taxaceae; genus Taxus; species Taxus wallichiana. Next base: position 593,210,167 of record CM031234.1, on the reverse strand, counting down.
ACAACAACAACAATGAAGCACTCGGACTTACTTACAATCTCCCCCTTGGTTTATCTTGACTTTCTGACTTCATTTGTTGTATATGATATTTACTTTGTCTATGTAGTTTATAGATACCTTTTCATAGCTCCCCTAAGATTAAAAAATTATTTTATGTCCTCTTGAAACTTTTATACTTACCTGATCATAATTCTCAATACCTTCATGAGGTAATTTAGAGAAAACAATCCTCTTGATCTTGGATTACAACACATCAATACTTAATTTTCAATACTTGCATTATCCCGCTCAACTAAATACATGTTCTTAGTTCAACACATATTTCATCTTAATTCTCTACCTGCAATCCCTGAATACACTTTGTACCCTTTTAAATGATAATACAAACTCAGCCAAATCACCTAAAATACTAACAAGAACATGATGAGCTCCTCTTATCTCATAAAGCTTCAATTGTGAACCAAAACACCATCCAAATTTGTATAAAATCCTGTTATCTACTTTCAAAATTTCAAATCATGGTGATTTCACTTCCTACACATGTCAATATTTTCTTATGCCACAGTCACACACACTTTATGACCTATAAGAATCTTCAAAATTTTCACGAGACTTAACTAAGGTCATATCACTATATAAACTTAAGTATACATCTTTCATTACTGCTAAAAATATTCTTTAGGGTCATTCACTCTTTCATGATGTCCTTCACACTTCAAAATCCTTTGCACGGTACCTCGGGTCTTCATACCTTTGATTTAACTTGTAATACAACATCAACCTTGACTATTCCTAATCTCCACAGTTCTTACACCTTATTGATGGCTAGGCCAATCTAAACTTGATTGTTCAACTTAGCTTGAGACACCACTCATCTCCCACTTTGGGATGATGATTTCTATAAATTTTGACTTGACACTAACTCTAAGATTGTAAAACCTTCTCCATTAACAATTCACACCTTGGGCTATCAAAAATCTTGTGAACACTACCTACATAACTCTTCAAATGTAGATACCAACACTTCATCCATGAGATAACTCAGACTTCATAAGCTTGACCACAAGATATAAACCACCTTGACACTCATTACCCACAACTAATATATCCTTACATACTTTTACATATGCTTCCTCATACAGAGAAGGAAGAAGCCTTTTTATGTAACAACACAAGCCAATTTTTACTTACCTCTTCACATTATTGTCAACAAGGTCAACAACACGAACATAGAGTAGATCATGGTAGAACTCTTCTTCCCTTGAGATGATGCATCCACCTTTGCTAACAACATGAAGCAATATTTTCCTCAACTTATGTGGATCTCTTCAAACTAGGACATGAACATCTTTCATCTTGACTACTACAAATGTGCCAACATAGACCTTCTTGGAGTATTCCTTTAACATGTGCACCTGCAGACCTTGGCATACTTGTATATCCTTTTGAACCAAGAATAGAGGCCTTCAAGATAGTTTATACCCTGATGGTCTACTCTATGGAGCTAGAGATCACATATGAATAGCTTCCCTTAAGACCTTGAATTCATCAATAAAATTTAGGACCAACTCAAGATTCATTTTCTCACATCTCCATTATTTAGATGATCAAGAAAAATCTTAAATCACATACCTCAACCTTCAGGACCTTGAAGAAGAATACAACCTTAAGAACACACTTCCTCCCCTAGGATTGAACATCAACATCAATGATGAAACCTTCTAGCAGCATATCATTCTTGAAGCATTCTCTCAATCCTTACACAAATTTTACTACCTTGTCCAAGTACTTTATACTTTCACTATCACTTACATGAACTATTATTAAAATAGAATGCACCTACACAACTCCTTTTCACTTGAAACAACTTACATACACTTTATGTATCCTTAAAGGTTGATTGAGCTTATGACAAAATATTATCATACCTCAAAACTTTACAAAAAAATCATTACAGTAACTAATTGCTTGATGACATACCTTCGATACTCTAATAGTCCTTAGTCCAAATCTTCAAGACATTTATTCTTGGTGAACACTCCAAACAACCTTGTAACACTATATCTCTTCAAGCAAGCTCCTTCATGACTTTTTAAGACATCTTATTGACTTTACCAGCTTCACATCTCTTGACAAGGGTTATTATGAATTTAAGATCCTTTCACACCTTATATCTCTTCTTATTGATTTTTAAACTATTTAGATTATGTTAAACCTATCTTACAATGCATCATAGTATTGTACCTTAAGAATACCCTTCTTAACTCTTTGTATTCACAAACATACACACCTTAATGAGGTCATAAAATTTGAGAGTTCCTTCAAGTCATAGATAGGACAATGTCAATGCAACTCATATTTATCAAACTTTGATCTAGATTCACAAAATTTTCAACCTTTTCAACTTGTTGTATATCAACAATCATGGATGTAGGACTTCATCCCTGTAATATAATGATAAAAATCCAAATAGTGCAGACTTTTCATCACCTCACAAACTTAGAGGATTCTTGCTACTAGTTTTTAAGAACCTTCATGAATATATAAACTATCATACTTACTAAGCAAGCGACAATCCTTCTCATTCTCATTACTTCCTTAACTGATGAATATATTAAAAAATCCTAGTGAAGACATCACGTGCATCATATGGAACTAAAACAATATGAAATCCTCAAGAGATTCCTAAACCTCCATGTCCTTCTTCCTTCTTGACTTCTTGGATGGCTTCTCAGACTTGATGAAAATATCCTCCATATTTTCCACTACGATTAGAAACCATTCAAACACATATGATCCTCTTAAACTACATACTCAACTTTTCACTTTTGTATTATCATTGAAAATAACCTCTCTTATTTAGAGACTGATTAGACCTATTGTTGTGCTCCACTTCTTTTAAATAATCTTCCTTGGCCTCACTTGCATGAGAGAATTCTTTGATATCCTTGATTGTACTTGGTTCCTCTTTATCGTGTTTTTTTTCTCAACATTGGTACACAAATTTCTTTGATTTTTGGATCCAACAATATTTTCCTTATTGATTGAGGTCTCCATATCTTTTCTTTACATTCAACATCCATATGGCCAAAATTATTTCATCTAAAACAATACCTCTTAAATGATCCTTTAGAATCATGCTCCACCTTCTTGTTCGACTTGAGAACCTCCTTTCTCTATTAGGAAAAAAATCTTTCAATATGTCTTATATCATGAAAACTATGGCACTTCCTTAATGAAGCATATTATCATTCCTTCTATTATTCATGTGAATGCTTATTATAGTATCTTTCTCTATGACCAAACTTATAACATATATAGCATTAATCATTGAACTTACTTGAGACCTTCATTTATTTTAGTTATTTTGTGATATTCTTATGAACCTTGATATTGTCATTGGCTTTAGTAGGTCCTTGACATGGCTTAAGATGATTTTATTCCTTATTTATTTCTTCCTTATTTTTTTCTCTAGGGGGTCTTTTACTATTCAACAAATCATCAAGATCACTAGAACTCTTCTCAAGTATTTAGTACATGTTTAGCTTCCTTGATGTTGCTTCTTAGTTCTTTTTTAAGGTCTCCATTCTACACTCATCTTGGCACAATCCTCCTCTTTAGCTTCTAGTCTTTTTGTGGTCAATTCAAGATGATCTTCAAGCTCCTTGTTGATTTCTTTATACTCTTCTTCCTCCTTGCTTAGTCTCTTTTCTAGAAGACTAATCTACATTAATTCTCCTTAAATGTTGCTTTCAAATTTGATTCTTCTTCTTTAAAGCTTTATCTCTTCTAGATCATTTTCATATTATGCCTTGAATTCAATTTCTTCATTTAAATAATCCTCACAAGTTTTATTCTTTCCTTTTGAATTGCTTCCATCCTCCACAACCATGAGCAATGTGTCAAACCGACACCATCATCTTGATTTTTAGTCATTACCTTCTTTGTTATCTTCTATGTCATCTTCATAGGTTATCTTCATGATTAGGGTTCTATGACACTATTCATCTTCTCCTTTAGAGAAACATACTTCAGGATATGTGCAAATGCATGTTCTTTCATCTTAATTAGTTGTATAAATTGGAAACATAGAGATGTGTGTGCAAACACCAAGATTTGACTACCATATATCAAACCCCAAGGGTTTCAAGAAACTTCTCATTATGAACAAGGGTGTCTTACCATCTTGAACTTGATTTCTGTCATACACATGCGAAAGATCTCCTCCAAGTTGTTCAACTTGCTTCACAAGGACTTTGCTCTGATACTAATTTTTGGAATCACAATGATTGGGGGTGAATCAGTCATTAAAATTTTTACTTCAATTTCTTAACTATTCATCATTCATTAACCATATGTGATCTTATTAAACATTGAACAACCATTCACAAGAACAAGATGCAAGAGAGAACACATGAACACAACATATAATGTGGGAAACCCTCAAGGGGAAGAAAACCCACTGAACCTCTGCATATATTACACAACATAAAGGACTCAAGTGAATATTACACATCACATGAGATTTTTTTAGTGAGGCACCAACCCCACAAGGAGAACCAACCCCTAATTTAATAGGACAACAATCCTAAAAGGAGGATACAATCTCCAAAGATGAACAAGAACCAACTCAGCCACTTGAATATGAAGATCACTTCTAAAACTTGTTACTCAACAATTGATTGTGATCACTCTTTCATCTCTCTTCACTCAAAACCCTCTCAAGCACCCTTATTGTCTTCTTCACTCTATGGATTCTTCACCAAGCATGATTAGGTAAAGTGACCTATCTCTTTTCCATAGCACACACTTAGAAAATCATTAACATCATCTCTATGCTCTCATCATGGTAACTAATATCTATAACACATCCTCAATCATCTCTCTAGCTCGCTCATCCTCATGCACACAAACTAGGTCTTCTTCTCCAACTAGGTCATGTATGGATGACCTCCTTTAAGCTCACCATATTAAGATTATAATCATAGTAGAACTCTCCATAATTTTAAATTTATCTTCCTCTTCATTTATTCCCTCATATCTTTTCATACATCCTTCTAAAATTTTCTACACACCCGTCGCTTTAATGCATGCAAATGAGCCTTCTAAACTAGCTTATATACATGTCTCATGCACCTACATTATGTAGGTCACCCTTCATAAGACATATATCATAAAAATATTATGAGGAAATCATATAAAATACCATATAGGTCAGTCATATCACCATCATGCCCAATTCTCTCCATTAGGTCTCCAATAGGCCTAATTGCACCAAAAAGCCTTCTCGTCAAAACCAAACTAATTTTCCCATACTTGACCATCACCAAAGCCATGAATCACATCATTAACATCATCAAATACATTTTCATACATTCACCATACCTATAAATCTCTACATAATCACCTCATGCCATGAAACCATCCCAAGAACATGTTTGTTCTTGTGCACCAAACCCTAGACCTCAAAGATGAGGCTCAATACCACATCAGATGACCTAAACCATGTAATTATTATATAGCATTGGCTATATATTGATCTCGAATACATCAATAAGTACTTATACTACCACACATCATACATTATATACCTCAAAACAACTCTACAAACAGATTACCACTGGATCTGTTATTTCATCCCCAAATATCGGTCTTGAAAGATAGGGAAAATTTTACATCTTAAAGGCTCAATCATGATCTAAAACTATTGTATACATGTATTAAAACTCTAGTGATTCCATATATGTTAAATTAGAAATTAGGTATAATGGATACATTTTGTAAAAATTGAAAAACTCCATAAACTAGCATTTTTAAGTGGTGCCCACACACAATCAAGACCTCTAAAATACATAAACAGAAATATGGAGGAGTCCTATACATCATAAAATCATCACATTTTAAAAATTAATCAATTATGGGCTTGTATAACCATTTTCTCTCAAGTCACTTTCAAACTAGGGTTTTGAAATCATAATATAGCAGTTTTGGTGTTAACAATAGTTCATAAAACTCTAGTGATCAAAATAGCTCATTCCACTTAGAAATTATTCTTAGGATACCCATTCAACTTTACCAAAAATATCATCCTCTCGATGAAAATCAAACTTTCTCCAGCGAGCATCCAAAGCTGACCCTCAAACTGGAAATGACTATTTTAAGAGCTTGGTAGAGCTCAAAACAACTTTTCAAGAAATTCATTCATCCTGCTGACCTTAAACTTGAACCATAGCTCTATAATGAAATTTTCAATGCTTTTCAATACTCATATATGATCTACTACCTCTCGAAACACTCCATACACTATGGTTTTCTCATACCTACTAGCCTTATCTTCATGAACTTGCTTCTAAAGGACCTTGAACTTGCACTATGAACTTTGAATAATGACCTTTGAATATTTCACACATGCCTGCAACCTATAAACACTGCCTACATGCTTTCACTAACCTGATCTACCTCATACTTCATTATACCATTCCATCTATTATGAACTAGGTCTAGGATAAGGCCTAGAATGGCTTCCTCAACAAATGCTTTCACTGAAACTGACCTGATATTCACATGGTGGACACTCACATACTTCTACCATATATCACTCTAAACATGTTATACCATGTATCAACCGATGAGGCCATAAATTGGCCATAAATTACCATTATTTTGTCCTTCCAAGTTACCTTTGAAAGTGGATTTAAATGTAATCTAGGAACTTATAGTTTGCTTAAGATAGAATATAGGATATATATATTGTTAATTCTTTATAAATATTTTTTTATCTATTTTTTTACTAATCCTATTGATTATTTGGGAAAAGATGCAAAGTCTTGTGTATGCAGGCCATAAAGGAAAGATAATGCTAGTATTGGGAAACTGGAATTGATCATGAACAGTACATTTAAAATTAAATATGATTTCATATTTAAATTCCTCTCAAAAAATTATGCAAGTTCAAAAATAACAATCTCAATCCGAGGTCGCATGCAAACGTTATAGTTGTTTTGAGTTAGCTGTGGAACTCATGAAAGTTAGTTTTGGAACTCACAAAGTTAGTTCCAGAACTTGCAGGTTTAGTTCCAAAACTCACAAATTTAGTTCCAAAACTTGTATCAATTGAATGGAAGTTAGTTCCAGAAATTTCAATTCATGGAAAAATTAGATTTAGTTCTGGAACTTGCAGATTTAGTTTTGGAACTTGTATAAAAGGAATGACAGCTTTAGTTAACTTGCATCAACGGAAGGATAGTTTTTAAGGATTGTGAAAACTCAAAGATTCCAATGGAAAATCTGAGAGATATTTTTGTTCATAGCAATGTGTTTAACAAAACCTCATTCATATTTGCTATAGGTTTTACCAATGAAGAGAGATATAACTTTTAGTGAGTTGTAGTTCGAGGAAACGTGTATCAGATGAGCACTAAAAGTTCCATAAACAGAAATAGAAAATTCAAATGGAAAATATGAGGGAGGTTTTTGTTCATATCAATGTGTTTAATAAAAACCCCATTCATATTTGCTACTGGTTTTACCAATCAAGAGAAATCTAACTTTTAGTGAACTGCAGTCTGAGGAAAAAGCGTATTTGACAAGCGTCAAAAGCTCCACAATCAAAAACAGCAAATTCAAATAAAAAATTTGAGAAAGGTATTTGGTCAAAATAATATTTTGAGGAAAATCCTCCTTCCAATAATGTAGAGGAATAAAATCATTATGATTCTTGTTACCGAAAAGAAAGGAGAAGATTTGGGAGAAAATCTTCCTAAAATAAGTGAGATAAGATTTGACTTCAATAATATATCTCTCTCCATATTTTGTGGAGATGGAGATCTTAGTTGTTAGGATTGAAATAAAGATAAGATCAGATTGTATTTCCTAAAATAAGGAGTTGATTGGATGCATAAATTATAAATGCAACCTTCCACACTTAGATATGCAGTTCTTTTCCCCAAGTAATCAAGATCTATTCTTTCTTTCCAATCTTTGGAAGTAAAGTTTTTCTACAAGTTCTAAATTAAAAGTATGAATTAAATCCTCTTCCAAGGAATGATCTAGCCACTCATTCCAAGGAATATGGATCAATGTGTTAATGTTTATTTCTTTATTTCTATAGTTTTCCTTTTGTTTTAAATTTCTATTTTTTATGTTATGTAATTTCTTTATTTCTGTAGTTTTCCTTTTGTTGTAAATTTTTGTTTTTTTATGTTATGTAATTTATTTTGTGAACCTATAGGTGTCCTTTCCTCTTTCCTTTATTTTCAATTTAGCAATTTCAATTTATGCAAGTGTGCCTTTATTTCTACAAGTGTGCATTTCAATTCATGCAAGTGTGTTTCTTTCATGCAAACTTTATTTCTGCAAGTGTGTCTTTTAATTTCCACAAGTGTGATTTATTTTATGCAAGTTTGGTTTGTGTTTAAAGGATTTTCTTTCCAAGATCTTCTTCTCTTAATGCATATAGCCTTCGGACACCAACCCAGATTGACATTTTTAATGGCGAGGATTGACGACCCTCATCATCAACCTCGCATAAAACCTTTGATCCTCATTCACAACACATGTTTGTTTTACCATGCACAAGAACATGCATATGCACCATGATACTATTAACGCAACTCACCATGCCACTATATACCTCATGCTAACTAAATGAACAATAATGACATCATCATGCACTCAAGACTATCTTTGACATCAATACCACTTGACATAAATGAAAACAACAATGGCACATTGTCCAATACGAGACATCGAGGAACAACTTGAAATCATACATGAAATATATGATGCATAAGAACAAGCTTGGTTCAACTATTTCCTAGACATCGAGCTCACTACAGCCCTAGCTGGGCCACCTACAATACAAAGCAAGATCTCTCCATCCCTCTTGAATTTTAATTTTATTGTCATTATATATTTTCTTATCCTATCACTTAATTGTAAAACATGATTTGACATCCCTCGAGGAATCCAATTGGTTCATGGGATTGGCCTTTACTGAGAAACTCATTAAATCCTTATCTAATGTATATCTTGTTCATCTGTATTTGTTTGTATATCCTCTCACTTGATGGAAAGGAGGATTCTTTAGCATTGTTTATATACACAATCATCTCGACATTATTCTTATCGGCACGGTATTGATAAACCATGCTTTATTTAGAGTTGTTTATATTTCAATAATAACAACTAATCGAAAAACACCATAAAAACTTTATTGATTTTATTCAATGTATTCTCAAGTTGTGTCGGCATGTCGATTATGCAAGGATAAAAAAATCTAAATAATGGACCTCAAAAAGTGTTAAGCAAAGTGACGAGGTTGTATTTATCATAGCCATAGTACACATTCAAATCAAGGGTTGTCAAAGTGTAAATTACCAAATTTGAGTGTCTACAAATTATCTAGCTTATAAGCATCGATCTATATTTTTAATACTAACATAGGGTGTAAAAGCTAGAAGAAAACTTGTCACATTGGTCGTTCTTGGGAAAAATTTATTGGTTTTATTTAAGCACAATATCACCTAAATCCAATTCACGAATATGAATATTTTTTTATAAGATCATGTGATACAATCATTAAAAACTTGGAGGTGATGTAGAGATTAAAATTTCTCTCATTGAGAAGATAAAGTTGTGTGAGAAATCCATGATGATATTCATTGCGAGTGATGAACTCTTAGAGCGTGATTCTTAGTGAAGGGATCTCAAGCTCAAGGGGCATGATAGTGTCAAACCTATAAATAACTGAAAATGATGTGGCCCTAGTAGGTGTCTAGATGCTAGTACAATATGCCAAAAATGAATAGGGAAATTATGTGTGACAATCTCTATGGGAAGTATTAATGATCTTTTAAAGGATCTTCTTGATTGTTTTGTTAGAGGCCTCTTCTTTCTCATTGACCTTCGAGATAGTATGGTGTGGAAAAACTATGTTGGATATCAAATTTATCACACAATGCTTTGACGTATTTATTTTTGAATGATCTACCATTATCAAAAATAATCTTGATTGGGATACCAAAGTAGAAAATTATGTTTTGTATGATAAAATCAATGATTCAAGGACCCAGTTGTGCATGTGAGAGGTGTAGCCTCAACCCATTTTGTAAAGTACTCAATATAAGTAATTATAAATGCATGACCATCAAAATATAGGAGAGAAATATTGACAATAAGTTCAAGTATCCATTGAGAGAATAACCAAATAGATCAAAGCGGTTATAACTTTTACATGGGAACATGAGAGAGATTTGTAAATCATTGGCATTTCTCACAACATTTGACATATGTACAAGAATATTATTCTAGCGAAGGAAAAAATATTCCATGTGAAGAATAATTCATACAATATCCATGCCACTAAAATGAACCCAACACGTAACATCATGTGATTCTCTTACTATAATAACCATTTATTGTGGTAGTACGAAATCTAGGAGTATACCGTCATATATGTGCTTGTAGAGGATTTATCAAACAAGGAAAAAGTGAGTGGAATTTTAATGGAAATTATGAAATACTATCTTTGTGAGGATGGGTGGTGATATGTTAAATTTTAATTAGGTGACAAGATACTCATGCCAAATAAGAGGGAGCATGGCATCAATATTGAAAATGTTGAGCATTTTTATGTGATCGAAAGATGGTTAAGAGACGATGTGGAAAGTATCTATATTTTCTTCCATAGGTACATAAGCCCCTAAGGAATACATAGTGTTTATAGATCTATTGGAAGATCATGGGGTAGAATCAATTTCAAAATGTGTGAATTGGGTGAGCAATGATTTTGTGAGGATCTTGTATTGATGTAACATGTCTCTATAATATTGGTATGACCTTTTATATGATTGATGACTGATTTAATAAAATTTTGATGTTTTATTAAAATATAAATGCAAATATCTACTATAAATGATGTACAATGGAATATAGATGCCAAACAATTTATTTAATTTTAAATATGAAAGGAAATGAGAGGGGTAAGGTACTTATCTTAATTTTGTTTATCCCAAAAGTGAGTCTAGACTGAAAAATATGGTGAAACAACAACACGCGGTGTCACACTAACCTCAAAATAATACAACAACCAAAGGTGTAAATGGCTGAGACACGGGTGCACAGGTAGGACGGGGGGCACCAGTGGGTGCCCAAGACCTCTATGTGGACGCTAGAGTTTGCGAGAAAGGTCAAAACCTAGTTACGATATGGTTGTTAGGGCTTCACACTTGTTTAAATTTTGTTGCATGTATGTCACACTTAGATTCTTGAGGTACCTATAAACACCGTACACAAATATCCTCCTACAAAACCCTCAAAAAGACATCAAATCCTAAAAATAAAGATGCAAAATGAGGGGTCGGACTATCCTTAGTTATCACAATGGTGATCCTACGATGAGTGTTTCACTACATCTCAAAACCAATGTAGTTATATGTGCTTATGTGTGTAATAGTTCTCCTAGGCTGCCCTCATGCCAATGACGCTAAGATAGTGGGTGGTAGCTAGATAAAATGAAAATGTGTGGATGAAATAGAATGAACTCTCATTCCTATGCAGTGTGTATGTAGAATAATGTGCCCAAATGTAGTCCCTTAAGATATGTATATAGATAGCCCTTGATAAGAATTTTCTACCCTTATAATGGTATATATGTTGTGTTTATATAAGGATCTCTTACTTAAATTTTGACACTAATGACTGACATGTTGACTAGTAACTCGGGATATGAGAGGGAAAACCAAAAGACCGACCTCAAATGTCAAAAATAAGATCAAACATAAAGAGGACCTAGATGCCCAAAATGGATAGGAGCACACAGTGCTTTAGTGTCCATCCCCAGGCACTAGTTTCCAGAGATAATTGATGACAAATGAGTGAAGACTAGCCAATAGGGATCCTATGACCTTACCGGAACTATGTGGATGAGTGACAACTTTGTGAAAGATAAAAGCAATAGGAACCAAAAATAAAAATGAATGAACTATGGAATGGGTCACTAGTGAATACTCTTCTTACACAAGATCCATATATAAAATAACATACTTGGTGGCATAGTAAATAGTATTAAGTGCGTGATTTTGCATCTACATTTGCCCCCACTTTATGTTGTTGAGAAAAAGCTAGGTAACATAAAGTTTTTAGAGATGCATACCTGAGAGAAGTCTGGAGAAGCCCATATTGTAGAAGTATGCGTAGATGTTGTAGAAGTACGTGCGAGAATAAGAATATATAACATGGTGAACCATGGATCAATATGTTAATCCATGCGGCGTAATGAGATATGTGGGACTCATTATGAGGAGCACTAAGTGAGATTGATGATTTCTATATTGGGTGATTAGAGATTTTGATTTTCTCATTGATGGAGATGTGTTGGGGTAGGGAGTGATCAGTTGCCCAACCCAATTTTGTGTGTGTAAAAAAGCGAGGATTTTGGCATCCTGTGCAGGAGGAAGAGTGTAGGGAGAGAGGTCTAGTTTTACTCTCTAACTTTAACTACATCCTCAAAGGTCTAGTCATTTAAAAGAGACAAAGATCAATTTTTTTAATTTGGATCCATTTTGATTAAATGCAAATAACCCATATTACGAAATATAGGAAAGGAAATGACTTCTCATTTTCACCACTCCACAAGTGTCATTATAATGTGTATGTGATAGATTCCATTTTAGGTCATCTGGAAGTAGTCATAAAATATAGAATAACTTCCCATGTTAGGTCATCTAGGAAAGTGGTGATATAACTCCTAAGTTAGGTCATCTGGGAGGATAAATATGTTGTGTTGTGTCGATTGATTGATGTGATTTCGAATATTAGAAGGTTTGTGTTAAATGTGTGTGATTGATTGATTAATTACTCATGGAGAGATTTTACGCTTGATGCCCCCATATTAGATCATTAGGGAATCGCTAGAAAGTAGTGTGAAATGTTGTGTAATATATGAGTAAAGGACTACGTAATGGTGTGGGGGATTACGGGATCCCTCGATTAGATGCCTCCCATTTTGGAAAAATGAGGAGTGATGATGAGAATGAACGTTGAGTCGAAAGGAAGTGTGTATTGTTGTAATAGTGAATATATGAAAGATATTGCAAAAGTGTGTGAATATTAAATGGAAACAGTTTCAAGAAGGAATATAGTGTGTGTGAAATGTGTATAATATGGTAGGAGGAAGAATTATGAAAAGAATGGTGTGAGCAGGATAGGAATCGAGTAAGGGTGCTCAAGATATGATTAAAATCATGCAATGTGTATTAGTTTGAATGATAGGTGTGAATAATGACTATGGCAAGTAATGGAGAGCTACTATAAATAGTAACATGAAAAAGTGAATACGTAATTTATTTTATTATTGTGCGAGTGTTATTTTGAGCTCTGGGTGTACAAAGATGCCTCAAGTGAGAGCACCACGATTGAGTTGGTTCAATATGGTGGTGGTTCTTTGTGGCATCATATGTCGACATCCCCGAGCTTGTAAGTTTGATTTTTTTGAAAAAATGTGTTAATATTAGTCATTTTTAATGGATTTTTGCAAAATTTTATTTTTGAATTTCTCGGCATTTTGGACCTAGAAAAGAGTGGTGAAGGCGATAATGATCTTTAAGACACTAGTGCCCAAGAATGGGTCTTAGTGACATGTTCTTAGGTCCCCCAGGTCCCGATTCTAGGCATTGGCATCTCGGAAGGCTTAAGTTGAGCCTAGATTGTTGTAGATGTGAAAATTGATGTGTGTTGATGTTATAGGTAGGTGTGTTTGCATATGTATGATATTCTAACACCATTTTTTTGTTGTTTTGGTGTGAAGAGGGATATTCATTTTAGGGAGTTTCATGGTGGTCGTCATTTGAGTACATTTTTAGGATTGGGGTTGTCAGAAGATGAGTGGGATATTCTAGGTCGTTAATCGGCTTGTAGATATAGAAAGGATCAGGATGTGCCTCATAATATGCCTATGATCAGATCTTTGTGTGAGAGGTGGTTTGCATATAATTTCCTTTTAGTTACTATAAAGGAGATGACAGTGACATTGGAGGATGTGTATCACGTATTGCGATTTCCTATCGTTGGTGAGAGGTTTCAAGTGATGATTGTGGATGACGCGAGAGATAGATGAGGGCGTTAGGCAATATTTTATAGGGACCCAAGTTGATATTGAGGTACACATTATCATGGATGTTATTATGAGATTAGGGTTCCGTGATTGTATAATTTCATTATCATTATGATTTCTTCATCAGTTGCAATGGAGGGTGGTAGTGTAGGCATCTTGTATAAGATGCATCACATATGTCATGAGATAGAGGAGGAGAGCATGAGGTATAAATAGGCATGATGTGTATTGGACCATTTGTACATGGATCTATACAAATTTACACAGGATGAGCATGGGGTGGTATTGGAGCTGCCACATTGTTACATGTATGGGCCTACGAGCACATTGTGATACTAAGGCTAGTTGGTGGACCCCGAGGAAAGTGGGCGAGACCAGGTATATTTTTGGGAGATGGGTAGGTGTTCGTGGAAGGAATATGGATACAAATATCTATAGATCAATGTTAGATCATATGGGGCCATACCGAGACTACAGAGGATGGCTAGAGGATGTGATAGATCTACAATGTGTACGATGTATAATGTGTCTAGAGGATCGAGTTTCGGGATGACCAAGTTATTCCAGAAGAATGAGTTTCACAATTTTGGTATGGCCCAAGATGTACCCCAAGAGTCGTATGTATGGGTGAGGGCCATTACAGCACCTAGGAGGGTCAAAGCTAGGTCAAGGCCCACATGATCGCAGCTAGTACCTCATTGGCTAGATGAGGCGAAGCGGTAATAGATTAGATAGATGTGGATGACACGAGGTGTACAGAGGCATATCATGCATGGTGGGTGTCACATCGGTGGGTTTTTTTTCCATTACTTGTAGATGCGGTGGGATTACATACGGGAGGAGGAGAAGAGGGGAAACCACATGCCCCTAATAGCGTAGTGGTGAAGATAGCGAGAGCATAAGTATCTATATGGTGATGTTTGTGAGTTATTATATGGTTAGTTAATTTTCATTGTTTTCTAATGTGTTGATCTATGGATGTAGGTGATGCATATTAGTCATTGATTGTGGACACATCCATCCACACATTGATGTAAAATGTGCCCACCGATGTACTCGTGGGTGGAGGTATGTTATAGCATGTGGATGTTATCGTTGGGTGAGTGTAGGCACTTATTTGATCCAGTGGCGCTCACGGCGGTGAAATGTATCGTACTACTTGAAT
Organism: Taxus wallichiana var. yunnanensis; assembly: GCA_018340775.1. Lineage (NCBI taxonomy): Eukaryota > Viridiplantae > Streptophyta > Pinopsida > Cupressales > Taxaceae > Taxus > Taxus wallichiana. The sequence continues at coordinate 593,194,889 of CM031234.1, read as the reverse complement.
GAGAGGATTAGGCGCATGAGGAGACACAAAGAGCTAGAGAGGTTATGGGTGGAGGTCCTTTAGCACATGATGTATTTATGTGGTTCGTGGAGTTATAGGGTCACTTTACGAGTAGTCAACTAAGGTGAAAATATTGCTTAGGAAGGTAGAGAGATAGAGGGGTTGCGATTAGCGGTATAGATTGAGCGGTGAAGCTTCTAGTTCTAGAGCTCTCACAATTGTAGATAGTGATAGTGATGATGAGATATGATATGTAGTGATGTATTGATGTAGAGGATTTTCCCCCATGATGGATTTTTGTAACTATGATTTTGATCAATATATATATATATATACATATATATACATACATGGACTATTGGCATATGTTCATTGTACTTGATGTTTATTGATGATGATTGGGACTCGTGTCTTGATGTATGATGTGTTGATTAGTGTGTTGTTGATGTGATTATGCTATGTGTAGTTGTTGACGATGATTAATGATGAGATATTGTATACGATAATAAGAAATGTATGTAGTGTGATTGTGATGTGTAATAGATAAATAAATGATTAAAAAGTGTATAGAATGTGTGAATAGAGTTTTGATGAATGATAAAGTGAAAATGAATGATGTGAAAGAGTGTTTGAATTAGATGGTCGTAATAGTGTTGTGAGGCATGTGTTAGTATGATGAAGAGAGGAAGGAGAGGAATAAAAATGCCAGCAGTGTATAGATTATAAGGTTCATTTGTATAAGACCCCTCAGCAATAAATAATGAATTGTAAATCAAGAGTGTGTCATCGGTAAAAGATTCGAGAGTGTGCGCTATATAAATAGATCAATGAAGTGTGTAGTGCGATAGATGGAGAAAGGTTCTTTTTTAGCAAACCCCTCAACAGTCATGTAAAAACCATAATAACATGAGTGCATCATTGAGGGGTAAGGTGATAGAAATCACCTACCAAATACCAAGCTGATGTGAAGCAGTGCAAGCATGTGGAGCATAAGAAATATGAATGTATGAACTGAATTGAATGCCATCGAGATGGTGCCAATGATGGGTGATGGAGAAATGGGGAGCGGAGATGTCGAGGACTATGGAAGCCAATGTGTAGTAGTAGCATGACGCAGCGGATGAGTTGGTGTAGCGGTGGATGGATGAGATGGAAAGCGTGCATGAGAAACTTGACTGTGGTGGTAAATAAATGACCTTAGAACTAGACAAAGGATACAAATAAACTAGAGAAACAACATTCTTGCGTAAGAGTAGAGATATAGACCACTCACGAGAGTGAGAGACAAAGGAAATGACACCCTTACCTTCTAATTATGGTAATCTTTCATGAAAATCGAACAATTATTTTTATGATGGCCATTGATACGATGATAGTTGCAATAAGGTCAATCACACTGGCATTGCAAGCGATGAGGTGGATGATGTTGATTAGAAGGTAATAGAATCAAATACTTTCAAGAAATGAAAGGAGCACATCATGAGGTCTAGCACAATGAGAAAAGTGTAATATCTCCCATGAAGGAGATGCAAAGTCTGAGGTGGATCCTAAAAAATCAAGACTAACACCTAATAGTCTCAATACAATGCTAAACTAAAATCTATGCACCATCATGCTAAGAGATAAACAAGTAATAAATATCAACATTATGCATTAGAACCTTGAAAATGAACTTCAAACTAACATGTAAACATTTATTGTTCTACTCTTTAGAAAGCTAAATCTATGAAATAGACCTATGTAGATCCTTTAGCTATCAAAGGGTTGATAGTTGTTTGTTTGATCCAAGATGATCAAAACTTGAGGTTCATCAAGCCATGGCTTATTATTCCTTTCTTGATTAACTCCATTGTTCTTCACAAAAAAAAATTGGATGATTGAATGCAAATGAAAGATGCTTAGCTCCACTAATGGAAGAATGATCTAAGATGATAAAATGGCTATAGCTTAGGCTATGCTCATTTAGGTGTAAGTAGAAAGGTAGGAGGAGGGCTCCTTATATAGCCCAATGTATAAAATAATCTCTACATCCCTTTACATGTGGGATAATAGAGAGGTTGGGTTAGTTGTGATAAGAAGGTTTAGGGAGGGTTGAGTCAACCTTAGGAGAGTTTAGTTTGTCCTCTAGTGACTCATGGGGATTGAGGGGGTTTATTAATTAACCAAAGTGATTAATTAATAGGTGTGCAAGCTTATAAAGCTTTTAGAGGAATAGTTAGTATGATTTATGTTATGAGAGGATTTTAATCAAATAAATGACGATTTATTGATTAAATAGAAGAGAAAATTAATTAATTAAGAATAATTAATTAATCTAGATAGAAAGGGGTATTAATTAATTAATCTAGATAGAAAGGGGAGCTTAATTAATTATAAATAATTAATTAATCTAGATAGAAAGGGGAGCTTAATTAATTATAAATAATTAATTAATTGAGATAGAAAGGGAGCTTAATTAATTATAAATAATTAATTAATCGAGATAGAAAGGGGAGCTTGATTAACGGAAGGTCGTTAATTGGCGTCGTTGTTGGATAGAAGAGTTAATTAACTAACGTAATGTAATTAATTAATGACGATAACAGAGAAAATGTGTGATATTGACGATATGTCATCAATTTGTGGGAAAGGGTATAATTAGTGCACAATTTAAGTATTTAAATTTCGAGCTAAATTATAGGTGTCTACATTTTCCCCTCTTTGGGGTGGCGTAAGTGACGCCACTTCAAAGATAGTAGAACATAGATAAAATTTTGAAGGGGTAGAAGAAAAATTAGTAGAAGTGAGAGATGCCCCCTCGAGTGTCGATGGGGTGATGAAAGAAGGCGATCGACGATCAAAAAAAGGTGAGAGAAATGGATAGAAGAATGGGTAGGGGCAGGATGCCCCATGTGAATCAGAAGAATAGTGTTGATAGGAGAATGATGTAGAAGAGGAATGAAGATGAAAAGAAAAGAACAAGCTTTCATCTAGTGTATTGAAACAACTTTAGTGTCATCATATTGCCAAAGATCTACGTCATCGGTCCTTATTAAAAATATAAGCATACGAAAAAAGTTAGAATGACATGAAAATCCATACTACAAACAATTGTCCATTATGAAAACACCAAACTTAATGCAACATACAAAAAGCAATGCAATATGAGAAGGAAACAAGCTCATTTAATAGGAAACAAGTACAAACACACATACTCAAACCAACAATGAGTCAAGACGGTTGTACAAAATGTTTTGTTATCAAGCTGAAGATCCCCAAATGTTTGTGATTGATGAAAGGGTGAAAAATGATGCCCCTAGCAAGGATACATGCAAGGGAAAATGATGAAGGATGCGGGTCCAATGATAAAGTGTTGTGCACAATGAAACAATATCAGGTAACTGGATGTGCCCCAGTATTGATGAAGCAAACAAGGCTAAACTTTGTAAATGGTTGTAAATCTAATGATCCGTGAGTCATTTGATTTGTGAACACGTGAAAATTCCAGCAAGATATGGAATGAATACCATGTGCAAGACACAAGTTTTAGCCACTATGGGTTGTTTACCTATTTTTGTAAATTTTACAATTTTTAGGATTTTTGAGAAATTTTGAAATTTTATGTGTTTGTATTTTTCTATGTTTTTGAAAAAAAAAAGATTTTTGTAATGTTTAGGGATTTTTATTTTTTAGAAGAAATGAGAAAATAGGAGATCACCTAAAGAAAAAAATTCCCTAGGGAGAAGAAACGGGTGCCATAGTAGCAAAAACATGCCCGACATGGCAAAAGGAGTTAAAAATGATTATTTAATAAAAACAATCATTACGGTGGATAGAAGAAGTGTTAGAGTGATCACGATGGTCAAAACATGCCCCTAGGGCATCACGACAGGTTAAAATAGCCAAATATACCCCTCCCGAGGGGGGTAAATCATCGTGATCAGTATATTTTCTACCAAACCCTACCAAATTTTTACCATGAGTTACCGCGAGCGATGAGAAAGAGATGGCTAGGGTGCAGAATCATAAACACGTTGATACCATTCAAGAGTATGTTCAGAATGAAGATGATGGACCATTTGTGAGTACCCCAACCCTTCCTGGTCTTTTTATGCATTTAATTTTGTATTTACTAGCATTAATTATCATTTAGACATGCCACATATTTATATGATTCATGATGATTACTATGGTTATGGATAAGGATTGGATCATGATGTTGTCTGATTTTATTTCTTATGTATGTACCATGATGGATATTGATGATGTATCACATGTGTTTGATTTTTATGATAGATCCATAGATGATATCAATTTTATTGTATATGTGATGTTCTAGATTAGTGGACGAGATGATATGATGATATTGGTGCGGGGGATAGATTTTGATATTTGTGATCCCTCTTGCCCCCATTTGATGATACGATATGTGATGATTAGCTTAGCATACATGTATGATGTACACATAGCATTTTATTTATATATGATGTATAGATGATGTTAGATGTGATGATATAGATGGAGATATGATGATGTGATAACAAAACTATGTACATGCGACAAGCAAACACAATCAAATGTTAACAAACCTATCAAATATACATTACTAAACAACATGAATTAACACAACTATGTATAATTATTTACAAGCATGCAAAAACACACTTCATATGTACAAGTAAGAATGAATCTAATCTAAGAAAAAAATGAATCTAACAAAGTATGTTTAAGCGAAAAACTATACAAATGTACAAGCAAGCAAAAACTATACAAGCAATCAATGTACACAAACTAACAAACAAAGCAAGAAACAAGATAAAGCAAGTAAACTAAAGCTATGTTTTTGTAAGATTGTTTTTAGTGCATTTTGCATTTTGTGGGAATTTTGTGAAACAATTTTCTATTGTTTTTGTGTTTTGTGTTTTTCTATTGTTTGTGTGTTTTTTTTTTTCTATTGTTTTGGATTTTGAACATTTTTGAAGTTTTTGTGATTTTTAGCATATTTGAATGTTTTTGGATTTTCAACATATTTGATTTTTTTAGATTTTTCAGCATATTTGAATGTTTTTGTGATTTTCTAAGGTTTTCCAAAGTTATGTACAAGAAACCAAGAAATGTGGATGCCCCACATTAGATGGAGAATATACAAGGGTATGCACCATGTATTTATAAACAGAAGGTGAAAGTGCAAAGGTGCCCCCAATGTTAGATGGGGAATATACAAAGGAAATCCCTTCACCGATTTACAAGAGGAGAACAGCCGGATCAAGGCTTGATAGGATAGGCTCACAGGGAATCTCGGATGCCATAGTGGAACTAGCCCCAAGCTAAGTAAAAGTACCCCTAGAAACTAGATGCTTGTGAACAACGAGTCCTCCCAAGGTCCTAGAAGCCAGTTTTCACCAAGGGATCTATCCAAAGCACCACAATTGTGTGGTTTTCACATATGGATGACCTTTTTCTCTTTTTATTTTTCTTTTTTTTTTTTTTGTATTTTGATCCTTTTTTAATTTTTTGTTTGTTTTTTTTTTGCACCATGTTTAAGCATAGAACCGCTTAAGGTGCATGGCATTCATAGGCTCGTGGAGCTCATCTCCATTGGGATGAGCAAGTTTGTATGCTCATGTTCCATATTTTTCCACAATGACGTAAGGTCCTAACCAGTGTGGTTCAAACTTTCCTTTCTTCTCTCTTTACCCCTTGTGTTGAACTGATTCTCTTTCATGACCAAATCTCTCGACCTCAAATTGATGAGGTTTGATCCTTTTGTTGTAGTTCCGGGAGACTCTATTTTGATATACCTTGAGATGGTTAAGGGCGGATGCACTTTTCATCTAGGAGTTCCAATTTTCTAGCCTGGCCACTCTGTAATCCTCATCTTTTGTCTAGATAATCCCTAAGAGATATCCTTAGGGAAGGAAGCTCTATTTCTAATGGGATGATAGATTTTGTTCCAAAAACTAGGGAGTAGGGTGTCACACCAGTAGGAGTGAAATGGAGGTCCTATAATCCCAAAGGGTTGGGTGAATTTGCAAATTCCAGTTGCAACATGTCTTACTCACCATATTTTCCATGATCCAAACCAATGTTTTGTTAGTGGTTTTGGCTTTCCCATTACCTTGAGGGTAATATGGCATGTAGACCACTTTAATCTTATTTGAAACCGGTGACAAATATATTTCACCATCTTATTCTTGAATGATTTCCATTATCAATAACTATGGCCACAAGAATTCCATATCGACAAATAAGGTGATTCATGATGAAATTTGATATCTGAGCACCTAACATATGTTAATGGAACAACCTCCACCCACTTAGTGAAATATTTTGTGGTATGATGATGTGGGTATGACCATCAGATGAGGTAGGGGTGAGCTTCCTATTAAATCTAGTCCCCATTTGGAAAATGGCCATGGTGTTGTAATTGGTTGCAATGGTTGTGACAGACACATGGATGAAATTTCCATACTTCTAACATAGAACACATTTCCTAACATGGTTGCAAAAATCTATCTCCATAGTAGGCCAATAGTAGCCCACCCATAACAACTTCTTTGTTAGAACCATTCCATTCATATGGGCGCCACACACCCCTTCATGTACTTCCTTGATCGCTTGGACCGACTCTGCTACATCTAGACAACACAATAGATTCCCATCATAGCCAATGATGATAGAGCGTACCTCCTAGGAGGGTGTAATGGGCTATTTGGTGGATAAGGATTTGTTTTTCGATCGGGAAATGTCAGTAGGGAAGGTACCACTTTTAAGGTAGTCATAGATAGGTGCATACCAAGGGGAGTAGGGACCAACAACTTCACATGCTAGACATGATTACTAGTATATCATATGCAAGTTGACATAGATTTTCAACAAAAAATGGCATATCATTTTTTGGTGGAATCCACAACATAGAACCCATTGTCACCATTTCATCTCAGAAATCGGTTTTTGCCCTTGGAATTTTCTCAAAGGTAATATACACAAAGTATTCTTTTATATTTTCCACCAATTTCTTGTATGGGATGAGCTTTTCATCCTTGACCTTGTACTCATCGTTGACTTGTTTGATAATCAGTTGTGAGTCACCAATGACCTTGACATGGTGGATATTCCACTTGATTTCCAACTTCAACCCAGTGATGAGCACCTCATATTCTACAATGTTTATTTATGCAAGGAAAACCAAGATGGAAAGCTTGTGGTATGGGGTCTCTAAAGGAGTGATTAGTACTACTCCTACCCCTGAACCATGGAAAGTGAATGATCCATCAAAGTGGATCTGCCACATGACAAATTCTTCAATATACATTAGTGATGAATCTGGCAGCTCCAGACTTATAGGCTCTATTCCAGGTAAAGGTGCTTCTCTAATTGTTCAAAGTACTTATCCTTTAACTAATTTCTGTGTATGTATTCAATGTCAAATTCACTTGAGCAAAATGATCCAATTAGCCATTCTACCTATAAGGGCGGGTTTTGACAATAGGTATTTAAGTGGGTCAACTTTAGATATAAGCTTGGTTTTATTGTTCAATAGGTAATGGAAAAGTTTTGAAAAGTAAAAACAACAGCTAGACAAGCTTTTTCAATTTGGGGATAGTTGAGCTCATAGGAAATCAAGGTATGACTAAGGTAGTACACAACTTTTTCTTTTTGGCTTAGGTCATATTGTGCAAGCAAAGCACCAATAGAAAATTGTGTAGCAGATATGTATAGAAAAAGTGGCTCACCTGGGGTTGGAGGCATGAGGACAGAGGATTGGCCAAGTATTGTTTAAGCAAGGAAAAGGCCTATTGTTGCTCTAGTCCCCAAACAAAATCAACATCCTTTTTAAGCATATGAGTAAAGGAATGACACTTATCAACAAGCTATGAAATGAAGCGGTGAATGGCTTGTATTTTTCCTTCATAGATGTGCGTAGTTGTTTGATATTCTTGGGAGGAGGCATTTCAGTAATGGAAATGACTTTGGTGGGTCTACCTCAATCCCTCTCCTTGATATAATGAAGCCTAGTAGCTTCCCTGATAATACTCCAAACACACATTTCTTTGGATTCAACCTAACCTTATATTCCCGTAGACATTCAAAGATACATTCACAAAACTTCAAGGTGGTCTTCTCTTGTCTTGGACTTTTGAGGATATCATCTACATAGTCCTCCATGATGTCATGTAGCATATCATGGAATATTACTATCATGGCCGTTGATAGGTCGCACTGAAATTTTTGAGGCCGAAGGGCATTACTTGATAATAAAATTTTCCCCAAGGGGTTGTAAAGGCCATCTTATACTGATCTTCTTCTTGCTATCTTGATTTGGTTATATCCTGAAAAATCCATCCATAAGAGATAACATTTCATATCCTGTATTTTGAATTGACAATCATGTTGATATTGGGAAAAGGAAAATCATCTTTCGGACATGCCTTGTTGATGTCCCAAAAGTCTGTGCAAATTCTGATGCCAACCGGTTTCTTTTGTATTGGAACTACGTTTGATATCCACTCGAGTAGTCAATGGGTCTAATGAACCCTGTTACTAATAGTCTCTCTAACTCCTCTTTAACCAGAAGGGCCACTCGTGGATGCATTTTCCTTAGCTTCTGTTTAATAGGCTTTACGTCTGGATGCACTACTAAGTTGTGCACCACAAAATTTGGATCTAAGCCCAACATATCTTTATAAGACCATGCAAATATGTCCACAAATTATCTAAGAAGCAAGGTGAATGTCTTCTATTCTTGTGCTGAAAGTGAAGCTCCCAGCTTGACTATCTTTGGGTCTTCTTTTGTTCCAATGTTTATGTCAATGGTTTCTTCTACCAACATTTTTGACATATCCTCCATACACGTAGGATCGGGAGGAAGGTTGAGATCTTCTTCCAAGGGCATCTCTATGATATTTTCACCCTTAGCATGGTCACTTCTTTTTGTCCATTAATTTTTTTACTTGTTTGTCAGCCAACACCTCAAAGAGGTTTTCACTATGTGACTTGGACTTTTGCTTTTCCGAGGATTTCATTGGAACTTTTTCCCTCACTTTTTCTTAAGTTTTGCTTGACCACGAAGCTCAAATTCCTCTCCGAAATAGGCGTAGGTATCTAAGTCAATGTAGAAACCTTTCTTATGGTCCCCAATTGGAATTGTATCTCATATGCCCATAAAATCTGCAATGGCCTCATCATTCTCAAAAAGGTCTAATGGAACATGACATTGTTGGTCCCAATCGACAAGGGAAGGGTAGACAAGGTCAATTTTAGACTCAGTGGGGGTTAAGGTAAGGACAACAATATCCATGAAAAGGTTTGTGGAGGCAAGATCCTCATATTGGCTATAGTGGGAATCTGTGTCGTTGTCTAAATAATCAGAGCTATCCTCGCTCAAAATAGGTAGCATCTTGATCATTGGGGTGCGATCCATAGGGTCGAATGTCGATACCATATCTTTCCATTTTGAAATGTGGAAGTGGAATTGGTTCTCTTGGTCCTTGCTCATTCTTTCCACATCCTAGGCCCTTATAGCCCATAAAATACATCATTCGGATAGACTTTTCATACTCAGGGATTTGGTAGTAGGTCGATTGAGTGTCCTCTGGGACCCAAGTTGTAGGTGGGTCTAGAAATTTCTCTTCTACAAGTAATCCCCAGTAAGAATGTCCCAATAGTTCATTCATCTCTAGGTCATTTGAAATGATAGTTGGGTCGGCCTCTTGTTTTAGGTGACAAAGATAGGTCTAAAACTAGGAGAGCTTGTTGCACATTGTATTCTCCACAACCATACTCCAGAACTTTCATCTCCCATGAATCAAAAGGAGAAGTAGATGTAGAATATTCTCAAGCACAAGTGTTGAGGGAGTCTGAATCAATTCATGATTCCATAGCTTATGATTGAAGGGGAATAGCTATATCAAGAAGAAGGACATGCATATGTACCCTTACGAGCAAATCTATTGAGAGCTCTTGTAGTGAGCGAAAGGTTTTGGATCTCCTTGTATTGTAATAGTGTGTCCCTCATGTTTTAACTTGATGCACTAATGGAATGTTGATGGTATGGCCTACATGGCATGAATCCATGGGCGGCCAAGAAGCATATTATATGGAAGTTCCAAGTCTAAGATGTGAAACTTGGTATTGTGACAAGTTGGTCCTACCTCCATCAATGTGATGTGATTGTTCATAAGGGTTATGGACTCCTCTTCTTCATTTTCATAAGTGGTTATGGTAATAATATGGGACTCTAGATCTTCCTCTGTGTGTCCCAACTGTTTAATTAGTTTCAATGTGCATATATTCAATCCCACCCATTGTCCACAAGCACCTGTTTTATCTTCGGAAGGTAAAAAAATACCTCTATATATACTCTTAAGATTATGTGTGTGATCTTCATTGGGGATTTCCTTATGGTTAAAGGAGATATGTTCATTGGTGTAATGTTTTCCACCGCATTTTGTAAATGTGAAGGGTCTACTTCCATTGGCACTCCTAACCCCTAGAGAGTTTTGTATAAGATGTCCTTATGTACATTTGATATCTTAAGAAGATCTAAGATTGAAATCTTGGTAGATGTCTTCTCAAGTTGTTCTAAGAGGTTATACTAACCATCCTGAGGGGTTGATAGAGAGGGTTCTAGGATCATGAGATAGGCACACCTTGTTACCACAGTGTAATCCTTTCCTTTGATCCTAATGGTATTCACATGTTCATTAGAAGAGTGGACACATCCAATGAGTGAGTCATAATGATTATTGTCACTTTTGGTGTATAGATAGTTTGTAGCTTTGTAGCTTTGGGATGAATCTCCTTGATCCAAAGCTTTTCTCATCTGATTTTCCATGTTTAGGGAATGGTTCTTTGAATATCCCCATCTTTTTGTTTGGCATTTTGATTTCTCTCTAGGGTGTCAACTTCTATCTCTCCATTGTCAATGAGATCTTGGATGTAGTGGCGAAGTCTTAGGCATTTATATGTCTTATGTCCCTTTAACAATGAAAATCACAATATTCATGCTCTTTATACCATGATGGTTTAGGAGCATTTTCATCAAAAGGTTGTGTTGTAGGATAAGTCACCATGTGGACTGCATCTAATTGCTTCAATATTGTAGACAAAGACTCATTAAGAGGAGTGAACATTCTATGCTTAGGTGGTGGTTGAATAGGTCCTTTGGTCAATTTAAAAGGTTGACCAACTTGAACTATTTGTACTCGTTTGGAATCTGTGATTCCATCTCCCACGTTCTTGTTTTTGTTAAAGATATTTGGCTTTTCCATTGGTTTGGCATTTTGATTATCTTTAGAAGGTGATTTGATTGTTCCTTTTGCAATGAGGGATTTTTCTATTTGTATGCCCTTTTTAATGACCTCTTCAAAGGTACAAACACAATGCATTTGTAAATGAAAAGTGATGTCCAGGTTTAGATTAGGCACGAAGATGCTCACAAGCTATTTTTTAGAAATGCACAAGGGAAGCGGTTGCTATCCCTCACCATCTTTGTAAGAAGCTAGTGAATGTTTCATTAGGGCGTTGTTTAGTACTACACAAGTCTATCATAGTTATGTCACTTTCTATGTTGTATGAGAAATGTCAAACAAACCTTTCTACTAGTTCAGGCCATGTGAAGATAGACCCATGAGGTAAGCGAGTGAACCATTCCAAGGCTTGTCCCCCTAGACTCTTTGGAAAGAGTCATATGAGGTAATTTTCACTATATGCCACTTCTTGGCATGCCATGTAAAAATATTTCACATGATCTCACGGGTCGCCTTTCCCTCTATATTTGTCAAATTTTGGCATGTCAAACTTCTTAGGAAAGGGTTGAAGTGTCATAGCTTTATCAAATGGATGGGGGCATAGCTCTTCGTATTGGTATTTTTGTTATTCCCAACATTACTTTCTTGAAGGCTTGTAAGCATTGCTTTCATGGATTGCATTTCTTGTGTAAGTAATTTCTCTTTAGTAGGAGAAGCAGAATATATACACAATTATATTCTATATTTTCTCCTTCTTGGTTTTCCATGTGAATTTCACTAGCTTTGACCTTAGGCTTCACCTTATGCACATTTTTGTTCATTTCCTTCTATACATGAGATGTTAGTAAAGCTAATTATCAACTAAGGTTTTGGATTTTTGTTGAATAGTGACTTCTTCCTCAAGAGGTTCTTCTTCTTCTTTGTTACATGGAGGTTGTTCTACATTTTCATGTTCTAATCTAACTCTACATGGCATCTTGATGAAGGGAATTTTATAACCCACCATATTATCATTTCCTACATTGGACGTGGAAGCATGCCCATGTGTTAGGATATATTCCATGTTAATGAGAGGTTGTTCCTCTTCATTAGCCTCATTCATGGGTGGGATTGTCTCATGTTCTATAGGCATTCTAGCTCCTAATTCCACCACTCATGCTAGCACCCATATTTGTTTCTATAAAGGAATTCATCTAATAAGGTGGGGTCAAAGTCAAATTCCATGTGTGTGGTGACCCTAACTCATCACCACTATGATCTACCATCTCCTCCACTTCTTTCTCTATGGAAAATAAAGGCCCGAGATCATGGCCAATAAAGGGATTTGACCCTTGTTTGTTTGAATTTTCCCAAGTTTGTGTTTGTTTCATTTCAAATGCCTACTTTTTGGCTCCCAATATTGTTTTAGGGGCCATGATGTATGAGAGTTTCACTAAGGTGTTTTGAATTTGTTCAAAAGGTATTGATTAAGCCTAAGTGAAATGTAAAAAGAATGTCAATAGTTCAAGAGTTATAATGAATGTCAAAGGATAAATGTGCCCAAGTGATTGTTCTAAATGAGTAAGTCAAAAGGTGAAAAATAAGATACAATCACATGATGCTTAGTTCCAAAACCAATCAACCAAATGATATACTTCCTAAGTCTGCTTCCAAAATGGTAGTTGGTGTTTTAAGATGATTAACAAAATGTCACTACTTATGTCAAGTTCAAATAAATGAACAAGGCATAAGTAATAACAAGGAGTTAACACAATCCCCAAAAAAAGTATACTAAAAGAAAGCCTGAATCCAATCAAGACCTATATTCCAAAAAGTGGCAGTTACGATTGTGAGTGACACAACAATTCCACCAAGATATGTTAACCAAAATTTGTGAGAAAGTAAGGTATTAATATCAAGATGATATTGATATAACGTGCATAAGTGGTAACACTCAACACTTTTCAAAATTGAGGTAGTAATTGAAATCAAACTAAAGCTAGAGTATACCTAGGAATTGTTAAAGTGTATATAGTGTAACATCACAATATAGATATTTAGGTCAAGTTTACAAGAAACAAGACGTAAATACCAAAATTGTAGTGACACGATATAAATAAGATAACAATTCAAAGGAGATTCAAGGTGATGAATCAAGCCTAACTACAATGATGATCTTGACTTGGGTATCAAGATCAAAAAGGCTACCAATGATATGAAAATGTCTCCACACACTTTAGACATTTAACAACTTATCCGTGTAAACATGGATGAGTGTAAATGGACACAAAAGTGGCGAATACAATCAATTAACAACACAAGGGTAGTCACTCTTCTTCTAATCAACAAAGTGTCAAAAGAAAGTGAAGGAAGTAGATCAATTGGGGGTGAAAAATGTTGGCCTCACTTTGGCAGAGTTTCACCTCACCTTAGGGTGAGTGAAAAACTAAGCAAAAGTAATGCTTCACATGTTTCATGATGAATAATGGCTCTCAACTCAAATTGGTTTTGAAATGGTCAAAGTTGGCTCCTAGTCAAAGATAGCTTCCTAGGTGGTTCACTCAACTAGGTGTCAAAATTTATCTAAGAGTGAGCTCGGTTTTCCAAGGTTTCCCAAGGATTATCTTGGCTTTACTTTACCCCCTTCAAGCACAGTGGGAAATAAATGCATCCATCATGTACTCTCACTGGGGTCACGATACGGATAACTTTGACACTAAATCTCATGTGTATACTAGTCAAGTAGGTGTGCGGAGAACTTCCCATTTCGTCCACAAGGTTCCCTCTTGCATGTGACTACTTTGGGGTTCCTAGGACCACCCCCATTGTTGTAGCTTAAGGCTTATGCCAAAGGGTTATGTCCTAGTTTTAAGTGGATGGGGTGTACCCTTATCCAAACCTACAAATCAAGTGTTTTGAATGTGGTGTGTTTTTAATCTTATACTTAATGTGGTTTAGTCATTCATCATTTGGCAACCTACAACACACGTGTAGTTAGTTAGAAAATTTTGTTTGAACTCCTTTCTTTGACAAGCATTTTTAGGTCTGCACTCAAGCATTAGTAGTTCTCCAAGCAAATCACATTATTTGAAAGAGGATTAAGAGTTGATTTTGATTCTCAAGATCATCCAAGGATGCAAGAGAAGAGCATACACAACAAATAATCTAACTAAAAAGTAAAGGAAAGTTTTGTAATTAATGAACCATACAAAAAAATCTTGATAAATGTTCATTCCCTTAAGCCAAAAATGAAAGATGAAGTTTCCAATTAACCAAATGTTAGAAAATGAAGACTAAAGTTGCTTTTGATTCTCAAGATCACCCTAAGGTGCAAGAGAAGAGCATACACAAACTTTATCCCAACTAGATAGAAATGGAAAACTTCAAATCAAAGGACCATAAAAAAATGCTTTGTAAAAGGTTCATTCCCTTAAGCAAAATGAATAATCAAATTTCCAAGTTAATCTAAATGTTAAAAATATAGAGATCAAAGTTTTTTTTGATTCTCAAGATCACCAAAAGGTGCAAGAGAAGAGCATACATAAGCTTTGGTCTAAATCAAGTAAAGCATGGAAATACAACATTCATCAAAACATTAGACATGTTAGAAAATGACTAGTTTTACAATAAAGGGAAAACTTGCAATTTTGTAAGTATAAATCTTAATTTATGTTTTCATTGCATATTCACTTCAATACCTTTCCAACAAAAAAAAAAACGGAGTCATTTCGAGTTTGGGAGAAAAATTTATGGCCTCCGGAAGATGGGTTACACATATGCTCTTATGCTCATGGGTATGCACTTAACATGTACTAAAAAAATGAAAAAAATGTCCCTTAATCTACAAAAAGGTCAAATTCTTCCAACCAAGATTCAATTTTGACAACAACCCATCACATTAGTATATGAGTAGAAGACTCAACGCTATCAAACATTAGCATTCACGATAAAAAACTTAACATTTTCAAGAAATTGACAAAACTAGCATGTAGAATGATGAAAAAGTAAGCTCTAAAAATGAAAACATGGAGAAATCTTGAAATTTTCTCACCAAGATTCAATTTTGATAGCAACCCACCACATTAATATGTAAATATAAGACTCACACTATCAAACACTAACCTACATGCTCAAGAATTTAAGATTTTCAAGAAATTGAAAAAATTAGCATGTAGAATGTTGAAAAATGAAGCTCTAAACATGAAAACATGGAGAAATCTTGAAATTTTCCCATCAAAGATCCAATTTTGACAGCACTTCACCTCCTTTATACCTACAAGAAGAAAGACTCAACACATGCAAACTCAACAAAACAAGTTAAGAAAATAAGTTAGATCAACATGTGCAAAAGAGGGTTAGTAACCAAAATTGAAACATAACTACAAAAACTTGAAATTAAGTGCAAAGGACAATGGAGTAAGTCCCACTGGGCATGCCAAATGTGTGCAATAATTAGTTAGCTATGCAAATAAAATCAATACTAACACCTAATAGTCTCAATACAATGCTAAACTAAAATCTATGCACCATCATGCTAAGAGCTAAACAAGTAATAAACATCAACATTATGCATTAGAACCTTGAAAATGAACTTCAAACTAACATGTAAACATTTATTTCTCTACTCTTTAGAAAGCTAAATCTATGAAATAGACCTATGTAGATCCTTTAGCTATCAAAGGGTTGATAGTTGTTTGTTTGATCCAAGATGATCAAAAATGGAGGTTCATCAAGCCATGGCTTATTAGGCCTTTCTTGATTAACTCCATTGTTCTTCACAAAAATCTTGGATGATTGAATGCAAATGAAAGATGCTTAGCTCCACTAATGGAAGAATTCTCTAAGATGATAAAATGGCTATAGTTTAGGCTCTATGCTCATTTAGGTGTAAGTAGAAAGGTAGGAGGAGGGATCCTTATATAGCCCAATGTATAAAAGAATCTCTACATCCCTTTACATGTGGGATAATAGAGAGGTTGGGTTAGTTGTGGATAAGGAAGGTTTAGGGAGGGTTGAGTCAACCTTAGGAGAGTTTAGTTTGTCCTCTAGTGACTCATGGGGATTGAGGGGTTTATTAATTAACCAAAGTGATTAATTAATAGGTGTGTAAGCTTATAGAAGCTTTTTAGAGGAATAGTTAGTATGATTTATGTTATGAGAGGATTTTAATCAAATAAATGAACGATTTATTGATTAAATAGAAGAGAGAATTAATTAATTAAGAATAATTAATTAATCTAGATAGAAAGGGGTATTAATTAATTTAAATAATTTAATCTAGATAGAAATGGGAGCTTAGTTAATTAGAAATAATTAATTAATCTAGATAGAAAGGGGAGCTTAATTAATTATAAATAATTAATTAATTGGGATAGAAAGGGGAGCTTAATTAATTATAAATAATTAATTAATCGAGATAAAAAGGGGAGTTGATTAATGGAAGGTCGTTATTGGCGTCGTTGTTGGATAAAGAGTTAATTAACTAACGTAATGTAATTAATTAACAACGATAGCAGAGATAATGTGTGATATTGACAATATCTTGTCAATTTCGAGCTAAATTATAGGTGTCTACATTTTCCCCTCTTTGTGGTGGTGTAAGTGACGCCACTTCAAAGATAGTAGATAGATAAAATTTTGAAGGGGTAGAAGAAAAATTAGTAGAAGTGAGAGATGCCCCTTGAGTGTCAATGGGGTGATGAAAGAAGGTGATCGATGATTGAAAAAGGTGAGAGAAATGGATAAAAGAATGGGTAGGGTCAGGATGCCCCAAGTGAATTAGAAGAATAGTGTTGATAGTAGAATGATGTAGAAGAGGAATGAAGACAAAAAGAAAGGAGCCGATGTGGGACCGGTAATAGGTATTGTGTCAAGCATTTGTTTTGCGTGTATCAATATGTAGAATCTCGAGATCACAACTAGAAGTAAAGTGAACATGCATGTTTATATAGAAAGATAATGACATACAATGTATCTTTCTAGTATGTGTAAGATGTGTGCATGTAAACATGAGCAAGCAAGAGTAAACGCGACTAAGATATGAAATTGTTAGGATAAAATATTATTATCCTAATTAATTATGCATAGTATAATTATTTAATTAATTTTATTAATTAAATAATAATGGTTATTAAATAAACCATATTTTGTTATGTATTGTTATATGGTTCATAAACCATATTTGTCTTTCATAGATGCTATTATATTGTTTTGAACAATATATTTGTTTGTATTTAATTGTTGCTTCCCGAGATGTTATTGAAAGCTTGTGTATTTTGGAACTTGGTTTCACCAGCAACTTAATCTTCATTTGTATTTGATTGTGCAATATCTATAAATATTGCAGCCCATTCTCTCGTAATTTTTATGGTTTTGCAGATTAATAAAATTAATCAAAGCTTCCGTCCCTGTTTCTCAATCTTCATTTGGTTTCAGAGCAAGTCGAAGGAGATTTGAGGATTACAGCAGAGTTTGAGGAGCACTGGAGAAGCTTGTGTAAGAAAAAGAGAGCCAGAGTTGCCTCTGTAACTTCCCAGCCCCATCCCTTGCAATACCGCCATCAAATTCTTCAAAACCGCCATTAAATCTATGCAAAACCGTGTATAGTCTTTGCAATTCAAGCACGAGGAGGATAGAATCCGCCAAGGAAGAGATTGCAAGCTCAAAGGAGGGGAGAAAATTGATAGAAGTGCTATACACAGTCAAAACCACCTTCATTCACGCAAAACCGCCTTCAAAAACTGCTGATCATTTTTCTCTTTGCTGGAAAATTCGCTCAAAACCACGTTTGAGCAAACCGTGGGTTCGTAGAGGTAAGGTTTTACCATTTACAAGTGTTTAAATAAGATGTCTTCACTTTATGTTTAGTTTGACTAAGCCGCCCAAGTGGCTAGCCTATTATTTTGTAAGACACTCTCACTAAAGGAGGTCAAGGGGTCAAATCCCCCTCCCTCACCCACTACCAAATTTGGCAGAAAATTTAGTGGAACCGCTAACTTTAGCGGAAAATTCAAATTTAGTTATAACTAACTAAATTTAGCGGAGAAATCCCTAATTTAGGTAAAAAAATTTCTCCCATTCGGCCTATTTTTTCATTTTGGACATTTTTTGCAAAAGGAGACCCATCTAAAAATTGTATTTTCAGCTGGTTTTTTGCAATTTTTAGCATTTTGGGTTGTATTGGGCTCAGGAGGCCACCAGACTGCGAAATGAAATTTTTGGTCGCCATTCAAATTTTTCAATTTTTTGAATGTAAATTATATATCTGCTGTATATTGTACTAATTTTTTAGGTTGTCATAGTCAACTCGCAAACTTTGTAACGCTCAAAAATCGGCGTAATTGTAATAAAAAACAATAAAAATTGGTTTTGTAACACTCACGAGATCCTGTGATCTCATTCGCAGCTGCCGGTATATACGGTGCCTCTGGGAAGCGCTTACGGGTAAAGCCGTTGTGACTACTACCGCACTTAATGCTTAATATAGCTGCAACAACGCCGCTCTAGGCATCGTCCCTATAAATCGACGGGAGTAATAAGGTCACAAAGGTCAGCACACACTATGAACCATCCCATCCGTCTCGTGAACGATCGCATGACATAAATGACCGGTGAGAAATTATCCAAGTATATAGCAAAGTTACGCGCGCGTATGAGGATATTTCTTTGAGCCGGTGTTAATAATCACAAAGACCCCATCGATCTTGCCTTGGTACCACGTATTGAATTCTTTCACGTACGTTAACGCCTCTTTCACGTCATCAGCTGTATATAGAAAGGGCGAGCTTCTTCCACGTACCGATGGGTATATCGGAAGGGCGCGTATATGAAAGGTTCAAGATATCGGACGATTGACATATAGATTGGATTACCTAATACCCGGTGATAAGAGCCAAACCCTATCGGTGATCTTTGCAAAATGGGCACTAATGCCACCAAATTTTTTTCTTCCGGATTCACAATTGCTCGTGAGGAAGCAACTATGCTGCATGGAAGACAAAAATAAAGACACAACTTGAGTTTAAAGAAATCGGGCCTGTTGTGACTAGTACTCTAACCAGATCAACAACTAATACAACACAACAATGACAGCTTTGATAGAGCAGATTAGAAAGTAAAACTCATCATCTTGTTTGGAGTGTCCGACGATGTGCAAGCCCACATTCGAGATGCCACAACAAAAAAAGAAGCGTGGGATAAGCTTAGCACAATATATGAGGCCAAGAACAAGAATGTCATCCTAAATTTGTAAAGTCAATTACATACGTTGAAGTTCAAGCGAATGAGAAAATTGAAGCTTTCTTAAGAAGAGTTGCAGAGTTGAGGGCTTCACTTCTAGCCCTATGAGAAGAGGTCAAAGATGAATCTCTCATTCCCATTGTTCGAGAGCTCTCCTTCTTCTTACCGCATTTTTGTCACAACTATAAACTTTTCAGATACGACAATTATTTTTGACAAGCTGGTAAACCTATTGCAACAAGAGGAAGCAATGCACAATAAGGATGATGAAGAGGAGCAAGCACTGTCTTCACATCAAAAATGGAAAGGAAAAGGTAAAGGAAAACCTAAATCCTATCAGAGTCCCAACATCGGAATCAGTATCATGGGGACAATCAACAAGAAGCAATGTCCAATTTGCAAAAGAGGACATGACTTACAAGATTGTTGGTATAACACTTATAAGAAAGGTTCATCAAGTAACTCTGGACCACAACAACAACAATCTTACAAGGGACATTCTAACAACTATCACGGTAGCGTAAAAGGGGAACTGGAAAAGAAGACCCCACCAGCAAGGTAATATTGTTGAGCAACAAGAACAATCAGACAATGAAGACTTCTTGTTCATTGCTCGATCAAGTGAACCATCCACGCATCTAGTGATGTCTGGGTATGTTGATTCGGGAGCCACTGATACATGACCAGCCACAGACCGGTTTATTTCAATGAAGGACACGCCATCGAAAAATCATGTTTCGTTGGGAGATGATTCTTCATATATAGTTCAGGGGATTGGGAACATCTCTCTACCCCTTGGTTCACGCAAATGCAGACTATCAGATGTCCTATATGTCCCTGGGTTGACAAAGAATCTTCTTTCAGTTAGTCAACTCCTAGATCACAACCTAAAAATTGACTTTGATAGTCAATCCGGCAAGAAAACGTGTTTGATTCGAGATAAATCAAGAGGCTCGAAAATAATTGCAAAAGCCTCCAATGTGGGACGCATGTTCCAACTTGATTTTGTTTATAGAGATGATCACGCTCTTGTGGCTAAAAATTCCACCTCAGCTAGTTGTGGCATCGAGATTTGGTCATGTTAGTTTTAAATATCTCGAAACACTTCATTAGTGTAATATGGTACATGGGCTACCTTCTCTTCAGAAGGATACAGACAAGTGTCCTCACTGCCTAGCAGGAAAACAACACAGGCTTCATTCCAAAAGAGTACTTTTCGAGCTCATGGTAAACTTGACTTGGTTCATACCGATCTTTGCGGTCCGATGCAGCCAAGTCATTATGGGTTCTAGTACTTCATGCTTTGTGTTGACGACTATTCGAGGAAAATGTGGATTTTTTGTCTTCGCAAGAAAAGTGAAGCGTTTGAAACCTTCAAAAAGTTCAAAGTAGCAGTTGAGAAAGAAACTGGTCGTCACATCAGAACTCTCCGCTCAGATCAAGGGGGGGAATTCACCAGTGATGAGTTCAGAGACTACCTACAAACTCATGGGATTCGTCGACAAATGCCTCCTCCACACACACCGTAGCAAAATGGTGTTGTTGAGAGAAGAAATCATACTATCATGGAAATGGTGCGATGCATGATCGATGATTCCGGACTTGCAAAGACATTTTGGGCAGATAGCAAAAACAACAAAGTGTATTTGTTGAACAGAGTGCCCACAACTGCTCTTGATGGAATTACACCACAAGAAGCATGGTCAAAAAGGAAACCATCCATTGCACACCTCAGAGTATTCGGGTGCAAAGCAAGCATGCACATACCCAAACAAAATAGAAAGAAATTGGACATGAATTCACAAAAACTCATCTTCATTGGGTACAATGAAGAGACTCTTGGGTATAGATTGATGGATCCTAAGACCAGAAAAGTCTACACTAGCAGAGATGTTGAGTTTTTCGAGAAGAAGGAAGCAGAGTCTCCTCCTCCGGACTCGCAAGATGTAGATTTTTCACCTATTGTAAAAATTGAAGCTAATGTTCCCTCAGAAGATGAAAGTGATGATGGGGATGATGGTGTTGATCAAATAGAACCACAACCCATGGGAACAGTTCAACGTATGCCTAAATGGTGTACAAGTACATTACGAGATGCAAGATTGGATGCTCCATCTGGATACATCCACCCCTGGACCACGGACTCGCAGTAAAGCAAGAGAAGAAGTTAACTTTGCTTTGATGAATAGAGTTATTGAATCGATTAGCCCTCTACCCAAGAAGCCCTACACTGATAAAAGCTTGAAAGATGCCGTGATTCTAAATATCAATCGGATGAAGAATAACACTTGGCGCTTGTTGATCTTCCACCAGGGAAGAAACCCATTGGATGCAGAGATGGATATTCAAAACTAAGTACAAAGTAGATGGGACGGTGGACAAGTACAAAGCAAGACTTGTAGTAAATGTTAGGATAAATAATATTATCCTATTATTAATTATGCATAGTTAGATTATTTAATTAATTTTATTAATTAAATAATAAATATATCTTGTTGTATGGTTAATCAACCATATTTGTTTGTATTCGATTGTTATATTGTTTTAAACAATATATTTGTCTTTTTCTAATTCCCGCTTCCTGATGTTATCGGAAGCTTATTCATTTTGGCATTTGGTCGCACTCCGTGCAACTCATTCTCCTCGTGTGTATTTGGGTCATACGTGCAATATCTATAAATATTGCAGCCCATTCTCTCGTAATTGTTTACTGATTGAGATTAATAAAATATCACAGGCTTCCGTCCCTGTTTCTCAATCTACATTTGGTACCAGAGCGAAATTCTGGCCCTGTGAAGGTGTGGAAGAGAGAGCAGCAGAGAGAGAGGAGATTGGAGACGTGTTTGCAGCATTCGAGAGCCTCGCAGCCTCGTGCAAACTCCCACCCCATCCCCGCCTCCCCACATCCGCTGTTCCTTCCAGTACTTGAAGGCAATTTTTTTTTTTTTGCACTGTGCACTCAAAGACTGTGCAAAAATAGCTACAGGTATTGAATTTTTAAAAAAAAAAAAAAATTTCCAATCAGGGTTTTGTTTTACTGTATTTGGAGATTGTGTTGCTTGTTTGGAGGACTGTCTGTGCACCTGCAGAGAATACACAGAGCAAAGAAAATAAAAAAAAAGAGAAGAGGCGTTTTTCTTGCTCCAGCAACCTGCACAAGTAAAAATATTTTTTTTTTTCGAGCCGTCCTTTCTTCATTAGAGGCGCCTTTCATTTCCTCTTTTCTTTGTCCCATGTGCAAAATGAAGGCTTAGATTGTATAAAACACGGCCTGTACAAGCAAAAACGCCCCCAGCATTGAAAAAAACGCCCCCAGCATTGGAAAAACGCCCCCAGCAATTAAAAACGCAGCCATAAGCTCAAATCCACGCCATTTTTGTTTCCCACGGCCTGTCCAAAGGCAGATATCAGCAAAAACGCCCCCAGCAATAAAAAAACGCGCCCAAGCAAGCAAACAACGAGAAAATACAGTCAAACACACGGCCTGTACAGTGAAAAACGTGGCCAAAGGAGAAAAACGCGGCCTGGCAGTCAAACACGCGCCCAAGGAAAAAATACAGCAAAAAATACTTGCAAATCAATGCGTGGGAAGGAGAAAATGAGGCCTGAGCAAGTAAATGCGGCCTGAGCACAGAGATAAAGCCTCAGATCCGTTTTTTGGGCAAATAGAACCCTAAAAACGCCCCTTCACCAGCATGCGCCACGTGGCATTCATTTTTCAAGAGGTAAGTCAATTTATTTGACAATAAATACAAATTTCTTCCTTTCATAGTCCAAGCGCCCCAAGTGGCCAAGTTGGTTATTGCATGTGCCTTAGGAGTGAGAGGTTTGAGGATCAAATCCCACAAAAAACACTCAAAAACTCTCCTTTTGCATCTGGCGGAAATTTTGGCAGAACTGCTAAATTTAGCAGCTTTTTTGAATTTAGTTATAACTAACTAAATTTAGCGGAGAATCCCTAATTTAGGGTAAAAAAATTTCTCCCATTTGGTCTGTTTTCTCATTCCAGACATTTTTTGCAAAAGGAGACCCACCTAAAAATTGCATTTTCAGCTATTTTTTTGCAATTTTTAGCATTTAGGGCTCAGGAGGTCACCAGGACCCCGAAATTGTAAATTTTTTGCCTGTCATTCAAATTGTATTATATATTGTACTAATTTGCAGGTTGCCATAGTCAACTGCAAAACTTTGTAACTGCTAAGAAACTGGCAGAATTGTAATCAAAAATAGTAAATTTGGTTCTGTAACACTCACGAGATCCTAGATCTCATTCGCAGCGTTCGGTATATACAAAGCGCCTCTCCGGGAAGCGCTTACGGTAAAGCCGCCGCGACTACTACCGCACTTAACGCCTAATATAGCTGCAACAACGTCGTCTGGCATCGTCCCTATAAATCGACGGGGAGTAATAAGGTCACAAAGGCACACACTATGAACCATCCCATCCGTCTGCGGAACGATCGCAAGACATAAATCCGACCGAGAAATTATCCGAGTATATAGCGGTTACGCGCGCGTATGAGGATATTTCTTTGAGCCGGTGTCAATAATCGCACGCACTCCCATCAAGATCGCCTTGGTACCACGTATCGAATTCTTTCACGTACACGTTAACGCCTCTTTCACGCATCACCGGTATATAGAAAGGGCGAGCTTCTTCCACGTACTGACGGGTATATCGGAAGGGCGCGTATATAGAAAGGTTCGGTATATCGACTGACGGTATATAGATTGGGAGACCTTATACCTGGAGTGATAAGAGCCAAACCCCGCAAGCTGATCTCTGCAAAATGGGCACCAATGCCCCCAAATTTTTTCTTCCGGATTCACAATTGCTCAGAGGAAGCAACTATGCTGCTTGGAAGACAAAAATCAAGACACAGCTTGAGTTTGAAGAAATCTGGCCTGTTGTGACTGGTACTCTAACCAGATCACCAACGGATGCAACACAACAACGACAATTTGATAGAGCAGATCAGAAAGCAAAGCTCATCATCTTGTTTGGAGTATCCGACGATGTGCAAGTCCACATTCGAGATGCCACATCAGCAAAAGAAGCTTGGGATAAACTGAGCACAATATATGAGGCCAAGAACAAGAATGTCATACTCAATTTGCAGAGTCAGTTACATACGTTGAAATTCAAACAGAATGAGAAAATTGAAGCCTTCCTAAGAAGAGTTGCAGAGTTGAGGGCTTCACTTCTAGCCCTAGGAGAAGAGGTCAAAGATGAGTCTCTCGTTCCCATTGTTCTGAGAGCTCTCCCTTCTTCTTATCGAATTTTTGTCACAACTCTAAACTTGTCAGATACGACAATTAGTTTTGACAAGTTAGTAAACCTACTGCAACAAGAGGAAGCAATGCACAACAAGGATGATGAAGAGGAGCAGGCACTGTCTTCACATCAAAAATGGAAAGGAAAAGGTAAAGGAAAACCTAAATCCTATCAAGTCCCCACATCAAATCAATATCATGGGGACAATCAACAGAAGAAGCGATGTCCCATTTGCAAAAGAGGACATGACTTGCAAGAATGTTGGTTTAATACATATAAGAAAGGTTCATCAAGCAATGCTGGACCTCAACAACAACAAACTTACAAGGGACATTCAAACAATTATCACGGGCAGAAAAAGGGGAACTGGAAAAGAAGACCCCACCAGCAAGGTAATATTGCTGAGCAACAAGATCAGTCAGACAATGAAGACTTCTTGTTCACTGCTCGATCAAGTGAACCATCCACGTCATCTAGTGAAGTCTGGTATGTTGATTCGGGAGCCACTCGACACATGACCGGCCACAGAGACTGGTTTATTTCAATGAGGGACACGCCATCGAAAAATCATGTTTCGTTGGGAGATGATTCTTCATATACAGTACAGGGGATTGGAAACATTTCTCTACCCCTTGGTTCACGCAAATGCAAACTATCAGATGTTCTATATGTCCCTGGGTTGACAAAGAACCTTCTTTCTGGCCACCAACTCCTAGATCACAACCTAAAATTGACTTCGATAGTCAATCCGGCAAGAAAATGTGTTTGATTCGAGATAAATCCAGAGGCTCGAAAATAATTGCAAAAGCCTCAAATGTGGGACGAATGTTTCAACTTGATTTCATTCACAAAAATGATCAAGCACTTGTGGCTAAAAACTCCACCTCAGCTCAGTTGTGGCATCGGAGATTTGGTCATGTAAGTTTCAAATATCTCGACACACTTCGCCGGTGTAATATGGTACATGGGCTACCATCTCTTCAGAAGGATACAGACAAGTGTCCTCACTGCTTAGCAGGGAAACAACATAGAGTTTCATTCCAAACAAGTACTTTTCGAGCTCATGGAAAACTTGACTGTTCATACCGATCTCAGGCGTCCAACGCAGCCAAGTCATTCAGGGTTCCAAGATTTCATGCTCTGTGTTGACGACTATTCACGAAAAATGTGGATTTTTTGTCTTCGTAAGAAAAGTGAGGCCTTTGAAACGTTCAAAAAGTTCAAAGTGGCAATGAGAAAGAAACTGGTCGTCACATCGTAACTCTCCGCCGTATCGAGGGGGAATTCACCGATGATGAGTTCAGACTATCTACAAACTCACTGGATTCGCCGACAAATGCCTCCTCCACACACACCGCAGCAAAATGGTGTTGTTGAGAGAAGAAATCGTACTATCATGGAAATGGTGCGATGCATGATCGATGATTCCGAACTCAAAGACATTTTGGGCGTATGTATGCAAGAAAAAAAAACAGTTGCAGTATTTGCTAAACAGAAAGCGCCACAACCGCTTCTTGATGGAATTACACCACAAGAAGCATGGTCAAAGAGGAAACCATCCATCGCACACCTCGTAGTATTCGGGTGCAAAGCCAAGCATGCACATACCCAAACAACAATGAAAGAAATTGGACATGAAGTCACAAAATCTCATCTTCATGATACAAGAAGAGACTCTTGGGTACAGACTGATGGATCCTAAGACCAGAAAAGTCTACACAAGCAGAGATGTTGAGTTTTTCGAGAAGAAGGAAGCAGAGACTCCTCCTCCGGACTCGCAAGATGTAGATTTTTCACCAGTTGTAAAATCAAGCAAATGTTCCCTCAGAAGATGAAAGTGATGATGGGGATGATGGTGTTGATCAGATAGGACCACAACCCATGGGAACAGCTCAACGTATGCCTAAATGGTGTACAAGCACATTACGAGATGCAAGACTGGATGCTCCACCGATACATCCACCCTCGGACCACTGACTCAAGCAAAAAGCAAGAGAAGAAGTTAACTTTGCTTTGATGAGTAGAGTTATTGAAACAGATTTGAGCCATCTACAAATTCAGAAGCCCTACACCAAAAGCTTGGAAAGATGCCATGGATTCTCGAATATCAATCGCTGATGAAGAATAACACTTGGCAGCTTTTTGTCGATCTTCCACTGTGAAGAAACCCATTGTCATGCAGATGGATATTCAAAACTAAGTACAAAGCAGATGGGACAGTAGACAAGTGTAAAGCAAGACTTGTAGCAAAGGGGTATGCACAGAAAGAAGGCATTGACTATGAGGAGACATTTGCTCCCACAGCTAAGATCAAAACGATCGGATGATCTTTGCTCTAGCCGCTCAGGGCCTGATGGAAAGTTCACCAGATGGACGTAAAAAGTGCCTTCCTGAATGGAGATTTGCAAGAAGAAGTCTACATGACTCAACCTGAGGGATATGTAGTACTTGGTCAAGAAGAAAAGGTATGCAGACTCAGGAAATCTCTGTATGGCCTCAAACAGGCACCCCGGGCATGGTACATCAAGATTGATGAGCATCTCGCATACAACATGGATTCGTCAAATCCATACGATCCCAATCTCTACCTCAAAAAGCAAGGGGGGGAGATGGTGATTATTGTAGTTTATGTCGATGATCTAGTCATCACTGGCAGTTCAGTGAAGATGATTGATGAAACAAAGAAAGATCTTAAGCGATCATTCGACATGACAGATCTCGGGCTTATGCATTATTGTCTTGGACCGAAGTATGGCAAAAGAGAATCACATATTTGTTTCTCGATGAAATATACCAAGACAACGCCGAGAAGTTTAGGATGATGGATTGCACACCAATTGCTACACCTATGGAGAACAGACACGCTTATCTCGCTCGATCCATCTCCCGAGGTAAGTGCCACTCTCTATCGGCAAATTGATCGGGAGTCTCATTTACCCGACCTACACTAGACCGAGATATCAGCTTTGCAGTGAGCTATCTATCCAGTTCATGCAAGAACCCAAAGTTTGTCATCGAAAGCAAAGCAAAGCGCATCTTGAGATATCTCAAAGGATCAAAGTGGATCTTGGTCTAGAATACAAGAAGAACGAAAACTTCTTCTTCTTGATCGATATTCGATTCGATCACGCAGTAACATTGATGATAGAAAATCCACTTCGGATTTGTATTCTTTATGGATCTGGACCAATATCATGGGGAAGTAAGAAACAACACTTTGTTTCTCGCTCTTCCACGAAAGTTTGAGTATCGCTCTGCAGAGAAGTCGTCAGTGAAGCGATTTGGCTACGCCGCATACCGGAAGGACTTGAATACCACAGACAAACCGACCACCATGTATGTTGACAACGAAGGTGTTCTCAAACTTGTTCGCAATCCAGCTTTTCACGAGAGAACAAAGCACATTGAAGTTCGTGTTCATTTCATACGCGAACATGTATCAAGCACAACATCCAAACTTCAATTTTGTCCAACAGCTGAACAACGAGCAGATATTTTCACAAAGTCACTTGCACGTGACAAGTTCGAGTTGTTCAGAGCATTTCTCTCCTCATCTCTCCAGACAATGCACAATTAAGGGGGGGAATGTTAGGATAAATAATATTATCCTATTATTAATTATGCATAGTTAGATTATTTAATTAATTTTATTAATTAAATAATAAATATACTGTTGTATGGTTAATCAACCATATTTGTTTGTATTCAGATTGTTATATTGTTTTAAACAATATATTTGTCTTTTTCTAATTCCTGCTTCCCGGATGTTATTGGAAGCTTATTCATTTTGGCATTTGGTTGCACCTGTGCAACTTATTCTCCTGTGTGTATTTGGCTGTGCAATATCTATAAATATTGCAGCCCATTCTCTGTAATTGTTTACTGATTGAGATTAATAAAATATCACAGGCTTCCGTCCCTGTTTCTCAATCTACAAAGAAAGGGGTACACATAAAAAGAAGGCATTGACTATGAGGATACATTTACTCCCGTAGCTAAGATCAAAACGATCGGGATGATCTTTGCTCTAGCCGCTTTCATTTGATGGAAAGTTCACCAAATGGACGTAAAAAGTGCCTTCCTAAATGGAGATTTACAAGAAGAAGTCTACATGACTCAACCTGAGGGATATGTTGTACCTGGTCAAGAAACAAAGGTATGCAGACTCAGAAATCTCTGTATGGCCTCAAACAGGCACCCCGGGCATGGTACATCAAGATTGATGAGCATCTCGTACAACATGGATTTGTTAGAAATCCATACGATCCCAATCTCTACCTCAAAAAGCAAGGGGGGGAGATGGTGATTGTTGTTGTCTATGTCAATGATCTAGTCATCACCGGCGCGGTGAGGATGATCGATGCAATGAAGAAAGATCTTAATCGATCGTCGACATGACCGATCTCGGTGATGCACTATTGTCTCAGATTAGAAATGTGGCAGAAAGAGAATCATATTTTTGTTTCGCAGATGAAATATACCAAGACTACGCTCGAGAAGTTTAGGATGATGGATTGCACACCAATTTCTACACCCGTGGAGAACAGACACGTTATCCACGTCTCTATCGAGGTAAACTTACTCTTGATCGGGAGTCTCATTTATCCGACTTACACTAGACCAGATATTAGCTTTGCAGTGAGTTATCTATCCAGGTTCATGCAAGAACCCAAAGTTTGTCATTGAAAGTAGCAAAGCGCATTTTGAGATATCTCAAAGGATCAAGGTGGATCTTGGTCTAGAATACAAGAAGAATGAAAACTTCTTCTTGACTCGGATATTCGATTCGAGATCATGCAGTAACATTAATGATAGAAAGTCCACTTCCGATTTGTATTCTTTATGGGATCTAGACCAATATCATGGGGAAGTAAGAAACAACACTTTGTTTCTCACTCTTCCACGTGTCGAGTATCATTCTGCAGGAGAAGGCATGTCACGAAGCGATATGGCTACGTCGCATACTGGAAGGACTTGGAATACCACAGGAAAAACCTACTACCATGTATGTAGACAATGAAGGTGTACTCAAACTTGTTCGCAATCCAGTTTTTCACAAGAGAACAAAGCACATTGAGGTTCAGGTTCATTTCATACGTGAACATGTGTCAAGCACAACATCCACTTCAATTTTGTCCAACTCAATAACAACGAAAGCGATATTTTCACAAAGTCACTTGCACGTGACAAGTTCGAGTTGTTCAGAGAGAGTTTCCTCTCCTCATCTCTTCGATAATGCACAATTAAGGGGGAATGTTAGGATAAAATATTATTATCCTAATTAATTATGCATAGTATAATTATTTAATTAATTTTATTAATTAAATAATAATGGTTATTAAATAAACCATATTTTGTTATGTATTGTTATATGGTTCATAAACCATATTTGTCTTTCATAGATGTTGTTATATTGTTTTGAACAATATATTTGTTTGTATTTAATTGTTGCTTCCTGATGTTATTGGAAGCTTGTGTATTTTGGAACTTGGTTTCACCTGTGCAACTTAATCTTCTATTTGTATTTGGCTATGCAATATCTATAAATATTGCAGCCCATTCTCTGTAGTTTTTTGTTGATTGAGATTAATAAAATTAATCAAAGCTTGTC
Organism: Taxus wallichiana var. yunnanensis; assembly: GCA_018340775.1. NCBI lineage: Eukaryota > Viridiplantae > Streptophyta > Pinopsida > Cupressales > Taxaceae > Taxus > Taxus wallichiana. The sequence continues at coordinate 593,164,555 of CM031234.1, read as the reverse complement.
CTTGTTTTCAATCTTCAAAAATAAGTTGTGGACGTGATGGAATAGAATGCGGTGTGAGTGTGATAGAGCCATGTTCCCCCGAGTAAATGTGAATGATTATGCATGTGATGAGATTCATTTATACATGCCCCCTTAGCAGTCGAGAATGAACCATAAAACAAGAGTGTGTCATCGAGAAATGGTTTGAATGTGTGCACTAGAAAGATGTGATCGATAAAACATAGAGCGTATATAGTGAGTGAGTGAGTGAGTGTGGTGAGGTTCATTTGATTTGTAGACCCTCAAGCAGTCAAGTATGGACCATGGAAATAAAGTGTTTCATAGGTTAATGATCGCAGTGTGTAGAAGTAAATGACAGAAAGATATGTCATGAATGCGTAGAGTAGATGTTTCTCAAAAGAGATGAATGCGCAAAATGGGAAGTGTGTAATGTGTAAATTTTAGTGTAGTGTGTATCGTAGCGTCTAGTGTAGCATGTGTAGTGTAGTGTGTAGTGTGTGAGGTTTTTATGTGTATAGGATTCCTCAACAAATCAAGTGTGAACCAAAGCACGAGAGTACGTCATCAAGTATTGATGATACATGAGTGTATATAAATGTACATGTTGTGTGTGAAAGATGATATATGAAGTGTATGGTGCGTAAGTCACCTAATAGTGATAGAAGAGGGGGTATGAGAAGTATGATGCCCCCAAGTGTGTGTTGATGAATGTGTTATCCAATGAAATTGAAAGACAAGGGTCCTCCACCCGATGCTTGCAAAGATGAAGGCATGTGATCATGCTCTAAGATTGGTGGCATATGAGATAGACGCTACATAGGTAAATGAATCCTATGTACATGTGACCAATGAGGATAGTGTTGAGGTGATAGAAACCTATGTGAAGTAGAATGCATAGGTGATGTACACCTATGTGAGGTAGAATGTGGAGGTGATGGACACCTATGTGAAGCAGAACGTAGAGGTGAGGGAAACCCATGGGAAGTAGAATGTGGAGGTGATGGACACCTATGTGAAGCAAAACATGGAGGTGACGTACACCTACATGAAGAAAAATGTGGAGGTGATGTATATTGATGTGAAGGAGCTATCAGAGTGGTGGATGTAGAATAATGTGATGGACTGGCGGATCAATGACACCGTGTAGGTCATGTGCGAATAAACGAGCTAGGAGTAGATTGTGCTTTAGTTTCGAGAGGTCATGGGGGACCTAGATGCTCTAACAAGTGCAATGGAAACCTCAAGGGAGGTTGCGACCATGGAGTAGATGGTGAAACACCATTAATAGTAATGAATTTCCTATTGTGAATGAACTTTAGACATAAATGATGCATGGAGATGATAGTCTTAGTGCATGGACCTGTGGGAGCCTAAGAGCATGTCACACTTGGAGACTAATGGTGCCACAAGAAAAGGTATAAGTAGAATAAGAGGAAAAAATGTGACTGGAAGCTTAACATATCCATACAAATTAGGAATTGGATATGAAATCTGTGAGAGTGGATAGTCAATAGCGATAAATAGTGTAATAAAACATGTGCAAGGATTGACCATAATGTTATTGATATAATTTGATCCAATAGAAGCACTAATGTGCAAGTGATCTGAGTAGAATGTAGCATGATACTCATGATCGAGAAAGTAATAGTTATTGGGCATGTCTCAAATGTGAGTAATTAGAAAATCAAGAGCCCCCAATGTGGGAGGAGACACTGTGCAATATATATGATTGGCTAAAGAATCAACCGTTTGTTTTTCATGTTTCAGAAGAGGATTTTTAAATATCTTGAGCTTGTGATTTTCATTGACATGTTATGAAGCCGTAGGCTCATAAATCTCAATTTCATTATTATCGATCAGATCTTGAATGAGATTGTGAAGTTTGAAAAAATGATCTATAGAATGTCCAACATTGATGATAGTCACATTTGAAATTTTTGTTGTAATTATGACCTTTAGGATGAGATGGGTCCAAATTGAGTGGAGGAGGAAGCGTAATTAGATTTCTCTCAACAAGTTGTGGAAATAGAAGATGTGTAGCATTTGTAAATTTTGTGTATAAACGCTTAGGCGCTTACCATTGAAGCTCTTTAGTGTTGGATACAAAGTGTTAACAAAGTGGCTTTAGCTTTAGTAGGTTTTGGTGATGGCTTGAAAGTTTTTCTGCTTTTGAAAGAGCACCGAAAATGAAGATTACTCTTGGTACTTAATCTTTCCTATAGATAAGAGTTTTGTTTCACATAGCTTAAGAGTGTGACACAAGTGATCAAATGAAGGAGATGTCTCAAAGATAACACTCTCCGGAGAGGTGGCAATAGACTTTGTACAAATAGATCTTGAAGTTCAAAGTCTGCAAGCACATTAGACATCTTAGCTAAGTTGTTTTTATATCGCAAGACATAATCCACTAGATGTTCATTAGATCCTTGTTTAAGTTAGTTGAGCATATGAGATCTTAGAGTCGATATTGATAGAGAAATGAGTGAGAAAATCATCGGCTAGATGTGTGAAAGATGTTACCGAGTGGACAAGTAGATCATAGAACCAACGCACGCATAATTGTGAAGATTGCGGAAATATCTTAGCTAGAAGAATATGATCATCCAAAAATCTAGACATGTCACATGAAATGCTTGGAGATATTCTTGAGGGTCACTATGGCCATTGAAAATGGGCATCTTAGGGCGACAAAATCAGTGGGAGTGATAAATGGAAATGGCGGGTGCAAAAGGAGAATGAAGGAGTAATGTGGAATCCAAAGATGGAGATGCATGAGAAGTATCATGTTGCAATTAACGAATTTATGCTTGAAGGTCCTAATAAAGAGAGGCTAAATCTTGAGTGTCATTAGAAGATACTTTCCGTGTATGATAAAAAAGAGGTGGAGTGAAGTTATTGGTGGGAGTAGAAACTAAAACATGAATGGTATAGGTAGGTAAAGAGTGGAAGAAGGAAGTTGAATAGTAATAGAGGTGGGGATGGCAGTAGAAACATTAAGCTCCACATGATTGGTGGCCTCCTCACGAGCAATGAATAAAAGAAAGTCTAGATTCCGAGGATGCTCGGAAAGATTATCACTAAGTGCTTGGAGATGGGATTCAAGAATTTGCTAGAAGATAAAAATATAATGTAAAGATGAGAAAATCCCTAGAAGCAAAGTGTGTTCGAGTGATGGTTCACCAAATGATTAAGAAAATATAGGATTATAGATGTCTAAATCTAATTGCAATGTAGTAGTAAATAAATGAAAAATTAAGTACAAAATAGACCCAAGCAAATAAGCAATTAAGATTTAAAACCCTAAGTATAAATTAAGAGATAAAATGACTTAGTTGTTTTGAAAATAATCTTGGACTATACCGAAGTGATGAACTAATGAACAAAGAGGCAAAACAATCACACCGAACCTCATAAGAATGTAGATATTTTGAAATATGTTGGACCGGGTGCCTATGGAGGTTCACGGGCACCAGGGGATCCGTAGAACTGTTATGGCGCATGTAATCGCTCGGGACCTCGTAAAACTAGTTTCGTTGGGTTGCGAGATGTTTGTTGTCCTTCACTTCTTGTCACTAGTATGTCGCACCAAGTCTCAGTAGATGTCGCTTGGTAACTGCGTGAATAAATAAATGACCAGAAAAACATCAAAAGTGCATCAAATCCCAAAAAGAAGATAATGCAAATGAGGGTTAGGACTGTCCTCAACTATCAAACAAGTGATCTTATGACCGAGAATTGAACTACATTTCGCACTCCATGTAGTTCTGTGTGTATGTGTGTAGAAATCATGCCCTAGGTGGCTCTTGTGTGTGTCGCACTTGATAGCGAGAAAGTAGCTAGATATAAGAAATGTAAGTAGATGTGTACATGAAAAAATGAACTTCCCCTCCTATGAAGTGTATGCAGAAGTATCAGTCCCTTTCCTTTTTGTGTGGATGTTAGATGGATGTTTAAATGCTCTTGATAATGCCTTTGGATGTAATCTTAGGTGTTGATAGTTAATGTTTAGTGTTTGGTCCTTTATTATGGTCACATAAATTTATATTTATATGATTCTCTTTCTTGAATTTTGTTATTAACCCTAAAAAGGCTGACTACCAAAAAGATAAGATGCATGTTATCACCAAATTACGGCACCCTTGAATGGCCTGAAATTTGTATGGGGCATTCGGTGTAATTTTTGTAACATTGGATCATCTCTCAAGTTGTGGGACTTGCGGGCTTGAGATGACGCTCAAGAAAAGGTTGGTTCCTACTCCTAAAATTCCCACCACAATCTACTCCTAATGCAGGAAAGTAAACTAATCCTAATCTAACCTTCCAAGGGACCAGGGAGAGAGAATGCATGAAAGTAAACCTACACTAACAACGGTGATACACCAGAAAAGGAGGTTGTTAATCACAATCCCAACTACTTGAAGTGGAGAGAGGTGAGAAAAGGGGAGGGTGGATAGAGTGCACCATAGACCAAAGGTAGATTTACACAAAATGCCACTTCAAACCCATTAAACAAAAATCCAAAAACATGTAATAGACATCAAGAGATATGCACAAGATATACCGTAATGGAGAGAGGAAAGAAAATAAAATAAAATAAGCAAAGGATGGATAAGATGCATCACAAAATAGATTTTATTGTTCTAGAGTTCACACAAGACATTATTAGTGGGTAAAAGTCAAGAGAATGTCATTACAAAGCAAAGAGAGGAGGCTTAAGTTCCACATTCAACCCTAGTAGAGAATAAAGAGAGAGAGGGCAGGAGAAAAAAATGACCAACTCTCCTACAAATGAGCCCAAGATTACAATTTATAGAATGAGAAAAAGAGAGGAGAACAATCTTGAAACTACATTTTTGACATTTTATAGGATGTAATAAATGAGGTGAAATGATGGAATTAGATTTGAAAAATCTCCCTCATCTGCCCCATGAGTTGTAGTTGGAGAAAATGGAGGCCATACACATTTAATGCATTCTCAACCACTCTCCAATTGTCTCCTTGAACTGAGCTCATTTTATGAGAAATACACCCCAAATCTTCATCAATCTCTAAATTTCTTGACTATTGTGCATCAGTCTTAGAATCACAATTCCAACGACACCAATTTTGTGTAATTTTGTTAAGAAATGCTCCAGTTATGGTCCTCTCGAGTGCAAGTAGGTATTTGGTTTACTGGGGTTTTCTTTCATTTTCACTTGTATCAAAGTGTCTAAAAGCTCCTCGCTCCACGTGGAGGCTCCGTGAAAGCTTTGGGGGTTACCCTCTACCTAAGCTTTTGAAGGTGCACCGTGGTGCCATGTGGCACCCTCCATGGCTCCACTATATCGCTCGTGCCATTTGGGTCCTTTTCTTCCACCTCGATGTGAGGCTCCTTCCCTAAACTCGGACCCGGCTCGTCTTTGCTAAGTGTGACCCCAACTTGCCATTATTATACTAAACTTTCAAGCTCCCTTTCATAAAGGAAAATACTCGATATTCAGGAGCTCGTTGAAAACAAATCAGATTTGGAAAAATAAACTCATCGAATACAAAAAGCATGGTCCTCAACCTACTTGAAATGCAACTCGGCAATCATGAGAGTAACTTGGTCTTCTCAAGAAGGAGCTCACCATTGTTGATCCAATTTGCATGCCTCCATTCTTGCTCTTGCCAAATGTTATCCCACCTTTGCTACTTTGCAAGCTCATGTTTTAAACAGTCTAGCCTTTGTACTCAATGGCTTGTGGATGATTAAATTTGCTCCACCACGCTTCAGAAATAACTCATTTCCTCTCAAACACCTTTGTATCGCTCTAACGACTCGATCAATCTCTGCAATGATATGCCGAGGCTTATAATGGATGATCTCGACATAGAAAAATATATCCCCGTGGATCCTTTTCCACGATCAACTTGATTTAGTTTCTTTTGTAGTTCACAAGCTCGATGCCACTATTTTGACAAGCCGAGCTAGCTCACTGAAGTCACTGGGGACTTTTTCATTCCTAGCAGCTTGATAGGGAACTTAGATGACTCGGTCCCACCAAAGTTGTGTGGGTTGTTCAAGCAACCTATCTCCTTTACAGAGCTTGCACATAACCACCTAAACCTTATATGAGCTCACGCCTAAAAAAACACTACCCCGCATTTGGTTTACACTCGAGTGACTTGATGCATCCCTTGGAGCATCCTGTGAATGACTCGGTGGCCACTTGTACAACTTGGCCACTAACTAACCAATGTAGTTTTATGGGCATTCGAATATGGTGGGATTTTTGTGGCCGTGAACTTAACAAGCTCCCCCTAGCCTTTGAAGAATAGCTTGGATACACATGATTCAACCCTTTATGCAATGTATGATGACTTATGGGGATAGCTCGATAATGAGCTCGTTGAAATCACTTGCATCATCTCCTCATTAAATTACCAACTCAACCACTATTAGAATAACTCGGTGGTTCCTCATGAAAAAACCCTTCGGTGTGTCATCTCAAGAGCTAAATGCTCTCTCACGTCCTTAAAGATTGATGCAATTTCTGAGTTCCTAGGCTATTTTAAGGTTGAGAGGGCTCTATGAAGATGTCGGGAATTGCTTAGATAAATCATCCAACTTGTCATTTCTCCTACAAGTGGATCCTTGTCATTGTAGTAATGAAATATTGTCCTTTGTCTAATTTCACAAGGGGGTGAAATGGGATAACAATTTGGTGACTCACGGGCCATTTTCCTTCTAAATGCAGTATGACCAATTTGTCTCATAGCTATCCATTAGGCATGGAGTCTCTCACAATGATTATGAGTTGATATAAACTCGAAAATATTGACCTCGAATACTTGAAATGTCGTTGATCGCTTCTATGGAACTGTCTTCTCGTTGCTCACACTCTCCAACTCTCATAAGAAAATCTTGAAATTTGTTTTGTGAGAGTAGAAAGTTGTTTTAAACTTGAATTCCACTCATTCCTACAGCTGCAATCCGTTGAGGTTGAAGGATGATCACATGTCAATTTGGACATCATGGAACTCTATTAAGTTTTGATTTTATTTCTTCTTCCGAATGTCTAATGTTGCCTTGATTGGAGCTAATTGCTGACTTGGGCTACCGACTAAACTCTTAATTGCTTACACGGGCATAGAAGCTTGTTGTAGTTGTCCTTGGAGAGAATCATTAAAATATCCTCCTTGATTGATTTTAGTTGCTCTATATTTGGGATATTTTGAAGATGGTAATCATATATACAACTATGATCGTCCTACTACAACAACTAGAGACATGATGCATTGTACTTCCTGGAGCAACACAGAGACAAAAACTATATACAAAGAGATAAATCATACATGCCTCAAGTAAGAAATGCAAAGTGTGCACAAGAACTTTTCTCGCTAAAAACAAGTCTACTCCTACTCCTACTCCTACTCTAACCAAGACAAGGGAAAGCTAAACAAAGCTTCAGCAAATGTACAAGGGAGAAATATCATCCCTTCCTTACAAAAGGAGGCCATGTAATTAATTCAGCAATGGACATGGCCTATGACAAGAGTGAAAATTTTCATTTCACCCTTCCAACCAAACTATCAACAAACAAAATGAATACATCCTCTAGCTCTTCATTTGGTTGGAGATGTTTTAGTTGATCCTTGGTGCATTGAAGTTCTTGTTCATGCTTAGAAATAAGCATGACTGGATTTGGCTCATCCTCGCTCTAATGAAGCCAATTACCAAATAGGGCATGGTCTGGTCCTTCGAATGTGCCCATTGCTTTGGAATTTAACTCCAAAAATGGAGTCCTTGTCTAGACCTTCTTGAGAAAGGGGTTACTTGCATGTTGATTTGTGTTTTGTATTTCTCCTGCAAGTAGTTGATCTTCCCTTGATGACTGGTGTGGCAATGGTGTCATCATCTTCCTCCCTCTCCATGGCAGGTTCATCAACAACATTCATATTCAATGAAAGAAAGCAAGAAGTTTTTGATGATATCTTCTTCATCTAAAACTTCTGAACCTGATTTGTTTTCCTCGATGTGTTCCTCTTCAATTGGACTTGGAGATAGTTTTTCCTTCCTCCATGACTAATTATGCATCTTGAATTAGATCATCAATTCCTTCAAACAAAGTGCCAACATGGACACTACATTTAGAGCAAATGGACTGTTGATCTTCATCAATTTGTTCTTTTTGTTCCACTCACCGTAATCTCGCCTTCACCACTTGTTCAACTTTGGCCTCCTCTCTTAGCTTGACCATCAAGGGCATCTTTTTGATACCAAACCTAAGAGCCCATCTTTTCATATTGTCAGTCATCTCTTCTTGACTGGACTCTTTTTCTTATTTCCCTTGGCTGGTTTTTGGATTGTTTTCTTCCCAAGATGAGCTTGCGATAGTAGGAGGGATGGGTTGGGTCACAACTAATTTTGCAATCGTTTTTGGTGGGGAAGGTAGAAATTCTTGTTTCGAGGAGGTGTTGATTACTTAGAAGGAAAAGGACAGAAGAATTGAGGTGAGATGGGAGACTAGAGGATGGAGAAGGGAATTCAACACTTGGGGTAGCAGGGAGAAATGGGCTTGAATCATGAAAATGCTGAAATGATAAAGCTTGGGAGGGAGAAAATGAAGGACAAGGAGCTGGTGATTGACCTACCCATTGATAAGGTTGTCTTACACTTCACTCATATGCTTCAATATTGTCACAGACACGCACAAGTTGGGGTAGCATCTCAACCATGAAATCAAGCTTCTCCTACGAGCTATAGTGTCTTGGAAAAGGGCCTTCCCATGGACAAGGTGCCTGTAACCAATTCTAAAAGCTTTCATCTGTATTAGTAGCTCTTGATTGAACCATGTTAGCCTCCATTCTTTGAATCTTCTCCAACAAATCAGCATTCTCCATTTGATTGTTGTCATGGTATGCGTACCTTTGTTCTTGACAAACCCCATAACCAAATTGGTTTTAAAATTCTCATATGGGTAGGCATAGTGGTTTTGAATCTAATCATAATGCTGATTTGGAGGAGTTGTGAGGCTCATTAGAGGTTGGTTGCACCAGCTGCAAATATGAATTCCACTATGGGAATGAAGCCATGATTGCACAACTTCATAGAATGGAGGAAAATGAAATATATGGGAAGAGAGATGAATGAAAATGGATGGAAAAGGATGAGATAAAGGTCTACAAGTTCAGAGAATGGGTTGTTGACCAAATGGAGTCGCCATATGTGTTTTATATGCTTCCAAAAGATGAAATTCCAATAAGAACACACCTACTTGTTGAAATTAAATCTGCTATAAATGTTTGGGTCTACACTCTAGCTAATGATTTTCTTGAAATGGAACACCTCTGAAAGATGAAACTCTAACTTCTTTGATGTCCCACCGGACATGTTAAAAATGTTATCACCAAATTACAACACCCTCGAATGGCCTGAAATGTGGATGGGGCATTCGTGTAATTTGTGTAACATTGATCATCTCTCAAGTTGTGGGACTTGCGGGCTTGAGATGACCCTCCAGAGAAGGTTGGTTCCTGCTCCTAAACTACCTACCACAATCTACTCCTAATGCAGGTAAGAAAACTAATCCTAATCTAACCTTCCAAGGGACTAGGGAGAGAGAATGCATGAAAGTAAACCTACACTAACAACGGTGATACACTAGAAAAGGAGGTTGTTAATCACAATCCCAACTGCTTGAAGTGGAGAGAGGAGAGCAAAGGGGAGGGTGGACATATTGCACCACATACCAAAGGTAGATTCACACAAAAAAACCACTTCAAACCCATTAAACACAGCTCCCAAAACTTGCAATAGACATCAAGAGATATGCACAATATACCTTGCAATGGTGAGAGGCAAGAAGAGACAATAAAATAAGCAAAGGATGGACAAGATGCATCAAAAACATATTTTATTGCTCCATGAATTCACACAATACATCATTAGTGGGAAAGAGGCAAGGGAATTCCATTACAAAGAAAAGAGAGGAGGATTAAGCTCAACATTCAACCCTAGCGTAAAAAGAAAAGGAAGATGGGGAAGGAGAAAAAAATGACCCACTCTCGCATAAATGAGCCCAAGATTACAATTGATAGAATGAGAAGAAGAGAGGAGAAAATCTCAAAACTAGTTTTTTAACCATTTGTAGGATGCAATAAATGAGTTGAAGTGATGGAATTAGATTTGTAAAATCTCCCTCATACTGCCCCATGACCTGTAGTTGGAGAAAATGAAGGCCATACTCATTTAATGCATTCTCAACCACTCTCCAACTGTCTCCTTGAACTAGGCTATTTTCCTGAGAAATAAACCCCAAATATTTATTGATCTTTGAATTTCTTGATTGATGTGTGTTGGGCTCGAAATCATGATTCCAACGACACCAATTTTGTGTAATTTCGTTAAGAAATGCTCCAGTTATGGCCTTCTGAGTGTAGATAGGTATTGTTGGTTTGACAGAGTTTTCTTGCATCATACGGGACTCTGCAATTAATTTTTGGCTGGAAGAGTCAATTTAATAATTCCTCTCTTCCTTCAATGTTTACCAAGTTATCTCCCTAGAAGCCAACTTTGGGCTACACATTAACTGTGTCGACCCGTCTATTTATGTTTCCCACGAGTCATCCTTTCATTTACCGCCGCGGGCGTCGAAAACAACTATGATTTGGAAAAATAAACTCGTCGAATGCAGCGTGGTCCTCAACCTGCTTGTAATGCAACTCGGTGCAATCGTGGGAGTAACTCTCTTTTGCAAATGGAGCTTGGGCGTTGTTGATCCAATTCGCATGCCTCCATTCTTTCTCTTGCCAAACGTTATCCCACCATTATTGCTTTGCGAGCTCGCCATGTTTGAAACAGTCTGGCCTTTGTACTCAATGGCTTGCGGATGTTTAAATTTCGGTCCACTGCTCTTCAGGAAATAACTCGTTTCCTCTCAGACACCTTTATGTCCCTCTAACAACTCGATCAATCTCTGCAATGATACGCCTAGGCTTCTAATGGATGATCTTTGACATAGAAAAATATATCCCCGTGGATCCTTTGCCACGATCAACTTGATTTAGTTTCTTTTGCAGTTCACCAGCTCGATGCCACTGTTTTGACGAGCCGAGCTAGCTCGATGAGGTCAGTGGGGACTTCGTCATTCCTAGCAGCTTGATAGGGAACTTAGATGACTCGGTCCCACCTGTGAGTTGTGTGGGTTGTTCAAGCAACCTATCTCCTTTGCAGAGCTTGCACATAACCACCTGAACCTTGTATGAGCTCAGCCGCCTAAAAACAACAATGCCCCGCATTTGGTTTACACTCGGGTGACTTGGCTGTGAACGACTCGGTGGCCACTTGTACAGCTTGGCCACTAACACACCAATGTAGCTTGATGGGAATTCGAAATATGGTGTAATTTTTGTGGCCGTGAACTTGATGATCTGCCCCCAGCCTTCAAATAATAGCTTCGATACACGTGATTCGTCCCTCTATGCAATGTATGATGACTGATGGGGATAGCTTGGTAATGAGCTCGATGTCACATACTTAGTATAGTATATTATGATGTGACATATTTTTTTTATTAAGGGCAAATAGTTTTGAAGGGACTATACCCTGTATACAAAAGGGCTCAAAAGCCAGATACCAGAAGTGGGAGAAACAACCCAGAGAAGGGCAAAACAACCAACCTCAGAGGGCTCATCAGCCAGATAAAACAACATATTAATAGAAAGGATCCAGTCATACAATGATCCAAAAAACAGCAGAAGAGATCAAAAAACAAACAATAGATATCTATCATAGAATATCTCCGCCAAAAAATAGCTCCAGATCCACCAGTCATCAACAACTTCAGCCAGTAAACAACAGCACAACTCCACGTTACTTGATAGCCCTGTCAATCTTGGTTTTGATCGTTTGCAGCGAGACAAAGAAAGCAATGGTTGTGGCCTGAGAAGAGTCTTTCAGATCCGCCTGAGCAATTGCCATATCCCTTTTCTCTTTGGGGCCCCAAATGTCTTCAGTAATCCCGCTTAGGCTGCATACACTATGAACATGTTGTTCGATGAAATTGTAAATACTTTTAAGTGCAGATAGGATGCAGTCATTACGACTTTTTGCATTTCCCATTCTGCCATCCAAAGATCAGAATTCTTGAACACTTCAGCAATAACACCCTCCTCATCATCATTTTGAAGTATTCCTTTTCCCTTAGCTTTTTCCATATTTTTGATAACCCTTTTGAGCTCTTGAATTTCCTTTTCCATCCTGCCCACTCTGACCATCAAATCCTCCTCCTTAGGCTCCTCCACCAGTTGGCTGATGTGCAGGAGGTTCTCGGCAAGCTCGAGGTCTTTGTGGCTTCTAAGAACCCTCTGAGAAGTAGGGATCTTAGTTTTCATGCCCTTTCTTTTCTTGCTAGACAAGCAGTTTCAATCTTCCTTTCGAGCAGGGGGGAATGGAGGCGGTGTGAGCAGGGGGAGGAATGGAGGAAGAGGGTGGAGCAGGATTCATGCGGGGACAGTTTGAGCAGTGACGATGGATAAGAAGAATTAGCCCTTGATGCAGAGGAACTACCCTAGAATGACTCTGCACTTCCTAAATGGATTTCTCCAAATGAGTTTAACAAGTAATGAGGGAAGCTGATGGTTATATTTCGATGAAAGTGGTTAAGAAATATCAAATGCTTTTGAGGAATAGTAACAAATCTCCCCTCAAGAGTTACATACCTAACAACCATCCTGGCGAGCTCAGCAAAAGGCTCAGGAATCGAAGCCAACTTGATGCCGGCTGTCACAAACTCAAGATTTTCCCCTTCGTCCAGGAATTTCTTTGTCTCCACCTCTCTGTCCACCTTCTTATTAAATAATTTGGTGCCATCAAGACTGAGTCCCATGATCTGGGTGATGAGCTCCTCCATGATCTCAACCTCTATGTTGTTGTATTTAACAACCCGATTCTTCCATCCCTGTGTGAATTTAATAGAAATATCCTGATCAAAACCTTGAATTCTTTCTATCAAATTCACAAGACCCCCAATTTGAAGATAGTTCCAGAGCACAACATCCTCTTTCCACGCTTGGATTATGGGTGGGCTCTGTTTTGCAAGGCGGACCCCCCATTTTTCCAGTGACTCTGCTCTCAACGGTAAAGATTTTAGCACTATGCGTATCAGACTTAGCTTTGTTTTTGAATCTTTCCCTTCCATGATAAAAGATGTAATTATTAGACCATACTTTGTAATTAGTGACCCGCTCCTTGGCGTTCTCCCTATGACAAGAAATGATGGCTGTCCAGTTCACACAAATCTCATAAATCACACAAATCTTATATGATGTCATCATTCTGTACTTAAGAATCCACTCTTTAGCATCAACATTACAGCCATTAGTGATGATTTTCCAAGCCATGTAAATCATTGATGATGTCTTTATTAACTTGAATGGGCAGAATGTCCCCCCTTAGCCAAGTTTGAAAAGTATTGTTAACTCCAAAGTTTGCCAAACCATCTGCGACCCTATTGCCTTCCCGATAGGTGTGAGTGATTTTAACATTTTCAAAACTCTTGCATATATCAGTAGCTTCAACAATAAAATCTCTAATTGACCAGCTGGGGTGTTGCTTTTTGTTTAAGAGATTGATAATGTTCAGAGAATCACCCTCAATTATAATATTCAGAATATTACAATCCCTGGCTAGCCTTATTCCCCATAGAGCAGCAAGAGCTTCAGAGTAATGATTAGTTTGCCTACCCATTTTCCCAGAAAAAGTAGCAACAAAATAACCTCTTTGATCTCTGATGACTCCTCCACCTCCAGAATCTCCCGGATTGCCTTTTGAGGCCCCATCAAAATTTAACTTATGCCAAGCATTGGGAGGCTTAGTCCATCGGACGGTGGTTCTATCCATACCATTGTTATTCTTTTTGAAGACAGTGTCAATATTCCAATCAGTCAGAATGTATTCTTCTTTCTCAGGGAAAAGTCTATTTTTAGGAGGTTTAAATCTAGCAATATTATCCTGCACAACAATGATAATTTCTTTGTAGATTTTGTTACATACCTTTCTAGTATTTCTGAAAATGCCATCATTACGAGCCTTCCAAACTCGCCACATGGTGTGAGGTAAAACAAGTTGCCACAATCTCCTCACCACACAATGCTTATACGGAGAGTCCCATTGTTCCCAGGCCTGAAGACAAGTAAGGGGAAAGATCCATTTCTGATTAAATTTTGCAAAAACAAGATGCCAAATTTTGGAAGTGTACTCACAATGAAGAAATAAATGTTTTATGTCTTCTACCTCTTTCTGACACATGCAACATCTATTCGGCATGATGAATCCCTTCTTAATGAGGTTGTCATTAGTCAGAATCTTGCCTTTAATGATGAGCCACCAGAAAAAGTTCACTCTAGGGGTTAGCTCTGGCATCCACAACTTATGCCACTTAATTTCACTTTCAATAGAGGCAAAGAAAGAATTGTATCCTGATTTAACTGAGTATTCCCCATCAAAAGAATCTTTCCAAATGAGTTCATCCTTAAGATTTTGATTACTAATATGGATTAGAGAAAGTTGATTCTGCAAAGATGAAACATCAGTCTGTACATTATCCTTCTCCACTTTTAACTTGTTTCCATTTTCTTTTGTTTTCATCCACCTCAATATATCCCTATATTTTGTGTCCATACTTTGTAATTAAGTTGTCTTTAATGTGTCCATAAGAAGAAATCCAATTAAAATCAGTCCATTTATCAGTCCAAAAGTTAATGTCTTGACCATCCCCAAGCTTCCAGCTACACCCCTGAGAGAGAATATGTCTACATGAAGAAGATTGTTCCAGAAAATAGAACCATTCGGAAGAGACTGATCAGAAATAAAGGAAATCTTGCTTTGGTTGGAAAGGTATTTGATCTTAACCAACTCTGTCCAAGGCTTGTGTTCTTTTATAAGTCTCCAACCTAACTTTGCAATAAGGGCAGCACTCATATGTTTGATATCTTTGATACCTAACCCCCCAAGCCTCTTTGGTTTACATACCTGCTCCCAAGCCACTAAATGATACCTGAACCTGTCCTCAGTACCATGCCATAAAAAGTGCTTTTGAATCTTTTCAATACTGTTCGTCACTGTACTGCTGGTATCTTTGAACATTGACATGATGTAAATAGGTAGGTTTTGAAGCGTGCTTTTTATCAATAAGCACTTGCCTGCGCTTGAAAGTAGAGCTCCTTTCCATCCAAATTTTTTTTTAAATCTCTTAATAAGATCATTCCAGACCTCATTAGAAATCTTGCCAGTACTTAAAGGTAGACCTAAATAAGTAGCGGGAAGTGAATTAATAGTGCATCCTAGAATATTAGCAATCTTTCTTTGCCTTTCCATAGGAGTATTGAAGAAATATATAGAGCTTTTGTCAAAATTAACTTTTTGCCCCGAGGCTTCCTCATAAAATCTAAGGATAGTTTTGATAGCCTTTGCCTCAATTATTGAGGCCATCAGAAGAAGCAGAGTGTCATCAACAAACTGTTGGTGGGAGGAGACCTGATTGCCAGAAGTTGGAGGAAAGCCTTTTATCATGCCAATGCTAATAGCTTTGGAGATAGATCTGCTTAAACTGTCAGCCATTATAATGAATAATAGAGGGGAAATTGGGTCCCCTTGCCGATTCCTCTATTGCTGGCAAAAAAAACCAACGGTTCCCCATTAACAACCACTGAGAATCTGGAAGTAGAAATACAAGAGTGAATGATTTTCCTGAATTTATTTTGAAAACCAAACTTGGATAAGACCTCATCCATGAATCTCCAGGAGACTCTGTCGAAGGCTTTATGCATGTCTAACTTGATAGCCATCCCTGCCTTTTTACTTTTATCCATAGAATGGATTGTTTCATGAACCATGATAATTCCATCTTGAATAATTCTTCCCTGAATGAATCCGCTCTGTTGTTGTGAAATAATCTCCATAAGAATAGGTTGCATTCTAGTGGTAAGAATCTTTGTGAAGATCCGATATATTACATTAACCAAACTGATTGGCCTGAAATATTTGAAGTCCTTTGCATCCAACTTCTTCGGAGCAAGCACAATGTGTGTATTATTTAATTCTTTGATAAGATTTCCAGTTCTATAAAACTCATTAACAACTTTCAATAGATCTTCAGAACATATTTCCCAACATCTTTGGTAGAAGTTTGCCGAAAAACCATCGGGGCCCGGAGCCTTATCCCCTTCTAAAGCGAAAACAACCTTTTTCAATTCCTCAATGGTGACAGTTTTGGAAAGACTCTTAAACCTCTCAGCAGGTATTATATTATTAGGAATGGAGTCTAAGAGAAAGGAGGCCGCTTGTTCATTGTAGGAATTATTCTCAGTGAGTAGATTCTTGTAAAATTTGAGGGCTTCTTCTTTGATGTCTTCAGAATCCTTAGTAATGTTCCCATTGTCCTTAGAAACCTCAGTAATTCTATTACAAGCTCTATGCTTGAGGGCTGTCAAATGAAAAAAATTGTATTCCTGTCTCCTGCTTTTAGCCAAAGGGCTCTAGACTTCATTCTCCAAAAGGATTCTTCATGGTTGTTTATATTATGCAGATCTGAGAGAAGCTTTTTTTCCTGTTGATGATCCTCTAGAGTCATACCTTTCAAGGAAACATTAAGTTCAAGCTCTTCCAACTGCTGCTTAAGTTCTTTCTTCTTTTCAAAAATATTTCCAAAAACCTCTTTATTCCAGATTCTAACCTTTTGCTTAACATTTTTCAACTTCTGTAGAAGCCTGAATTGGGCCGTCCCTGTGCCTTCCCAATACCACCACTCTTTAATTCTATCCAGAATATCTTCATGCTCGAGCCACATTTTCTCAAATTTGAAATTGCAGTGAAAAGGTTTTGACCAATTGAAGAAATTTAGGACAATAGGATTATGATCAGAGCCCGTTCTGGGGAGAGAAGAGAGATGAAAATTCTGATCTAAGATCCAATTAGCAGAAATAAGAGCTCTATCCAGTTTAACCTGGATCAAGTTCTCCCCAAATCTTCTGTTAGACCAGGTAAATTGATTACCATGAAGCTCTATGTCCATAAGATTAAGAGTCGAAATGAAGCCAACAAACTCTTCCATACTGAGAGAAAATTCAGAGCTTCCCCCAAACTTTTCTCCCGGATTTAAAGGAGTATTGAAGTCTCCCATAATCAACCAGTTCATGTTCTCAACATTATTTCGAAACAAGGTTAACTCCTTCCATAAATTTCTTTTACCAGCAATAGTATTGGGTGCATAAATATTGGAAAGAATCCAGCTAGAATTATTCTCAAGACTTTTAAAGATTATAGCTAAATGATTCTGGGAGGAGGAGAGCACATTACCATTAACAATTTTGGTGTCCCAGAAGATCGCTAAGCCTCCAGAAGCTCCTTGAGAATCAACAACAGCAAAGGCAGCGTTCTCCCAGAAATATCTTTTGCAATCTTCAACAGCTTTACTTTTCATTTTAGTTTCCTGAATAAGAAGGATGCTGGGCTGTTTGATCTTTTAATTTCCTTGAGCATTCTTTGCTTAGGCCCCCCATTGAGTCCTCTGACATTCCAAGAAATAACCTTCATTAAAAAAGTTTTGGAGATGTAGTTGCCGGATGGTTCAAAATTCTTTGTGTACCATCTGCAATTTCTTTCTCAGTCTCTTTTTCTCTTACTTCTCTCTTGGATAGTCTACCTTTTCTATATGGGACTCCAATATTTGCAGTTCTTCTAGTAGTGGCCCTTGTGATTCTTGAGGTGGAAGCTTCCCAACTTCCAATCTGCTTCTTTTTATCACTATAGAGTGATTCCGGAATTTCTTCCAGACTTTTTAGTCCTCGTTTCTTACTTCTCACTGATGAATCCATCTTTATCACAGTCTGATATACTTTTCTTGCTAGTAGGGGTAATTTCCCCTTCCTCTTTACCTGTGTCAACATCAGTCTGTTTAACCATTTTAGGAGCGAGCTCCTCCATATCAGTAAACTCTTTATCTTGGTTTAGATCTCTTGCTATGGATTCCAAACCTCTTTGACTTTTCCTTGTCTCATTTTGAGTATCTCCAGAGAGCTATTCCTATTTAACAACTCTTGATGAGCAGAAGAAGTAGTTTTTCCATCTCTTCTTCCTTAGAAGTGATAAGAGAAATGAAAACTTTTTCATTTTCTTCATCAACCTCCATGCTCAACTTTACCGGATTTGGTGTCATAGTGTTCATTGCTGGATCCACTGTCATATCCCTTTTGCTTTCTTCACCCTTTGTCGATTCAAGATCTATTTCCTGTTGGGCTTCATCAAGATTTTCCGACTGGTGAATTTTAGGTCTCCACAATTTCCTATAAACCGGTGGCCTCTTTGTCTTAAATCCTTTTTCCGATCTTTTAGCCTGGGATGCATCTGCAAGCATCTACCTCCAGCATTCTGATCTGTTAGAGGATCTTTATCAGCCTTATCCGTCTGTTTCTATCCTTGAGCCTCAAGAGATGATCTGAGGGTATTTCCAGCTTTTGCATTATTTGCTCAGGGCATTTGCTGGCAAAGTGCCCTAATTTATGACATTTGCTACATCTTAGTTGGAAAGCTTCATACTCTATTTGTTGTTTCCATGCTCCAAATTTGGACTACAGAAAAATGTGATCAGGTAGCTCTTGATCCATTTCAGTAGAGACACAGAACCTTGCGAAGGCCAGTCTTGATCTATTTCTCATGGGTCCATCAAGCCCAACTGGTGAACCAATCGATTTGGCTATATGAAGGAGGATTTCATCATCCCACGATGAAGGGGTAGCCCTGGGAGTCTACACCAGATGGGTATGGCATGAATGTTCTCAGTATATGGATTGAACCCAGGATACCATTTTTTAAAAACAACCCCATATTGCCCAGACACCAGGGACCACCCAATAAGACAGAGTCAACATCAGCTTGGAGATTAAAACGAGCCAGAAAAAAACCCTTGGCCATGGTGGTGATGATCAAATCCCCTTTTGGTTTCCATCTGCGAATGGCCCATTTTCTGATAATATCCACATTGGGTCTTGATCCCAGAAATTTTCCGACTAGGGCTAGATTGGTTTTCTCCAGTGCTCTATGCAGACATCCGTCAGCACTTGTATGTGGGTCACCCCCTCAGCATCTTTTGTACTTTTAAAATTCAGATCACATGTAGGATGAGGACCCACATTTTTGTCAGGAGGTACCTTAACAATATCCGCCCAGGCTCTAGATCCAAAACTACCACCTTTAGCCAATTCTCTCTCTCCTATTGGTGCCTTATCAGCTATTTCGCAGCCTTTTGAAAGACATTCAAGCTCGCAGAGCTCACCGAAACCGCACTCTCAAAACCCTCCCGTAGTCCTCCATGATCTTCAAACCCACAGTCCTCCATGATCTTCAAACCAAGAAATTATCCTTGCTTTAAGTTAAACAGTTTGACATTATGATAAATGATTTTTTCAATATGCATATGTTCACCGAGGTACTTTATTTACCTTTATTGTATTTATCCTCACCCACTTATGTGTGTGGATATTTCGTTATCTTATTTAGATATTAGGAGATATTATCTATT
This sequence comes from Taxus wallichiana var. yunnanensis, assembly GCA_018340775.1. NCBI lineage: Eukaryota > Viridiplantae > Streptophyta > Pinopsida > Cupressales > Taxaceae > Taxus > Taxus wallichiana. The sequence goes on along the minus strand of CM031234.1, from coordinate 593,145,014 downwards.
TGTTAGGTATAGTTCTTTCCTTGATCTATGGTATTGACTAGATCCTTGATGTGTAGTTCTCTCCTAAATCTATGGTCTTAACTAGTTCTTTGATGCCTATTTATTCCTTGATTTATGGCTTGATCTACGACCTTGACCGGTTCTTAGATTGTTATTCCTTACCTATATAAGCAAAGGCTCATTCTCATTGTATTTCATTAAGTTCCATAATAATATATGATATTGTTGCTCATTTGTTTTGAAAGGTTTTATGTAAAGTTATTCTAGTGAATTTCTTTCATTTTATAGATCGTGGTGTTTGATTAGCATCTGTGTTCTCGCTGGCTTCATACAATTTGGTTATCGTTCTTTTTATAATGAGGTTATTTGTTAGCGTAATAGTCATTTGTGAGCATGGAGTTATGTTGGGTGATAATGTTGTCATTGGTGCAGATTTAGACGTTAGTTTGGATTTAGTGTTTACATTATGATTTCATGTGATAGATTGGATCACACTAATACAAGCTTAGTGGGATGAGGATAATGTGTCATGGCTAACTTGGTTATCATAATTTATATGTGATGTCAATGGATTTTTGAATATATCAAGATTCTAGTTTTGTGTAGACATAACATTGTCAATGCGAATAGAACTTTTATCATTGAGATCTTAGATAACGTTACATAATTGGAAAAAATTGGTTGTGTGGCTTATGATTCTATGATAAAAGCTTTTGTTAGTCTATTATTGTTGTCATAACATTTTGGGTTCATTGGGATCCTCCATCCATTTAGGAGGAAGTGTGATTAGTTTAAGCATCTAGAAACTTTCGTAATATGCTAGAAAGTGATTCAAAGAAGGGGGTGTACTACCAAATTATTTAAAAGGGGACCTACAAGGTATTTTGTCTTGTGGTTTATAATTGTGGGTTATTAGGATCTTTGAATGAGTTTTCGGTGGTATTTGATGAGGCACCTTGATTTGTTGAAAAGTGAAGAAATACTTGATTGAGTTATGGAGTCTTTTTAGAAAACTTAAAAAATTATTCTTCTTACGAAGTTTTACTTTATTGGTACATGTGAATGTCCTCTATCCATTTCACCATCAATATAGCTTCCTTAAAAGACTATATTTGTTGGATTTGTAAACTATGTGATATGTGTTTAACACAAATTTTAGAAAATAATTGTGTGAGTTCCTACCGGAGAATGGGAAGTTGAGTCTCCGTGGAAAACCACCGTCCAAAGATGATACATAGTCAATGAAAGGTTCATCATCAAATTGTTTCAAGTCACAAAGTATGATAGTGTAGTATGTTTAGAAACATTAATAAAAATGATTTAGGAATAGTCTAGCGATTTGTTCAAATGTTATGACACTATGTTGTTGAAGACTAGTGTACCAATCCAAAGCTTGGCCACTTAAAGACAATGGAAAAGTGTGTAACATGAGGGTGTCATCATGAATGATTAGATACAAATAATAATTGAACATATGAAGATGATTTTGAGGCTCCTCATTTCCTTTTAATTTATCAAATTTAGGCATGTAGAAGTGTGAAGGATATTGTCTCATGGAACCATTGATTGATGGGTTCATTACACAATTGACTATATGTGAGTTTGGGGTTTTATTCCCTAATTTATTAGTTTGAGGTTACGAATATGATCTAATAGGTTTTGGTTGAAATTGATTTTTCATTAGAACATGTGAGCTCAAGTGGTTAGGTGAATGAATACGTAGAATGATTATGTGTTATGTGGTCAGCAAGTGTGATAAAATGGGTGAGATGTATAGGAAAATAATGACGAATATGGATTGGTGTTAGGTATAGATGAACTAGCGATAGCATGACAGAAAAGGGTGGAATCATTCTATTGGAATGAAAATTGAATGGTGTTATGGTTTTTGTGGAAGAAATGAGGTGTGTGTGAACAATTATGGATTGTGTAGGTCCGATAGAAATAGTAGAAATGTGGGGTACCTATGTAGTGGAAGAAAAGGGGTCATTTTATGTGGAATAGATATTTTATATTATAAGCATCCAATTTGTAATAATATGTCCTTAGGTATTCAAAAAGAGCTTATAAATTGTGATCCGATGGTTCCTCAAACTAAGGATCAAAAGGTGTAATCTTAAGAAATTCAAACTCATCATCATGAGGAGATGAGCTATATGAAGGAGGATCTTTAGTATGCACATTGAAGATGCTAGATAATTCTACAACCCTCCTTTGGTCGAAAATTTCATTGCATGAATGGGAGGAATGATCCATGATGTGGGTTGAACCGTATGAGCATTTGTGAGTAGAAACCATATGAGGAAAAGTCCATAGTTATGTCAATATTATTTAAAATGGTCATTTTGGACAAGATTAGTTATGAAAGAAAATGTTGGTGACATAAATGCAAGTTATGATAAAATTATAGAACAATCATAATTGTGATTATGTCGACTAACTCGAATGGATGGCTAAAGAATCACGGGGTAGTCGTAGTCGTATACGACCAATACCGTGAAAAATCTATACTATTGAAAAAAATGTTGAGAATGGAAGAACCGAGAGAATGACCGGATGAAAAATCATAGGGCAATTGCACCTACAAATGACTCTAAGAAAAATTTGGGCTATAAAAAGAATGTGTAGAATGGAAGAAGTGAGAAAATGATCGGGAAAAAAATTGTAGTACAATCACACCTATGACTAAATCTAAGAAAAATATGTTCTATAGAGTATAATGTGTAGAATGGTATAATTGAGAAAAAGGATTAGATGAAAAAGCATAGGATAGTTTCACTGCGACTAACTCGGGAAAAATCTCAATGGAAAAATTATAGGGCAAATCGTACTTATGACTCGAGACTAGAAAATATGGATGAAGAAACAAATGTGGAAATGGTGTGGAAATGTGAAAAAGTTTTTTGAATGATGTGAGAAATTGCAAATGTAACCTAGATATAATGGAAAATGTTTGAAAGATATGGTATTGCTTTTGGAATTTTATTGTTTTTTCAAATGTAAAATACAAGTATGTTGTGATACGTATGAATTTTCTCTTACCACTCAAAAAAGAACATTTCTATGTACCATATAAAACATGTGAAAGGGACTTGGCATATCAATGACATCCCATTCAAATGGAATCCCCTATACTTAAGACAATGGTGTTCCACCCCTTCAAGGTTTATACCTAACGACTAATGACAAGTGGGGAAATGGGAGAATGAAAGTGTATGTGTCCTTATTACTCCTCAATGATTTATAGGGTCAATTCCAAAGACACCATTATTGTGGCTATATTAGTAGATAGATGTATTAATTCAACATGACGACTTTACCCATAAGTGTGACCTAGAGGCACCATAAATATTGAACATCGCGATGAGACAAGCCTCATGTTGTGCACAACAATAAAGTAAAAGACCACAACTATTTCTAATTCCCAAGATCATATGATGGTGTGAGGGAAGTGCATATGTAGCATCTGACCTATATTAACATGATATATATATATGTGTGTGTGTGTGTGTGTGTGTGTGTGTGTGTGTGTGTGTGTGTGTGTGTGTGTGTGTGTGTGTGTGTGTGTGTGTGTGTGCATATCAATAATAAAATGATTAATAGAAATTTATAGTTTTTGTATTTTAAATGGAATCAAAATCACAACAAAGTCACACTTCAGAATCGTCTTACAACCATATTTTTATTTTTTTGACAAAGATAAATCACAATAGTCACACTCGCAACTATCCTACAACTAGATGGTTTTTATATTTTAGAAAATTTGAAAGGAAAAATGTTAGATCTACAAATAAATGAAGGTTAAAAAAACAAAAAATGAATTGAAAGGAATACAAACCCTAATGAAAAAAACTTAGATTATGAAATAAAAGAAGTCAACCCACAACCAAAATTTATCCCACCGTGGTCACCAAAATGTATGCCTATATTTGGATCACCCTACAAGATGTGTTAGATGACATAATATCAAATCTCAAACCAATGCTACTAATACGAAATGAGCTTCCGTCATCTCCATTAAATGTGGAGGAACATTTATATGTTCTTTCATTAAATAAAGTGGGCTCAAGTATCCAATTACGAATCTAAATCTACATTAAAAGATACTTAGAAAAGTGTTAGTTATTTTATGCGGTTAAGGATCTGCCTCGGTCATATCCCCGAACCTTTGAAGGTGATAAGAGATATTTTTTGAAGTAAAATGAAAAAAAAAAAAAATGAAAACAAATGATATACTTGACTCGAACAGATATGCCATTAACCAAAATTGTAATGAGGCTACAAGTTAGTTGCAGTGCAATCGAACCTATATTGGAATTTCAATAAAATAGCAATGTCATAAGTTGTAAGAATTCTTTGAGATTCATCTTCAACTCTCCAATAACTTGCAAAACCGAAATATGTGAGCAAAAGAATGCAAATACTATAGTATGGGCTCAAGTGCACCAAGAGTCAAGGGTTAAAATGTTATTTTATAATTTTTCTTGCATATAAGATTGTGACAAATATGGGTGTTGTGTACATGGAGGGGTGAGATGATAAGGGTCCATTATACATAGAAAGTGCAAATGGGTAGGTGGAGCGGTTGAGAGTAAATGTGAGTGGGTAAGGATGCGTAAATAGGTGGTGAGATGTCTTTTATCACCTTTTTGTGAGATATTTTATTTTTTATTTACTTTTATGGGATTATTTGATTTTTAGGGATTGATATTTGTTTTATGATGTTTTTGGTATATATAGCTTAGGAGACCTTATGTGTAAGGTGTGTTTTTGGTGTCTACACATTGATTCCTCTTTTGTTATGGTGGATAGGTTTCCAAAGATGGCACATTTCATTACTTGTAGGAGGACCAATAATGCAACACATATTGCAAATCTTTTATTATGGAGATTATGAAATTGCATGGAATACTATAAAGTATAGTGTATGATAGTACAAAATTCGTTGGTCATTTTGGCGAACATTGTGGAAGAAGTTGGATACAAAGTTACAATTCAGTTCAACATATCATCCAAAAACTAATGGATAGACAAAAGTTGTGAACAAAAGCCTTAGATATTTGCTTAGATGTTTAGTTGGAGATAAGCCAAGAACTTGGGATTTGGCTCTACCATAGGAAAAATTACTTATAATAATTTAGTAAACATGAGTACATGGAAAACACCATTTCAAATTGTATATGGGAACAACCCAAGAGGATTTGTGGAGTTGAGAGACTTATTACACAATGAAGAATGAAGAAATCCACCAATAAGTGTGCACTCAATTAGAAAAGATGAAATGGTTATGAGATTGAGTTTCATGTAGACACTAATATCTCTAATATCTTTAATGTGGCATATTTGTATCCATACCATGTAATTCAAGAAAATGATGATGAACCCGAATTAGGAGATGACAAAATAGATTGGAGGAAATATGTTGGGGAAGTAGTGTGACAAAGTGGAAGGTATAATAAATACCAAGTTCAAGAAGACATGTGACTAAAAGTACACAAAGTATTTGGTCAAGTGGAAAGGAAAGAAAACTAAAGATGTAAGTTAGCTAAGCATTGTGGATGCCACATGGTATGGGATATCGGTTCCTTGGGAAGCTCATGTTTTTAAAATTATCTAAGGTTTATGATGTAAGAGCATCCAAGTTCACAAGTAATCTCATACTAACCAAAAATAGTTGAACAATTGGAGTCCATTTTGTCTAGACATTATTGTTGTCACGCAATCCTATTTGAGCTACACACTTGGAATAATTGAATGTTTCAAAGCACAAATTTCATAAAAAGTCAATTACTTGTGTTTGATTTTATTGTTGGGTCATTTTATCCTTTCATTTTGAATTCCATAAAATTAAGAGTCTTAAGAGGTGACATGAACGACTATATAAGTAGAGTTAATTGCCTTTGGAAATTAGTTCAAGTTTTTAGGGAACTCAAAGTGCTTAAGAGAAAATGTGGATGGGAGGTTAATGTTCACCAAATAATGATGATGGATGAATAACCATAGTAATAATGCAAAAGGAACTATGTGAGAGCCTCGTAGTGATCTAAGGGGTGTAGAAGACCGAATCACTAGTGATTGGTCCGAGGTTGAGTTTCTCTAAATAAGATATTCCCAAATATGTGTTACTGTTCCAAATTTGTGTTCATTTGATCTTTATGTCAACACATGTTTATTTATTTTTGAGTCATTTGTCCATACATCTTTTGTGCTTAGTGAGGTGTGAGGTCGCTCTTTGTTGAACACCCACACCCCCTCTACGAGGACTTGTTTTTCACATTAGGATGTTTTTACTCATTCACCGATGACATGAATGCACTAATGCGGGTCTATATATTTATAAACCTTTTGAATTCAAATTAAGAATCCATTAATGTGCATATCGACATACAACAAGCAAAAGAAAGGCGACAAAGAATGGCTAAAAACTCTAATGAAACCAGCTTAAGAGTTAGAAGCACCTACATATAAAATGTCCTATAACTATATAATTGCAATTTCATAGCACTATACCAATACAAATACAATGTACAAGCACCAAAATCATAAGTATATCACTCTAAAAAAAAATTGGAAGGAAAAAAAAAAACAAAGTTCTTAAAAATAAAATTAAAATTAAAAATCAAACATAGTCATTTATTTGCCGATAATCCTCTAACCACACAAATACCACATAGGTAACAATGCAATTTTTCATCAAATAACTAGTCCCCTACCAAAATCAATTGTCTACACCGCTAACCAAATACATTATATGAACTACTAGGGTTAAATTTATCTTTAAATTTATCCCTATTGTTTTTTGTTTGGGTGTTTAGTCCCGCCTGAGTTCATTCGCAATGCCATTCCCAGAATTTTTAGCATATAATTTTCCTCTTTCCGTTGTGAGTATACCTAAAGAAATTAGGGAGTTGCCAAAGCCACCAACGAATGAACAATGGCATCTGTATACTTATCCACAGCCTCTCTCACTCACACCCATCTGCGTAAGCAATTCTCGTCACCAAAACTTCTTCCTCCATCTCGTATCTCGTTCATCTCACTCCAAATTGTATCACCATGTCATCGTCAATCTGCTTTGAATCAGAAGAGGGTACTCAAAATCGGAGCACAAGTTGAAGTTCAGGAGGCCGTACAATCTGGTAAGCAGAAGCAACAGTTTGAAAGGAAACTCTATGTGGGCAATATACCCAGGACTTGTACTAATGACGAGCTTGCTACAATCTTTGCTGAATGTGGGGTGGTAGAGAAAGCAGAGGTACCTTCAGTTTCAAAATTTTCCTCGAATTGCTTAGTATTCGTAGATTAGATACCCAGTACTGAATTGTTTACTTGCTAGGGCTAAAAACATATCGAAAACTCATAACAAATAGTTAATTCTCATTTGGGTATTGCATATTAATTAAAGGCTGTCACTACCTTAGGAAGCGTTTGAAACCCATACCACAGTCTTCACAATTTAAACGGTTCTGCTGGGATTTCAACAAATAAGCGAGATTTCAGTAGCAATGACATTTGTTTTTGCTGTTTTTATTTTTAGGATGACTCTATCCAGGTATGACTATCAACCCTGATTATAGTTGTGGGCAGTTTCTGTAATTAAAAGAAATGTGCCCCTTGGCCATTGTTTCTGCATTTCCTCCCCTCCAGTTCCGCACCACATCTCCTTCCAAACACCCTCCACCCACCCTCCAGCCCTCCCTGAGGCTCCTCCTGCTGTACCCTACACCCCACACACATTGTTTCAATTCTCTAATTAGCATTTTATAAGAAATGTTTCTCTATCATTTATGTGGAGCATATGTAGTTGTAGGTAGAGGATCTTAGAATCAGGTGTTATTCAGACCTTAGGACATGGTCCCGTGGAGGGGCTGCTGGAATTTTCTCAGAAGGTGCTGCTGTGTGAAATTGGAAGCTATTTGCAATGAAATAGTCCCATAAAATTATAAGTTTTTAAACCTTGGCTGCTATTATTGAGGTTTCTGCATTTCAAACTAGCAGTGGATAGTATTAGAACAAAAATCTCTATACATTAGCTGCCACTCTCAAGAAACCCCCTAAGATTCCAACGCATCTCCGGGTGTTTCCAGAAGTTTGCAGGAATGAAAGAAATAGGTTTCCGACCTACCGGAAATGATTTCTGGAATTCAAAGTTTTTGAATTTTCTTAGGCATTGCAGTGTGAGTACATTAGTCATTGAGTCAGAGGACATGATCTACTGATTTCTTGAACTAGTAAAATGTCCAGGGTGCCTCAAGAGAAAGTACTAGTCTTCTGGAACCACTGCTGCAACTTCACTTTCAGCACAGCAGAACTAAGCTTGAGTGATACTGACATGGCCCTTTAAGATATGCATTAAGCTAAGGGGCAAGTGTTTTGGGAATTATCTTGTCAGGAGTCATATGTGTTGCCCCTGTTAAAGAACCCGTGAGGATTCCTAGTTCTCAACCAAGCCTGTTAGGCCTGCTCAGTCAAAGGAGCTTACAACCTGTTATCCATATTTCGCCCCAAGCTAAATATTGGATCGAATCACGACCCCGCTTAAAAGGAACCCGAGAGAACTCATTCAATCCTGCAAATTGGTTGCAAAAAAGATTCAGCAATGAAGTGGCGGAGATGAAGAAAGAGCAAGGGATCTCAGTACAAAAAGAAACGACTCTGTTGGGCCGTTTCTACGCCTTAAATTCATTCTGCAAGTTACAGGTAGACTCAACAATGGAATAGCAGGGTCAGACAAAAAGGGAAGATGTTACAGAGGAACCAGAAACTGGAAGAAGAAGAAACAATGAAGATTCAACGTCCTCGGGCTCGAAATGGCTCAAGAAAGGCCCAAAATCGACCAAGTATGGAGGAGCCAGCGGAGAGAGCCACGTGCCCTTGCAACACTTCTCCAAAGATGGATCCAAATAGAGAGGCTCAAACAAACGCCGCATCTCCACGTGTCCTAGGGTGGAACAGAGGCAGATCAAATGGTCAAACAGAGTCAAAGGCGGATAGGGCAGGCCTCAAAATCGGCTAAGTATGAACGTGCGAGCGGAGAGTGCCAAGTGTCAGCATGGCGCATCTCCAAGAGTTGGTCCCAAGGTGAAGACCCAAATGAGCGCAAGCTCGCCACGTAGCCCAAAGTCTAAAAGTAAGAAAGACTGTTGAAAAGTCCACAGATCAGCGGAGGCCGACAAGTGTCAACTCGACGCTCCTCCAAAGGCAAACTTTGGGTCGGGTTTGCAAACAAGCACGGTGCCTCCACATGTTCTATCAAGGGGGTAGAGTTAGTTGAATAGGCAACGCACAAACAGTCTCGGCGAGGTCCAAGTCTCTCAACGGCGCCGATTCAAGGGTCAAATAGAGAAAAGGTTTCCAAACGAGCAAACTGACGCGTGTCCCAGAGGAAAGCGAGCCGTCGGGGAAAAAGTTAGTTTTTCGCTCTTTGCCCTAAAAGGTGTAAAAGTTGCAAAATGGCCCGCAACTCCGCCAAGGGCAAAGTTAACATTTAGACCCGAGTCAAAGCCAAGGCGGAGAGTCGGGGAAAAAAGTAAAAGTTTGCCTTTCGTCCAAAAAGCATAAAGGTAAAAATGGAAGCGCATTTCCCAGCCAACCAAAAAGAGCCATGTGTCTAGGCGGAGCAGTGGGGCCGCGGAGTTCTCTAGATTTTGCGATTCTTGTGAAAAAGGGGAAAAGTTAAGTTCTGAGCCCGCAAACCCGATTTTTGTTCCGACCTGGCTGCCACGTGTCCCATATTAAAGAGAGGGCCCGTTTTTCAAACTGGTTTTCCCGCCCATTTGTACATGCACCCGATGCAAACTTCGAAGAGGCATATCTTTCGACTCAGGGCTCGAAATATAGCAAATATGATACCGTTGGAAGCGTCTCGACGTCCTCTACGCCATGGAAGGATAGAAAATCATTTTTCAGAAGCGCTAGTAGGTGAAAAACGAAGAAAAGTCTTCCAGGCCATTAATGCATAATCCAATCTCTTCAACTACGAGATCTAGATTCGATTTGATCCGCTGGGAACCAAAAGCAACATATTGTGGGCGGATCTGCAAAAGGCATTGATTTTCAGTGGTTGAGCTTTCGAAATGGGATTCAATGCGTATCTCAGAGTGGTTGGAGCAGGATTCGATTCTTTCCTTCTTCTCTCTCCCATTCTTCTATATATTGTAACAGAGGCATCATTTCAAAAGGTTAATTAGTTGTTCATTCTTCTTCTCTGCCTCCCCTTCTTTTCTTCCCCAGGGTCGAAATGGAGTTTGAATCTCCTCCCCTACTCTGTAAATGGCGTTTTTGCCTCTTGCTCGTGTATGATGCTCTGTGCAAATTTCTGAAGCAATAAAACTCATTTTTGTGATGCATTTGTCCATCCTTCGCTTGTTTTCATTGCATCTTCTTGCCTCTCATCGTTCTGGAGTATTCTGCATGTTTTGGACGTTTCATTTGCAGATCTAGGAGCTGTGTTCATTGGGTTGAAACGTTTCCTGTGTGAAATTTGATCTTTGGTCTGTGATGCTACTTGTCCATCCTCTCCATTACTCACCTCTATTTGTTTCATGGTAGTTTGGGTAGATGATCAACATTTCCCTTTTCTTGGTGCTATCACCTCGTTAGTGTAGGAATTCCCTTTTTATGCTCTCTCTCTCTCTCTCCTTCCTTTGGAATTGTTAGATTAGGAGTAGATAGTCGCATTTCCTTCCTTAGAAGTAGTTTAGCATTAGGATCGGGAAGAAGAAGCCGACTTTCTCCCGAGGGCCATCTCAAGTTCGCAAGTCCCACAAAGATGAGAGATGGTCCCATGTTATGCAAATCACACCAAATGAGTCTCGCCTTAGAAAAACAAATTTTTAGAGCCCATTTGGGGGTGCTGTGATTCTGCACTAACAGTTTTGGCACGCCCGGTGGGAGAGGTCTCAAGCACCTTACCACTTCACTTCATCAGGTTCGATGTGCTCTTGGTGAAGGTTTCAGCCTTTGAGGCACTTTCAAGCACATCCGCAACTCCATCCGGTGAAAAACCCATTCTCTGAGTTGCAGATCTTTTCCATCCATTTCCACTCATTTTATTCATTTTCTTCTTCCATCTCTTTCATTTTCTCCCATTCCATGAGGTTGTGCAATCATGACTTCATTCCCTTCATGGAACTCACACTTACAACAATACTAGCCCACCTCCAATGTATTTCCCAACTCCTCCAGATCAACATTATAATCAGATCCAGGACCACTATGCTTACCCATATGAGCAGAGTCAAAATCAGTTTGGCCATGGAGCTTATCAAGAACAAGGGGACACATATAATGGCAATAGTTATGCAGAGGATGCTGATCTGTTGGAGAAGATTAAAAAAATGGAGGTTGGCATGGTTCAATTAAGGGGCATAGTACGAATGAAGGCATTCGAGATTGGTCATAGGCACCTTGTCCGTGGGAAGGCCCTTTTCCAAGACATTACAGCCCTCAGGAGAAGCTGGACTTCATGGTTGAAATGCTGCCCCAACTTACACAATGGGCTGAGGAGATCGGGGCTTATGAGCAAAGTGCGGGACAACCTTGTCAATGGGTAAGTCAATCACCAGCTCCCTGTCTTTCATTTTCTCTCCCTCAATCTTTATCATTTCAGCAGAGGCAAGAGTCAAGCCCCTCACTTGCTGCCCCAAGTGTTGATTTCATTTCTCCATTCCCTAGTCTTCCACCTCATCTCATTTCTTCTTTCCTTTTCCCTTCCAAATAGTCATCCCCTCCGAACAAACAAGAAGTTCCACCTCCTTTCCCACCACAAACAATTGCAAAGATGGTTGAACCCCAACCTGCCACTCCTCTTGCTTTCCCAAGCCCATGTTGGGAAGAGACTCAAGAATCCAATCAAGGAGAACCCAACAGAGGAACCCAATAGAGAAGAAATGATAGAAAATCTGAAGAGTTGGGCTGCTAAATTTGAGTTTTCAAAGATCCCCTTGTTGGTTAAGCCTACAGAGGAGGCGAAGGTTGAAGACTTAATGGTGGTTAGGATTGATTTTGTTGCAGCAGAAGAAGAACAAGGAAAGGAAGAAGATCAGTTATCAAGTTGCTCGGAGTGTAGTGTCCACAATGGCACCGATCCAATTCAAGTTGCACAATCAACCAAAGAACAGGAGGAACAATCACCCTAAGCCCCATCAAGAAGAGCAAATGGGAGAGATCGGATCGGAGTTGAGGCCACTCAATGAAGAAGACATCATTGAAGATTTTTTGCTTTCATTTCAAGGGCCTGATTTGATTGATGAACCCATGATGGAAGAGGACCATACAGTTTCAGAGGCTCTAAGTGTGGAGCAGGCTATAGAAGAACCTTCAATTCTTCCTCCCACTTCATCCCCTTCAAGCTCTGATGTTGAAGAAGAGTTTGATCTTTCAAACTTCATGTTTGAGAGTGAAGGGAGCCATGGTGATCAAGTTACAGATCAGGAAGACACCATGAAGGAGGTAGAGCACTTGTAGTAGAACAAGGAGACAGACTGTCTATCAGACTTGAGAGATTGCTTTGACGAAGAGGAGCCCATGGAGATTACATCATTCACTCCTCCATCCATCTTCCACGCACATGAACCTGCTGCCATGAAGGAGGATATTCAAGTGTAAAATCCTGCACTCCATAATGGCCCTCTGGAACCAAGGTTGGAAGATCTTGATCTTCCATGTTCTTCAAAGGAGGAGGAAGAGAAAAGGTAGGAGGGTGTCATCATCTCTCTCACACCATCCACTCAAGAAGGTCCACAAGAAGACTCCATTTTTGGAGTTGAATTTTAGAGAAATGGGCACATCCAAAGGATCGACCATGTCCAATCGATACTTGGCTTCATTAGAGCCAAGGGAGAAGCCAAAACCAGTCATGCCTACTCCAGGGCATGAAGATGAGCATCAAAGTACTAAGGGTCATCATCAACACCTCCAGAAGTCCGATGCAAGTCAGCTTGAGGAGGTATTTTCCATTAATGCTGATACCTTGATGATTTGGGTGGAGGACCGACTTATTGTCAGTTTTTCACTCATACAGGCAGCTATATTTAGTGTCAAATCATTTGCATGGCTGCCCCTCTTGAGAAAGGGAAGCTACTTCTCCCTGCCTGTAACAAGCTTTGTTTAGCATTCTTTCTCTCTGGTTAGTGTAGGAGTAGACTCTGCTTTCCAAAGAGAGAAGTGCTTATGCACACTCTGCATGTCTCATTTGAGGCATGTATGATTTGGTCTTTGTATATAAGTTTTGTTCGCATTGCTCTAGAGGTGCACAAGGCCAGACTCTTCACCATTTACGTCAGAAAGCTCTATAGTTTCTTGTAACAGTTGCAAATTCCAAAAAGAAAACAAATGCAGAGCAACTAAAGTCGTTTCAAAACAGTCCATTTTAGGGACAGATGAAAGTCCCATAGTTAAAATAATTTTCTACTCTCAGAAATTCCATTTCCAAGATTTCCTTATGAAAATTGAGAGTGTAGACTCAGGGTCAGACAAAACATAGAAAAGGCATACAATGTTCGTAGTGGCTCGGGATCGACCTTTAAAGGTTCGAGATCAGTTTCATATTTATCAGCAGACTCCATGCCCAATGGATGCGACAAGGCAACTGATCTCCTCATCTAGCAGACAGATGTCCCCTTGAGTCGCCAAATTGTTATCCATATTTCCAAGCTAAATATTGGATCGAATCACGACCCTCGCTTAAAAGGAACCCAAGAGAACTCATTCAATCCTGCAAATTGGTTGCAAAAAAGATTCAACAATGAAGTGGCGAGATGAAGAAAGAGCAAGGGATCCTGTATAGAAAGAAATGACTCTGTCGGGCCGTTTCTACGCCTTAAATTCATTCTGCAAGTTACAGGTAGACTCAACAATGGAATAGCAGGGTCAGACAAAAGGGGAGATGTTACAGAGGAACAAAAACTGGAAGAAGAAACAACGAAGATTCGACGTTTCTGCTCAAACGGCTTAAGAAAGGCCCAAAATCGACTAAGTATGGAGGTGTTAGCGAAGAGAGCCACGTGTCCTTGCAGCGCTTCTCCAAAGATGGATCCAAATAGAGAGGCTCAAACAAATGCCGCATCTCCACGTGTCCCAGGGCGAACGGAGGCAGGATCAAATGGTCAAACAGAGTCAAAGGCAGACAGTGGGCCTCAAAATTGGCTAAGTATGAACGTGCGAGCGGAGAGTGCCAAGTGTCAACATGGCGCATCTCCAAGAGTTGGTCCCAAGGTGAAGACCCAAATGAGTGCAAGCTCACCACGTAGCCCAAAGTCTAAAAGTAAGAAAGACTGTTGAAAAGTCCACAGATCGGCAGGCCGACAAGTGTCAACTCAGTGCTCCTCCAAAGGCAAACTTTGGGTCGGGTTTGCAAACAAGCGCGGTGCCTCCACGTGTTCTATCAAGGGGGTAGAGTTAGTTGAATAGTCAATGCACAAACAAGTTGGCATGAGGCTGCCAAGTGTCTCAATGGCGCTGATTCAAGGGTCAAATAGAGAAAAGGTTTCCAAACGAGTGCCAACCGACACATGTCCCAGAGGAAAGTGGGCCGTCAGGAAAAAGTTAGTTTTTCGCCCTTTGCCCCAAAAGGTGTAAAAGTTGCAAAATGGCCCGCAACTCCCCAAGGAAAAGTCAACATTTAGACCCGAGTCAAAGCCAAGGCAGAGAGTCGGGGAAAAAAGTAAAAGTTTGCCTTTCATCCAAAAAGCATAAAGGTAAAAATGGAAGCGCATTTCCCAGCCAACCAAAAAGAGCCACGTGTCCAGGCGGAGCAACGGGGCCGTGGGAGTTCTCTGGATTTTGTGATTCTTGTGAAAAAGGGGAAAAGTTAAGTTCTGAGCCCGCAAACCCGATTTTTGTTTCGACCTGGCTGCCACGTGTCCCATATTAAAGAGAGGGCCCGTTTTTCAAACTGGTTTTCTGCCCATTTGTACGAACCCGATGCAAACTTCGAAGAAGCATATCTTTTGACTCAGGGCTCGAAATATAGCAAATCTAATACCGTTGGAAGCATCTCGACGTCCTCTACGCCATGGAAGGATAGAAAATCATTTTTTGCAGGCCTAGTAGGTGAAAAAGAAGAAAAGTCTTCCAGGCCATTAACGCAGAATCCAATCTCTTCAACTACTAGATTTGATTCGATTCGATCCGCTGGGAACCAAAAGTGACATATTGTGGGCGGATTTGCAGAAGGCATTGATTTTCAGTGGTTGAGCTTTCAAATGGGATTCAATGCGTATCTCAGAGTGGTTGGAGCAGGATTCGATTCTTTCCTTCTTCTCTCTCTCCCATTCTTCTATATATTGTAACAAAGGCATCATTTCAAAAGGTTAATTAGTTGTTGTTCATTCTTCTTCTCTGCCTCCCCCTTCTTTTCTTCCCCAAGGTCGAAATGGAGTTTGAATCTCCTCCCCTGCTCTGTAAATGGCGTTTTTGCCTCTTGCTCGTGTATGATGCTCTGTGCAAATTTCTGAAGCAATAAAACTCGTTTTTGTGATGCGTTTGTCCATCCTTCGCTTGTTTTCATTGCATCTTCTTGCCTCTCATCGTTCTGGAGTATTTTGTGCATGTTTTGGATGTTTCATTTGCAGATTTGGGAGCTGTGTTCATTGGGTTGAAATGTTTCCTGTGTGAAATCTGATCTTTGGTCTGTGATGCTACTGTCCATCCTCTCCATTGCTCACCTCTATTCGTTTCATGGCAGTCTGGGTAGATGATCAACATTTCCCTTTTCTTGGTGCTATCACCTCGTTAGTGTAGGAATTCCCTTTTCATGCTCTCTCTCTCTCCTTGGTCCCTTGGAATTGTTAGATTAGGAGTAGATAGTCGCATTTCCTTCCTTAGAAGTAGTTTAGCATTAGGATCAGGAAGAAGAAGCGACTTTCTCCGGAGGGCCATCTCAAGTCCGCAAGTCCCACAGCTTGAGAGATGGTCCCATGTTATGCAAATCACACCAAATGAGTCTGCCTTAGAAAAACAGATTTTTAGAGCCCATTTGGGGGTGTTGTGATTCTGCACTAACACGACCCACCAGCTATAATGATAGCGGGGACAAACATAATGCCGCTTGTGTTCCCAAAGTGGAAGTTGTTGGCATTGCCCCCATAAACAAGAACGCATCAGGTTCCCGGTTCTCACCCAAGTTTATAATGTCTAGTAAGTAAAAGAATCGTCAAACCTATCCGCTATAAGGATAGCCTAGTAGTCCAGGGGGAAGAACATAGTCCCTGTTGTGTGCCCAGCATGAGCGCATACCCTGAGTACAAGAGCTTCTAAGAGTCAAAGACATGATGAATTGTAAGGTAGTTCTAATTATGGAAATAGCATGGAACCTAGCGCCATTCGACCAGCCACTATCCACTATTCCATTGAGTCCCACTTTGTGATATCTCATATCTGAATTGGGAAAAATTGCAGTGATGAGTATTTGGCACCGGTTTATTTAGGGAGATTTGTCAAGAAATCAAGACTATCTTGAATCAAGTATAAGGAAAATAAAAATGCCTAAAAGCAGTCCAATAGTTTTTGCAACAGAAGATGGCATACTTAAAAAATTTCACTTACAGTGACCATTTTTAAAAGAGCATTCACTGCCGAAGGTTTCTTCACTTGTTAAATAAATGTGCTCTTGAAAAGTACAATTGATTTCCATCAAGATGATTCTAAAAGCTAAACATTGCATTAGGTTAGTGGAAGCCAAGTTTTCATTCTGCATTGGTTTATTGTTTGGTTGTATCTACCGCTTGGCCACTGTGAACTGCTTTCTAATGCTTTGGAACAGCTTGGAATAGCTAGGAACAAGCATTGCATTTATTTCACTATTAAATTTTGCTATTAAGCTTACTTGTGTTTCCTATTTTCACAGATTATGTAATGACAAGTATAGTAAGAAAAGTCGACGTTTTGGCTTTGTTACAATGAGTACCATTGAGGATGCTCAAGCAGCTGTTGAAAAGCTGAATGGAACTGTGAGTCATCTAAGCTCTTTTTCTGAGAAATCTGATTTTTGAGATTGGCTTTGTTAAGTCTGCACTATCATGTTGACTTGAAGTTGGGCATGTCGGAAATCCAGGAAATTGGTGGACGCCAGATTAAGGTAAATGTTACAGAGAAACCCTTGGATACATCCACTTCGAATCTGCTGACAGAAGAAGATCTGTTTGTTGACAGCCCATATAAAGTATATGTCGGAAATCTGGCTAAGGCAGTAACCACTGAAACCCTGAAAAACAAATTTTCAGAGAAAGGAAATGTTTTGGATGCAAAAGTAATCTGCATACCGCAAACAGGAAAGTCATGTGGCTATGGATTCGCTTTCATTTTCATCAGAAGCCGACATGAAGGCTGCAATTGCCTCATTGAATAATACGGTTAGCATACAAACCCTTGTAACCTTGCAGTTGTAATAATAAAATAAGAGTCAGACATGTTATTTGTTGGACTAACATGCTTTTTAATTTTGAATTGCATATTAGGCATCTAATAGTTGAGAACAATGAGACCCATCATACAGCCCTGGACATTTTGATTAAAAGTTATTTTTATTCCATAATAATCTATAAACTGTAAAAAGCGATCCCAGCGGGAATATTCCAGCTTTTGAGAATTGGTATAGACATCGTAATAATGTCTCATAAGAAGGTTATCCTCTCCCTATTCTCCGATAAGTGCTACAAAACCAACAGTATTATATTTCAATATTGACCATCCTCCATCATACGAAAGAAACAAACGACAGTCTCGAATTTGAATTCTCTCTTAAAAAAAACTAATTATCAAAAACCCCATTTGTTGGTGCCACTGTAACCTCTGGATTGCAGCCAGCATCAAAACTGTACTGCATGCTTCCTCTACTACGTTGTGTTCGATCACAAGCTTTGAGGAAAATGGATGAAACTGCTGCAATATTTAATGCATTTCTGGAAAAAGTTCACCTAGTTCCCTAGTCATCCTTTATGTGCAGTGAACTTGCAGTAATTTTTGGATTTTAGGGTTTTAGATGGTGGGGGCGGGGTGGTGGGCGGATTGAGGGGTTTCGTAGGGACATTGGGAACAGTTCATTCGTTTGAAAATATTTTTAATATCTATTGATCATTTGAAATTATTGTGTGCCTAAGTCATTATTTTATTTATTGAATCTGATTTTCCATTTTGTCTGGTGTAGGATTTAGAAGGAAAAAGCATGAGAGTGAATGTTGCATGAAGAAAACACATGCTACTACTGGCAAGCAAGACTAGTAAATCTGAAAATTTGTTCATGGAATGGACATTGAAATATGCCCCAGGGAGTACGCTGTATGAGCTCATATGAATTTGAGAAAATTATGTAATTCTGCATCTGTCCTTTCAATTGCAGGCAACGTATGATGAAGCAAATATCCGATGTGTATCCGCCTTCCATCACATTATGTCTGATCTGAAATTTTGCGCATGTCATTCAAGTCATCAGCATTTAGTTAAACTCTAGGCAGAAAACATATGGCATTTTGTAGGATTTAGTGTTGTGGGTTATAAATATCTCCCTTGATTTATTTTATAAGATAGCCATGCTAGATTCTTTAATCGTTACGCTGATGAATTGCATAACAGTCTCTTACGTGTTATCTATGGATGGTATACATTAGTATTTCTTTGGCCATGAGAGGCTGTTTATGATTAAGAAATTTTAACTAGGGTTTCAATGTGGCTGAGTTTCTGACCTCGGTTTAGCTTGAGGTTTGCTACAAACTCAGTTTTCAATAAGAGCATATGTCAGGAGCCATGATAAGCATTGCCTGTTAATGCATTTGATGTTATTTCATCTATAGTTTCTTTGCGAGCTGTCTTCCAAAAGCACGTAGCATGTTTGATTAGTGGCAATGGAATGATTGGTTTCATGATTGAAGATTTCCATTCATGATTGTTTTTTTAATTCTTTTATATGATTATTTGTCCAGTACATTATTTGGGAAATATAATCATTCATGCTTGCAAAAATTGACTGGTTGCGGGCGTTTCATACTGTCTGCTGGCAGCAATGCCAGTTTGGCTGTGGGGCCACTCAGATCCTGCATTCAATTAACTAAAAAAACTTAAAATCTGTTAATGAAGGGTATGTCTACAAATTTGAACCAGAATTTAAAATTACCTAAAACAAGGAAGATTTCAATTGATACACTGAAGGAGATGAGGACTTGTTTAATATTCCTCCGTCGATGAAAAAGATTTTCAAGATAAATCACTTGTTCTTTCCCAGTTGAGTCACATCACTAACTTGGTGATTATGATGTGTGTCAATCTGATATCCTCGTTGAGGTCTGAAAAATAAGGTATAGGATATAGTAGTAGGAACAATAGAGTTGTCCCATATGAACCATAAGCTGATGCAAAATCATATCAAAATGTGTTTGTAATGTACTAAAAACAAGTTATCAACTACTTCTAGTATCAAAATGGGTTTGTAATGTACTAAAAACAAGTTATCAACTACTTCTAGCCTTGACCGTTCTTGATGGATTGAATATATATAAGCAATGGTCCTTTTGAAGAGGTCATATTTCCACGTCAAATGTGCACATTGGTGATTTGAATTTGTTTGTTTTAAAAGATGTTACATATAATGGTAACTATTTTTAATGTATTGTTGACCAAGAGATGTTTGAGAATATTGCTTAATCAAATGTTAGATCATATATTGTATTCATAGAACGTGACGGTTGATAATTTTAGATATTTTGAATACATGGTAAAGTTAAATGTGTGTTATAATTCATTGCCTTGTGGAGTCTAAGTTAATGAGGTAGAACTTTGTGTTGTTAGTAGCTACGTTGCAGGGATACTTCAAAACCCCTCGCGAATCTCCCGTCGTACGCCTCAAATACGGATCCTCTCTCGATACGATCTGGATACGGCCAAGATACGCGGCGGGTACTCCAGGATACGCGGCGGATACGTCTGTACGTATCCGCCGCGTATCCTGGAGTACCCGCCGCGTATCCGGCCGTATCCACCATCAAAAACGTTTTTTTAAAGTTCTATTTCATTTTTTTTTAAATATTTGACTTTTCTACTCCCTAAAACCAAACCCTAAACACTAAATGAATAAAATAATACACTGCACGTATCCGCCGCGTATCCTGGAGTACCCGCCGCGGATCCGGGCCGTATCCGCCCTCAAAAACGTTTTTTAAAGTTCTATTTCATTTTTTTTTAAATATTTGACTTTTCTACTCCCTAAAACCGAACCCTAAACACTAAATGAATAAAATAATACACCCTCTACCCCACAAAAAGTTATAAAAAGCACCCATCCCTCTCATTTGAAATCACACAAACAATTTCATTGTCTTTTTGCAAGTGAATGAGCAAAGAGCCAAAGAAGAGTTGTGAAGAGCTTAGTGGAGGCAAAGATTGGAAGGAGGTTTTGCAAAGAGCTTAGAGGAGGCAAAGATTTGAAGGAGGGGCAGCGATTGCTTCTATTGTTTGGAGTCCATCATTGCAAGGAGGAGAACTTTGAAGGAGAAGAAGCCATTGTTGAGACTTGAGAGGAAGAGCTTGTTTTAAAATTTTAGAGGCAACTAGGATCTACGATTCTACACTACACTCTACAGGTATACCGTATTTTAATTTTATTTTTATTTTTAATTCATCCTTTCGTTTTATTTTTTTACGGTTATTTATTTATTTATTATGTTGCATTTTTTTAAAATTTTATAATTTAAACACATCCTAAATCTGTGTATGCTCTCACCTCGCGCCTTTATGGCGATCTTGGTGATCAAAAACAGATTAGGATGGCATAGTTTAGGGGTATTTAATTTATTAATTGGTAAAAAATCATTTTTTTATTTTAAATGCATTGTTCAATGTTAATGTATTTTTTATTTTTTTAGCTTCCTAAATCTGTGTATGCTCTCACCTCGCGCCTTTATGGCGATCTTGGTGATCAAAAACAGATTAGGATGACATAACTAATTAGTAATTTATTTATGTTAAGGCAAATTGTATTTTAATTTTTTAAACATCCTAAACCTGTGTATGCTCTCACCTCGCGCCTTTATGGTGATCTTGGTGATCAAAAACAGATTAGGATGGCATCCGCATAACTAATTTATTTATGTTAAGGCAAAATGTTTTTAATTTTTTAAACATCCTAACTCTGTGTATGCTCTCACCTCGCACCGTTATGGTGATCTTGGTGATCAAAAACAGATTAGGATGGCATAACTAATTTATTTATGTTAAGGCAAAATGTTTTTAATTTTTTAAACATCCTAACTCTGTGTATGCTCTCACCTCGCGCCATTATGGTGATCTTGGTGATCAAAAACAGATTAGGATGGCATCAAGTTCTGCTTCGGGTGGAGTGCAAGGCCGAGCTGAAAACACATCGGTTCCTGTGAGACATGATCCTAATTCCCCTCTTTGGAGACATGTGACAGTGGTAGACAACATTGCTGGTGGTGGGTGTCGGGTATGGATATGTCATGGTTGTCAAACTCAGTACAGATCCTCATATAGTCGAGTGAAAATCCATTTGACTGGTGTTGGAGGTGTGGGGATAAAGAGGTGCCCAAAAATATCAAATGAAAAAATGGCAGAGTACCTAAGAGAGCAAGAGGAGGCTGATAAACAAGCTGAAAGAAATAGAACTAGAACAATTCCTTCGCAAAGAAGGCCTTCATCACTACCACCCACACCTAGACCTACTTCTCATCCTTTCATTCAAACTCAAAGTGAACCATTTGATGAAGAGAGTCCAGAGAGCTCACGAAAAAGGCCAAAAGGAGCATTGGAGAAAGCATTTAATATTGAAAAGAGGGAGGTTGCTGATGAGGTTGTTGCTCGATGCATTTATGCATGTGGGCTGCCCTTTAATGTATTGAGATCTCCATATTGGCATCAAATGGTGAAGGGTATCAATGAAGCTCCACAAGGGTACAAATCCCCAGGTTACGAAAAAGTTCGAACCACACTCTTGGGAAAGGAAGTGGAACACATTCACAAGACTTTGCAGCCAATCAGAGACTCATGGAAGGAAATAGGGGTTTCCATCATTTCAGATGGATGGAAAGATGCTAGAAATAGACCCCTCATAAATGTTGTTGCAATGTATGCCCTAAAGGGGCAATGTTCCTTAAAGCCATTGACTGTGAAGGGCAAGTCAAGGATGCACAATTTATTGCCGACATTTTAATAGAGGCAATTGAGTCGGTGGGCCCCCATAATGTTGTCCAAGTCATCACGGACAATGCTAAAAATTGTAAAGCAAATAGGAATGATCATAGAGGGTAGATATGAGCACATTTTTCGACTCCTCAGGCTTTGTCCACTCCCTTAACTTGATGCTCCAAAAGATTGGGAAAATCCCATGGATTGAGCAAATTTATTCTGAGGCAAATGACATTCAAATGTTTATCACAAACCATCATATGTCACAAGCCATGTTTAGGAAATTCTCAAGGTTAGAGTTGCTGAAGGTTGCAGAAACTAGATTTGCGTCTCACACGCTTGTTTTGAGACGGCTTGTGAAGGTGAGAGAGGCTTTAACTAGTATGGTGATCAGCAGTGTTTGGTCAGTGTGGAGGCAGTCAAATACAGAGAAAGCTACAAGGGTAAAATCATGGGTCCTTGATGAGGATTGGTGGGCCAAGGTTGAGTACTTGTTGAGTTTTACAGAACCCATTCTCTCCATGATCCGATATGTAGATACTGATGAAGCATGCTTGGGAGAGATATATGATGGCATAGATTCCATGCTTGAGCGTATCAGAGATATAATACAAAAGAAAGGTCTAGATCCAGAAGAGACCTTCTACGGTGAGGTCAAGACTGTGGTCATGAAGAGGTGGAATAAAATGACCACCCCATTACATCTCCTTGCTTATGCACTGACCCCAAAGTACTATAGCGCTGATGTACTTGGGCTACCAAACAGGCAAGCACCATTTTCTGACTCCGAAGTTGGAAATGGAACCAGGGCAGCATTCAGAAGAATTTTTCCTGATCCATCTATAGCCAGTGTGGTCAGAAGTGAAATGGGCATGTTTACTGGTTCAGAAGGCGTCATGGGATCGATTGAGGCTCTTTTTGACAAGAGTAGCTTGACTCCAACCACATGGTGGCGTGTACATGGCCATGATGCCAAGTACTTACGTCCTGTTGCTATAAAAGTTCTTTCACAAGTATAACATTTATAAATTTTAAAATTTAGAATCATTTCAAATATTTTAAATTTTATTAGGTTAGAACTTAGGATACTGACTTGTCTTTGAATTTCAATTTTCTTTGTTGTAATAGGTGGCTAGTAATTCTTCCGCAGAGCGGAATTGGAGTACTTATAGCTTTATTCACTCAGCTAAAAGAAACAAGTTGGCATCTAAAAAAGCTGAGGATTTGGTATATGTGCACTCCAATTTGCGCCTCTTGTCACACAAGTCTGAGGAGTATGCTAAAGGGCCTCACAAACTTTGGGATCTTATTCCAGAGACCACAGACTTGGATGCCTCCGTAGCCACGCTTGCCCAACTTTCATTATTTGATGGCGAAGATGACGCTCTAGGGAGTTCGCAAGGAGCGGAGAGTGGAGTTAATGAGAGTGGAGCTAGCGCAAGTGGCACACGTGAACTTGATTTTGAGGAAAATCTAGATGATATATTCTAGATTTGTTTGTATTCCTATATCATATGTATGGCAGCCACATGAACAATGAAATCATAAATGTAAAATCTTAAGTATATTGTTTGTTTTGAAAATTTGAACATGGATCTAGTTACTAGTATATTTTTCAAATTTCAAGTTTTGTTCGTATTCATGTTAACATGATATTCGTATATCATATGTATGGCAGCCACATGATCAATAAAAATGCAAAGTCTTAAGTATATTGAATGTTTTGAACATTGATTCAAGTTTTGTATTACTATTTCAGTTTTTTATGGACTAAAAAATGAGTAAAATGAGTAGATGTACATAAAAATATATATATATATATTTTAATATATATGTACGGACGTATCCAAGACGTATCGTATCCAAGGGTTTTTTAAAATTGACGTATCCGCGTATCGTATCGGATCCAAACGGATACTCGTATCCGTATCCTGGCAACGTAGGTTAGTAGTAACCAATGTATGTGAAATGAACCTTAGAAATACAAAATTGAGGTTTTGAAATAGAAATATTTGGACAAAATATTTCAACACTATCATACAGATTGTAATGTCATTACTTTTGCTGTGAGAAATGAGTTTTAATAATGCATGTGAAGTTGAGGTTTTGAGATGCAAATATTTGGACAAAACATTTCAACACTCTTACATATTTTACAAACCTTGACTCTTGATATTCTTGTCAATTGTAAACATGATTGATCAATGTTTCCATTTTAATTAGACTATGCTTTAACACATAATCTAACTAAAAGGGAAACAATAAGATCAAAAACAAGTAAGTCTTAAAACAATCTTAATTATGTTAAGTATTGATTATCCGATATGTCATGTTATTTGGAATATGACAAAATGTTGTTAGAGTTAGAGAATGGAACGGACACACGAAAATATGTTTACAAAGGGCAAAGATAGTGTTCTTCGATGATGAGTAGAGACAAAATATTTATCAGTGGTGCTTAGAAAATCTCGTGGCTTGAAATTGTGCTCTTGATAGGTTCATAGTTGTCTAGATAGCATTGTTGTAGCTTGTTATACATGACATTTACATATTCAAAAGCATTCAGAGGTGCACAACCCTGTCTTCTATTAGTCAATTCTTGTCCATTTCCTTTATGCAAGCTTGCTCATGTTTGTAAATCTCCTTTTCAAGTGTCTATAAATATGTTTTTCAAGCCTAGAATATTGGGATGACTACAATAACAATAGATATTGTTTTTCTTTGCTCAAAACCTTAGTTTTTGTGTCTTGAACTCAAAACATGATTAATATGAATGGGTTGGACACCCTTAGCACACCCCCATAATGTGGTATGTATTATCTACATACCAATACTCCAAAGAATGATCAAATTGTACGTAGTTCTTCCATGCCTATGATGAGATGCAAGAGAGAGAACATGCAAATAAAGAATGACTTCTTACAACATGCACTTTGGACCTTGTATTTTAGAAATAAATTCAAGGCGTGATTTAGGAGAACAATTGGATAGCCGTAGATGTATCGTTGTTTACACCCTAAAATAGGTAAGGGTTTTATATGTAGTATTTCCTTGCTTATTGATAGGTGTAAGAATGTCATAAGTTGAATATTTTGAATTAATTAAAATATATTAACCATATAATTTAGAATATAGTAATTAATACAAGAAAACAATGAGATGATGATAAAACAATTACTTAAAACACAAGGAGGGGTAAATACTTAGTTGATCATAGATGTACAAAAGTGATCCATGCATACAAGCTCACCGAAAAGATTGGTAAGAATTTGAAAGTGCTTTGTTCTTTAAGGGACCGTGATTGGAAAATGCTCCCGTATGAAAACATATAGATCCTACTAGGGCATAAGTACGGTTATGTCCTACTTTGTACAGCTTTCAAATCAAAACCTGTTGAGGTTCTCGAACTTTTGGCACTTGTCATTAACTCCGGAATGTGCTTTGTTATTGTCTCTCAGCAATGACATGCAATGAATAAAACCATAGAATACTTGTACTAGTATTTCATGAACATGATTAAATAATAAAACAATAAATTAGTGCATGGGTGGAGTTGGATTAACCTGTGCAATCAACCCATGTTGGACTAATCCAAGTTGTTGCACTTCATCCCCTCGCAAGTGGGAGCAAACTCAATGTAGTTTTCCTAGTGTAGGTACAACATTGTCAGACGCAAACCTAATCGAACCCTCTATCATGCCTTTATGTCTTTTGACACGAGTAGTGGGTGTAACTATAAATATAATAGAGATGTACCCAACATGGTAGTGATATAGTGTGATGTGTTTCAAATGCTAAATTGATTCCCTTTGTCCCTTAAGACCTTTGGAAATGTCATGTGTGACTTGCTCTTGCTAAGACTTAGTTGTAAGACCTTTAGAGGCTTGGTAACAAAGGGTGTTTAACTCTTGAACTTGGTTTGAGTGTTTCAAACCTGTGACATGGCTTTTGTAAAAGATGTGTTTTTGCTTTAGGAAGATTTAGGAGACACTTGAGTGCTTTAAGAATGTAATTTGCAATGTATGCTCTTAAAAATGTCAAATGAGTTCAAACTATGAATTACACTTGCTTATATAGGCTTTCATAAGTTAAGTATCACATTAAGGCTAACCTAAGGGATAAGAAAGGACTCATAAAAGATATTCAAAATGAGAAAAGAGTTGTTGGAGAGTGAGGGATGGGATTGTATAGGTCAACCTAGACCATAGTATGCCCTAGTCCCGCATCAGATAGTTACAAGTTGTGTATGATTTACGACAAAGAAAGATTCCGTGAAAGATGTTTCTGAGCAAAGTATTTCTTTGGAAGAATAAAATTGAGTAAGTGATCAACAAAGCAATGTGTGTAACTAAGCAAGTCATGATGTGTGTGTGTGTGTGTGTGTGTGTGTGTCAATAGGCTTAGAATGCGAGTGTAAGTCATAGATAGGAATAAAGCCAAAATTGACATTGTCATATGATAAATTGCCAAATTTTTGTCTACATTTGCTCTCTCCCCGCCCATTTAAGAGTGAAATTGAAAATTGCATATTTAAAAGGAGAAGCATACCTGAGTGTTTGTACACACTTTGTCTTTGCTCAATTTTAGTTGTTCTTACATTGGTGATGGCACGTTCCATGGTAAAACCTACAACGTAGAGTGCAATCAATATCCATAGAAGAAATTGAAATGTAACTCAAATGTGAATAATATATTTGTAACTTTGGGAATTGTATTTTTCCTATTAAAGTAAATAGATAAAACATGGAAGGAATACCTTTGTTTGATTTGCCGAGGAAAAGCTCTCATTCTTGTTATGCTTGGAAATTCTTATTTTCGTTGAGTTGTTGAAGGATATAAATTGATTAGTTCCCAAGGTGTTGGAGGATAAGTTGAAGTAAGAGAAGAGTTTAGCCTACATGGCCT
This sequence comes from Taxus wallichiana var. yunnanensis, assembly GCA_018340775.1. Lineage (NCBI taxonomy): Eukaryota > Viridiplantae > Streptophyta > Pinopsida > Cupressales > Taxaceae > Taxus > Taxus wallichiana. The sequence goes on along the minus strand of CM031234.1, from coordinate 593,117,975 downwards.
AACACCGATGAGAGGTACCATAGGACATTTGTCCCAAAGAACCCCGCAAAGAGGGGAGAGTAGTCTACAAAGTATTTAGCCACTCTAATGTCTTCCCACACAAAGAGAGAGAGAGAGAGAGAGAGAGAGAGAGAGAGAGAGAGAGAGGGAAGAATAGCCTACAAAGTATCTAGCCACTTCAATATCTTCCAACCCCATGAGCCACGCCATCATGAGATAGATCTAGGCCCAATTTTGTAATAGCAAAAATTTGAAAGGGAATGGTTAGTCCATGCCCCCATCGTGTGTCAGTAATAGTTGAGCTTGAGATATGCAAATGTTGGATAATGCGTATGGAGAAGAAGGCCCTTGCAATTGTATTGGAATGAGGTATTCATAGCCCTATAATCTGCTATGAATTGTGTCTATATGCATTTTCCAATATGTTAGGTTTCGTGGGTGTTTCACGTAATAGTCAAATAGAATAATAACATAAGCACCATTGTGGGGGAACAAAAGATGGTGTTGATCATTGCCTAGAATTGTGTTTAGGTTGTTGGGGGAATATTGTCAAGTGGGGATACTGTTTAGGTGGACCACCACTTCATGCCCCATGTTTAAAATTTTATTTATAAACTTTAGTTGGTCCCACATTTGATTAAATCATTTGGATTTAATTATAAGAGTGAAATGGTACAACCGATTCACCCGCTCTATTTAAATAGGGTGATCCCTCACAGGATTGTATGTTCATGGTAATATATCATTGTGAGATCAATTGCAAGTATTGCACATGATCGATCACGATATAATTTGAATTGTGTAGTTGCGAGAGTATGCAAAATATTTAGTATTTCAGCATTGTATTACTCTGTAATTGTTTTGTGGTGGACCAAAGAGGAAGTGGAAGTGCTATGTAAATTCTAATAAAGGCAATGCTTTATTTTGGAGTGGGGTTTTTTCCTTTGAGTTTCCCCACTCTAAATATGGTGTTCTATGTTCATGTATTATTTGCATAAATCTATAACCCTTGAATTAATGAGATAATGATTATGAATTAATCATGCATTTATCCTATGAAAATATAACATGGTATCAAAGCTAGTGGTTATGCACAGTGCAAGATATATTTGAATGTTTTTATTCACATGTGTGAAGAAACTCGATACTTTTCAAATCAAGCAAAACTCGAGTTGTTCCATCGCTGACTTCAAGTTTAATCGTGGTCAAAAATTCATTTCCCGCCAAAATAACAATATATTGGATGATTAGTTTGTCATATCTTGCTTATGCATATGTTTTTAGCTCTCTCTCGTTATTTGTTTGTATAGATCTACTTTTTTACCATCCGCGACCTATTTCTAAGTTTATTAGGCCTTTGTGGAAAATTCTTGATTTTGTTTTCAAGTTGTTTGTGTGCATTTTTAATTAAAAATGGATGAAACAGTTGTTTTCTCTATGGATAAATATCAATTATTAAATGGGAAAAATTACAATATCTAGAGAGTTAGATTAAAAGCTTGTTTTATGGCTAGAAAATTATGGGATCTGGTCACTGGTGTGGAGAAATGACCCACCGAAAGGAAAAAAAACCCTAAAACTTAAGCTCCTTCTCCCAAAGATCTCAAGAAGCCCTATCAATTCTATTGTAGAGCATAAAAGATAAATTTTTATTGCATATAGGACATATGGACTCTCTTGATGATGCTTGGAAACAACTGGAAACCATGCACGAGGGTAATCGCCTCTCTAAGATAATTAAGCTCATTATGGAACTATTTATGACTCCCATGAAGGGGGATGAAAAAATAGTTAATTATTTGGCAAAAATCAAAAACATTAAAGCTAGTTAGATGGATGTAATTGTGAAACATTTTTTTATCATTAAGATAAATATCCATGAAAAATTCGAACTATATCTCCATATTGAACTCTAAATATCAAAATGAAAATGATTTACCTGATTTGGACACCCTTTCCTCACTTCTAATTCAAGAAGAGCGTGTTATGGAAAATTTTGATTCAAAAGAAACTACCACTCAAGCATTGTTCTCTCAAAATCATAAACCCTTTCAAAATAGAAATAATATCAATCCTAATCAGAAACCAAACCTTAGATCAAAATTTAAATCTAATCCTAACTCTAATTCTGTTAGGAACAGTCAAAATTTCAAAGTGAAATTTAATGGCACATGTAACAAATGTGGCAAATTTGGTCATAAGGAGTCTGATTTTCGTGTGAAATCAAACAAATTTGTTAAAAATACTAAAAATAGTAAATTTAACAATCAGAAGAAGGATCAAAATCAAAACCAAAATAAAAACCATGCAAATAATGTTGAGCAATCTATTTCCCTGTATACTACACTCTTAGCTTCGAATGACAACGAATGGATCCTAGATAGTGGTGCCTCTAGGCACATGACCTGTATTTGTAATATCCTCACAAATGTTGTAAAATGTGAGGAAAATATATATCTAGGGGAAAATTCTATCATTCGATCTGAAAGTTGTGGGAATGTTAAATTGAAAAATGGAATAATTAAGAATGTCTTATATGTTCCTCAGTTGAAAAAGAACCTTTTATCTTGCTCTCAATTAACTAAAGAAAACTATAAAGTTGTATTGTTGCAAAATAAATGGTATGTGAAAAATGAATACAAAAGAATGTTATCGTGCATCTAGTATACGAGTAATGGTTTATATATTTTTGATGGATTTGTTTCTGAATCTTTCTTTTCTTCTTCTTCTAGAAATGATCTTCAACTTTGGCATGAAAGACTAGGACATGTGAATTTTAGAATTATGTATGAAATGTCTCACCTAAATCTTGTAATAGGTCTCCCTAAGATGAAATATGATCATGAAACATGTGAAAGTTGTTTATGTGGTAAGCAACATGTTGAACCATTTCACAAACATCATGATCCTAATTCATCTCACCTATTAGAGTTAATTCACAGTGATGTGAGAGGTCCACTTGAAGTTCCTCTCTCGGTGGAGCCTTGTATGTATGCTTTATTGATGATTTCTCTAGGATGACCTGGTCATACTTCATTAAGAAAAATCTGATGTCTTATCTAAATTTCAAGAGTTTAAAGCCTTTATTGAAAATGCTTCTAATCTAAAAATAAAAGAATTAGAACAAATAATGGAGGTGAATATGTTAGTAAAAAGTTTGATGAGTTTTGTGTCTTGTGGGATTCAACGTGAATTGACAACTCCTATTCCCCGAACAAAATGGCATTTCGTAGAGGAAAAATAGGACTATTTTAGAGATGGTTAGGACTATGATTCATGCATCGAATGTGCCTAAGTTTTTATGGGTAGAATAGATGAATACTGTAGTCTATATCCTAAATAGGATTCCTACTAAAGCTTTACATCAAACTACACCTCATGAAGTATGGACAAAACAAACCAGATATCTCTCACTTAAGAATATTCAGTAGTCCTGCTTCTATCTTTATTCCAAAAGTTAAACAAAAGAAACTAGATCCAACCTCCTATTCTTGTATCTTTGTTCAATATGGTTGTAGAATAAAAGGATTGAGATTCTATGACCCCTTCAAACAAGTTATTGTAGAAAACATGAATGTTCATGTCTTAGAGAAAACTTTCTGTGATACTTCTTGTGAACCCTCCTCTATTTCTTCTAAAATAGAGCTTGATAATCCTCCTTCTGACAATATGGAAACAAAAGTTCTATAGGATTAATATCCTACTCTAGATATGATGGAGATTGAGGGGGAGCCATCTCAAAATGTGTTGCATCCCAAAACTCGTAAATGGAATCAAAATCTAGTTAAGGACTCTCATCTTGATAGTCTTGTGAAAATGACCCATAGTCAACATACTTATCATGCCTTGATGACCCTATATGAGGTTGAACCACAATATTTCGAAGAATCCAGTCAAGATGAAAGATGGATCAAGCTATGAAAGTTGAATATAATGCTCTAATTAAAAATAACACTTGGGAACTAGTCCCTCCTCCTTCTAATCGAAGCATTGTAGGATCCAAGTGGTTGTATAAAATTAAGTATAAATCTATAGGATAAATAGTTCAAGACATGTTTAGTAGCTTGTGGGTTCACTCAGAAACTCGGTATTGACTATGTTGAAACCTTTGCTCTTGTAGCTAAAATGAGCATTGTTAGAACTCTTGTAGCATTAGTTGTTCAATATGGTTAGGAGATTCACCAAATGGATGTTAAAAATACATTTCTTAATGGTGATCTGAAAGAATAAATCTACATGTGTCAACCTAAATGTTTTGAAGAACATGGTAAGGAACTATATGTGTGTAAACTGAAAAAATCATCAGTATGGTCTTAAGCAAGCTCTTAGAGCTTGATATGCTAAAATTAAAAGTTTCTTTCATGATCTTGTATTTAATAAATGTTTTTCTGATAATGATGTGTTTGTAAATTGTGAAAATAATCATATTATCATTATTGTCTTATACATTGAGAATATGTTGATTCTCGGTAGTGATAAGAATTTAATTCTTAGAATCAAAGAAAGATTAAAACAATGTTTTGAAATGACTGACTTAGGTCTTCTAAATCATTTTTTAGGCATGGTTATATTTCATGATCGTAAATTTATTATCGTGATCTCAATCTCGGATGTTGTTAATCTACTTAAAATATTTAACATGATTGATCAGTAAACATGATGTCATTCCTATTGAATTTAGTATTAAATTAGATCTTAAACATGCATGTGCTAAATTTAATCCTACTTTATATAGACAGATCGTTAGTAGTCTAACTTATTTGACTATTACTAGGCCAGATATTTCATATGCAATAGGATTTGTTTCAAGATTCATGTAGGATCCCTATGAGGATCATTGGAAAATGGCAAAAAGAATTTTGAAATATGTTAAAGGAACAATTAATTATGGTTTGTATTATTCTTCTTGTGATGATGCAAAATTATTTGGATATTATGATTCTGACCATGTTGGTGATATTATAGATCAAAAAGCTACTTTTGGCTATGTTTTTTCAAGTTGAGTGCAGTGTCACCACTTGGAGTAAAGTAAGAAGCAATCCGAAAGTTTCTATCTCTTCTACTGAAGCAGAGTATAGAAGTGCTATGGAAGCAACAAAATAATCCATGTGGCTGAAAAGATTGTTGGATGAACTCCATATGGGTGTCAAAGGAATAACTACTCTTCTTTGTGACATTCAGAGTTGCATTTCTCTTGTGAACAATCTAGTTTAGCATCAAAGAACAAAGCATATAGAGGTTCATATGCACTTTATTCGAGAGAAAGTCCTAAATGGTGATATTGATCTCAAGTTTTGTTTGACTGAAGATCAAGTTGTAGATATCTTCACCAAGCCATTGTGTGTTGTGAAGTTTTGAAAGTTTTGTGCCTTGCTAGGTCTTTCAGAGTTGTCATTGAGGGGAGTGTGCATGACAATGTCACCTCTTAATGTCTTGTTGTAAACTTCTTATACTTCCTCCATTTTGTAAAAGATCACTATATGTGAGTCTTAAGTAAAATATCACATCACGTGATTGTACTTGTAAAACCCAACGAATTATTAGTTATAGGTGATCCGAAAATAACCAGATTATTACTACCTGATCTCGGACCCTTATAGGCTTTAATTATTTGCCGATAATTTACTCCTTTTAAGTAATCAATTTAAAATAATGCAAGACAATAATGAAAATTGCACACAGATTGATTACGGAGTTCGCAATTGCCTACGTCTCCGGGTTCGTGGTCGAACCGTTCCACTAGTCAAAACTTGTAAGTTACAATAGTACTTTCACAAGAAAACCTAATGGAAACTATTTAAACTTGCTTAGAAGAATAACCAGACCTTCGATGACAAGGGTGAAAAATAGCACCCGACTTCCACCTTCCTGGCGTACAATCTCCTCTCGGCTTCGATCGGCCTTCCCGACGCTATCAATGCGAAGCTAGCACTCCGGTCGACAATCCAGGATTTGCAAGTAATTGGTGTGGCTCAATGGGCCTATTGGGTAGTTTATAATTTACTCCCAATCACAAATATTTCATCTACTATTGCCTAAAATAATAGGCCAATAGACAATACCTGTTGACACATCCCACAAATAAGCTTAACAAATAATAAGCTCGGGTTGTGTGTCCCGACAATAAGCTTAACAAATAATAAGCTTGGGATCTGTGTGTCCCCACAATAAGCTTAACAAATAATAAGCTTGAGTTGTGTGTGTTACAAAGAACGGATTCCCTATTTATACAAAAATAGGGCCCAAAATAATGGACTTAACATCATCCTTAGGCTAATATTAGCCTTACCCGTACATAGAAATTGGGATTAAATCCCAAATTGGGCGGATGTATTTTTAAATGGGATAAATCCCATGTGGAGCGGATTGCATGTTTAATGGGATTAAATCCCAAATGGAGCCGCATTTGTATAAGGTCCCACATTTTTGGTGGTGGGGGATAATGTCTAAGGCTTTAAAATAGCCTTGCCTCGCGCATATGTTCAAGTGGTCAAAGGGCCATAAGAGGTATAACCGCCCCCATCTCCACGTGGATTTGGTACCACGCATGGCTTAGCCCAACAACCGCTTCATCCTCCCATCCATGTGGTCATAGCCTATGTTGGCGGTTAATAATACTAATGTATAAACATTAATATATATATATATGTGGCATTTGGAAAGTGGACTTACCAAGATAATATAATTTCGACCCATACAATGTGGCATAGAAATAATTAACTCGGTAAATAGCATATAATCCACTTGTCGTCTCCCGATAGGCAAATCGAGTGAATTTGATGAGTGGTGGCAAGCCACGTGTCACAAAGGCGATTCGGTCCAATATTGACCAGATTGACCGAGTTGACTTTCCCATTGTCTCGAACTTTGACCGAACATATCTAAATCTCCCGATGTCCATTTGTCGCGCTCTCACAAATCGTTGGAAAGCTCTTGAGATGATCTTCTAGCACTAACACCATTTAGGGATGTTTAGGGAACTTTCAAAAATGATCCCCTGATCACACCTCCCCACTGAGAAAAGCTTTTTGTCCCAAAAAGCTTCCATACTGTCCTGAATCAAAAACTCTGCTGCCACCTCGGAAGTGCTGCTATAGTAGACCCTTGGGTCTTCTCCTCCAACCTTCTCACTTCGAAAACTCTACTCCGATCCTGGGACCTGTGGGTTATGGGCCCACGACACTTCCGCTGCGCCACTCTGATATCCGAAGAAGACCTCCACGCCTCCGCTTTATGGTGCTAAGTTTCTGAATGAAACCTCAACACTCCTTCTGTGCGGTGCTAAGCTTCTTGATATCTGACAACAAGGATCTTCTTTGACTCTATAACACAACTCCTGGCTCCGAGTTGATTCCGCAGAATCCAAACTGGTTTGAAGGAACTCCATGTTACGTAGAGCTTTGATTGATCTCGATGTCAATGATGGACAATGCCTTGTCCCTTTACAGACCTCAACGCCTCCGATGCATGATGCTAAGCCTCTTTCAAGACCTCGAGCCTCCGATGCATGATGCTAAGTCTGTTACAGACCTTAACGCCTCCGATGCATGATGTTAAGCCTCTTTCAAGACCTCGAGCCTCCAATGCACGATGCTAAGTCTATGTAGACCTCAACACCTCTGATGCATGATGCTAAGCCTCTTTCAAGACCTCAAGCCTCCGATGCACGATGCTAAGTCTCGTAGACCTCAACACCTCCGATGCATGATGCTAAGCCTCTTTCAAGACCTCAAGCCTCCGATGCATGATGCTGCTAAGTCTCTCGTAGACCTCAACGCCTTTGATACATGATGCTAAGCCTTTTTCAAGACCTCAAGCCTCCGATGCACGATGCTAAGTCTCTATAGACCTCAACGCCTCCGATGCATGATGCTAAGCCTTTTTTAAGACCTCAAGCCTCTGATGCACGATGCTAAGTTTGTTGATCAGCTACCATTCATATGTGTGGTCGCAATGCCTTGACACCGAATGACGTTCCGAGATAATCCTTTGAGAGCTCCTCTTGTTGACATACTAATATCAGGTACCATTCTGCTGCATGGTCGCAATTCCTCTACATAGAATGAAGTTCTGACCCGACGTCAATGCCAACGGTGATTCAGCTACCATTCTGCTACATGGTCACAATGCCTCTACAAAAATGAAGTTCCGAGCTGATCTCTGTGAACTCTAATGTCTGCACAAATGGCAGATCAATCTCCAAGCTTTATATGAGTCAAATCCTATATCCAAGTTGTAACAAGTACTCACATGCTGATTAGGAGATATATTTGGAGCAATAATAAAATTTTCTAAGCAAGAAAATCCACTGAGTATTGTAAACCTTTCTCTCAAAGATTTCCTCACAATATCTAATCTCCAAACTTAATACCGCATACGATCCATCAATCAATTATGCAATATATAATTGAAAAACTGTTAACTTACCCATTTGAAAGGACTTTCACTTTCAGGTATTACCTGGTCCTAGGTTGAATTGTCAACTAGTGGTGGAGTAGAAACTTCCTCTGCCTTTGCAATAGGCCTCCATTCCATCTTTGGCTTGCATTACTCTGATGGCGAGATGGATGTAGTTTCCAGCAATTTTCCACCTAATGCCCATTCCTCTGGCAATGAGCACAAAAATTCCTCTTAATCTCCTTCTTCTGGGATGAGGAACTCTTTCTGCCATTTCTTGACTCTGCATGACGAGATTGGTCTTTCTGATTTACCTTGTTCCTGATGAACGGCATCAACTTCTTCATCAGTGTCCTTCTCTTCCAGCATCTGGCCACTAAATGATTATGCAATCCACAAAAAGTACATGGAAAAGAATTCCACATCTTCTGAAAATCATAACCATACTTCTTAAGCTAAAAAAGTGGATCAGAAGTTTTACTGTGCTTATGATTATGGTAAGAAACTGGAGGTGGAATCTCATTACCTCTTCGCTGATTTCTCTTACCACATCTTGCCTGTGATGACGAAGCACAACTTTCCTGCTCAGAATCTTCTTGTAGGACTAGTGGGGTAATCACTTTGCTTTCGGAAGCTTGTCTCCCATCGCCGTTCTCGAGAATTCTCCAATTTCCATTCCCGCACTAGATAACCCAAACCTACAAAACGAGGACGTTCCTCGACTGTATTGGGTTAGCAATGCCTTGGTCATTTTTCCCAAGGCCTCTTCCATCAAATCCCATTTTATCTAGTAACTTGGATCCAATGCCTCTACGATGCTTTTCAAACAAACCAAAGACTTTATTACCTGAATCCGAAACCGAATGGGAGGAAGAAGAAGATTCCCGTGGTGAACAACTTACAGTGAAATCATCTGCCATGGTCTCTGCATCTGAAGTTGAAGGTATTTCCTTCCTCTGATCACCACACTGCAACCTTTCCAAGAGCTCATCCTTGGTTTGTAGTTCTGATTTCAAACGAGCATTCTCCTCTTCTAAGGAGGAATACATGGATCGCAGGAGAGAGTTCTCTTCCTAGATCTAGTGATTATAAGCTTCAATCTCATTGAGCTTCACCTGTTTAGACATCTTGCCCATAGTGCACTTGTACCCTGTTCACACAAATTGAACCAACTACACCAATCTTGAAGCAATCACTCTGTTAATCAAATTTACTAGCTCTGATACCAAACTTGATCCGAAAATAACCAGATTATTACTACCTGATCTCGACCCTTATAGGCTTTAATTATTTGCCGATAATTTACTCCTTTTAAGTAATCAATTTAAAATAATGTAAGACAATAATGACAATTGCACACATATTGATTACGGAGTTCGGCAATTGCCTACGTCTCCGGGTTCATGGTCGAACTGTTCCACTAGTCAAAACTTGTAAGTTACAATAGTACTTTCACAAGAAAACCTAATGGAAACTATTTAAACTTGCTTAGAAGAATAACCAGACCTTCGGACGACAAGGGTGAAAAATAGCACCCGACTTCCACCTTCCTGGCATACAATCTCCTTTCGGCTTTGATCAGCCTTCCCGACGCTATTAATGCGAAGCTAGCACTCCTGGCCGATAATCCAGATTTGCAAGTAATTGGTGTGGCTCAATGGGCCTATTGGGTAGTTTATAATTTACTCCCAATCACAAATATTTCATCTACTATTGCCTAAAATAATAGGCCAATAGACAATACTTGTTGACACATCCCACAAATAAGCTTAACAAATAATAAGCTCGGGTTGTGTGTCCCGACAATAAGCTTAACAAATAATAAGCTTGGGATTCATAGTATGTCCCACAAAAGCTTAACAAATAATAAGCTTGAGTTGTGTGTGTTACAAAGAACGGGTTCCCTATTTATACAAAAATAGGGCCCAAAATAACGGACTTAACATCATCCTTAGGCTAATATTAGCCTTACCCGTACATAGAAATTGGGATAAAAATTCCCAATAATGGGCGGATGTATTTTTAAATGGGATAAATCCCACATGGAGTGGATTACATGTTTAATGGGATTAAATCCCAAATGGAGCCGCATTTGTATAAGGTCCCACATTTTTGGCGGTGGGGGATAATGTCTAAGGCTTTAAAATAGCCTTCCCTCGCATATGTTTGAAGTAGTCAAAGGGCCATAAGAGGTATAACCGCCCCATCTCCACGTGGATTTGGTACCACGCATGGCTTAGCCCAACAACCGCTTCATCCTCCCATCCACGTGGTCATAGCCTATGTTGACGGTTAATAATACTAATGTATAAACATTAATATATATATGTGTGTGTGTGTGTGTGTGTGTGTGTGTGTGTGTGTGTGTGTGTGTGTGTGTGTGTGTGTGTGTGTGGCATTTGGAAAGTGGACTTACCAAGATAATATAATTTCGACCCATACAATGTGGCATAGAAATAATTAACTCGGTAAATAGCATATAATCCACTTGTCGTCTCCCGATAGGAAAATCGAGCGAATTCGATGAGTGGTGGCAAGCCACGTGTCACAAAGGCGATTCACCCAATATTGACCAGCTGACCAGAGTTGACTTTCCCGCTGTTTGAACTTTGACCGAACATATCTAAAGCTCCCGATGTCCATTTGTCGCGTTCTCATAGTCGTTGGAAAGCTTTTGAGATGATCTTCTGCATTGACACCATTTAGGGATGTTTAGGGAACTTTCAAAATCATCCCCGATCAATAGGAATGTCTTGTTGTATAAAAGGCTCCATAATTTGATGTAAGTCATATGTAAAGCACTTGTCCTTAGAAAGTTTTGTATGGTAAATTTGTATGATTTCCATTGTGTGGGAAGATCTGTATGATTTCCCTTGTTTACATTTCTCGTGGCTTTTATAAATCCTCAAGATACTATGGTAGTGTCATGCGGAGTTGAAAAACCCGCAGGACTTTGCTTTAGTGCACCGTAGAACTGCAAATCCATGGAACAAGTGTTTTTTGGATGCTAGCCTAAATCTCAAGTTGATTTATGGATTGTAAATCCTTTTGTAGAAAAAGGTAATTTGGCATATTTTCCCACTTAACATTAAGGGGGAGTGTTGGGGAAATAATGTCAAGTGGGGATACCGTTTAGGTGGACCACCACTTCACGCCCCATGCTCCCCGCATTTGATTAAATCATTTGGATTTAATTATAAGAGTGAAACGGTGCAGCCGATTCACCCACTCTATTTAAATAAGGTGATCCCTCAAGGGATTATATGTTCATGATAATATATCATTGTGAGATCAATTACAAGTATTGCACATGATTTATTGGGATATAATTTGAATTGTGTAGTTGCGAGAGTATGTGAAATATTTAGTATTTCAGCATTGTATTACTCTGTAATTGTTTTGTGGTGGACCGAGGAGGAAGTGGAAGTGCTTTGGGTAAAATCTGTATGTAAATTATAATAAAAGGAAGTGCTTTATTTTGGAGTGGGGTTTTTTTCCTTCAGGTTTCCCCACTATGAATCGGTGTTTTGTGTTCCTATGCTATTTACATTTACAATATTTTACTTTACAATGTTATTCGGATATGATTACTTCATTTAAGTTATTATATCTTTGCATATTTGTATAAACCTATAATCCTTGGAATTAATGAATTAATGATTATGAATTAATCACACATTTATCATGTGAAAATATAACATATCTATTAAAAGCAAGGTGCACCAAAATAAAAAGCATCGAATTGGCCATGTCAAGTGACCCATAATGTAGTTCACGTAATGTGCAAGCCACAAGCCATAAAGATCTCTATAGAACCGTACTATTGAGGCCATCTAGAATTATATGCAAGGTATGATAAAGTATAACCAAGCTCTTGTAGGATTTCCTTGGTGTATGTGTTACATTATTTAGTTCGAATGAGGGTGGTATGTTCCCAATACTTGCAATTGATGTAAATTGTAATTATGGGCCAATAAACACATGTAGATTGTGAATCAAGGCCAACCAATCAACAGATGTAGGTGGTGTGTTGGAATGGGATTTAATGATTTTAATGGTACCCTTAACTTTGAGTTCATTAATTTCAACAAGGATTTTAACAATTATCAACATCGTGAACAAAAATTGATTGTAATCGCAAAGGGATTCATAAGTTGTCGGAGAGCAACTTAGTAGAGAAATGACGTTTAATGGGTAATGTAAGAAATTTAAGGTCAAACAAGATAAATAACGGTTCTTTGGGTGTATTTTCATGTTAAAAATAATGACAGAGTTAACAACATGTATGGAATTGTTAGAAATATTGTCATTGATGTCAAAGGAATGATGAAGGGAAATGAGTCAAGCAAGATGAAAATTCACCATAACACTTATGTTGAAAATGTTCATTATTTGGGAGTCAAGAGGAGAAGCCACCATTCTCATATATGTAAGTTATCAAATATTTGGAACAAGTACAAAAAAGTTATGGTCAGTCAAAGTTTTCTAGCCACGGAACAAAGGAAGTTGCTTGCCAAGGTATGATAACAAGGAAGTTCGGTTTTTGATGGAATTTTGTTTCAAGCTTCAGATGACCTTAAAGAGGAGATGTCATGATTTCTAAAAATATAATTTGCTAAGGAAATGGATAAAAATTGTAAAAGTTATGAAAGGTTGAATTTTGCATTCCGTGGAACAAAGGAAGTCATTTTGTAGTGTTTCACGGGTTTTCAAAGCCACGTAACAATGGAAATCAGTTTTAAAGGTTTCGGGTTTTTAGAAAAATAATGTTGTGTAAGAAAGAGGGACCATTTTTTTGTGACCCGTGGGTTTTGGAGGATCGAATGCCATGGTACAAACGAAGAATTTCATGGAATGAAGGGAATGAGTTTTTAGTGTTTCGTGGGTGGTAGAAAGTAAATTACCCGCACAAAAATTATTTTACAAATAAAGTTTGCAAAGGTCAAAGGTGGTCCGTGGAAGTTAAGGAAGTCCACAAAGGTCTAGAAAAGCCATGGAACAAGGTGGAAGACAAAAATAGATGTAGAAGGGAGATTTCATAGTTTAAAGATAATTTAGAAGGTATATTTCAAAGGTGCAAACAAAGAAGATTTTTGTGGAGAATTTTATGGTTTTTTCATTCATTGTATGAGATGATTTGGTGGTCGGTTCTTCCTAAGGAAAGAGATTGGTGTCTCTTAATAAGTTGGTGCTTAGTTATGGCGATTCATGTCTCCAATAGGTCGGTGCCTATGAATCAGGGATTGGTGTCTCCGTGAGGTTGTTGCCTACAAATTTTCTAATTTTATTTTTTACTAGATTTGGACGGCAGATCCAAGTAGTTTTTTTCTCTATGGTTTTCTCTGAAAGAGTTTCCACATATATCTTGTGTTCTATGATTGTGTAAATTGTTGTTAGTAACTTTGAAAATAATTAAATAATTGATCTATATTGATTCACCCGCTCTTAATATAAGTGTGTTCTCTTCAATTGGTATCAGAGTAGGTTCCTTCAAAGATAGTTTAACAACTAGAAGGTAGATCTTAGAAGAAGACATGACATGTACGAAGGATTCACCTCAAATAAAGGTCCGTTGTTTGATGCATATAACTATGCTTTTTTGGAGTATAAGGATGCACACCTATCTAATGGATCTTGGTTTTGACATTTGGCAATCAATTGTGAATGGTTATGCAGCTCCAACTACTCCAAAAATCAAGCTAGAAAGAAGGCAAGTGAGAGCAATGCAAAGGATATGAATGCAATATTGTGTGGTTTGTTTGAATCAAAATTTGTTAAAGTGATGCATTGCATTTCAGCCAAGGAAATTTGGGATAAACTCAAGAACATATATGAAGGAGATGAAAAATTAAAGAAAGCAAAACTCCAAACACTTAGAAGTCAATTTGAGGGTTTGAAGAAGAAGGATGATGAAAATACTACAACCTACCTTCTTTACATGGATGAAATTTTCAACACCATCAGAGGGCTTGGAGAAGAAGCTAAAGATGAAATGATTGTGCAAAAAGTATTAAGATCTCTTCCTTTGAGGTTTGATGCCAAAGTGTCTTCCATTAAAGAAATGAAGGATTTAAATACCCTAACCATGGATGAGTTGCATGGAATCCTCATAACATATGAGATGAGAACTGAAAAAGAAAAGTCATCAAAGTGAGAGGTAAGCTTCAAAGCATCAAAAATGATGAAGAGAAATAATTCCGAGCCATATGGCTACTCTAGCAATGAGTTAGGCAATGAATAAGCTCATTTTATCACGAAGTAAGGAAAGGATCTAGAAAATACAAAGGTAAGTTACCTTTCAAATGTTTTAATTATAATAAAGTAAGACATTATGTTGTTTGGTGTCCCTATCTAGAAAATTAAAATAATAATAATGAGGAAGATCACAACTTGAAGGAAGAAAAAAAAAAAAATCAATATAAGAAGAGTTATAAGCAAGGAAAATATGAGAAAAGGAAGAACTTCTACAAGCACAAGAAAAACCTCTATACCAAGGAGGAAAACAACTCATCTGAAGAAAGTAATGAAAGAAACTCTACCAATGATAAAGAAGAATCATTTTTCATGGCAATAGAGATAAAAGAAAGTGAAGGAGAGATGGTTTCATAAGATGAAGAAGATGCTAAAGTTGAAGGTGAAGTAGAATTTGAAGAAGAGCTCATTTGTGCCCTAGATGAGATCAAGATACTAAAGAAGAAGAATCTGAAACAAAAACAATAGTTTCAAAATTTGAAGAAGAGTATGGTGCCTCAAAATCTAAAATGTCACAAGATCTTGAAGAATATGAAAAGATCATCATTATCCTGAAGATTCAACTTGAAGAGATGAAAAAGATGGATGAGGATGTGAAAACCTAGCTAAAAGCAAAAGAAGAAGTTTGTGAGAAGCTAGAATTTGAGATTGTTTCCTTAAGGGAAGAACTGAAGAAAACATCTAAATTTGAAATGTAGCTTGAAGTTTGAGAAGAGCACTGAGATGTTGGATGATATTCTCAATTGTCGAGGTTACCTTTCAACAAGATTGGTTTGGGTTATGAAGAAAATCATAAGACTACTAAAGATGATTTCAAAGAGCCACTAAAAGTGTCAAACACAAAAAAGCCAAGAAGCTATGCAGATGCTCTTAAAATTCTAATTAGTAATGAAAGAAACAAGAAGAAATAGTTTAATGTTCCTCAAAATACTAGCATTCCTTTCAAATACATCTTAGAAAATTCAGAAACACTTTTCCTCCAAGGGGGCATCACATGATCAAGTTTCAAAACTCTTTTTATCATTATTGTTTTTCATGTAATCAGTTTGTCCATAGAGAATTAGATTGTAGAACTCATACAAGAAGATTTGGTAGGAAGAATAATGCAAATGCAAGTTCTTATGTGTTCTCAAATAGAAACTACAACTCATTTGCTCCTTTAATGGATTTTAATGTTGAATGTTATAAATGCCACAACTATGGGAATATAACACGTTTTTGTAGAATTTTTTTTTGAAATATCCCATGAAGAATAAGATGAGGAATCCAAGGACAATCGAAAGGAAGAATCAGCAAAATTTTGGAAGAAGAAGCGGGAGCAAGAAAAGAATATAGAAAAATTCATGCTTGTTCAAACAACGTTTCATGCACAAAATGAAGGAAATCAGTGGTATATTGATAGTGGTTTCTCAAGCCACATGAATGGAGACAAGAGAAAGTTTCTCACCTTGAAAGAAGTGAATGGAGGTATTGTGAAGTTTGGAGACAATGCTATAACAAGAATATTTGGTAAAGGTACTATTAGCCTTAACAATGGAAAATCAAAAACTGAAAATGTCTTGTATGTTGAAGGATTGAAGCATAATCTTCTGAGTGTGATCCAAATGAGTGATCAAGGATACACTCTCACATTTCATGTTGAAGGTTGTGAGATTAGAAAAACAAGTACATGAAAGGTTTTTACTGATGCATGTAGAACAACTAATAATCTCTACATTCTTAGTGAGATTAAAGGAGAAAAATGCTACATGGGGCAAGTAGATGAGATCTAGCTATGACATAGAAGAATGGGTCATATTAATTTTAATAACCTAATGAAAATCAGTTCCAAGTAAGTTGTGAGAGATATGCCAAAGATCCTTAAAACAACAAACACTCTTTGTGAGTAATGTCGATTGGAAGAAAACATGACTTGACTTCAAGAGAAAGGAGTATTCAACAACAAGGCTATTGAAATTTTTTCATAATGACCTTTATGGGTATATAAGAACTCAAATCATGCAAGGTGAGATTTATTTCATATTATTTATTGATGATTATTCTAGAATGACATGGGTTACATTTCTAAAAGAGAAATCTAAAGCATTTGAGAAGTTTAAGGCATTTAAATCCTTGGTTGAAAATGAAATTTGTTTGAAAATCAAATGTTTAAGATCTTGCCATGGAGGAGAATTTACTTCAAATAATTTTGTGAGAATCATGGAATAAGGAGACATTACTCAGCTATAAGGACTCCTCAACAAAATGGAGTTGTAGAAAGAAAGAATAGAACGATACATGAGATGGCTAGAATAATGTTGAATGAATATAAGTTGTCAGATATGTTTTGGAGAGAAGTAGTCAACACAACAATTTACATTTTGAATAGAGGGAAAATTAGAGTAAATAACAACAAGACACCTTATGAATTATGGAAGGGAATACTAATAGTTAAATATTTCAAAGTGTTTGGAATAAAATGTTATATCAAAAGAGATGATGAAGACTTGGGTAAGTTTGATTCCAAATCTGATGAAGACATTTTTCTTGATTACTCTTCAAGAAGCAAGGCTTATAGATGATACAATATGAGAACACACAAGATTGTTGAAAGTGAAAATGTGAAAGTGGATGATGTCGGTATAAAAAGAATAAGACACAAGAAACTGATTATCCAAAGGAAGCTAGAAGTGAAGATGAATAAGAAGATGAAAAGGAAGAAACTGAAGGAAATGATACAAAAAAACCATCTAGATTTGTCCAAAGGAACCTGATTAACTAAAATTGGTAATATGGGGGTAGTTAATCTAATCTAGAGTGACATGTAAATACAATAAATAAATGTAATAAAAAGTATGGAAAATGACCCAAGTAACTAATCTAATAAAAGTAGAAACCCTAATGTACAAGAGAAGTATGGAAAAGACAACTGATTCGGAGGTAGATTTAAACTGTGTCGCAAAGTGAATAGGATAATTTGGAAGTAGAAACGACTATGCAGATGTCCCAAAAGGATGGACTCGAGCAATCTAGCTAGACTAAAGCACTCGGATAGGACTTGAGTGCCTACAGCACTTTGGTTTACGAATGGGTGTCCAGTGCTGTGAAAAGATCTAGAACTAAGTTTCACATGTCCGACAAGTGGTTTGAAACCCTCATTATGTGCCACATCAAATTATTGCCTTGCTCCAAATGTTGCTAATAAACCAAGAGGATGGAAATACCAGCAAGAAGTATCAATACCCTAAAAAAGAATGCAAATGAATGGGTTGGACTGACCTCAACTTGCATAACAGTGGGCTTACTAACTAAGCGTTGCACTATATTTCATACCCAAATGTAGTTTTGGTGTGTGTGTACATAATGTGCCCCATGCGCTCTTTTTCGACCACACTTCGTGAAGTAACAAGCAATAACTAGATGTAGAAAATGTAATAGAATGTGTGCATGGAATAGAATAGAATCCCCCTATGTAGTGTGATGTAGATGAACCATCCTTGTCCTTGTGATGGAGCTAATGGATGCAAATGATCTCTAAGTGGATACAACTCTACGTGGATAATAGTAGTGACTAGTGCTCGTTCCCTCATTATGGTCTCATAACTTTATATTTATAGGGTTCTCTTGATCTAATTTCATAATAAAACCCAAAATGGTCAACCACCAAAAAGATAAGAAGCAAAAATGGCTAGAAAGAGCCCAAAAAGTGGCAAGAAAGATCAAGAAGGATTGGGGCACCCATGGGTGCCCCAAATTGAGGCTAAAATAATGGAAGATGACCGAAACAAACTAAGCATGTGCGTGTAAAATGGAAGGAATGATGAAATAAAATAAGAGAAGATGGTCAAAATACGGGGGTTAAATAATATGAAACTAGGATTAAATAATAGTAGTATGAAACTGGGATTAAATAATATCTAAAGTGCATGATTTTGTGACTACGAACATTCAAAAAATTAGATTATTGGTGAAAAAAACATCAGATTACAAACTGGGAGAAGATTGGAAAGTGCATGTGAACATGCAAACGTATCATACTATCCAATATATAAACTAAGAACTTTTCTTAAGCAAGTGAATAAAATCATTGGATTGATGTTATGGAAGAAGAGCTAAATCAAATTGAGAAAAATGAGACTTGGGAACTTGTCCCAATACCTAAAGGAAAAAATGTGATCGACAACAAATGGGTTTTAAGAAACAAACTGAATGAATACGGATAGGTGGTAAGAAACAAAGTGAGATTAGTTTGTAAGGGGTATGCACAAGATGAAGGCATTGATTTTGAAGAAACTTGTGCTCATGTCATGCAACACTATAAGCTATAAGAATGTTCTTATCATTTTCTTAGTTTAAGAACTATAAATTTTATCATCACTGGATGTCAAATCATCCTTTCTCAATGTCAATATAGAGGAAGAAGTATACATTGAACAACTAGAAGGATTCCTCATATCATATGATAAGGATTAGGTGTGCAAGTTGAAGAAAGATCTTTATGGACTAAAACAAGCCCCCAAAGTGTGGTGAAGAGCACACACAAATAATGAGAGGGGGTGAATCAATATTACACAACATTTTTCTTATTTAAACATAAATATTCATAACAATAGTAATCATATAAGTTAAGACAATTGTACAACACAAGATTTATGTGGAAACCCTTTCAAAGAAAACCACAGAGAAATGATTTTTTGGATCTACTATCCAAATCTAGTCACAAATCAAATACAATAATTTTGTAGGCACCAACCTACAAGAGACACCAATCCCCTTAATTTATAGGCACCAACCTATTGAGACACCAATCCCGTAGCTAAACACCAACTTAGTAAGAGACACCAATCTCTTCTCCAAATCAACTCATACACTTTATAACAAACACTTCTCCACAAAAACTCAGATTTTTTTGCACTTTCAAAATTTTTCCCTTTTAATAAAAATCAAACTCTAAAATCCCTCTTATAAACCCTCACAAATCTGCCATTGAAATAATTAGTTGTCTTTCAAATAATTTTTTTGAATGGTCTTCTATATCTTCCTTCAGAAATTTTCTCACTTACTGGCTTGAATGATCTTCTTGGAGTTTTAATGATATGCCTTCATCATGCACTTCATAGCCTCACTTCCCCACACTTCACATACATGCTTCACACATGCTAGGAAATCTAATCATTCCATACTCTATACACAAAAATTGAGATTTAATAATTTATCTTCATGATACAACTCCACAACCTACTCTTTTTGTTCTTCTCCCTCATAAAAATATGCACTTTACTCGTTTGTCTTGCTCGCCTCTACATAATTCAATTTATCCACACTTTACTTATTTCATGCTCTGCTTGAGTTTTCTCTTCCTTACTCTTCTCGTGAATCGTTGTTATTTCATACTTGAGAAATATTTTTGGGACTTAGCAAGATGTCTACTTTTTTACTCTTATCTTCTCCTCTCAACAGTTTATTGTTTTTCTCCACCCAAGTGCTCTCCAATTCTTTCAAATTTGAGTTTATTTTATACCTGATTATACTCTATACTTTGAGTGCCATGAAATATGTAGGTTGGCCACCAATTTGAATAATTATGCCAAGATAGAGTTAGTCATAGTTTAAATTAAAAACATTAAAAATTAGGGGATTCAAATACTGGTGTCAAGGTTGTGAATGAGTCAACTTTAATATAGTGAAGAGACTTCGAAGCTATAAGAAGAGAATTTGAAGCTATAGTAAGAGACTTTGAAGCTACATTAAGAGACTCACGAACCTATAGGAAGAGTGGTGCTCCCAAAAATTTCACTTGGAAATCTTGGGATAACTCTTTAAAATTTTGGTCTTTTTGACTTGTGCTAATTTGCTCAGGATTCCTTCAAGAGATTGCAAGAGGTTGCTTGGTCCAAAAAGGTGTAATAATGGATGTCATGAAAATAAGGAAAATACTTCTACCGATGCTTAGAGCTCGAGAAAATATTCATTTTTAGAAAAAATGACACCTAAAACAGAGGCATAGAGTGAAAGTTATGGCACTTGCAAGTTTTTGTTGCTACATCTTCCCGGACCCTTTCCAAAAATGGAAAAATTTATTCTATACTTGTGTTTTATTCTTCATCCAAAATTCAAAAATGGAAATAAAATGTTTCTTAGACCAAAACATAAAAGTGCAAGCTGCCTTCCACGTCCAATTTCCATGCTACCATAAATGATGATGTTTCACGAAATTTTAAAAGCAGAAGTCATGATGCAAGTCACATTTTTGGGAAGAGTGATCTTTTCATGCTAGTCGCATTTTTTGAAGCTGTTGGGAAGGTTAGAAATTCACACAAGTCATTTAATTGAAAAGTGGGAATTTTGGAGCTTCCTGGAAGGTGGAAAATTAACACAAGTCATTTAAGTGGAAAGTGGGAATTTTGGAGCTGCCTGGAAGGTGGAAATTTGGAGGCTTCCTGGTAGGTTGTTTTTTTCCCACAATGAAATTTGAATCACTTAAGTGAAAAGTGGGAATTTTGGGGCTGCCTAGAAGGGTGAATTTTCCCACTTCCTTGCCCTCATGATTTTCACACAAAAGAGATTTTATTCACCCATGCAAGTCGCACTTTTTGGGGCTGCTGGAAGGTGAGAAATTTACACAAGTCATTTAAGTGAAAATTGGGAATTTTGGAGCTTCTGGAAGGTGGAAAATTAACACAAGTCATTTAAGTGGAAAGTGGGAATTTTGGGGCTGCCTGGAAGGCTAAAAATTCACACTTCCTTTCCCTCATGTTTTTCACACAAAAAAAATCAATTCCAAAGAAATTCACACTTTTAGGGCAAC
Source organism: Taxus wallichiana var. yunnanensis (assembly GCA_018340775.1). Taxonomy (NCBI): domain Eukaryota; kingdom Viridiplantae; phylum Streptophyta; class Pinopsida; order Cupressales; family Taxaceae; genus Taxus; species Taxus wallichiana. The sequence goes on along the minus strand of CM031234.1, from coordinate 593,096,539 downwards.
CTCGGAATGTTAGAAATCAACACAAACTACTTAAGTGAAAAGTGGGAATTTTGGGGCTTCCTGGAAGGTTGAAAATTCACACTTCCTTACCCTTATGTTTTTTCCACAATTCCTAGCCAAAAAGTGTGACCCATTTTGGCATAACTTCATGCCTAAAAGCTGATTTCTTTTAATTAATTTTTAGCAAGGTTTGGCACCAAAGTTAGGAAGAATTCATTGCATGCAAAATCCCTTTAGAAGTTTGTGCATGTGTTCCTAATCTTCCAGTTGAAGCCTTCATTGAATTTACTTATATTTTCCTTCACTCGAGTGCTTTCCAGAATTCAAAATTGCTCATATGCAATTAAAAATAAAAGGTGATGAATTTTGTCTAAATTGTTTATGGCAAGCATTTTACTGGTGCATGTACTGGAGAAGAATTGCAAAAGCTTCAGGGATAAAAGGGAAGATAGGTTATAGGAAACACCCATAAGAAAATCACAGTTAGTTGCTTCCAGATCCAGTTTGGTGGGAATCAAAGGCAAAGAGTCAACCGCATGCAGGAGAAAAAATTATCTCAGGTTCAGGTAGAAATATCATCCAAATCATTCATGAGGCGGAAGTGCAATATAGGTTGGATCAACATGCAAAGCATGGAAGAAGAAAAAGACTGGGAGTGTTATAGCTTTCTTCTAATTTTTTCTTTTATTTCTTCTTATTTCTCTTATTTTCTCCGACAAAGCAATTGAGTAATCAATTAAAATTGTAAAACTTAGGTAATTGAATTTAAAATCCATTACTTCAAGTTTATGGAAGAATTCAATTACTTGGAAATAGGTGGCAGACATGCAAAATAGAAGGTTCTATTTTCAATTGTAAATCATGCATGTCATGCAAAGAAGGATTCTAGGAGAAGAATTTCCAACTGTCTCCTTTTCTATAACTTCCACATGTGGAAATTCATTGAAATATTCCTATTTGTAATTTCCCTCTATGCACTATAAATGGAGGAAGAGCCTACGGGTTAAAAGATCACAATTTTGCTAGAGCATTTTGGAGTCTTCAGACTTTGTGTTATTTCTAGGAAAGATGACGAATTGAATAAAAGGTGGATTTTCAGATAAATTTGTGTCTACGGTGCTTTTCTTCTTTCTTCTATTTTAATTTTTAGATAAACTTTGTGTTATCTAAGATTTAGGTTAGAAGTTATTCATTTCCTTTACTTGTGATTATTGTGAGATCTATCTGTTTATTTAATTTGTGTGGATGAGACCAACTCTGATAACTATTGGTTGATTCAGCACATCCTCCTTTCTTCTTTCCTTACTTCTATTATTTCCCCCTTCTACAAAATATTCCAAAACAATTGCTTACTTGCTGCAGAAAATTGCTAAGCTATGGTTCATGAGATTTGTAATTAAAGTAAAACCCCTAAAATAGTTATTAGGATTTATACTCACCAGATTGATAAACATATTACATGGGAGCCTCACCATTAAATGAGGGAGATTTATCTCATGATTGCCTAGGTTTTTAGTTGTGCATAAAATCTAGCCACAGTTTTTGCGACTCCACTGGGAACAGATTAAATAAAAAATACTTGTGCTTTTCCCGTGGGTGTCGTGAAGAAATTACTTTGTCTTTAGAATGACTTAGGAGTTTGAACTACTTGTTGTGGTCAAAGTAAACTGGTAGTTATATACATTCAAAAAAAAATTTGGCGACTTTGTATCTACTTTGTCCTAATGTTTCTTTCCAGGATCTAGCTGCAAGAATGACGTACACTCAAGAGTAATTCTCTGCAAACAATCTTCATGGCTTTGCAACAACCACAAGCTCTAGTTCCTTGGGGTCCAGCTATTGGCCCTCTTGCATTGGTTCAGCCGTTGCATGAATTATTGTGCGGATCACAAAAGAATTTTCCAAAATTCAATGGCGACGGGAAGCAACACCTGGATGATCATATAGCTACATTTTCCATAGCTTGTGGAGTTCTTGGGAGTGCCTCATGAAGATGTATATGTTTGATTGTTCATTGAGATGCTTCAGGGAACTACTACGGAATGGTTTTATCACCTTTTTCCGTATGTATCACCAACTGGGCTACTATGAGAACACGGTTTGAAGCTAGATTCAAACCCGCAAAAGATTCACATGCTTTGTTAGCACAACTCATCCAGATGAAAAAAGAACCACATGAATAGATGAGGGATTTCATTGCCAAATTTCAAAAATTCTATACAAAATTCCTCCTATTGCTTGCATTGAGTGATGAAAATCAGAAGGTATTTTTCATTAATGCTTTGTCACCTGAAGTTGGTTATCAGCTGTGTAGAGAATGTCCTGCTAACTTGTTGGCAGCTCAAAACATTTCTATCAAAGTAGAGGATGATCTCATCATGGCGGGTAAAATCAAGCTTTCAAATCCTAAGGTTGCAGGTTCTACTTCAGCTAGTACTACTGATCTGTTGCTACAAAATTTGGCCAATGATATGTTGCAGATAAAGAAGAAAATGGTGCAAGGTAACAATGTTGGAGTGGATGTAGAAGATCAATATATTTCTAATTTTTATTCACCTAAAGACCGTGATTTTGTAGAACCTGCTGGTGAATCCAACATTGGCTACTTAGACTATGAACCAGAAATGAGGCTGATTTCTTATCAGATCTAGAAGATTGCATTGAAGAAGAAGAAGCCATTGAACTCACTACATTTTCATCATCTATCTTCCAATACCAAAAGCCTCTTGCTGGAGAGAACTCCTACAAATCATCCATGGAAGAAATATTCAAAGAATAGTCTGTTGCCCAAATCAATCTGCATGAGGAGAGCCATGATGAATCAATTGTAGAACCAAAAGTCATGTTGGAAAAGGCATATTCTTTTGTAGAGTTGTCTGTGGAAGTGGAACAAGGATCAGATCGACTTGCAGGAAACTTTATTCATGGAAAGGAAATTCTGCAGAATGTCCTCATTCACAAGGATGAGCTTCAAAGGAACAAACAAATCATGAGGAGTAGGCCTTGCCCAATAAGATATCTAGCTAATTTAGAGCCACCTAAGAAGTTGAAACCAGTCGTGCTTATTTCAGAGCATGAGGATGAGCCACAATGCACCAAAGATCAACCACAGTACCTCTCAAATCCAAATACAAAACAACTAAAGGAGGTATTTATTTTATTTGTTGATACTTTGGTAAAAAGGGTGGAGAACCGACTTCAGAATAGTTTTTCACTCTTGTTAAAGACCATGTTCAATGAAAAATCAATTACATGGTCTAAGTTTGTGAGGAAAGGCAGTTATTTCTCCTTGCATGTTGTAGGATTTGTTTGAGCTTCCTTTGCCTTTGGCTAAAGTAGAGTAGGTAGTTTTGTTTTCAGCAAAATAAGTTCTTGCGCACACTCTTGCATGTTTCCATTTGGGACATGTATGATTTTACATGTTTGTATATAGTTTCATTGTCATGTTCGGTTCTCTTCAGGATCAAATTAGATAGTTGGAGCAATTTCTAAGCTTTATTAAGAGCTCCATAGATCAATTTCTAGTTAGCAGTCATCAGGCAATTCCATACCGATGCCAAGTTCATCACATATTCAAGAGGTAGATTCTCAAAGGGAAAGATCAAGGTTAAACTCAACTCCATAGCCCAATGGACAAGACATGAAACCAGAGATGTTGGGATCTCATCTTCATTTCTTCCATTCTGGTAGAAATAAAGATGTCCACAAACAGAGCCAACTGGTGTCCCCAAAAATTTCACTTGGAAATCTTGGATACCCCTTTAAAATTTTGGTCTTTTTGACTTGTGCTAATTTGCTCAGGAGTCCTTTAAGAGATTGCAAGAGGTTGCTTGGTCCAAAAAGGTGCAATAATGGATGTTATGAAATTAAGAAAAATACTTCCACCAATGCGTAGAGCTTGAGAAAATATGCACTTTTAGAAAAATGACACCTAAAATGGAGCCACATAGTGAAAGTTATGGCACTTGCAAGTTTTTGCTGCTACATCTTCCTGGACCCTTTCCAAAAATGGAAAAATTTATTAAATAGTTGTGTTTTATTCTTCACTTCCAAAAATGGAAATAAAATGCTGCTTAGACCAAAACGTAAAAGTGCAAGCTACCTTCCATGTCCAATTTCCATGTTGTCGTAAGTGATGAGTTTTCACGCAATTTTAAAAGTAGATTTCATGATACAAGTCACATTTTTTGGAAGAGTTCTTTTCATTCTAGTGGCATTTTTGAAGTTTTTGGGAAGGTTAGAAATTCACACAAGTCATTTAAGTGAAAAGTGGGAATTTTGGAGCTTCTGAAGGTGGAAACTTAACATAATTCATTTAAGTGGAAAGTGGTAATTTTGGAGTGGGAATTTTGGAAGGTGGAAATTTGGAGGCTTCCTGGTAGGTTGTTTTTTCCCACGATGAAATTCGAATCATTTAAGTGAAAAGTGGGAATTTTGGGGCTTCCTAGAAGGCTGAAAATTCACACTTCCTTGCCCTCATGTTTTTCACACAAAAGAAAATCAATTCACATAGCAAGTCACACTTTTTGGGGCTGCCTGGAAGGTTAGAAATTAACACAAATCACTTAAGTGAAAAGTGTGAATTTTGGGGCTGCTTGAAGGTTGAAAATTCACACTTCCTTGCCCTCAAGTTTTTTCCACAATTCTAGCCAAAAAGTGTGACCCATTCTCGCATAACTCCATGCCTAAAAGCTGATTTATTTTAATTATTTTTAGCAAGGGATGGCACTAAAGTTAGGGAGGAAGTCATTGCATGCAAAATCCTTTAGAAGCTTGTGCATGTGTTCTTAATCTTCCATTTGAAGCCTTCATTGAATTTACTTATATTATCCTTCACTCGGAGTTCTTTCCAGAATTCAAAATTTCTCATATGCAATTAAAAATAAAAGGTGATGATTTTGTTTGAATTTTTATGGCAAGTATTTACTACGGTGCATTTACAAGAGAATAATTGCAAAAGCTTCAGGATAAAAGGGAAGACAGTCGAGGAAACTCCCATAAGAAAAATCACAGTTAGTTGCTTCCAGATCCAGTTTGGTGGGAATCAAAGGCAAAGAGTCAACCGCATGCAAGAGAAAAAATTATCTCAGGTTCAAGGTAGAAATATCATCCAAATCATTCATGAGGCAGAAGTGCAATACAGGTTGGATCAACATGCAGAGTATGGAAGAAGAACAAGGCCGGGAGTGTTGCAACTTTCTTCTAATTTCTTCTTTTTTTCTTCTTCTTTCTCTTATTTTCTCCGAAAAAACAATTGAGTAATTAATTAAAATTGTAAAACTTAGGTAATTGACTTTAAAATTACTTAAGTTTCTGGAAGAAGTCAATTACTTGGAAATATGTGGCATACATGGAAAATAGAAGGTTCTATTTTCAGTTGTAAATCATGCATGTCATGCAAAGAAGGATTCTAGGAGAAGGATTGCCAACTATCTCCTTTTCTATAACTTCCACATGCGGAAAATCATTGAAAGCTTCCTATTTGTAATTGCCCTCTATGAACTATAAATGGAGGAAGAGCCTATGGATTAAAGGATCACAATTTTTCTAGAGCATTTTGGAGTCTTTAGATGTTGTGCTATTATTTATGGGAAAGTTGGGGAATTGAATAAAATGTGGATTTCCATAGAAATTTGTGTCTACAGTGCTTTGCTTCTTTCTTCTATTTTAATTTTTAGATAAACTTTACGTTATCTAAGATTTAGGTTAGAAGCTATTCATTTCCTTTACTTGCAATTATTGTGAGATCTATCTTGTTTGTTTAATATGTGTGGATAAGACCAAATATGATAACTATTGGTTGATTTAGCACATCCTCCCTTCTTCTTTCCTTACTTCTAGTATTTCCCCCTTCGTAAAATATTGCAAAACAACTACTTACTTGCTGCAAAATTGCTAAGCTATGGTTAATGAGCTTTGTAATTAAAGTAAAACCCCGAAAATAGTTATTAGGATTTATACTTGCAGATTGATAAACATCTTACACAGGATCCTCACCATTAAATGAGGGAAATTTATCTTATGATTGCCTAGGTTTTTAGCTGTGTAAAACATCTAGCCAACAAAGAGACTGTGAAGTTACAGGAAGAGACTCTAAAGCTATAGGAAGAGACTCGAAGCTACAAGCGATAAACATTGATAAATGACAACTCTTCCAACAATCTACTTTGTCTGCTAGCTCCTTCAAGATCCTTTGACATCAATGACAATTATTCCAAAATCTCCCCTTTGCCATTGATGGTAACCAACCACCTTGCATAGTAATAACCTATGAATGTAGCTTTCTCTCCCTTTCTACACTACTCTCCTTTTCCGTAGTGATTATTGTACTACTCCCTCTTATTTTAACTATCCCCCTTTGAAATCAATGGAAAATGAGTAAAATTTCTCAAAACTCTCCTCCTTGTAGTATGCATCCACTAAAACTAGTATGAATTATCTTCACTATGGTGATAAAAATGAAATGATTAGCTCCCCCTAATTGTATGCTTCTCATTAGTGATAGGATGAAAGTGATATCACTCCTAACTTTTGTCTAAGATAATAAAACATTTATTTTGGAAGAGTCTTTGTGAAAATATCAGTAATCTATTCTTTTATGGAAATATGTTCCAACTTAACTTGTTGTCATGTGAATTTCTCTCTTAAGAAATGATACTTGATAGGAATATTCTTTTCTCTATAGATCATAACCAGATTCTGGGATATATTTATTGTACTAGTGTTATCACATAGTATGGAAATCAGAAATCAAACTCTACCTTAATGTCTTTCAAATTTTTACTCATCCATAGAACTTGTGTGTAACATGACACCTGCTTTGTAATGTACTATTCCTCGGTTGTAGATAAAGAAATAGATGTTTTTTTCTTTCTTTACCAGATACCGACTATTTCCTTAAAATAATGCTCCTCCACTTGTATTTCTGCAATCAACACAACATGTTCAATATGCATTTGTGTATGCTTTTAGAGTAAAATATTCATCTCTACGATATCACATACCATAATCCACCATATCTTTAAGATATTTGAATATTATTTTAACAACTTGCACATGAGTTTATTTTGGAACAACTTGAAAATGTGCCACTAAGCCTATTGCTTGCATCACATTAGGTCTTGATGTCGTCACATATAATAAAATTCCAATCATTGATCTATAAAAATTATGACTTTCTTCAAGAGACTTATCATCCTTGTTCAACTTACGATGCTGTGACCATAGGAGTACTTGACTTTGTTTGTCTTCCATTCTAAAAATTTTCAACATCTTTAACATACTTAGTTTGTGAAATAAATATGCCTTTGTTTGATTGATAAATTTGTAAACCAAGAAAGAAAGATAACTCACCAAGCATGGACATTTCAAACTCCTTTTGCATTTCAACAGCAAAATCTTGACACATCTTATCACTACTTCCTCCAAAAATGATATCATCAACATACACAACAACAATAAGTTGATTCTCACCTTCAGTTTTGATGTAAATATTTCTATCAAAAATATGCTTTTTAAAGCCTTGTTGATGTAGATACTTGTCCAGTCTTGAATACCAGGCTCTGAGGGCTTGTTTTAGTCCATACAAAGATTTCTTTAGCTTGCATACATAATCCTTATCATCTGATAAAATGAATCCTTTTGGATGTTCAATATAGACTTCTTCATCCAAATTCCCATTTAGAAACATTGATTTTACATCCATTTGATATAATTTAATTTTTTTAAACAAGCAAATTCCAAAAACATTCTAATGGCTTCTAATCATACAACCGAGTAAAATTTTCTTCAAAGTCGAGTACCTTCAACTTTTGCATACCCTTTACATACTAACCTTTATTTCTTTATTACAACTTTTCCATCTTCATTCAGTTTGTTCCTAAAACCCCACTTGGTGTTAGTCACATTTTTTTATCTTTTGGTCTCAAGATAAGTTTATGTGTTTCATTCTTATCAATTTTATTTAGGTCTTCTTCCATTGCTCCAATCCAATGTTTTTCTTCACTTTTTCAACAAAGTTCTTAGGTTCTATCTTGGATAGTAATGACATGTTTACATGTTCAAATGCATTTTCCAATCTTCTCATAGTCTCAGTACTCCAATTGTTTTGTAGAACGAATAATCTATTTTTCTAATTATTCTTTTAGACTAATTTGGATGGTGTTTTTATATTATTTCTTACAACTTCTTCCTTTTCATATTCTTATTCATCTTTGATGTTTTGTTCCTCTTAATAATCAATTTCTTGTGTCTTATTATTTTTATACTTGATATCATCCACTTTCACATTTGCACTTTCAACAATCTTGTGTGTTCTCATATTGTAGCATCTATAAGCTTTAATTTTTAAAGAATAACCAAGAAAAATACCTTCATCAGATATGGAATCAAACTTACCCAAGTCTTCATCATCTCTTTTGATATAACATGTGCTTCCAAACACTCTAAAATATTTTATAGTTGTTGGTCTTCCCTTCCATAATTCATAAGGTTTCTTGTTGTTATTTATTCTAATTTTCCCTTTGTTCAAAATGTAAATTGTTGTGTTGATGGCTTCTCTCCAAAACATATCAGACAACTTAGAATCATTTAACATTATTATTTTGACGGTTTAGTATTTCTCTCTATAACTCCATTTTACTGAGGGGTCCTTGCAGCAGAGTAATGTTTCCTTATTCCATGATTCTCAAAAATTATTCAAACTCATTTGAAGTAAATTCTCCTCCACAGTCAGATCTTAGGCACTTGATTTTCTTACCAGTTTCATTTTCAACTAAGGCTTTGAATGCCTTAAACTTCTCAAATGCTTCAGATTTCTCTTTTAGAAAAGTCACCCAAGTCATTCTAGAATAATCATCAATAAATAACATGAAATAGCTCTCACCTTGCATGGAAGAAGAGATTCATCCTTTAGAAGTAGATTATGATGATTTCCCATATTATGAGGTTTTTGTTCCTGAAAGACTCTTGTGCACTTCTCATGAATTCTTTGTCCTTGAACCTTCCAATGAAATTCAAATCATCACCTTGGAGGATGATGAAGAAAACATGAAATTTGAACCTCCATTCATAAATTCATTTTGGCTCAAGGCACAACCCTTTGGAGGAACAATGTGTACGAGAGATGAAGATCATTTTTCTATGATAGATGATTTGGTGCTATCCAAGGACTCCACCAACCATGAAGATATTTAAGAAATCAATCCTCCATCCTGGACTCAAGTTCTTCAAGAAGATGAATTTAAGGTAATCATGGATAGTTTTCTTTCCAATTTTGAATCTTCAATTGATGCACAAATTCACAATGATGAAATGAAGATGGAAGAATCCAATTTCCTTTCTGAAACAATTATGGATAAGAAAATAGAGCATGACCTCTCTAAGGATCTGATTTCCTTATCATCACCAAAAGAGTGTAATGTTGATCACCATGGAAAGTATGGAGTCTTTCCTTTTCCTTGTGAAGAAGAAGACTCTATATGAGATGTTCATGATGGAGTAGAATAATATCCTCATGTCACAACCCCAATATTGTATTCTTCCTCATATCATGAATATGATTTAATGCATCTTGAATTGAAAGGTGTGCCCTTCCCATACAACATGGATCTCTTCTCTCTATTTGAAAATGATGAAAACCAGGAATGCCCGATCTTGCAAGAAGGTAACCCCTAGATGGCGAGAAATATGGATCAGGAGGAGGATTTTTCAAATGAGTTCTAGCCATATGTAGATCAAATTTCCAGTCATCTCCTTGAGGCCCAATATGAAGAATCTTCTAATGAATGTGAAAATGAGTATGTAGCAAATTTGAAGGAAGAATCTATGCAAAACATCTTGAAAATTGAGAAATAAATTGAAGATCCTCAACTCAACCTTGAGATTTTGACATATGTCATGACTATGCAAGACAAGTGGGATTTCAATTTTGATCCTTCTTTCAATGCACAAGTGCTCAAAATGAGATGGAGCAAACAAATAAAATCAATGTTCTGCTTGAATCTTTAGTGGATGAGAATGAATGTGAAGGTGATTCTTCCCCTTTCCCGTTTCATGAAGAATAATATGAATGGAAAGGAAAGGAGGTTCTTGAATCTCCTATGTATATTTTTAGTCATGAAGAAAATACCTCTGCCATAGAAAATGATATCAAGGTCAACATTGAGTTGGTTTATTTAGAAATAAATTGTTGTAACATTAAAGTGAAAAGCTAGAAGAAGGTTTTGAATGGGAAGAATTCCAACTTGCTCTCACGATTCTAAATCCCTTGTTGATTTTGAATAAGATTCCATATTGCAAACTTCACCTATTAAATGGTGAATGTATTTAAGATGAAATCAGATATTCTACTTTTGAGAACATGAAGGAATGGCTTCTCATATTCATAAAGCATCAAGTGGAGGCTACAAAAGGTAATACTTTCCAACATGTTACAAAGTGGCCATTAAATGCAAGGGTGTTTCCTGTGCAATATCAGTATGAAGATGGAATCTTTTTTTCTCTCCTTATTTTCAAACCATGTAGGGCCATCACAAGAGAATGGCATGATCAAATAATGATCTTCAATCTTTAGAGGTTTGAATTCATCCCATTTTTATATTATGGTACGTACTTCTCTCAACCCGTTACCGGGTGTGTGTACATTCTTCTCCCACCTCAATGAATTGCATGACCATGTAACATAGTTTTCCTTCCCATTGTGTTTTTATTTTCCTACTTTTGGTGTGTTTCCCTTTTTTGGTCTGTTTGTTTCTTTTTTTCCTCGTGTGTGCTCGTTGTTAGTGGTGAATAATTTACTCTATTTCCCAATATAAACAAGGAATTGGTCTTCTCACCCAAGAGAAAGCAAAGGTTATATATTTCCTCTTACATTCCAATGTCCCCTAGTTAAAGCCAATTGTTTTCATGTATTTTTGCAAGCCCAAAAATTCAAAACTTGAGCCATGACAACTAAGCCAAATGTGAAAACATGCTCCAAATCCTCCTAAATCACTATCTCAATCAATTTATCTTCTCGTGTCATGATCATCCCAACCTTGCAGGTCCTCCCAATATGATGAAAAATCATGTGCAAGTGTTTGAAATGATGCAATTGTTGTTGCAAATCAGCAAAGACCCCCGGATGTTGATCAGACTTCTAATTTGATCATTCTAAGCATCCAGTGTGATTGCACAACATTGAATCCTCTTCCCAAGTGTGGGACTTGCAAAATGGAAGAGGAATCTCTAGATTAGAGACTGGTTCCTCAACTCCTCTGATCAGCTAATTCACTTGTACAATTGCAGAGGTTTAAACTCCTAAGTCTTCTCTAAATTCTAAGGAGACAAAGATAGAGAATGTAAAAAGAAAGAACTAATGCTAATAGGTGATGCACCAAAGGAGTTGTAGACACCTGATGCTACATGAAATACACAATCCACAAGGAAACATAGCACAAAACATGCACAAATGCTCAAAATGTAATGAAAGATCAAGAAAACAATGATAGATATATGAAAGGATTGAGGTATTTTAATCACAGAACATATATCAACATCTCAGATCCAATACAGTACATTACAGTGATCCAGAGGCAAGAAAAGGTGCTGCATTACATGGAAAGGTAAAATTTCTTCACAAATTCTGCCAAGGGGGAAGAAAAAGGAAGTTTCAGAGCTGAAAAAGTGTCTCTCCTTTGCAAAATGAACTCATTCTGGCTTTTACAGTGCAAACCACGACCCCAGGAGAGAGAAACATGGGAAAAAGTGCAAGGGGTTCAACCATTGACCAAAATGCCATCAAAATAGCATGGGCACCCTGACAGACCCATTCCCTAACATTTTTAACCATGCTGGGAGAGAATGCGAGCCATTCTTCATTAAAAATGGTGGTTGAAACGTCATTTCTGTCCATGACCACGTGCCAGAGGATGTTTCTTGATTTTATCTCTCCAAACTCCATAAAAATGCAAAAATAACCCTGAAATCTTGTAGAGAATTTCACCAGCTTTCCATTGATATAAAGAACGTGAAAAAATGAGCTCTGGATCGAAAGATATGGCGATTTGAAGTTTTAGGGCAAAACAGGGCCAAATCGGGTCGGTGGGAAATTTTTTTGAATTTTTACCTTTTTGGTCATTTGGAAAATTTTCCAAAATTTTCCCATGCTCCGCAAGTCTAGGTGCCACGTGGCAAGTTTTCATTGGGCGCGGGCCCCTCCTGCTCCATTTTTCTTTGTTTTAGCCTTTGGAAAATTTTCCAAAATTTTTCCGCTAGGCCGACGAGCTGGGACATGTGGCAGCAAATGATTGGGCGCACAATAAGGGGGCGGGCTTTCCCTTTGAATTTTCTTTTATTTCCTCCTTGGGAAAAAATTTTGAATTCTCCCCATGCTCCGCCACTCTAATACATGTGTCCTCATATGATTGGCTGACGGAGGCAGCGGGCCAAAAACTCATCCTTTGGACTTTCGGCAAAACATTTTGCCCAAAAATCTAATTCTTCCTCGTGCCCCGCCGGTCTGAGTTCTGGTGACACGTGTCACATTGTGATTCAGCTCGGGAAATGGGTCCAAAAATCCTCCATTGAAATTTGGCGAAACACTTAGCAAAATTTCAAACCTTCCCCCGCACTGCGAACTTCCGGCTCCCTAGGACACATGTCATGTTTTTATTGGCCGCAGGGCCATCCTTCAAAAAAATTCTTGCGCCAACACTTAGCCAAATTTTCAAAATCTTCCCCCTGGACACGTGGCAGCCCCTGATTTGTCGGCGGGCCTGCGGGGAAAAATATTTCCTTTTGAAACCTTTGCCAAAACACTTGGCAAAAAACCAAGTTCTCCTTCGACCCCGCCACTTTCTTGGACACGTGGCGCATTCTCATTGGCTGTGGGCCTTTCAGGGGAAAATTTCCCACAAAAACTCCGCCGAGCCATAACTTGAAAAATACATGGAGTTAGGAGGAAAACTTTACCTTTCTAGAAAGCTGAGAAAGAGCTCTATCCAATGGTGCCACTTCCAGAAGGTTTTGAGTGCCTGAAAGAAAAATTTTGTGACTGAGGCACAAGAGAGGGAAGAATGGGAGGAGTTAGCCACAAAATGAGCAGGGGCACATTTTGGATAACAATTTTGGTGACTCAGAGGGGGCATCTTCTTGCTGGATGAAGTTACCAGTTGCCTGAAGCATCCATTGGGCATGGAGTCATGATTTGTAGCCTACAAACTGATCTGAACTTTGAAAACCTCCTCTCTGAGCCACTTGGAAACCCACTGAAATGGACTGCGCAAGAGCAAAACCAGCACCACAAAAACTATGTACAAAACTAAAGGTCATACACGCTCCAAAATGGAACATGCAGAGTGTGCACAAGCACTTCTTTTTACTTGAAAGCAAAACTACCTATCCTACTCTAACTCGGAAGCAAAGCAAGTGGGCTAAACAAACCCTCAGAAATCGGTTGGGAGAAATAGCTTCACTTTCTCAAAAGTTGCAACCATGCAACTGATTTGGCACTGAACATGGTTGATTGGATGAGTGGAAAATCAACAAGAAGCTGGTCTTCTACCCAAATCATCAAGGTGTCAACTGAAAACAAATCCAATACCTCTTTTAGTTGCTTTGCATTTGGATTGAAGAGGTATGACAGCTAATCCTTGGTACTTGGTAGCTCACCCTCATGCTTAGAAGCAAGCATGACTGGTTGTGACTTCTCCTTTGACTCCAATGAAGTCAAATACCTTATTGGGCAAGGTATGATCCGTTTGATATGCCCATAGCTCTGATTTTCAACTCCAAAAATGGAGTCTTCTTGTAGACCTTCTTGGGTGGGTGATGTGGAAGCAATGGTAGGACGTTTCTACCCTTTCTCTTCGTTCATGACAACATGGAACTCTTCTATAGTGTGCAACTCCTCGTTATTGATTGCAACATCCAATGAAGTTGCTTTTGCATTGTTGTTACCTGCTACAATACATTGTTGGCTTTAGAGCTCCTCCATTGTAGCTTTTGGAAGATCAAATTCTTCCATCTTTGATTCAAGAGGCATGTTGCAAACTGTAGGTTGTTTTCCTTGAACTCTTTTGTCCATGGCAGCAAGTTCTTGTTGTTGGAGAACAAATGGTGAAGAAGGAAACATGGTAATTTCAGCTAGCTCTTCATCTAAACATTATTCTAAGTCTGATGGCAAATCAAACTCTTGAATGTCTTGCTACAACAAAGTCTCTCCCTCTTGTATGGTGGCCTCCAAATCTGCATTTTCTTCACCTTGTATAACTTCATTTTCAAACATGAAACTTGTCAATCCAAACTCATCCCAAAAATCAGATTGTTGGAGAGATGAAGTGGGAGAGAAGCATGAAATTTCTTGTGCCTTTTGCTCACAATTTGGACCTGTTTTGTTCACCTCCATAATGGCTTCATCAATCAAATCAGCCCCTTCAAATGAAAGCAAAAACGTATCAATAATGCTTCCTTCTTCTACTGTTGTAAAAACTGACTTGACCTCATCCATTTGCTCCTCAAAGATGGGGTTTTGAGATGGTTTTCCTTCCTTCTCGATGGCTGATTTTGCAGTGCAAACTAGATCAGCATTTTCTTTGGGCAAAGTGCCAACATGGACACCCAACTCATCACCAACAAACTGTTGTTTTTCTCGCTTCACTGCTGTTATAAAATCAGCCTTGTTTTCCACTTGTTCTCCAACTTCAACATCCTCTATTGGTTTCACCATCAAGGGGATTTTTGTAATCCCAAATTTAAGAGCCCAACTCTTCAGACTTTGAATTTCTTCATCCTTGTTTGGCTCTTCTTTCTACTACTATTTTCCTTGATTGGCATTCTGATTTTTATCCTCCCAACATGGATTTGGGAATGCAAGAGGAGAAGTGGATTGTAACTCAATTGATTTTGCAATTTTTTGTGGTGGTGGAGGAGGTAGGAACTCTTGTTTCTTTGGAGGGAATGGCTATTTGGAAGGGAAAAGGACAGAAGAATTGAGATGGGGTGGAAGACTAGGGAATGGAGAAATGGATTCAACACTTGGGACAGCAGATGGAGAGTTTAAAACTTGACACTGCTGAGATAAAACAGATTGGGAAAGAGGGAGAGAA
The DNA here is from genome assembly GCA_018340775.1 of Taxus wallichiana var. yunnanensis. Taxonomy (NCBI): domain Eukaryota; kingdom Viridiplantae; phylum Streptophyta; class Pinopsida; order Cupressales; family Taxaceae; genus Taxus; species Taxus wallichiana. The sequence goes on along the minus strand of CM031234.1, from coordinate 593,081,453 downwards.
AAGGCATGAGATGGTGTGCTTACTTGTTGACAAGGTTGTTGAATACTCCTCTCATACACCTTTATTCCTTCAGTCCACTTTGCAAGCAATGGTAGTGTTGTAATCATGAAGGCTAGCTTCTCTTGAGGGTTGTAATGCCTTGGAAAAGGTCCCACCCATGGACAAGGTGCTCTACAACCGATTCTAAATGCTTTCATTTGTGCTTGAGCCCTGGATAGCACCATGTTTACCTCCATCTTTTGGATTTGTTCTAGCAGATCTGTATTTTCTTCTTGACTGCCCTCACAACCAGCATACCCTTGTGCTTGACATGCTTCATATCCAAACTGACTTTGGCACTGCTGCTCATATGGGTAGACATGCTGATTTTGAATTTGATCAAAATGTTGATTTGGAGGATTTGTAAAACATGTTGGAGGTGTGATATACTGCTGTTGTAAATGTGAATTCCATGATGGAAATGAAGTCATGATTGCACAACTTCATGGAATGGAAAAGAATGAAAATGATGGAAAGAAGAATGGATGGAAATGAATGGAAAACAGGTCTGTAACTTAGAGAATGAGTTGTTTACCAGATGGAGTCACCAGATGTGCTTTTGAAAGTGCCTCCAAAAGGCTGAATCTTTAACAGGAACACACCAACCTGTCAAAGATAAAGTGGAAGACCTCTAAGGTCCCATCAGGCATGCCAAAACTATTGTTGCAAATCAGCAGCACCCCCGGGATGCTTGATCAGGCTTCTAATTTGATCATTCTAAGCATCCAGTGTGATTGCACAACATTGAATCCTCTTCCCAAGTGTGGGACTTGCAAAATGGAAGAGGAATCTCCAGATTAGAGGCTGGTTCCTCAACTCCTTTGATCAGCTAATTCACTTGTACAATTGCAGAGGTTTAAACTCCTAAGTCTTCTCTAAATTCCAAGGAGACAGAGATAGAGAATGCAAAAAAGAAAGAACTAATGCTAATAGGTGATGCACCAAAGGAGTTGTAGACACCTGATGCTACATGAAATACACAATCCACAAGGAAACATAGCACAAAACATGCACAAATGCTCAAAATGTAATGAAAGATCAAGAAAACAATGATAGATATATGAAAGGATTGAGGGATTTTAATCACAGAACATATATCAACATCTCAGATCCAATACAATACATTATAGTGATCCAGAGGCAAGAAAAGGTGCTGCATTACATGGAAAGGTAAAATTTCTTCACAAATTCTACCAAGGGGGAAGAAAAAGGAAGTTTCAGAGCTGAAAAAGTGTCTCTCCTTTGCAAAATGAACTCATTCTGGCTTTTACAGTGCAAACCATGACCCCAGGAGAGAAAAACACGGGAAAAAGTGCAAGGGGTTCAACCATTGACCAAAATGCCATCAAAACATCATGGGCACCTGATGCACCCATTCCCTGACATTTTTAACCATGCTAGGAGAGAATACGAGCCATTCTTCATTAAAAACGGTGGTTGAAACGTCATTTCTGTCCATGACCACGTGCCAGAGGTGTTTCTTGATTTTATCTCTCCAAAATCCACCAAAATGCAAAAATAACCCTAGAATATTGTATAGAATTTCATCATCTTTCCATTGATATAAAGAACGCGAAAAACCAAGCTCTGGATCGAAAGATATGGCGATTTGAAGTTTTAGGGAAAAACAGGGCCAAATCGGGTTGGTGGGAATTTTTTTGAATTTTTACCTTTTTGGTCATTTGGAAAATTTTCCAAAATTTTCCCATGCTCCGCAAGTCTAGGTGCCACGTGGCAAGTTTTCATTGGGCGTGGGCCCCTCCTGCTCCATTTTTCTTTGTTTTAGCCTTTGGAAAATTTTCCAAAATTTTCCCGCCGGGCCGATGAGCTGGGACACGTGGCAGCAAATGATTGGGTGCGCAATAAGGGGGCGGGCTTTCCCTTTGAATTTTCTTTTATTTCCTCCTTGGGAAAAAATTCCAAATTCTCCCCATGCTCCGCCACTCCAGGACACGTGTCCTCATATGATTGGCTGACGGAGGCAGCGGGCCAAAAACTCATCCTTTGGACTTTCGGCAAAACATTTTGCCCAAAAATCTAATTCTTCCTCGCGCCCGCCGGTCTGAGCTCTGGTGACACGTGTCGCATTGTGATTCGGCTCGGGAAATGGGTCCAAAAATCCTCCATTGAAATTTGGTGAAACACTTAGCAAAATTTCAAACCTTCCCCCCACGCTGCGAACTTCCGGCTCCCTAGGACACGTGTCATGTTTTTATTGGCCGCGGGGCCATCCTTCAAAAAAATTTCTTGCACCAACACTTAGCCAAATTTTCAAAATCTTCCCCCTGGACACGTGGCAGCCCCTGATTTGTTGGCGGGCTGCTGGGGAAAAATATTTCCTTTTGAAACCTTCACCAAAACACTTGGCAAAAAACCAAGTTCTCCTCCGACCCCCGCCACTTTCTTGGACACGTGGCGCATTCTCATTGGCTGTGGGCCTTTCAGGGGAAAATTTCCCACAAAAACTCCGTCGAGCCATAACTTGAAAAATACATGGAGTTAGGAGGAAAACTTTACCTTTCTGGAAAACTGAGAAAGAGCTCTATCCAATGGTGCCACTTCCAAAAGGTTTTGAGTGCCTGAAAGCAAAATTTTTGACTGAGGCACAAGAGAGGGAAGAATGGGAGGAGTTAGCCACAAAATGAGTAGGGGGCATATTTTAGATAACAAGAATAATGTCATTCCTCCCATTCGGTAAAGTATAATGTAATATTGGCTCTCTGGTAGGCTCGGAAGGCCAATTTTGTCCATTTCAAGGCATGTGTGCATCTTTCAGGATGATTCCAAAAGCTCATAATTATTTGGAGGTGGTATTGAGAGCTAAGAAGGTTTTGGAATTATTTTCAAAAGATTTAGGGAATATTTGGTGGTTTAGGGATAGACTATGCAAAAGCGGGGTTTTTAAGGTGTAAGGAATGAATGGGAGAAATATGAACCTAAACCTCTACAGATTATTCTCGAGATTTGTAAGGAGTTATGATTTAAAAAATAGGAAATGGAAATCTTAGAGAATCCTCTTCATGATGGAAGAATCATATTTTACACAAGACCTAAGAGTTTCTCAAGGTAGTTCAACTTTTGCAGGTGCACCTCATTGTCTTGATCTAAACATAACCATTTTGTGGATTTGATGTTATAGTTAGGTTCTAAAACCTATTCCATTGATCTTGAAAGGTGCCTCAAAGTCCTAATCATATAAAATTTCACCTCAATATACATTTCTAAGCTTTATGAATGAAGTTTTCAATCCTTCTCTATTGCAAAGTGTATTGATCCCATACTTGGCCAAAATTTTGACTGTCACATGTCATGATTTCACTCATAGAGCTCATTTGTTTCCCTATTTTCCCTTTCCCAAGGGTTCAATGTATATCATTCCCGATTTTGGAGCTTTTCTATAGTGAACAAGAGGTGATCCCACAACAAACTCTTGAAAGTGCTCCAGTGACATACATCATGTCTACTTCAAGAGTCGTCTATGGATCCAAGAATTTCTTTAAATCAAACCAAGGACAACACAAGAAGATACAATACCTAACCTTTGAGCTATCAAAAATAATCATGAGATCTAAGTGGAGGAATAAATCCTGACAACCTCCCGCTTCTTCGGTAGAGTGCCTTAGAAACCAAGTATATAGAAATTTCTCAACCGAAGAATGTAAATCCTATTGAGGAGATGAATCCATCGGACTATGAGTTGACCCACATCTCATTGGATCAAGCTACACATGAGGGTGACTCTCATTTATTCAAGGAATCCTCTACCCACCTACTTTCTCAAAATGAAGAGTACAAACAAACAATTGAGAAATTGGAGGAACATGTAAAAGCTCTTAGTGCTTACATTCAACCTTTCTTGGAGCCCAATTCAACACCTCCTCTTCCTGTGGAAGACATTCCTCCAATCAGTAGCTTTGACCTGAGGTGATCAAGAAGGCACAAATTTTAATGATACAAAGGAAGGATAATGAGAGACAGATTGAGAAGGTCATCGAGAAAGGAAATACATTACTCCCAGAGGTTCTCTCATTACTTAGGTATGCTCTTACCACTTTATTGGAGGTAAAGAAAGTAAAGGAAGAGATTGAAAAGATAATATCCACTTAGATTAGGTGTTTCTAGTTATGTATGAGATGAGATCCCTTGAATCTCACACCTTTGTGAGTAAAAATGTGTTCCCATCGCTTTCGACAATCTTTCCCTAGTTTGGGTCCACATCGTGGTTCATTTTAAGAAGACCCCTCTAAAAAATTACTTTCAAATCATTGGAGAATCTCAAAAATTGACTTTTGAATCATTGGCAAATATTTGAAAAAATGTTTTGTGGCAAAGGTGATTTCACAAAGAGCATTTTTCCCTCATTTCGAAAGTTTTTCGGTAGGTTGGTCAAGATTTTCATTGGGTGGGAAGTTGTTTAGATAGGTTGGTAGGGGGTTGGGTGGTTGAGGGGTTGGGTGGGTGATGGTTGGATTACTAAGGGGTATAATGACTATTGGGCAGGTGGGGTTGAATGAGTGAGGGGTTGGACAATTGAGGGTTGGGTGGGTGGGATGGATGGGTGAGGGGTTGGGTGACTAAGTGTTGGGAAGGTAAGATGGACAAGCAAGGGGTCGGGATGGCCAAGGGTTAGATGATGGGTTAGACGGAGAGGGGTTGGATGACTAAGGGTTGGATGGGTGAGGGGTTGGATGGCTAAGGGTTAGATGGGTGAGGGTTGGATGACTAAGGGTTGGATGGGTGAGGTGTTGGAGGGATAAGGGTTGGATGGGCGAGGGATTGGATGGCTAAGTGTTAGATGGGTGAGGATTAGATGGCTAAGGGTTCGACATGTGGGTTGGATAGGTAAGGAGTTGGATGGCTAAGGGTTTAACGGTGAGGGGTTGGATGGTTAAACATTGGACGGGTAGGTTAGACGGTAAGGGGTTGTGAGGGGTTGGATGGCTAAGGGTTAGTCGGTTGAGTTGGTCGTGGGGGTTTGGACATTTGAGCCTTGAGGTGTTGGATGGATAAGGGTTGGGTAGGTGGGATGGATGACAAAGTGTTGGTCGGCTAATGGTTGGATGGTATAGAGTTAGATGGCTAAGGCTTGGCGCGTGGGTTGGATGGTTAAGGTTTGGTCTGGTGGGTTGGGTGGCTAAGGGTTGGGCGGCTAAGGGTTGAAACTTGAGTCATAGCGGCTGCCATAGCTAGCCAATAGTTTTCTACCATGTGTCCTTTAAACCATACAGACCCCTATAAATACCCCTTCAAGGTTCATTTATTCACTTTTCTACAAAAATTTCTAGTGCTCTAAGCTCTCCAATCTTCAAACTTCTCCCAAATTTCAGCAATGGCCAGCACCACATCTATTCCTACACCCAAATTTCAATACAAAAACCTCATGTGCCCATAGATTATAGCTCTACTAAGAGAAAAAGACGCACAAAAGGATTGGCTCGAAAACTTAGAATTTACTAGGCTTGTGGACATGCCCCAATTCGATATTGATACTTCAGTCCTTGATTACCTTCTCACCTCTTACAACGAGAGTGATGGTAAATTTTCCCCTCATGCATCCAAGACATCATCAAATTTATTTCTCAATTGAACCCGAGGACATACATCGGTTAACATGTTTACCATTCAAAAATAAGTCGGTTCATTGTTACTACAAAGGTGTTGACCTCGAATTTCCACTTCCTATCCAGATGAGTGTACGAGTAATCAAGAAACACTAAACAACGTCGAGTATACAAGGGCTTAGTACCTTGGAGATGACGATGGATGATATGGGTGCAAAGTTGATATCGGACTCCTCGGTGTGATCCCGGAAAACCTGTAGTTCACATACACTAGAAAAATAATGATTAGAGATTTTAAGCGGGGTTGCACGATAAAGCGAGATCCGAAGTGTTAACTTCCTTGATGGCTGTCAACCCCCGTGTGATAAGAATAATAATACAATAGCATCCAAAACAGATAACATATAAATTGATAAACAAAATAACCTAGATGGTACCGGTGTGCAGATAGAATTACTGATCTGATGCATGCAACATGAATCTCATCACATGAACCCAAATCACGAGTAGAATTTCATGGAAATTCCATGTGCTATCACCAAGATAGAATAATAATGATATTATAAAATAACTAAAATCTCGCAGCATTCACCTGAATTTTCTAACTTTCTCTTCCTCCCTCAAATATGGGGAAACCCATATTTATAGCTTAAGGGTAAGGTTAAACTATAGGTTAACGAGATACTCGGGGTTGAGTAAAGTAACCCCGAGTTAAGAAACATGATGTGATCCAAAGCAAGGCTCACAATTTGACTTAAAGTAAAGGATAAAGATGTGATAAGAGGTGGGGATATTAGGTGAGATAAAGTATTTTCTTTTCGAATGATTAGGAGTGAGATGTTGGATGGGTGCATTATTTCCCATGTTTTGAATAATTTGTGAGAGATGAAGATAATGCCCAAAATTTTGAATTATCAAATGGGTCCACATAGAGATCATTTGGTAATTAATTAAATAGGGTGAAAATGGATGGGATTTTATTTAAATTTAAGAAAATAAAAACGCGAGAGGAAGTTATATGAATTCAAGATATAGAGAGGCACTACACCAAAAATTGGTATCTACATTTGCCCTTTTTGTTGAGTGGTTTGCAATAGCAAGCCATTAGACAAAAACAAAAAGTGTTAGATGAAATATGTGTCTAAGATGGATGAAGACATGACCAAAGGCAAGATGCCCCGGGAAAAAAAGGATCACAAATAACATAAAAAAAAAAGGTATGGCGGTGACTCCAATATCACATCAGTAGAGGAAAATTGCGGTCTCAACAGAGACAAATGACAACATTCTACGTGACTAGTGAGTAGGTGAAAACCAAGATGACTAATGGGTCAAGGGAAAACATCAAAATATGTGCAACTATATGCAAAACATGTGTGCAATCCTTTGTCTCGTGAGGAATCGTGCAAAAAAACGAGTCCGCAAAAATGCAGACGAGGATGAAAATAATGATGCCCCGAAAGATAGGGCACGGGAAGGACACAAAGTGAGTGATATGTGTTGACAAGTATATGGATGAAAAGATGGAATAATCATAAATGTGGACAAGATGAGCAGATAGGATAGAAATCTAAGATAAAATGCCCTAAAGATGTGACAAATATGATGGTAATCATATTTCATAGGAAATATGCATAAGTGTTAGAAAATTAGAAGATAAAAGCAATCATACTTGTTCGGTAAGTAGGATATGAAGTCAAGATACTTTTACGACAAAACAAAAGCAGAGAAAATATTCATGGAAGAGTACAAAATCATATAGATGTTGGTTGTTATGGTATCCTCCACGACAAAAATGTCCCAGGAAGATGGGATGAAATATGTGGATGATAAACGATAGATATTAGAGAAAGAAGACATGGTTGGGGTAGAAAATGACATGGTAGAGGAGAGGGATCAAATAGTAGAGAAGGGCGATAAGAGAGGTGAGAAGATAGATGAAAGTAGAAAAGAGAGAGAGTGGCATTCATTTAGAGGGTAGTGCAAAAAGATAAGCGGGAAATAAATAGGTAAGGTACGAGGGACCTTGAGAAAAAAAAATAGAGAAAGAGAGTAGGAGAAGAAGGGAAGGAGGAAGTTTAAACAAGAAAAAGATGAGATGAGAAGAGAAAAGAGATTAGAAGGGAAGGTGGATGTACGAAGATATATCATAGTAAAGAAGCAATAGATATAATAAAGAGGAGAAATGGTGGAAGAAAGAAATGATGAAGGACAAAGAAGAAGACAAGAAAATGATAGAAGAAGGGATGAAAGGGAGATGGAGATCAAAACAGAGGGAGAGAAAGAATGGATCATGAAAGAGATGACAGAACTGAGAAAGAGAAGTTGTGAAGAATATGAGAGAAGGACGATTGGAGAGATGAATATGTATAGTAGGATGGAAAGATGAAGGAGATGAAGAAGTTAAAGAAGATGGGGAGGAGGTAGAATGGAAAAGAGAAAGAAAGGCACTATGAGGAGCTGGGAAGATAGGGGTGGTAGAGAAATAAGTTCAGTAATGGGGGAAATGAAAATAAGAGGGAAAGAAGAAATGATAGAGCCAAAACAGAAGGGAATTGAATATGAAACAGACGCATGGAAATGCATGTGGATGGTGTGATGATTAAGAATATGGGACAATGCTGGTGAATCAGGTTATCAATGGAGAAATAGAATGAAAGTGTGAGGAGGAGAGCATATGAAGATGATACAAATGAAATGAAAGAAAACCAAAGGTAGAAAGGAGGAGAGGACAACAAAGAAAATGATGCAAAGGCAATATGTGATGAAGACAATAGAAATATTGAAAAAGGAGAAGGGAAGATGAAAAGGCAATACCAACAGAGGGATGTTAGGAGAAATCCTCCGATAATGATTAGAGGGCGAAAAGAAAAAAAAAAAGGAGGAAGAGAAAATGGAGGAGGTAAAAAAGTGAACCGGTATTAGTAGAATGGGGAGAAATGAGTTTTAGGAGAATTCCACGATAATTCTTAGCGTGAGAATGGAAGATGATGATGACATAATGTTAGATGAACAATAATAATGACGAGTAAATGTGGTGATAGATATGGGGAAGTATTCTAGAAAATGGATCAGAAAGAATAAAGAAAGGAGGGCTAACGATATGTAAGAAGATAAAGGCAAGGAGAGAATGCAATGGATGAGGATGTGGATGAAGATGATAGAAGTAAAGATAAAGGAACAAGACATAGTGAGAGAGGGTATGAAGTAGTTAATTTGGATTTTAAATGAGGGATGATGGAGATGATATTCTAGGAAGTTTGAGATATTTTGTGTGAGGAAAAAGAGAAGGGAAGAGGATGTGTTTTTGGGGAATGAAGAAAAATAGGGATAATGGGAATATGAAGGAAAGAGGAAAGGCAAGAAGACAGATCATTCTTAAGAGAGTGTAGTCATTTTTACCCCTATCACAAAAGAAAGGAACCCCATGCACGCCGGCCTATCACCCAATGAAAAGTTGAGCACTCACCCGAGGCATGCGTTGGTACCGAGTCTCTCTTTTATGTGAGTTTAGTGGGAAACATCATCTATGATTTGTGTGAGAGATTTCAAAAGGGAAATTAGGACATACAAGAACCATAGGGCTTAGAACGACCTCTAGATCCTTGCAGTCATTTCAGATCGAGTACTTAATAGAATCCATAACATGTAGTATGATAGAAAGAAACATACAAGCATCAATACTTAGCATGAAAGGAAAGAGAACTCATAAGAGATAAATATGCATCCGAATCATTGATATTCATGTATATATTATAACAGAAACCTTATTACATCCATGGAACCATTACAGAGGGTCGCAGAGAAGTAGACCGCAGTCATGCATTACACTAGACTTAATGTAACTAAGCTACCAAAAAGAAAATTTACAACCCCCAAGCCTAATGCATCCTCTCCCAAATACAACTATCCACTTGACAGAGTCCTCGCAGCATTTCTACAGAGCTCCACTCACTCTCTATGTATATCCTTTTGTCTCTGAGATGCTTGTATTTATAGCTTTCCTAGACTGCCAACTCACTTTCCAGCGCCCTCAGATCCGGTGCCAAGTGTCCAAATGTGGTCCTCTCAGTGCAAGCATGCTTCTCTATGCCTGAGCTTTCCACTTTATCCCATGATTTTCTTCTAGAAGATTCTATCACAGGCATGCTCCTTCCTGGGCCAACTTGCCACCAAGCTAGCATCTTATCCACACGCAAACAGGTCATGTTTTTCACGTGTTCTTCTCCGGACATCTAAAATGACTAAGTATCAAACCCTTGGTTTTGTCTTCGCACATCGCGAGCCAGGGGCTTCCTCAAACCCTTCGTTTTGTGCTTTTGCCTTACGTGCCATTTCATAACTGGGACCTTGTGCACCTACGCACATTCATACTTGGTCAATAATCTATGGGTCCAATAGAGAGTCTCTTAAGTAATATCACCATGACATAGGAATAGTTAATTAGTATCGCTAAGCCGAAGAAGAACCACTTTTCAAATCACCCCATGGCTAAAAGCCTTTCTGTGGGTATAGTGCTCTGGAACCGCGTGTAGCACCTTCTTTGAATCATTAATATAGCCCATCACTTGTCTATGTTCTGTATCAAGGGTCCTCCTACCCGAGCGTGTGCCTTTGGGAAAACTTACCATTAGAGTGGGACCTCCTCCCATGTTGTCATGCTCCTTCTCAATGTTTTCCTCCTTACCTTCCTTCAACACTATGTCAGCGTTGCGCTCCAATTCTTGGTCTACCAAGGCCTTGAGCATTTTCTTTGCCTCTCTCTCTGCCACCTCGGTGATCTACTCCTTTGTGAAGCTTATGGCTTCCTACTTTTCCACACCAACCTCCTCACTCTTTCCCATGTCTTGGGTGCCTTCCTCATCCTGGGTACTCTTGTGCTGCACAAATACAAACTCCTATTTCTCCTCCCCACTCTCTTCTCCTGAGTCGTACATGCTGAAAACATGTGGCTCCGGCTCACCCTCCTTACTTGTCATCTTCTTCACTCTCATCTTCCCTTCTACCCATGTACTTCTCTAAGTTGTCGGTCTCCTCCGAGTCATCTTCCTCTTCCATCCTCTACTTTTTCCTGAGAGGTGGCTCCTTGACAGGGGATTCGGCCTCTTCCTCTTCCTCAGGTGACTTTTCCTTGGTGAGGGGTTGCCTAGGTGCCTCCACTTCTGGTGTCTTCTCCTTCACCGGGACTTCTTTCTCCATGTGTAAGTACTGGGCTTGGTGCTCGTTGTCGGCATGCTCACTGTTTGAGCAGTTTACACTCTTGGTGCTTCTTCTTCTTCTCTTCCCCTCTTCTTAGGCATGGGCTTCTTCCTACCCATGGGATCATCAGGTATGGAGACATCATTCTCCAGGTACATGCCCTTCTCAAACTTGGGCCTTATACAGAGGTATATGTGCGCCGCGGACCCTCTGGAATGGGTAGCATTATCGGCCTTGTCATCTAGACCTCATGCAACATGTACCTTTCCACGTAAGTGCACTCCTGCCATCGCGCTTTAACCTTTTCTGCATCTCTCTGTGCTCCCGGTCTAGACTACCCAGTTCTAGCTTCAGCTTCTTGGATTCCTTGAATCTGTTTACTCCCGCTTGGAAGTATTGAGCTATGAAAGTGAAGGGAAGCTTGCACCATGGGCTCCATGATTCATCTATCAGCCTAAACCTGCCTAGGTAGAAATGTTGATATACTGCGAATTTGGCTTCCCCCTCAGTGACTACTAGAAGTTGTTCAAGGATCCTCCACTCTACCCCGAACGCATTCCTCAGGCATGTATACCACTTCTCCATGCCTTGTGGGGTGTTGTCATTGTGTCACAGGCATACTTCTCAAATCTCTTCGTGGGTGAAGGATCCTCGGTAGGGTACTCCCATATAAATTTGTCTGATGCGTCAGGCACTCCAATCTCCGAAAATACGATGGTTAGCAAGACGTTGCCAAAGAGGATTTTGTCCCCCTCCTTTGTGCAACAGATAATTTCCTCCACGATGTATGCAAATAAGTTGTAAATGGTGCCTTCTGCAATCTTCTTGTAGACATGTAACCAAGGCTTATTGACTTGGGTCCATCTCTCTTGGCCATTCAGCTTTGTTACCAGATGCATGGCCATTTTCATCACTAGGTCCTTGATGTCTAAAATGTCGTAGTACCTTGACCCCTTCTTGTAGGCATATTCATTGATGGTTTCTTGAATTGCCTCCTTGTCGCTCAGGTCATCCTCCAAGTTGTTTCCTTCACATATGAGGCCTGTGAACTGAGAGATGAGTTGGGGAGTAATGTGCATCTTGCACCCTACAAAATGGAAGTAATCTTCATGTACTCACGACATTATCCATTGGTATAGGCATTCTAGTTTTCCAAAATAGGGAAACTCATAGAGTTGCAACAACCCTGCCTTCTCCAATTTGACCTTAACATCATCATTGTAGATGGGCAAGCCCTCTGGTGTCTGTTTGTTTGTGGGGCACACTAACTCCAGTGCCATTTCTTTCTCGATCATGTTCATTCAGTGGTTATAATCACTCACAAGCACATTCCTCAGGTGGGACTCCCACTCCTTACCCATCATTACCCCATCTGGGTATTACATCTCCACATACCACTCTTCATTCGTATTACTCACATCAGGTTCTTGCTTGCTTGGCCTTTCCCTTTCCCTTTCCTTTCTTGGGTACCATTGTTGAGGTCCTCCTATCACTTCACTCCCTCCTTGTTACTCTATTCTTCCACTTCTTCTAGCCTCCGATCTCAAATCTGTGATGAAAAATCTCTTGAACCCATGCCCTAGTTTTTCAAACCCTAACTGGGATAAAACTTCCACAAGACACCTCCTCACAACTTTTCTCACACCCGTGTAACCCCTTCCTTCTGGTTTGCAAATTCAAACTAGTTTCTCACGCTTCAATCTCACAGATCTTTCTTCACACGATCAAATCTGGAAACCCTAGTTTGTAAAACTCACTTCTTTCTCTATTTTGTAAAGTGAAAATGAAAATGCCTTGACCCTTTACTTATAGCTTTTCTCTTTTCAAACATTAAATGCTACTTCACCTACCACCATACTTTTTTCATTTAATGCATATTTTTCAAACAAAGCCCGTCTTTAGTGCTTTCACTCACACACCCAACCTACATGAAAACCCCTCCAACCTTCTAGCACACAACCAATCCAACATGACAGAGACTCTTGCACGCATGTAACTAGCACCGAAGGCACTTCTTCGTCCTGATTTTTTCTCTCGCCTACCTCGTGTTGCTTAATGCACTTTCTCCTCCTTAGTACGTGGGATCTAAAAGTAGTTTTATCCTAGTATGTGGGATCTAAAATTAGGTTTATTGATCCAAAACCGAGGGTTTCGGACTTAAGGAACAGTTAACAAATGTGCCAAATGAATTGCAAAACAACTATCTCTCGAAAAGAGATGTAAATTACTCAAAGATTTCAAAATACATCAATTATCTCTGCTTGAGATGTCTATCTCTTCTTCCGGTTACATATGTATTTATAATAATTTTAGAAATACGAAAGGACACCTAGAGGAATGTGGAAGGTCACCGGTCTCGAGGGAGACGAGGTGTTTCATCTTCCAAGACTTACATGTGCACTAATTTTGCGAAACATACTATTTTTAGAATTTACTATTTTTAGACAGCACTACAAAAATCACAATTTGGGCCCCTTAAACGTGGATTTCGGGGGTCAAACATTGCCGAACAAAGTTCCGCACCTTCTCATCACATTCTACGCATTCCAAGCTTTCCGTTGCCTTTTGAACGGAGTCAATCGGAGCTACGGTGCAAAAGTTATGGTCTCTGGAAGTTGCGCCACTAGAATTGCTTTGGATCATTTATCCTAGCACCAACCATCCTTTCATCTTTTCTCTCCACACACCTCTTTTAACCGGGCCATTTAACAGGGATTTTTAGCATACACTTCCTTGGCACTCTAACCATGTGCTCCTTCACATTTCTCCACCCCACACTTAAAACAATGTGTGGTCCTCTGCGCACTCACAAATTCTCTAAAGTAGTAATAAGGTTACCAGTGCCCAAGGTGCAAAACAAAACAACAACGCGAAAGGGAAACACAAGAAAGGGAATGCATAAAGGAAAATAAATTCTAACCTAGCTGGCAAAACTACCTTATTTACAAACACCAAGAAGACTTATTTATAGTAGGGCTTCAACCTACTCCCATTGAAGTGTTCAGGAAACTTCGTCCCATCCAGTGCTTGTAGCACGCGCTCGCTGAATCAAGGATGTACGAGATTGTGTAAGGACCCAACCAATGGACTTTTAACTTCCCAGGATGGCGTAGAAACTTAGAATCATATAGTAAAACCATCTGCCCAACCTCAAACTTCTTGTTTCTAATGTGGTGATCATGCCAAGCCTTCTGCTTTTCTTTTTTTTTTGTTTGGCTCCACCTGGCGAGTGATCATCTCTCATCCAACTTCATTAACTCATCAATCCTTTCTTCCAACACTTTTTCATCAGCTAACCCCCTATGCGCACTATTCGCAGAGAAGGCAACATAAATTCAACTGAAAAAATAGCTTCCACACCAAACATCAACTGAAAAGGTGTGGCTTTGTTCAAACTTTTATATGTTGTCCTGTAATCCCACAATACAATACTTTTTCATCCCAATCTTGTCTTCCGACATCACAAATTTTGGTCAGGGTATGACTCAATATTTTGTTGAATGCTTCTATGGTTCCATTTGCTTATGGGTGATAGGGCATAGTCTTGTGATGAGCCACCATGAACTCTGATAATAGGATCCTCATGGTCTCATTCAAGAAATGTGTACCCCTATCACTAGTCAAACTCAATGGACACCCATACCTCATGATAATGTTCTCCCACAAGAACCTTGCCACTATGGCTACTGTGTAATCTTTAGTCGAGCTGCCTCTGCCCACCTTGTCAGATAATCCATGCAAGTGATGACATAACATGACCTAGTCCTATGCGTTGCTAGTGCAATAGGTCCTACAAAGTCTATTGCCCACTTTTCAAAAGGCTCCATGCTAGGGATAGGGTGCAAAGGCATTTCATCTCTCCTTCCTAGTTTTCCAATGCACTAACAATGGTCACACACTTTACAATAGTCTTTACAATCCTTGTACAAGGTTTCCCACCACAAACCTAGCCATTAATATCTTACGCGCAGTGGCATCACCTACATAATGCCCACCCACACTTCCTCCATGTGCTTCCTCCATGATGGCCAGGCGCTCATGCTCTAATACACACTGCGTAAAACTTCATCACGTCCCAACTTGTATAAGTCTCCACTGATTAACATGTAGGGTGCGATGTGTATGGCCAATTGCTTTTTCTCTAATGTCTTCATTCCTTCCGTGCCACACCTTCCTTTAAAAATACTGCAATATCTTCCAAATCCGAGGTGCATGCCGTAACCTAAATAGTTGCGCATTTGGCATTGTTTCCTCAATACTCTACGTGTCCTCCCCTGAATCAATTCTTGACAGATGATCAAGCCCATAATTGCTTTTCCCAGGCTTCACTACAATAGTAAACTCAAACTCTTGAAACAACAAAACCCACCAACATATGCACCCTTGTAGAACATGCTTGTTCACTAAATAATTTAATTTCATGTGGTTAGTGTAAAACACAAAGGGTGTTGCCAATAGATACTGCCTAAACTTGAAAAGCGCATAGATCATCGACAATGCTTCGTGCTCAGTTGTGGTATAATTTTGCTTTGCTAGTGTCAGCTTTCTGCTTGCAAAACACAGAGGATGATCAACAATACCTTCACCTAACAGTGCAAGCACTGCTCCAATGGTGGTCCTTGAGGCATCTATATGGACATGAAAGGGCTTGTCCCAAGAGGGAAAACATAATATAGGTGTGGTGACAAGCCTATCTTTTAATGTATCAAATGCCCTCTATTGCGCCTCTCCCCAATGGAAGGAACTTTTATGTCTAAGCAGCTCTTCTAAAGGTGTGGCAATCTTAGCATACCCTTTGATGAATTTCCTATAATAGCCTGTATGCCCAAGGAATCCACACACTGCACTCTAGCTAGTAGGCTCCCCTAACCCCACAATAATTACAACTTTAGCAGGATCTACTAGAAAGCCCTCCTTACATATGATATGCCCCAATAAAGTCCCAAAGGGTGTAGTAAACACACACTTCTTAATGATATCCTTAACTCGCTTACACCTCTCAAACATTAACCTTAAATTGTCACAATGGTCTTTAACCAAACCATACACTGTCTAGTCATCCAACTAGACCTGAAGAAACTTATGGATGAAGCCATGGAATGCTTGCACCACTATGTGTGAAAAATAGCAGGCACATTCTTCAACCCAATGGGCATGACCGTATATGCAAAAATTCCCCACTCGGTGGCAAAATTCGTCTTCTCCTGGTCCTCCTTTGTAATCTACACTTGGTGGTACCCTGAAAATCCATCCGTAAAGGAATAGATTTCGCGCCCAGCGACTCCTTCCAATTTTCTTCAATGAAGGGGGTCGAAAAGGGATCAATGACACAAACTACATTTAATTCCCTATAATCCATGCAAATCCTAATCCGCCCATCCTTCTTGATGTTGATTACCATCAAACTTATCCATTCTAATTCTTCCACTGCCTCAATGATCCTAGAAGCTATCATTTTTTCTATCTCCTCCTTAACCTTCACGCGTAAATTAGGATTCATCTGGTAGGGCCTTTTCCTAATCGGGTGTGCACCATCCTTTAGTTTTATCTTCATCTCCCCCAAGGAATGGTGAACACCTTTGAGCTCATGGTACCCATGCGGGAATAAATCCTCAAATTCGCAGTGATCAATGATCTTAGAAACTTCCTTCTCCGACTAGTAATCTCCAATAATAGCTTCCTTAGGTTCTTCTCTTGAACCGATGTTAACCTTATTTGTCTTTAAGGGTTCATGGTAGGCATGCGCGCGAGTATCAGCATTGTCCACTACCTCGCACGTCCCTACAGAATGGTTAACATCCAAGCTTTCCAATTCCTCTCCATCAATCACATACACCAACTTTCCTTTCTCTTTTTCAAACATGCACGCTCAAGCTGTAACTCTTTTGTTTCCTCTACTTCTTCAAAGTGCGCCTCCAATCCTGGTTCACCTAGTAATTCCAAAGCCTATCTTCCATCATGGTAAGGCACTTGATACCTTACAAGGCCTTATCAACTAATGGTTTGGTACTCCGATACTCAAAGGTTTGAATAAGGTCAACTGTGAGCTCTTGCCAATTCCTTGTCTGAGCGCATGTCTCTAAATGAATATACCATGCGCGCACGTAACCCTGCAGTGTAGAATATAACTTGTGCACCTAGAAGGATGGTGGCAAGGCTTCCGCACCTTCTCTCAAGACCCATTCACACTCCTGGATATGGAAAGAGGTGGGCTCCTCCCATGGTAGTCCATGATGATGGTGGGCACACCGCTCTTAGAAAATCGGCGAGAGAGAAATTCTTACCTCGCGCCACTCTAAAAGGCTCTCTGATGTGTATCCCACCACCGAGCCACCGTGTCAATCAAGACATAACTTAACATCCCCCTTCATTCCTTCTCATTCTTCTACCGAGCTTACACCTCCTCCGAGAAAGATATCGGGGAAGGCTCCTCCCGAATACTTGGGTAGTTCTTTTCCTCTAAGGCGCCGAACTGTGTGCGCCTTTGTTACCTTGGTCACCAACCCTCTCAACTGCCATCCCATCAATTCATAAGTCCCATGCACCCAATTGTCACATGCCAGACTAGTGGTATCACTGACTGACTGAGCATCTTCATACTGGATAACCCCGTTAGTAGGGTGTATCATCTCATGGTATCTAATTGAGCACACATATATCCTGTCCGAACATATTCTCCCAACGGTTCAATATAGGGTGTCAACTTCCCATCAGCCGGGGTATAATGACTTGTTCCTCCTTATTCTCAAAGCTGATGTACCCTTTGTTAAACTAAAGGTCCGCATTGTTCTTGTGACACCAAGGGCACCCAAGTAGTGCTAGGAAATTATCCTCGGCGAGTGCCAAGACTTCAAAGTCCCCAGTAAAATTATCCCCCGAGAGTGATAGTTGCATCCTTTAAAACACTAATGGGCATTTCCTTAGTCTTGTTAGCCATATATAACACATTCGAAGATGGTTGTAATGTAGGTCTTCCCATCGATGCCATACATCCAAAGTTAGAACATTAACCTTCGCACTTTGTGTCAATGAGGATATTACTCGAGAGCCATCCATCTACAATTGCATTCAATGTGATCTCCTTGTTATAGTCAAGGCTTGTGAGGGGAAGGTTTGCATGTAAGACTCCGCCTCTCGCACTCTCCTCCGGTGCGTGGTACCTTCTCTTTCAACCATGATCCTAGCAAGGGAATGATATTCTCCTACCTTAACATTCTACACACCTCCTTGACCTCATCCAGGTCATCCTTTGGCGCCTCGACTCTCCTTCCTTGTTCCTCCCTCCTGGATCGCCTTTAGACACTAGATTTCCCCTTGTAAGATCTGAATGACATCCATGGTGTCCTGATATATCTCCTTTTGATGCACGAGGTCTGGATACTTTCCATGAATGACCTCCTCCCTTGAAACTAGGTTCCTCTGTCTTGGTATCTCTCTTGTACGCATGGCTTCTGCCCTTGTTATTACTAAGACAGGATTCAAATCTGCATCCCGTGTTACCCGAGGAATCCATTGTATATCTTCGCTTCTTGATGCTTGACCACCGCAATGCCCTTGTCCTTCCAATGTTGTTGATTCATATGCTCAAACAATTTCGGGCACTCCTCATACTTATGTTTCTTTCCGCACCACAAGCACTACAACAGGTCCAGGCATTCACATTTGTAATGCTCCATGTAGATCCACAATTGAAACAGGTTCCATGTGGAACTCACTCCTTCCTCCCCTATGGTTACCATGACCATGAAATCCTCCTCAAAATCCTCTTCCACATGTGCCTCCATCATGTGCTCCTCATAACAATGATCATCACCCTTGGAACTACTAGCAATGCTGGTTTGGTGCACCCCATGATCAATGGCCTCATGGATCTGATCAATGAGCCTATAGTCCTTAGTATCATGGGTTGTAGAAGTGCAAATCTTGTAATAACAAGATACATTCTTCCTGATTGCGTGCTGTAGCAAGGGGCACCTACTCGCATCATGGTCCCCATGAAAAATTTCATAATCTACCGCCACAGCACGTACTATCCTCCAGGGGAAATTATCCTTAACGTACCCCTCTATTTCACAATTTGTGCACCACAAACCACTGCAAGTCTCATGGGTTGAGTTCGTAGAAAATTTTTCCAACTGCTTGGCCATAACAACAATCTGAGCCTCCAAGAATGGGCTAACACTAGTATCAACACTACCAATAGCTTCGGCGTGTAGGGCAGCCTCCAATGCCTCGCACGGGTCTGTAAAAAGTTTTATGAGATAAGGCCCTTCTAAAAGGGGTGATCAACCCTCCAAAAAACCACTGAGCATGCTATGAAGGGTGAATATCATATGATAATTTAGATAAGAGATTTTTAAAGCGCGCATCATACTCCCACACACTCTCTGTCATTCCTTATTAAATCTCCTTCAAAGCATTGATGCTCTTCTGCTCAAACTCAGGAATGTGGAACTCTGCCAAGAATGCATTCTTTAAGGTAGTATAGTCCACCATTGTTTAATGAGGGTCATACTTCCTATACCAGCTATGCATGCACCCTTACAACATGGTTACAAACTGACTAGCCTTTCGTTATGGGGTTGTGACACCCTTCATGCGCCATAGCAGTTCACATTTGTGAACATGTTCCGTAGCATCCTCAATACCTCTATAATTAGGCAAATGTAGAGACATTTCAAAGAAAACTTATGGGGGTGGTTGGGGCCCAAATCCTCCTCCACCAGATCCTTGATTTCCGTCTGTGTTTCCTCCACCACCTGATCCACCAGTTCATCAATTCTGAACCACCGGCCCACTGAGTCCCGAACCACCGACCCACTAGCTCCTACTCCTCCTGAACCACCAGATCCACTAGGCCCACTAGGTCATGAAGTGGTCGTGCCAGGGTCCCCACATTTCCAGCGAGTTATGTGCCTACGGTGTCTGTGAAAATTCCCTACTTCTAATAGTATACCCCATGTCACTCCTAGATATGAGACCAATTACTTGTATGCCTATACCTTTCCTAAAATTCCTAACACTAGGCTGGTGTTTGCAGCCATAGAAGTCCCAAACGAGAAATTATACCTCCTGGGCATAGAACGATCACCTCCAATGTAGCCAACTAGATTAACAATATTATCCCCCTGATCTGGAAAACCAAGCACTAGGGTCTGATCACTAGGTGGGCTCAGATGCATGCCAACGGTGCTTCTTTCTTCACGTGACAAACTCTCATCAAAATCTAAAGTAGTTTTTCTCTCACGCTATCCAAGATGGGGTCACATAGACTTCTCAGGATCCACGTCCTCAGCGTAAACCTCAAATCCTTCCCGTAATGTCTGCCACCATACATCCATCACACCTGTAACCTCACATTTTCTAGAAATATCCCTTTCACGCGCTTCACCATACTTGAGTCGTCTCTCCTCCCTTTCTTTTTCCGCCATAATGTCTGTCATCTTCCTCCACCTTAGCTCCCTCACCCAACACTCAAAATGGTTTAGCCATCCATTAGGAAAGCCTCTAAACTCATGGTAATCATCAAGATCATCAAAGCCAGATGGACAACACGTAGAAATGATCCTCTAGGCTCCCGCATAAACTCAAACTCAGCAACCTTCGAGACAGAATACGTGGAAATGGTGTACTCCAGTGTAGCTAGCCAATACTCCTTTCCACCAATGATCCATAGCACGGGTCCACGTCAGATCTGCATCTTGTAGCCTTTGGTATTATTCTTAGGTCCACACATGCGATACATAATGCCAACTTGATCTAGATGCATAAGATGGGAGCCATTCATATAGCTCCATAGGGAAGCAGCAGAAAAAGGTCTCATATAGATGGTGGTAGAGATTCTCTTCTACCCATCTACGTGCATTAAACTCAGGTCTAGTGCTTGAATCTCTAAGAAAATTCATCCTCTGTGCTTTTGAACCATGATTCAACACTTTCCAACATTAACCACTTTGTCATTACTCATTACACAGATCATGATGTATGCTAAATCCCACTACAACTTCGAAAAGAGGTCCCAGAAATGGAACCAAGATGTAGTCATTTTTACCCCTATCACAAAAGAAAGGAACCCCATGCACGACGGACCTATCACCCAACAAAAGTTGAGTGCTCACTCGAGGCATGCATGGGTACTGAGTCTCTCTTTTATGTGAGTTTAGTGGGAAACATCATCTATGATTTGTGTGAGAGATTTCGAAGGAAATTATGACATACAAGAACCATAGGGCTCAGAATAGCCTCTAGATCCTTGCAGTCATTTTAGACCGAGTACTTAATAGAATCCATAACATGTAGTATGATAGAAAGAAACATACAAGCATCAATACTTAGCATGAAAGGAAAGAGAACTCATAAGAGAGAAATATGCATCAATAATCATTGATATTCATGTATATATTATAACAGGCAACCTTATTACATCCATGGAACCATTACAGAGGGTCGCAGAGAAGTAGACCATAGTCATGCATTGCACTGGACTTAATGTAACTAAGCTACCAAAAATAAAATTTACAACCCCCAAGCCTAATGCATCCTCTCTCCCAAATACAACTATCCACTTGACAGAGTCCTCGCAGCATTTCTACAGAGCTCCGCTCACTCTCTATGTATATCCTTTTGTCTCTATAGGTGCTTGTATTTATAGCTTTCCTAGACTTGCCAACTCACCTTCCAGCGCCCTCAGATCCGGTGCCAAGTGTCCGAATGTGGTCCTCCATGCAAGCATGCTTCTCTATGCACTGAGCTTTCAACTTTATCCCATGATGTTCTTCTAGAAGATTCTATCGTAGGCATGCTCCTTCTGGGCCAACCTATCGCCAGGCTAGCATCTTATCCATGCACAAACGGGTCATGCTTTTCATGTGTTCTTCTATGGACGTCAAAATGACTAAGTCCCAAACCCTTGGTTCTATCTTCATACGTCATGCACCATGGGCTTCCTCAAACCCTTCTCTTGCACACTTTTGCCTTGCACGCCATTCCATAACTGGGACCTTGTGTGCCTACACACCTTCATACTTGGTCAATAATCCAGGGGTCCAACAGAGAGAATCTTAAGTAAGATCACCATGCCGTAGGAATAGTTAAGTAGGATTGCCAAGCCAAAGAAGAAGAATGATGAAAATACTGAGTGGTGTATACCAAAATGGAATAGGAAGTGAAAGGAGGTAATAACAAGGAAACAAAGGAGTGTGACATGAGTGGATGGAGGAATGTATGTAGTGTAGGATGGAGAGTGTAAGGGGAATTCTTAATTAGGATGCCTATGTTGTACGAGTGATGATGTCAGAGCGTTAAGCAGAATTTATGGAGTAGGAAGATGTTTCTAGCGTTGAAGGGAACAAAAAATAATGAAGGAGTTTCTACAGCGGCAGGATCTTAAGAAAGAGCTGCATTGTGATTAAGAAACCTACATGGAATGGGTGGTTAAGTAGGATTGTCAATCCAAAATAATAATGGAAGATAAATGGAATGATAGAATAGATGGCAGTAAAAGTATGTTAAGATAAAAACACAAAAATAATGGCTCATGTGGGGGACATGTGAAATACTAAACAAACAACGAGAGAAGGAAAAAGTGGGTGAGAAGAGCGAGAGAAGAATGAGATGAGATGAATTTTAGGAGAAAATTGGGTTGATAAAGGGGGCTAGGAGGAAGGAATGGTCAACAGACACGATCATGAATGAGACCTTGTTTAGAATGACAAGTCTACCTCGAGTAAGGTTTCGGTGCTATGCAGGGGAATTACGTAAATGTGCCAAGTGGGGATGAAAGTTCTGTGATGATGAAGAAGATGATGTCAATGCCGATGAAAAAAAAATAAGAGTGATGGGAAAGAAAATTCATGGGTGATTGTAGAGAAGAGAAGGATGATGCAAAATAATGGATTGAGAAAGATAACATTGGTCATGGTGGAGGATGAGAAGTTGTTGGATAATGAATGCTACTTGAGAGATAATCTCAAGTAGAATTCACAAACTACAACAGAGATCAAGTAGAATTCCCAAACTAAATAGTGTATTAAAGAGAGTGAATAGAAACAAGATATGATTTCATAGATTCATGGAGGATATTGATAGGGGACATCCTTAAGAGTGAAAAAAATATAGATGCAAATTTATGTATATAAAATTTGATTATAATTGTAATAAAATATGATTTTGATGAGATGGGTGTCACATAACCATAGCAAGGGCCATGTAAGAAATTTATGCTTTTAACCATACAAGAGGTAAACAAGAAAAGGTACTAATCAAAGAATTGTGCTTGCGATCGATAAGCGAGGTTTTAGTACATAACTAATGAGAATTGATTATATCACAAGACCAAGAGGAAGATATGGATGAAATATTCTCATAATCTTAATTTCGACATGATGAAGGATTTGAGATGTAACCTGTATGTGGGAAGAAGGTTCTCCAAAGATGGTGTTCCTTAAGTCGATGCCCCAGCTCTGTGAAAGGGACAAAACAATAATAGAAGAAATTTGATCAATGCGGAAAGCTTTCTAAATAGCAAGAGAGTAACCATTCTTCGATGGTATGGTCTACTATATATACAACATAGATGGTGAGAATGATAGCCGTCCTTTGAGGGATCGGTCTATTTTAATACATAACGTAGATGACAAGAATAATATAATAGCCGTCCTTCAAGGGATCGGTCTATTTTTTTATTTTGATTTGATTTTGGATTTTTATATGTATATTTTTTTACATGAACAGTTGTCCTTCAAGGACCAATATATTGTTGGATAAATTTTGAATTCTTTCTTTTGCATACTTGAGTTTGAGCTTCACATGGGGGAGAGCTGGGAATAGCTAAGTAAACCACTTAAGAGGGGATAAGGAATGTACAAGAGACACCCTGGACCCTTCACATGGCTGCAATAGGAGAATGAGAAGGTAATGGATGTAATGATTACGAGATTCTCACCGAATGGGAGAACTTATCCATATTGAATATGCTATAAGTAGAGCCGTTGTACTTATATTCAAGGTCATATCAAGGTAGTGATGGTAGACCACATAATTCATATCATTACCATGACATATGGAAGTGGATAATGGTGGAGAGATGGTCTAAAGATAAGACTATACTCATAAGTGTGTGTACTAACAATAGAATGGCCATAAGTGCAATGCATTAAGAGGTTCAATCTTTGGTTTACCATCAGGAGAGGCTAAATGATAAGCCCCGACTCCATACTTATGTGTGATAATATATGGTCCAATCCAGTTAGGAGAAAATTTTCCCCGTTGGCTTCTTTCTAAGGTAGTGACATTTTGATTTTATTTTAGAACCAGTCACCTATTTTAAAATCATGCTCTTTGATGTGTTTATTATAAGCATGTTGGATATGATCTTGATAGACATGATGGTGCTCAAGAGTAAGAAGGTGATGCTCATCTAATAACTCAAGTTACATTAGATGTTCCTGGTGATAATCTTCATCAGAAATGAAGTTGCGAAGAGACACACGTAAAGATGGAATTTGGACTTCAAGGGAAGAATGGCCTTAGAGCCGTATACTAGAGAAAACAGAGTAGCTCCTGTGGAAGTGTGAATGCTAGTGCGATAGGCCCACAAAGCAAAGGGAAGTTGGAGATGCCAATTTCGTCCTGCTTGATCAATAGTTTTAGCCAAGATATTTCGAAGAGTTTTATTAGTGGCCTCAGCTTGGCCGTTAGCTTGAGGATAATACGGGGAAGAAAAGCTAAGTTGGATCTTAAATGTATCGCCGATCTTTTTAAGGTCCTTATTTTTAAAGGACTTTCCATTGTCCATAATAAGTTTATGAGGAATGCCAAAGCGGCAAATGATATGTTGATATATAAAATTAATGATTGGGCCATATTTAGTAGAGGTGAGTGGGATTTCCTCCACCCATTTAGTGAAATATTCATTAGCAGATGATGATAGAATGATTTTGTTGTGATGAACGGGGATTTATTAGACCAATAAGATCAAGGCCCCACTGCAAAAAGGGCCATAAATATTGGGCAGGCTGTAAAGCCTAGCTAGGAATACGGATAAGATTAGAGTGTTGTTGACATCTTACACACTTCTTGACATATTCACAACAATCATGATTTAGAGAAGGCCAATAATAGCCAAGATGAAGAACATGTTTGGCAATAGATAATCCACTGAAATGCCCACCACAAATACCGTCGTGGACTTCTTGGATAGCTCTAGAGGATTCATGGGATTGAAGGCATCGGAGAAGGATACCATCAAACCCGTGCTTGTAAAGAATACCGCCAAGGATTACATAACGAGTAGCATGTTGGATAAAATATCTCTTAGAATTTTTAGAAAGATCAAGGGGAGTAATAGATTTGGATAAATAATCAAAAATTTGTGAATACTAGAGTCGGCAATTAGAATCGACCAGATAAATCGAGATATGTTATAGAATGGTTGTTCATGATGATGTATAATAACCAAAAGCTTGGATTCTTGCATTGTCCAAGGGATAAGGGCTGCAAGGGATGCCATTGTATCAACAAAATGATTGGTCAAACATGGGACATATTGAATAGTGTAAGAATCGAAGGATTTAAGAAGATGATGAGAAATATCACGATATTGTTGTAAAATATCATTTCTACACTGATACTCTTCAGTGACTGCTTTATTATTAGTTCAAAATCACCAAAAATGTCAAGGATATGAATGCCTAGAAATATAGCAGTTTCTAGTCCTAGTATAAGGGCTTCGTATTCTGCCATATTGTTTGTACATTCAAAATCTAATTTAAAAGCTAAGGAGATTGGGGAATCCCCGGGAGGAATAAGAACAACTCCTGCCCCTCTACCTTGCTGGAATTTAGAACCATTGAAGAAAAGAGTCATTTTAAGGGGATCATGATAAAATTGATTGATTGATTCATCTAGGAAATGATTAGAAGGAGTATGTGTATTGGAAAGAGGGCCTCAGCTAATTGATCCACAATAGCTTGACCCTTAATTGCCTTTTGAGGAATGAATTCTAAGTCGAGCTTGGCCATGAGAAGGAGCCATCGGGTGATGCGATCGTTGTGATATGGCTTAGAATGCATCACTTTGAGGGGTTGAAAGTTAGTAACAATATAGGTTTTATGATTAAGAAGATAGTGTCAAAGTTTTGATGCAATGAAGAAAATAGCACAACACAATTTCTTCACTTCAGAGTATCGTGTTTCACAATCATGGAGAGTACAACTGATGCAATAAATGGCCTATCCACATCCCTCATCATCACGGTGTGCTAACATAGCTCCTAGAGCATGATCAGTTACAGAAACATATAAATAGAAGGGTTCTCCTTCGCGTGGAGGTGTGAGTACTGGTGGAGATAACAAATATTGCTTAAGATCTTCAAAAGCCTTTTGGCAGTTTTGATCCCAATCAAAGGTTATGTCTTTTTGAAGAAGGTGATGAAAGGGTTGTGATTATCGAAAGTCGCGATATAAAGTGACGAATAGATTGAAGTTGACCTTGAAGACTACGAAGTTGCTTGAGATTGGAAGGAGGAGGCATTTCAAGAATTTCTTTGATTTTTGCAGGGTCAACCTCAATGCCTCTGATAGAGACAATGAAGCCAAGGAGTTTTCTAGTAAGAACTCCAAAAACACACTTCGCGAATTGAGGCAAAGGGAGAAACGAATGAGACACTCAAAAAGTGTCTCAAGAACCGAGATATGGTCACATCTATGTTTAGATTTTTCTAAGAGGTCATCAACATAGTCCTCTACGGTTTGATGTAAGAGGTCATGAAAGATATACGTCATGGCTTGTTGATACGTAGCTCTAGAATTATTTAAACCAAAGGGCATGACACAATAACAAAAGGTACCCCATGGGGTGATAAAAGATGTCTTGTGTTGATCTTCAGGTGTAATCAAAATTTGATTATAACCAGAAAAATTGTCCATTAAAGAGAGCATCTCATGTCCCATTGTAAGATCTACAAGTTGGTCAATACTTGGAAGAGGGAAATCATCTTTAGGACATACGAGGTTAAGATCTCAAAAATCAGTACATATACAAAGCTTTCTAGATGCTTTTGTGATGGGTACAATGTTAGAAACCCATTGGGGATAATCAATGGGGATAATGAAGTTGGTAGATAGGATACATTGCAATTCTTCTTTCACAAGAAGAGAAACTCGAGGATGCATTCGATGAAGCTTTTGTCTAACTAGTTTGGCATTGGGGATAACAATGATGTTGTGGACAATGATGGAGGGGTCAAGACTTGGCATGTCCAAATATGACCATGTGAATGCTTGGCTATGTTTGTAAAAAAATTAAGTGAAGGCTTCAAGCTCTGGAGGTGTCAACAAATTACCTATTTTAAGGATGTGGTGTTCCTGAGGAGCTCCAATAGTAATTTCGACAGTAGATTCATTCAGGAAATTGAATTTTTCTAATCTTGAGAACCTTCAGCTCCCATGTAGGAGAGAATGGAAGTGTCATCATTACATTGAAGAATGTCTATGATAGGGGAATCTTCCTCTACCAGCTCTAGATATTTAAGGGGAAAATACCGGGTTTCATTTTTGGCTTGGTAAGTTACCAGTTCGAGAAAGATGGTGGAAATAAAAAAATAGGGGGAATAGGAACTGTATCATATTGATCTGGATCTATGAGATAATTGGATGGAGAAAAATCATTATCTGAGCTGGAAGGATAGTTAGAAGGAGATGAGATATTATTTGATTATGTAGGATAGTCGAGCGAGGAAGAAGTATGTTACGAATCGGTAATATATTCGAGATGGAGAAGAAATGGATGAATCAATATGAATGGGAGAAGATGCGAGATGTGTTGGGAGAGTGTATGGTGGGATCATCGTAGCCCAAACCAATTTTTGGCATGATTCATGGGCTTGGGAAAATATATTACCATGAGGGCCCTGTTCATAGTGCCCCAAACCAAACCCCTTCCATGCACAACGATAGAGGTATGTGTGAGTGAAAGATGGTTTACTAAGAAATCTGAAATTACTTGTATATCATTTGGCATGAAAACGATTTTCAGTGTGAGAAGAAGGTTGATCAAGGCCGCCATATACTAAATTGGTTTTGAGGGAAGAAGGGAAAAATGAGACAATTTCCCCAACATTCAATTGATACATAAGGGATTTATCAGGCCAAGGCGATTGGGAGAAGGAAGGGTATTGAGAGTGAGGATTTGATATTCCCCTAAAGAAAGATTTTGCATTATAGTATTAGAAGAATCCATATGAGGTAAGGTAGATGGAAGTACAAAAGAACTGGTGGATGCATCAGGAGAAAAATTGGTTTTAGGAACAAGGACATCTTTAGGTCTGTAGATCATGCGACATGTCTTGGAAGGGGGATCTCAGCTAGAAGAGCATAAGTAGTCCCTTCATGTTCATATTTGATACAATGATGAAGAGTAGATGGAATGCAATGCATAGCGTGAATCCAAGGATGTCCCAGTAAAAGATTATATTGGAATTCTCCTTCAATGATGTAGAAAAGTTTGTGGAGGAGTTTATGGCCGACACGGATAGGAAGAACAACCATTCCTAATGGGGGAGTGACAACATCGTTAAAGCCGTGAAGAACGGTAGGAGACTTGGCAACAATGGTATTGGGCAATTTAAGTTGATTGAAGGTATGAGAAGAAATGATATTAATACTGGCACCATTGTCAATCATAGTTCGATGGACGCAGGTGTCATCGATATAGACTGTGATGAATAATGGTAGATCGTGTTCTTCTTGTGGTATCCTAGGGATTTCTGAACTTTCAAATGATACGGTAGCAGATGTTGTGAAGGCATGAGCTAAAGCCGTGAAAGGTTGGGGCTCATCGGAGGATACCGGGATCTGTTGCAAGACCTCTATAAGAGCTTGTTTATGATGTGGAGAGATTTGAATAAGCTCGTAGAGTGACATTTTGACAGGGGCCTAGTGAAGTTGTTTAATAATGGTATGTTCAATGGGGGAAGGATTTGGGGCGGCCAGAATAGATACCTTGGCTTTAGAAGAAGATGAAGGTGTTGTTGCGGGATGATTGGTAGGAGCGTGATGACAACATTTGATCATGGTGGAGGTGCAGAGGTAGCAAGATCCTTATGAGGAGGGATAACGACATAAGTCTTAGGGGCGACGGTGAGGCGGAGTCAGAGTTATATGGCTTTGAACGGGTGGTTATCCAAACAACATTGATTACTAGAGGAGGACGATCCTTAGGATCATCCTCTTTTGATAATATGTTGGTGGCATTGTTGGTTATATATTTATTTGGTAGTGGAATACTGACATGATTTCTTAATGAAAAGGGTGGTTGAGATGTTTGAACAGATGCATGTTGGGATGTGGAAGTTGATAGAGGAGATGGTAGAATTGATTTTTCATCGTTAATATTTTTACTGACAAAATGATGCACAATGGCTTGGAGATATTTTCAATGTTCAGTGTCATGTCCAAGGGCACGGTGAAATGTGCAAACAAGATTGGAATTAAACCAGGAAGGCCTTGGTGCATTTGGATCAAAAAATTTAATTGGCGGTAAAGTGATGGTTGAGGCTTGGAGTAGTTGGTGAAACATAGTGGTATAATAACTTGGTGTTATCGATGGAGAACTTTGGAATGATGCATGGGAAGGTGGTGATGTAATAATGGCTTTAGACATTGTTTATGATTTGGAAAGGGGAGATGAATGTGCTTGATGGGGGATTGTAGTGGAAGACACAGATGCCTTTGAATTTGCTTTAAGATATTGGTTGGAAAAGGGTGGTTGTATTGTTCTAGTAGTAGTATGTGTTGTTGGTGAAGGGAAGGTTCCTAAAATGGAAGAGGAAGATGAGGGGTGTGGTCCTAAAATAGAAGGAGATGATGTGGTTTCCAAGGAGTTTCTATCGGAATAGTGAGGTCTATTTTTGGACGAGGATGTGAAGGAGAACGCTTGGGAAATGGGGGTCTAGGTCTTGTATATGAATGTGGATTGTTAGAGGGAATGACCAGAATATCTATAGGAGGAACTGGAGATATTGAAGTGGGTATTTGTGGGGACTGCGCCGATGTGTGAGTATCTAATGGTATAGAAGAAATGGGACAATAATTTGAAATTAAGGAATGCTGGAATGTTTGCCAAAAATCATCAAGTAATGACATGGCCGTGGAAGAGGGAGATGAGATAGATGATTGTAAAATAGTAGATGTAGTAGGTGTTGGTAGAAGTGCAGAAAGAGGGATTGGAAGAGAAGCTAAGGATGAGATAACAGGTAGAGGTGGGATAATTTCTGATAAGGTGATTGGGTTTAACGAGTAGATGTAAGGGGTAATGACATAGAAGTGATATTTGCATCTGAGGAGGGGGTGGTAGGTGTTGAGATAGATGTGAGTATAGGAAAGGGTACCGACGTGGGCATGGATGTAACTAATGTTGATGCGTTTGTGGATGTAGATAATGTATCAAAGGGGACTGGTGTAATGGTTGATGAAGAAGGTAAACTTGTGGGGGAAACGGAATTTTATCACTCGACGTGGATAGTGTTTATGGTGTGGGTACTAGGGGTTTGAGATACAGAAGTAGGAGTAGTCTGGTTTATGGATGTGGGTGTATGATTTGGAAATGGTTGTTTAAAAATATCTAAAGGTTGATTGGATGAGGCATTCGGGTTATCCACTTGAAGTTCTCCCTGATCGATGAGTCTTTGGACATAATCCTTGAACATCGACATTTTTCTATGTCATGTCCTTAGACTTGATGATACTTGCAATAGTGATCCTCTCAATACCACACAGGTCGTGGCCTAGATTCATTAACAGGTTGGATAGGCGGTAGTGTGATCAAGTGTGTTGTTATCAATTTGTCAAGAAGACACTTTGTATGATTCTCCTAAGGGAGTATAATTGGGCATTGGTCGTGGAAATCATTAGTGAGTTACTATGGTAGATGTCGGGTAGAAGATGATCTAACAACGAGGGCATTGGCAGTTGTCTTTAATTTATCATTTGATATGGATGGTTTGACAAATTCAGTTTTGGCTTATCATATTGCACCATCATGCAACAAAATATGTGATGGATTCATCTTTGAATTGCGAGATAGTATATAGGTCATTGATTGTTATTTTATGTGCAATATTAATGGAGAAATTCTCAAGAAATAATTATGCAAGCTAGGAAAAAGAAAATATGGATTCTTGGGAATATTATTATACCACTCTAAGGCGAGGACTAGCCAAATACATGGGGAAAGTACGAATCATCAAGTCTTGGTCGTGCGCATTGAGATAACATGTATGTTTAAATGCTCTGAGATGTTGTTGAGGGTCCTCCTTGCTGTTAAACTTGGCGAACTTCAGAAATTCCCAGTGTGGAGGATATGGTTTCATGGGCACGGATGGATGGGTTCATTACATATCTGTTCATAAGATAATGTGACTTCGAACCCTAATGTAGCAGCCTCTAGGTTGACTAACCGACCTATCAACATTTTCATGGGGTCATTAGGAAGTGCCTATTGAGCAGTGAAAGGTGGTGGTTGGACTTACGTATGTGTGGGTATATGAGGGACTTGGTATGGGTGAGTGTAAGCTATGTGTGATGGTTGAGGTGGTTGTTGATAGAATGTGTGTTGGTGAGAAACAGGGGCATGGTATGATTGTTGAGATTGTGCAGGTTGTGGAAGTAACTGTTGAGTGGGGATGTGAGTATATGCGGGTTGATAGACTGGAAATGACACTTTGTATGTTGCAAAGGTATGGTTGGAGGAAGTTGAGAAGTGAGGGTATAGACTTGTGATGTAGAAGGAATTTGTTGTTCGGATAAGGGATTTGACACATGGGATGGTTGAATGAAGGTACTAGTAACCATCGAGTTGTTGTAGTGGTAGGGATGGAAGTCACGATAGTCGTGTTGATGTGAGGAAGATTGGGTGGAATGGACGTGACTATCTCGGTGGTCTGGTGTGCCGATGGGTTGGTGGAGGATGACGCAAAATCATGTAAGGCAATAGATTGAGGAATTTCAGAACTATTATTATAAGTATAAACATATTGAAGTTGTGGGCCATCCAAAGGTAGGTGTATGTATCTTCTTAAAAGATAGTCTTGAAGGGCCACAGGGTTGGCGTCAAGAATCTATCTAAATTCGGGGTCTCCAAGAGGGAAGATGGAAGTACTAATAGGCTCTGATCTGATAGAGGGTGGAGTGGTTGGCCTAGATGAGATGGAATGTTGGTATAATTTTTTCATGTGGGTGAAAGGTATTGAATGAGGTATATTAGTGAGAGAATGGGTGCCTGTGAGTGAGATAGGAAGAAACATGGATGATGAAGTTGTTGATGTAGTGATTGATTGGGATGAAGCACTGTGTGTGGTGAGGTTGTGTTCCATCTTTTTAGTAGTGGATCGAGTGATTACGGGCATAAAAAGGAAATCGTTTTATATCAACAAACAAGTGAGGCAAAAAGTTTTTTTTAATTAAGAAACGTGTGTAAAAGGAAGAAAAAAATAAAATGGCTAGAAGAGGACCTAGAAGAAGGTAAACTATGTTTGGTTTTAGGTAATTTATGGCTAGAAAATGTCTGAAACGGTTCTATTGGGTGATCAAATCCCAATCAATGAACCAGGTGTAAGGAATGTTTTGATGTGTTAATTAATTTGTGAAATTTTAAGTTAGTGTGTGATGATAGGTGTGATGCAAAAAAAAAATTAAACCCCTAGTTACACTATGTGAGCAGGCAGAATGCACAGGTTCATTTTACTCCCAAAATCGAGATATGAAATTCGATCTTGTGCAATCATCCAAAATACCGACAATACCATGCAGAAAATTAAAAATAGGGAAAACTAGAGAATACATGTATATCACTTTTCCTTTTTATCTGACAACAAGTTGAGCCAAGTGTAAGCTTTAAAAAATCTGGAAAGCACCTTTTGTCGTATCTAGGTAAACAATGTTTGAAAGCACTAATCGGTGATCAAGAACGTCCAAGGATCTTATGACTACAGATGAGGTTGACAAGAGATGATTGGCGATGTGGTTTGAGTTTAAGATTTTATCTTTGACAACAATCCTGTAAAAGCAAATATGAAAATTAGTGGATATGACCCAAAAGAGATAAAAAGAATAAATAAATTAGAATAAACAAATTATCGGGATTAGTCAAATATAAATTGAATTAGACACTAAACAATGTAATGACTATTATTAAGTGATAAAATAAATGATGATCTAATGATGAAAGTAATGTGAATCGTAATACAAAATGATAGACACGACACTGTGATAATCATACACTATATAAATGACAAACCCATTTTAGACTTTATAAAAATGAACAATAAATGAATAAGATAATAATTAAGCTTCTAGATGATAAACAATGTTATCAAAACCAATGTGAATATGCATTTATTTATTTAACAACGCATCAAAGTCTAAATAAATTTCATAAACAAATGTTTATTAACAAATTCAAATATATTTGAACATCCGATGTCAATAGATGACACAATGAAATAAAATGTCTAATTGATGGGACGGGATACTCCAGAGTCGGTCCTACTGCACATGGATATAGATTCTTCTTTTTTATGCGTATGATGGCCAAGTTACTAGAAATGGTAAAGTATTTTATGAGAAATGGCAAGCCAATTATTATAAGGAGACTATGAAGTTACTTCTATTCGCAATACTACTTATCAAAGCACTCTTTATAGATATGTTCTAACAAATTGTAAGCCAATAACTATAAATAGATGGTAAAATTAAATTTTATTGACATTATTTATCACGAGCACCGTTTACAAACGTGATCTAAAGAATTGTCGATTAATTGCTACAAAATGTAAAGCTTGCGTGGATTTGAAACTGTGTTAGGAACAAGTGAAAGCATTCAACGTCGGAAATTCGGTGAATCGACCACAATGGAGCCGATTTGAAAAAGAAACCTTTTTATCGTTGAACCTTACTTCAATGTTGAACAATATTATCTATCCACTGTATTTTTAAAAAATTATAAACCAAGCTGCTAGATTTTTAGTGGCATTGCTTATCAAGGGTGCCACGTATCAATTATTCTAAAGAGACTATACAGTCGCTGCCTTCAAAGTTGGTTGAGTCTACACATGTACAATGAGAAATGATACATGGACCTGGTGCTTCTACAATGAAAATCACAAAAAATGTAAACGGGAAATGAAATGTTATGAGATGTAACTCTAAGGGTCAACGTGAGGTTGTGGGGACTCAGACGGAGGAGAGAGGTGGATGGAAGGGTGAACCAAATGGCTTAGTTGGCGTAGAGGTCAAAGGAAGATGGGAGCTTAGGAGTAGGAAAAGTCCAGAGAGTGTGGGTCAAACATCAAGTGGGTGTTCACCAAGGATATCCATGAGGAGGAAGGAAGAACTTGGTGAAATGAATAAAGCTGAAATATGTGAGCTTGGGTGGAGTGGTAAGCGGAGGGGTGATATGGAAGAAAGAGGTGGCAGGTCAAATAATGTGGTAAGGAGCTCATGTGGATCGAGGGAGTGGAGAGAAGTGGTGCTGAGTCGGCCTACGTGGGGACAGAGTGGAACAAAGTGGACGGTGGGTTAAGTTGATGGGAGTGGTGAGTGGAAGGGTGTTGATGATTAGGTGGCTAGGGAATAGTTGGAGGATAAGTACGTGTGGGAAGAGAGGAATGGATGGAATGAGTGGGCTCGGGGAGGAGAAGGGTAGGTCAGTTAGGGGGAATGGAGAGTAAGATGGAGATGGGGTAGTGTAGGGTAGAGTTAAGATGAATTTATTTATTTATTTATTTATTTACTTTTAATTTATTATTATTTTATTATATATACATATATATATATATATATATATATATTATTAACAAATAGCAATAACAATAAGATTTTATCCTAATTATAAAAAAATTAATAACAGACATTTTCAAATGAGAAATCGACGTACCTTAATGGCGACATAATCGATTACATGTACGCACCACAACACATGGATGAAGATAGTACCAAAGAGCCTGCAAGAGGGTGAGTCTACAAATGAAAACTGTAGAACATATATCTATATTGATGTGATGTCATAATTACAATAATAGAATATACAATAACTATTATACATATGATACCTATACAAAGTGAGCAAGCAAAAACATAACCAGAACTTGGATCTAGTCCCACCGGGCATGCCAAATGTTGATATGCGTTTCCAAATTCATGTCCAGATGAGTGTATGAGTAATCAAGAAACACTAAACAATGTCGAGTATACAAGGGCTTAGTACCTTGGAGATGACGATGGATGATACAGGTGTAAAGTTGATATCAAACTCCTCGGTGTGATCTGGTAAACCTGCAGTTCACATATACTAGAAAAATAATGATTAGAGATTTTAAGCGGGGTTTCGACAAAAAGCAAATCCAGGAAGTGTTAACTTCCTCGATGGTTGTCAACCCTTGTGCGATAAGAATAATAATACAATAACGTCCAAAATAGATAACATACAAATTGAGAAACAAAAGAACCTGGATAAATACCGGTGTGCGAGGCGAATTACTTGATCTAATGCATGCAACATGAATCTGTTCACATGAACCCAAATCATGAGCAAAATGTCATGGAAATTCCACGTGCTATCACCAAGATAGAATAATAATGATATTATAAAATAACTAAAATCTCACAGCATTCACCTAAATTTTCTAACGTTTTCTTCCTCGCTCAAATATGGGGAAAAACCCATATTTATAGCTTAAGGGTAAGGTTAAACTACGTTAAAAGATACTCAGGGGTTGATTAAAGTAACCCGAGTTAAGAAACATGATGTGATCCAGCGGGGCTCACAATTTGACTTAAAGTAAAGAAAACGATAAAGATGTGATAAGAGGTGGCGATATTAGGTGAGATAAAGTATTTTCTTTTTGAATGATTAGGAGTGAGATGTCGGATGGGTGCATTATTGCCCATGTTTTGAATAATTTGTGAGAGATGAAGATAATGCCCAAAAATTTGAATTATCAAATGGGTCCACATGGAGATCATTTGGTAATTAATTAAATAGGGTGAAAAATGGATGGGATTTTATTTAAATTTAAGAAAAGAAAAAGGTGAGAGGGGAAGTTATATGAATGTGAGATACGAGAGAGGCGTTACACCAAAAATTGGAATCTACATTTGCCCCTTTTTGTTGAGTGGTTTACAATAGCAAGCCATGAAACAAAAACAAAAAGTGTTAGATGAAATATGTGTCTAAAGATGGATGAAGACATGAGCAAAGGCAAGATGCCCTGGAAAAAAAAGGATCGCAAATAATAGTAAAAAAATGTATGGTAATGACTCCAATATCACATCGGTAGAAGACAATTGCGGTCTCAATGGAGATGTAGATGACAACATTCTACAAACTAGTTAGTAGGTGAAAACCAAGATGACTCATGGGTCAAGGGAAAACATCAAAATATGTGCAACTATATGTAGATAGGATAGAAATCTAAGATAAAATGCCTTAAAGATGTGACAAATATGATGGTAATCATGTTTCATAGGGAATATGCATAGGTGTTAGCAAATTAGAAGATAAAATCAATCCTACTTGTTCGGTAAGTAGGATAAGAAGTCAAGATACTTTTGCGACAAAACAAAAGCAGAGAAAATATTCATGGAAGAGTACAAAATCATATAGATGTTGGCCATTATGGTATCCTCCAAGACAAAAATGTCCCAAGAATATGGGATGAAAGATGTGGATGATAAATGATAGAGATTAGAGAAAGCAGACATGGTTGGGGTAGAAAAGACATGGTAGAGGAGAGGGATCAAATAGTAGAGAAGGATGATAAGAGAGGTGAGAAGATAGATGAAAGCACAAAAGAGAGAGAGTGACATTCAATAAGAGGGTAGTGGAAAAATATAAGGGGAAATAAATAGGTAAGGTACGAGGGACCTGGAGAAAAGAAAATAGAGAAAGAGAGGAGGAGAAGAAGGGAAGGAGGAAGTCTAAACAAGAAGAAGATGAGATGAGAAGGGAAAAGAGATTAGAAGGGAAGGTGAATGTACGAAGATATATCATAGTAAAGAAGCAGCAGATATAATAAAGAGGAGAAATGGTGGAAGAAAGAAATAATGAAGGACAAAGAAGAAGGGATGAAAGGGAGATGGAGATCAAAACAGAGGGAGAGAAAAAATAGATCATGAAAGAGATGACAGAACTGAGAAAGAAAAGTTGTGAAGAATATGAGAGAAGGATGATTGGAGAGATGAATATGTATAGTAGGATGGAAAGATGAAGGAGATGAAGAAGATGAAGAAGTTAAAGAAGATGGGGGAGGAGGTAGAATGGAAAAGAGAAAGAAAGGCACTATGAGGAGCTAGGAAGATAGGGGTGATAGAGAAAGAAGTTCAGTAATGGGGGAAATGAAAATAAGAGGGAAAGAAGAGATGATAGAGCCAAAACAGGAAGGGAATTGAATATGAAACAAAATGCATGGAAATGCATGTGGATGGTGGGATGATTAAGAAGATGGGACAATGCTGGTGAGTCAGGTTATCAATGGAGAAATAGAATGAAAGTGTGAGGAGGAGAGGAGATGAAGATGATACAAATTAAATGAAAGAAAACCAAAGGTAGAAAGGAGGAGAGGACAACAAAGAAAATGATGTAACAGCAGTATGTGATGAAGATAGTAGAGATATTGAAAAAGGAGAAGGGAAGATGAAAAGGAAATACCAGCAGAGGGATGTTAGGAGAAATCCTCTGATAATGATTAGAGGGCACAAAAGAAAAAAAAGGAGGAAGAGAAAATGGAGGAGGTAAAAAAGAGTGAACCGGTATTAGTAGAATGGGGAGAAACAAGTTTTAGGAGAAGTCCACCAATAATTCTTAGCGTGAGAATGGAAGCTGATGATGACATAATGTTAGATGAAAAATAATAATGACGAGTAAATGTGGTGATAGATATGGGGAAGTATTCTAGAAAATGGACCAGAAAGAATAAAGAAATGAGGGCTAACAATATGTAAGAAGATAAAGGTGAGGAGAGAATGCAATGGATGAGGATGTGGATGAAGATGACAAAAGTAAAGATAAAGGAACAAGACATAGTAAGAGAGGGTATGAAGTAGTTAAGTTGGATTTTAAATGAGGGATGATGGAGATGATACTCTAGGAAGTTTGAGATGTGTAATTGTGGCGGCTTCCACGACCAACCAAAAGAGTTTTCCACCACATGTCCTTTGAACCATACAGACCCCTATAAATACCCCATCAAGGTTCATTTATTCACTTTTCTACAAAACTTTCCAGGTGCTCTGAGCTCTCCAATCCTCAAACTTCTCCAAAATTTTAGCAATGGCCAAAGCACCACATCTATTCCTACACCCAAATTTCAATAGAAAAACCTCATGTGCCCACAGATTGTATCTTTACTAAGAGCAAAATATGCACAAAAGGATTGGCTTGAAAACTCGAAATTTCTTCTGCGCTTGTGGACATGTCCCAATTCGAATCGATACTTCAATCCTTGATTACCTTCTCACCTCTTACAACGAGAGTGATGGTAAATTTTCCCCTTGTGCATCCAAGATGTCGTCAAATTTATTTCTCAACTGAACCTAAGGACGTACATTGGTTAACATATTTACCATTCAAAAATAATCTGTTGTTACTAAAAAGTTGTTGATCTGCGTTTCTAGCTTCTGTCTAGATGAGTGTATGAGTAATCAAGAAACACTAAACAACATTGAGTATACAAGGGCTTAGTACCTTGGAGATGACGATGGATGATACGGGCACAAAGTTGATATCGAGACTCCTCGGTGTGATCCCAACAAACTTGCAGTTCACATACACTAGAAAAATAATGATTAGATATTTTATGTGGGGGTTTCCTGACAAAGCAGATCTAGGAAGTGTTAACTTCCTCGGTGGCTATCAACCCCGTGTGATAAGAATAATAATACAATAACATCCAAAACAGATAACATACAAATTGAGAAACAAAATAACCTGGATGGTATCGGTGTGTAGACGGAATTACTGATCAGATGCATGCAACATGAATCTCATCACATGAACCCAAATCACGAGCAGAATGTCATGGAAATTTCACGTGCTATCACCAAGATAGAATAATAATGATATTATAAAATAACTAAAATATCACAAAGCATTCACCTAAATTTTCTAACTTTTTCTTCCTCCCTCAAATATGGAGAAAACTCATATTTATAGCTTAAGGGTAAGGTTAAACTACAGGTTAAAAGATACTCAGGGGTTGAGTAAAGTAACCCCGAGTTAAGAAACATGATGTTATCCAGCGGGGCTCACAATTTGACTTAAAGTAAAGAAAAGGATAAACATGTGATAAGAGGTGGGGATATTAGGTGAGATAAAGTATTTTATTTTTGAATGATTAGGAGTGAGATGTCGAATGGGTGCATTATTTCCCATGTTTTGAATAATTTGTGAGAGATGAAGATAATGCCCAAAAATTTGAGTTATCAAATGGGTCCACATGGAAATCATTTGGTAATTAATTAAATAGGGTGAAAAATGAATGGGATTTTATTTAAATTTAAGAAAATAAAAAGGCGAGAGGGGAAGTTATATGAATGCGAGATACGGAGAGGTGCTACACCAAAAAATGGTATCTACAAAAGGTTGTCCTTACAAACAAAGAAAAAAAGTTTTTGGAGTCTCATTACAATGTACAGGTTGATGGTAAGTTTATTATTTTCAAATGCTTTTGTTCTTAACATTACTAGACCACCCAAGGCTCTAACGTTTCTTGTCTGTTATTGCAGCTCCTCTTAATCATTCATCAAGAGGCCTTCTTCTACAAGGTATTACAAAAAAATTCTTTATTGCAGTTGTGTCACTTTTTCAGGCCAGGATTGTATTACAGGGTAGATCTGCAAACATTCCGTATTGGGCAGTTCAATATTTATTGCGGACACTAGCAGGGAAACAATTCGATTGGTGTAGTTATTTGTCCAACAGAATAAAAATAGATATCTCCCATGCCCGCAAAGCCAATCAATCTGATAAATCCAGGATTGTATTCTCTTGTTGCAATTATATTCTTGCTTTTTATTATGAAGCGTACTACGAAATTCTGCAAGATAAAATTCCAACTGCAATCAATGATCAAATGATTGGTCTTAGTCTCGAAGAACAACAGTAATGCTGATTACTTTTACTTGTTTACTTGTTATAAGGATTTCAAATTCAATATTTTTGAATAAAATAATAATTGTAATATTTTATTTTGTAGAGAAAAATTATAGCTGCAACATCTCATAAGGAGGAAATTGCTAGAGGTAAAGCCCCTCCAGAGGTCTCTGTTAATTTTGACATGGATTCAGTAGAATCAACACTAGTAAGACCTCCTCATCAAAAGTGACCTCAGGGGTTGATATGTGCATCACATTTACCATCGCATTTAACTTCAGGTATGAAGTTATTTTTTTATAAATAACTAATTCAAACAATTAATATAGATTATGTATGTACTACTGTATTTTAATATTTCCATTGTTCTTTTCTACATTTATTGTATTCAAAAACTACAGAGTTTGATGATGAAGATCAAACTCATTCCGGGTGTGAAGATCGAAATGTCACAATTGTGTCTCTGTCTATGCAAGGTATATTGTAATGTATAATATTTAGCATGTTTTGTTTCCTTACAATTTTTTAGCATTTACAAAGCCCAAACGTAATATTCTAACAATTTTTTGTTTGCTTCATGCAGGTAATATGGCTTCTGGGCACATTCCTATTGCAAGGAGGCCACCAATACCTCCAACACGTCCATTCCAAACAAAAAGAAGAACTTTAGGAAAGAATATAAGGTTTCCTCTGAGTCAGCAGGAACAGTTCATCCTGCTACCACATAATTTCCTAGACTGTCACTAGGTGGTGTTTTAAGTGTAACAGCCACACATCTTTTCAACAACATCACCCTTGATGAGGATTATTTGGGCTTCAAAAGTGGTGATGTAGACAAGGGTAACTATTTTGACACCCACGATATGATTCAATCTACTCGCCTCAACCACAACAAAATGTGCATGTAATACAGGCAGTGACTCTCCTCCTCCTCCAAGAAATGCTCCACAAACAGATGATGAAAAGACACATTTTATATTAGAAAATCTGATATCAGATAGTATGGGGGAAACAATTCAAGAGGTTGTAATGTCTAATGTGGATTTGGTGTGGTCTTGGGAGAGGAGAGCTAAAATTTTGATAAAAGAAATAAATACACGATACCATAATCATGCTCAAAGGCATTCATTATTCACTGCCATAGAGAGCCAACCAACATGGTAGGATGTTTTGCTAAAAAAATCTCAGTCATGGACTATTTCATATAGTAATGATTACAATGATGAAATTATAGACATAATGCTAAACAAGTTAGAGAATCTCAATGTTGAAGCACAAGCTTACTACAATAAATGGGCTAAAGACAAGAAAAATGTTTTAATAGAAAATTTTGAAAAAGAAAAAGTTGTTATGAGTGGGCTTTTAGTTTTACATGCAAAATCCTAATATTATAAGCACTGCAATATATTTTTTCATTTTATCTAATAGACTCAAATTATTATTTCTATTTTGCAAGCAAAATATGAAAATTTAAAGAAAGAAGCAGTTGTATTTGAAGCACATTTGAAGAATGCCTGCAAAATCCTGAATTCATTTGTATAGTTGAAGGAAAAACTCATTTTTATAAATAAACAAAATAATACATTGAGAAGGATAATAAAGGAGCATAAGATGGATCCAAAAGTCTTACTGAAGGAAAAGACAGATGTAGATGCAACACTTTTTCTATAGGAGATGTAGCGAGGGAGAAGCTGAATATTCTAGAAAATATCAATACCGCAACACAAGATCTGCAGCATCAGGAGTTATAGTAGATAGCTCTATACAGATGCAGCATAT
This sequence comes from Taxus wallichiana var. yunnanensis, assembly GCA_018340775.1. Classification (NCBI taxonomy): domain Eukaryota; kingdom Viridiplantae; phylum Streptophyta; class Pinopsida; order Cupressales; family Taxaceae; genus Taxus; species Taxus wallichiana. Next base: position 593,039,730 of record CM031234.1, on the reverse strand, counting down.
TCCTCCACCTCTAACGCAATAAAAAGAACAAGCTTCACCTGTAACATAAAATAAGATATGTTAGTAAAGTTCACCATGTGACAGTGTTGTCACAATTCGATACACTAGCATAGGAATTAAAAGATAGTGGTTAGCCCTTTTTAGTTTTTATTCTGTGTGGCAGACGTAAGGACAACTATGATTTTGAATCATAGGTAGAAAAGAGGATGACCTCGTAATGTGTCCTTATATGACAAAACTTGTCCAAAAGCTTTGATATGTTATGAAAACCCCCTTTTTGGAATTGTATTGGCCGACAATGCTTTATGAATTTGTACTTTTCTTCATAAAGTAATCCGCCACATGAGAGATCGATTTCAAAAGAACTTTGGAAATTAGAATTGTACAATGTTACTATATGTTGTTAATACAAACTATGTTTCTTTTTATTGTTTACATAAATGTTGCTTAAATTTACTTGATTTTGTTTCTTTAAAATATTTACGTTTCTGATTTGTTGCAGATGTAAAATAAATCAATTAACAGATATAAAAGACAAATGTGTCCTTATTTCAGTCTGAATTTGAAAACCAAATATAAAACACAAATGGGATAATTGAAACATATAATGACATTGTTCCAATGGCAAAGTTGTAATCTCTATATGAAATAAATCAATACTTATTACATAACATTATTGTAATGAAATCTATGTGAATTGGAACAGTCCTGGAGCAACGCTTTCATTTATGTCTTGGAAATCAACTGTAGCATGATCTGTGGATGTGTCTTGATCCCTGGGTCAGTGGGAAAAATATTACTAACTCCTCTTCTTTCTACTAGTGAATTCCACAATGTCAATGCTCTATCATAAGGAAAAGACTCCACTGAGTAATGTGAAACATACAATCTGAGATAGCTTTCTAGATTCCTATCCAATCTATTTCAAACTTTTGACTTTAAAAAGGATAGTGCACTAAAAACCCTCTCATCTTCCACTAAACCCAAAATCATTGTTTGGCAAAGCTCATATAGCTTAATATACTCGCTCAAATCTTCACTTAGAATACTACTAGAACAGATATCCTTCCAAATCCTTTTCATGACACCGTAATCCTGTGGGTTTTGTAGAAGCTAAACTTGTCATATCATAGTATTAGAAAAATCCATTGACTATGAACTAAGTAGTTTTATTTTCAAAATACCTTCTAAAGAAACTCTATTTATCTCTTCAATCTTAGAGAAATGATCAGTTAGATCACCCATGTTTTTGATAAATAAAGGACTGATAGATGTATAAGGTTTTCTGCCTAACAAATTCCAAAACTGTGGATTTACAACTCCCATTGCTTCAAGTATTTTATCATTTTTGAATCTTTCCCATATCTCTTTAGCTAACAATTCAGAGATCTTTCTCAACTTATTCCTAGTTTCCATTAATATTGTATCATATAAATTTCATGTCACTCGTACTTCTTCTATTTCTAAGTTAGCCATATCAACTCTTTTTGGAATGTATGAAGTGGAATATCTCTTCCATGTGTTGTTATACATAGATGATCATGTACATTGTACATTAAGAAGCACTGAAATTTTCAAATCATCAATGCATTCCAGTTTTCAAAAGTAGCACCCTAAAAATTCTTATCATAAATATATAAACTTTCTAGACTCCAGAAAACACGTCTTCTGAGTCTTATGAAGTCTATAATGTAGAAACATTGATCTTGTGCATGCTTCATTAAAATATTAAGCTCCCTTAATATGGAAAAAATACCGCAGAGTGTGAGTAAAGTTTTTATGTCATTTAGAAGGCACAATAGATCTTTAGCTTTATCTACATCCTTGCGGTATTTAAACATAAATCATGTCAGTGAAGGTTATTCACCAAATATTCTACAAGCAGATTCATACATAGATATCCATATGGTGTCTACATCTTTGAGAAGTTTTTTTCCCTCTGTTAATCCAATAGAAAATTTTTGAAATTCTAAAAATCTCTTCGGACTACTAGAATAATAGGCATACAGATCACGTATCAATTCCTCCACTTTATCTACATTTTCAAATGTGCTCACAATTTTGTAGGCAAGATTCATTCTATGAGCCATGCAATGGACAATAACCATATACGAAGTAATAGTTGTCTGAAGTCTAACACACAGACCATTTATGGCTCCCTGCATTACAGCTTGCACCATCGGTTCCGACACAAACTAATTTTTTTGCAATGGAAAAGTCATCCATTCTGGCGATATCCTTCAGATTTGACACCACCAATTTATATATATATTCAAATTGCAATTCTCAATCATTTTATGAATTGCTAAGAGGTGTGGAGTCCTTATTTCATTAGCAAATGTGTAAACATGAATACATATCCATGAATTATTATCGACTATGCAGTAACCTCATCTAATGAAAGGGAAATATACTTTTCCTTTTGAACACACAGTTTCAAATCCTCCTTTTCTACCATAGATAGACATTTTGCAATCTCCCAGCCACTAGTATCTGACCAATGAGATTGAGGAATGTTCGTAGACCAATAACTTGATACAACATTTTATTTTCTCCGAAATCTGACATCGGTCTTCCCCTTTTCATTATATGAAATATGGTAGCAAATTGAATACCCTTTGCTTGCATTTCGGCCTGCATATCTTTGCTCAATCTAGATATGATGGTCCCATCATTTTCATTTATATATTTGATACGTTTTTGTTCCTTTTAATACTCTTATGTGTATTTTACATTTAGACAATCTTTTGCATCTTCCCATTTATGTGTTTTGACTATGTTGCCATCCTTTAGCTTTTGGGAAATATATATTTTCCCACAGTGTTTTTCAATTGTGTTCAATTTGAGCTACATCATGTGATCCTTCCCCTATTTCCAACCACATATTTTTCATTGACATTGTGTTGGAACATCATTACAATTTTCAGTGTACACAGTTCAATAAAAGGATATTTTGCAGCCCATTCGAACTGGAATTTCCTTCCAATTGTCTAGTTTTCCCTCTTTCTTCTGACATTTTTCTTTTTTTCTTGGGATTTAACTTCTACATCTGAGCTGTCAGTAGGAATATTTTGATTCTCATGTCTCCTTTTTCTGGAAATAGAACTTGGAGTAGAAGCTTCCTCTACTGGTGTACTTTGAGAATTCGATGAATTTTCTTGTACTTCTATGTCATCAAGGGACGGAATGTTTTCCTCAACATATAATGGATCATCAATATCTTTAAATTGATTATTTTGTGAAGGTATTTTTAAAACATCTACATATAATTCTATAAAAATTACTTATATAGTATTAATTTTATCTATAGTTAAATTTTTACAGAGTACAAAGAGTTCCAAGAACAAAGTATGATAAACATAATTATTAAATTTTGTAAGATTAAATAACTAGTAAATAACACATGCCACATACCGATATTTTCAGCTGATGTAGAAACCGACTTCATTTTTTTGATTTTCCAAAATAGCCAAGAAAATTATTTGTACCCTTTTTTGAACTGCTGAATTTGTAATCTTCTTGCCCTGATTTCTAGTATCCATGATTGCTTACTGCTTAGGCCCTTAGGGGCGGCTCTTATGTTCGAAGGATCTGAGAATGGATGGTTTAAGGTTAGATGGTATTGGTTGGATGAAAAGGGTTGGATGACTGAGTCACTGAGTGGTTTGACGGCTCACGACTGAGGGGTTGGACACCTAAGTTATTGGATGGCTTAAGCCTTAGGGGTCAAATGGCTCAGGGTTGGATGACTAAGGGGTTGGATGGCTCGGGGTTGGATGGATAATAGTTGGACGGCTAATGGGTTGGATGGCTAGGGGTTGACCATTGGATGGCCAGGGGTTGGATGGATCGAGTTGGAGGATCGAGTTAGATGGACCAGAGTTGAACGAATCAAATTTGGATAGCTCGGCTTGGATGGATCAAAGTTGGTCATATCGAAATTGGACGGATCGTGTTGGAAGGATCAGTTTTGGATGGCTAAGAGGTTGGATGATCAAATTTTAGAGTTAGATAGGTTAGGGTTAGACGGCTCAGGTTTGGACGGCTCAGAGTTAGATAGCTTGTGGTTGGACGGCTCAAACTTTAGTGTTGGCGTCTACAGATTTTCTTATGCTTACTTTGGTGAATATGTGCACGATATGATTCAAAATGGTGGTGAATTACATTCATAAGATCTTATATATGTGTAAAATCTAGGCAAAACGAATAGTATAAGGGACATGTCAGTCAAATTTTCCAGTGAATAAGTCGATCTACGAACCACATAATATTCGCCAATTCAAATTTCCATAATCCTTGATTTTCACGAGTTTACTAAAATTCACCACTAAAATTTTCCCCGGTCTACATCATCAATGCTAAATATGGTATGATAAATGATGTCATCTCCAAAATTGACTCTAGTGGAAAAAATACTTTTGAGATTTCGAATGAGGTTTGCAAATGTGTACGAAGCTTGGTTTCCCTCCATTCACAATAATTCATCATCGAAAAAACTTATTTTTTCCTTCCGGAAGATGGTCAAGAAATAGGTAGGTGGTCTCCTTTCCTTCAATGAAGATACTCTAGAGTCCCTTACCAACATCAAAAACTCCATTTCGATATTGTAAAAGATCACAAAAGATGGCTTGTCGATGCAAGAACATCGATGATGTTCACTTTGGACATGGATCAAAGTGTTGAGTTGGATAAAGTGGCACCCACGATAGCTCATTTCATAAATAAATCAAAAGACATGATCCCATTCCGAAAATCTCTCTCAAGGATCATGAACCAATAAGTTCTCCATCATATAGGGCGTCATCTACATCAAATCAGTCAACCCCTTCTCTCTTTCTTCCTTCTTCTCTCTCCACATTCTAATTTCTCATTAAGAATGTAGTTTTTGTTATTTCATCCTATTCACTTAAGTTATTGTTGTCCAAAATAACCTCTTAGTTTTTTTACCACTTTCGTCCTCATTCGACTCTAAAGTTTAGTTATTGCGGGTTGCACACACTTTGTGATGGCTCCCTTGGCATAATTCCTTGGCTACAATTCCTTGTGCACTTATGTGCACTCATTCTTTCTATGCCTTCCATCTTCCATTCCTTTCCTCTATCTATTCCATTTTCCCTCACACCCACTCTTTGTGCATTTTCCTTCCTCCCAAAGCAGACTTATGCACCATGAGCACGTGTCTTAGGCTTGCTTTCCAATATTTGGCTAATTATTTAACACATTCCCCATGCCCCCTTTCCTTTCCTCGTACTCAAACATCATTCTTTCAATGTTCGCACCCCACTTGCATACTTGTCTCCTACAAGTAGTATCCATTCCTACCACGCGTGTTACTTTTGTGTGCCCTTCCTCTACTTTCCTTTTGTGCCTCTCTCTTTCACATGCACCTTTGCACATTCTTCTCGTGCCATTCATTGTGCTACATCATAAATTTGTTAGAATTGAGTTTGCAACACGCAACCTATCAAATCACGCCAACAAGTCACCAAATCCTGATGACAAACCAATGTGTGACATGTGGTAGAAATGACAAAACAGATGAACAGTTGGTTGAATTCTTCAATCAATCAACATACGCCACGTTTCATTGTGTATTTAGATTTCATTATAGGCTGGATCACCATAAATTTTTCCACAAGGCTCGAAACACATGTGCATTGGGCTTGTTTGGATATTACTTGGACGTGGGCTACACATTGGAATTTTCAAAATCATATTTTGGCGGGATTTGGTAGGTGGAAAATAGGAAACATCTTTCTGATCATTAATGCACACATCTAATTGACCCAACCACCATATTTTCTTCAGATTTGGCCTTCTTCCTTCTTCTACATGCCAAACAAACATGGGGAGGTGCATCTGATATCATTGCAGGTGGTTTTGTAGGTAGTTATTATTGGTTATTGGTGGTTGAATATTTGAATCTAATTTTCCCTCCTCTTTCTCCTTCTCTTCTCTCCTTCATCTTCTATAAATTGTAGAGCTCTGCTCATTAAAATGGATCCCTCTTTGTTGTAATAACACCATGCCAAAATGGTGGCCGACTTCCCACAAGTTTCAAACCTTGGACTTGGTCTTTGCAATGTATTTCTACCTCCTTTCATGAATGTAATTGACTATGTATCCCTTAAGCAATAAAATTAGGATTTGTGGCACTTTTTCTACCCTTTTCACATTTTGTGCGTCTTTCTTCTCTATTTACATTTTTGGCATTGTGCATATTTCCCACTTGCAAGTTCCACTTTCACTATGTTTTCAATGTGATGGGATCTCGAGTCTACATGGTTTTCTCGTGGCATGTGAATGTCCACCATCTCTCTCACATTTTCTTGCTTTCTTTCCCCTCATGTGGAGTGATCGACCCTCTTTCTAGTGCTATCGCATTCCCCTAGCTTAGTATTTCCTTCATGCATCTCCTTCTCACCTGGTCCCTTAGAATCATAGAGTAGCGATAGATAGCTTCATTTCCAGCATTAGGAGTAGTGTTAGTGGTAGAAATAGGTAGAGGAACTGACCTTCTTGAGGTCTGTCTCAAGCACATAAGGTCCCACAACTTGGAGATAGTCCCATTGTTTCCTCAACGACCCAGTTCAACTTGATTTGGGATGGGTGCATGTTTGAGCTCCAACAGCTTACCCTTAGTTAAACATTGTAAGAGTCATTTTTCCAATAATAAGAAAAAAACTCACTTCCTAGGAATATGAAAGGTCACAAGTGATGAGGATAGGTGAAGAGTCGTGTGGGGGGTAGATGAAAGGATAGTTTATAATGTTATAAATTGGAATGGTTTCTCCATTCCAAAGGGTTGACAATTGTTGATTGAATGTATGTTGTTGAGAATACCACTTCTACATCAAGCAATAAAAGTTATAATTCTTCTATTTCTTATCTTATGTTCCTCTACTCTTTCTTTCCAACTTTGCATACATGATAATCTTGTAAAACCAAGAAAGGTGTTTATGCCTTTGATAAATAAATAGATGGAAGTTTGTATCTTTGATTTGTTGGTCTTATCATTGTTTGCATTGTTTTTTTCTTCTAATTGAGCATGGACCTACTCCGGTTATTATATGTGAACTCTATTAGTTTCTACTCACAACAATAACCCTCTCTCTCCTTATTTCTCAAACTCCCCTTTACCTCTCTTCGCTGAAAATTCCTCCCTTGTACCTTATACAATAATTTTCCATAGGTTCAATGGAGTGTTCTGTGTGATGCCCAACATAATTTCCACCCGACAGATTTAGGTAGTTTATATTCAATAATGGGATCCTCCCCTTACATAATAAGGAGGGACCGAGCCCCATAACTTTGGTGAAAACTCAATAATTTGCAACATGACAAATTATTTCACTAATTTCATCCATATAACCCTAACCCTTTGTATGGTCTTAGAATTGCTTGGATTTTATCTCTGTAACTTTTTATGTGATTCACTTGAAGTGGAAATCGGTTGTCGTTGTCTATCGGTCTTCTTTGTTCTCCTTCATAATTTCTTTGTAACTATGCTCCAACCTCAAACCCTCGAGTACAAGATTGAGTTCCCACAAAAAAAAATTTAGGTGGTTTGTGGGCACCCATGTACATCTTTGATTTTACCACTACTTGAAGAGATTCAAACTACACATCATTCTCCTAACATGTGATATCTACCGTAATGTAATCAAAACTTGATAATAACATCTTTTGACAATTCATTTCTTGAGTTTCACACTTGCTCAAATACTTGGGAAGGGTCACTTTTATTTCTTGTGGAGAGAAGATGGAGACTCCTGGAGCTAGGGAAGACTTCAAACCTATAGAGGGTGCTTCCTAATGGATTTACATTAGTTAATTTGTTTTTTAGAGAGTAATAGGTGCCTTTAGTGCTTGCTTTAACATGAGGAGAACATATGCCAAGTTCATGAATGAGGTAGGATTGACTTATTTATATAGGATTCTAATGGTTATTGTGTCATGAAAGGCTGACCAAGAAGGAATATTAGTCCATATGAAGATGATGGAATTGAAATTTTTAGTGCACAAGGTGTTAGTCGGAAACCATTCAATAGGGTCGGGATATAGATCTACATCACGGCCAAAATCAACTTTTTGGACCAAAGGGAGAAAATATAATTTTGAATTTATGGGTCAAAGGATAGATGTTTCTAGATGTGTTTTATGTTGTTAAACCTCAAAAAATTACAACATAGGGGTGCATAAATATAAACAAGTAATAAAAGAGCTATCAGGGTGTGCTAAGAAAGAGTGAGGAGAGTGCATTTGTACATGCAAGTGTGCAATGTCAAGAATAGTAGTGTTAGAGGATAGATTGCTAAATTTAAGTGTTAACATTTCTCCCCTTTAAGTATGAAATGAAAATTGCATTCTTAAAGGAAAAGATACTTGAGTGTGTAGACACACTTTGTCTTTGCTCGTAATAAATTTATTTTACAGTATCTCATTGTGTTGGTGTTGGCACGCTCCAAAATGAAACTTGCAACACAGAGTGTATTCAATGCCCAAGATAGGAAACTAAAATTTAACTCAAAATGTAATAAAAGTATTATAAATAAATGTGCAACAATAAATTCCAAAAGAGATACAAAACATGGAAGGAATACACCTATTTTTCTTACGGAGGGAATGTTCTCCTATTCTTTTGCTTTAGATATTCTGAACTTTGTTGAACTACGATCAAGAATTGGGGTGATCAATCCCTAATTGTGCCAAGGATAGGTCAATGTACTAGGTGTACCAACCCAAAACACAAATTTCAAAGAGAAGAACCAAAAAGAGGAGTCAAATCACCCCTCATTAAGGAGGAAGACTGTGTATCAAAGCTATTCAACAACTATGATATCTTCCTCTTAATTGCAAATAGGATACGAGTTCCTACCCATAAATAAATTAGTTGCTTTGATGCCTTCCATAACCCCATAGACCATATCACTACATATGGATATAATTTTAACTTGAAACACACAATAGAAAAGAGAAATAAGTTTCCCCATACTCTTCCCATGTACTATACAATTGAGTACAAATTGAATAGAACTAATTGCATGCCAAAATATGAGTAGAGAAAGGATATTCATGCCCCAATGTGTCCAAAACTAGAATGGAAACACAAGCATTAAGAGGGGGTAAATCATTTTTTTCTTTAAATTTTGAAACCAAATTCAAATCTCAAAAAAGAATTCAATATGAACCATAAGGAAACACACATTCAATCATGAGAAAACAAAAAGCATGAATACATGAAGACCATATTTAATATGGGAAGCCCTTAAAGGGAGAAAACCCCACTAAAATAAATGCACTACTTAGAAAAAAATCCTATGAGAAATTAAAGATATTTCAATTTTTTGAGCACCCACTCAACTTGAAGCACCTACTCCAAAATTTAGCCAAGCTACAACTTGATCTTCTGCGCAATCTACTACTTGTGTGGAAGCTATAACTCCCAAAATTTTAGTCAAGTTGCTACTTGACCTTCTACAAGCTACAACTTACAAGGAAGCTTCAACTAGCTATTTTCTAAGAAATAACTTAAACTTCTTACAAGGTTTGATAACCCTCATTTAGTTGTCTAACACAACAAATTGTGATCTCTAAATCAGCTTTTGTCCTCTCTCTTTCACATCTCCTGATTCATCTCTTGTATCATCTTCTCAATCTGCTGCAAGTAAAAATTCAAGGACTCTATTATACACCTTTTTATACCTCATTCACACATGAATGAACTCCTCTTCCTTCACTCTTCATCAACACCTTCTTCTCGGTCATAATTAATTCTTCGAGTCGGACACTCATTTCATCTCTTTCACAAAGATGATTCATAATTTTACATCATGTTCTACACACTCAACATGGGCATCAAAAATCTATTTTTCTTGCACAATTAGGATTTAATAAACAAGATAATTACATCCTCTTCAGCTTCCCCTTACTACCCTTCACATACTTGTCTCTTCAACTCGTACCAATGGTGGAGAATGACATCGTTACATCTCGTAACATGTTAGCTACAAATTTTGAAATTTCTTGTACTTTTCATGACACCCTTAACACCTAAGGTGACTTATAAAATTTTCCTCATCTCGCCACACCTCTGAAGTAACTAAAAAGATACCATTTTCATGTTGACATCTAACTTTATAACTATCAAGTTCAGTTTTGTCTTCTTCTTCCCAACATAGATTCCTTTATCTTTTATCAAATGTAACGATGTCAAGTGTTATGAGCTTGTGTGCACATTACAAGAGTATTCTCACATCCTTCTATAGCCTTCGTGAGCTCCACAACTCACCAATCCTTCTTCAAGACTCCATTAGAGCTCATATGCTCAAGTAGGTGTGCACATACATGGCATCTTCAAAACCAATCATAAGAATGCTTCGATTTAATTAAAAACTTAATTAAATCTAATTGTAGAGTAACTGATATGATAAAATAAAATGAAAATATAGATGTTAAGCACCCAAATAATGCAATAATTTAAGAAAATGGAAGAGATAAATGACTTATTTGATTCTTGTGTTATATAGAAATGATCTAGGAAATGTAAGGTGCTAGATAGGATACAAACAACATCGAAAATACTCCCTATGAATTTAGGAACCGAGAATGATTCCAAACAGGGGCATCTAGTATAAGACAAAGGCACCTAGGTGCTGATGATTGATCTTAGGCTCTCGTGATTATGCAAAGGCTCTAGATCTTCTTCCTTCTATGTCACTAGGGTTTCACTATTAATTCCCCGGTCACCGATATTCACTCTTTGATTGTTAAGGCTACATGTAACTTGTAAAACAAACCCTAGCTACCTAAACAAGCTCACAAACACATCAAATTAGAATTAAATATGAAATATGTGAATTTGGACTAACCTTGATGGTCACCCGATAAATGAACTTTTTATCAAGCATTACACTACATTCTAGACTCTGTGTAGTTCTTTGTGCTTATGTGTGAAATAGTGTCATTAGATTTCCATCATGTCAATGATGCAGAGATAATGGGCTATAGCTAGATAAGATGTAAATGTGTGGTATGGAATTCAACACTTCCCCTTCATATGTAGGTCCTTTTATGGTAGTGATAGTATGTAGATGTGATTGCCCCTTAGAATTATCAGCGAAAATAATAGAGTGTATGTTGTGTATATATATGAATCTCTTGTTTGAATTTCAACACTAGTGACAAAAAAAGTCGACTATGAACACGGGATAAGGATTAGAAAACTAGAAAAGCTGACCACAAATGTAAAAATGTGTAAAAATAAAAAAGAGGACAAAAGTTCCTATAAGGGACAGGAGCACTTGGGTGCTAGTGTCTAGAGTGGTCGTTGGTGTCCTAGGATAAATAATGATAGATGTGAAAAGACAGACAAATAGGGATCCCTATAACTTGACCATAAATGGGTACATAAATAACATATGTAATAGAGTAATATAATATAAATCAATCAAATCAAGTAAATGGATAAGGAATTGTTTCACCAAAGACTACTATTCTTACTTAAGATATATGCATATAACAACATATTTGATGGCATGGTAAAATAGTAATATGCGCATGATTTTTTGTCTACATTCCCCCTTAATGTTATTTTAATGAAATTCAAGTAGTGTAAAAGAAGTAAGGAACATACATGTATAGAGTCCGAAGAAGCCATGTTACAAAGTACATGTAGAATGTAGAAACTTGTAGCATGGTGAACCATGGATCAGCGCTTTGACCCATGTGGTGTAAGTGGAGATAGAAAACCATCGGAAGGAGCACTATTAGAAATAGTTAAAATTGTTTGGAGACTTTGGATATTTTGAATTGTTGTTAAAAGATATTGAAAAGGTAGTGAGTGATAGATTCCCAACCCAATTTTTTTCTAAATGGGAAGATTTGGGTGTCTTCTTTGCCAGGAAGAGTTTTGGAGAGAGAGAGGTCTAGTTTTAATCTCCATCCATGACTGCATCCCCAAAAGGTCTAACCATTGTAGATGGATAGAGACAAAATTTAGTTCTTATTTAGCTTCGATTAGTTCCATTTAAAAATTATTTGTTCCGATTGAAGAACCCATATAGGAGTAGTATAGGAAAGCCAATGACATCTCATTCCCCACTCCTACAAAAGTAATGGGTGTTTTAATTTGAATAATGTTGGATGGATTCCAAGTTAGGTCATCTAGAAGCAATAGTAATGTAATGTAACTCCTAAGTTAGGTCATTTGGGAGATATAGTAAGTGTGCTTATTGTATCGATTGATTGATTTGATTTTGATTAATAGCAGATTGTTTGGAATAATATGCAATCAGAAATTACTCATAGATATTTCTTTTCTTTTCCCCCAGTTAGGTCATTTAGGGGGGTAGATTTTAAATAGTATAAAGTATTTATTATAATATAGAATTATTATACCTTTTTTGAATGAGATCTGAGAAATTTGTAATAGTGATATGCTAGGAGTATTTATAGACTGTATTATAACCCGATAGGGATCATAAGGTGATCCTAATTGTATGCCCCCTTTTAGGGAAAGGCCCTTTAAGGGAAAGGGTGAGGGGTGGAGAAATGAGCAGTGTAATATGAAAGTGAGAAGTAGAAGATGTTGTAATAGTTAATGAGAAATAGTATGGGTTAGCATTTTCAAAGCATGAGTATATGTGGATTATTAAATGTGAAAAATGTGGATAAGATATTTTGAAATTTATATGGTATGGTGCTAGAGGAAATTATGATCTGTATGGTGCAAATGGAGTTACGAGGCTCAAGATATGAGCAAAACTATGTGTCGTGTATTAGTTGTAAGGATGATTGTAAATAGTAACTATAGTATATGAAAAATTGGAATTACTATATATAGTAATAGTGAAAAGTGAATAGTATTTTCATTTATACCGAGATCGAGTGAAATTTGGAGCTCTAAGTGTGAGGATGCCATGCATTAGAGCAATGAGTTTGACTAGATTTGAGAGAGTAGTGGTGGTTGTGGCTTCACAAACAACCGATGAGTTGGTAAGTGTGATTATTTTTGGAAAATTTTGTCAAATATGTCTATTTTGTCAATTTTAGTAAAATTTGCTTTTTTATTTCTCGGAATTTTTGAATCTGGGTGAAAGTGGCCAAGGCGTTTCTTCCCTTGGGGACACTAGCACAAAGTTGCGGCATAGTGACCTAATTTTGGGTGCTCGTGACCTACTCCTAGGCGCTAGCGTCCCAAAGCAAGGTTTGGGCACTATGTTGTAAAATGCATAAATTTTGATTAATTTTGGGCTATGATGAGTTGTATGGTGTGCTAATATAAGGTTTCCTTTTATGTGGTGTCTTTGTGTAGAAGGATATACACTCTAAAGTGTTCCTGCGGGTTGTCACTTGAGTACATTACTTACTTTGGGCTTATCAAACATAGAGTGGGATATATTAGACCGTGTTAGCCTACGACACATCATCTTTAGATTAGGGCGTACCCCATAATATGCCTATCTTGATAATGAATACTTGAAACCAATATTTGACACAGAATCTTTACACAAAAACAAGACAGTGCTTGTGTATTTTATTAATATCAAAATCAAGCATTACAGACAAATGAGAGAGCTACAATATTTATAGATATTGGACAACTTCTATCTCATCCACAATATATGGAAACAAATCATCTAATCTGAGAAAATATGCAGAAATAGCATATTGCCCCTAACTACCCCTATTGCCCCTCATGGAAATCATTTGGGAACAAAATATGCAAGATAGAACATGATCCCACAAACATTGGGATGAGAACACTATCACTTAGTTAACTAACAACTAAGGATAACTAATACCTATTTACATAAGTTTAAATTTTTAAATTAAATACTTTAACTTATTACATTTATTCAAATATCAACTAATGATGAATTAAGCTAAGTTTTATTCCTAACATTCCCCCTTAATTCAGCATGGTCTCAAGTGAACATGAGATAAATTCTCTAAAACCCTCAAATTTACCTTGAGTAAGTGACTTTGTGAAGACATCTACACGTTGCATATTTGTTGGGCAATATTAGAGTTGGATGTTGTTGTTCTAAACATGTTCACAAATGAAATGTACCTACACCTCAATGTGTTTGGTGCGCTCATGAAAAATTGGATTCCAAACAAGTTTTACTACTCCTTTGTTATCAACATGTAGGATAGTTGGATCTTTCTGTGGTATTCCCAATCCTTCAAGTATACGTCGGAGCCATATTGCTTCACAAATAGCTCCACCTACTTTGCATGATATTCTAATTCTATGGAGGATCTTGAAACACAAGTCTTGCTTCTTACTCCCCCATGATATCGGTCTAGATCCCAAAAAGAATACAAATCCTGAAGTGGATTTCCTATCATCTATGTTTCCTACATGATCTGAATCTGAATATCATGTCAAGAAGTTATTATTCTTCTTGTATTCTAGGCCATAGTGAATAGTTCCTATGATGTACCTCAATATCTGCTTTGTTGCTTTCCAGTGAGAAACCCTTGGTTCTTGCATGAACCGTGAAAGATAGCTGACTACATAGCTGATATCTGGCCTAGTGTAAGTCAAGTAGATGAGACTCCCAATCAACTGCCGATAGAGAGTTGCATTTACTTGTGGTGATGGATTTATTCGAGACAGTTGAATTCTTGTCTCCATAGGTGTGGAAAATGGCTTACTATCCATCATATTGAATTTCTCGAGTGTTGTCTTAGCATATTTCAATTATGACACAAAGATATGATTCTCTCTTTGCTAAACTTCAAGTCCAAGACAATAATGCAGAAGCTTGAGATCGGTCATATCGAATGATCATGTTAGATCTTTCTTTGTTAACTCAATCATCCTCACTGATCCTCCAGTGATGACTAGATCATTGACATATACTACAATGATCACTATCTCCCCCCCTTGTTATTTGAGATAGAGATTAGGATCGTATGGACTCCTGTTGAATCCATGTTGAATGAGATGTTTGTCGATTTTTATGTACCATGCCCTGGTAGACTACTTTAAACCATATAGTGATTTTATGAGTTTACATACCTTTTCCTCTTTACCTGGAATGACAAAACCTTCTAGTTGAGTCATGTAAACTTCTTCCTGTAAATCACCATTAAGAAAGGCACTTTTCACATCCATTTGGTGTATTTTCTAATCAAATTGTGCAGCTAGAGAAAATATTAACCTAAAAGTTTTTATCTTATTTGTGGGAGCAAAAGTCTCATCATAATCAATGCCTTCTTTTTAACATATCCCTTAGCAACTAGTCTAACCTTGTGTTTATCAATTTTTCCGTTTGCTTTGTACTTCATTTTAAAGATCCATCTACATGCAATCGGATTTTTCCCTGGTGGAAGATCTCGCAAGTTGCCATGTATTATTTTTCATAAGTTACTTATATTCTACATCCATAGGATATTTCCAAGGTTTAGATTACGGGGCTTCAAAATCGAGGAAGGCTCAATAGTTTCAACAACTTTACCCATTAAGGCCAAATTGACCTAATTTCGAGCCATACTACGTGAGTCCTCATTCCAGTGGTAGATGTGTCGGGGACACTATTCAATTTTGCATCTCTAATCATACTTGTATACCATTTAGGCATACTTTTTGTGGTTCCTGTGGGAGGTTGAATTTCATTATCTTCCCCATCATCACTGTCATCATCAAAGTGATTACCATCCTCTATTTTCACTTTGTAGGGATGATTTTTTCATCATGTGATTGTATGAAAGGAGCATATTATTCTTTCTTCTCAAATAACTCAACATCCCGACTAGTGTATACCCTTCTTGTTCTTGGATTCATAAGTCTATAGCCAAGTGCTTCATCACTGTATCCCAAGAAGATAAGTTTTTTTGATTTCATATCAAGCTTAGTTCTTTATTTCTTAGGAATGTACATACTTGTTTTACATCCAAAAACTCTAAGGTGTGAAATAAATGGCTTATGCCCTGACCATGCTTCTTGTGGTGTTACTCCATCAAGAGCTGTAGTGGGAACTCTGTTTAGTAAATACACTGCTTGTCGTTTTAGCCTTGCTTGACCCAAAAAAATTTGATAAACTGCATCATCAATCATACATCACACCATATCCATGATAGTATGATTTCTCCTTTCAACAACACCAATTTTTTGTGGTGTGTGAGGAGGAGCCATTTAATGACGAATTTTATGTGTTTTCAAAAAATCATTGAACTCATTCTTTGGTGTAATCTCTCCTAAATATGAGTGAAGTGTTTTTATTTTCCTACCAGACTCTATTTCAACAAGAGCTTTAAACTTCTTGAAAGTTTCAAAAGCTTATTCTTTTGTAGAAAGATAGTATATCCACATTTTTCTTGAAAAATCATCAACAAAGAGCATGAAATATTAAAACCCATAGTGGTTAGGTCTCATTAGTCCACACAAATTTCTATGCACCAAGTCAAGTTTTTCCTTAGCCTAAAATGTACTATGTTTGAATGGTGCTCTATTTTGTTTTCTGTCAAACAATGTTGACATTTATCTGTACCCTTTTTAAGAGGTGGTAAACCCCTAACCATGTCGTATCGACGAAGTGTGTCAAGATAGCCAAAACTCACATGTCCAAGTCTTCGATGCCATAGTTGAGTTGATGATGTATCCTTGGCTAAAAGTGCTTGATCATTTCGTTGAACAAAATCCAACTAAAACATTCTTCCCACATTTGAAGCTTTTGCAACAATTTTTGAGCTTCGTGACTTATCTCAAATTAGGCACATCTTTTTACTACCTTTATAATCAAATTCAATTTTGAGATTGTGATCTAATAATTGACTCACAGATAACATATTTTTGCTAAACTAGGGACATAAATAACATCTATAATTTTACAATTATGTTTCCCAAGTGGTAGTGAAATGGAACCAATGCTTTCAACATTGTATGATGTATCATCACCCAAAGAGACATGATTTTTGGTGGGTGTTTTACTCATTGTGAAGAACCGATCTTTCTTTCCTGTCATGTGTCGAGTTTCACCCAAGTCGACATACCAAATTTGATTTGTAGAATTGGATACTTCATTTGACTGTGCAGAATATAGGAAGTCATCATCATCAAATTGATCTTCCTATTTGGCTACATTTCCTTGTTGAGTTATTTTCTTCTTCCACTTATTATTTTTTCCTGTTTATTCTATTGTTGGACAATTTTTTTTTTTGGTAATTAATATTTTTACCACTTGATGATCCTTGTTGGAATGTGTTGTACCAACAATTTTTTAATTCATGTCCTTTTCAACCACGGATAAGACATTTTTGTTGGTCCTTTTGGCCTTGTTGAGTATTAGCTTGCTTTCCGAGGCTATTTACTAGACTTAGCCTATTTTTTCCTTTTTTATTAGAAGCAATTTCATTCTCTTCGATTTCAGGTAGTTGAGTGAATAGCTTCCTCTTGTTGTAGCATATTCACTAACTCTTCAAAAGTTGTTGTTTGACTAGTTATTTTTAACGTGGTCACAAAAATCCTATAAGAAGGAGGAAGAGCTCTCAATACTATAGGCACGAGTGATGTGTTAGTTACTTCTTCTTCCAAATCTTGAAGTGATGCATGCAAAGTTGCTACTCTTCTAAATAAATTCAACTTTTTCGTTTGGTTGCATTTTCAAGTTCAATAGTTGACTCTGGAGATGAAGTATTGTGTTCTTATTTTTTTACTCATATACTTGTTTTCAACTTGTCCCAAGATTCTTTTGTTGTTGTGGTCTCATGAATATGAGGTTGTACCTCATCTAAAACACTAAACAAGATTATTAACTTTGCTTTTTGATTTGCACGATCAAATGTAGCTTGTTGTGTAACATCATTGCAGATCTTGTTAATGTACCAGAAACAACGGACCATAGATTTTTAAAATCAAGTTGTGCATAAATTTTTGTTTTCCATGATGGATAATTATCAGAATGCAAAAATTGAGAATATGGAAAAAAGAATTTTGGTTCCGTAATTGCAGCCATTGTGAAAAGTGATGAACAGTAGAGCAAAAATTGAACATTTTCCCCCTTAAAGCATGCACACCCCCCAAAAAATATTATTTTATTTATTTTTGGGCTCCTTTTCAGCCATGTACAATGAATTTTTGGCACTATTGGCCCTGTTACAAATTTGTCTTTGTGGCGATTTGCAAAAATAAAATGGCTCTCTTGGCTGATTTGAAAAAAATTAAAAAAATTGGACTCTTTGGCCTCTTTTCAAATACAAAAATCTTATTTTTGCAATTTTTACAAAATAAGTCTTTTCCAAATTTGATTAAAAACTAGACCAAGACGTAGAGCTCACAAAAACACACACTTTAAAAAAAAATGGCACCTCAATCCGAGGTACCAGTTGAAAGTTATGCCTTTTTAAATTGCAATTTTAATATCTTTCCAGGCCCCTTTCCAAAAATGGAAAAAAAAATGATTTTTTCACTTCGTCCAAAAAAGGAAAAAAAAATTAAAATGGATTTTTTAACAAAAAAGTGCATTTTAAAGCTTACATGCATGCATACATCATTGTTTCACCCTCCGTCAACCTTGTTTCCTCCGCCACCGCCTCAATTTATCAGCTTTTATACATCTTTTCTTTTACTTCATTCTACACAGGGTTCGCTTTTCTCCAACAACATTTTTTCCTTTTTTCTCTCTATGAATTACAGGAATCTACTTGTGGATGGGTGTGCAAATGGAGGTCGGTTTGCAAACAAGATCACTTGTTTTCTTCCTTTGGCTATCGCTTCTATTCTTTTGGCCACTTTTTCCTCTGCTCTTGTTCGTACAGGGTTAGATGCTTGGAGACGTCAATTTCGAGATTGATCCAATGCCACAACTCACTGACAGGTCTAAGAAAACATAGATTAACAGAGGATAATGGGGGTCTCTTATTTTAGAGACAAACAAAAAACCCCAAAACAATTGCATATAAATTTTGCTTGAATGAAAAACAATATTTTTTAATTCAAGAAGTGAGATTCAAACTATAAATTCAAAAAATCACTTCTTGTGCGATTTTCTGCAATACTTATTTTGTTGTTGTTGGTGTGTGGAGTATAAACAGGGGATGTGTGAAGACACTTGGGTCAAATTTGGATTCTCCTAGCTCAAGCTTCTTATTCCTCCTCCCTCAATCATCCTACACTCCCTAGCACTCACGGAGTTCGAGCTCTTTCGGCTCACGATACCAAATCTTGATAATGAATACTTGAAACCAATATTTGACACAGAAGATTTACACATAAACAAGATGGTGCTTGTGTATTTTATTAATATCAAAATCAAGCATTATAGACAAATGAGAGAGCTGCAATATTTATAGATATTAGACAACTTCTATTGCATCCACAATATATGGAAACAAATCATCTAATCTGAGCAAATATGTAGAAATAGCATATTGCCCCTAACTGCCCCTATTGCCCCTCATGGAAATCATCCAAGAAAAAAATATGCAAGATAGAACATGATCCCATAAACATTGGGATGAGAACACTATCGCTTAGTTAACTAAGGATAACTAATACCTATTTACATAAGTTTAAAGTATTTAAATTAAATACTTTAACTTATTACATTTATTCAATATCAACTAATGATGAATTAAGATAAGTTTTATTCCTAACATATCAAACGTAGAGTGGGATATATTAGACCGTGTCATCCTGCGGCACATTGCTAGATTAGGGAAGTACCCCATAATATGCCTATGTTGACTAATTTTTATAATAGATGGTTCGTAGATACGTGTACATTCTAGTTGTTGATAGGTGAGATGATAGTGACACTAGAGGATGTATACCAAATATTGTGGTTGCCTATTGTAGGAGAGAGAGTACATGTGATGACTATAGTGGATGCTCGTAGTTAGATGAGGGAAACGAGGTGGTATTTCATAGGCACATGAGTACATGAAGAGACTCATATCAGTTTAGATGTGATATTGAGATCCAATGTTCTGCGGTTGTAGAATTTTATTGCAGTGATTTTAGAGTTGTCGGTGGCTATGAAGGGTGGCGGAGTTGGGATATTGTACAAGATGCATGATATTTGTCACATGATAGAGGAGCATGGGACTAGGTATGCATGGGCATGGTGTGTATTGGCCCACTTGTATAGAGATTTGTATATATTTACTCAGGAGGATCATGGGGGTGGACTAGGAGCCACGACTTTATTGCACGTATGGGCATATGAGCATATAGCAATATTGAGGCCACTTAGTGGGCCATAGGGCGATTGGTCTTAACCCAAGATATTTATGGCGAGGGGATAGGAACCCATAGCGGGAGGATGGATCAACCACCTACAGTCGATGATAGATTAGATGGGTCTTGGAGCCATTATATGGAGTTCGTACGAGAGATTATGGAGGTTGGTTGGATCATGTTGTGGAGTTGCGGTGCATTTGGTGCACTATGTGGTTTAAGGATCACTTCCTAGGATGATAGAGTTATTCCATGGTGAGAGAGTGTGTATATATATATATATATATATTAGCATGGCCTAGGATGTGGCCCCAGAGCCATATATATGGTTGAGATCTACTAGAGCGGTGAGGTGACCATGAGTGAGTTCGGGCCCAAAAGGAGCACAACTAGTACATCCTCGTCCAAATGAGGCGAGATGTGGATGTAGAGCCTACACGAGTTGATGATGCGGGGTGTACCCAAGAATACAAGTGAGTGGTGGGTGATACATTGATGGGTGTTGTTATTTCGATGCTGGTAGATGTAGCGGGAGAGACAACAACCGGAGGAGTAGAGGGATAGGCACCTACCCCCGATGTAGATGGTGTAGTATCGGCACGAGCCAAACATAAATGTCTTTATTGCTATTTGTTAGTTGTTGTTTGGTTATTAGATATTGTAAAGGTGTGTAGTAACTAATGTTGGTTTTTGTGATTGCGGGTAATGCTTATTGGTTGTTGATTGTGGATGCCTCCATAGGCATGTTGATGTGGAACGTGCCTCCAAATGTGCTCATGTGAGGTGGTATGCTAGAGATATTTGATGCTATTGTGAGAGAGCATGCCCATTTATTTGAGCCGGTGGCTATAACAGCAGCCACATGTATCATGTTATTGAGTGAGCACGATGAGGCTCATGTAGAGACTGAGTGAGCTAAAGAGGGCGTAGGAGGAGGAACCCTTGCTCCATATGTTTTTGCTAGATATGTTGAGATACAGGGCTGATTTGTAGAGTAGATGGATGAGATTGTTATATTATAGAGTCAGTTAGAGAGATATAGAGGCTGAGATCAGTGGTGTAGAGTGAGCAGCAAAGCCTCTAGTTCTAGAGCTCCGTGATTATATATAGTGATAGTGAGGATGATGTATGATGTATTGTATATGTTGTATTGATGCATGAGGGCTTTCCCCTAGCGATTGTATTTTGTAACTTATGATTTTGGAGGATATATATATATATTGATGTCACTTTATTATTTATGTGCATTGTATACTATGTGATGATGATGATATGTTCTTGGTAGTGTTTATTTAGTTTGATGGATTTTATGTGCATTGTGAGAATGATTGATGTAATGGATATTGTTGATTGTGGATAATTGTAATGATGTGGAAATAATTTTTGCATAATGGACTAAATAGGAATTGTATACGAATAATAATTAATAGTATAGGATGTGGTAAATACAAATATATGTATATGATGTAATGTGGTAGATAAATAAAAGTAGTAATAATGATGTGTTGATAAATGAATAATGATGAGGTGTGAAATAATTTTTGTAATTGTGTGTGATGAGAATGAAGGGGGAAGAAGAGTGGTTTCCCCTAATGTGAGAATGAGGTTCATTTATAAATTCCCCCTTGGGAGTCAAGAATTAACCATATAACAAGAATGTGTAATCGGAAAATGTTTTTTCAAGTGCGAGTAGATGTTAGAAAAGATATGACATGAAGCACAAAACATGAGGTGTGAAAGGATATTTTCATTGATGTAGTATGCCCTCAACAGTCAAGTGTGAACCATAGCATGAGAGTGTGTCATAAAGTAATGAAATCTGAAATGGATGTCATTTACTAAATATTAAGAGGCCTTTAAGGCATGGATGTAACATGTGAAGTAACAACGGTATGAGGGTAAGTTCTAAATTTGATGCCATATGGACTGGAGAAAAGAATAGAAAGTGTGGTGGGAGGAAGTGTGGAAGCAAGGGGCTTAGGAAGCCAATGAGGTACTGCAACAATGTGTGAGGAATGAGAGGATGTAACCATATGTGGATTAGATGGAGGACACGGATGGATAATGACCTTAGGAGGTGGGCGATGACTACTTTAGATGGAGGTGAAGGAGACAAGTGAACAATGGTGGAAGCTCGCTTATGAGGAATATGAAAGAGAGAGCACTCACGAGAGTGAGATTGGAAAGAAATGACACCTTTTTCTTCTAATTGTTGTAGGTGATCATGGAGAGCATAACAATCACTATCATGGTGGTCATTGATGTGGTGGAAATTACAAAAATTATGTTCATGCTAGAGTTGAAAGTGATGAAGTGGATGATGTTGATTAAAAGGTAAATGGATGAGTCGCTTATCAGGAAAAGTTCATAGAACATCATATGGTTTTACATTATGTGAGAAGTGTAATAATTCATGAATGGGAGATGAAGAAAACTTAGGTAAATGCTAACATGGTGGAGTGTTGGATGTCATCATTAGGTGTTGTCACCGATGTCAAGTGGTTAGTGATGTCTTTTGATGTCCAGGAGTTAGGTGTCTTCCCAAGTTGTCCAGGTGTCTTCATGAGATGTCAAGTCATGAGTTCGGTGTTCAAGCATGAACTAGGTGTATGAATGTGTCTCCTAAGGTTTTATAAGGTCAAACATGGTCAATGAGATTTTTTGAGGTGTTAACAAGTTTGTAACAGTCAACATGGTTAAATTCTTGAAAATTTAGGTAGTTCTCGACTTAATCCTAGTCCCAAACCAAGAAATTTATCCTGGAAACATGAGTGTTGGATCAAGAAAAAGAAGGTAAATCATTTTTAGAGCAGTATGATATGGAATAACATGCATAGGAGGTTTATCAGGTCAAGAATCATGGTTGTAGGGCATAAAGATTGTCATTCCGATCCTTTCAATGAAGAAAATCCTAGTAGACAAGTGATATTGATTAGCCAAGGCATGATGATGTAAACCAAGCATGGCATGAGCATAATATGGTGGTATACTGAGCTTTACAAGTGACTAATAAGGTGAATTGAGCACTCATATAGGTTTGAATAACATTATTGCTTAGGACTAGAGAACTAATGTTACACAAATGAGATGGGAAAGAGATTTTTGGAGAAAAATATGAAAAATTGGTCATTATAATACATGGAGGAGTGAGTTGTGAAGGTGTGGTCAAAATTTTAGGACCTAAGGAGGTGTTTTGTGCAAGTTATGGAAGTTTTTCCAAAACTAGATTTTTGGAAAATGTAAATAATGCACCCCTAACTTCTTAGAACCTGTTCTAAATTTTGAGGGATTTTTAAGATAAATCATGGAATAATTTTTTATAGTTAATTTGGATAAAAATATATTGTAAAAGTTCTAAGATCAATTGTTTAAGTATTAAAAGATTTTTGATCATTTTTTTGACCTAGTTTAAAAGTCTCTAAAGCCTCATCCTAGAGCGATAGAGGTAAAATGAATTTTTGGGCATAAAATCACCTTTAAAAGTTGTGAAACTAACTTATAATTGTAGAGGACTCCCTCAAGAACTTTTTTGTGCTATTTTGCATTTGCAAGTGTGATTGTATGAAATAGAAAAACAATGATTTTGTTGAAAATTGCAGGTATATGTGTGGTCTGAATGTTTCATGAAGAAAGCCTTATTATTCCCGATAGCTCATGGTTTAATCTAGATGTTAAAAAAATTGAGCAAGTTGTATAAGAAAAAACTGAAATGTAGGTGCATTTCTCCTTCCTACCACTAGAAGGCTATGTATGCAATAACCAATCATAGTGAGATGAAAGAGTTCTTGTGTGAATGTTGGTAGCCGAGGTGTAAGAAGTGTATGGACACTCTCTACATATATATTACAACACGTTGAATCTTCTTATTTGTCTTGGTGATGTATTGGCACAGTCAAAACCTATTGGCCTAGTGTGCCCAAATAGGTCCCTCAAGAAGGTGGTTTGAATTAGATGTAAAAATGGAGTTTGCTCCAAATAACCTAGGCATGTGAGTGGTTAAAATGGTGTATCTAGTTGATCCTGAGATGCTCTAAGTGATGGAAAAGTTTGTAAAATTATCTCGGTGGATGGAATCATGCTAAACCGAACTATCTCTTAAAACCCTTATATATCTAAGAACTTGCTTCTAAAATTCATTGATTAAGGAACCTTTGCTCACGAGTTAATGAATGCACCTAACATGAAATGGTACACAAGGATAAGATATTCTAAGAAAGGTGATTTAGAAGGTCTGAACAATTTCTTGTGCATAGTTTTGGTTCAACCCTTGAAGATGGTCACTAAACAATGAAAATCATGAGTACCTTTTTTGAGTGCATGGTTTATGAAGTGAGTTAGAATTATTTGTTAGAGTAGGTATTTACCTTAGCTCATGTTCACTAGGTACATTATTGTATTTATCCTCACCCACTTATGTGTGTGGATTTTTTTTTTTTAATTTAGATATTAGGAGATATTATCTAGTTATTAGGTATAGTTCTTTCCTTGATCTATGGTATTGACTAGTTCTTTCCTATATCTATGGTATTGACTAGATCCTTGATGTCTAGTTCTCTCATAAATCTATGAACTTGACTAGTTCTTTCCATGATTTATGGCTTGATCTACGACCTTGACTAGTTCTTAGATTGTTATTCCTTGCCTATATAAGCAAGGCCCATTCTCATTGTATTTCATTGATTTCCATAATAATATATGAAATTGCTACTCATTTGTTTGCAAAGGTTTATGTAAAGTTATTCTGGAAAATTACTTTCATCTTATTGATCATGATGTTTGATTAGCATCTGTGTTCTTGGCTTGGCACGATTTGATTATCATTCCTTTTATGGTATCAGAGCAGGAGATTGCTATTGACATCCATATATAAGTTTTATTTTGCAAATAAAATTTTTATATATTCATATATTTCAGGATTTTCTTGTATTTTGTTGTTTCGTGCATTTTTATGAAAAACAGAGGCTTCCATTGGATCCAGAATGTGGCAAAACCCTACCCATTGAAATTATTAGCCCCTGGTCATATAAGGGCTTAAAGCTTGTGATTCCTACTAGTAGGTGCTTAACTCCAACCCCCTTTCATTTTATTTGTGTGGTGAAGGCAAGAGCATTTTATTTTGTTTTAGTGGTAACTAAAATAAATAGCAAAGCATAATATTGAAAAGCTTGTAACTTTTTATCGGTAACTCGATTTTTAGTACCATTTTTTGTAAAAGTTCTTGTTTTCTGCGCTCTTTCCATTGGAAATATTTATTTTGAGAATCACACTATAATTATAAAGTGCCATATTGTAACATGCACTCATTATAAAGTGCCAAAATCTAGGGGGCTTTTGTTGCATTGCTTGGGGATCTTGTTGCATTGCTTGGTTCTTGCATTTCTTTTGGTGATTTTTAAGGATGGCATGTACTTGCATTAGATCATGTTGAGCCATTAACAACACATAATTACCACATATGGAAACCAAGAATGGAAACAATAATTAAGCGGAAAGGATTATGGGATTTAACTTCTAAAGAACAACCAGTTTTCACTAGAGAATATGAGACATTTCAAGATACCAAGGCAAACTTGACATTGAGATCACCTCTCTTAATCTGAAGATTTTCCAACAATTATAGACTACCTTACCAAGTTCAAGAATTTTTGACACGGTTGAAGGGGAGTGAAAGAAATAAAAACTACCTTTTTCTCTAGCATGGATGCCTTAGGTGACACATTCAAAATGCCTAACTCAAACATTTTGTGAAAGACTTACTAGGGAAGAATCCAAACTGTCTCACCTTGAGTCTTCCACCTCTCAAAAGGCATTAGTTGCATCTAATCCTAAGGTCAAGGGAAAACCAAAAACCAAACAAGAAACCAGATCCATACCTTCTCCATCTCAAAATGCTCCTAAACCCAAAGAAAACAACTCAAAACCCAAGGAGTCTTCTAAATCCAAGAATAAGTCTAGCCGTTCATGCTCTTTTTGTGGGGGTAGTAATCATGAATAACATAGGTGTTATAAGTGAATGCAAGCCTTAGAGGATGCAATCAAGAAACACAAAATTTCTATCTCCACTCCACCTCCTTCTAATTAGCATGGAAAATCCCTCAATGTTGTTGGAAGATCTCAGTCACCACTTGCAAGTAGTTGGGTTATGGATTATGGTGCTTCTCATCACATGACTTCCTCCAAGGAGTCTTTTATTTCTCTAGGTTTGAGTTCTACTTCCAAAATTGAGGTTGGATATTCTTCCTTTCTTTCTATTGAGGGAAAAGGTGGTATACAACTTGATGGTGGAAATATACAAGATGCACTATATGTTCCTAACATCACTGTAAATTTGCTTTCTGTATATCAAATTTTTCATTCTGGTCAAGGAAAAACAGTGACTTTTACACCACATGGAGCAGAAGTACGAACTTTGTTGGAGCCTCATTCACTGGTTGCTCAAGGTATTGTTGATCATAGTTCTAGACTATATCACTTTGAGGGTTTTGATGACACTTCTTCTATAGGGACAGGATTGGTTTCTCATGCAGATCAGAGAGTAAGCTTTGGCATGAAAGATTTGGACATCTCAATTACAAATATTTGAAGGAGTTGAGCACTCATGGTATGGTAGATGGTATTCCTAGAGTTTCTTGTCTTGAGGGAGTTTGTCATGGTTGTGCATTAGGGAAACAACACCAAGATCCTTTTCCTAAGAATTTTTCTAAGAGAGCTTCTTCACCACTTGAGCTTGTGCATAGTGACTTGATGGTTTTTCCTACCCCATCTTTCAATGGAGCTAAGTATGCACTTACATTTATTGATAATTTCTTGAAGCGTATTTGGGTTTATTTTCTCAAGTACAAAAGTAATGTTTTTCACACTTCAAAGTCTTCAAAGCTTTGGTCGAGAAACAATCTTCTAGTAGCATAAAGAACCTTCATACTGATAATGGGGGAGTACTTCAGCAATGATTTTTCTAACTTTTTGGCAACTCAAGGCATTATTCACCAGCATTTTGTTCCTCATACTCCACAACAGAATGGCTTAGTAGAAAGGAAGAATAGAACTTTGAAGGAAATGGCTAACTATATGATGCATTCTAGAGATATACCTCCTATCTATTGGGCAGAAGCAATTAATTGTGCTAACTATATTCAGAATCACACACCACATAGAGCACTTGAGCATTTGACTCCAAAGGAATCTTGGTCCAACACTAAGCCAGATGTCTCATTTTTTCGAGTCTTTGGGAGCCATGCTTGGGCCTTTGTGCCAAATAAGAAAAGGAAAGCTTTGGATAAGAAGAGTAAACCCTTAATCTTTGTAGGGTATTGTGAGGACATGAGAGCTTATCATCTTTTAGATCCTGATACACATGATGTTCTTTTTCGAACACATGTTCAGTTTGATGAGCATTTCACTCCTCATGATTCTTCATCTTCTTCCATTCCTTCTTCTTCATCATCTCATCTTAAGGATCCTTTCTTTTATGATATTGATGAGGAGGTTATAGATGTCGTTCACTTGATGTTGTCACTATGCCTAAGTGGGCTCATACTATAGTTTCTGAGGTAGCACCTTTCATAGAGGATATTCCACCCACTAGGCATCATCACACACATTCTACAGGTTCTGGACTTTTATGTCAAGCAGTTTTTGAGGATCCACAGTCTTTTTCAAAGGCTCATGGGATACAGGAGTGGGATGATGTGATGACAACTAAGTATTCTTCTTTGATGAAGAATCATACTTGGGATTTGGTATCTCTTCCTAAAGGAATAAATATGGTTAGGTGTAAGTGGGTATACCGAACCAAATACACAGTTGATGGGTCCATTGACAAGTATAAGGATCATCTTGTTGCAAAGGGTTTTCACAAGTTGAAGGTATTGATTACTCTGATACTTTTGCACCCGTTGCCAAGATGGATTCTGTATGCCTTATACTTGCTTTATTGTTGCATCACAAGGGTGACTCGTATACCAGATGGACATGAAGAGTTCCTTCTTACATGGAGATCTACAAGAGGAAATATATATGGAGCAGTCGGTTGGATTTGTTTAGAATTATTCTCTTGTTTGTCATCTCTAAAGGTCTCTCTATGGTCTTAAACAAGCCCCTCGAGCTTGGTATGAGAAGATGGATTCTTTTCTTCTATCTACTGGTTTTGTTCATTACCACTCTGATCATACAATGTATCTCTAATATGTTGGTGAGGATATTGTGATACTTTTCTTGTATGTTGATGATCTATTACTTACTGGCAGCTCTTCTTCCCACATTTAGAGTATTCAGAGGGCTCTTTCTACACAGTTTGACATGAAAGATCTTAGGCTATTGCATTATTTCCTTGGTTTGCAGATTTCTCAAATAGATTCAAGGATTCATTTGAGTCAGCAAAAGTACACCCATGATCTTCTTAGGTGCTTTGATATGGTTGATTGCAAGCCAAGTCCATCTCCTTTTCAGTTTGGAGTTACTCTTACATCCACATGTACCACACCACTTTGTGATCCTATATTGTATGGGCGGTTGGTTGGGAGTCTCATGTACTGACCCATACTCGCTTTGATATTTCATTTGCGTAGCCCACTTGTATCTTGGTTTGCACATTCTCCTCATCGTAGTCATTAGGAAGTTGCTAAAAGGATTTTGCGCTATTTGCATGGCACTTCCCACTTTGGCCTACACTACACTAGGGACTCTACTCAGTTGATTGGGTATACTGATTCAAATTGGGCGGGTTCTATTGATGACAGCGCGTTCACTTCTTGCTATATTTTTTGTCTTGGTTCTTCTCTAGTTGCTTGGGCGTGTAAAAAGCAACAAGCTATTGCACTTTCATCTTCAGAGGCGAGTACAAGGTAGCGATTCAAATGAGTCAGTCAGATTCTTTGGCTTCACCAGTTATTGATAGAGTTTGGATTCCCACAGATTCATTGACTATACTTTGGTGTGACAACCAAAGTGTAATTCACATTTCTTGCAACCCATTTGAGCACCATTGGACAAAGCATATTGAGATACACATCCACTTCATTCGTCAACACATTCAGGATGGAGTTCTTTGCTTTGAGCACATTCTAACTTAGCAGTAGGTTGTAGACATATTTATGAAGCCTTTTGCATCACCTCGCTACCTTGAGTTGCGTGGAATGCTTGGGGTTTCAAAATTTATTCTTAGGGGGTGTTCGTGAGAACATCTTCCTTCTTATTCTTCTTCTTTCTCTTTCCTTCTAGCAGGATTCTTTCCTTCTTTTGGTTCGAGATTTCTTCATGGATATATTGTACATGAGTACCTCATCAAGCCTAGTTATCGAGACTCATATTGTGGACATGCCACTTCTATTTTGGCCCCTAGCTTCACTTGAGGGGGGTGTTAGAGTAGGTATTTACCTTAGCTCATGTTCACCTAGGTACATTATTGTATTTATCCTCACCCACTTATGTGTGTGGATATTTCTTTATATATTAGGAGATATTATCTAGTTGTTAGGTATAGTTATTTCCTTGATCTATGGTATTGACTAGTTCTTTCCTAGATCTATGGTATTGACTATATCCTTGATGTTTAGTTCTCTCATAAATCTATAGACTTGACTAGTTATTTGATAACTAGTTCTTCCCATGATTTATGGCTTAATCTACGACCTTGACTAGTTCTTAGATTGTTATTCCTTGCCTATATAAGCAAGGCCCATTCTCATTGTATTTCATTGATTTCCATAATAATATATGATATTGCTGCTCATTTGTTTGCAAAGGTTTATGTAAAGTTATTTTGGTGAATTACTTTCATCTTATTGATCGTGATGTTTGATTAGCATCAGTGTTCTTGGCTTGGCACGATCTGGTTATCGTTCTTTTAGTATTTTCCTCCTCTTGGAAACTAAGAGTACCTATAAACACTTAAGACAATGTCCAAGTTCTAATAAGCTCTCTAATATTTCTTCAAATGACTTTCCAAGCTTCTTCATGACTAGTATACAAGTCCTTCATGACACCATGTTCAAACCCTTGAAGGAAAGTTGAAGGATTGATGTCCTACTCGATTAGATGATTTTAAATACCTGTGTTGATGGAACCTTCTTATAGACCTGGTATACTTGATTACATGTTTTTAAAGGCATTGATTTGTCCCCCTCTCAGTGCCTAGAATTTCTAACAATTGGTATCAGAGTTGGTTCTCTTGGTACAAGTTTAATAGCTTAAGATAAGGTCCTTGAGGCAAAAACATGGGTGTTCAAGCTGAAACAATAATGAAAAATAAGTATGAGATTTCTCAAGCCCTAATAAATGAGTTAAAGACTAAAATCAAGCTCATGGAAGCTAATCATCTCCAATAACTCAAAGAGGTGGCATTAGTTGTTAGTAATGTGTCAAAATCTCTAAGTGTCAAGGAAAAATCATGTTCCAAATATGAAGAAGAATTGAAGACCCTAAAGGATGAGCTAGAACAAGCTAAAGATAAACTAATGATATCAAATAATTAAGGAAATTTCAAGCAATCAAAGACATCCTAATGACAGATCGGTCTGGTTTTTAAAAAGAGAAGCAACTCAGTGTGAATTGGAGCATGAATCTATTCATGAGCCATGTCAAGCAACTATCAAATCCAAGGTTGAAGAATGTGATAAACTAAATGTAAAATTGAAGATGCTAAGGGAGGAATTATAACAATCAAGAAAAAGTGAATTGAAGGGTGAGACAAGTCATATATCATGTCAAGGTCATTATAAACCCAAGAAACATATCAAAGAACACAAGAAGCTCATCAAGCAACCAAATGCAAGGATATTCCTAGGTAAGTTTCGTGGAGTTTTTTTTTCATGCCATGTCTTTGGACATAGAGTTAGGGATTATATAAGGAGAGTATACAAATAACACCCATGGAGAGATTTTAGAACTGAATATGAAAATAATAGAGTTTGTTTCAACTGCCATGAGAGGGTCACATAGCCAAATTTTGTCTTGAAGAGCCTATGAAGCGAGGATTGGATAACGGAAGTACCTAGAGACAAGAGTCATCTTGTATGCTTTAAGTGCAAAAAAAAGCAGGTTACTTTGCAATATATTGTGATAAGAATAATTTCATCTACAAAAGAAAGGATGAAATCAATCTCATTCATATAGGAATAGGCAAGAAATATTTAGAACTAGAAAATGAAGAAACAAAGAAATCAATGAATGTCATGGGAAAGTCTAATACAAACAAGATATCGGGAAGTGGTGAATAATTTCTACCTCAAGTTATACTAGAGAAGGTATATGAGATGCAACATGAGTGTTTTTCAAGCATTTAGTCAGAAAGTGAGAGCTTAGATGATGAGGTTGCAACACCAGGGATGCACTCGGAAGAATGGAAAGTTTCTAAGTACAAGAAGGGAAAGAATTGGTTCACCATGTTGTTATGATGACTATCTTCTATTTTGAGGTGATCTCACAAGGTGGTGTGCCTTCTCTAGGCTTCTAGAAGGCATATATCAGCTGAAAGAAGCAAGGTCTACTCCTCATTAGTCTACCAAGATGAAAATTAAGGTCTTCTCCATGATGATGTTGAGTGAATAATCCAAAGTATTCTCTTGAAATAAAATTACCACCAGTTTTGTTGATTGGAGTCCTCATTATGTTGCCAAGGTATGTCAAATTCAAGGAATATTTTTAGTCTCATGTTGTAGTACTTGTGCCTTTGAAGTTCTGAATTTTTTTCTTGTCTATACATGTAAAAAGAGTATGATCAAAAATTTTGAGGCCTGAGTTATCCCTCTCCATGTTTTTACGATTGATTCATTATTGAATCATCCCTTTTAGGTTGTACTCAAGTAAGAAAGGTCTTCAAGAGAGTGTCTTGAGTCAAATGATCAAGTCAACGGTCTTGTTGTAATCTGAAGCGAGTTTGCTTTGATTCCAAATTTGAATTCCAACTGAAATAAGAATGTGTTCTTATCAATAACACGTGTCAAGTGTGTCTTTGCCTCTTGTCTTGAGAGAAAAAATTAGGCTTGTCAAGTTTTATCAAACGTTGTCTAGGTCTGCTCTCAAAAAATGTTGTTCTAATGTGTATAATTATCCATATCTCTCTCCAAGTCTTCAAGGTATAAAGTTTACCCTATGATGTTTATAATGTCTAGTCATGGTGTCAAGTGTCTTAGTATTCAAGGAACTATTCAAGTTGTTGATGTCTCCTATTATTGCTAGTTAATAATTGAATAATATTGAGGTTTGTGTCCACTATGTCATTCAGTCCGAAGAAATGAAATTCAAAGAACAAGTCTCTATTACCAGGGTATATGTCCTGGAGTATAAGTGTCATAATTTACAGAGCAGAATTCTTTGATGTCATGAGTTCTTGGCCTGTGAATGTTATCTCCAAGAAAGATTAAGCTAGTCTCGTCAAGATTTGAACATATTACTAGTATATATCTTTGTGGCTATCAATGAACAACATCATTGTCTTGGATAATGATGGATCCTGAAGCTGACTAATAAGCTCTGAGTTTACTCCCGTAAATTTGATAGTGATATTAAAGGAGAAGTGATTATTTGGTGTTGATTTTAGATTGATATGCTTCATGTAAGATTTGTAAATGAAAATAATGAAGACAAGGAGTTACTTTTACATGGCAACATGCATTACAAATATTTCAAAGTAGTATGGAAGGTGAAATGGTAACCTACAGGTCTCCATAGGTTGTGAAAGGTTGATACATGTATAAAGGAGAATGATGGTGTATAAAAATGATTGAAGACCTTTAAAAGAAAATACTAGGGTGTAAGAATCCTATGCATTTGCATCATAAGGATTGTAAAAGGCATTACCTAAAAAGGCATATAAATAAGGAGCTGAGATTGATCTGATAGCATCATGAGAGAGGATGAGAGGCATGGAACCCGTAGTGTAAATACCATGTTTTGTTGTATCAAGTGGTATTGACATGGTAAGTACAAAACTATAGGAGTATACTGATGAAATTTGAAGATGTGTTGCTCCAAGAAGAATAAAAGTGTGGCTCTATTTCAACCAAGACATCACATGTGTGTCAAGAAATCATTGAATCATAGAAAGTGGGTACAAATTCTTAATTCTAATATATTAAGAGTTTTTAGTCGATGGATGTTTATAGATGTTGGGCTATCAAGCCATGAGACGTGAATGAGGTGCATCAAACATGTTTCCTTTCATAAATATGATGTGAAGAAGGATTGTACATTGTTAGAGCCTTTGTAATTCACTAAACCTAAAGTAGGTCATGCTACGAAGTTGGATGTCCCCGAGAGATTTATAAATTGACACTAACCAAACCGATAAATCCAACTTGCTTGCATTTGCAAGATCTTCATGTGAGTATGAAAGTCAACACGGACCTAAAAAGAAAGATGAAGAACATAAATTTAAAAGGGCAAGTGAAGCTTGAGATCAAATATCTTAGAAGGACCAATTCAATATGTGTGAAAACAATCTTGGTCAAAGATGAAATAATTACTAGGCCAATCATGACAGCTTTTCTTGCTTGTGAGGATTAAAGTGAATTTGTAAAGGTATGACTTGACTAAATAACTTCATATTTGAGTATGAAAATAACATGTATAGACTGAGGAGAGAGAGATTGAGGAATGGCCAAATTTTAGGGAAAATAATTTAGAAATTAAAACCATATAGAGGGAAAGAAATTAAATTATCACTTTCCTGCATGTCTCCAAACCCTAGGTTAGGGTTCTATTGAAAAATGATATAAAATGAGTTCACGTGGGTGAAAACTCATGAAAATGGTAACATATCACCTTTGGATGATCTTAAGAGAGAAAAACTTGGTTTCAAGCATTTTTGAGGTGCACATCCCTAAATATTTGTACCAGTCCTAATTTGCACAGTTGGAAGACCTAATTGAGAAAGAATATCCAAAATGATTCATTATAGGTATAAGAACATGGTGCATGGTTAATATGATAAGAGGTAGGGGATAATGGATATCCAAAATCATCATAGATCTTCAAGCGACATGCCTTGGCAAAAGTTATGAAGAAATCTCATAATTCTAAGGCTACAAGATAGTGTGTGCGAGTTGAGCTAGAAATGGTTGGTATCAAAGAAAATATGTGTTTAGATGACCATTAAAGTTGTGATGTGCTCCACAAGTTGGCATATATTAAAATAATCATTAAATACACCTCTTGACCTTTGAAGAAAGATAATGAAGAAAGATAGTGAATCAATTGTGTCTTTTATCTATATACGATACATACATGAGTATGCAAAGCTATTGTGATACAAGGATGATCTCTACTGATTTTAAATGAAGAATTTAGTCTTAATAACCCTTGTAATGTGATGAAGTTTATTGAAGAATGTTCATATGATGCCTAAGTGGTGTAATTTGCAACAAAACAATGATAGTCTTTGGAAAAATCTGTGTATGCACAATAGAAGTATATTGAATTCATAAGGATGAACCACCTAGCATGGTGAAATGAATTAAACAATGAGGATTTGGTGATCAACATATTCAAAACACTCAAAACTTATCTTATGTCAAAAATTAGCTAGTTGTCTAGACATGTTAATGGAGTATGAGGTGACATTTGGGAATTGTTGTCAATTTTGGCTAAGAACACTACAAAATATCTTAAGGTCCTTGCCAAAACTTGTAACTAATCTCTTGACATGATGATCATTCCTTGTGGCTAAAATTGTGTGTTTTCAAGTAGATAAATTTGGTTTACACCAAAAGCAAATATTGGAGGAATACTACATGCGATAGTTATGCTTGTAGAGGTTTGTCAAAACTCAACCAAAATGCACTGAAAATCTACTACAGGGATTCCTATATCAGTTTGAGGCCAAGATGAATATGATGAGAAACCAAGAAGTTATGAAAGGTAAGGTTGTAAGTTAGGTCAATTTCCTTGAAAGGAATTTTCTAATGTCTAGGGGGTTGGTATAGTCTACAATTCATCATCTCAAAGCTTGCACAAGTGTTAAACATTGAGGAAACAGCAGTATGAAGGAAGAATATGTTGGTTTGGCAATGAAATATTTGAGAGGAAAATTCTAGAAGGAGGTTTAGGTCCAAGATGAAGAAAAGTAAGAGGAATACACTCTCAAGGGGAGCTATTTCAATGCCCTAAACAGGACCATGAATCAAATTTGCTACTAGTTAGACTCGAGAAGAAAGAGTACAATCCTAGGGGATCCTATGAACAAGTCTACATACACTCATTATTGTCTTAGGTTTCATTGCTTTCATGTCAACTAGTTAGAGTACCTTTTTCATAGATATCAAAGGGGGAGAGTGAACCAAAAACATGTGAAAAAGGTCTTGTATGTGTAGGTTTGGTTGGTGGTAGTTGTCATCAATGAAAAAGGGGCAGATTGTTTGATGTCAAAGTCATGTGTTGTCATTGATTTGAAGTGGTCAGTGATGTCATATAATCTCCAAGGGGTTAGGTGTCTTCCCAAGTTATCCAAGTGTCTTCATGAGATGTCAATTCATGGTTTCAGGTGTTCAAGCATGATTTAGGTGCATGGTCAAACAAGTGAGTTGTGTGAATGTGTATTTCCAAGATTTTATGAAGGCTTTATAATTTCAAACATGGTCAATGAAATGTGTGTAAGGTGTTAACAAGTTTGTAATAGGTCAACATAGTTAAATTCTTGAAAAGTTGGGTAGTTCTAGGCTTAATCCTAGTCCTAGACCAAGCAATTTGGCATGGAAAAATGAGTGTTGGATCAAGAAAATTCGGGTAAAATATTGTTGGAGAAATACTATATGGAATATCATGCATAGGGGGTGTATCATGTCAATAATCAGGGTTATAGGGCATGAAGATGGTCATTTCAAGGCCTTTCGGTGAAGACAAGCCCAGTATATAAGTGAGATTCCTTAGCTAAGGCATGATGATGCAAATTAAGCATGGCATGAGCACAATATAGTGGTATATGAGGTGTATAAAGATTTATAAGTGACTAAGAAGGTGAATTGAGCACTCATACAGGTCTGAATAGTATTCTTGCTCAATACTAGAGAACTAATGTTTCACAAATAAGATGGGACAAAGATTCTTGGAGAAAATTATGACAAAGTGGTCATTTTGATTCATGGAGGAGTGAGTTGTGAAGGTGTATTCAAAAATTCAGGGACCTATGGAAGTTTTTCCAAAACCGGGTTTTGGAAAATGCAAATTAAGCACCCTAACTTCTTAGCATTCATTCTAAATTGTGAGGGATTGTTAAGATAAATCATAGAATATTTTTTTAGGTAATTTGGATAAAAATATAATGCAAAAGGTTTGAGATCAATTGGTTAAGTATTAAAAGAATTCTAATCATTTTTCTGACCTAGTTTGAAACCCTCCAAACCCTCATCCTAGAGCGATAGAGGTAAAATGAAGTTTTGGGCATCAAATCACCTGTGAAAGTTGTGAAACCAACTTATAAGTGTAGAGGACTCCCTAAAGCACATTTTAGTGGTATTTTGCATTTGCAGGTGTGAGTGTACGGAATAGAAAAACAATTGTTTTGTTGAAAATTGCGATTCTGGTGTGGTCTGAAAGTTTCATGAAAATATACTTATTGTTATTGATAGCTCATGGTGTCCCCTAGATTCTAACAAAGTTTTATGAGCAAGTTGTGTGATAAAAATTGATATGTAGGTGCATTTCTCCTTCCTACCGCTAGAAGGATATGTATGCAATAACTAGTCATAGTGAGATGAAAGAGTTCTTGTGTGAGTTCTGGTAGCTTAGGTGTAAGAAGTGTATGGAAAATCTATACATATCTAGTATAACATGTTGAATTTTATTAGTTGTCTTAGTGATGTGTTGGTAGAGTCAAGACCTATTGGCCTAGTGTGCCCAAATAGGTCCCTCAAGAAGGTGGTTTGAATCAGATGTGCAAATGGAGTTTGCTCTAAATAACCTAGGCATGTGAGTGGTTAAGATGGTGTATCTAGTTAATCTTAAGATGCTCCAAGTGATGGAAAAGTTTGAAAAATTATCTTGGTGGATGGAAGCATGCTAAACCAGAACTAACTCTTGAAACCCTTAGATCTCTAAGAATATGCTTCTGAAATAGAGTTGATTAAGGAACCGTTGCTCATAGTTTATGGATTCACCTGAAAAGAAATGGTACACAAGGATAAGATCTTCCAAGAAAGGTGATTTAGAAGGTTTGAAAAATTGCTTGTTTATAGTTTTGGTTCAACCCTTGAAGATGGTCACTGAACAATGAAAATCAATGAGTAACTTGTTTGAGTACATGGTTTATGAAGTGAGATAGAAGTCTTTTCCTCCTCTTGACAACTAAAGAGTACCTATAAACCCTAAAGAAAATGTCCAAATTCTAATAAGTGCTTGAATATTTCTTCAAATGAATTTCCAAGCCTCTTCATGACTAATATACATTCCTTCATGACATTATGTTGAGACCTTTAAAGGAAAGTTGAATGATTGAAATCCTACTCTGATTAGATTATTTTCAAGCCCTTGGTGTTGATGGAACCTTATTGTAGACCTAGTATACTTAATTCTATGCTTGAGAAGAGATTTCAATTTCTCTCCATGTTCATGATTAAAATTGTGCTCCTTTGTGCTCAAATGAGATGTGGAAGGAAAAATAGTGAGAACTAGGGAGGTAAAGGAGTTCTAAAATAGTATTAACAAACTCTAGTAATGTCCAAATATGTTTGACATGTATGAAAGTGAGTTGTTGATTCTCCATGAAAATATACCTCATTGGGAGAATAAAACACGAGCTGAAAAATGTTACAAAACAATGCTCAAAGGTTGGACTGAATTTTTGTGATTATGGCAAATTTATAGGTAGTTCAAAAGCTTCATTCCTAATCATGTGATTTCAAAGAATCCTTGAAGAATATTGTGAAGGTATGACTGATATATGTCGGATGAAAGAAGGAAAATTTTGAGGCTATTTTTATAAAGACCATTTTCATCCGCTTACACATATGAAATAATGAGTAATTGAAGATTCATTGTATTTGAAAGGTCAAAGGTCATGTTGAGAGGTCATTCTATTAGAAATAAACTAACACTTAATTCAACATATGAGTTAAATGTTATATTATAATAAAGTAATTTTTAATTACTTTAGTTAGATTAGATTAAGTCAACTGATAGTTGTCTTTAGTTGTCCTTAGTTGTCTTATCACATGTTTTGTGAGATATTGTTCAATCTCACTTTGTTTATTCCTAGATGATTTCATGAGGGGAAATAGGTGCAATTAGGGGCAGTGAATATTATCCTGCATTTTATTCTCATATTAGTTTATCTATTTCCATGTATTGTGGATGAGATAGAAGTTGTCCAATATCTATAAATATTGCATCTCTCTCTTCTTATTGTAATGCTTGATTTTGATATTAATAAAATACACAAGCACCGTCTTGTTTCTGTGCAAATCTTTTGTGTAAAAATATTGTTTTCAAGTATTCATTGTCAATACATTCTTGTTTATATAAGTTTTCTTTGCATGTAATTGTTGTTGATAGAAAGAGATCTGAGTGCTAGTTTTGAGAAAGTGAGAAGAGTGTAAATACATTGAAACAATGGAAAATTAGGAGAAGAGAACAAAAGAAAGTAGAGGTAAAACAGATATCACAATATGTTGTTGAAAGCAATAAGGTGGTGAAGGTGATCAAAATTCTTATGACAAAATTCTTAGTTGTTACTCAGTAATTTGGGAGTGTGTGCTCCCTACCAAGTAAGTGATTTCCATATCAGTCAAGTGGGTGCTTGGCTTTATATTAGAGTGGGTGCTTTAAAATTTGAGTGGGTACTTCAAGGTGAGTGGGTGCTCACCACATGGTGAAATCATTGTAACCTTATAGGACAATTTTTCCAAGCTAGTTCTCTAATTTCAATGGGTTTTCTCCCTTATTGGGTTTCTCACCTTAAATATTGTATTCTCATGTGTTAAGGTGTTTTTGTTACTCTCTCTCTCTCTCTCTCTCTCTCTCTCTCTCTCTCTCTCTCTCTCTCTCTCTCTCTCTCTCATGGTTGAGTATTCACGCATATAATGGTTAATATAGTTAATTCTAGTTGAAATAGTCAATGTAAATTTCTTGAAAAAAAAAATTAAAGAGCATTGATTCACCCCCCCCTCTCAGTACTTGGAATTTCTAACATGGAGGGAAAGGAAGATACTTACGCGAAGGCAAAGATGGGGATCATGCAAGAGTTTCAATAGATGAAATAGAGGAAGACTTAGTAGGCATAGGAGGAATATAAGAAGTGGGAGAAGGTGTTATGACATTTTTAATGAGGTCCTTTTCTAAATCAATAAATTTATAGCACAAAAGAGTAAATGATTCACATGTATCATATAATAAATTTTCCTTTAAGGGAGTAATTAAGCCATGAAAAAAAAAAATACTTTTCTAAATCAATGGGCTGAAATAATAACTGATGCATGCAAGAATTGAAGCGTAAAATGTAATCTAAAATTGGTTCATTCTTTCCTTGATGCAAAGAAGGAAAGTGTTCATATGTAACTTTAGGACCATTTTTAGAAATAAATTGTCTAATAAAAACATCCTCCATATCATAATAAGTACTAATGGATCCATAAGTAAAATGAGAATACCATTGGATAGCATGATCAATAAGGTTATGACAAAATTATTTGAGTAATAAGTGATCATTAGAATAAGTAGACATGGATAAATGGTAATGCTTGAGATGTAAATAAGGATTGCCAATGCCATCAAAACAGGAGAAGTTAGGCATGATGAATTCCTTTGGGAAAGTAGAATTGTGAATTTTTTAGGAATAGGATTGTCATGCAAGAGAATTATTGTCAATGGAAGCATAATAGGCTTTACTTTCGAGGGTGAGTGTATGAACTTGAGATTGTAAAGTGCCAACAACATGCATGAGGGATAGAATATCATGTGAAGGAATGGTTGGTGAAGTGAGAGGCATATTTAGAGGTTGGATCTTTCCATTGTGAGTGATCATGGGAACATGAGAAGGAGGAGTGGATGTGGAAGGAGGAGGAGGTGGTGGAGGAGGAGGAGGAGAGGAAGATGGAGGCTTTGTGGGAATGTTAGATGTAGACTCGGGAGACATAATAAAAGATGTAGTGGTAGGAGTAGAATCATCATGAGAAACAACTTCATAAGTAGGAAAAAGAGTAGTAAATTCACATTCAGCAATCTTAAGAGAAGCAACATCATCACTAACATGTTCGTGATTAGAAGCATAATTGACATCACTATCAGTCATATTTTCACAAGCAAGTATTTCATCAAGACTATCATCAGCATACAAAGAAGTGGTAGGAGTAATAATATCAAATTTATCATTGTAATCATTGGAAACATTTTCAGAAGTAGGAAGAGTAGGAGATATAATTTTACATTCATCTTGACTACTAATAGAAGTGGCATCATGCACATTTACATTTTCAACATTAGAAGTAGAATTATTGGTATCCATATTGTCACAAGCAAGAACATGATCAAGCAAAGAATCTACAGTAATATTATCATGTGCTATAAGAGGAGGAGAAGAAGGTGCAACAACATGGGTGACTATGGAAGATGAGGGAGAACATGAAGAAAATATTTGGTCAGGGGAGACTATGTAAATGTTAGGGGTGTCAAGGCCAATAGGAAGGGTGTTTTGGAAAGAAAGAAGTTTTTGGAGGACTGAGGAATCACATTGAGGATTGTGGTAGAGGTCATGAAATTTAGATTATATAGAAGTATTGTCAAAAAGGTTGCAAGCATGTATTGACCATATTATGCTTAGGAGAAGAGGACTTCTTGCTAGCCATGAGGGTTTGTGGGATCCTAGGGCAAGGAGTTCGAATAAGAGTGGGTTCACCAAATGATTTAATAAAAACTTAATTAAATATAATTACAAAGTAATTGATATGATAAAATACAATGAAATACATATGCTAAACACTCAAATAATGCAAAACTATAAGAAAATGGGAGAGATAAATGACTTAGTTGATTCCTGTGTGATCTGGAAATGATCTGGTAGTGTAAAGTGTTGGATAGGATAAAAACAATGTCATAACTACTCGCTTTGTGAATTTTGGAATCTCAAAATGATGTCGAACAAGGACGCGTAGTACGGGATAGAGGTGCCTAGATGCTAATGACTGATCCTGGGTTACGGTGGATCTGAAAGGCTCGGGATCTTCTTTCTTCTATTTTTTAAGGATTCACTACTAATTCATGTTATTTTCCTTATATTCATTCTTTGATTTACGAGGGTACATGTAACCTACAAAATAAATCCTAGTTTCCACTTGTACAAGCTCACAAACACATCAAATCGGAATGAAATATGCAATATGTGAATTCGGACTGACCCCAACAATCACCTGATGAGTGAACTTATGACCAAACATTACATTACATTCCAAAATCCATGTAGTTCTTTATGTTTGTGTGTGAAATAGTTTCTTTAGGTTTCCCTTCCGCGATGATGCCGAGATAACAAATTATAGCTAAATAAGATGCAAATGTGTGGTATGGAATTCAACACTTCCCCTTCATATGCACTATATGCAGCCCAAAATTGTAGTCCATTTGATGGTAGTGATATTATGTAGATGTGATTTCCCCTTATAATTTCCAACCAGAATGATAAAGTGTATGTTGTGTATATATATATGGATCTTTTGTTTGAATTTTGACATTAGTGACACAAAAGGCTAACTATGAACATGAGATAAGGATTAGAAAACTAGAAAGGCCAACCACAAATGTCAAAAAAAGTAAAAGAACAAAGAGGACAATAATGCCTAGAATGGAAAAGATAACTTGGGCGCTAGTTTCCAGTGGGCGGTGATGTCACGGGATAAATGATGACAAATGTGAAAAGACAGAGACAGACGAGAGATCCTGTGACCTAACCAAAACTAGGTACAAAAATAATAGATGTAAGATATCAATATAATAAAAATCACATCAAATCAAGTAAATGGATAAGGAATTGTGTCACCAATGAATAATTTTCTTACTTAATATCCAAACAAAATACTTGATGGCATAGTAAAATAGTAATATTTGTGTGATTTTGTGCCTACGGCTTCATTAAAAACAATATATATAATGTCAAAGCTTCTTGATGGTTATAGAATGTTGTTAGGGACCTCTCCTTCACCTTTAAAAACTTGGAGCAGCTCAAATAACTTCATTCTCTCCATACTGAAGACTCATTTAGACAAGGTCCTGATGGAGTTGCAGACCTAGAAAATTAGTCCTCACAAAATGAGGTATAACTTCATTTAAACACCTATTCATGGCTCATACCATACCTTTATGGAAATATCTTGACCTTGTGCATATTTTAATCTTACCAGCAAGCTTTATTTCAATGTTTAAGGATTAAATATTTTTTTCTTATGTTTTTGCATGGGCAAAATTCACTTAAAAACAAGACAATTGTACCATAGTGTCAAAAAATTTCTATGTTCTACCTTTCCAAGACACCCCAAGGTCAGCCTATTCCCCCATGTTAGTCCTATTCCATGCTTCTATTGGTCTGTGTGTGTGTTTCATCCTTTCTTATAAGTGATTTAGGAAGAAAAATATCATTTAATTACTTCTGGAGCAATATATCTCTAAGAGCGGGTTTTCAAGCAAGCTTAGGAAGGGCTATCATCAGCC
The DNA here is from genome assembly GCA_018340775.1 of Taxus wallichiana var. yunnanensis. Taxonomy (NCBI): domain Eukaryota; kingdom Viridiplantae; phylum Streptophyta; class Pinopsida; order Cupressales; family Taxaceae; genus Taxus; species Taxus wallichiana. The sequence goes on along the minus strand of CM031234.1, from coordinate 592,996,919 downwards.
TTCCTAAGACAAGTGCATAATCTCTAGAGTTATTTCAAGGCCTAAATTAATCAAGGAGGTGTATTCAAGAGCCAGGATCATAGTGCAACTGATTTAGGAATATTCTGGAAATATTTGGAAGTTTAGGAGCTAGTTCATCAAAAGCGGGTTTTTGAGGCCGAAGGAGCTTGCATTGTGAAAGAGTACCTAAACTTCAAGAGGTGATTCTGAGAGCTCTAGAATGATTTTGAGCCAAAAAAATATATCAATGGAAATAATTTTTAGTCCTCTACATGGTGGAAAAATCATATTCATCATAAACCCCATGTATTTTTCTAGGCAACTCATTTTTCAAAGAACATCTAGCGGTCCTAAGAAAAAATGAGGTTTTTTAGGGTGTTGAAAGCATAATAAAAGCATGGGACCAATCCCATATTTCTCAAAATGTCATTTCCAGTCAAATTCATATAAATAAGTGTGCAAAAATTCATCTAGGAGCTCAAGTTATGGTCTTTTCAAGTTGTCTCTCAAGGTACGATGTTCGATACTTAGTCAAATTTCTTCAAGGACACATGTCAACATGAGGCTGAGGCACACTTTTTTCCTCATTTTCCCTTTCCATGGGGACAAGAGGGACAAAAAATTGTTCCCTCCCCCTTTTGGCATGTTGGTCACACCATATGACCCCGACAACTCATTTTAGCACCTTTGACTAGTTTGACTAGCCCCCTCACCTACTCCCGCATGCATGCCACTTGTCAAGAAAAGGATAAGGCACATTTTTTGAACTTATTGTCCTGAACCAAGGGGATAATGGGGACAAAAAAATTTCCCCCTTTTTTCCCTCTAGTTTATCATACAACCTAAACCTAGCCTCCGAGTACTCATTTCTAACCCCCTCTCCATTCCTCTTGGTTGGTGCATGAGCGACAATTGTCCAACAAAGGCTAAGGCACATTTTTCTGCACCTATTTTCCAAAACCAAGGGGAAAATGGGGATAAAATAAAGGGCCAATGGTTCTTCCCTTTTACTCCATATTTGTGCTATAAAATACAAAAGCAAACACTATTAGCTCAATGGAAGAAAATGAAATACAATCTAAATCCTAAACAAAATACTACAATATGTGCTAAGAAGAAGAGAGAATTCTTAGAAAATGAGGGAGGGGGTCTAGCCCTATTTATAGTTTTCCATTTGGGAAAATGGGAGATTTGGGTGCATGTGGGACAAATGCTAAAGTCCGAAAAGAACTTTTAGCAAGTCAAAGTGTGATTTGACTATGTTTAGAAGAGATTGAGCATGGTTAAGACTAGCTAACCATGTTTAGAGGGTAATTAATCTTACTTAGAAATAAATTAGGTTTCTAAAAGACTTAATCAATCCAATGAAGTGGATTAATACTCCAAAGAGCTAATAAAGGTGGTAAAGAAGAGAATATTAGCCAAGAAGAGGTTATTATAACCTATTTAATTAGTTTATAAGAGGAAATATGACCAACAGAGTGTCGTAAGAGGGGAGTTAGATAGATCTAACTGACGAAGTGTCATAAATTTGCAAGGGGAAGAATAGTTAGTGCAATATTAATAATAATAGTGCATTGATAAAACTATAGGTGTCTACATTTGCCCCTCTTTGGGTGACGTAAGCCACATCACTTCAAATAAAGTAGACAAACGCAAACGAGTAGAAAAATTTTGAAGGGGTAGAAGAAAAATTAATAGGATGAAGGATGATGGATGCCCCCTCGAGTGTCGATGGGGTGACAAAGAAACTCGATCGGCGATCGAAAAAGAGAACAACAGAAAGAGGTTACGTCATAAGAAACATGAGAAACAAGAAGAAAGAGGGATATTGAGCTATCCATAAATCAATTGCCATCAATATATAATCATCATAATGCTTAAAATCTTCCTCATCGATCCTTATTACAATATGAGCATATGGCGGAGGCATAAAATTACATGAAAGGCCAAGATACAAACAACCCTCTTGTCTTTAAAAATGGCCAACTCCATGCAACATACACGAATGCAATGCAGTACAAGATATAAACAATGTCTCTAATAGGAAATAAGTACAATCACACACGCTTAAACCAATAACATTCAAGATAGTTGCACAAATATTTTGTTATCAAGATGTATTCCCAAATGTTCTGATAAATGAAAAGGGTGAAGAATGATGCCCCAAGCAAGGTGTATAATGCAAGGGAAAAGATGGAGGACACTTGGGTCCAGTGAAAAAGCAATGTGCACAATGAAAATAGTACCAGGCAACTAATAGTGCCCCAGAGTATAGGAAGTAAGCAGCATAGCTTGTGTAGGTGATTTGAAGATTTAGATGATTCGCGAGTCGTTGTTTCAAAAATATTTGAAAATGTCAGCAGGATATGGGATGAGTGCCATGCGATAGACACAGATTTCAGCCGTAGATGAATAGTTTACCAAGTTTTAACCTATTTCTGAGGTTTTTCAATGTTTTTGGTTTTTTAAATGGTTTTATAATTTTTTCTTTTTAGATTTTGATCGGTCAGAAAGAATTTCAAAAGATCAAAGATCTTCTAAAAGTACGCGTGAGGGCGATAGTGGGAAGGCGAGGTTATCAGAGAGCCAGAATATATTCCCACAAGAAGAAAGACGGGTCGGGAATAATTTCTTTAAAATAAACTAATAAATAATTATCACAATGAGGGAAAATAGATGAAAAATAGAGGAAAAGGCGGGAAAAGGTGCTTGAAAGGTTTGTAAATCATTTCAGTGCGACGGAGAAGTAACCGCATGGTGGCACGAAGTGCCCCAGCGAGTGAAAAATTAGCAAAATAATTATTTTAATACAAAAATAATTATCACAGTGGATAGAAGAAGGTTAGAATGATCACGGTAGAGAAAACATGCCCCAGGGCATCGCGACAGGTTAATATACCCACCCGGGGTTGGTAAATCAATCACGACCAATTCACTTTCTACCAAAGTTCTTGTGAAATTTTTACCGCAAGCGAGGCGATAGCCCTGGTGAGATGGCGAGAATACCGAGCAAGAGGAGACGCATCGATCGCATCTGAGAGTTCATGCGGGACCCAGTGGATGGACCCTACATGAGTGGCCTATCCCTTCTAGTTAATTACGCATTTAATGCACTTTTTAGGGTTTTGCTAGGGTAGGTAGGGTAGAATTTGACGTATGCACATGGGTGTATGCATCGATTTGATGGGTATGTGCACACGTCGTGTGTCAAAAGGGGATAGGTATGCGTACGCGCATCCATCGAAAGTGGATACACACATGCACATCTATGAAAAGGGAAATTAGTGGACGCGCGCATGTCAAACTAGGGGCATAAGTGTTAGAGGGGCGCGTCTGCGAGTCGAGTGAGGCAAGACAAGCACGTGTATGCACATGTGTTAAGGTAGGCTCGTATGCATTACACTAGGCACGTATGCATTCTATGTGGCCTTTGTCGAATGGAGAGAAGGTTAAGGGGGTGCGTACGCGCGTTGGTAGGGGCGCGTATGTGCTGAAAAGGGCACATAGGTGCCAAAAGGGGTGCGTAGGCATTTAGAAGGAAGGGGGAAAATAAATTGCTAGTAAAATAGCCAAGTATAGAAGAATATAGACTAGATTAGTGTAGAAGAAAAGAATAATTAGTAAGTTAGATGATTTAAAGAAGCATTTTTCCTTAGAAAAATAGATAGAAATAAGTAAGTGCCTAACACTTGTGTTGATTTTGTAGCGTATATTACCCATTCTCTAGACTCGTGAGCGCTATGGTCGATTAGCGATGATAGAGTCACGCTTTTATGATGACCATAGAGCGACCACCCTGAGATCCTCCTATATGTTACAGATTGACTCATGTGGCCGAGATGCCACAGATTACATTGGATCATGGCCTCTTGACAGCCATAGTAGAGCGATGGCACAGCAAGAGTCGAGTTTACGACTCTTGATCGGGAGATTACTATTACTCTATAGGATGTATGGCGCATTATGTGGGTCTCGATTTAGGGTCCGCTTATCCGGACTACAAGTGATGGAACGACATTCAACAATATATTGTATATTTGTTCGGCATCCCAATGATACCATGGCGTGGGATGTCTATCACATTATCATGATACATCGATGATCCAGAGCTAGACCAAGTAGTGGTCTATATGATGGCTTTGTCAATGGATTCTTACTCCCGATAAGACCGGTGCTTCCTTTTCGCTCACCTCCCAGGAGTGATACACGCTTGAGTTTGATAGAGGGAGAGACCTACTGCTGGGGTCAGTGTATTTTGGCACATCTATACTGGGACCTTCACTTGATTACCTACTACCGTCGGAAGACAAAAGATGACCAACTCGTTTGTTGCAGATTTGGGCATGGGATCACATTGCCATTGGTCGCCCCTTAGGTGTTTTGAGAGTTCAAAGCTTGATGAGCCTTCTAAGATGGGTGGGTCCCGCAGGGATGATGTGCGACCATACATGGGGGATGCACATCACTATCGGTGTGAGTTGGATGAGCTGCGGCAGGCTTCCATGGTTTGGAGGCCTTATAGACATTTCTAGTGGCCCAAGGATGGTTTAGATCTCGGCACTGCCACAATAGAGCACTTTATCTTAGGCAACGTGCAGCTATATGCGAGAGCTATATAGGGTGGATTGGTGTCAGAGGTAGTTTGGCATTACCCAGGATGTTCTTGGGCCAGACAGATGGTATGCTCATAGGGCCCGAGAGCAATTTTATATGGGTCCACAGATCACTCTTGATAGAACACTTTGGCGATTTCCGGCGGTGGTACTCGCTATGTGGTGCCACTAAGATAGATTAGAGATCTGGGCACTACACTTGAGTATGGGCCATGGTATCATGGTGTTCTTCCACGTTGTTTGATTATTTCTAGGGTGGCGTATAACGCTCGGTGTAGACACTGTAGTTTGATCAATACACTATTATTTCTAATGGTCCACACTAACGCTTCTTCCTTTTGCAAATTAACGGCACACCACCACCAGTTAGGCCTATCTAACTCCCTTCTTACGACACCCTTTTGGTCGTTTTCCTCTCTTATAAACCATTTAAACAGAAGTTATAGCCTCATTCTAACTACATTAGCTTCTTATTCTCTTCTATCTTGCTTCATTAGTTCCTGGAAGATCAATCCACTTTTTGGATTGATTAAGCCCTTCAAAACCCTTCCAAAACCTAATTACTCTCTAAGAGAGATTAATTAGTCTAACCTAGGTTAATTACCCTAAACATATTCAAATCACACTTTGACTTTCTAAAAGTGCTTTTTGGATTTTAGCCTTTGTCCCACATGCACCCAAATCTCCCTTTTCTTCAAAACCAAAAACTATAAATAGGGCTATACCCCTCCCTCATTTCCCAAGAATTCTCTCTTCTTCCTAAAGCACAAATTATAACAATTTGTTTAGGCTTTAGTTTGTATTTCATTTGAGCTAAAAGCATTTAATCTTGTATTTTATAGTATTAACATGGAGTAAAAGGAAAGATCCATTGGCCTTGAAGCCATTAATGGGGAGATCTCTTTCTCTTAACACATAAACCGAATGTTTAGATCCTCTTAGGTTCATTATTTCAAGTTGTCAAAGAATAGATATTAACTTCATTTTCTTAGTTTTCATGTTTATTTCAAATTAATGTATGTAAAGAAGAGAACCTTGCTCATTTCTTATCACATGGTCCCTTGACCAGATTATCAAAAGCCTTTGGGGTTTCTTTAGAGATTCTTACCCCAAATCCATGGATTTTACAACCTTTCATTGAACACATTTGGCATGCCCAATGGGACACTTATGTCCACCCTACATTAATGGAGGTCTTTTAGGTTTTTCAAAGTTCATTTTCAAGTTTTTGGGTCAAAACACTTGTTAATTCCTCATTTCTATTTCTAACACTAGCTAAATAACCTTCATTTGCATATATTTTGTGGGTTTGGTTTAGAAATAGGTTGCTTTGACTAACAACTAACCTATTTTCTCTTGAAAATTTGAAAATCTGTGTTTTTACGGGTTTTCACGGGTGCGCGTAGGTGTCCAACAAGGGGCGCGTACACATCAAAACCCGTGTACCCATCATATCAGGTGCATACCTATCAAAAGGTACTCATCATTTGCAAATTTCACCTTTGCATAGATGTGCACACGTCTCCATCATATGGGGCGTGTATCCACCTCTCTGGGCTGCAAGCAGTGTAAAAGGCCGACTATGTAAAAAGAAAAAAAAATCTGAAAAACCTTTTACACGACATGCACACATCTCCGTCATCATCAGGATGCATATCCACCTCTTTGGCCATGCAGGTGTAAAAGGTATGACTGTGTAAAAATTTTACAGTTCTCTATTTTAGGCTTAAGCACGTACACGTCATAACCTAAGTGTCCATGTCAATATAGGCATGTCTCTGTCATATTGTGAGCGTCTGTGTTTACTGCATTAGGTTTTATTAATTTTTGACTACATGCGTACTTGTTACGTGAGGTGTGTATCCGTTAGATAGGAAGCGCTAGTGTTAGTATAGGCACGCAAGTGTTTTTGGCGAATTGAAAAATTTTATAGTATATAAAAACTTTTCTTCTAATCCATCATTGTAGGTTTTTAGGACTAACAATTGGAAAAACAAGGTTCTTTCTTAAACATTTCAGTTTACATAGATTAAAAGTGTTTTGTTTTTGACTTAGAAGTAGTTTTTGTAGAAGTGTGTATGCTCTCTCCTCACATCTTCCAAGGCGATCTTGGAGATCAAAAACACCAATACAAAACTCATATAAATTGTTCAAAAAACACTTGCTTTATAACGATTGAAGTAAAACTTTCATTTCAGTAGAGTTTTTCACGATTGTGTATGCTCTTCCTTCATGCCCTTTTGGTGATCTTAGGAATCAAAAGCAAAGTGGGAAACTCTCTTTCTTGACATCAACCTATGAATTGGAAAATTACTGAAACTTGTTGTCTACAGGACCTATCGCTTATCGAAGAAAGGTGTCAAAAACAAAACACAAACCTTCTAATACATGTTTTCTTACAGGTTTCCAAATGGTGTGCTACTTAAAACCACATTAAGCTAAGTAAGATAAAAAACACACCACATTCAAAAACATTGTCTCAGTAGGTTTCGAGAAAGGTGCGTCCCTATCCACTCAACTAGAACATAACCCCTTTAGTGTAACACCTTAAGCTATAATAATGGGGGTGGTACCAGGAACCCTAAAGTAGTCCACCACTGTGTAACCTTATGGATGAAACAGGAAGCGCTCCGCTTACCCACTTGACTAGTACGCCTTGTAAGTTAGATTTGCAAGTTGTCTGTATCGCGACCTTAGTAAAAGCACATGATGGATGCATTCATTTCCCACTGTACTTGAAAGGGGACAAAGCCGAGATACTCCCAAACTAGTCATTGCAACTTTTTGGGTAAATCACGCCTCGCTCTTAGACAACCTTGTAACACCTAGTTGAGAGAACTTTTTAAGGAAGCCATTTTACCAAGGAGCCCACTTTACTATTCCTTGTTGCGTCAAGCCATCACAAAGTGACAGACTCATCACGGAATCTAAACCTTGTTTGTTAAAACAAGGCAAATAAACTCTTGTGAGTTCAAACTAAGTGTCTTTTCATCACGGAACTAAGTTATGTCCCACTTTTGCTTAGTTTTATTCTTGTCTTTAGATGAGGTGAAGCTCTGCCTAAGTGTTGCTTAGCTTGTGTCCATCTTTTGATCAGTACCCTTGCATTCTCACCACCCATTATTTGGGGTGAGAAAGGTGCATACATCGCACATTTTTGTCAAAGATAGTACTCATCACTTTTTTGTCCATTTACGCCCATCCATGTTTACGACTAGGTTACTAAACATCTAAAGTGCGTGGGTACGCTTTTCGTATTTTTGATAAAAGTCCTTCCATCTTGATTTCAAGATCATCTTCACCACTGTGTATTTGGTTCATCATTTTTCTCTTCTTGAGTTGATAGTCTTGTTCGCATCTTAGACATACAATCTCGGTACTTACATCATATTCTCATTTTGTGAGGAGGTGGTATAAGTCCCCTTATTGCGTGGTTACACTACTCACACGATTAAAAACTCCTTGTTATACTTATTACTTGGTTTCAGTTTTGACATCATTTGAGTCTTCTTGAAAAGTGTTGATAATGCTTTACATCTATCATAATAAAGTTATCGTGGTACTAACATCTTGCTTTTTTCGATTAATGTATCACGGGATGTTATTACGCTATATCTATTCGTGAATTCCATTTTTCGAAGGTTTAGCTTTCATTGGCATTCAAAATAGTTTTAAATATACCTTGTCGAGGGGACTACGACAAAGACATCACGTCAGTGCTTAGACCTTGTTGGGGTTCTAAATTGACTTACATATTGGTACATCATTATCGCTATCTATTTTTAGGGCATAGGCTTGGCAATAACAAATTGAGTGAATCATAAATGTATATATAAGTGTTTCTTGATAAAAATGATTGCATAAAACTACATCTACAATACACTTTGGTATAATTCCAACATCCCTTTAAGCGATTTGTAGAAAACCATACACTTAGGGGTTACACTAGCCGCATCTGAGACGTCATTAGTGATGCCTAAAATCATAAAATGGCAGCCAAATCAAATGAGCAAGCATATGGGAGAAAACCCTTTCGACACCTTCCCATTTGATGGTCATAATTTAGGACCACTCTTCTCTCAAGTCAAAGATATGGAGACGTTAATCGATCATATTGGAGAAGAGTCAGACTCTTCGGGAGAACAACAAAGGTTAGACCTAAAAGATTTGATGAACTCCTATATTACAACAAAGATCAAGTACTCGCAAGAGTCTTGGCATTAGGAGCTAAACTTATGCACGAACATGAAGAAGAAACAAAGGTCGATGACCCTAACTTAGGAGAGCGAAGATTCATCTTAGACACAGATAATCCTTTTGATGTGGGGTACGCTTCCACTTTTGGGAAAAATAAGGCCTCTGTCGAAGGTGAAACATCATGTAAGCCTCACTTTAAGGCTTCGCGTAAAGTAAAAACTGAGCGGAAGGCCTCCCCTCCTCTGAAATTTGATGAAGAAGAGGAACCCCTGGTTGAGGAGGAGATACTCCAAAAACAGATCTTGAAGTTAAGTCAGAAATTAGCGAACCTAGGCTCTTCAAAAAGAAACATAGGCAAAGACAAAAATAAACTTAATGAGTTTTAATCTAATCCGCATATGGACTATACCTTTAAGGCAACTCAAGCTCAAATGTCAATATCACCTACTAAAGAGCAACTCATTCAAGATGAATTAAAATCTATGAAAGATACACTCATAACATTACAACAGGGAAATGTAGGCCAAAACAGAAAATATTCGTATGAAGAACTATGTCCTTACCCCTTTGATAAGGACATGCTACAACAACCTTTCCCAAAACATTTCACTTGTTCCCAAGTTCGATAAGTATAAGTGCAAAAGTGATCCTCGTGATCATATAAAAGACTTTTACATGGCTTTCCAAGAGGTCGTGTATAGCAATAATTTCCCGATACGACTTTTTCCTCATAGCCTAGAGCCCATGGGATTGGAATGGTTTTATAGCATACCTAAGGACTCCATTACAACATGGCCCATGCTAGCGAGAGAATTTTGTAAGGCATTACTCCTATAATATGGAGATTGACATCACGATGAGCGATTTATGCAACATTAAACAAAAACCCAATGAGACATTTGCAAGATTTTTACAATGATGGCGTGGGTTAGCTAGTCGTTTTCCTTATGCCTTACCTGAAAAATAGGTAATGAGCATATTTGTTCCTAACTTGAACCCGAAATAGCCTTTCACTTACAAATGCATTGTGGCTCAAACTTTGAAGAAGTCATAGAGAAAGGCAATAAAATTGAGAAAGTGCTCATTGCCAAAGGAACACTTAAACCCGTTCTAAAAACAAACATGAATCCAAATCCACGAGAAAAACCTAAATTCTTTAATAAGAATAAACATGTTGTTGGTGATGGCATTACAGACTCCAAGAGAGTCCAATCCGTGCAGAGCAGGCCCACTCTTAAAGCTTTCACAAGGGCCTCGCCCGGCCCTCAAAATGTACGTTCACGTCTTTGAAAGAATCCTTATCTACCATCCTAAAGCAATTAGATGGTGCAAAGATGGTAGAATATCCAACTGCAACAATGCTCTACCCGGAAGACGCTCCAAAACTAGTTTGGTTCAAAGACAATGAATATTATGACTTCCACCATGTCAAAGGACACAAAATGGATAGATGTTTGAGATTACACCGTTATATCCAAGACCTCATAGAGGAAGGGAAGATTGTTGTAGAATCTCCCCCAAGATCAAAAAGTTCAAAGGAAAAAATGGGTATTTACAAGGAACCTTTTCCTGACCATGTGGATAAAAAGAAAAGGAGAAACAGATCAAGGGAAAACTTCCAACGACTATAGGACTTTTGCCTATGTGTACCTTACAAATGATAGTCCTTATGATTCCCTCATTGGATGTATTAGCTCATCTAAAAAATAGATTAATGCCATTCGGATCTTAGAAAAGAGTTGTGTAGTCGAGACAAGATGTGCCCACTTAATCATACTAGATCTTGTGCCTACCCCTAAGGAAAGTCAGTATAACTTGATAGAGCAATTAGAAAAAACATCATTAAGACATCTATCCTCAATCTCCTAAAGATCTCCAATGCCCATAAGAAAATACTATTCAAAACTTTGCAAAATTTAGGGGTTTCCATAGAAATAGATCCCATGAACCTTCAAGCCATGATTGCACGCTTAGACACCAACCATCATATTACTTTTGAATATCTGCAATCCCACATAATAACCCAGAGCATAACTTGCCATTATATCTCAAAGTGGTGGTTACCCGTCACAAAATCAAAAGAGTACTTGTAGATGGGGGATCTGGTCTAAATATTTGCACCTTGAAGCTGGTGAAGCAGCTAGGCCATTCAGAAACAGATCTAGGTGCTAAAACTATCACAATCATAGCATATGAAAATGAAGAAAGAGAGTCAGCAGGGACTATAGTGGTCCCCATGGAAGTAGGACCAACGTGTCACGACACAACATTCCATGTCCTCGATTTGTACCTTTCGTACAACATGCTCTTGGGACACCCATGGATCCATGCCATGCAAGATATTCCATCAACTTTTCATCAGTGCATCAAGTTATGTCATGAAGGGTGGGTGGTTACCATTTTGGGTGACCTGGAACCTTTCACACATTGTAGGGCTTTGCACATTTTTTCTCATGCAGCTTATGAATGTCCTTCTACGGATGTTATTGTCCCTTTAACAAAGTAGGCCATGAAGAACCGAGTAGATTCGAGTCTCTCACGCCTTTCAAACAAGATTTTCCCTCATTGGTCAATCCATAATCGAAAAAATATGGCCCAAGTAGGCCATTCACTCTTGAGCAGGTGTTGTTGATATCAGACTTATCGGTATCCCCGGACAAGGGGTAAGCCTTATTTTTAGTTCAAGAGCACCCACAAGCAATGTCTTAAACCTTTGGAGAAATTTTTCTAGAGTGGCCTCCTGTCTAAGGATAAAATGTTAGAAGACCCTACCAGTAGAGTACCATAAGGCACCATGGCTTCATGTAATCAAGCACCTCAGTACATCAAAGGTCCTCGCATGATGTTTATCATGGGCTATAGTGGGTTTGGGTATGGCGTTAATGCACAAGGCCGGTTGGAGCCTATCCCTATCCCTCATTTCAAAACTGATAAACATGGCCTTGGAATAAGGCCCCATGACGCTCTACCTTCTGAGAATGACGCCACTTCTTCTGAAAGTGAGGATGTTTCGTCTCATTCTGATAGTGACGTAGATTCCCAATATAGCCTTTACAAAAATCTTGCCTCCACGAACCTATTCCCAGATTCGTCGGTCCTTACCTTATTCAAATCCATCCCCCTAAATAAATGTCCAATAGCCCTTGTATATCCTGAGCTTATAAATTGGGATCAACAACTTCACGTGCCATTGGATTTCTTTGAAAATAATGAGGCATTCGCAGAGTTCATGGGACTTGGGGACTTTATTCCTGTTGGAGAACACAAGAAAGGATTTAAAATTCAACTAGATGGCTCCACCTATTTTGGGGAAGAAGCAGAGATGTGTGGATGGTTGAATAAAAGGTTATACCTAAAGGTATACCTACCTCTCCGAGAAACCAAGCAAGAAGGCTCAATGGAAATCCCATAGTGAAAAACTCTTTGATGAGCTCATAGACAAACGAGATAAAGAGTCTAAGGATGAAGTGGTTTATCCATTTTAAGATGATCATGAATTACCACAGGAGGTTAATCTTACTCTTCCCCCTGATCCTACATGGATGGAAGATGCTTCTAAAATGCTTATTGAGGAAATAATCAGCGTCAACATTGGCTTAGATGAGCAACCCAGAATAGTCAAGTTGGAAGCTTCACTCTCATTTCGGGAAAAAAAGACCTTTGTAGATCTCTTAAAAGAATACATGAACATATTCACATGGACATATGCGAGATATGCCTAGTTTGGACCCCCGAGCTAGTCATGCACAACCTCATTGTACACCCGGATGCCAAACCAATCAAACAGAAAGCCGAGAAATATGCATCCTAAGGTGGCACTCTTGGTCAAAGAAGAGTTAGAAAATTTGTTAGCTATTGATTTCATTAAACCTATTGACTATTCAGAATGGATCTATAACATAGTCCCAAAGATAGAAAAAAACTTGTTGGAATAAGGATCTGCACGGATTTCCATGACATCAACAAAGCATGTCCAAAAGATTATTTTCCCCTACCTAACATCGACATGATAGTCGATTCAACCACTGGCTATGAAATGTTGTCCTTGATGGATGGTTTTTCAAGTTATAACCAGATACAAATTACGAGAGGAAGATCAGCATAAAAAAAATTCATCACCCCTTGGGGAACATTCTACTACAAAGTCATGCCCTTCGGGCTTAAAAATGCTAGGGCTACTTATCAACGGGCCATGACAGTTATTTTCCATGATATGATAAGTGAAATCATGGAGGATTATGTTGATGATATCCTAGCAAAATCCAAGAGTAGAAAAGAACACCCTGAGGTGTTGAGGTGTATCTTTCAACGTCTAAGAGATTATAAGGTTCACTTGAACCCTAAGAAATGTGTCTTCAGGTGTTTTATCTGGAAAACTCCTAGGGTTCATTGTCTCACAAAGAGGGATTGAAGTGGATCCTGAAAAGGTTACGGCTATCACAGAGATGCCACCACCTACCACTCTCAAGCAGCTAAGGATTCTACAAGGAAAGATTTAGGCAATCCGCCTCTCACAACTTATGAATAAGTGCCACCCCTTTACTCATTTGCTCAAGAAATATGTCACATTCAATTGGGGACTGATTGTCAAAAAATCCTTTCATGTTGCTCAAAAAGATGCTTGTCCAAATTTCACCTATACTAATGCCACCCACCCCTAGTGAACCTCTCCTCTTATACATTTCCACTACCAAGTTCTCCATTGGTGCATTACTTGCCCAATATGACTTAGCCCATAAAGAGAGAGCAGTTTACTATCTTGGTGCACATTGATCACATACGAGCTGAATTATCTCTAAATAGAAAAGGCTTGTTTGGTAGTTGTCTTCACATTTCAAAAGCTTCACCATTATCTCTTGAATAATAAAACCAAGCTCATATCCAAAGTTGACCCTCTCAAGTACCTTTTATCCAAACCTGCCCTCACAGGCCAAATGGCTAATTGGATCATTCTCTTGAGTGAGTTTGACATTGAGTTTGTAAATCAGAAGTCTTTAAAAGGACAGGAGTCTTTGGTTGATTAGTTGGCGAAGCTCCTCTCCCAAGAATGGAACCTTTATGCTTAGACTTACCACATGCATCTATGATGTATATTGAAGAATCCGTAGAATAGTAGGTTCATTTTGATGGATCTTTTACCTTCCATGGATCTAGAGCAGGAGTGGTGCTCATCACTCCAAATGGTGATGTCATACCATGAGCATTCTAATTGGGATTCCCATGTACAAATAACATTTTAGAGTATGAAGCACTCATCACCAGCCTTAGGCTAGCTATTACATGGAATATCAAACAACTGTGAGTCATTGGGGACTCTCAACTTATCATAAAACAGTTAATGATGAGTACAAGGTTAAAGATGAGAAAATTATTCCATATAAGAAAATGGTTGAAACTTTGAAGGAATATTTCACACAAGTCATATTTGAACAAAAACCAAGGTCACATAATAGATCCATGGATGTTATGGCTACTATTGGGTCTCTCTTACGCATAGCACCTGAAGAAAGCAAGATGCCTTTCTTTGTGGAACATCTACAGGTACTGCATATGATATGTTGGAGTCATGTTTGGCATGTGAAGTTGTTGGTCCTTTATCCCCTTGTACGACCCTATCTTCCAATACCTACAAGATGGCACACTCCCCCGACATCACCAATTCTAAAAAGAAAGCCATTATTTGTTGCATAGCCTGTTATACCCTCCTAAGAGGCACCCTTTATCATCGTGGCTATGACAAGAATCTCCTTTACTTGTTTGGATGTCATTGATTACGTCCCACGCATTAAGGAAGTTCATAGTGGTATTTGTGGAGCACATACTAGTGGCATGGTCTTAGCTAAGAAGCTATTGAGAGTAGGCTATTATTGGCCTACCATGGAATTCGATTGTTGCAACTTCGTAAAGAAGTGTGAACTATGCCAGAAATATGGAAATTTAATACATGCACGGTCATGCAAGCTTTACTGACTTATTGCGATGCCTTAGCCATTCTCTAAATGGGGCATGGATCTCATAGGAAGCTCCATCCTTCTTCATCGAGACGGTCATACTCATATCATCACCGCCATCGAATACTTTACCAAATGGGTAGAGGTTGTCCCTCTTACCTATGTTGTCGATGCGTAGATTTCAAAATTCATCATGAACCATCTCATATGTCGTTACGGGATCCCCTCGACCATAAATCACTAATAATGGTAAATCCTTCAAAAATAAAATGGTTAAAACATTGTGTCAACACTTCCATATCCAACTTAAGTGGTCTACCCCTTATTACCCTCAAGAGTAATGGACACGCAGAAGCCACCAATAAAACCCTTGCGCAGATTATGGAGAAAACGGTCGAGAAACCGGCCATAATTGGCATCTGCAGAATACATCCCTTCCTTTGGGCCTATTGTACTTCCATCCACACTCCTACCTACGACCCATTATTCACTTGTCTATGGGCCTCGAGGCCATCATACCTTTGGAAGTGGAGCTTCCTCCCGAGAATATCTCTCGGGGACTATCTTGATAAAGATGAAGACTATAGAGTTGCTCATATGGCAGAGTTAGAACTATTAGATGAAAGGCATATCGAGAGCTCAATCATCTAAAAATTTATCAAAACAGAGTGTCTGGAGGATATAACAAATGCATCATTCATCGGGAATTCGATGTAGGAGATCTAGTTCTCAAAGAAAATCAGAAGAACACGGTCAAGACAGAGAAAAGAAAGGAAAGTTCAAGGCTAACTGGTTAGGTCCTTATGTTGTAATTTCAAAATATGGATCAGGGGCCTACAAACTTGCATATTCAAACGGTGAAGAGCTTCCGGAACCTATGAATGCCATGCACTTAAAGCGGTTCTACACTTAAGCATGACGAGAATATCAAAATAAGAACTAAAAATTGGAAAACAAAGAAAAAAACAAGCAAAAAAAAATGGAAAAATGAGAAAATAGTAAAGAAAAAGTAGGTCATCCTCATGTGAAAACCACGTAATTGTGGCACAGTGGGCAAGTCTTTGAGTGAAAACCAGTTTTTGGCACTCAAGGAAGATTCACCAGACACAAGTCACTCTTACGGAAGGACGGGTAATCATTACCACTTTTTAGGTACGACTTTTTCTGCTAGGTCTAGGAACCCTACTAGGATCACCTTTGCCTTGCCATGATCTAGTTTGTTTGCTCTTATATCTGCATGAAGGACATTACCTTTGTATACGCCCATCTAACGTTGAGCATGAAAATACCATTGCCATCTTCCTGCACATACGTGTGTGGCATTTTGCCCTTTGTATATTCCCACATCATGATGGGGGCATCCACACTTCTTTGTTCTTGTACATTACTTTCAAAACATGACCTTGGAAAATACAAAAACATTTGGAAAACAATACACAAAAAATCGAACATTTGGAAAATTTCCCTTTCCAGAGATAAAGCTAAATTTGTCTCCCAACATTATCTTTGGGAAACCTAGACAAACAAAGGACAAACATAGCCGCAAAAACTTATCTTCTTAGATAAACCCAAAAACATTAGAAAATATGTCAATGATGTCCCGCAAAAACAAAGTAGTGTTTTAATTACTTTTAGTTGTTGGTTTGTATAGTTTTGATGTACTTAGTTAATTGGTTAGTTCTTTAAATGGATCATTTGCTTATCAAATTTTGAATCTTGCTTGAGTCAAATTGTGCATTGCATTACATACATTTGAGGGCTCTCATGTTTGTAAACAATTGTTGTAGATTTCTTTGTTTGTTATGTACATCCTTTTAAGGTTCATTTTACTTTCTTAGCTTAGATCTCATTTTTGTCTCTTGTTAAAAGGTTTGTGCATGTGTTTGTTTAGTATTAGTATGTGTATATTTGTTTAGTTTTGTTAACTTTTGCTTGTGTGTTCTCACATAGTTGTTTGTTATCACATCTATCATCTATCATCTCATCACATTTATAACATCATTCACTACATCGTATATATACAAAAATGCTAAGTATTACATTATGCATGTATGTTAAGCTAATCATCAAATATTGTATCATCAATGGGGGCAAGAGGGGTTATGCATGATCACAAATCTATCCCCCACACAAATATCATCTAGTATCATCCCAAGTGCTAGCATAAAAACTCAGAACTAACTCATGAATCCAAAACATGTGGTGCCATCTACAAATACATCATCGAATATGAAAGAAGGAAATACATACATTTCTAAATCTAAGATATGCCACATCATAAATCCATCATAAAATGATACATCAAATGTCCATATATGCATGTATAATTATCCGGTCAGTGCTCAAAATAATACATCATCGATACAATATGCCATCAAAAAGGGGCATGCATCAAAAAGAATCGAGCCTTCATCACGAGGCATCATCAAAATAAAGGTATACAAAAGCTCTACATCAAAATTAGCCTTCATAAGAGGCATGTATACAAAATATCTATACAACAAAAGAATGTAGAGCTCAACCATAGCTCTCGCCCTCGTCGGGGCTCCCGGTGTCTATCACACACAGTCGGTCGATGAATAAGGGTGGTTGGGATGGACCTGCACTGTGTGTACCACCAAACTGTCTAGATGGCCCCTGTCCAGT
The DNA here is from genome assembly GCA_018340775.1 of Taxus wallichiana var. yunnanensis. Taxonomy (NCBI): domain Eukaryota; kingdom Viridiplantae; phylum Streptophyta; class Pinopsida; order Cupressales; family Taxaceae; genus Taxus; species Taxus wallichiana. The sequence continues at coordinate 592,979,509 of CM031234.1, read as the reverse complement.
CGGCTTCTCTAGCATAAGCTTCCTAACTGATCTCAACGAATGGCCTGATCTCCATGATCTGGAACCTATCATGCTCATCTCTAACTGTCGAGACAGTACCACTCGCTGCTCTGGGGAACCGCAAAGTAGGTATTCCTATAAAATAAAGCCTCACCACCGAGCCTCATAGCATCACGGATCAAGTTAGCATCTCTAGAGGTGAGGGCTACCTAAAGGGCAACATCACGCTCACCTATCACTCTACCTAAATTAGCCTCAGCTTGTCTCAAGGAGGCGCCTCTCGATCTCTCTCTGCTGCGATGCAGCCATCACAGCCTAGGCTCGTGCCTCATCCCTCTGTGTAAGAAAACCCGTGACCGTGTGTATACATGATCCCTCTGAGCAACAACCATCCACACCTGAGTCTGGGACTGGTGTAGGAGGCTCAATATCTGAGCCCCCTATGCGGCCATCTCTTGCACCTAACTCTGCCATGCAACACTATCGCTGCCCTGAGTGGCCTGTGCCCGAGCCTGATCTCTCTCTGTTGTCAAAATCTGCACCTATGCCCAGAGCACGATCTCGCTCGATGTGAGGGCACATGCCTCGAGTCCTCGTTGTATCTCTCTTGCCAACCACATGTAACTGCACAGCGATGGCTACTATATAGCTGTTGTTGAAGAGCATCTTGATACCCACCAGCGTTGCTACTCTCTAGGATATCAAAAGGTGGACCCTGCTCTGGTAATACGTGCTAAAGAGGGGTATAAATCCTCATTAGAATGCCCATTGGGGGCATTTCTATATCCATGGCCCTGTATACCTATCTTGGCACGGGCACAGGGGCTCTGTTCTGTGGCTGCTGTGAGTACGGGACCACTGTCCCCACCTCGACATCTGGTGCGCATCGAGCCCACCCTCATCATCATCATCATCACTATAATCTCCGCCCTTGCCACCGCTAGGAGGCCACACTAGAGGAGGCCTCAAGCCGGCATCATATGTTGCTCTAGGAATGTTGAAACAGTGTAGGAGCACACTATGGTACCATGGTCCATACTCCGGCGTAGTGCCCAGATCTCTGATTTGTCTAAGCGGCACCCAAATAACAGGTGCCACATGTTAGAAGATAGCTAGTGCTCTGGCGGGCAATCTGTGGTCCCATATCAAAGTGCTCTCTGGCTCTATGAGCATACCATCTATCTGGCCCAGGAACATCCTGGGTAAGGCCAAACTACCACTGACATCAATCTACTCTATATAACTCCCACATATAGTTGCAGTTGCCTAAGATAAAATGCTCAACGGTAGTAGTGTTGAGCTCTAGACCATCCTCTAGCCACTGAAAATGTTTGTAAGGCCTCCATGTAATGGAATCCTGCACACTCATCTAACTCGCACCTATAGTGGTATGTAACTCCCATGAAGGGTCACACATCGTCCCCTACCAGGACCCAACCCATCGTAGAAGGCTCGTCGGGAGCCCAACCTCTCAACACACCTAGGGGGTGACCAATGGTAATGTGGTCCCACACCCAAATCTGTAACAAATGGGCAGGTCCTACTTTGTCTTACAGCGGTAGTAAGTGATCAAATGGAGATCCCAGTACAAATGTGTTGGTATGTGCGACCCAAGCATAGAGGTCTGTCCCTCCACCAAGCCAAGAATCACTCCTAGGAGTCCAAGTAGAAATGAAGCACCAGTCTTGTCAAGGAGTAGAACTCCACTGACAAGAGCCATCATATAGACCACTACGCGGTCTAACTCTGGATCATCTATACATCGGGATAATCTAATGGACATCCCGCGTCGTGGTATGGTAGGAACACCAAAAAATGTGTGATATGATGTTGAATGTCACTCCAGCGGCTCTTCATCTCGATAAGTTGTCCCTGAATCGGGACCCGCATGATGCACCATACATCCTCTAAGGTAATGGTCATCTCCTTGGGCAGAGGCAAAAGCATTGGCTCTCAATGTGCCACCACTCTACTATGGCCGTCAAAAGGTGTGATCTAAAGTAATCTATGGCATCTCTACCACATGGGATAGTCCCATCACGTGCAAAAGGCTTGCCATGGTCACTCTATCATCCTCATCAAACTGCGCCTCTATCATAGCTAAGCACCTAGCTCTCGCGAGTCTGAAGAATAGGTAACATATCTTTGCAAAAATCAACGCAAGTATTAGGCATCTAACATTTCTATAATATTTTTCTAAGGAAAAATAATGCTTTTAATACATCTAATTTACTAACTATTCTTCTCTTACGAAATAATCTCGTTGTTTTTCTTCTATACTTGGCTATTTTCTAGCCAGTTGTCTTTTCTCACGTCTTTGCTAGCGTATACGCACCTCCTTTAGCTTGTGTGCCTAACCGATGCATACGCACCCTTTCGGATGCATACATGCACAACCCCTTCTTCTCCTTTTTTTGGAGTTGGCCATACAAGACGTATATGTGCCGGTATGGCGCTTTCTGCGCCCCTCTATTCTTTTCTATGGGTACACATGCACATACCCATCTTTCCCAACGGATACGTGTGCGCGTACCCACTTCTGCCAAATAGGTACATGTACATGTCCTTATCCCCCATGAATAGATGCGCGTGTGCATCTATGTCATTTTGATGCATGCGCGTGCACGTACCCATCAAGCCGACGCATACGCCTACGCGCATGCATCAAAATTTCTCCTACCTACCCTAGAAAACCCTAAAAATGGCATTAAATGTGTAATTAATAGGGGGTTAGGGTACTCATGAATGGTCCATCTGTTGGGTCCCGCATGTACTCCTAGATGTGATCCGTGCATCTCGTCCTCCTCGGTATCCTTGCCATCTCACTCCAGGGCTCTCTCTTTCACTCATAGTAAAAATTTGTAGAGGCTCTGGTCGAAATGCATTGGTCGTGATTGTTTTATCGACCTCGGGTGAGTATATTAACTTTGTCGCGATGCCCCTGGGGCATCTTTTCTATCATGATCATTCTAACCTTCTTCTATCCACTGTGATAATTATTTTTGTATTAAAATAATTATTTTTACTAATTTTCACACGCTGGGGCACTTCGTGTCGTCCAATGGTCACTTCTTCTTCGCACTGAGATAATTTACGAAACTTCCAGGTGCCTCTTCCTATCTTTTCCTCTATTTTTCATCTATTTCCCCCATCATGATAATTATTTAATAATTTATTTTAAAATAAATTATTCCCGACCCATCTTTCTTCTTGTGGGCGTATATTCTGAGCTTTTTGACTTTGCCTTCCCACTATCACCCTCGTGCGTATTTTTGGAAGATCTTTGATCTTTTGAAATTCTTCTGACCAATCAAAAACCTAAAAAAGAAAAAAAAATCACAAAAATATTTTAAAAACCACAAAAATATTGGAAAATATCAAAAATGGCTCAAAATTGGTTAAACCAATCATCTACGGCTGAAATCTGTGTCTATGGCATAGAACTCATCCTAGATCTTGCTAACGTTTTCAAAACTACGACTCACGCATCACCAAAATCTTCAACCACCTACACAAGCTATGTTGCTTACTGCATCTGCGTGCTACTGGGGCACCAAAAATTGCACAAATCTTGTTTTCATCGTGCACATTACTTTTCATATGGCCAGAAGTGTCCTCCATCTTCCCCCTTGCATAATACACCTTGCTTGGGGCATCATTCTTCACACTAGTCATTTATCAGAACATTTGGGACTTCATCTCAATAACAAAATATTTGTGCAACTATCTTAAACGTTGTTGGTTTAAGTGTGTGTGATTGTACTTATTTCCCTGTCAGGTGATTCTATTTATTTCTCGTATTGCATTACATTCGTGTATGTTGCATGGAGTTGGTCATTTTTGGCAGAGGATGGTTGTTTGTATCTTGGCTTTTAATGTCATTTTACGCTTTTGTTGCATGCTCACATTTTTAATAAGGACCCATGAGGAGGATTCTAAGCATTATGATGATTAAGTATTGTTAGCAATTAATTTATAGATAGCTCAATATCCCTTTTTCCTTTTAAGCTTATCATTTTCACTCGACACTTTTCTCTTTGTTTATATCTTTTCGATCGTCGATTGAGTTTCTTCGTCACCCCATCGACACTCGAGGGGGCATTCGTCATCCTTCATCCTATTAATTTTTCTTCTACCCCTTCAAATTTTTCTACTTGCTTGTGTTTGTCTACTTTCTTTGAAGTGACATCGCTTATGTCACCTCAAAGAGGGGCAAATGTAGACACCTGTAGTTTGATCAATACACTATTATTTCTAATGGTGCACTAATGCTTCTTCCTTTTGTAAATTGATGGCACACCGCCAGTTAGGCCTATCTAACTCCCTTCTTACGACACCCTTTTGGTCGTTTTTCCTCTTATAAACCATTTAAATAGGAAGTTATAGTCTCGTTCTAAATACATTAGCTTCTTATTCTCTTAGCTTGCTTCTATTATCTCCTTGGAAGATCAATCCACTTTGTTGGAATGATTAAGCCCTTCATAACCCTTCAGAACCCTAATTACTCTCTAAGAGATTAATTATTCTAGCCTAGGTTAATTACCTTAAACATAATCAAATCACACTTTTACTTGCTAAAAGTGCTTTTGAATTTTAGCCTTTGTCCCACATGCACCCAAATCTCCCTTTTCTTCCAAACCAAAAACTATAAATAGGGCTATACCCCCTCCCTCATTTCCCAAGAATTGTCTCTTCTTCCTAGCACAAATTATAGCAATTTGTTTAGGCTTTAGTTTGTATTTCATTTGAGCTAAAAGCATTTAATCTTGTATTTTATAGTATTAACATGGAGTAAAAGGAAAGATCCATTGGCCTTGAAGCCATTAATGGGGAGATATCTTTCTCTTAACACATAAACTAAATGCTTAGATCCTCTTGAGTTCATTATTTCAAGCTTTCAAAGAATAGAGATTAACTTCATTTTCTTAGTTTGCATGTTTATTTCAAATTAATGTATGCAAAGAAGAGAACCTTGTTCATTTCTTATCACATGGTCCCTTGATCAGATTGTCAAAGCCTTTGGGGTTTCTTTAGAGATTATTACCCCAAATCCATGGCTTTTACAACTTTTCATTGAACACACGGCCGGCATGAGAGCCCCCGGTGGGGCCTCCTAGTGGTGGCGAGGGTGGAGTTATTGGTGGTGATGATAGCGATGGAAATGATGATGATGGTGGTGGGCCCGACACATACATGTATGTCGGGGCGGGGACGGGGTCGGCATCGCAACAACCTCGGGGACGGGGCCCCGGGCCTAGGCCGAGACAGGAGTTTTCGGGCGGTTGACATAGAGTTGCCCCCAGTAGGCATTCCAGTGGGGATTTACACCCCTCTCCAGTAGGTACTTCTAGAGCAGGGCCCGCCACCTGATGTTCCAGAGGGTGGTGGTGATGGTGGACAGTGGCTATCCTTCGGCGCAGCGATTCTGAGGCATGATTGTTGTGTAGTTATAGGTAGCTAGAGAGAGATGTAGCCAGGGCACAAGTACGGGGGCCTTATAGTAGAGCAAGATTAGGCATAAGCTCAAGTGCATATTTTGACCATGGAGAGAGATCAAGCCAAGACACGGGTGCGGATTATTCTGCCGGATAGAGATTGAGAGGTCACTACCTCTAGATAGGCTCAGCCGATATTTGTAGGGTGACAGTGAACGCAATGCCACCCTAAAGGCAGCCATCGCTTACGGGGATTCCAATTTGATACGGGATACTATGAGATCCAGCGGCGAGGCCTTATACTATAGGACTGCCTACTTCATGGTAGTCCCGGCATAGCAACGAGTTGTTCCCTTTGATCAGTCAGATGTGAGTGTGATAGGCTCTAGGTCACGGTGATCAATCCATTTAGTTAGATCAGTTCGGTAGCCCATTGCAGGCGCATCCATTTGAGGCAGCGAGCTAGCGAGACAGCGGGTGGTACCCACAGTGCGGTCCATCACAGCCACCTCTCTTTTGTGCTCCAGGTCATGGACCCGGGAGCCCTAGCAGGGCAAGAGCTGTGGTTGAGCTCTTTAATTTTTCTTTTGTACAAATGTATTTGTATATATGTCTCTTATGAAGGTCGGTTCTTTTGTATAGTTGTATGTACCATTGTTTTGATGATGCCTCTTGATGAAGGCTTGATTCTTTTTATGCATTCCCTTTGTAGATGGCATATTGTATCGATGATGTATATTTTGAGCACTGACTTGGACAGTTATACATGTATTATATGGACATTTTGATATACCATACTATGATTGATTTATGATGTATGATTTCCCTTTCTTCTATGTATGTGACATATCTTAGATTTAGAAATGTGTATGTTCCATGTTTTCATATTGATGATGTATCTGCAGATAGCACCACATGTTTTTAGATTTATGAGATCTTTATGAGTTTTTATTCTAGCACTTGGGATGATACTAGATGATATTGGTGTGGGGGGATAGATTTGTGATTATGTACAACCCCTCTTGCCCCCATTGATGATACAATATGTGATGATTAGCTTAACATACATGCATGATGTAATACTTAGCTTTTTGTATATATGATTTAGTTAATGATGTTAGAAATGATAGATGATAGATGTGATAACAAAAAACTATGAAAAACATACAAGCAAAAGTTAACAAAACTAAACAAATATACACATACAAACAACACAACAAAATACAACTAAACGAACACATGCAAATGCTAGCAAGAGACTAAAGTAGTACCCAATCTAAGCAAGTAAAATGAATTCTAATAGATGCACATACCAAGCAAAGAAACCTACACTAATATTTTACAAGTATGAGAGTTCCTAAATGAATGCAATGCCATACACAATCAAATCAAACAAGATTCAATATAAGGTAAGAAAATGAACTTATTCAAAGAACAAACAATTCAATAGACTAAGTACATCAAGACTATACAAACCAGCAACTAAAAGAAATCTAAATATTACTTTGTTTTTGTGGGACAACATTGATATATTTTCTAATGTTTTTGGGTTATCTCGAAAGATAAAATTTTCAAGGCTACATTTTTATTGTTGTCTAGGTTTCCCTAAGATAACGTTGTGAAACAAATGTAGCTTTATCCCTGAAAAGGGAAATTTTCCAGATGTTTAGGTTTTTGTGTATCCTTTTCCAAATGTTTTTTTATTTTCCAAGGTCATGTTCTGAAAGCAATGTACAAGAACAAAGAAACGTGGATGCCCCAGTGATGTGGGAATATACAAAGGGAAGAATGCCACGCGTTGTATATATGAGAAGGTGATAATGTCCATGTGCACTCAGTGTCAGATGGGAGTATACATAGGTAATGTCCTTCATGCAGATATAAGAGAAAATAAACCAGATCATGAGTACGGCAAAGGTGGCTCTAGTAGGATCCCTAGACCTAGCAAAGGAAGTCATATCTAGAAATTGGGGAGGGTTACCCGTCCTGCTGTAAACGTAACTTACGTCCAATGAATCTTCCTTGAGTGTCAAAAACTAGTTTTCACTCAAAGACCTGCCCACTGCACCATAATTATGTAGTTTTGACATGTGGATGACCTGCTTTTTCTTTACTTTTTTCTCAATTTTTCCATTTTTTTGCTTCTTTTTTTCTATTTTTTAGTTCTTATCGATATTCTTGTCATGCTAAAGCATAGAACCGCTTGAGGCCTCCTAGTTCTCTCTAGACCACTTCTATTGGCTTCGTAGGCTATATGTCGATCACAATTGGCTATCGGACCCCTCTCAACTCTCAATGAATCTCTAATCACTTACTAATCAAAGTTTAACTAGCCTAAACCCTAGTTAACTAGCCTAAACCAAGCTTAACTAAGCCTAAAGCATGTTTATCCTAATCTAATCCTAAAGTACTTTTTAGACTTTAGTCCCACATGCACCCAAAGTTCAAACTCTTCCATTTGTAAAACTATAAATAGAAGGGTCACCCCTCCCTCTCAACCTTACACCTTGTTTACATAACAAAATCTCTCTCATATTTGGAGATATTGGCATTAGACCTCATTTGCATTAGCTAAGCTAATAGGCATTTGATCTTGGCTATCCTCCATTGTTGAAGCTCCTCCATCTTGCATCCATAACTTCATAGTAGGTTAGTAGGAGGGTATCTAACTTGGTCTTGTAGCCATTTTAGAGAGACCTCTTCACCTCCATTGAAGAAACAACAAATCTAATTTGATTGCTTAGAATCTAACTAGGTTCACTTTCATTAAGCATTCATGGAGTAGAGAGTAGTATATATGCTAGGGTTTGAATATTTGTTTCAAATTTATATATGCACAGATAGTTTCTTATTTAGCTCTTATCTCATGGTGCATAGATGAGTAAAGCAAAGCTTTGAGGTTCTTTAGCCTCATTCCATAGCTTTTGCAACTTTCCATTGCATATAACCTCAAACTTTCCTTTCTTCTCTCTGTCTTTGACTGTGTTCTTCTGATTTTCTTTGAGAACTAGATCTCCTACATCAAATTCTTGATGAATGATGTGTTTTTTGTATCCCCTGGACACTCTGTTCTGATATACTTTCATGTGATTGAGTGCTCTAATATGCTTTTCATCTAATAGTTACTCTGCTAGGAAAGCAACTTTGTAGTCTTCATCTTTATCAAGATAGTCTCTGAGAGATATTCTCAGGAAGGGAAGCTCCACTTCTAAAGGTATGATGGCTGCAGTGCCATAAACAAGTGAATATGGGGTCGCACCCATAGGAGTGTGGATGGAAGTACAATAGGCCCAGATGGTGGGATGTATTTGTAGATGCCAATTACAGCTAGTTTTACTGACCATTTTCTCCATAATCTGTACAAGGGTTTTATTAGTAGCTTCCACCTATCCATTACCTTGGGGGTAATAGGGGGTTGACCACTTGAGCTGGATATGGAAGCATTGACACAAGGATTTAACCGTCTTGTTTTTGAAGGATTTACCATTATCAGTGACAATGGCTGAAGGGATCCCGTAATGGCATATGAGATGGTTCATGATGAATTTTGAGATTTGCACACCGGTAACATAGGTAAGAGGGACAGCCTCTACCCATTTGGTAAAATATTTGTGGCAGTGATGATGTGTGTATGACCATCTGAGGAAGAAGGATGGAGCTTCCCTATGAGATCCAGGCCCCATTTAGAGAAAGGCCAAGGCATTGCAATAGGCTGTAAGGCCTGTGCTAGCGTGTGTATCAAGTTTCCATATTTTTGGCATAGTTCACACTTCCTTACAAAGTTGTAGCAATTTGATTCCATGGTAGGCCAATAATAACCTACTCTTAATAGCTTCTTAGCTAAGACTATGTCATTGGTGTGCGCTCCACAAATACCACCATGTACTTCCTTAATGGTGTGGATAGAATCAATAACATCCAAACAGTGAAGTAGATTCCCATCATAGCCATGATGATAAAGGGTGCCTCCTAGGAGGGTATAACAGGCTATGCGGTGGATAAGGGCTTTCTTTTCAGAATGAGTTATGTCTGGTGGAAAAATGCCATTTTGTAGGTATTGAAAGATTGGATCATACCAAGGGGATAAGGGACCAACAACTTCACATGCTAAACATGACTCGGCATATCATACGCTGGCATCTTGTAGATGCTCTACGAAGAAAGGCATCTTACTTTCTTGAGGGGGAATGCGTAATAGAGACCCAATAGTAGCCATAGCATCCGCGGATCTATTGTGTGACCTTGGTTTTTGCTCAAATATGACCTGTGTGAAGTATTCCTTCAAGGTTTCAACCATCTTTTTATATGGAATAAGCTTCTCATCTTTAACTTTGTACTCATCATTAACTTGTTTAATGATAAGTTGAGAATCTCCAATGACTCTTAGTTGTCAGATATTCCAAGTAATTGCTAGTTTGAGACCAGCAATGAGCGCCTCATACTCTGTAATATTATTTGTGCATGGGAATCCCAGCCGGAATGCTCTTGGTATGACATCACCTATTGGAGTGATGAGGAACACACCGATCCAGATCCATGGAAGGTAAAAGATCCATCAAAATGGACCTGCCATTCTACAGATTCTTCAATATACATCATAGATGCATCTGGAAAATCTAGGCACAAAGGTTCCATCCCTAGGAGAGGTGCTTGGCTAACCGATCAGCCAAGACCTATCCTTTTAAAGACTTCTCCGATTCACAAACTCGATATCAAATTCACTCAGGAGAATGATCCAATTAGCCACTCGGCCTGTGAGGGCAAGTTTGGATAAAAGGTACTTGTGATTCAATTTTGGATATGAGTTTGGTTTTACTATTCAGGAGATAATGGTGAAGATTTTGGAATGTAAAGACAACCGCTAAGCAGGCCTTTTCTATTTGGGGATAATTCAACTCATACGTGATCAAGGTGTGGATGAGATAGTAAATCGCTCTCTCTTTATGGTCTAAGTTGTATTAGGAAAGCAATACACCAATAGCAAACTGGGTAGTGGAAATGTATAAGAGGAGAGGTTCACCTAGGGTAGGTTGCATGAGTACAGGTGGGCTAGCCAAGTACTATTTGAGTAGCACAAAGGCCTTATGACAGTCAGGTCCCTAATTGAATGTGACATCTTTTTTGAGAAAATGGTAAAGGGGTCGCACTTATATGCAAGTTGTGATAAAGCAATGGATTGCCTAAATTTTCCCTTGTAGACTCCTTATCCGCTTGAGTGGTAGGTGGTGGCATTTCTGTGATGGTTGTAACCTTTTTGGGGTCCACTTCAATCCCTCTTTTTGAAACAATGAACCTTAGGAGCTTTCGATAAAACACCAAAGACACTTTTCTTAGGGTTCAAGCGAACCTTATAGTCTCGTAGATGTTGAAAAATATGCCTCATGTACTTCAAGGTGTTCTTTTCTACTCTTGGATTTTGCTAGGATTTCATCAACATAGTCTTCCATGATGTCACTTATCATATCATGGAAGATAATCATAGCGTGCTTTGATAAGTAGCCCCAACGTTCTTGAGCCCGAAACGCATGACTATGTAACAAAATGTCCCCCAAGGGGTGATGAATGTTGTTTTATGTTGATCTTCTTCATGTCTGTATTTGGTTATAGCCTGAGAAGCCATCCATTAAGGACAAAATTTCATAACCAGTAGTAGAATCAACTATCATGTCAATGTTAGGTAGGGGAAAGTCATCTTTAGGACATGCTTTGTTAATGTCATGGAAATCAATGCAGATTCTGATGCCAACAGATTTTTTACTGGGACTATGTTAGAGATCCATTCTAAATAGTCAATAGGTTTAATAAAATCAGCAGCTAACATAACTTTTCTAATTCTTCTTTGACCAAGAGCGCCACCTTAGGATGCATCTTTCTCAACTTTTGCTTGATTGGTTTTGCATCTGGGTGCACAACAAGGTTATGCACGACTAGCTCTAGGTCCAAACTAGGCATATCTGCATATGTCCATGTGAATATGTCTACGTATTCTTTTAAGAGCCCTACAAAGATCTTTTGTTCCTGAGCTGAGAGTGAAGCTCCCAACTTTACTACTCTAGGCTCTTTTGAGCCAATATTGACGTTGATTGTTTCCTCAACAAGAATTTTAGAAGAATCTTCCATCTATGTAGGATCAGGGGGAAGAGTAAGATCGACCTCCTGTGATAGCTCATTATCATCTTTAAATGGATAAATCACTTCATCTTTAGACTCTTCATTCTGTTTATCTATGATTTTTTCAAAGAGTTTGTCACTATGAGATTTTCGTTTATCCTTTTTTCCAGGTTTCTCAGTAGTGGTTATACTTTTACTTACGGCCTTCTTATTCAAACATCCACACATCTCTTGCTTCTTCCCGAAGTATGCATAGGTGTCTAGTTGAATTACAAATCCTTTCTTGTGGTCTCCAGGTGGAATAAAATCCCTGAGTCCCATGAACTCTACAAAGCCTCATCATTTTCAAATAAATATAGGGGCACATGAAGTTGTTGATCTCAATCTATAAGTTCAGGATATACAAGGGCTACTTGACATTTGTCTAAGGGGATGGATTCGAGATAAGATAAGGACCGTTGAATCTAGGAATAGGTTCATGGAAGCAAGATCCTTGTAAAGGCTACATTGGGAATCTTCATCACTATCAGAATGAGATGAAACGTCCTCACATTCAGAAGAGGTGGCGTCATTCTCAAAGGGTAGAGCATTATGAGGCCTTATCCCAAGGCCATGTTTATCAGACTTAAAACGAGGGATGGGAATAGGCTCTAACCGGCCTTGTGCATTAATGCCACATCCAAACCCGCTATAGCCCATGACAAACATCATGCGGTGACCTTTGATGTACTGAGGTGCTTGATGGCATAAAGTCATGGTGCCTTCTGGCACCCTGCTGGTAGGATCCTCTAACATTTTCTCCTCATATAGGAGACCACTATGGAAAAAAATTTCCACCAGGCGTACTCAAATGTGTTCAATGAAAAGTTGTAAAATCCATGGAATTGGGGTAAAAATATCTAAAGAAACCCCAAATGCTTTGAACAAGTTGATCAATGGACCATCGATAAGAAATGAGCAAGGGTTTCTTCTTTGCATACATTAATTTGAAGTAAATGAGCAAACTAAGAAAATGAAACTAACCTCTATTCTTTGAAAGCTTGAAATAATGAACCTAAGAGCATCTAAGCATTTAGTTTGTGTTTTAAGAGAAAGAGATATCACCATTAATGGCTTGAGGCCAATGGTTCTTCCCTTTTACTCCATATTTGTGCTATAAAATACAAAAGTAAATACTACTAGCTCAATGGAAGAAAATGAAATACAATCTAAAGCCTAAACAAAATACTATAATTTGTGCTAGGAAGAAGAGATAATTCTTAGAAAATGAGGGAGGGATCTAGCCCTATTTATAGTTTTCCATTTGGGAAAATGGGAGATTTGGGTGCATGTGGAACAAATACTAAAGTCCAAAAAGCACTTTTAGCAAGTCAAAGTGTGATTTGACTATGTTTAGAAGAGATTGACCATGGTTAAGACTAGTGACCATGTTTAGAGGGTAATTAATCTTACTTAGAGAGAAATTAGGTTTCTGAAGGGCTTCTGAAAGACTTAATCAATCCAACAAAGTGGATTGATACTCCAGATAGCTAATAAAGGTGGTAAAGAAGAGAATATTAGCTAAGAAGAGGTTATTATAACCTATTTAATCAGCTTATAAGAAGAAATATGACCAACAGAGTGTCGTAAGAGGGGAGTTAGATAGATCTAACTGACAAAGTGTCGTAAATTTGTAAGGGGAAGAATAGTTAGTGCAATATTAAGAATAATAGTGCATTGATCAAACTACAAGTGTCTACAAGTAAATTCCCTTTCTAATGCGGGGAAGTGTTTCGAAGGCATGAAGATCAAGTTCATAGGTTTTTCCTATTTCTCATTCCACATGTGTAATCAGTCACGAAGAGATGGTGGCATTTCATGGTTTGGAACAGTCGTTTCATATTGCGGAATGAGACATCCTTCATTGTTTCAATGATGTACTCATCACTTGTGCAAGTAGGTGCATCATTCCATGGAGCAATATTTGCCAAAAAACATGGCAGTGTCGTAGAGGATCATCACAAGCATTTCCCATAGGTCATCTGGCGTCCACGTCGGAACTCTCAACAGTGTTTTTAAACACTCCTTTTATGGTCCAGGTTGTCTATGCATCAGGTAATAGGAAAGGATTATGGTCATCACTGGCTAGGACAAAGTGTTTAAAATACATTTCATCAAAACTTTCCAATCATTATATCAGTGTGGCCATGTAGCATAAGTCACCATGGATCAGTTTCCATCCTCCACTTCTTCAAAGTGGGCCATCGTAAGTAATGCCTACGGTCATCAAGGTAATCATTCAACAGTGTTTCTAAACACTTGATTCAAGGTGTTCGTACATCATCCAAAGGAGGTTTCTCATGGTATAAAAGGTTTAAGGGTTCAGAGTTCATTACAATGGAGCATCGCATCAGTTTAGTCATGTAACAAGGTGGATCAGTGAGGTAGTTTCTTCATCGGATTAGTTATCTCTCTCTCTCTCTCTCTCATATTTTCTCTATTCTCTTCCCCCATTTTCTCTCTCTCCTATGTTCTCTTTCTCCATTAGAGGTTGAAATTTTCCATTATGTCTTATTAACTTAAAAAGTGACTTTATGATTATAATGTAATAAATTCTCCATTAATTCATAAAAGGGGACTTAATTATCTCCTAAGAATGTGAAAAGTCTGAGTTGTGTAAGACGTGTGAAAGGTCATGTGGGGGTAGGCAAAGAGTCTTCCAAGGTTCTATAAATTGTAAAGGCACCCTCTTTCGAAAGGGTTATCGATTTTATATACTCATGAGAGATTACTACTTGTGAAGAAACAAAAGAGATAACTATTTCCTCTTTTCCATTCTCTATGTTCTTCTATTTCCCACTATGTACAATTTTTCCAAAGCATCAATGAAGAAAGAAGGAGTTTCATGCCTTTTTTGATAAGAATATTTTTGAAACTTTGTGTTCTTGATCTTATCTTGTCTTGTTGAAAATTGCAAAGTTGTTTTTCTTCTATATTTTTGCGTGTTAAAGTACTCTAATTAATGGTTGTAGGCATTTGATTTTCTACCTACAATATTAATCCTCCCTCTTTTCTTCCCACTCTCTTAACAAGTTCCCCGTCTTGTAGGAAATTACAAGATTTTATTGTAAGGTCCATGGAGTGTCTCTATTAGATCCCCGACCATAAGGCCACTACATAATTTCATTTCATGCACGCATAATAAGTGGATATGTACCACCCAAGAAGAGGACCTAGATTCCCAAATACGTTGGTAAGATACCCACCAATTTGTCCACCCAAAAAAAAATCGCCAATAGTTTTTGCACCCACCGTGGGGTAGACTTGGTAGCAATATGTACTTAAAATACGATCACAAAATACAAAAATAAATATTCCAAAAATACCAAAAAAAAGAAAATCAAAAATTTGAAAAAAAAATATTTAATTGAAATCCATTGCTAAAAATCCCACTATTGATTCATGTGAATGACCCTTTATATTCCACAGTGTCCTTTCATATTCCCATTGTAATATTTTCCCAAAGTCTGGCTGAAAGGAGATATACCAGGCTGAATAGGCTAAGAGGAGTTATTGATCCCATTTTTGAGGCTTTGCAAAACCCACAAGAAAAGATTAGAGATAACCCCTACTATTTCTCTCAAGCTTCATCCCCATCTGACTCTTTGAGTGGTACACCTAAAAATCCTATTCAAACCCTTGTTGATACTCCACCTACAAATTCTCTCATGTTTCGACCACCATTGAAAATTGAGTTCTCTTGTGAAGAAGAATGAGAACCAAAAGAAGAATCGGGAGAAAAGAAGAATTTACATAATCGAAGCGAAAGAAACAATGGTAGATGAAGAAGGAGATAGACCTCAACCCATTATTCCATGGTGGAGGAATATAGGCCCACTTTCTCACACACCTCCTCTTCATGGACTACTAATGTGTTCTTGTAAGAACTTTCCAAAGTTCAAAGGTGACGGCACCTAGCTTCCTAAAGAACACATCTCTGCCTTCACCACATCATGCATAATTCTTGGAATTGAACATGAGGATGTTGTTATGATTTTGTTTTGGAATCACTTCAAGACAAAGCAGATGAATGGTTCTATCTCTTACCAGCTAGATCCATCACTAACTAGGAGGACATCAAAACTTCCTTCGAGGAAAGATTCAAATCAACTGAAAACTGTTAGGATCTCTTGGTGTAAATGGCTTAAATAAAGAAAGGATATAACAAGACTATGAGATACTTCATATCCCATTATGACAAGTTACTTAGAAGGATACCTCTTGAAGATGAGACCTCACGAAAACAACGTAAAAGATTCTTCATAAATTCTCAAATGTCGAGGTAGGATTGTTTCTCTAGAGGGTTCAGACCAGGAATCTTAAACAAGCACAAAGAATGACCATTGAAGTATAAGATGATCTTGTCTTGTCAAGAAAATCATGAATCCCTCAAGAAAAGATAAAGCCCGACATCCTAAAGATAAGAAAACTGATCCAATGTTATAGAGATTGGTAAATGAAATGACGGTATATTAAAGAGGCAAGTTTTCCAACGAGTATCTCACCAAATTCCTAACATAAATCAGATTTCAAGAGCATCCCAAAGGCTTGCCTTGTAGGCCCCACCCATCAACGCAAGATAAAAAAACTCAAGAGTACGAAGAAATTCTTGAATAAGAAATCAAATATGATGACCCCTAGAGATTGAAGAGCTTGAGAATGACACACAAATTAGATTCTTTGAATATTCTAGAGGTGATGAGGACAATGACAAAGATGCACCTAGTTTTTTATGTGTGGTATTCACTTGTTCTAGAGGTGGTATTACACCTTCAACTCCTTATAGAGCATATAACAGCTTCTAAGTAACTTAGAACTTACTTCTTGAAGACTATCAATTTGATCAAGAACTACTTATTGAAGGCTAGAACAATCTTTGTATACTCAAGGCATGTGTACACGCATTCTTCATAAGTAAGGACAAATAATTAAGACCAAACACATTTGGTATTAGGGCTTGACTGAGCTTTCAACATTATCTTCTTTTATAACTTTGTATCTGAGGACTGCGATATATAACCTTGAATAACGTGACACACTTAATCAACCTATAAAAAGGCAAAATTTCAAGACATAGTTTCATGACCTTAACCTCTCTTGATGAGTTCTCACAACTTTGTACAAACTAAGAAGGAAGACTCTCTTTATTCTTTTGATCAAACCAGTCATGGATTTTAGGTGAGTGGTAGAATACATACACACTTGAGAATCATATTTGGCAATAGTGACAAGGTGTGGCAATATAGTCCTAAAAACTAACAGATAACACTTTTCTTTATTTGGACAATCAAGCAAGACCTCCAAATACCTTATACACACGAAACATACACAAGAACCTTATGATGGGCTAAGAAACATACCTTGGAATATTCATACAATTTCAATATTGTGAGGGTTTTGTCGAAGCTGAAAGTGGTGATATACATGCATGAACACACCATCCTTCCTTCGATAATAAGTGCCTTCTAGAAGCCTAAAGAAGGCACACCATGTTTGTTATATCACTAGAATAGTAGATAGTCATCAAAGGAGCTTGATGACTCAATCCTCTATATTTTTGCCTTTGATATCTTCAAATTCTTATTAAATGTCCCTTTAGGTGTGACAATTTCATCTCCTATATCTTCTTCATCTGACTAAATTCCTGACAAGAATACATGATGCACCTCATTCACTTTCTCTATCACAGCTAGGGGTAAAATTTCTTCATGATTATTATTGGGCTTACATTCTTCCTTCTTGGCTTGATCAACACTTGTTGATGCCTTGCTTGAACTAGGCTTTCCTATGAATGTTCTTGATTGCTCATTCTTTCCATGATGTGCACGTGTTATCTCTTTGTCATATTTTACATCTTTAGGCCTAGATTCAATTTCTTTGACCTTGTATTTATACTCAACATCCTTCTTTCTAGTGTCTATCTCAGGTCTTACTGACTTAGTCTCACTTCTAGGATTGGTATTTATTTTTAATGCCCTCTTAATTTTCCCTTTGAATGTATGATATTTTTATTGTACCTAGGATATTCCCTTTGAATGTATGACAGGTTTACACACAACACTATTTTTGCTTCTATATTGTTGTGAACTGAATTTCCAAACATAACTAGGAGATTTATGATCATGAAATTTCCTAGAAAAGTGCCCAACCTTATTACGCAATTATATCATATTATCTTGTTCATACCTCTTGAGTCTTCTTCTCTCCAAAACTAACTAGATGGTTCATCTAAGCAATATTTGGCAGTGTGTCCCTTTTCTTGACAATTGAAGCAAACTACATTCTTTTCTTTCTCATCTCTGTTATCCCTCCATGGATGGTCATCTATGACATGCTTCCTACATTCCTTAGCTCTATGTCTAAAATTATGAAAAGTAAAGCAATAGCCATTAAAGGTTCTTTCATACCTTGATGCATTAGGTTTCTGACTGATTTAAGTCTTCTTGAGTTTGTCTCATTGGTCACTTTCATGTTTGTTTGTTTGATTGAAACAACCTTGTCATCTTCACATTGCTCCATAGGCTCTCCTTTGAAGCCTAGTCCTGTTTTGTCACATGTTTCTCTTTGGCTCTCCAAAATTTCATCAAGAACTTCATATATTTTTCCAATTGTTAATACATCTTTAACTTTGTCATTTTCTTCTTCTAACTCAACTTTCAAGGCTCTCAAATCTTCTTTATGTCTGAGGAAAGCATATTTTTTGTCTTTTAGGGCTCTTGAAAAATTTTCAACAAGAGATTTCATCTCCTTGAGGGATTGACCATGCTCATCTTCCATGTACTTGATCTCCTTTTTCAATCCATTAATTAGAGATTCAACAATCTCAATATTCCTTTTTAGATCTGCTTCAGATAATTTACACATGTTTGTATTTATAGGATATCCTATAATTTTTAGGATTGCTCCAAAGGACACGCTCGATACCAATTGTTGGAAACCCAAGAACTGATAGGGGAGGGGTGAATCAATGCTTCTTTAAATTTTGAATCCAAACTCAAATATCAAAATCCATTCAATCGAACCATGAGGAAACACACATTCAATCATGAGAAAATAACAAGCATGAATACATGAAGACCATATTTAATGTGGGATACCCTTAAAGGGAGAATAACCTACTAAAATCAATGCACTACTTGGAAAATTTTCCTATGATAAATTAAAAATATTTCAATTTCTTGAGTACCTACTCCAAAATTTAGCCAAACTGCAACTTTACCTTCTATAAGCTACTACTTTCATGGAAGCTACAACTCCCAATAATTTATCCAAGCTACTACTTGAACATCTACAAGCTATAACTTATAAGGAAGCTTCAACTCCATATTTTCTAAGCAACAACTTAGACTTATTACAAGGTTTGATCACCCTCATTTAGTTGTCTAACACAACAAATTGTGATCTCTAAATCATCTTTCATCCTCTCTCTTTCACATCTCCTGATTCACATCTTGTCTTGTCTTCTCAATCTATTGTAAGTAAAAAATTAAAGGCCTCTACCATACACATTTTTATACCTATTTCACACATGAATGAACTCCTCTTACTTCAATCTTCATTAGCACCTTCTTCTAGTCATAATTCAGTCTTCAAATCACACACTCACTTCATCTCTTTCATAAGGATGATTCACAATTTTACATCAACTTCTACACACTCAACATGGGCATCAAAAAGTTATTTTTATTACACACTTAGAATTTTATAAATAATAGAATTACATCCTCTTTATCTTCCCCTTATGACCCTTCACATATTTTTCTCTTGAACTCTTACCAATAGTGGAGAATGACATCATCAAATATGACATCATTACATCTGCAACATGTCAATTACAACTTATGACCTTTATTGTGTTTTTCATGACACCCTTCACACCTAAGGTGACTTAAAAAACTCTCCTTAGATTTCCACACCTCTAAAGTAACTAAAAATATACCATTTTCAGTCTCACATCTGACTTTGTAACTATCAAGTTTAGTTTTTCTTCTTCTTCCTAACATAGATTCCTTTGTATTTTAGAAAATGTAACTCATGCCAAGTGTTATGAGATTTTTGCACGTTATAAGATTATTTTCACATCATTCTAAATCCATGGTGAGCTCCATAACTCGTCATTTCTTCTTCAAGACTCCATTATATCTCATATGCTCAGCGGTGTGCACAAACATCACATCTTCAAAAACCAATCACAAGAATGCTTCATAAACAACAATGTATGAAATTTCAAAGCTTCTTGATACTTGTAGAATGTTATTATTGACCTCTCTTTCAACTTCACAAACTTTGAGCAAATCAAACACCTTCATTCTCTCCATGCAAGACTGATTTGGACAAGGTCCTAATGGAGTTGTAGACCCAAAAATTAGTCCTCAAAAAATAAGGTATAGCTTCATTTAAAAACCCATTAATTGCTCATACCATACCTTTTTAGAGATATATTAATTGTGTACACATTTTTTTCTTACCATCAAGCTTCATTTCAAGGTTTAAGGATTCAATATGCATGCATTTATGAGAAAGCTTTGGCTTTGGGTTTCGAGACCACAAAAACAGTCTTGTATTTGATGGCTTCTACCACTTCAAAACACATTTTAATCATAACATAATGCTTGGAAAACATCACCAGGCTCCTCTAATTTCAAATTCAATAACTCACATTTAAGGGTTATGTGGAGAAAATCTCATTTGCACCTCCATTTCTCATATGTACTTGACATGCCTAAAAGGGCAATTTTCACCATTTAAACTCGGGAAAAAAACACTTCATCATATCAATTCAAGGGATCAAACATGTTGTATTAGACCTATATAAATTGTCCATGCTCACAAATTTCTTCAACAACTTGCATTTGCATCATCATCCCTTCAATTCAACTTGAATAGTTTTGGATTTTCTAGTCCTTAAGAAGTAGGTTGTCTTGGTTGAACTGTTTCACAAAATTTATGCAAAGACCATACTTGAAAATCTTCATGGACACTTGGGCCACATCCTAATATTTCTCCCACATCATACTTTTCACCATGAAACCTTCATCACATGACTGTGCATGTAAATTTCTTCAAACAAGCATATTTTAGTGCCTTACCAGTTGACTTAGAGAATGAGACCACCACCAAAATAAAGTAGGTGTCTTATACATTCCCAAATAATCACATCAGCTTTCCTAAGATATTTCATGACCTAACTCTTTATTTCTTCTCCATCACTTTGAAGGTAGGGTTTTAAGAGGGTTTGGAACCTCCTTAGCTTCTTAAACTTTGTTCATAAAGTATAGGCCATAATTCGACTCATTCTTCTTGCAAAATGCTCTAGAATCAATGCCCCAAAAATTATGAAGAGATTGGACCACCATGTAAAATTTTAACATTCCAATGAGCAACTCAAACTCAACCCTCGAGCTAGAAATGGTCATTTCAAGAGCTAGTTTGCACTAAAACTTCATTTTTGCTTGTCCCTTAGAATTTTGACTTGAATCGTGTCTACAACACTAGGAAAACTTCCTTCACATGTACCAATACTTATTTTATTCTGAAATTTCCTAAAACTCATCAACCACCAAGGTTTGTGCATGCTTATCTAGCTTGTTCTCAAGAATGAGCCTCCAAAAGACCTTAAATATGCCTCTATCATTTGAATTATGACTTGTAACATCTTCTACAACCTCTCTACAATGTCCCTACACAAAATTCATGCTTGCAATGCCCTGATTTAGCTTGCTTTGCTCCATACTCCATGCTATACTTGCACTAGGTCTTTGAATTAGGCCTAGTTGATCATGTTTCCACATCATGCTTCATGAACCTACCATGTTTAGATCATAAACATGTCGTAAAACACTATTTTGATGTTTTCCATGCTTTGACCATGATTCTCTAACTATCTCATGCCTTCATTCCATCATTCCAAGTCATCTTGCTAACTAGGCCTAAGGATTAGGCCACCTAGACCAAGCAAGTCTCGGTGTTTCCACTCATGTTATCATGCTACCATCGATAGACCATCATCATCATACATATCATCCTTTGGACCTCATCCATCTGAAATGTCCCTTTTCCTAAGGTGATCATGTCAAATACCCTTAGCCCACTTTTTCTTCCCGAAGGCTAAGGAATAAACTTAAGTTATGATAATTTATTATAAAGTGCAAAAAAAAAAAATATTATAAAGCACTTATAATAAAATATTATAAACTTAATCATAAGTTAAAAATAGAAAAAGGCAAAAAAAGCAAAAGGCATTTAGCAAAAATGATTTATTCAAGGGAAAATGTGACTTGCCTAGGGAGAGAAAGTAAGTGGAAGAAAGTATTAAATGAAGGGAAAATTCTGATTGGATGTGGGAGTGGCCATTTGGGCCCTATTCTTCTATTTAAGCAAGTGAACTTGCTTGGAGAGGATCACTTGTTTATTCTCTCATTCCAAATTTGTATGTTGAGCATTTTTGCTTACATCTTCACTCTTGAGGACGAAAACCCTCCAAGAGTTCTAGAGAAGGACGAAAACCCTTCCTCTAGTTTGTGAGGATTCTCCACCTTGGGGTTTCCATTGTGCATAAAGAGTTAGCTGATTTTCTAGTGGTTTTCCAAGTATTTTGAGGGTTGTACTTTGTAGATTTGGACAAGGGTTTGGAGAAGAGATTGTGTGGCTGCATTTCTCCCTTGTTTCCATATTTTTCCTAGGAAGTGTGACTTGCATGGTGGGTTATTTGGAGGTGTTCTAAGCTTCCAAATTTCATATCTGAGTTGTTGTTTCATTTGCAAAAAAATTGAGCTAAATCAACTTTTGTGGAGGGGATTTTGGCTCCAAAATATTTTATTTCCAGTTGTGTCTAAAGGCAAGTTTTGCATAATTTTAATAAATTATTTCAGCCTCTTTTGGGTCCCAAAAATCTGATATTAATTTTGTGTTTGGCTTTATAAATTCATTGAATCAGTTTATGGTGCAAATATCATAATTTAACTTTTGATTTTTATGAATTTCATACTCATCCCTAGTCGCCATTTATAGATAAAATTCAGATATACATAACAAAATTTGATATCTTGTCTATAATCATCACTTGGGGTTTGGGATTTTCCTAAAAATCTATTTGGGGGTCAAAATGTCCATTTGGGGACATTACAGTGGTATCATAGTAGTGTATCTTTGCAACTTGTGAGGAAATTAGATCTAAATGCAACCAAAAAAAAAATGAAGTGGACCCAAGTCCCTTTTTTATGGTACTAGTGAAATTTCTGCTAGGTCTTGGTTGAAAGAGTTTGAGAGATATTTTCTATGGAAGCCTATGTGTCAGGATGATGCCCTCGTTCATCCCTAGATACATGGATGGAGCAGCCCATAAGTGGTGGCATCAATTGTTGAAGACTCAAGGGGTTGAATCCATTGAATATTTCACACAAAATTTTCTAGAAAGATTTGATGTGCAAGATGGCAAGGGTAAGCAAGGAAAGGAAGCCATGGAGTCTACACCCATGAAGGAAGATAAATCATATCTACCGCAAAGTAAAGAAGAAGAAGCTTCAAGGAAAAGAGGTATGACTTCTAATAAGCAAAATAATTGCATTAGTGAGGAACAAACATTGCTTGTTGGATGCAAAGTTGGAGAAAATGTTTCAGTTCCAAAGGTACACATCAATGAGTCATTATCACATGGGATGGATTTACCAAGCAATGGTATTGATGGGCATGAAATTGTGAAGAATGTTGATGTTTGTGTTGTGTCTAAAATCATGAGTCACAATAGGGATGGTGTTGTTTTGGAGGTTTCTAAATCAGCAATAGAAGGTAAACCTTTTGATGATCTTCTTTATAAGGAGATACATGAGAAGCAAGATGATGAAAGGAAAGGACATAACAGGTAGCTTGTTGATCCAAACACAAAAACAGCTATTGGTGAGTCATTTGTGTTCTTAACAAGTGTTTTATGCTTCATAATATGACACTTATAGATGGGAAACATCCTAAGGGATACTCTATCAAAAAAAAAGAGTCCAAGGATGATAAATATGTAAGAAAAGAAGAGAAATCAGTTATTGATCCTACCTTTAGAATTCTGAGGTATAGTGTTCCAATCTTAAATTGGGTACATTCTTTGACTAATGTGTGGCAAGATAACATTGGAAAGAAGAAAATATGGGATGACTCTCATGATATAAGTGTGCATGAGCACTATAAGGTATGGGATCCGAGGTAATAGGTTGAATTTTCCAAGGTTATCAATTCTAATATGACTGATCTCATAAGGAAAAGAAGGAATTCATAATTGTATTTTAGGATTACAAGTATTGGTAAGCATGGTGTCTTTTTAGAGAATCTGGTACAAGAAGGAGAGTACCTCTCAAGGTACTACCGCTGATTTTATTATTCTAAAGAGGATAAGAGAATATTTTTATTCATTTTCAGCTATGCTAGATTATTCATAATAGCAATAAAAAGAGAGGATAAAAGGATTTATTAATAGATCTCGTGACTGATTTTTATACCAGCTCATGGCGGAACCTTTGGAAGGGTTAGTGGGGGATTTTGGTCCTCAAAGTGATAAAATAATCAAGGTGCAATCTATTTTTTAAAAAGAGGAGTTGAATTCAAGTGGCATTCATGACTTTAAATTCCTAAGGTATGAGAATGGTTACCATTTTTCTAGTTTGTTGAGTTTGCTTATGTTGTTGCCATATTTCTATCATTTGGGACAATGTGTGGATGATTGGATGATTGAGGAAGATTGTTTCATAATGAAATCTCAAAGTATGATAGATGGGATAAACACATGATCCTTTCACATTTCTTTTGATTCAACTAATGAGGATATGTTGGAAAAAAAATAACGTAGCAACCCATGATATTGAAAGGACATGAGGTATGTGGTTGAGTTTGCTAAAGATAAGGTTGTTTTGGGGATGCAATGGTTGCATGATGTTATGGAAGAAGATGATGCATGGGTTGAAAAATTGAAGCGAGAATGAAATGTTGATCCTATATCAGAAATTCTGAGTTGCAAAGGTATGATGAGTAGTCTCAATTATGCTATTTTAGATGGGTTGTCTTCTCTCATGATGGGAATCAATGGGTACAAAAAAGGTATGAAGTTCTTTATGATAAATTTTATGGATGCATGAGTTCTAATTTTGATTTCCCTTTCTCTTGCATTTATGATGAAATGAAAATATGGGGAGAGAGAATAAAGTGTGATAAGGAGGCAACCATATATATTTCCAACATAGAAGAAATTAGTGACCTATGTCCATGGAAAGACATGCCTTGCACAAAGAAGGTAACTTATTTCTTTATTTTCTTTAAGAGGTGTGAGGTACTTGAATGTTTTTGTACAATTGGGTTACTTGAAGTGGGGACCATTCATTGGATACATTGGCTGCCATCTTTTGGGGAAAAAAATCATTCACCATGTTGACAAACTGAAATTCAATGGTAAAAATAAAAAAATAAAAATTCAAGGCAAGAGGGAATGGGTGAAATCTGAAGCAGGACTTTGAGGTACCACATTGTGGGATGCCCTTTCACATAACAACTGATTGGAAAAAGTTATTACAGCTGTAGATATCAAAAATCAGTTTGCTAATTATGATGTGAAAGGATTGAATTGGGTTGCACATGCAAGGAAAATAGTCACTAGCCATCTTGGGAGTAGAGAAAATATTACAAAGAACATACGAGAGCAACAATAGTAAACTTTGGGGATGTCACCTTTGGGGAAGAATTTGTGACATGATCATGAGATAAGATGAAGAGGTGGAAAAAGTATTGTTCAACACTCATGTTTTTTCTTATGTGTTTTCTCCATGTGTAGAATCAAGAGCAAGGAAGAATAAGGTGGCCAATATTTTGATTTGGCCAATATGCGAAGAGATCATGAGCATAGAGGGTCAAGTGTTCTCCCATTTGACCAATACTAGAGCAAGACTTTGGGAGTGCTACATCATGTCCTCTCTCTTAGTCATGGCACTTGGACACACGAGCTTGGAATTGCTTGAGGGCAAGCAATTTTGGGAAGGGAGGACTGAAATGTCCCTCTTCCTAAGGTGATCATGTCGAAGACCCTTAGCCCATTTTGTCTTCCCAATGGCTAAGGAATAAACTTAAGGGGGACTTAAGTTATGATACTTTATTATAAAGTGCAAAAAAAAAAAGAAAATATTATAAAGCACTTATAATAAAATATTATAAACTTAATCATAAGTTAAAAATAGAAAAAGGCAAAAGGCATTTAGCAAAAATGATTTATTCAAGGGAAAATGCAACTTGCCTAGGGAGAGAAAGTAAGTGGAAGAAAGTATTAAATGAAGGGAAAATTTTGATTGGATGTGGGAGTGGCCATTTGGGCCCTATTCTTCTATTTGAGTAGGTGAACTTTCTTAGAGAGGATCACTTGTTTATTATCTCATTCCAAATTTGTATGTTGAGCTTGTTTTGCTTGCAAAACTTCACTTCTTGAGGATGAAAACCCTTCCTCTAGTTTGTGAGGATTCTCCACCTTGGGGTTTCCATTGTGCATAAAGAGTTAGCTGATTTTCCAGGTGATTTTCTAAGTATTTTGAGAGTTGTACTTTGTAGATTTGGATAAGGGTTTGGAGAAGAGATTGTGTGGCTGCATTTATCCCTTGTTTCTAGATTTTTCCTAGGAAGTGTGACTTGCATGGTGGGCTGTTTGGAGGTGTTCTGAGCTTCCAAATTTCAGATCTGAGTTGTTGTTTCATTTGCAGAATTTTGTGAGCTAAATCAGCTTTTGTGGAGGGGATTTTGGCTCCAAAATATTTTATTTCCAGTTGGGTTTGAAGGAAAGTTCTACATAATTTTAATAAATTATTTCAACCTCTTTTAGGTCCCAAAAATATTATATTAATTTTTTATTTGGTTTTATAAATTCATTGAATCACTTTATGGTGCAAATATCATAGTTTACCTTCTAATTTTTATGAATTTCATATTCATCCCTAGTTGGCATTTATAGATAAAATTCAGATCTGCATAATAAATCACCTAGGGTTAAGGATTTGCCCAAAAATCCATTTGGGGGTCAAAAATGTCCATTTGGGGACATTACACCATCTTTGTCAATGATGAGTATATTATTTTTTAAAATGACAAAACTATACACTCACATGCCAATATAGATAACCCATGGAAAGTCTATGTGGTGGCCACCAAGAAGAAACTACACCTGCAAAGGGGGATGCACATGGTAGAAACCATGGCACAAAATAATAACAACAACAAGAAGCATGATAACAAGAACAATGTCAATGCAACAAAATAAAAATAACAACAATAGAAAATAATGTGTTAGTATAAAGTGCATATAATGTAGAAACAAGTGCAAAATATGTCAAGCAATGTCACACAAAAGGTAAAGATGCATGAAAACATGGGATAACCACGGTGTTGCAAGACAATCAAGGCCATTAGGCCACAATCATAGTAGAAAGAAAGCATATTCACACACAACTAACAATCACGGATGAAAACAATCATAGAAATATGTGATAAAGAACACATGATGTAGGATATATGAAAGAGAGCAATAATTATAAGTGTTACACAAGACAAGTGTATTGGTCTTGTTAATCGAAAGATAGCAAATACACAAGATATATGTAATCAAACATAATGAGGAAAGAAAGGAACTATAATGGAAATATAGCACCTGGATATAGTATGCAAAAGAAAGATGCCCTCAAAGGTTAATATTTTGGGTAAAGGGTAGGCCATCATGTATCATCATGTACCACTTTGTGTATGTCATGCATCATGCTCAATATACCACGTGAATGCATGTGTGTAAAGAAGAAATGTTATCTATCAAACCAAAGGAGTAAACATCATGTATAATGTAAAGTGTAAACAATGTATGCTATAAAAAAGGTCTTGATTTTGTATTTTTGCAAATATTTGAATGTTTTTTTGTTTTAGGCCCTCCATGAGGGAATAGATGAAAATATATTCTCTCGAAGAGAATGAAGGGTGATCCAAGAATGCCCCCATGGAGGGAATATATATAAATGATGTAAATAAAATATGGGAAGCAATATTTCCCCAATGTGTGTGTGTAAGGTGGGGTTCATGTGTAGAACCACTCCCTCAATAGTCAATTAAACTAATAATAGATTGTGTCATTGGGAAATGAGTGGGGGATAGTATGAGAACTAGCCCAAGAGAAATTTATGAGGAGGTAAAGTAACCACCAAAGAACATGAAGGGTCATGCCTCAAATATGTCAAATAATGTGACTCAAGTGCTAGTAGAACCATGGTGGTGATATGTAATGCAAAATTCTTATGAAGAGAACTAGAAGTAGCAAAACACTAAGTAGAATGCAATGTGTCATATCTATAGTCAAATTAGAAGTATAGGAACTCTTAGAAGACCAAGGAGAAGCGGTGGTGTGAGTTGTAAAGTTAGAAGATTTACGTAAGATAGTATGAGGTTGTGAACTACTAGAGAGAATGTGTGCAGAGGAAGGTCTAGGGGAGACATAGAGGCCTTAGAACTACGTGATGTAACACGTACAAATAAAGTACCATCAAGGGACCTAGAATAGTGAGAATTTTTTTGTGAAATCAAGAGCCTATAATGATATCTAGGATTATTTGTTCTATATAAGGTAGAGTGAGAAGCAATAAACATATATGTGACGCACTAGGAAGTGGGATGGAATCTAAAAAGAGTGGGGTACATGAGGATAAAAATCCCTAAAAGGAACACTACGGATAGTGAAAACCTATTGATGAATAATAAATTTGATGCACTAATGAACGATGGATGGGACAGACCTAAGAGCACATAGCCAAGGGAGACCTAAATGTAATACCCCAATAGTGATAGATTTAGCAACTAATAATGAAGTATGTGTAGTGATGGATCCAATGGTGATTGGTAGTGTAATGCATCAAAATGCGGATCAAAATCAAGTGCAAGACTCTTAAAAGGAATACCAAGAGACTAAAGTAATGGCCATGCACAAACGTTATTTGTATGATGTGGAGTAACCAAAACACCATGAATAGGAATATGATGAATAAATACCAGGGATAAATAATGTATTAGAGATAAGTGTGTCATCTATATCAAAATCATAAAAAGAAATGACTGGTGTAGAAGGGGATGTGTGAGAAATAGTGCCAATCATAGCATCCAATGGGTGATCATAAGAAGGTGATGGTGGCACTTTGCATGATGTGTGTTATGAACTTTCGAGGTAGATGGATCATTAGCATGCTTAGGAAGAGGGTCATTGAAGATTTTCAACTTAGCATTATTATTGATAGGCTTGGAAGATTCAGTGGGATCATCCCATTCAATTGCATTAGTGTCAATAAGATCCTAAATGATGTGTCACAACTTAATATAACAATCAGAGAGTGACAAATGCATTCATGATAATCACAATAAGCATTAGTATTAAATCTCTTACTTTGGGGCTAACTTGTGTCAACCTCAAATGATGGAAAGAGATACATGAGATAGCAGTGAAGTAATTTCTTTAGAACCATGCTTGGAGTACAAGGTAATTATGTAAATTGTCATCTTATAAGTTGTAATTGTAGCTTAGTATGTTAAGCAACATTGTTAATAGTGTCTTTAGAAGCAACTTTGGGTTCATGAGTTTTGTCTTTGAAAATAGGTTTTATTTGAAAATCGGTATTGGAAGAATTAGATGTGTTAGAAACATACTTGATTTTATTCATATGTAATAGCTTAGCTTCACGCTCTTTCAATGTATAACATAAATGGTCGAAAGATTGAAACTTGTTGAATTTGGTCGATCCTTGCAAGGGAGGAAGTAAACTTTGAACAAAAAGGTAGTGCAACTCACATTCGTCTAATATATTTATCATTTTAGTAAGCATTGTGTGATAACACAAGACATAGTCATTGATATGTTCTTCAGATCCTTGTTTAACTTTGGACATTTTTGCATAAGATAACTTATCCTTTTTATTGAAAATTGTGTCAAGAATTGATTTGCAATTATAGTGTTGTCGAAATAACTCTCCTAGTTATTTGGATAACTAGTGTAAATATTCTGGCTCTCAAGTCCTCATTGAAGGTTGCGCATGCTCAGGTTCATTTAGCATTACTCCTTGGTTGCATCTTCCCCTTGGCACCCATTCTTTTTCCTCAAGCGCCCTTGCGCACTTTCTATTCTCTCCTTCCTTTTTCTTTTCCTCTTTGTTCCACTCCTCCCTTGTGCCCACCTTCTACGCTTTCACCTTCTTCCTAAGCAACTTCTTCACCATACACGCGTCTCAGACTTGCTTCAATCAGCTAAGACCCTAATCTCCCCATGCACCACACCCATTACTTTGTAATAGTTATGCCTTGACCATGCATTCTCTGCACACTATTTTGCCTCATTTCCCGTGCACATTGTGTGCACCCTTCTTCGCACCTTCCTCTCAGTGCGCCCATCCCTCGTGCCCTCCTTTGCAATCCTCTGTGCCAATGTCATCTTCCGACATGCCTGAATATGTCATGCATAATCAATCAAAGTGTGCCAAAAGGGCATCAAATCCTTGCAATAAATTAGCAAGTGACATGTGGCAGAAATGAAAAATATTTGCACAGTTGGCCATCATTTCAGCCAATCCACGCGCACCACATATTTTTCGTACGCACCGACAACTCGACATCTTCTCGACAACCGTATCTTTTGTTACAGAGCTCGAGATCGGCACACACCTCGACTTGTCATAAAGTGCGACATCGCTACAGTGCTAGAAATTCAAATTCAAATTCTTGGCGATCTAGTAGGTGAGAAATGGAAAACATCTCTCTGAGCATTAATGAGAAGATCTGATTGCTCCAACCACCCATTTGATATGATCTACCCTCCTTTCTTCTTCAACACACCAAATAGGCTTGGGAAGTGTATTTCATAGATCTCTAGGTGGATTTGTAGGAATTGAAGGCTTCTTGTTGGTGGTTGTATTTCAAATTTGAGTTTTCCCCCTTTTCTTCCCTTCTTCCTCCATGGATTCATCTATAAATGTAAGAGATACACTCATTTGTTTGGTTGGACGCTCTGGATCCTTACATGTTTTGCTAAGGACTCCATACTTTATGTATTTGATCCGGCTCTTACATGTGGATATCGGCCTCCTTCATCATTGTAACAGATATGTGCATTTCTAGAAATAATAGAAGCATCATTTTGTGACTATTATCTATCCTAATGTGTTTGCATTCTTTCCTTTTGCCTTTTCTTTTACGTTGCATGTTGGTTGTGTCATTTCATGTCCCTTGCAGTTATTTATTTAGTTGTGTTCCATGAGAACAATCTGGTGAATACGTGTTTAGTTGTGTTACTCGTGCCTAGCCTCCTTTCACACATTTCCTTTCATTCTCACTCAGAGTAGATAGTGTTCATCCCTCTTTTCTAGTGCTATCACCTTTTAGTGTAGTTTCCTTTCATGTCATTCTTTTATCCTCTGGTCCCTTGGCATTATTAGCTTAGTTTCCCCTTTTAGCACTAGGAGTAGCAGTAGTAGTAGAAATAGATAGAGAAACCGGCCTTCTCCGAGATCCGTCCCAAGTGTGCAAGGTCCCATAACTTGGGACAATTCCATTGTGGTCTCAAACACCTCAGCCCTTCCAAGATCCGAGATGCGGGTGCACGTTTGAGCAACCAACAATTTCTGACACGCTCGATGGGACTAGCATTAAAAGCTAAAATTTCATATCTATAAGTTACGTGTGTGGACTTAGTTTTTAGCCTTTGAGGCTCATTTCAACACATTTGGTGACTCCCAATATTTAAGATCTCCGTTTCGGTGGTTCCGAGCTCCTTTCATTAGAAGAGTGCACACGAGAAGAAGTGCAATAGCTGAGGATTATTTTGAGTACCTCCAGTTATCCCCGAGAGAGTTTGTTCTAGAAAATCCCCTCATGTATCTCCATCTCATGTGTATCGCGCCCATTCAACTCCTCAAAACAGCAACCTACGCACCTAAAATGGTGCATCAATAACCTCCTCCACTGAGAAACTTTGAAAACTTTTCTGGAGGGAGTCCTTTCTTCTTGGATGTGCAACATGATATGCTAAATGGTGAGCTCAAGATTATTCCATACTTTACTAATGAGAATCAAGTCACCCCTCGGAGCATATCCATGATATAGCAAATGTGTGCTCGCTCTATTTGATCACACATGATGATGTATCAGTCAAATACTTAAACCTCTTTCAAAGGTAAAGCAATTCAATGGTACTGAGGCTTGAGACTTGGATCCATCACCACCTGGGATGATCTTGGAACAGCTCTTTATAATTACTTTGAAGATAATTCAGATCACCTATCTCTGGAGGAACAACTAACAACAACAAAGAGGGAACCCAATGAGTAGATGATTGATTTTAACATCATATTTTAGAAGACTTGGGACAGAATCCCTCTTGTGGTAAGACCTATAGCCTAAGCATGCTTTCCTATATTATCTGAAGGCGCTCAATAATGATATTTCAGTTATGATCCAATCCACGGGAGGTAGGACCTTACCATTGCTTATAGTATTGCAGTAAGGGCATAAAATAGTCTTATTCAAGTGGGAAAGATATCTCCTAGACCGCCTATGCCCTTTTTCCCATAAATGTCACAAGCACCCCAGCCTTCTGTGGCCCCCTGTTCCTATTCCCGAACAAAGCACGCAACAGCTTGCCTCAACATCATACTCTCCAACACACAGAGGGGAAGATGAAGAGTTGAAGGCCCTGATTAGAAATTTATCAAACAAAGTCATATCATTAGAAAAGTAACAGCGCAAGCTTATAGAGGTAATTCTAATCAGGTGCATGGTCAAAGTAATCAGCCTTGGCGTAATTGCTATAGAAATCAAAGATACGTGCCCAACCAAAAATGATAGATGACATCCCAATGCACATCTACCCTTGCAAGTTGTTCCTCCCGCGCCTTCTCTTCCAAAGACCTAGTGCGAAGTCGACGCCTTCGTCCCAGGTGCGAACAATTTGGTGTAAGATTTAGAATGGTGTTTCCCTTGCAACATGCCTCATAGTCAATATCATTGTGCCAATTTCACGTGCGCCCAAGCCTTCATGATCCAGCAAGTGCCCTGAGCGATAGCCAAGGAAGACTAGAAGCTCCTCCGGAGACAAACTTGATGTTCTTTGACACGGAGGACTTTTGTGTAATCAACCAAGCTGCAGAAGATACAAATAGACCGCGCGCCCAAAATGGGGACAACATAAGATATAAGAAGAGAATGTTAGAATCAAGCGTGCAGGTCCCACTCCTAGAAATGTAAGTAGACCCTTGAAATCATAAAGATGTAGACAAGGCATCTTGCAGTAAAAGCACTCAAGTCCCTACACAAGAGGTCCCGCACAAAGCTCCTTCTAAAGCAACTATGCGCCTCTCCTTTGGTAGGTCAAGCCTCTACTCTAGCTAAAGTCTAGGATTTCATGCCTGAACACTCAAGAAGGGATGTTATTCCCCAAATGCATAAGATAGGGGGCCTTCCATTTAGCATTGTTGACCAGATGAAGAGAACAAACATAAATGTCACAATGTGGGATGCCCTGACCATTCCATCTCAATGGGATCTGTTGCATGAAGCTCTAGCACAACTCCCGCGTGTTGATCTAGTTGTGTAGAATCCATGTGCTTCTATTAATGTCTTCCAAGAAGAGGAGAAATGAGTAAGAAAAATTGTTAAAACCCCACCCTTCTATATGTCCTTGATCATAGGAAAACACCTAGTGCATAATTACATGATTGACTCAGGTGCTAGTACTTTTGTCATGCCTAAGAAAATAGTCGATGTCTTAGGTCTGAAATATATCCCTTTGTCTAAAGGAGTCCTACAACTTGATGGTTCAACTATCACCACCTTAGGAGTCATCAAAGATCTTGAGTTAACTCTCCATGCATGTCCGAGCCTAACCATTACTCAAGATGTGTCAATCATTGACCTACCTCCTTTATTTTCCCTATGCCTATCAAGAGACTTCACTACTAAAGTGGGTGGTTACTTGTCTTCTAATTGGTCTCATATGTTACTCAAGACAAGGTATGGTACCCGGTTTACCATACAAGTTGAGCCTATATTTTCCTATCATGTAGAGTCATATGTCATATCCCCTCTCCAAGCCAACTATTTAATCCAAGAAGAACAAGCTTCAGTTCCTGAAGAGCAATCTCTTCCACCCTCTGTTCCCAACCTAGTGCTTGATGAATGGGTGGAGAGGCACCATAAATTTGATCCATACACTGAAGAACTGGAAGCTTATGAAACTGGGCTTGGTACTTACTGCATTCAAGAAGAAGAAGTTATGCTTTCGCACGCGCTCAAGAAAAATAAAGTTGAGCAGGGTCTGTGGAAGTTGTACTTTGATGGATATAGAAGCAGAAACGGCGCGGGAGAGCAGGGAGTGGTTCTCATTTCCCCTAAGGATGAGAAATTATTCTTCACGCACAGGCTATAGTTTTCATGTTCTAACAATGTGGTAAAGTATGAAGTGTCGGTGCATGGCTTGCTCATTACTGAGAGGAAGAAAATTAAGGCGCTGCAGATATTTAGAGACACAGAATTGGTTATCCACCAAGTTACCAACAAATGTCAGACAAAAAGAATAAGATTCTCAAAGCTTATAAACATAGGGTTTGGGACCTCCTTTAGAGATTTGATGCTCTAAATTTGCAGGTGGTGACGTGCAATACAAACAAGGAAGCTACTAGATGGTGCGTTGGGTTCACAATTTTCTCCTACCAAGGACTTTGTAAAAAGAAACACTCAAAGACATCAAGATGGTGATTGGGCCATCCATTCCGCACAACAACACCAATAGCAAGTATTTGACTATGATGCATGATTGTCTAGTTCATTCAAAATAAAGTTGAGTTTTCATCAAGTATGCAAGATGACTTGCATGATAGCTATGGTGACCAAGTGATACAATTGAAGACAAACAAGTTGCCTAAAGGGCTAGTCACCTCGATCGAAATATTTATCCCGTGATGATAAGTTCAAGGGTGAAGAAAGGTACATGTATACCGCATAAGAAGACTGCTCCTAGTCACTATTACACGTGGGAAAGATTCGTTGCTTAGTAAAGCTTGCGCGCATGAAGAGAAACAGCCTTCATCTCTCTCTATCAAAAATTTAGTGATATCTTCTCATGGGAGTATGAAGACCTCAAAGGTTTTGATCCAAGTGTTGCTCAACACTCTAATTACCTCGATCTCGGGTATCAAGCCCGTCAAAAATGTAACGGCCATCCAATCCAAAGATAGATCCCCTCATGAGAAATGAATTATCCAAACTCATTGAGCCAAAAATTATTTTTCCCATCAAATACTCTACTTGGGTCGTGAATCTAGTTCCAGTGCGTAAGAAGAATGGTGAAATCAGACTTTGTGTTGATTTCAAAGATTTGAATAAGGCATCTCTAAAGGATCACTATCCTTTGCCTTTAATGGAGCAAACTCTACAACATGGTCACGCGTGTAGAGATTCTCCATGTTAGATGGATATTTAGGTTTCAATCATATCCTGGTCAAAAAGGAGGATCAATTCAAAACAGTGTTTACAACCAAATGGGGAACATATGCATATCAGAAGGTGCCATTTGGTCTATCAAACATGGGTGCCACATTTTAGCATGCCATGGATATTTCCTTCAAAGGATACATCAATGAGTTCATCCTAGTTTACCTTGATGACATAACATTCTTCTTAAAGCAGAGCACAGATCATATGGCACACCTGGAGAAAGTATTTGAGAGATGTAGAAAGTTTGGGGTGTCTCTTAACCTCAGGAAGTGAAATTTTGTAGTAGCACATGGTAAGATTTTGGGCCATGTGGTTTCAAAGGATGGCATCACTATTAATCCTGAGCATGTCTCAGCCATCATGGCTCTTTTCCTTCCAAAGGCACAAAAAGGCCCTACAGTCCTTCCTTGGAAAGATCAGTTTTGTTAGGTGTTTTATCCCTAACTTTGTAGGACTGGTTCAGCCCATTACCTCGATGCTAAAAAAGGACATGGCCTTCAGATGGATAGCAGAAGGAAGAGGAAGCTTCAACAAGATCAAGAAAGAGATTGCTTACGCGCCAACACTCATCAATCTAGAATACTCAAAGGATTTCATCCTTTATGCTTATGACACTGATGTGAGTGTTGTTGTTGTCCTAACACAAGCAAATGAACAAGGGCTCAAACATCCATTGGATTTTATCATCTAGACATTGAAGGATTACGAATTAAGATACAATCACATAGAGAAATAGGTCTTCGCCATTATGTGCATGCTCAAGAAATTCAAAAGTATGCTCGCCACCAATCATATCAAGGTGTTAGTCTCCCACTCTTTGGTCAGAGACTTCATCATGGGAGCAGAAATCAGTGAGAAAAGAGCACGATGGGTGACCAAAATCATGGAGTATGATGTGACTATTAAAGCCATAAAGTTGGTAAGAGGTAGTGCGCTCTATAGATAGATTGTTGAGGATGCACAAAGTGAACCTGAGGCTTCATTATTCCTGGATGAGGACCTCCCACGCGTAGGATTTGAGAAGAATACAGACCCTGACGTGCATGACTTGGATGAAGGACATGATCACATTCCTTTCCGAGGGTGCATACCCTCCTGGTTTAAACAAAGCAAAGAGAAGACATCTGAGGTTACAATCTATCCCTTATGTGTTGATTGATGGACTTCTCTTCAAAAGGAATCTTGATGGTGTGTTGTTAAGATGTATTAATGACGCACAAACTGAAAAAGTGTTAGCAAAATTTCACGATGGATTCTTTGGTGGACACTTCTCTGCAAAACTACAATAATGAAGATCATAATGGCAGGTATCTTCTGGCCTACCTTGTTTGCAGATGCACACAAGTGGGTCACAAAATGCAAGGAATGTACTTTCTTTACAAGAAAGAAAAGATTGGTAGTGCTTCCCCTCTGACCAATCCAAGTGAATCAACCTTTTGCACAATGGGGTCTCGACTTCATAGGCATGATCAATCCACCTTCAAGCGTTGGACATAAATGGGTGTTGACAACTACAAATTACTTCACTAGATAGACAAAAGTCATTATTGCTTTTAAGGAATTAACCAAGTCAGTCATCCTTGACTTTCTCGAAGGTATAGTCACAAGGTTTGGCGTTCCTCAAACCATTATCTTTGATAATGCAAAAGCCTTCCTTGGTACTAAAATCACTGATTGGGCTCTAAGTCTGGGCATTTACCTGAAGACTTATTCCAATTATTACCCTCGGGGCAACGGTCGGAAAAATCAACAAATAAGAACCTGATCAGAATCATGAAGCGTCATGAATGAATATCAGCCAAAGACAATGGCATACAAAGGTCTCGCATGTGCTCTGGGCAGATAGAATCACAATAAAAAATGCAATAGGAACTTTGCCTTATAATCTTGTCTATGGAAAGGAGGATACCCTTCCTTTGACACTAGAGCTGAATTCATTAGCACTTTCCCAACAATTAGAATTTGAAGGCGCGGACCAAAGAGAAATCAGAATGGCAGAGTTGGTTAATCTTGAAGAACTAAGGAACTCTGTCATGATCAAGCTAGAACAACATCAGCAAGTAACAAAGAAATGGTTCAACAGAAAGGCTAGGCCTCAAGCTTTCAAAGTTGGGGACTTGGTTCTAAAATGGGATGCTGACAGAGCTAAACTAGGGTGTCATTCAAAGTTTGATGCACTTTGGAGTGGCCCATACATCATCAATTCCTGCAAAGAAGCTAACTCTTTCGAGTTAACTCATCTTGATGGAGGCGTGCTGCAAATCCCAGTAAATGGGATCTATCTCAAACCCTTCCATTAAGTGTATTACATCATGTTGTATATATTAGAGTAGTTTCAATTCCTCTAAGTGCGTTGCGCACACATTGTTTGTTTGTACATAGTTCTTCTTCTTGCGCACTTCTGCATGCGCTCTTATGTTGCTTCCAGGATACGAACTTCCTTCATTAGTTGCAAGATTCAATATAGAGTCAAGAAATGATCTTCAAGTGACTACAAGGGAAGTTTCATGATTACATAGCAAACCCCATGCCCAATGGATACTTCAGCTACTGATCTTCTTCATCTAGTAGGTAGATGGTGCTTTGAAAGTTGCCAAAATTGTTATCCAAATAACTCTCCTAGTTATTTGGGTAACTGGTATAAATATTTTGGCTCTCAAGTCCTCATTGAAGGTTGCACATACTCAGGTTTAGTTGGCACAACTCCTTGGTTGCAGCTTCCCCTTGGCACCCATTCTTTTTCCTCAAGCGCCCTTGCACACTTTTTGTTCTCTCCTTCCTTTTTCTTTTCCTCTTTGTTCCACTCCTCCCTTGCACCCACCTTCTCCGCACTTTCACCTTCTTCCTAAGAAGCTTCTTCACCCTACACGTGTCTCAAACTTGTTTCAATCAACTAAGACCCCGATCTCCCTCGCGCACCACGCCCATTACTTTGTAATAGTTTCACCTTGACCATGCATTCTCTACACACTAGTTTGCCTCATTTCCCACGTGCATCACACGCGCCCTTCTCGTGCCTTCCTCCGCGCCCATCCTCGCGCCTCCTTTGTGCTCCTCTGTGCCAAGGTCATCTTCTCACATGCTTAAATATGTCATGCGAACCAATCAAAGTGCTCCAATATGGTGTTTAATCCTTGCAACAAA
Source organism: Taxus wallichiana var. yunnanensis (assembly GCA_018340775.1). Classification (NCBI taxonomy): domain Eukaryota; kingdom Viridiplantae; phylum Streptophyta; class Pinopsida; order Cupressales; family Taxaceae; genus Taxus; species Taxus wallichiana. The sequence goes on along the minus strand of CM031234.1, from coordinate 592,941,260 downwards.
TCAGCAAGTGACACATGGTAGAAATGACAAATATTCACACAATTGGCCATCATTTCAGCCAATTTGTGCGCACCATGTATTTTTCATGCGTGCGCGACTGACGACTCGACATGTTCTGACAAACATATATTTTTTTATAGAGCTCAAATCGTTGCACGCCTAGACTTGTAAGAAAGATTTTAACATCAGCTATAGTGCTATAAATTCAAATTCAAATTCTTGGCGATCTGGTAGGTGAGAAATGGAAAACGTCTCTCTGAGCATTAATGAGCGAGATCCGATTGCTCCAACCACATGTTTTGATATGATCTTCCCTCCTTTCTTCTTCAACATTCCAAACAGAGGCTTGGGGAAGCGTATTTCATAGATCTCCGGGCGTATTTGCGAGGCATTGAAGGCTTATTGTTGGTGGTTGCATTTCAAATTCGAGTTTTCCCCCCTTCTTCCCTTCTTCCTCCATGGATTCATCTATAAATGGTAGAGATACACTCATTTGTTTGGTTAGACGCTCTAGATCCTTACGCATTTTGATAAGGATGCCATACTTCATGTATTTTGAGTTGTGGACGTCTAGATCTGGCTCTTGCATGTAGATATCGGCCTCCTTCATCATCATAATACTTGGCATTTCTCGAAACAATAGAAGCATCGTTTTGTGACTATTCTCTATCCTAACATGTTTGCATTCTTTCCTTTTGCCTTTTCTTTTGCATTGCATTCGGTTGTGCCATTTCACATCCCTTGTAGTTCTTTATTTAGTTGTGTTCCATGAGAACGATCTGGTGAATACGTGTTTAGCTGTGCTACTCGTGCCTAGCCTCCTTTCACGCATTTCCTTTCATTCTCGCTCAGAGCAGATAGTGTTCATCCCTCTTTTCTGGTTCTATCACCTTTTAGTGTAGTTTCCTTTCATGTCATTCTTCTATCCCTGGTCCCTTGGCATTATTAGCTTACTTTCCCATTTCAGCACTAGGAATAACAACAGCAGTAGAAATAGATAGAGTAATTGGCCTTCTCCTGAGATTCATCCCAAGTGCGCAAGGTCCCATAACTTGGGGACAGCTCCATTGTGGTCTCAAACACCTCGTCCCTTCCAAGATCGAGACTTGGGTGCATGTTTGAGCAACCAACATGTAGTAAAATAACGCATGTAATGTTTGGGGAGATTATAGAAACATTACAACACAAACTCCTCAAGGATCGTAGGGAATAACTCAGTAAGAAATATATCATTAGATGTATAATCAAAGAAAACAATGTGAAAAGATCAAAGATGTTCTTGTGGATCACCCTTTCCATCATAGATAGGAAGCTTAGGTGTAGTGAAACCAATAGGCAAAGGGTATGAAACAACATCAAGTGCAAGCAAGTTATGCAATAATTGAGAAGAGTCCATAACATTAGAATTATGAGAAACACCTTATTGCAATTGTAGAATTTTTTCTTGGAGAGAATGAACAAGGGACTCAAGATCTTGTGTGCTATATGAAGAGGTATGCAATCCAATATGATGATAGATATGAGATGTAGTAACAATAGTGGCTATAGGAATAGGCATAGACACATTTTACATGGGTATGTTAGATGTCCCTAAGGAAGTAGGAACAATAGATGTGGGTATAATAGATGTTGGTTGAGGCCTATCTGTAAAAGATGTGTCATTAGATTGTTGGTCACAAACAAGCTTGGAAACAAGTATAATTTTGATAATAGGCTTAATATGATGTGGATTAGCACAGAGTTGAGCACGAAAATGAGATAGAGATCCACTTGATTTTGATCTACATTGGTGTCCTCATTATGGTCATAATCATATGAGTGTTCATTATGGGTCTCAATTTCATCCAAAGGAACCTCGTGTGTAGGTAGATCAAGAAGAGAACTAGAAGTAGGAATAGAAGAAGTCATTGCACTACAACACTTGTGAGTAGGAGGTGAAAGCTCAAGATGCTCAATAGATTGATTAGAAAGATGAGCACTACACTAATAGGGCATAGAAGGAAAACATATAGAGGCAAAAGACAAATCAGATCTAAATAACAAGAGGTCAATTTCACCAAATGTTTTCACTTTTTGTGAATTCCTATTTCATTCCCTTTTAATATTTAGTGTGTTTTTAATTAACATACATAAAAGGATGAAATAATGCAACAGTGGATATTCTAATTTAATTAACTTCCAACATTAATTTCCCAAATTAGAATAATAATTTTCAAAGTGATTATTGACCTAGTAAGTAGCTAAACACAGAGGATAAATTACACTTAGTTGATTCTATGAGGATAAGAGAGATTCTAAGTGATTTTGGTGTGGAAACAAGCTAATTTGGGACTCGAAAGTGATTCATTGTTGAAACTATACTGCCAAAACCATACAACTAAGTCAAAAATATTTTTATAGTCTTTAAACATTTGTATGGGCTTAGACTTGTTTGGATTCTAGCTCTATAAACTTCTGTGCTTTGCCTTCCCGGAAATGAGTGTCATTGTCTATTAGTCTTCTTCACTCTCCTTAGAAATTTCTTTGTAACTCTTCTCAAACCCTCATAGTGTAAGATGGAGTTTCTACAAAATATAGTTAGGTGGGTTATGGGAACAACTATGCACCACCGATGTTGCCACTACTCCAAATAGGTCTTAAACCACGCGTCATTCTCCTAACATGTGATGGAAACTCCTGGACCTCATAGACCTAGGAGGATACTTCAAACCTATAGAGGGTGTTTCCCTAATGTATTTTCATAAGTTACTTTGTTGTTTAGGGAGCAGGAAGTTCTTGTAGTGCTTGCTTTAACATGGGAGAACACAAAGTGTTAGGTTCTGAATGAGGCATGATTGACTTGTGTATATAGTCTTTTGATGGTTATTATGTTGCCCAAGAGGGAATATTAATCCATATGAAGATGATGGAATTGAAAGTTTTAGTGCATAATGTGTTAGTCCAAATTTGTATAAGTACGATCGGGATCGGGATATAGATCTACATCCTAACCATAATCGACATTTTTAGACCAAAGGGAGAAAATATAATTTTTACTTTATGGGTCTAAGGATATATGTGTTTCATGTTGTTAAACCTTAAAAACTAACATAGGGGTGTGGAAAGATAAACAACTAATAGGAGAGCTATAAGGGTGTGTTAAGCAAGAGTGAGGAGAGTGTATTTGTATGTATAAGTGTGTAATGTCATGATCAACAATATCAAAGGATAGTTTACCAAATTTGAGTGTCTATAATTTACTTCTCATAAATTGTCAATAGCAAGTGTGTAAGATCAAAAACTAGAAAAGAGACCTAGGGATGTATCATATGAGAATGGGTAGAGTGTAGTTGTTTGAGCAAGAGAGAAATGCCAAGAACAACAATGTCACAAAGTAAAATTTCCAAATTTGAGTGTCTACAAATTCTTTATAGACTTAACAAGGCCCCTTTCTAAAGTGCCTTGTCATTTTTTTATTGCCCTGATGTAGGCACATTACGCAAATAAATAATAACTTACAAACAAAGAGTGACATGCTCTTATTTTAAGGGTCCTCACCTCAAGAAAATATTGTCAATTTTGTAGAGGAAATTTAAGCCCTCAAAGCATAGAATATGCTCCTCCTCACACACTTAGACACAAAGTCACTCATGCATTCTTTGCACGCAAGCCACTATTACACTTTTTCCACAACAAGTATGATCATGTGGACCACACAACTACTACACCTAGTTTACATTCAATGTTTATTCTTGATTATATAATACATTCATTGATTCCTTATTTGATTTTATCTACTAGACACTCGGGTCATAGATTGTGACCTTGCTTCATATGTGGTTTCTCATATTGCAACCCACTCTTCACCATATGATTTTACAATTTTTCTTGGCTCATTAGAGAAGCACGCGACCGCATTTGAATCTCTTCTTCTCTCGTAACATGGGCTATACAAGCAAAGGACTTAAAATAAATACATAGGGCATTAATATTCCTATCATTCCTCATCATTGTGTTACTCATCATGGTTTTCAACACCTAACGAGTTCTTATATTCATTGAGACCACTTATTATGAGATCTACATCAGTTTTTGTGTGATCCACTCTTCTAGAGGACATTAAACGACATGGCCCACTTGCATTTGGGAACACAATCATCTACATAGTCCATCAGGCATAAGAGATTTGATTCATTTTTAGACACAATTAGGAATGACATACTCGAGCTTTCTTTTGTTAGACATGAGAGTTCTAACACTTCATGTATCATAGGGCTTATGAGACCCACACCTTCATTCAGTGTGGGAAACTTGAGATTGAATTTATTATCTATGAGGTGTCTTCCCTTATACCGAGACTTGTGTGGACATGAGAGTCCCAAGTCTTTGTCTAAGGCACATTCAAATGCTTCTATGTATGTATTAATTGTGAATATGACACATGATCACACTTGTGCTTCGACTTCCACCATCCATTGTCATCGTGGATGGATTTCCAATCAATTATGGCATCATCATCAACACTCTTTACATGGATATCGATGTAGCTCCTCCACAATTCATCCGAATCATCTACATATCGATCTTATTTCCTAGCAATGATATCTTCTCATCTTAGTAGGGTGACAAATGATGTCAAGATGACATAAAAATAGGAGAGTCTCTACAAGGATCTTACTTCCAATGTTGAGAGAGCCATCACATGGATCGCAAAATAACACAAAGAAATCAAACAAATATTGAGGTAACCAAAAGTCACCCTCTCTCATGAAGACGATCAATATGTAGGGAATCCAATGAACGCATGTGATTCTCATCTTCATGATACCTTCTTTGATTTAATCATCTTCCATGAGAGAGGGGTGACTTTTGGTTACCTAAACATCTCGTTTGATTTATTATATGTTATTTTCTAATCCATGTGATGGCTCTCTCAACATCGCAATGGGACCCTTATAAAGTGACTCTCATTTTTATGCCATCTTGACCTCATTTGTTGCATTGTATGAGTTTTTTCTCTTCCACTCCACCCCATTCAACATTGGGGGTGTTGATGTACTGATTTCTTAGGGTGTTGAATATTCTTTTGGGTATCATTGTGGCATAGCATCTAGTTCTAGTGGTTATTTAGTGGTTGTTTAGCCCATCCACTACACATATTTAACGATGGATTAGACCATTCTCTTGAGAATTTATTGCATACATGGGTACCTAATAAAGCTTAATTTTTGGGACCCATTTCATATGTTTAGCCACTCTTTTCTATGCACTCCCTAAGTTGCACTTAAGGGGGTGGCATGTGTTGACTTTGTAATATTCTAATTACATGTTAGGATTAAGTTTATTTAGGTTTTTATTACCTAGGTTGGTATATAATCCATTATTTTAGAATATTTGAAAATATATGGATATTAGTGTAACTTGTATCACATAGGATTCTCCAAAGAGCATGTGAAGAAAAAGTGGTGCTTTCACATATATGATGTGTATTTTACCATATGAGTCATTTGAGCACATGGTTATACTATTCATTGGAAATTGAACTCCATTCACATTGTCAAATGTTATTTAGTTCATCTTACTCAAATGTTATGAATAAGAGGCATTTTTAGTGTAAGAGGGTGATAGAAGGATTTGTAGACAATTTCATTTTCATAATTGTAAGTTTTCTCCCAATTCGTATAAGCTAGTCATTGGTTTTATTTGATCCTATATTTTGTTTGAAATTCAACATGGGTCAAAGTCCCAAGAAATGAAAATTTGAGATAGATCTAGTGAGAGCACAGTGATCATGCCTCCTTTGCTAGTCTCATGGTTAGATATGTGGAAAATGGTACCACCAAATAGTGTGGGAAATAGAATAAAGAATAAATCTTGTGATTTTAACTTCTTAAAGCATAAGATTTTCATATTACGAAATATTAATAATTACACTTGATCACATATATGTGGGTTAGTTCAATAAGGCCTCATACATTCCAAGAGTGTACAATCATGGGAAACTATCAAGGTGCATGTCAGTATCCTCGCCTAGTTCTTGGAGGGTTGAAAACTTGTTAGAAAAGGTGTGTCGATGCTATTTTCCAATCAAGAAATCACCAAACTATAAGATTTGTTATTTTCCTTGAACATATTACTTATCTCTAAAGGGAAAAGAACTGCAAGACTGATGAAGAATAATTTTGTGATCAAAAGTCACCGACCTATCTATTTATTATAGAGGATCCATCTCGGGGTGGGGTTATGATGATTGTGAGGTTGGTGCCCTAGTTTATGAATGCAAGATGGATAATAATAGCTTGTGGGGTGTGTGGAATGTGTGGAGCCTTATGGGTGGTTAACAAGGCCTTTTACTTATTTTTGGTAGTAGTCTCACTTTCTCAGACCTAATTTTGGGTCAGTATAAAACATTTGGTAGGGTAGTAGTGTTACAAGACGCCACGATATTTTTCTTATTGAGATTATGGTCCAACCATCACTAGAGGATTTGGTAGCTATATCATATGTGGCAAGTTTTTGTGGTGATGGTCACAAATTTTCCATCAAAGAGGATTCTTGAATGATGTGGTTTGAAGATTAACACCAAAAACACATATTCGGGAGGTTGATGTCAAACACTCATTGTGAAAAATGAGTATCAACAATTTAAATGTCAATGGTTTCCATTACTTCTTTGGATAGGTCAATTTGCACAAAAATCCTCCTTTGGGGGCAAGTGACATAAAAAAAAAAATCTCATGGTAAACAAAAACCTTAGTGGTTGAATGAGCTTATCAACAAAACCCCAAAGAGGGATGGAAAACCCAGAAATTCATCATATACATGTATTTTGAGTTTGGCTTGTTTAGAAATTCATCCCATACACGGTGTTACTTAATGAACCACATGTCATGGTTAATAATGACTTTACAATGTTCATGATTGGGAAAACAAAAGAGGAAAGAACCCTTGGTAATATTTTTAACCCCTTAAATTTTAACATCATGAGGTTTCCTATGGTTAAGAACTCATTGTTTAAACATGCCTTTAAAGGGGACTTGACCAAAAAAATAAGTTACCAAAGTAAATGTTTCAAACCAAGAATAAGTTTTGTCAAATTCGAAAAATAAAGCACAACATCAAGTAAGAGGGGTATTTGGTTGAGAGCCATTTCCTTGCGTAAAACCTTTGGTGTAAACTTGTATGAACATTTCGGTGCCATTACTTTCTAGAGCTTCACTGATAGTACCTACATCAAATGATGAAATTGTTTTAGATGTGGCCATTAATATGGGGGCTAGCCAAGCACCGCCGTAAGGGCAAGATGAATGATTGACTCGGTGCATAAATTTTCAATTAATTTGAAAACCAAATCCTACATGGATCAAGGCAAATTGAAAGTATGACAATACAATATTGGTGGAGAAAGCCCTAATACATTCTCTAGCTCCATTTTTTAAAAATTTTATGCAACATTTTTCTTTCTTACTTGATGCAATGAGATGTAAAAATATACGTGGCTAAATTCTTTTTCAAGAGAAAATATTACCCACTAATGGTCTCATGGATTTAGTTAATATATATGTAACCTTCATTAGCCTTCATTCTTCATTGATTTCATCATGGTTCACATTTATCACCTTTGTATTAAGATTCTACAAATATTGTTTGTATATTTATGTTGTGCCCTTTGAGAGTGGTATCAAAACTATGTTCTATAATCTCTATAAGTAGAATCAATAAAAGTGTCCAAATTTGAAAACATGTCTTTTATTGTGTCGTTATCTTTATCATTTGTGTTTATTCTCTTTCTATCCATTTACGAAGCTAGTTTATACATCATAAGTTATAAAAAGAGGCAAGCTTCCTTTGTAAGTCATCGTGGTATGCGTAGTCATGTTGAGGTTGATACAAGAAGACCCACTTGATTGTTGCTATAAAGAAACAACTATGGATCCTAAGGAGTGAGTCAAAATACACGACGAAAAATTTGATCAAGGTCTTGTAATTCTTTCAAATGTATTTTTAGTAAATTCTATTGTAGATGGTTAGGATGAATTTGAGTTATTTCTTGCCTAGAAATTACCCAAAATACATTATAATGAAGTTTATGATAAGTTATATGCATTTCATTTAGTAGTTATAACTACTATCAAAACTAGAGATTCGGTCATTCAAGTTACTCGGTCTCAAAAGCATGAGTATGTTATACCCTAGTTGACCCAACTAATGTTAAACTCTTGAAAAACAAAATATTTATAAATTTTCCCATATCGTGTGTGTACAAATTGGGATTACCCTCATTTCTGTCAAGATTTAAATGCTTATGTTCTTTGTTGTTTATTAAATATTTGCTTTGATAGTTTCAAAGACTCGCTTATTTATGTTATTCAAATTGGTATCCATAATGGGCCCATTTCTTTTAAACTCTATCCAAATTACTCATTCAATATCCATAAAGATGGTCTATTAAAACAAGTTTTACATCTTCACCGAAACTACTAGTATCGATATGAATCAGGTGCATGTCCATTGGCCATCCAATGCAAAATGATCTACCACTTAGTTAAGACTATGTATCCTATTGTTAAGTATGGGTTGACTAAAGTTAGTAGTTTGGTCACCATGACAATTTAGAGTCTCATAAAATCGAGTCAAAACTCATATCTTGGTCTCATATCAAAGTCCCCAAGGAATGGACTCTATCAAAATCCTTTTTAAACAATAACTAACCTAATCCTGAAAGTGCTATTGTTATTGATGAGTCACGAAATTATGTTATTTTATCTTTTAGGAGAATTTTTTTTCTAAATTTTCAAGGTCTAAATCACTTAGATCCGATTCATTTTACTTTTCTATCAGGTGAATCATCCACCTCTAACTCCAAACAAAAAGAATGAGCCTTTATCTATAGTCACTCTAATCTAGTCCATGACCCCAACATAGATTTTCTATGGTGTAAAGACTGTGAGTAGGTCATAAGACAAAAATATGTCACAAATAATGGTCCTCTCATTAATATGATATCTTCTACATAAATTCTAGTTCAACCCTCTTTTGTTTATAATTTTGAGTTACCTCCAATAGATAACATTGAATTCCCTTTCGGTGATGGAAAGAAAAAGGTTGTATTTTGGTACCAATGAACAATAGATAAATAAATTGAGCCTTTTGAGTCATCCAAAATGTTGAACTGACTGACAGAGCTATAAAAATTGTTCATGAAAAGGTTACATCCTAGAGCCTAAAAATTATAGAAATGGAGAAGAATCTTAAGGCTATGGATTTGCTCCAAAAATAAAACCTAGAGAATTTCATCTATATGTTAAACACAAAGGTAGATACCTGTCTATTTCTATCCAGTCTATTCATAATAAGAAAGGCTTCGTAAACTCTTCCTTGTCAAGGTCTCCCTAAATGATTTTGAAAATATTTCAAAATTAGTCTAGCCAATGTTGCTTATATGGATGATTCTTGAAAATAATTATCCTCTCGAGCTTTGCATTGGTCATAAGCTATTGAACAATATCTTACGAGATCTATAAAAATCATCCCTTGAATTTATCCAACATCTAGATCAAGTACGGGATAATATATATATTGTGCTTAGATATTGTTGCCAAAGTAGACCAAATAGCTGAAAATATTAAGAACCCTGAGTAACCACAACTTTGTGAGTCCAATAAAATAACATGATTAGAAGTCATCGACTCACTAATTCCACGATCCTTACTAAACCTTCAACATCCTGACAAAGGTGTTAGTATGGCTACAATCACTCCGAAGATGGAAAAAATATGGTTATTGCGATAAACCTTGATTGCCTCTTCTAGCGAGTCATTACATAATATGCCTCGTACTCAAAACCTATAGCCAAATTGGTATAATCTTGATTATTCTACACAATCTCAAGTAAAATAAATGATTCATGACATGCTCGGTTGGTCAAACACTCATTTGTTTCTATTCCACAAAGATCTTAGAACAATTGTTCAAGCTATTGTCATTGGCATCACTAAAGAATGGTGGGATTACCTCCACACAATTCAACAAACATCTATCTTACAAGAAGGTACTACTTCCCTTATTGATGCTTTAATTGGTGAATTCCTAAGGACAATAGAAAATGACAAAATAAAAAATAAAGCTTTATTTCTTAAAGCCAAAAATTGCGATATGAGTAGGGTTAAGGAATACCAATGCTATATGCAACTCCTATATTACAATTCAAGCCATGTAAATGACCCTACAATGAAACTAAGATATATAGAATATTTTCCTCCATATTTTACCACCGAATATAAAAGAGCCATGCATGCATATGCCCATTCAAACAACTCAACTTTCACGCCATAAACCAAATTATAGATGAAACTAGTGTTTGGCTTTTCCAAGAAAAGCATGACAACAAATATGCTTTGAAAGCCCAAAAATCTCTTAGATTTAAACTCTAAAACTTACGAATAGTGATCATTTTGGTTACCACCTACTCTTCACCAAAATCCCCACAAACAACCTTACAAAGATTGTGCTACATATTTTTCAAATGGGAAGGGTTAGTACTATAAAAATAAAAATTCTCCAAATATTTAGATCCCGAAGAAGGACCTAACCCTAGAAAAAGGTATTTCAGGAAAAAAAAATTACCTAGGCAAGAAGAAACGTAACAAACCCATATGCTACATCTACAAAGGACCTCACTATGCTAATGAGTGTCCAAAAAGAGATACTGAAAAGGGAGAAGCCAAGATAAATAATCTTGAACACAAATGAATAATAATAGATGAGTATGTTCTAGTTTATGATTATGATTAATACAATTTAGATGTTTCTTATATCTCATCTAAGGTATGTGAAGAAAATATTGTTACTAATTCGACATTGATTCGATAGTATTGAATCGGGATATGGTTTGTTTCCCTTGTTTGTGAATATGATCTCATTCTTCCTACATCCATTTGTACCACCACCATTAGAGGTGCTAAAAGAAAGCTTAATCTTATTCAAAGTGAATATGAGATGTTTCCCCCATGTGACATGACAAATAAGAATTATTTGTTTCAAAATTACATGAGATGCAATCCAAAATCAATCTCAACTTAATGTTATAATTTGTGTAAAACAATAGGAAGAAGAAAAGCATATTAATGTAGAAGCACAATAGATAGCTTGAAGAGCATCTTACTCTTAGACCACGTAAAGAAAGACTAGACAACCTCAACCAACCCAAAGAGATGGAGGATATAGAAGGGGAAGAGGAAGACATTTCCCATTTCATTTCCCATAAGAAGAACATGAAGAGGAACACACATCAGAATTTTAGTCGATAGATCCTAAGTCAGATTTTTGTTCCCAAAGTTAGAACACATAAGGACATGGAGAAGAAAAAAAAATTTAGTTCCCGGAGAAATTCGGTGGAGAGCTACTGCAGAATACAAGCGGTTAGATGATGAAGAACACTGAGAACAAAAGATCAAAAAATAACAAAAGAAGGCTTTAGAAGAAGCATAAGAACAAATACTTCTTTAATCTAAGTTCAACCAGAAAAGGAATCCAACCCAAAAGAGTCTTCTTCAGTATGCACTATAAAAGGAGCCCGAAATCCTTTTATCACCATTCAAATTTGCATCCATAATATGAAACATTATTCATTAGATGCATGATTGATACTAGTGCAAACATTAGTCTTCTTAGAAAACGAGCCATCCCTTTTGATTATTGGATGGACACATCCTTAAAAATGACTTTTGACAAAAAAAAGTATATAAGTACATGGCCTATGTTCCAATTTATATTAAAGGTTTCTATAAAACCATGAGATTCTACCAACATGACATGTAATCCTATAATTGCTTGTTAGGAGTAGATACACTACGGTATGTGGAACCTTTAGTGTGTCTAAAATTTTTATTTCTTTGTTCAATCCTAGTATCCAAATTCCTAGGATGTATTCTTTTAAGTCCACTATCCCTTTACCTGAAAAAAGAAAACAACCTGACAGTGAATGGATTCATAAATCCATTGTTTTATGTAAAGGGAACATAAATGATATTATTGAGAAAATGAGGAAAGATTTATGTTTATGATAATCCCCATGCTAATGTTGGTAGAAAAAAACATGTTTGTTCACTTTATCTACAACCCAAGAAGGATCTTATAGGAGAACAAATCATCCCCAAATTCAAAGCACACCATAAAGGGATGAATCCTGATGATAGCTATGAATGCCATGCCAAAATAAAAAAATTGACCAAACGAGGATTCATCCATGAATCTAAGTCTTCATGGAGTCGTGTAACTTTTTATGTAAATAAGAGAAGTGAACAACAAAGGGGAAGAAAAGGCTTATAGTTGACTACAAGCCATTGAACAAATTCATACAACTAGTGCAACATCCTATTCCTTCAAAACACGAACTCTCCTCCGGATAAAATGATCAAAGGTATACAATAAATTTGATTTGAAGAGTTGTTTTTGCAAATCTTCTTTAAGCTATGTTGGTTGCTAAAAATGACTAAGTACAAAGAGGTAGAAAAAGGTTATGCCACGAAACAAGCGCACACAGGGATATTCAACAAGATGCGTTGGAGCGAGTGCGCACAGAGGAGTTTTGATAGTGGAAAGAAGGACGTACATGGATAAGAACATAATTATGCACAGGATCGTGAATACAGGAAAATTGAATGAGGACTTAGCCATTTTCCCAGTGCAGCTAAAAATAGACTTAGAGTGTTCACTAAGCAAAAGATCAAAGAAGGCTAACTTGGTAGTTATTTTTGGAGAAAGCACATGTAGATCAAGGATTAAAGCACATGCATGAATTCAAATATTAATAGAATTAAAACAAGATAATCTATTATTAACAAGTGTTTTGTAAAGCATGCATGAAAGTACGCATGGATATTTTGGGGCCTATTAATACGAGAGTGCATAGCAAGAAGGGTAAGTCCCTACCCCTAAAAATACTTGGGTTAGGATTTGTTATTGGATCATGATCATAATTTTTATGTGTTAGTGTTATACTTGCTTTGATATGGTTCTCGTGCATGACTTTGTCTTCACATGTACTAAATGTTATGTATTTGCTTCGTATTATGTAATTGGTTCGAAGATTTATGGATAATTGTGGTTGGATTATGATCATCATGTGCGATTATGGAGATGTGTTTATGAAATTGATCTTAGTTGTTGTTTAATTGTCATTTTCCTTATTACATGTGTTTCAAAGTGAATTTATGAAATGATTAGGAATACTTGATTGATTACTTGGTAAATTATCAATATGATTGTGCTTGCTAACATCTTGGTAAGCATAACAAAGGAGGGACCTGGTAGCTACGCAAGCTTCAGTGAACATTTAGTCCTGTTGAATGAAGTGACAACATGCATAACATTGGTGTCCTAATAAATCAAGACTACATTTTGGTTTGCAATGCCCATACACATGATACATCTGATTATAAGTTGATTGATCATATCCATGAAGCCGTTGAAATAGGATTACGCCAAACTAGTGTGGAGAGCGGATAAAAGGAGCATGAAGGACAGAAAAATGAAGAGTGTAATAATGGGGACAATAGGAATGGAGGATTCCAAGGAGGATACCGAGGCCAAGGTAGTGGTGGTGGTAGAGGTAGGTTCGTGCATGGAACTTGTTACACTTGTGGGTCCCATGATCATTACCAACATGACTTTCCTCGTAACATAGTTTTATCATGGTGTGGAAAGTAACATGGGTTAGAAGATTGTCTGGACCTATATGAGCACATGAGTAAGGTTAGGAAGAAAGAAAAGGGCATTAAGGATGATCAAGGTGCAATGTGCAAACATCGATTAATGTATGCCAAAGAAGATACATGATCCATAGTTGTAGCCCATGTTAGTAACTACTAACGCGGATGCAAAACGTGAGTGCGAGAATTTGAAGGCTAAGCCCCCATTAAGAAGGAAGATGTTATACATGCCACGTATCCAAATGTTGCGCATCAAAAGGTCTATAAAGAGACTACGGGGGTAATCAAAGAACTGCAAGGTGAGATACAATGCTTGAAGGAGTAGGCGCGGGTAAGAGAGCACACAAAGAATGTTGAGATCTCCCAAAAGGATGTGGATGATGTAAGAGAGGTATATAGGCTGTTGTACTTAGGAAATAATCATTCCATTTCTTGGAGAGTGACTATGTGAGAAGGTACTTTGTGTGCGGGATTTGAGCATGAGCAATAGATTTTACATGCAAACTTGTCACCATAGAACCATGAGTATGATAAAGAAATTGTGTTAGATGCAGTAATAGATGGGTGGTTAGTAAGTAATATCTTGATAGATACAGGCACTGAGGTGAATGTACTAACTCTGGATGCATGGAACTAGATGGGGAGACCTACATTACAACCATCTTCAAATGTGTTGTATATGGTGAACAAGATGAGGGATATGCCTATTGGGGTTTTGAAAGATGCCTCCATTACAATTTAGGGAGCCAAGTTTACTGGAGACTTTGAGGTATTGGAGCTTGTTGAGGTAGATAAATTTCTAGCACTACTTAGGAGACCCTGGTGTTATGTGAATCATGTAGCCCTGTGTTTTGACAAAGGATACATCAGCTTCAAGAATAAGGATGAGCACATGATTATACCATTGGATGAGGCAAGAGCTACTCCTTATGTTGAGCCTTTGAGTGAAGAATATTTGAACAAAATTTACGTGCGCACGGTATGAGATCCTGAGACTATAAAGCCATCCAAAGAAGGCGTGCTTTAGTGGGAAGACACACAATCGGTCAGCGACACCATAAGTGTTGCTTGTGACAATTGAGCTCATGGAAATGATCAAACATGAGATGAAAGGAAGAGTAACTAGAATGATCAGACCACACATGGTTAGGTGTATGGGAAAAGTCTAGTTACCATGATTCACTAATGAAGAAAAGCTCGAGTCTTTCTTGTGCACCATGGATGATCAATAGAAGAATTAAGGTGATAGAAGAAACATGTTGATTTATTCCTTACATGGGACTACAAACACACATTGGTGGGAAACACACAAAGACAACTTGCTCAAATGGCGAGAAGTGAGAATCACCTTCTTCACAAGACTCACTTGGAGCAATGCGCCTACGCTTATCCGTGACTATGATGGAAAGAATTATGCTTTGGCTCACATCCATAACTGTAAGAGAGTATGGGCGCAAGGTCAGGAGGATTTACCACCATATCTTTGGGTGCATAAGTTCTATTCCACTTTACGAGGCTGCACATGTGCATGGTATATACACACAGCCGACACAAGGATTGTAGGTTGGGGAGATATGATTGTAGGTATGGTCCATACATTTGATTATTTTTCTAATAAACCTCTAGTACATGAAGCATTATAGATCATGAAGTGCATCACATTGGGGGATAGCATAAAATAAAAAGAGCTCATACTTGAGTTGCTCGAAGAACCTACTTCGAGGCATGCTTGAAATCGAAGAGACAAGAGATAAAAATGAGTCGTGCCTAAAAGGAGAAAGAATAGGGAAAATTGGTGTACATGATTGATGATGAAGAGGTGGAAAACCTAGAAATTAACCACACAGAAGGTGCACATGAAGTAATGGACACATCGGATGAGGAGGCTCGTGCGTACTACGCACCCATGAAGATGAAGAACGTAAATATTGGTTCAAAATGAGGCTAAGGAGACCATTATTGGTGATTATTGGTCGAGTAGAAGGTAGCAAAATTATTGATCTTTTCACGACTTCCAAGATTTGTTCCCAAGAGGTTGCCACAACTGAAAGAAAGTACACCCCTCATTGGGAGAGATGAAGATTAAGTTGAAGGAAGGTGCACACCCGGTCCGGAAGTGGCCTTATAGGATGAATCCAAACTTGCGCGTACGGGTCAAGGAAGAGATAGATAAAATGCTTAAGTCTAGAATTATTGAGCCAGTTAAATAGTCTAAGTGGGTTAGCCCCATGGTAATCAGTATCAAGAAAGATGGGTGGATCAGGATTTGTGTGGACTACAGAGAATTGAATGCTTCATGTTTACAAATCCTTTTCCCACCCCGTTTACAAAGGAAATCCTTAAGGGCGTCACAAGGTGTGAAATCTATTCATTTACTGATGAATTTTGAGGTTATCATCAGGTGTGCATTGCGCGTGAGGAACAAGAGAAGACCAAATTTTCCACTAAATGAGGGAGCTTTACACATACCATTATGCCTTTTGGATTAAAGAATGCGTCTATTGTATTTTCGTGTATTGTTGGGCAAGCTTTTCATGATTTTATTCACAAGTTCTTATAGGTGTATTTAGATTATTGGACTATCTATGGTTTAGTCAAATATCCTTGTGAAAATCAAAGTCTTATGTATGAGAGATGTAGGCAGTTGAGCATTTCTCTTAATATTAAGAAGTGTATTTTTACTATACCCTTTGGCACCTTGCTTGGACACATTATTTGTAAAGAAGGCTTATTGGTGGATCCGGTGAAGATTGCAATAATTTTGGAATTAAAAGAGCCTACCAATCAAAGTGAAGTGTGTGGATTTTTGGGTCAAACTGGTTACTATAGAAAGTTTATTAAGGGATATGCAAAGTTTTCCACGCCCCTCAAAGAGTTTCTTAAGGCAAAAGGAAAATTTCATTGGGGTGATGCGCAACAACAGGTGTTTGATACATTGAAGGAGAAGCTTGCCACTGCACCTATCATGCACTTTCCTTCATGGAAAAAACCCTTCCATGTACATGTTGATGCTTCTAGTACAACTATTGACATCATTTTAGCGCAACCTGGTTATTGAATTATGGATCATCCCATATGCTTTGTAATTCAAAAGTTGACACCCATGGAGAAGAATTACACTACCAATGAGCGTGAGGCATTATCTATGATCTACGCGCTTCATAAGTTTCATAAATACTTATTGGCTACACCATTTTTCTTCTATACAGATCACATGGCCTTGAAGTACTTAGTCAATAAGCCGGTTTTGCAAGGGAACATTTGCGATGGATTCTTCTATTTTAAGAGTTTGATTTTACCATGGTGGTAAAGTAGGAAAGAGTAATTCAGACCCGATCACATGTCACGCATTAATTCGGAGAAGAGGCACAAAACATTAAGGATACCGTGTCTAATGCACAATTTTTTAGGTTAAATTACGTGTCGGCTAACTTGGAGGATATTGCGGTATTTACGCACACTAGATAAGTACTTAAAGGCAAAAATGCATTGGAGAAAAAGTAGCTTTCCATTCAAGTTGTGCCCTATCAATTGATTGGAGGTGACTTATACAAGATGGGGAGAGATGAGATCTTTGTCGTTGTGTACTTGATCATGAACGTGAAAATTTTATGGAGGAGGCTCATGGCGGTATAGCAAAAGGATATTATGCAGGTGATGCAATTGTGCACAAGATCCTTATGGATGGACTTTGGTGGGAAACTTTGTATAAAGATGTTAAGGATTTTTTGAAAGCTTGTGATCATTGTTGGCACATTGGGAAGCCTAAAAAAAAAGATGAGACGCCACTTAGATTGATTACAAGTGCGGAACCTTTTGAGGAGTGGGCTATTGACTTTATAGGACCTATTGTACCACCCATGCACAGGACTATAGTGCACTACATTATTTACTTATGCATGAACTATTTGATAAGGTGGGCGAGATGTTGCACTTACAAAAGATTGCACTGCAGGCACAACAACAAGGTTCCTATGGGAAAACATCATTAGTACGTATGGTTGCTATTAATCTTGACAAGAGATAGTGGAAATCATTTCTTAAATGAGACAATCAGAATTTTATTGGTAGATTTTATGGTGGAATACAATAAAACTACCCCTTATCACCCTAAAGCTAATGGTACTGTAGAAGCTTTTAACAAGAATATGGGACAAACATTGACAAAGATTTGTGATGATGGAAGAAAGGATTGGGATGATAAAGTGTTAGTTGTACTATGGGCTTACAAGACCACTTTTAAGAGTTTGAAAAGGCTACACCATTCCAATTAATGTTTGGCACAAAAGCGGTGCTACCAATTGAATTCATGTCACCCTCCCTATGTATTACACATGTAGGTGGACTAGATGATGATCAACATATTAAGGATCACATTGATAAACTAATGTAACTAGATGAGAGGTTTGTCATTGCATGTTGGATTCGAAAGACTAAGAAGGTGCGACAGAATGCCTCGTCATGATAGGCACATTAAGAATAAAACATTTGTAGTTGGCAAGATGGTCCTTCTCTATGACTCCAAGTTCACGCACCATCCAGGGAAGTTAAAGGTGCATTGGTTGGGACATTTTGTAGTAACCAAGATACTTGAATCAGTGCATGTCGATTCATGTGCATTGGACAACACCATATTACCCGGTTACTTTAATGGGAGTGGTTGAAGCCTTACTATAAGTAAGCTTTTGTGTGTTTGTAATAAGCAATAATATTTCCATTTAGAATAGGTTTCCTGTTCATTGTTTTGTGTCTTCTTTGAGTGTTTCCTATTATTATTTTATTTGTTGTTTTTTTGTTGTTATAATAAGCATGCTTGTGTGTAGGAAGCTAATATCAACCTATTGATGTCATGAGCATAGGACCACACATACGTTTAGTGTGGGGTGAACCCGTTGTAAATGTGCGAAAACGACCTTATTGGTGCTTGAAGGCGGGTTGAAGTGGATGAAGATGTGTGCACAATGGTAGAAGGATGGTGTGTCGGTTGTAGGGTGCACACATAGAAAAGAGGAAAAAGGTGTCACGAGAAATGAGAAGGATAACGATAATAAGAAAATTACTCAGTTGAAGACCACACAAGAAGAAGGATTGCATAGTGTAACGTGAGGTAGGCAACACCATGATGAACTACTTGGTATATGACATAGAGGATTATGTACTATGATGCAGGAAAGCTTGCGCGAGGAGGTCTATGGCGTAGGAAGTAGTGAGCGCGAGAAGCTTATGATTGCAACGCAAAGAAGAAAATAGTGGAAAAAGTGTAAAAAAGCAAAAAGTAGAGTTAAAACTATTGTATGGTGGTAGTTGTGGAGCAATTAATGCGATAAAATTTTAGAAACCCATGAAAGGGATATCAGGGTGAGTTCATTTTCATCTTACCTTGTGAAGAGCTTAGGCGTTTCAAGAGTGAATTAGAGTGATTTCTTGCAAATTTGAGAGAAAACTAGATGAATCGACTAAACCATCTTAGAGAAAGTACACGGATGAGTAGGGAAGCTCCTTCATAGGAATTTTAAGGCTTGAGTGCGGCGTGGAAGGTTGTTTACAAGAAAATAAGGGTTTAAAGGGTTCTCTGGCTAGGGTTTATAGAATTAGGGCACATATTTGAGAAAAGAGAACAAGGTAAGGAGGATATTCGGTGCAAATAGTTGGAAGCGAGCAATTAAAGTCACCTAAGGCACAAAGGAGAGTAGTTCCAAAGTTGGTATTAGCGTGCAACATGGAAACTAAGAAATCAACAACTTGTGTCGGCCAAGGGAAAAGGAAAAGGAAAGGGTAAGGAAAAGCTGCAGGCTCGAGGATGTGTAGGAAGAGTGGTACTTTGACATGCAATACCTAGAAGGAGTACTCTTGGGAAAGGATTGGGTATCGCATGTGAGAAAGATAATAGTCGCGATTATAACCATCGCTTGGATGCAAATGCACATGAAATAGATGTTGAATTGATTAAGAAGATAGATGAGAGGATTGTAGACGACAAGCCTATCTATGATGATAAGGGTTATCGAACTTTGCAGAGTGTGGGAGTTCTTCAGCTCTACGAGCTCCCTTACTTTGGAAAACCTGAGCGACTATATCAATGGCTTATGTCATGCATCCATGAGGAATTTTTCTATTTTTAGGAAGGAGGATGCGCCTTACCGTGCCATTGATTGGAAAATTTACTGGCCTTTAAAGCACATGAACATAGATTTTAGTGGACTTAGAAGATGATGATGAAGTTAAGAAGACTCTCGCCGCAATGAATTATCAACGAGGAGGGCACGCCATGGATATTTCTAGGTTCACCAATCATGTCATCGAAATGGACACGCATTTACTTATGAAATTTAACGAGTGGGAGAGGTGAACAAGCGATGGCTTCATATCACGAAGAAGATGGCTGAAGGCACTATTTATGACCTTGTTGGATTGATGGGCCAAATGAGAGCATATGGAGGTTCCCTAATGAAAATACATCTCCCGTAAAAATATTTGTTGAATAAACTTGCGATGACATTAATAGTGAACGTATAAGCCTCGGGTGGATAAATGCTATAAATGGATGCGCGAGGCGTTTAGACAAAAATGGCCCATTCTAAGTGAGTTACCTACGCGAGTTGGAAGGAAGGCCGAATTTACAATCTATAAGCACTTCCTGCCTTGGTAGATTTTATTTAGAGGACAGGTTGAAGAGTCTTTAGTGCAAAGCTTCCATTTGCTTTTACAATGCGGTACTTTCAGTGTGGTGAACAGTTTTTTAGGCACACAAATTAAAGTTTGACGCCGATAAGTTAGACTATTAATATCATACATTGTGCCAAAAATATGTTTATCCTAAAAAGACCGCATGTGAAGAGACAATGATATCAACATGCCTAATTCCATCACTTTGGGACTTGCCAATTTAGAGGCAACAAAAGTTTATATAGATTTAAAGATAAGGATGTTTGATGGAAAATATGTTGAAGATGACTTGAAGATCCCAAAAGCGCCCTGGAAAGAAAAAACAAAGGGATAGAAGAGGATGCACGAGGATACTCCTCTTGATGAAGAAGAGGAAAAAGAAAACAAACTCTGTTAAGAGCACAACTACAAAGAAGGAACCAATGTGCAAGGAGTTTGAAGAAAGTGCGAGCACCTCAAAATTAACCAAGAAGCCACCGAATAAGAAGTCTATGGTGAGGAAGAAATCAAAGGTAGTGTCTAGCGAGAGACACAAAGGAGGTCTGTGTGGAAATGAAGAGGAGGAAATATTGTAAAAGGACCCCTTGGTTCATGAGATTGAGGAGTTGGATATAGAAGAGCGTGAGACGCATCATGAGGAGATCACATTCAAGGAACCAAAGGTAGAAGGCCATGAAGTACCTATTACTCAGATTTTTGAGGAGAAGTAGGAGCATACTTGAGGAGCGTGAAGTTGAGTGGAACATTGTGCGTGAACTTGAGCGTAATATTGAGTGTGAGGTAGAGCGCATTATAGAGCATGAGGAGGAAGAAGAAAAGAATATTGGTGAAGAAGAAGTAGGTGGCACAGAGAACCCCCTTGCGCTTGGTTTTCCAACAAGGACCCATGGGAAAGCCAAGGCACACACCCTAGGGCCCTATGATGCAGTATGTTGATGATCCTAATAAAGTTTTTGCACGAGATATCAGAGTACATTGGCCATAGAAGATCTCTTATGTTGGTCATTATTTAAAAAGGAAGAGGCCTTGCCACGCACAAGAAAGATGCTCTCTTGGGCATTTCAATCACACATGGAAGATCCTGAGTTCGAGGTTAGTGTGCAATCGATAATCGAGACTCGACTTAAGTCCACACCAAGAGAATCATATCTGATAGTTGACACATAGGTGTTAACAGATGAACAAACATGTAATGCACTTAACAAATTGTTAGCGGAAGTAGGGGTGAGAATTTTTATAAGGATTGTTGCATAAAGAATATGCACAAGGAGATAGAGGAGAATGATGAAGAAATAAAGGAGAAGAATAAAGAGATGGAGAAATTATGAAATTGTGAAACAAGAGCTAAGAGAAGAGAAGGGATGGATGCATG
The DNA here is from genome assembly GCA_018340775.1 of Taxus wallichiana var. yunnanensis. Classification (NCBI taxonomy): domain Eukaryota; kingdom Viridiplantae; phylum Streptophyta; class Pinopsida; order Cupressales; family Taxaceae; genus Taxus; species Taxus wallichiana. The sequence continues at coordinate 592,919,531 of CM031234.1, read as the reverse complement.
CGACGTATATAGAAGGAGGAATGCATTACAAATGCTATTAGAATCGCATGCCCAAATTTGGTTGATCAAGTCCAGGCTTCGTACGAGACGACATTACATTGTCTAGAGGACTTAGCGCATATGCTCATGCATGAAAAGAAGATTCTTGCCATAGAATCCGTAGAAGAATCATTGGCTTGAGCAAGAAGAAGAATGATAGGGAACAAATTGAGGAACAAGGTCTCGTGCGTATGATGACTACACGATGGTAGAGGCTAACGAAGCCGTAAGGATGATAGAATTTGTGTATGATAACTACCAGGACTTTGATCATGTTGTGAGTTTGCTTGTTGTTAGAGATGAAGCAGAGTTGAGGGAATTCTAGGCCAAGAACAAGAATAATAAGGCAGAATCGGAGAAAGTGTTGGCCGAGGTGGAGAAGAAAAGGGAATTGATAAACCTTTTGAAGACCTCGCTAACAGATAGATTGGAGGATTTTTTTCCTCAGATTACATGTAGGATGGATGCGTTAGACAACATAACCAAATAGTTGGAAAACTTGATTGAATAGTTGAAGGGGAGGATTGATGAATTAACTCATGTGGAGGTCGCTTGACATTGTTGATGTTGCGCCAGTTAAGGCGACTAAGGAATTAGAAGGGTGGAGGAGATAGAGAAAATATTGGTCAAGTAATTTCTCATACTCCTTCCACCTAAAGAAGATTGATTCTTTGATTTTTGGCGCAAGCCATATTCTCCATTCTTTATTCTTTGATTCATGGTGGATGTTCTATTATTCTTTTGAGGCATCAATTTTTGGTGTTGCTGAGGACGGACAACATACCTAGTGTGGGGTAATGTTGGTTGCTAAAAATGACTAAGTACAAAGAGGCATAAAAGGTTATGCACGAAAATGAGTGCACACAAGATATTCAGAGAGATGTGTTGGAGAAAATGAGCGCATAGGAGTTTTAATAGTGGAAAGAAGGATGCGCACGAATAAGAACATGATTACACTCGGGACAAAGCATACAGGCAGATTGAATGAGGACTTAGCCATTTTCTAGGGAAAGCTAAAAATAGACTTGGAGTGTTCACCAAACAAAGGATCAAAGGCTAATTTAGCGGCTAAGCAATGGCTATTTTTGAGAAAACACATGCAGATCGAGGATTAAAACACATCCATGGATTCAACTATTAATAGGATTAAAGTAGGATAATCCATTATTAACAAGTGTTTTGTAAAGCATGCATGGTTATTTTTGGGCATGCCTATTAATCGGAGAGTGCATAGGCGGTGAAGGGCAAGTCCCCACCCCTATAAATACTTGGCTTAGGATTGGTTAATGGATCATGATCATCATTGTTATGTGTCGCTGTTATCTTTGCTCTACGATATGGTTGCGCGCATGACTCTAACTTTACATGTATTGAATATTATGTATTTGCTTCTTATTATGTAATTGGTTTTGAATATTTATGGATAATTGTGGCTGGATTATGATCATTGATGTAACTGAGTATGGATATGTGTTTATATAGTTGATCTTAGTTGTTATTTAATTGTTATGTTTCCTTATTACATGTGTTTCCAAAGTGAATGTATGCAATGATTAGGAATACTTGATTGATTACTTGGTAAATTATCAATATGATTATGCTTGCTAACATCTTGCTAAGCATAACAAAGGAGGGACCTAGTAGCTACACGCACTTCGGGTGAGCATTCAATCTTGTTGAATGAAGTGCCAACATGTGCAACATTGGTGTGCAAATAAATCAAGACTACAAGCCAGAAGATAAATTCAAGACTACATTTGTTGTCCGAGGAGGTTAGTACAATTGTAATGTTCTTCCTTTTGGCTTAAAGACCACACTTTCCATTTTACAAAAGGTTTTTATTTATTGATAAAGTGGGTTGAAGGGGCCTGTTCCCTATTAAAAATAGAGGCCAATTCCTCTGGAAAACAACAAGATTTTAAAAGTAACAAGGGAAACAACACCTACAACTAAACACCAGCTTCAAAAAGCATTAGAATGACCAAAACATCCTAAACAAAATTTATTTCCCACCTTGCGATGGAAAATAATCCTCAATGCTGCCCATTCGACCCTTTTTGTTTTTTCACTTTTTTACTTTGAACCACTTGCCTTGGTCAGTCAAGATAACCAACGACAAGGTCATTAGGGATTGCCGAAGCAATCATTTTATTTAACGCGAATCCCTATTTGATTCTGAACTTTCTGAAGTATGTCCCCTTTTCATTCCACCAATTACCAAGTGATTTTCCTGAATTCCCATCTCGGTGTCCTCCTTCTCTGTGACTATTTTATTCTCGGGGTCAAATTATTCAGAACATCCTTAAAGTTTGAAGTGGATACCAAATCCAGGTTAACAAAGCCCCAACCACTAGAAGAAGTCGATCCATTCTTTTTTGTAGATTTCTAGTTTTTATTAAAGGGACAAGTAGCTTGTAGATGACCCGTATTTCTGCATAATCTGCACCAGAATGCAATATTCTCATAGTCTAATATCTAGATATGTTGAAAATTACCAAATTTAAGATTGATCTGATCTGGTAATCCCTTGCTCAAATCAATTTCAATGCATATATGGGCAAATGAACAAAGGCCCGAATGCATTCTATCCAAGTCTTCTTTGATAAACTTGCCCAAACCATTACCAATATCCTCCAGGGCATACCATAGATGCAAGGGGAGGTTAGGGAGCCTGACCCAAATAGGTGTTTTGGCAACCGAATAGGTGTTCGGATCGAAATATGGAAACCATGGAGTTATAAATAAACCCGCATGCCCCCAAAACCATGGACCATCTATCAAACATCATTGATAATCTTCCGCTTCTCTAAAATGGACAATGAAAAATCCCTTGGAACAGAGGGATATTTCACATTTATTGGTCCAAGTTTCAAATACCCACTGGTACAGTCTGAGGATGAAGGCCAGAACCCATTAAACCTACCAATCACTGCATCCTATGATAAAGTTTTGAAATATTCCTCCACTTCAGGGTTCTTGATGGTTACAGAGGGAATATCCTTGGCCAAATCGACCAGGTAGGCTAGATTGCTTGCTATTTTATTGCTGAGGATCGGCCACCGTTGTTTTCTAGTATATCTTTAAAAGAAGAAGCCTTCCAGGGGATCCAAACCATGATGACTTGTAGCACCGCTGCCGATGCTCCTGTGACTATTTTTGTTTTTCCCACCGCTCCCCACCGAAGTCCAGGTGGAATTTGTAACCCTAGGAATAGGGCCCAACTCCTCCACCTTCTTATCCCGCCCTCCAATACCATGCTCTCCTCCTCCATCCTTGAGACCCCCATTGTCAAACCGTGCTTATTCTTTCCCTCACGGCTGTGGCTTGTAAACCATCTCCCCTTCGCTTTGCGGCCATTTCCTTATTCACCTAGGTTTCACACTCTATCCCTCCATTCTTTCCCGACACTCACAAATATTCGGGCGCAACGACTCCGGCATTCATAATTATGCAAAAACAACAATAGTAGTAAATTCAAAATCCAAAGAACTCACGCCAACACTAAATGTTGGAACTCCCCATTTTACAAAAAGGTTAATGATAAAATATTTGGTGAATTCTCTAATTTTATCTTTGTATATATTGAAGACATTTTGATTTTTCAAAATCTCCTAAAGAACACATAGAACATTTGAAAAATTTATATGACATTGTATATCGAATGGTCTAACACAGTCACCCACAAAAATGGAAACTTGTAAAGATTCCATTGATTTCCTTAAGTCACTATAAAAAATGATGATGTAGAAATACATGATCATATAATATCATGATCAAACTCTTGATAGACTACATTGCAAAAATTTCTTTGGTGTGTTAACTATATCACAAGTTTCTATAAAGAAATTACTACGACCACATCTTGCTTAATAAGAGATTCAAGAAATATGCTCTACCCTGACGAAATAAATGGTAGAAGCAATTCAAAGAATTAAGAAGCAAGCTCAACATCTTCCGCCAATGGCCTTGTCGGGCAATGGTTTAAAGATTGTTGAGACATCGACACCGATAATGACTATTGGGGTGTTGTTCTTACAAAAATAAGATGGAAAAGAAAAATTTTCGTGTATGCTTCGTGTTCATTCTAAGGTTCAAAACTTCAGGATCACTCATTTCACAAGGAAAATCTTGCTATAAAGGAAGCTATTAAAGCTTTCATGTTTTTTCTACAATCTAAGCATTTTGTTTTAAGGTTTGATCTAAAAAATTTTAGAGCTCGACTTAATAATGGAGACCCATATGATAAAACATCTTTTAATAGACTTGATGATGGGGTTCTGGTTCAATAATTATGATTTCGATGTAGAATACATCAAAGGGAAAGATAATTTCCTCACTTATTATGCCAGTATGGAATTGAATTTTTCCTCTAAGGTGAACGTTATCCAGACCTTCTCAAAATTTATTGCTACTATTTGGAGAGAAAGAAACAAACAACAAGCCATCAAAGCCCAACAAGAAATGATAAAAGGATGTCCTATGAAGCTCAACACATGCTTCTTGCGGAAGAATGCTCTTCTTGACACCCTCTTTGCGATGAATAATGACTTTATAAGTTATACGAGACCTTGAAATTTTCAATGTTTCATATCATTATGTGCAGATCTCGATAATGGTGCGCACACTAAATTGGCCATGGAGGCACTTTGTAGGTTAGTTGAACTTGTTTGCTTAGAACCTCTAGTCATGGGGATAAAATCAAGGCAACTCATTCCTATTCCCAATACACTCTGGAGGTTCAAATTGTCTAGAATGTGGCCGAGGGATAGCCCTTTGAATAATGATGTGTGGAACATACCATATAGACCAAGGGCACACGATTATCTTCCAAACTATTTCAAATATTTTCTTCTAAGTATCTCGCCAACTAAACCATTAGATCATTCTCTATTGTAGATGCATACAAACATAATAAGAAATATTATGTTTAATTACAACACCCCTGATATGTCAAAGAAAAATATTTTACCATACAAACAAGAGGGGCTAATAGTCATCATCAAAATATTGAGTTACAACGTTGGAGAAAGACATACATCTACCATTCAATAAATGTCCATCCACGAGCGCTTTAGAAGGATCACTTGTGATACCAAATATATATCTTTACCTTGCGAGGAGATCAAAATCAAGTACAAATACGTCATGCACCGTGGTACGAAAGAAATCAACGAGACCTCTTCTCTACATAAAGAATGCCCCATCCTCATCATCGATTCGACTCGAATGATAGTCCATGTGCCCATTATAGTCCTTAAGGAATCTTGAAAAGCTACGATGACAAGCTTGTTGTCACCAGTCTTGTTTGTCCTTAAAGAATCTAATTAAGTTATTGTGATAAACTTGTCATCATTCATTTGGAACCTCCTCACCTTAGATAAGTGTGATGTACTTTTCATAATGCACATCTACTTTTTGTAACTAGTTAACCTGGTCTCTAGGTAAGATCCCTTTCTCTGCTATAAAAACAAACATTTGAGTATGGATTAGGTAAAGCGCAGAGAAGAGTTGAAAAAAGAGTGAAGTAGAACCCCTTAAGTCTCGGAAAATCTTTAAATTAGAGTCTAAATTTATCAAATTCAATTAGTGCACCAAGTATTAGTTATAACTTAACTCTCTAAGCATTAGACTCTAATATATCCTTTGATCAATGGTAATCTCACTTCAGAGATAGCCTCATTGATTATTGAAGATTTCATTTAGTTCTTGTTCTTTCATTATAAAAAGTATCTTTGTATTACCTAAGTTTGTACAAAAATTGTTTATGCTTTACTTTGCTTTTGCTTTTTTAATAGCAGATTACATTTCATCTACATTACCGCACCATTATGATTAATCCGTTTTTGGAAAACTATTTGGTGGCATGGTGGAGCGTAGAATTAGCCTTTGGGCTGAAAAGGAAGGAAAGAGAGCAAAAGGACATGCATGCTTTAGACCAAAGCACTCTACTATTGATCATTGCGTCATTCTTAGGCACTTGATTGAAAAGGTTTGGGACAGGAAGGGTGAAGAGGTGTATTGTTGCTTCGTGGATTTCAAAAAGGCCTTTGACACGGTTCCGAGAAGCAAATTGTGGAACAGAATGGAAGAGTTGGGCATTCCAACAAGTATCTTGTATAGGGTAGCGGTGCCTGATTGTATGAGCGGTACATGCTAAAATTAGGACTAAAGGTGGTCTATTAGAGTGCTTTGGGAGTGACATTGGAGTCAAACAAGGTTGTCCGTTGTCACCCACCTTGTTTGGGTTATATATAGACAAGCTAGAGGAATGGATTGACAAAAAGGGTGGAGGCGGGATTCATCTAGCTTCCTATGTAGTGAAATTGTTGCTCTATGCAGACGATCTTATCCTAATGGGTAAAACAGAGCGGGGGTTTACAGGAGCATTTGAGAGCTTTAGAGCTATTTTTCCAAGAGGTGGGAATGCAAGTGAACATTGGTAAAACCAAAATCATGATATTTCCTTAAAAAGAAAAGGAGACAAGTAAGCTTTGAATTCGATGGGGACTCCTTGCAAGTTGTCAAAGAGTACAAATATTTGGGACTGGACTTTCACAATTATCTCAGCTGGGAAACATGTAGAGCTAAGAGAATCCAAGGGGGTGGAAAGCTCTATATATGCTCCAAAATGCAGATGCGAGAACATCGAATTATGGGGCTTGGAGAAGACCCGTTTGAATCTTTTGAGTTACTTGGTAATCCCGTAATGCTTTATACGGTTGTGAGATTTGGGGCAGAATACATCTGTGAAGAAATGGAAGCAAATAGAAAGAATTCAGAAGCATCTAATTACAAGTAGTTTCAAAATAAAAACCATGGTCCCATATGAAATCATTCTAGCGGAAGCCGAGCCTTTCCGGTGGAAGCGGCGCGATGACCCGACTATTAGGATATTTCAAAAAAGTGGAAATCATGGAGGATTCCCGGTGGCCTAAAATAGCAATTGAGGAAAAGTTAAACAGGAGGAAGAAAACATGGATGAAGCAAAACGACGAGTGGATGAGCAAATGGAGTATTAGCATGCAGGAGTGCCCTAGCACTAATGAAGAAATAAAGAGGTATGTAAGAGAGAAGTTCAGAAATACCATGTGGAACAAGCAACTTGGTCGAAAAAGAGAATACTACGTCTAGAATTTTAATCCCACTTGTGATCACGGGCAAAAACACTACATTGGAGCGACAATAAAGTGGAAGGCTAAAATGTTAATTGTGCAGCTAAAAACTAGTTCACATCACCTTAGGTGTGAAACTGGGAGATGGAAAATTCCCAAGGAGGAGTGGTCTGAAAGGGTTTGTTAGTTTTGCAACTCGGGCGCAGTGGAATCAGAATGGCACTTCGTCATGGAATGTGTCGCTTACGGGGACATAAGGAGAAACTACATGGATATTTTAAGAGGGGTTGATCTTACAACTTTGTTTGAAGAGGAGAGGGTGGCAAAGACAACAAATTTCCTGATAAAAATTCATAGCAGACGAAGCAAAATTAGCAAAGAGCTGGAAGAAAGGTTGAAGTAGCGGCGAGAGTCATTGGTTCAAATGGTGTTTGGATGTCTTGCTCATGTTTATCTTTGGGTCCCATAGACTGCTCGGTCTTGTGGATGTCATTAAAAACTTTCATTCATTCATTCATTAGCTAAATATGGGTTAATTTAGGACTTCTTAATCTCTACAGCACGATCACGATTCACCATTCAAAAGCCGTTGGGAGAGACTCCGGCCGGGCGGGAGCAGTGAAATGAACTCAACCCAATCCAGCATTTAAGAGAAATATCCACCAGGCAAGCCAGTACCAAATTTTTGTCCAGGTTTTTGAGATTCGTTTTTTTATTCTTTCAGTGCTTGTCATATTCTTATCTCTAACATACTGTCATACAATTGCATTGCCAATAAACACACAATCCATGCTCTGTTTTCTCAATACGAGCGTCCTAAATTTTCACAAAATATTTAACCCTTTCCTCCAGTACCAAAAAATTGTGAGCATGATTTAGATCCATCTCCCAGGATTATAAAAATTGAATATACGTGATATTCTTCTGATTCATCTGCATCAAATCTTTTTGTGGGGCAAAAACATTTGATGTTGACAAATCCAGAAGAATATCATTAATTATGAGTGTTACGGTGCATACAATGGTGCTATGAGTTTTAACACTACTGTTGCCCTTTGTTGGTGGGTCAATTTATCAATACTACTATATCTTCAGTCCAAGGGTTCCAAAAGGCAGGCTTGTTTATCTCAAGCTTATTACCTGATTTACTTCGTAGGAGGTTTGCAGATCCATCCGTTGTATTTTGTCACTAAACCCATTGGCATGTCTGTGTAGCTGTGGGTTGTGCCATCTGTTTCGAGTATTATATATTGCTATTTTTGCGAGGACGAAGTATGCCTTTGTCTGCAGTAGCATGGCTTTGTCTGAGCTGTGCTAATGAATTTGTTATTTGTGTTTTGTATCTCTTTCTATCAGAGGGTTCTCTTGGTTCTTCCAGGCAGTTATCATTTTTCTGAGTATTGTTGCTTGAATCTTTAATTAGAAAGAGCTAAGATTAATCTTTCATTGATGAATGCATCTAGATCTTTAACGGTGCCTCTTCTTATACCATGATCCTCAAGGTGAGTTTCTGGGTACTGCCATGCAAAATGAGTTATTTTTAATTTTTTAAATTAATATCGTATATCAACAAAACATATATGTCCCACAATCATGTAATCAAATGTTTAAACAGTATAGAAGCTCTCCAAGAGAGCAGAACTTGAAAGTTAATAATAATCACAAAATATTAACCGGACATTCTCATCCTGATAGCAAAAGAGACAAAATAAAGATCCATATATTACAGATTTATAAGCTAATCCAGCACTAGTCAAGGTTCAAGGTTTCAGACTTCTTATCAACAGGTCCAGCAGTCACACTGTCAGCAAGTTCAGGCTCCTTATCATCATCATCAGCAACAGAATTCATCGGCTCCTCCATTATGTTCCCAATGTCCAAATTCTTACTAGTATCCTGGTCATTCATGCTAGAAGAAGGTCCAGCACTATTTTTATGTTCACTAATTCTTCGGTCCAACTTACTCTCAGCCTCTCAGCCCTGGCCAGCACAGTCTGCACATTCTTAATAGTCCTGTGAAGGTTGTCTTCAATTAACTTCTTCAGCCAATCCGGAACCCTTAGCCTAATTTTTATTTCCCGTAGGCTTAAGGGGTGTTGCAAGGGAAATATTTTATTTTAATAAAGTGACTTAAGTTGCCAAAAGTAACTTTAAATTATTTTATAAAAGCAACTTATGTCTTTTTATTAAAATAAAAGTAACTTGTCAATAAAGCAAAGTCAAATGCCAAATTAGACATGGAAATCCCACTTGGGGACCTTTTTTTGAAAAGTGTGCCATGAAAAGTCATAAAAAGGGTCGATGGGGTCTTTTGGGTATCTTGTTGCCATTATCTATTTTACATTGAGGTTTTGAGCTGTTGCTCCAACTTTGCTTTGAGGATGAAAACCCTCCATTGCAATAAGATTTGAGGATGAAAACTCTCCAATCTTCAGGGTAACTCCATCTAGGAGTTGCATTTGTGCATCCAGACAAAGATTTCCAGTTTCAGATCAGATTCATCAACTAGGGCACATTGCAGGTCAGATTTTCAGAGTTTACAGCTAGGGCATCATCTTAGGTTGGAACAACGTATTTGGGAAGGGTTTTACCCTCATTTGGAGCCATCCTAAGGGCTGATGTCACCTCTAGGGGCTGATGTCACCATTGGTGACTGTTTACAGCGTGTGGTACAACCAAGAATAGATTGTGGGGGCTTGCAAATAGCCAAATTCTGCCCAAAACACCATCTTCAGTCAGTGGACCAGCATTTTGGCATTATTTTCCTATATACGTCAGCTGTACTTTTATTAATTTCCAGCTTGAAAATAAAATATAAAAAAATCTGTTTTTGATGTATATTTGATCTTTGCACTCAAATCTATATATTCAAAGGGTTTATTAGTGTTTTCCAACAATTGGGTATTTTTATTTTGAAGGCCTGCTATAATAAATTGAAGGAAATCAGATTGTTGTTTTTTTATTAGGGTTTATTGAAAAATTCAGATTTCTTTTATTTTTGCCCTTAGGGGATATTTCAGTGGTATCAGAGCTGGTTTTCTTGCCATTCTGTTGGGAAATTAATATTCATGCAGGGTAGTGATAGAGAATTCAAATATTACCAGAGAGAAAAAAAGAAGGGTTTAGAAGAACCAAAGGAAGGGCTTGAACAAACCGATCCAAAATTTGGGAAAGGAAAAGAGAAGGTAAATATGGCTGACAGGAATGCAGAGGAGACAAGGATTGATAGGCTTGTCCAAGGGCAAGAGCGATTGGCTGATATGATGGCTCAATTGGTTCATACCATGCAAAACATGCATGCACCCAGAAATCAAAATGGTGAAGGAAGTTCTTTAGGGGTAAACAACAACCATCAGCCTCAAAGAACCATTATTGGTTCTCCTGCTAGGCCTTTCCAACCTAATTTCCTTCCGAGGGAAGAAGCTATTCTAGAGGTGGAAATTCAACCCTCTATGGTAGATGACCTTGTTGCCAACTATGTGGAATATAGAGCTCTTCCAGCTAAGATACGTGAGGAAATATCTCTTGCAAATTTCATGGGTTTGAAGAAAAATAGAGGTGGACCACGACCAAAACCTAGACCACAAGCAAATCAGAGGGATCTTCAACATGCTTTGGGCAAGTTAACACTTTCCACCTTTGATGGTTCCAACAAGTGTACAACCCGTGCATGGATACAGAAGTTGGATACCTATCTATCTCTTAGGCCAATGTTAGAAGAGGAAGCTATTAAGTTTGCAACTCTTCATCTTGAGGGAATAACACATGAATGGTGGTACCATGGGTTGATCACACAAGGACATAATCTTATCAATTCCTATGATGAGTTTAGTAGGAGGTTGATTGAGAGATTTGATAGAACTGATCTTAAAGTCCATTTTTCGGAAATTGCAAATATAAAACAACAATAATATTGGATGATTTCCTTGTAGAAGCCCTTTTTGGCTGATTTTAAAAGACCTTGGTCCATTCTTCTCCCCGTGGGTCTAAGGAAGAAAGCTTAAGGGATTGAAGATTTTATTATTTTTTGACATTGAAGTTTAGGTAGCACTTTTCATTATTATTAAAAACATCAGTATAATCAAATTTGGGAAAAAACCTTAATCTCTAAGGTATTCCAAGGACTTAGAGTTGGGTAAGTAAGAAATAAAAAATGACTTAGCATGATAGGCTCCAGTTTGTACCAATTAAATTTTAAAAACACTTTATCTTAAGGGACAATTTGCCATCATTTTTATATTTCAAAGCACTCTTTGGGTTATAAAGAGGCCACAGAAAAGAAATTTAGTCAATTGGCCATTATTTAACGATGACATTTTGGGAATTTTCATATCTTGGTTAAGGTTTTCTTGTCCATGGACCTTTCCACCTTTCTCAAAGGAAAAACCACTTGGAGAGTTTATGGATGATGAAAACCCTTCCATAGGAGGATTTAAATGTATAAAGTAACCAAAGTTCAAACCAAAAATTATCAGTTCCTTGCATTTTATCTCTTTGGATCAATAATCTATTTATTTGAAGTGTAGTAAGAGGAGTCTATTTGGTATGTGTTGAAAATTTGATCAATCTAATTTATTATCTTATTCTCCATATTTTTAATGCCAAGATCTCAAGTTTCGTGAGGATTTTGGAGTGATTTACTATTTTTCCATAGCTTGTTGATGGATTCACCATAGTTGAGGAATTCAAAATTAATTATTTTGAAACTAAATTGTGATTTCTAACAGCTGATTGTGTTTAAACCGAGGGTTTCTTAATAATTTTGGCATAAGAATTGAAGTGTGTTGACAAGGTTTAACCCACCACATTTGAAGGGGTTTAACATAATTCAATCCAAGGAAGTCTTGCCTGAGAGATTTATAGGGCCAAATTTGCAGATTCAAATAATGTTATCAGTCATCTACAACAGCTCCTAATCCGATTTTTAAGTCTTTTGGTATCATTTCCTAATGTCCCCCTAAAAAGGGACATTCTAAACTTGTGGTTGATTTGCATTTCACACCATATCTCGAACCAATCAAAATGGATTGGTAAAGAGCTTTTAACCCCCTTTCTCTTCAAGAAGCAATTAAGAAGGCATTAGATTTGGAAACATCAACTCCAAAGGGATTTTTTTGCCCATGGGGCAGCCAAGGACAACACCTTTTGAGCAGCCTAGGACAACACCTTATGGACAACAAAGGAAGCCATTCCAGCTGGAAGGATCTCAACAAAAAGAGTTGCCAAAGGTAAGTAAGGAAACAAAAACAAGAAATGAATTAAGAAGGAAGAACTTATGCTTCACATGTAAGGATCCATGGACACCTGGTCACCATTGTCTTGGCAAAGGACAAGTTCACTACATAGAGGTGATATCAGATGGTGAATCAAAAGGAGAAGAAGCTGAAATTGAAGAAGTAGCCCAAGAACAAGAACAAAAAAAAAGAAGAGGTAGATGCTACTGGGTGGCACTCTTGCCACATTGTCAGGTGCTCCTAGATATCATCCCTTTAGAGTAAGAGGAGTCTTGCAAGGGCAAAAGGTCACAATGTTGATTGATAATGACCAAATTTTATTGATGAGGGCTTGGTGATGAGGATGGGGTTGAAAGTGGAAGATTTCAAAGGCTTTAATGTGATTGTTGTTGATGGTTTCACCATCCCATGCACCAAGAGAATTCAGCAACTCAATCTCACCTTGGGAAGGCACAAAGTAAGTGATGACTTCTATGTTGTTGGTATTGGTGAATTGATTTAGTGCTTGGGTACAATGGCTGCATTCTTTGGGGGAATTCACCCAAAATTATCAAATTATGGAGCTGAAATTTAAAGTGGATGGTAAAGAGGTTGTACTTCAAGGCATGGCCAATGGAGCTCCTCAAGTGGTCACGAAAAAAAGGATGGAGAGGGATTTTAGTAGAGGGTAGGTCTCATGGGCAACACATTGTTTGGTAAGTACTACAACTCCATTTTCAGAACAATAGTCATATCATAAGGATATTCAACCTATAATTGATAAGCATGCCAAAGTTTTCAATAGTATACCCCATGGGTTGCCATCGGATAGAGGATTTCAGCACATTATTGAGTTGGAACCCGACACCAAACCGGTTATGACTACTTTGTACCGCCACCCGAAAGCATTCAAAGAGGAGATCAAAAAGGCAATCAAGGAGTTACTGGAGATGGGTCATATTAGGCCTAGTTCTAGTCCTTTTGCTTCTTCAGTTGTCCTAGTGAAGAAGAATGGAAACCATGAGGATGTGTATTGACTACCGGTTGTTGAACAAGAAGACCATTAAAAATAGGTATCCCATACCTCGGATTGATGAGTTAATTGATGAATTACATGGAGCTATATTCTTTTCCAAGATTGATTTGAGAACCGGTTATCATCAAATACGGGTAAGAGATGAAGATGTTTAGAAGATGCCTTTAGGTGTCACTTTGGGCATTTTGAGTTTCTAGTCATGCCTTTTGGTTTAACTAATGCACCAACTTACTTTCCAATCTTGTATGAATCATGTTTTTAGTAAGCATTTGAGGAAGTTTGTCTTGGTGTTCTTTGATGACATCTTGGTGTATAGTAAAACATGGGAAGAGCATCTTAAACACTTGGATACAATGCTGGAAATTTTGGAACAACAAACTCTCTTTGCTAAGGAATCCAAGTGTGAGTTTGGCATGAGTGAAATTCTATATCTTGGCCATGTCATCAATGCCCAAGGAGTTCATGTTGACCAACAAAAGATCCAAGCCATATTGGATTGGCCTCCTCCTACCACAATGACACAACTGAGAGGATTTTTGGGACTTTGCAGTTACTATAGAAGATTTGTAAAGGGATTTTCACAGCTGGCTGTCCCATTGACTGATTTAACAAAGAAGGGAGCTTTCAGCTGGTCCAAATCAGCCCAAACAACCTTTGACAAACTCAAAAGGGTAATGAGCACATGTCTAGTACTTGCTGTTCCAGATTTTTCTATTCCTTTTGTGTTGGAATGTGATGCATTAGGTGAAGGTATTGGGGCTGTTTTGATGCAAAAGGGGCATCCCATAACCTTTGAGAGCTGGAAACTCAAAGATATTGAGCGGGGTTCTCCATTTATGATAAGGAAATGCTTGCCATCATGCATGCATTGGCCAAATTCAGACAATACTTAATTTGTGGCAGATTTGTGGTCAAAACAGATCACAATAGTTTGAAGTTCTTCCTCAACCAAAGGGACTTGAATGATAGGCAACAAAAATGGGTGAGTAAACTTCAGGCCTATGACTTTGACATTGAATATATTAAAGGGAAAAACAACATTGTAGCTGATGCCTTGTCAAGGAAACCAATTCTTTGCTCCATGTCTGAAATCACAGCTGATTGGAAGGATTTTATAACAGCTGAGTATGCAAAGAATGATTTTACTAATGCTGTCCTTGAAGGAAAAATAGAGGATGAAAGGTACAAGGTAGTGGATGATCTCATTCTCTACAAAAATAGAATCTATTTGGTCCCGGAATCAAAGATGAAGCATAAGATTTTGAGGGCAATACATGACACACCCTTGGCTGGTCACCCAAGGTATTTTAAAACATACAAGCAAGCGAGAGAAAGGTTCTTTTGGAAAGGACTCAAGGGAGAAGTCCTTCAATACATCCGGGAGTGCCTCACTTGCCAACAAAACAAGTCGGAACAAGAATTTCCAGCAGGCTTGTTACAGCCCTTGCCCATCCCAACTCAAAAATGGGAAAGTATTTCAATGGATTTCATCACCGGACTTCCCATGGTTCAAGGTAAGAGCTTGTCTTTATGTGGTGGTTGATCGACTCACTAAGTATGCTCACTTTTTCCTATTCCAACTAAGTTCAATGCACCACTAGTGGTTGATATATTCTTCAGAGAAGTTTCATACTTTATGGGCTGCCTAAAAATATCGTAAGTGATAGGGATAACAGGTTCATGAGTTTATTTTGGCAAGAACTCTTTTGTCTAACAGGTACAAAATTGACTCCCAATACTAGTTATCATCCCCAAACGGATGGACAAACGGAAATAGTGAACAAATGGATTGAGGGTACTAGAGGAACTATGTGGCGGGGCAGCAATCAGCTTGGGTCAAATGGCTCTACATGGGGAGCATTGTTACAATACTTCATATCATATGTCAATTGGTATGTCTCCTTTCAAGGCATTATATGGTTATGATGCTCTTTCTTTTATTGACTTGGTCATTTCAGATAGTAGAGTGCAAGGGCCAAGGATTTGGTCCAACAGAGTCAGGATATCTTGAGGGTGCTCAAGGAGAATCTCAAGCATGCACAAGATCAACAAAGTTGTATGCAGACCAACATAGGATTGAGAGGACTTTTGAGGTGGGAGATATGGTTTTCCGAGATTGCAGCCATATAGACAATCTTCCCTCAAGCAAAGTGGAGCTGAAAATCTAAGCCATGGTTCTATGGACCATACAGAGTTAAGAGAAGAGTGGGAACAATTGCTTATGAGCTAGAGCTGCTAGAGCATAGTCGATACACAATGTCTTCCATGTTTCGTGCCTCAAAAAGGCACTAGGACAACATATTATTCCTTCTTGAGTTGCCTCCTTTGGATGATGAGGGAAAGCTGATTTTAATCCTAGAAGCTATCATAGATGTCCAGAAAGAAAGCTAAGGAACAGAGCATAAGGGAGTACTTAGTTTGTTGGAAGGATCTACCGGTTGAGGATGCTACATGGGAAGGTGCAACAATTTTAGAGCATCCTAACTTACAATTGCTTGAGGGCAAAACAATTTTGGGAGGGGAGGATTGTAATGTCCCTTCTCAAAATTAATCCGTAAAAACCCTTAGCCTAATTTTTATTTCCCATAGGCTTAAGGGGTGTTGCAAGGAAATATTTTATTTTAATAAAGTGACTTAAGTTGCCAAAAGTAACTTTATATTATTTTATAAAAGCAACTTATGTCTTATTATTAAAATAAAAGTAACTTAATAAAGCAAAGTCAAATGCCAAATTAGACATGGATGTCCCACTTGGGGCCTTTTTTTCGGAAAGCGTGCCATGAAAAGTCATAAAAGTTGGTCAATGGGGGTCTTTTGGGCATCTTGTTGTCATTATCTATTTTTACATTGAGGTTTTGAGTTGCTGCTCCAACTTCTGCATTTGAGGACGAAAACCCTCCATTGCAATAAGATTTGAGGACGAAAACCCTCAATCTTAAAGGGTAACTCCATCCAGGAGTTGCATTTGTGCATCTAGATAAAGATTTCCAGTTTCAGATCAGAGGTTCATCACCTAGGCACATTGTAGGTCAATTTTTCAGAGTTTACAGCTAGGGCATCATCTTAGGATTGGAACAACATATTTGGGAAGGGTTTTACCATCATTTGGAGCCAACCTAAGGGCTAATGTCACCCTCCTAGGGGCTGATGTCACCATTGGTGACTGTTGCAGTGTGTGGTATGACCGGGAATAGATTGTGGGGCTTGCAAATAGCTGAATTCTGCCCAAAACACATGTTTCAGTCAGCTGGACCAGCATTTTGGCATTATTTTCCTATATACGGTCAGCTGTACTTTTATTAATTTCTAACCTGAAAATAAAATATAAAAAATCTGTTTTTGATGTATATTTGATCTTTGCACTCAAATCTATATATTCAAAGGGTTTATCAGTGTTTTCCAGCAATTGGGTATTTTTATTTTGAAGGTCTGCTGTAATAAATTGGAGGAAATCAGATTGCTTTGTATTCAGTCATAACAACATCAACCAGAGTCTAGTGCATCACCTGCCTGTTAGAAAGGGATGCAATCTAGGATAACCTCCTATACCAACCAAATAATGGGATGTTATCTCCATAATGACTGTCCTAAGCAAAATTTCCACCTCCATTTTGAGAACCTACAATTGAATTTTCACTTGCACATAAGGAGATAGAGTACGACTTCTTCCCTTGAGAAGCTAGATAGTCTCCTACAACTACCTTGGTAAATCTCTTTGTTTTCTTTTCACATAAACCATAGACTGTCAGAAGTTGAAACAAACCAAAGTTTTGAAAGTACATAGTAGATTTTTGCTATGTTCCACCAAGTTTCCGGGATGGGGACGGCAGGGGAACAGGGGACGTGTTTCCAAGATGAATTTTTTTGGAGCCCTTTTTTAGGGGACGACAGGGGACGACTATTAATTTATTAAAAATAAAGGAAAATATAAAAAATATAGGAAATTTCAAATATTTATATGATAACATTGATAAATCATTCATCACACACAACAAAATTTCAAATATAGAACCTTAATACATAAAATTGGAGCTGAATTGAGATTTCACATAAGGTTGAAGTATTAATTACAATAATGATTACATTGAAATGCCCAAGGGCTGCAAGTCCCCGTCACTGAAGTTTTCTCGAAATGTCCCCTGTGCGAGGGACCCTAAAAAAGGGCAGGGACGCGTCCTGTGGAACATAGGATTTTTGATTTTCGTATACACATCGCGAGTAATATAATAAATCAAATGAGTTTTTGCCCAAAAATGTTTCTATAAATCAATTTGTTTTTACACAACACAAGGGGTAAAAACAAGATGTTGAAGAGATTCAATCTCTCCAAAAACGTAACAAAACTTACTAATAGTTCCCATTTAGGAAATAAGAAGGCCAACGTCAAGCATTTGATGCAACTTTAACCATCTAAAACAAGTCTTTTTGGCTCAATAAAACCGGACAAATAACAAAAAGTGAACTTCCATTAATACAATGGATCACTGAAAGACCACTTGTTATTAAGGTGTTGACTGCTGAAAATGTGTGTGGAAAACCCAAAAAGTGGCTAAGTATGGAAGAAGTTGGACTTTGGCAGACTTCCAGAGGTTCCAAGCATATTTGCAAATTGCATTCAAAATTCCCTGCCTCGCTTTGGTTGCCTCCTTTGTTAATCAGACTTCTGGACATTCCATACATGCATGCAAATTGCACTCCGAGTTCCGGATCCCAACATGCATGCAATTGCACTCCAAGTTTTGGATCCCAAAATGGTCTCCTTTTAATGTTTGGTGGACTTTCGTGGTTTTCGGGCACCTTGGCATGTAAAATGTGCCCCGAGTTCTAGATCCCGCCAAAGGCAAAAGCACGTGTAGAGATTTTAAGTGCACAAACAATGCAAAACCCGCTAAGGTCTATGATGGGGAACTCAGCTTGCACAAGCTAGTCGATCTTCGTGATGGTCTATGGTGGGGTTTCTATGTGCAAATGTAGTTCAAAAGTCTACGATAGTGTTGGGTGGAGATTTCACATGTAAAAGCAAGATAAAAGCCCGAGAGACTATGGCAAACAAGTCATGTGCAAATGCAAGGCAAAAACCTCGCATAATGTTTGGTGGACTTTTCAGTTTTGTGTGTGTAGGCCAAAGTTTGTGGAGATCAAAGAAAAAGTGACAACCAATGGAAAGGAGACACGTGGTAAGGGCAACCTTGAGGATAGATTTTCACAACCCGTGGTTGTCATCTCTGTGTTCCATGATCGAGCAAGTTCGGTGGCCATAACTTTTGATCCACAACTCCAAATGGTGCCAAACTAGATTCATTGGAGAGCGCTTGAGGGGTGCTTCAATATGGGAGTGGTTTCAATGTATTATCTTCCACATTTTGTAATATCCCCTTCCCATTTGAAGACCTTTGGCCTATTTTGTCAACCCGACGGCCAAAGGAAAAATATAAGGGTGGCTTAAGTTATATTTAATTATTATAAAGTGCCATTAATAAAAGAAAAAAATATATAGAGCACTTATAATAATTTATATGACTTAATAATTATTAAATCAAGGATGGAAAAGGCCCAAATATAAATTGTTATCCATCTTAGGTGAAAAGGCAACTTGCCTTAGAAGGGGGAATGGGAACATAGAAAGGATAAATGCCCATTTTACTATGTATTTCCCCTAGAAAAATGCGACTTGCATTAGGAGGGAAAAAGTTGTTGGAAAAAGCATTTAATATGGGAAAATATTAAATGCTTGCATAGGGAAAATCCTTGGGAACTAATTGGATATTGTAGAGGTTGTTTTGGGTCTCTTCTTCCTTTATAAGGAGAAGTCGACTTGAAGGGAAAGATATTCCATACCATTTGATATTTTCTAATTTGTGTCTTAAGCTTGTAGCTTATGCATATTCTTTCATGTGCAACTGCTGTTTGCAAATATCCAGCTTGTGGAGTAAGATCCCACAGGAACCCTAGCTTCGGTGGTGAGAGATCCATCCCTAGCTAGCAGGGCATTCTTCGGTAGTGAGAGATCTACCCTAGCTTGTCAATTTTGGAGCTGAATTGATGCCCTAAATGTGCTGGGCGACCTACTTTTTAGGGCAAAATTAGGGTTTCGTGTTTGCTTGTGCGAAAACTATTTTTGAATATTATTCTTCATATTTTTGTGGCCCAAGATCCAAAGTTTCAGCTCATTTGGACTTCTCTAGCAAAAGATATTAATTTTAGAAGTTTTCAGTTGTTTAGGGCACGCTGTAAATTTCTGGCAGCATTCTGTTATTCGAAAAATTCCAAAAACAGTTCTATAATATCGCTTTATTGTATTAGCAAGCTCCATTTAAAATTTCAAGAGATTTGAGCAAGTATTTTGGAGTTATCCATTATTTTCTGTTCGCTGCCCTAGATTTAATTTTCTGCAAAAATCAGATTTCTGTTTGGCTGCAATTTGTCTGTATTTTGCATATTTAAAGTTGGGATTGCCTAAAATCCGTTTAGGGGTAAAATAATGTCCATTGGGGACATTACATGCAAGGCAAAAACCCCGCATAATGTTTGGCGGACTTTTCACCGTGTGTGTGTAGGCCAAAGTTTGTGGAGATCAAGATGGAGGTCAAAGAAAAGTGACAACCAATGGAAAGGAGACACGTGGTAAGGGCAACCTTGAGGATAGATTTTCACGACCCGTGGTTGTCATCTATGTTCCATGATTAGAGCAAGTTCAAAGCGGCCATAACTTTTGATCCACAACTCCAAATGGTGCCAAACTAGATTCATTGGAGAGCTCTTGAGGGGTGCTTCAATATGGGAGTGGTTTCAATGTATTATCTTCCACGTTTTGGGAGCAAAATGCTATCATCACTACTAGTTGCCATTACTTTCCCACCAAACTTGTTTATCTTCGGTTGGGATATGTTTGAGAATATGCCACGAGAGCATCAAAATATGCCAATATATTCCTCTCTTCCCTTCCCCGTTTCTCCCTTCTCTTTTATGTAAAATGCAAGTTTGCTCATTTTGTAAGGATCCTCTCCTTTAATACAAAGTTGCTTTGCCCTTTTGAGTTTCTAAGCATTCTGAGTGTCCGGACCTTTGTTTTGGAGCTTTTGTAACGAATCCAATGTCTCTTTCACTTTTGTAGCAGGTTGTGCATCTCTTAAGCATTAATATGATGTCATGTGGCTTTTATCTTCCCTTTGAATTGTGTTATTGCTCTCTTGCCTTCCTCTCCTATGTGATATACTATGTGTGGGTGTAATTGCATTATTCTATTGCATTGTGTCAATCAAGTCGAGGGAGAGTGACCCTTTATTTCTTTGGTGCATCACCATTCATGTATTGTTTCCAATTTCCTTCCCCCTTTTCCCCTTGCAATTGTTAGTGTAGGTTAGAGTAGTGTAGCATTAGGGTAGTTTGGATAAGAAGCCACTTTCTTTGGCCCTTTCACAGCTTATGGTCGGTTCCTCCTCCAGCTCGGGGAGTCACAGGCGTTGGTGATTTTCAACGGGATCGAGCGCTTCCCGGATTCACACTTCTTCACATGTCGTCCCCATGGCGGGGGCACTAGTGTGGTGGACTATATCCTTGCCAGCCCGGACATCTCACCCCTCTTCTGCTCCTTCTTTGTTTCCCCCATTCCCCTTGCCGATCATGCTGTCCTAACTTTCTCTCTGGTCGCCAGCTCTCCTACCACCACCGCCCCTCCTCCCCCTCCCCACTACCCACCTCGCATCTCCTTTCATTTTGATAAAGGGGATTACGGATCTTACTCATCCCACATCCGCGACCTTCTCCCCTCTGAGCCCCTATTCTCTAACATGCCTAGTGTGGAGGCCAAGTACTCATGCCTTTCCTCTGCCATGTGGGAGGCTGCCCTGAGATCCTTTCCCAGCTCCACCACCCATCCCTCGGCCACTAGTACTACTAAATCTTGCCCCATGAACCAATGGTACGATGTAGAGTGCAAATCCCTTCACCGTCGCCTTCGCCAGGCTTTTACCCATGCCCTCCCCTCCTTCCCCACTCTTAAGGTTGCCTACAGGTGCCTTCTCCGCCGTAAGAAGCGATCCTTCATTTCCCACCACAGATATATGCTTTCCACCTCCCTTAGGACTAACCCTCGGTCCTTCTGGCGTACTGTCTTTCCCCGCCACTCCCCTCCTCCACAACGATCGATCCTATCTCCATTTTTTCCCACACCTCTACCCTTTACGATGTTCCGGGGCAGCAGTCTACCCAGATTGGCATCCCGCCGCCTGGTAATCCCTTCACTCACCGTAATATCAAAGAGGCAATAAGGATTTTGAACTGTAGCAAGGCAGCTGATGTGGACGGTTTCCAGGCCGAGTTCTTCAAGCAGGGTTTTGAGGTTTTTGGTACCTATTTGACAGATCTTTTCAATCAGGTGGTTAGAGTGGGCTTCCCTCCTACCTGGTCTCATCATATCATTCACCCGATCCACAAAGCTGGGTCCATTTCTGATCCGAACAACTACAGGACTATCATGGTGGGCCATTCTTTCTCCAAACTCTATGCTACAGTCCTCCACAGGTTGTTGTCCGAGATTTTGGAGCAGAAGCAGCTCAGAGCCAGAGGTCAGGCTGGTTTTCGCCCTGGTTACCACACCATCGACCACATCTTCACCCTTCGGGCTATTATTGAGGAGGCTCGTCACCGCTCTTCGAAAGTCTATTGTTGTTTTGTAGACTTTCGAAAAGCTTTTGACTCCGTACCTCGCATGGCCCTCTTCCAACGACTCCGAGACATCGGTATTTCTGAGACTCTTGTTATTGCCATCATGCGCCTCTATGAGTCCATCCTTGGTCGTCTTCGTACTGCACACGGATTGTCTGATCTCATCAGGAGCACCATTGGGGTTAAACAGGGGTGCCCCTTATCTCCTACCCTCTTTGGCATTTACATTGATGAGCTGGAATCTTTCCTTCGGGATCACATTCAGGAAGGGGATGGTTGCCTTCTTCACCACGTCTTGATTTCCATTCTCCTATTTGCCGACGATATTGTTTTACTTGCCTCTTCTCCTGAGGGGCTTCAGAGATAGCTTGATGCACTTGCTTTATTCTGTGATCTTCGGCATTTGACGGTCAATCTGGGTAAGACCAAGGTCATGGTCTTCAATGGGTTGCGGACATCACACCTCCATTTCTTCTTCAAGGGGCAGGAGGTTGAAATTACTAATACATACACCTACCTGGGAGTCCAGCTCTCAGGGCCTAGATTCAGTATGAGGCACGCTCTTCAGCCGAGGGTGAATAAAGGGTATGGGTCTCTTGCCATTCTCGAGAGATAGTGTTTTTGGCACCACTTCCAGGACGTCTCCTCCAAGATGTTTCTTATGAACTCCCTCATCCGCCCCACTGGTCTCTAAGGGTCTGTTGTCTGGGGGCCCTCCCTTTTGGACACAGATTGGGCCTCCGCTGAGAGGATTCAGATTCTCCTCCTTCGCCGCTTCATCAGATGCAAACAGACGGCCCCCCAACATATTATTTTGGCAGAGTTCGGAGCTTGACCTTTCCGTCTGGAGACTATATTTGACATATCATCCTTTCTTCACCATATCAGGAGGTTTGGTGATCTCTCCGATGAGCAGGACAGGTATCCATATCTCGCCTATTGTTCCTCTGTGAGTATTGCCCAGGCTATGGGCCGTTGTTGGTTTGCCAAGACTTCTGCCTTGTTGGACTCAGTTGGTATCCAGATTGATCGTCTCCCCCTTTCAGTATTCTCTGAATGCTCCCAGTCATCTCTTGCCCACCAAGCAAGTGTTGAACAGGTCCATCCGGGAGGATATCTACAGGAGATTCATTCAGACTACTTGGGTGAACCCCCCTGGGGGTTTGCGCCCTAAGATGTCCTTTTATGCAGAGCACTTTCTTGAAATCAGAGATGGACTCATCATCCGCCCTCAGTACACCTCTCGTCACTGGGTGCATGCCCTCCGTATACCTCTAGGTCAGTTTCGTGTCGGCTCCCACAGACTTCGGTGCGAGACTGATCACCACCTTGATCGGGAGGATAGACTTTGTAGGCTCTGTAGCCTTCATGAGGTGGAGACAGAGACTCATTTCATCTTCCGCTGCCCCATATACTATGAGATCAGAGGACGATTTCACTGTCTCTTCAGAGGGATTCAGACTCTCCCGGTCTTCTTCAGATATATCGACCAGCGGTGCCTTGCCCTCTACATCCGTGAGTCTTTGTTGTTACGAGACCAAATTCTTCATCCCCCTCCGAGAGTCGTCCCCACGAGACGGATTACGACCTTCTTTCCGGTTCTACCCACTGGTGGAGGTACTAAACGACAGAGCCTTTCTGACCCAGATACAATGCATAGATCAGTTCGTCCCCGGTTGGACCTTCACACTTCTCTCGATCACCACCAGCAGAATCGGATGCACACACGTACTGCAGGGCACCCACCCATTCGCTCTCATGACCGTCGTGTCCGGGCCCGTGAGCTCAGCAGGGAAGGAGGCTTCCGCCCCTCGCCGAGGTTTCGCCCCCGTCAGTCAGGTTGCACCATCAGAGTTTCTTTCCGTCGGCCTCTAATGTTAGGAGGGGTGTGGCTACCATTCGTGATTAGACCATTGGTCCTTGTTTGTCCCCCCTACATTCCCTTCTTTGCTTCCCTCGTTTTTCTCCCCCGCTTGCTCCATTGCCCCCGCCTGTGGGGTTTTTGGCTTCGGGTTTCCTTTCTGCTGTCTTTTCTCTTCTTTTCTGTTTTTGGGAACTCGTTTTGAGTTGTCCCCGCTCGCACTTTGTATATTGTTTGGGCTGCAGTCCCATTGACCTACTTTTGTGGTCATTCGTTGGACATTAATATATTTATCTTATCTTATCTATCTGGAGGTCTGCCCCGAGGGAGCCAAGGTCCCACACCTTGGGGGCTTTCCTATTGTTGTTGAGACACCGATCTTCGTTTGGTGCTTTTAGGTGCACATTTTCAGTAGCTTACAGTTTTTGGCATGTTCAGTGAGACTATCTTGTATTCTTGCCGAATAATTTGTAGTATTTGTAGACACAAGAACGCATGTTTTATAATTTTTAACCAAGT
Organism: Taxus wallichiana var. yunnanensis; assembly: GCA_018340775.1. Lineage (NCBI taxonomy): Eukaryota > Viridiplantae > Streptophyta > Pinopsida > Cupressales > Taxaceae > Taxus > Taxus wallichiana. The sequence continues at coordinate 592,895,084 of CM031234.1, read as the reverse complement.
TTTATTGTGTTCTTAGCTCATTTGGTTTTATGAACCATCATTCAAGCACCTAGTGGCTCCATTGATTTAAGCACCCATTCTCTCATTTGCAGATCACTCCCTTCATCTCCCTTCATATTTTAATGTTTTCACACCTTCATGGCTCTTCACAGAGCTCTTTCTTTCCCTCATTGGAGCTCTAGCTCCCTTCATTTGCAAAAGTGGGATGATATTCCTAAAACAGTCTTGACAAATCTCCTCTCTTTCATGGAAATGATGTTGTAAGCCCTGTTGAACATATCCAAGATGTATCCAATCATTGTGCAATACACAATATCAGAGAGGAAAATGTATGTCTCAGATTACTTGTCTCTTCTTTCAGAGGAAAAGCTCAGGATTGGTATAGAAGCTTGGCTACACAATCAATTTCTACATGGGACCAGCTGGGAGAAAAATTGGAAAAATAGTTCAAGGAGAATGCAAATGTCTTCTCTCTTTTGGAACATCTCAGCACCATAAGGAGGGTACCCATGGAGTACGTTTCAAACTTCAATCTCAGTTTTAAGAGGACTTGGGAAAGAATTCCTCAAGAATTTAGACCTCAATCATCTATGGCATTCTTGTTTTATTTAAAAGCTTTTGATCCTGATCTTGCTGTCATGATTCAGTCCCTTGGGGGCAATGCTCTTCCAAGTTGAGAAGAGTCTATTTCAGGCTGGTAAAAGGAGACCCATCTACATTTCTTCTCTCCTTCCCTCACATTGTGACTTACCCTCAACTCTCCATGCATTTGTTGACCCCTTTCCTAATACACCTCAGTTACAAGACGCCCCTGCTGTCCCATTCACTTCATTTACATTGCAAGAAGCTCTTGCTGTCCCAATCGTCCCATATGCTTTGCAAAACTCCCTCCCACCTCCACCTAAAGCATTACCCAACCCCCAAAAGTTTTATCATGAAGCCTTGGGAGGCTGTTGTAATTCACAGGGTTTCCTTTCAAATACCCAACCATTTTCAAGCTTGGTTATGAGCCAAGAATGATGGTGGATGGAGGTGTTTTTCATTTTTATGATGAAGAGGACACCCTACAATACACAATGCAACACTCCAAGCCAACCCCAACACCGAACGATTCCGTTAGCTTGGAGAACTACCATGAGCAAGAGAAGATCAGGCTTGATTTCTTGTCTTCACTCGAGTTTGAAGGGCAAGTGCATGACATGGGGGAGCATTTGCAATGTCTGGAGGAACTGGTCAGAAAGGTTGAGATTAAACAAGTTCCATATGAGAAACTTAGTGGCAGCCAGTGTAATATCCCTTTCCGGGCTCTAACTGAAAACTAAGGGAAATTGCACAAACCCCAATAGAAAGTAAACTGAAAATTATGGCAGCCAACTGAAAATTATGACAGCAAGGTACAGCAGTCTGATTTTTTATAACAGCAGCAAAAAAATGCAATATCTCTTCAAAAATGCATCATTCACACCATCCAAAGCATCTAGGGAAACTTAGAAATATTTTAGAACAAATATTAGCCAAGAAATCAGCCTTCAAACCCCAGCTGGAATTTATTTAATTAAATAAAATAACAGTAGTGAACACCCTTACAAAAGTGGCTGGAAATGAAGGATTCCAAGCCCAAAAATGAAGTCCAAATGTAGATTCCAGCTGCTAAAAATATGAGAAACACAATGATGGCTGAGTTGGATGTTGCCGTGCCCTAGAAACCCCCAAATGCCACCTTAGGGAAAGTCGCCACCCTAGGAGAGGGCCTGAAAATCTCTGTAGAACCCTAGCAGTCCTCCTTCAACCAAAACGTAGCTGAAAATCTGCAAAATCAATCTTCTTGAAGCTCCTTGGAAACCCCGGATGGAGAATCCTCAATGGATTGAATAGTTTTTGTTCTTCAATCAAACAAGGAGGGTTTTCATCCTCACTTGTTGGCCACACAAGAGGGTTTTTGTCCTCAAGTGGAAGTAGTTGAGTAATCAGCCCAAAAACCATGCAAAGTTATTAGTAGACAAGATGATGATCCACAAATGAGCCAAGCGACCCCTTCTTATACCTTGATGTGGCGCCAAAACCAATTAAAGTCTTCTTAAGAAGACCAACCTCCTTGGGGGAATTAATAGTTCCTTTTCCTTCTATTCTTCCATTGGCTTTTCATCTTCCCCAGCTGACTTGACTATATATAGAAAACTACTAAAGAAGAATGCAATGCTCATGAAAATAACTGAAAAACATGACAATTACTCCCTTGCTCATTTCCTTCTTGCCCATGGGAAGTGGAATGGGCTCAAAGTCTTCAAATCGAACTAACTTGGAAAAGGGGACATTACAATCAACCCCTTGCAATAGATTCAAGGTCTACTGGAACTAATTTCATCAATGGAGATAAAAAAATCCATGTATTAAAGTGGCATGATTCTGATAGTGAAGATGAAAACATGTTTCCTCCCAGCCAAAAGTTGTCTGCCAAAGGGGATGATCAGGTGGAGTCCGAGAAGGAAAAAAGGTGTCACTGGACAACAATTATGTTCAGCTCCAGCAGGAAGAAGAAGAAGGTGAGCAAGAGGATTTTGTTGAATGCCTTCACCCTAATTGTTCTGCATGTTTAGAACTTGCTGCCATTTTTAGGGACTGCAATTCAGAGATGGTTTTGGAGCCTAAAGTTGAGGAGGGAGAGAATGAGCTTGCAAATCACGTGTTAGACGCTGAAGAGGAGGACGTGCTCTAAAGTTTTGTCAACGAAGCTGAGCACACAGATGAAGATAGCAAACTGCCACGAGAATGCAGTCCATTGGTGTTCAAAATTGGATGCCCTATTAGGCATCTAACTGTTTCAAAGCCTCATTCATGCTTGTCTCAGAGCATGAGGGAGAGCTTCAAAACGTTAAAAATCAGCTGGCATACCCCCCAAAATCTGCATGTTTAGAACTTGCTGCCATCTTTAAGGAATACAATTCAGAGATGTTTTTGGAGCCTAAAGTTGAGGAGGGAGAGAATGAGCTTGCAAATCATGTGTTAGAGGCTGAAGAGGAGGATGTGCTCTCAAGCTTTGTCAATGAAGCTGAGCACACAAATGAAGAAAACAAACTGCCACGAGAATGCAGTCCATTGGTCTTGAAAATTGGATGACCTTGTAGGCATCTAACTGTTTCAGTGCCTCATTCATGTTTGTCTCGAGCATGAGGGAGAGCTTCAAAACATTAAAAATCAGCTGGTATACTCCCCAAAACGAAGCACATTTTAGAAGGTGTATTATGTGAGTACAATTGATATTTTGGAGAAAGAAGAGGATCATCAGACCATGTTTCCGCTCCTCTCATCCATAATTGCCATTGGAGAGCTTATTGCATGGCCCAAGTTCATTTGAAGAGGGAGCTACTTCTCCTAGCCCGTCTCTCGGGTTTTGTATGATGCAATTATGAACATTGTTAGAGATAGGTTAGGATAGATTTGTTTTTGCACAAGTGTTGTTACATACTCTACATATTTCTCTTAGAATATGTATGATTTGTCATTTTGTACATGAGTTTTGAAGCTGTAGTTTGGAGAGTTGTTGGAAGACTTTATCAGTGGAAAATTTGGAAGGGGATTTAAAGTGGAGTGTTTAAGCCTTTAAGGGGTTTTCAAAATCCAATTTGTAGATATTTCAGGTGTTTCAGGGGCAGGCTCCATGTCCAATGGATACAAAGGCTACTGAAGTTTTCATTTCTCCATGTCCAATGGATGCAAAGACTACTCAAGTTTTCATTTTGCAGGAAATGACCACAAGTGAGTCGCTAAAAATGTTTCCAAAATGAGGCTCTTGCTTCATTTTGTGCAACCTAAACCCATGCCCCCTATTTTGTCATGTGTTTGAGAGCTTCCATGGTCTCTTATGGTGTTTTCAAAATCTTCAAAAACTTCTAAATGTGATCGAAAAGAGCTTGAAAACCCAAAAATGGCTAAGTATGAAAGGACTTTGGCGGACGTTCAAAGGTTCCAAGATATTTACAATTTGCATTCAAAACTCCTGTTCCCGCTTTGTCGCCTTTGTAATGTCCCTTTCTAGGGCACACTGGGAAATGATGCAATCACCACAAATCTGATCACACACAACTGTAAAGCACAAATATTAGAGCATAAAAATGATCTTGCAACAACCATAAACCAACCAACAAATCCTCCCAAGTATGGTGAATCAACCTATATAGATCTGAGGGCTTTAACCTTCATAAACCCTACCCCAAATATGAATTTCACAATCTGAAAATGACAGTCATAAACCAGCAACTGAAGATTGATTTTAGACTCCCCTTAATCACTACCAAGCAACTCCTTACACAACAGAAGTCTCCTCCCAATGGAGCGGCTGGTTTGGGGAATTCGAACCCTTGAAACTAGGGTTAATTCAACCTCAAAAATTGCATAAGTGTGCCCAAAAATCTTAAATAAATATTAGCAACAACTTCACGCAGGAAAACTGAATTTTCATGCCCTAGATTTGGAGATATGATTTTATGTCAAACCCTTGTCTGCAGAAAATTATGGCAACTTCAAAAATTCATAACTCACTCAATAATGCTCCGATCCACACAAATAAACTATGCACGGACTCACAAAAATAAGGAGAACAAGAATATGAATGCTAATCATGAGAAATCCCCTCTAAAGTACCCAAAACTGCACTTTTACTAATTCGCCCAACATAAAAACCCTCCAAAATGGATGCAAACCCCACACATGCAAGTCGCTTCAGCCCTAGAGGGCAGATCTAACCATGCACAACACCCACAAGTAATTCGCTCCACATGGAATAGGAAATATACACCATGAACACAAAGAATAACTCCCAAAGAAATTCGCTACAGCTAGGGCACAAACCAACAATGATAACACACTTTATTTGCAGAAATAAACTTCAAATCTGATCTTCAATCCAACTCCAAATCGATTGGCAAAGAGAAAGCAACAATAACAAGCTAGGGCATACATCCCATTTTCTTCAAGCATGAAGAATTCAATTTATCAAATGTTCAACATAACTCTCTAAGGCCATGCATCCTCCTTTTATAAGCTAAGGGGTGCAACATAAGTAGTGGCCGACCTAATCCCTTTTTGGAGGGAAACATAAGAAAACATAATTAAAATATAAAAGTACTAATCCTAAGTGTACTTTATGACTTTCTAATTTACTAATGACTCCCACTTGTAGCGCATGGCATGCCAAGGGGTTACAATGCAAGAAAATAATGCAACAAATATCTCAAAGAAGTCCCCTAGCTTAATCCTTGAACCCACAGGGAATGGAATGGGTTGAAGGTCTTCGACTTTCTTTATGTTTGAAAAGGGGACATTACAAAATGAGGCTCTTGCTTCATTTTGTGCAACTAAACCCATACCCCTATTTTTTCATGTGTTCGAGAGCTTCCATGGTGTCTTCTCGTGTTTTCAAAATCTTCAAAAAAACTTCTAGCAATTAGAAAGAGCTTGAAAACCCAAAAATGGCAAAGTATGGAAGGACTTTGGTGGACATCTAGAGGTTCCAAGATATTTACAGTTTGCATTCAAAACTCCGCTCCTGCTTTGGTTGCCCGTTTGTAAATTGGACTCCCGGACATTTCATGCATGTGTGTAATTTGCATGCAAATGACACTCCAAGTTCCAGATCCCAAAATGGCTCCCTTTCAATTTTTGGTGGAATTTTGGGGTTTCAAGCACCTTGGCATGTAGAATGTACCCCAAGTTTTGGATCCTGCCAAAGGCAAAAGCCTGCGCAGAGTTTGGCAGAGATTTTAAGTGCACGAACAACACAAAACCCTGCCAAGGTGTATGTTGGGGAAATCAGTTGCACAAGCTGGTCAAATCTTCATGATGGTTCACGCGGTTCCTTGTGAAAATGTAGTTCAAAAGTCCACAGAGTGTTGGGTAGAGATTTCTCAATTAAAAGCAGGATAAAAACTTGATAGACTATGGCCGACAATTCATGTGCAAATGCAACGCAAAACCCCACGCAATGTTTGGTGGATTTTTCAGTTACACGTGCAAGCCATAAGTCCGTGAAGGTCAAAGACAAAGCGACTACAAACAAGAAGGAGACATGTGGCAAGGGAAACTTTGACGATAGATTTTCATGGCCCCGCACCTGTCATTTGTGTTTCACAATTAGAGCAAGTTCAAGCAGCCATAACTTTTGATCCAAAACTCCAAATGGTGCCAAACCAGATTCATTGGAGAGATCTTGAGGAGTGCTTTAATATGGGAGTGGTTTTAGGTCATTATCTTCCACATTTTGGGAACAAAATGCATTGATCACTGTCAGCTGCCATTACTTGCCCACCAAACATGTTTATCTTCAGTTGGGGAATGTTTGAGAATATGTCATGGGAGCATCAAAATATGCCAACATTTTCCTCTTTCTCTTCCCTGCCCCCTTTCTCCCTTCTCTTTCCTTTAAAATGCAAGGTTGATCATTTTGTGAGGATCCTCTCCTTCAATGCAAAGTTACTCTGCCCTTTTGGGTTTCCAAGCATTATGAGTGTCCAAACCTTTGTTTTGGAGTGTTTGCATTGAATCCAGTGTCGCTTTCACTTTTGTAGCAGGTTGTGCATCTCTTAAGCATTAAGATGATGTTTTGGTTTATATTTGCCGCCTAAATTGTGTTATTGCTCTTTTGCCTTCCTCTCGTGTGATACATTGTGTGTGGGTGTAATTGCATGGTTTTAATGCATTGTGTCAATTAAGGAAGAGGGAGAGTGACCCCTTATTTCTTTGGTGCATCGCCATTCATAATTTATTTTCAGTTTCCTTCCCCCTTTTCCCCTTGCGAATTGTTAGTGTAGGTTAGTGTAGTGTAGCATTAAGGTAGTTTGGATAAGAAGCTAGTTTTCTCCGCAGGTCTGCCCCAAGGGAGCCAAGGTCCCATATCTTGGGGGCATTCCGATTGTTGTTGTTGAGACACCGATATTCGTTTGGTGCTCTTGAGTGCACATTTTCAGCAACCAACATAAGGGTTAAGAACAATTGAGATAAAATTGAGAAGCAAATGTATTGAAAAAAAATGTAGGCATAATCAACATGTGCAGACTAGAATTGCCACGATAAGGTAATACATTACCCCCAAAGAACCCATCTAACCCCGACAACCATGACCTCCAACAGTTCATCCGGTATTCTCACTAGGTACCAAATGGCTTGGCTAGTTAGTGTTCTCATAATGGGAATGCGGCTTCGTTGGTTATTTGTAGTCAATTGGGTGTTTATTTAAAACAATAAGAGTACTAGTGTTACCCTCACCAGCTACCACATGGCCCGGCTAGTTAGTATTCTCGATTGGGGATGATGCTTCTTTGGTTATTTGTGGTCGGTGTTTATTTAAAACAATTAGAACAACGATGTTTTAGTTGAAGATGGGATATGGCACAAGTGATTATTTTTATTTGCATCTTATTCGAGGAAGAGAAATCAAATCTTAATAATTAACTCATGGCCCATCGATTAAATGCTAATATCAAATGTCAATGAACAATTAACCAATTAAGTTTTGAGATTTGCTAACCTAAAATTGAGATCAACAAAGTCTTGGTCCATGGAAATTTTATTATTTTTTGGTCATTGCCATTACCCTTTTCTAACTTGATATTATCATCTCTCAAACATTGATTCTCCTCCATCCACAACAAACAACCTCATTGGCTTGAGATGGTAGCTCTTAGTTGTAGACTATTCCTGGGTCTCATCACAAATTCCTTTATGTGGGCATGCCACAATCCCAAATTTGGTGGGGATTTGTCCTTATGTCCTAATCGTCCCGCAATAAGCATTCATTGCTCTCATTGCCTCATTCTCGAGATAAGCCAAGTTTTATTTGGAAATAATTAGAATTATGTTCATCTATTTTTATGCTCAATTAATCTATAATTGAGAGTTAGGTATTTAGTAGATGAAGTTAAAAGAATGGGATGTAGATAAGATAAGATAAGATAAATATATCAAATGTCCAACGAATGACCACAAAAGTAGGTCGATGGGACCGCGTCAATACAAAAAAGTGAAAAGGAACCCAGCCAGAGAGCCAAAAGGTCCTTGAATACAACCAGAAAAGAGGAGGAGGAGAAGAAGGGAAGAACGGGCAAGAGAGAGGCTTGGAAGAAGCCTGCGGAGACCAGCATAACCCCACAAGCGGAAGAGGAAAAGGAAGGAAGAGGGGGGCAGAAGGAGATCCCCTCAACTAGCAGCCAATGCCGAATGGAAGAAGCTAGTGATGTGTCAAGACCTAATCGAAGCTTTGGAAGATCTGGGGCCAATGCCTGACGGGGCTCGCTGTATGTCCGTGGATCTCAAAGGCCCTCTATGAGAGAATGATCGTGACCTCGTATGTGTTGGGGCGTCCTTGGTCTGTGAGATAAAGCCTCGAGTCCGGACTGATCTCGTCTGGTAGTCAGGGTTGGTATCACTTTGTTGTTTAGTGCCCCTCCCAGGTGAGAGCACTAGAAAGAAGGAAGTGATCTGCTGAGTAGTCATCTTGCCTAGGAGGAGGTTGAAGGGTCTCCTCCCGAAACCTGAGAGCCTCATGCAGATAGAGAGCAAGGCACCTCTCGATCATGTGAGGAAAAATGAGAATGACAAATGTGGCCATAGATTGGCCTAATGGAGGCTACTTCTTTCTTATAAGTCGAAAAGGAACAATGATTATGGAAAATGAACTAGTGACTTGTTATCATCTAAGAGATGATAAGGTATAGACAATGCTAAAATATTTAGAAATGGAAATACAAAGTTTATCATGCTAATGAATAGAGTAATGGTAAATATTATGGTAAGAATATTGTTAAGGTGCAGGAGGGAAGGAGATGGGTTGGGCAACACCCTACTTGCCGAAAGATGCTAAGACCTTGTTTTTGACATAGTAGACTACTCGAAAAGAAGAATATATGAATGCTTGATAGGTAGATTTATTGTTTAATCCGCTTAGTGGGGAAGAAGAGGCCTATTCATGTACTGGGCTGATTAAAATAGGCATTACTATTAGGGAACCTAGCATTGACCTAGCTAGAGGCATTTATAACAATGATTTATGTGACTTAATCATTCCACAAATAGCCTTATAATCTTAGAACCAAAGCCAATAATTTTTAGGTTTATTTTTAGCTATTTAGGTCTTGATTGAGTGGTGACTAATGATACACTTTGGGCACAACAAACCTTCTACCCTTAGGTATTTCGCTTTAAGTTGGGTAGTTGCAGATGTGTCTTAGCGAGGGCCTTGGACTCTTAATTGATTTTTATTCGAACATTATTCATGCATGACATTCTCTTCCTCCTTATAGGCTTTTCTTTGAATACATCTTGCTGCATTGCTAATACTTAACCCTATCTCACATTGTCAAGAGTATATGACAATGCGGGGACATGTGAGTCATACGACCCTCAGTGATCGTCTTTATGCCATTTTAAAAGATTACACTAATAAGGAAGCACATGGTCATGGGACATGTGAGTCATAGGACCCTCGTATTATCTTTATGCCATTTTAAAAGATTACACTAATAAGGAAGCACATGGTCATTAAAACATCAAGCATTAATACTTTTTTTCAAGCATACCTTGGACACAACATACACTCCTTTCTTGGAAGCTTTTTCCTCAAAGCTTGGGCTATTGGGTAGATTTGCAAGTGTAATATCCCCTTTTGGGATATTATTTAAAGCCGCAAAATTAATTAACCAAATCAATCCTAGGAAGATTAGATCTTCTTAGTTTGACCTCAAATAATTCAACGTCGACAATAATACAAATCCAAAATGGGGTTGGAGTATGCCAAAGTGGTGGGTTAGATGAGAAAACTAATTAGAATGCTAATATCATCCAGATCTGATTTTTAACAACAGTATTTAATTAATTAAATAAACACACAGAACAACTGAAAACTTCCAAAATTAATATCTTGCTCAAAACTCAATATTTTTCCACCAAATAAAATGCAGATTATTCTATAAATCAAGGCCTTTCCAAAGAGCTATAAATCTGAATTTTTGGATCACTGTAACCACCTCAAAACAGACCCCAAAATCTGAAAACCAGTCGCTAGGGTTAGGATAATTTGCATAAATTATTTCCAGCACTTAAAACCCTTCCAAAACCCTCAAACAATCAACTCATTCATCTGAAATGATTAATAAATTGCAGCAGCATGTAGATCTATCAAAAACACCTCAAAATGTGATGGAATAAACCCCAAACCCAGTCGATTTGCCTTAGATAATTTGCAGCAGTGAATAAGAACACAATAACCCCCAAAATATCAGTCCCACACTTGGAAAAATAGGCCAAAACAGATCAGATTGGAAATATTGCTTATTAACCCTTGTAACATGCCAAAACCACACCCAAATCAAGTCGCCATAGCTGGAATAAATGCAAACACAGATCAGATTTATTAATTACTTCAAAAGACACCCAAATGTGCCCAAAACAACCACCCAAGCAAGTTGCTATGGCTGGAATAATTGCAGCATTAATGGCAGATCATAAATCACTATAAAACTCTCCAAAGATCATCAATAAATGCAGATTTCCTTCTCAAATAATGGCGCCAATCATGGAATGAATATATCAAGTAACATTCACTCAATGAAAGCTTAGAAGGTCTCACACTCTCCACAATAATGGTGGTGTTGAAGAACACCTTTATAATGTGATCACATGGGCATACATCCCTCTTCAAGCATGAAGATATTTTTGATAAAATTCTCAACATGCCCCCAAGGGGTCGCCATTTCTCCTTATATAGCTTTAGCATTTGAAATCTCCAAGTTTCCCTCCTTTGGCACATTTTCTCATGTAGAAGGGTCACTTTTAATATGGGTCTCTTTCCCTGAAAAGTCAAACTCCAAAAAGAATATTAATTCCCTCTTTTAATATTTTAAAAAAAAACATGAGAGGAGAATTAAATATTTAATTTTAAAATAAAAGGAGTAATGACACTTCTCCCTATTTTTACCCTTTAATCCATGGGACGAGTGGATTAAGGGTTTCCCATATTTTTAATTAATTAATGTCCCAAAAAGGGGACATTACAGTCCTCCTTCCCAAAGATTGCTTGTCCTCAAGCAATTGCAAATTTGGATGCTCCAAAACTGAATCATTCTCCCATGTGGCATCCTCTAATGGCAAGTCCTTCCATTTTACCAAATATTCTTTGATACTACGTCTTCTCAAGTTCCTTTCACGTGTATCAATAATAGATTCCGGAATTAAAATCAATTTGCCTTCTTCATCTAAAGGAGGCAACTCTAAAGAAGGAACAACATGTTGCCCAAGAACTTTCTTAATACAAGAAACATGAAATACATTATGGATCTTACCACTTTCCGGAAGCTCTAACTCATAAGCCATCTTACCCACTTTCCTTATAATCTTGTAAGGCCCATAGAAGCGTGGTTTCAACTTTTCCTTACCACTTTGTTTGAGAGTAGATTGCCTATAGGGCTGCAATCTAAGAAACACCCAATCATCCACCTCAAAAGATCTCTCACTTCTATGCTGATCCACATACAACTTTTGCCTACTTTGGGCTTGATGCAAGTTCTCTTTTAGTGCCTTCATGATGTCAACACTTTGTTGCACTAAATCTTGTGCACTAGGCACTCTACTATCTGTCATCACCACATCCATGAAAGAATTAGCATCATAACCATAAAGTGCCTTAAAAGGAGTCATACCTATAGACATATGATGTGTGGTATTGTAACAAAACTCAGCTATGTGTAACCATTTAATCCATGCAAACTGCTGCCCTGAAACATAGAATCTCAAGTATCCCTCAACCCACTTATTCACAATTTCAGTTTGCCCATCAGTTTGTGGGTGATAACTAGTACCGGTGTGAGTTCCGTGCCAGTGAGATGGAATAATTCTTGCCAAAAAAGACTCATAAACCTGCTGTCCCTATCACTCACAATGTTTTTGGCAATCCATGTAATCTGAAAATTTCTTTAAAAAACAAATCAACAATCATAGGGCCATCAAACTTAGTAAGTGGATGAAAATGTGCATATTTAGTGAGTCTATCCACCACCACATATAAACAACTCTTACCTTGAACATTTGGCAAACCGGTGACGAAATCCATGGATACACTTTCCCATTTTTGGGATGGAATAGGAAGGGGCTGCAAAAGACCAGCTGGAAAAGTATGTTCATTCTTATTCTTTTGACAAATAACACACTCCCTAACATGCTTAAGAACATCTTTCTTCATACCTTTCCAAGAAAACCTTTCTCTTACCATCTTGTAGGTTTTGAAGTACCCTTGGTGTCCACTCATAGGGGCATCATGTGCTGCTTTTAAAATCAGATTTTTACTTCTGAATTTGGGGCCAAATACACCCTTCCTTTGTAGAGAATGAGGCCATCTACCACCTTGTACCTTTCATCAACAATTACCCCTTCAACCAAATCATTAGAAAACTGATTTTTTGCATACTCTAGAGTAATTAAATCCTTCCAATCAGCTGATATAAAAGATACAAAACAAATTCTACTTCCCTTGGTGGATGATTACAAAGAGTGGAGTTTCTTGTCATACCTTGGAAAATGATGTTCTTGTCTCCCATCATGAATTTAAGCAACAAGTTTTGATAATTGAGGGTGAAATCCCCCAAAGAATGCAACCATTGCACTCCTAACACAAGATCCATATCTTCCATGTCAATCATATAAAATCATCAATAAGTTCATAGTCTCCTATGGAAATGGAAAGCTTGGAAACTCTTCTAGTGCATGATAAGATAAACCCATCAGCTATGGTAACATTAAATCCTTGGAAAACTTCATCATGTAAATCAAGCCTTGTTACCAACCTCTCACTAATGAAATTGTGAGTTGACCCACTATCTATTAGAATGATTACCTTGTGCTTGTGAAGTATACCTTCCACCCGGAAAGGAAGATATTTGGGAGTGCCGGAAAGAGCTGCAAATGAACCTTCCACTTCTTTTTCTTCTTCCTCATGTGCATGCTCAACAACATTCTCATCACCCACATCATTAGTGTCACAAAAATCTGAATCTAATTCAAAATCTGAATCAATGACTTCAATAAAATGGATTTGCCCTTTACCTTTGCAATTGTGGCCTCTTACCCAAGGGGTCTTACAATCAAAACACAAACCTTTCCTTCTCAATTCATCCCTTTCATCCTTTTGCATGCTGTTTTGGGGTTGATTCCTATGTGGTGGCACATAGGGCTGATTTGGCCTTTTTGGGGCCTCTTTTGATGACCCAAGGGGCTGTCCCCCTTGCACTTTTATGGGCTGCTGCAAATCAGACCTTGGCTGCCCTCTAAATCCACTTTTGGACAGCGAATGTGGGACATTAGTATGCTGCCCTTTAGGCCCAAAATCACTTCTATAGGCTGCACATTCCAAATCTAAAGCTTTAGTAATAGAATCTTGCAAAGACATAGGATTAAAAGCTCTTACCAAACCCTTCAAGGGCTCCATTAAACCTTCCGTGAAGAGAACTACTAATCTCTTCTCACTAACATCCGTAACCATGACTGCAACCCTCTGAAAATCTGCCACATACTCCTCAACACTATGCATTTGTTTGAGTTGTGCCAACTCACGAAAGTGTAACTCCGGATCTTTCCTATCAAATCTCTCCATAATCCTTTGGCTAAACTCTTCCATAGTGTGAATCGAATCATGCCCTTGTGTGTGCATCCCATGGAACCACCATTCATGTGCCATACCCTCCAAATGAAGTGTGACAAACTTGAGGGCCTCTTCTTCGTGCATGGGGTTAAGGGAGAAGTAGGTCTCCATCTTTTGCAACCAAGCTCTCACCGAAATCTTGCTAGATCCATCAAAACTTGAAGTGAAACTTTCCCCAATCTTTGTTGGAGGTCCTTAGGAAATGCTTATGGGCCTTCTTGGTCTTGTTGCCCATCTTCAATGCACAAAACTCATCAAAGGTCAATATGGCCCTAATGGCTGGATGTAAAGTACCATATCAATGTTGCATGCCTCTGTAATATCCCTTATGGGATACTACTTAAAAATGCACAAAATATGGGAAAATTGCAGCCAGTAAAATACTGATTTATGCAGATTTTTATAGTAAGGACAACAAACTAAATAAAATCAATATCTCCCAAGATATCCACTCGAATCACTTGAAAATTTAAAGAGAGCTTGATATTATTATAGAGGATATAATAAAACTGTTTTTGGAATTTTACACAAATTAAATCACCAAAAAAGCACAGCGTGCCCTAGATAGCTGGAAAACTTCCGAGGTTCGTTACTCTCTAAATACAAGAGCAAAAATAAGGGTCTTTGGAAATAACATTGATAGATATAGGAAATAATATTTCCACCTTTAGATCTGAGAACGGCCGACTGGAAAACCCCCAAATAAGGGCTGCAAGTCACCTCGCTTGGAATGGGGTCGGAAAATGATGGAGCGCCTTCAACGTGCTGCCACGCCCAACCCAAATGGCTGCCGTGAATCTGATCTGGAGCTCCTCTGATTATCTTCCCCAAATGCCCCCAAAACCCTCAAAATCCTTCCTCTGAAACCTCTGTTATTATCTCTGTGACAGCCCTGAAAACGGCTCCAAAAATGACAGACTAGGGTAGATCTCTCACTACCGAAGAATGCCCTGCTAGCTAGGGACGGGTCTCTCACCACCGAAGCTAGGGTCCCTGTGGGATTTGACTCCTGTTTGTAGATGCACAATAGAATAAATGCCTGCACGAAAAGGAGGCTAAAAATGTATGCGACAAAGTTCCCTTTTCTTCCTCCCCGGCTCCTTATATACTTCTCCACGCAAACGAGCCCCCATAACCCTAGGCGCATTTCATTCCATGGAGGGGCCAATAAAATAAGAGTAACTATAGTTACTTTTTCCTTTTTGAGTCGTTATGGTCCAAAAGTGACCCCCAAACGCAAAACATGAATATTAGTACCATGCGGCCCCTTCTCAATAGCCCCCAGTGTCCACAGCGCCTTGGGTATGACCCGGCTTGGACTCGACTTGACCCTTAGGCCTTTGGTGTAGAAAAGGGGACATTAAAGCCTCAATGGCTTCCATCACCGATGGCTCTTCCAACTCTCTATGGGTATCCTTAGGTAGGAAAGTGCCTTTGAAGAACTTGGGAGGGGGTTGTGTAGAGCCCCTTTCCCCACTATGTGAGCTTCCCTCTCCATTGGAAATTGGTGATTTGCCACTACCCAATGCTTCCTTGATGAGCTTGGTCATTTGTTCACTCATAGTTTTTTGAAGCTCCAAACCACAACTTTGCATCAACTCTTGAAGGAACTTCACTTGATCCGAAGTGAAAGCCCCGTCCTCCATTGAATCCTTATTTCTCCTTTTGTAGAATAATGGCTCCTTATCTCCTCCTTGCATCTCCCCACAAGAGTAGAGGAAAGATGCTTTGATACCACTGTAATATCCCCTTTTGGGATATTATTTAAATCTGCAAAATTAATTAACCAAATCAATCCTAGGAAGATTAGATCTTAGTTTGACCTCAAATAACCCAATGTCGGCAATAATACAACCCAAAATGGGGTTGGAGTATGCCAAAGTGGTGGGTTAGATGGGAAAACTAATTAGAATGCTAATATCATCCAGATCTGATTTTTAACAACAGTTAATTAATTAAATAAACACCCAAAACAACTGAAAACTTCCAAAATTAATATCTTGCTCAAATCTCAATATTTTTCCACCAAATAAAATGTAGATTATTCCATAAATCAAGGCATTTCCAAAGAGCTATAAATTTGAATTTTTGGATCACTGTAACTATCTCAAAACAGACCCCAAAATCTGAAAACCAATCGCTAGGGTTAGGATAATTTGCACAAATTATTTCCAACAATTAAAACCCTTACAAAACCGTCAAACAATCAACTCATTCATCTGAAATGACTAATAAATTGCAGCAGCATGTAGATCTATAAAAAACAACTCAAAATGTGATGGAATAAACCCCAAACCCAGTCGATTTGCCTTAGATAATGTGCAACAGTGAATAAGAATACAATAACCCCCAAAATATCAGTCCCACACTTGGAAAAATAGGCCAAAACATATCAGATTGAAAATATTGCTTATTAACCCTTGTAACATGCCAAACCACACCCAAATCAAGTTGCCATAGCTGGAATAAATGCAAACACAGACCAGATTTATTAATTACTTCAAAAGACACCCAAATGTGCCCAAAACAACCACCCAAGCAAGTCGCTATGACTGGAATAATTGCAGCATTAATGGTAGATCATAAAGCACTATAAAACTCTTCAAAGATCATCAATAAAATGCAGATTTCCTTCTCAAATAATGGCACCAATCATGGAATGAATATAACAAGTAACATTCACTCAATGAAAGCTTAGAACTTCTCACACTCTGTAATGTCCCCTTCTCGGGACATTTTCCACATTGAAGATTTGAAGACCTTCAACCCAATGGGTTCAAGGATTGAGCTCGAAATTTGTCCTAAGATGTCTGATTATCTATTTTGTAACCCCTTGAGGGCTCTTTAGTTAGTTAATGTGCACATAGGCTAATATTTTTATTATTTAATTAAAATAATAAAGTGCACATGGTAGTAGTCATTAGATATTTTATTTTAATGTGAAAACATTAAATGGTCGGTCATTGGAGATTGCACCTCTTAATTCTATAAAAGAGGGGTCGCATTTCCTTTATTGGGATGTTGATGAATTATTAAAATTTACTCCTTGCGTGGAGGATTTGCTCCCTGCGTGGAGAAGGGATGTATGCCCAAAGTTGAAGCTCTTTCTCTCTTTCAATTGAAGATCTCTTTGCAATTCATTAAAGTCTTCTAGCCTAGCGAATTGGTTGAATGATGTATGTTGTTGGTTATATGATGTGACCCATGTGTTAGCTTTGGCGAATTCCTTGATAGAGTCTAGCAAGTTAAATGGTGCATGTTCTAGCATTAGCGACTTGATTAAGGTGCTGGTCTATGCAATTTTCAGAGATCCATTTGGTGCAGCGAATTATATGAAGGGTTTGAGTATCAATACTTATTGATTTTGCCATTCTTTCCATAGCTGCTAATTCTATGAAGATTCCATGAGATTTAGAGGAGTTTTTGGGAGTTTCTAATATGATATTCTCTGTTGTAGCATGTGTGGAAGTTTCCAGCCCTAGCGAATCCACTTAGAAAGTATCTCTTTATTGGCTGGCCCATGCTTTGTCCTAGCGACCTGTTTTGTGCATGTTTTTGTGCTTAAAGTGACTGCTGACCTCTCTCTTTCATTAGCGACCAGCATTGGAGAACTTTCAGATTTGTTAATGGTGCATTTAAGGTATTTTTGGACAACGAATTCATCTAGATTGATATCCTCTTGGTTGGCTGATATATTCCATGCTTGGCGAGCTGTAGATGGCATGATATTGTGGTGTTTGTAGCCTCTTATTGCAGCGATCTGTGTGAGGGTGTTTAGATGTAATTTTAAATGCTCTTTGGCAACGATTTCCAAGCTTGATTGAATGGTGATCAGTGTTTATTGCAGCGACCTGTGTTTGTGGAATATAAATCTGAGTTTTGAGTGCATCTATTGATAATCTTTGGCAGCTAAAAAGTCCTCCTTTAGCAGCGACTTGCCTTTAGTTTTGTTTGGTAATTTTGTGATCATTATCTAGGCCCAGCGATCTGTATTTGGGTGGATCTCATGAGTTTATTGCAGCAATTTTGTGTAGATTTCTGAGTGTATTTGTCTCTGCTGGAAGTTATTCATTTGTACTCAGATTATTTGATTTAATTGAGGCCATTAAACCCTTCCTTGGGTTTATTGAGTCATTAATGCCATAAATCCTATTCTGGATTTATTGAGCAAATATCAAGCCTGATTAGATCCAGATCTCGGTTGAGTTCAAGGCACCTTGCTTGATCCAATCGTAAGTTGGAGCTACTTCAAGGTCATGCACTCTATTATAATCAGTGGAAAGGTTTGATTATATGGGAATTGATTGCAAGAATCTGATCGCTGCTATATAATTTCAGTTTATTATCAGATTGCATATTTTATTTCACACATATTGGTTGCTTCTCGACTTGTCCCAAAAGGGATCGTTATCCAATTTTGCCCCTCAGGTAAAATTGGACAAACAAGACCTCACATAGAGAAAATGAAGGATTGATTCAATCATGGGAGCTCACATTTCGGGATTGGCCGAACAGGTTGAAGAGGACCAAACACATCGCAGAGGAGCACATGAGTTCGAGCTAGTTCGGGAAATGAAGAAACTCCGAAGTCCGTAGAGGTGTGGTCATTCGGTGGTAGGCTGAAGCAAAATTTGGGGACTTGGCGGAATGAAGCACGAAAAGGGCGGGAAATCCGAAACCCGAAGTCCGAAATTCGGACTTCGAGGTTTCAGAGTTTCGGAGGTTTCACGAGCTCACGGTGAACAGTGCCACATGGGGAGAAGAAAAGTCCGAAAGCCGAAGTCCGAAATTAGGACTTCGGGCTTTCAGGATTTCAGAGGTTTCATGTGCCAAACTTTGAAACCCGAATCCCCGAATCCTCGAAACCCGAATTCCTGAAACCTGAAACTTGAAACCCGAAACCGAAACCCAAAGTCCCGAACCCCCGAAAAGACAAAGGTCCAAAACCCGAAGTTCGAATTTCAGACTTCGGGTTTCGAAATTTCAGATCTTTTGGCTCGAATGATGAACAGTGTCACGCGACATGATTTCGGAGCCGAACTCCGAAGTCCGAATTTCGGACTTCGGAGGTTCGACATTTCGGAACTGTCAAGCCAACTTGAGCGATGAACAGGAACATCAACCTTCGAGCGCAAACTCCCGAAGCTTTGAATCCCGAAAGTCCGAAATGTCAGATTTCGGAGGTTGCGATGCAATTTCGGAGTCCGAAAAGACAGAGCCAACCATCCACATTTATTGCAGAATGGCACCCTCATCTTCAGATGGCCATAACTTTTGACTGAGAGCTCAAATTTGCACAAAATAAGACTTTTTAGAAAGCTCTCAGTGTCCTCTACACAACAAATCCGGTTTTCTTAATTTTAGTGAGACTAAGTATTTCAAAATGAGGAAATATAGTCTGCCATTTTAGAGGGTGTTTCCAAATTTCTCACCTACCAAAATGATGAGGTATGGGCTTCCTTTCTTCCCAACAAGCAAGGTACAATGGAGTATGGGCCTTGCAGACTTGCCCATCACTCCCACAGGGACAATGATGGATTTTGCAGGAGATTGGAGTGGATATTTCGAATTTCTTCTCTCTCTCTCCCCTCATTTTCTTCCTCTATAAATTGTAAGGGGTTGCATTGTGCAAAGGGTTGATCATCTTTCTTCTCCCATGCACCCATTTCTTCTTGGGGCTCTAAGCCTTCCTCCAAACACTGTAATGGCTTCATGCCTTTCTCCCACATGCAATGTACTATGTATACTTCATGAGCAATAAAATTATGTTTTGTGTTAGTTGTTTTAACCTTTGCATGATTTTTGTGCCTCTCTTACCTCTCATTACAACGGGTTTTCTGTGCATATTTCATAGTTATTGTAGGATATGGGTGTTTTGTGTTTACCATGAAATGAATATTGTTTGCATTTCGGGTTTGTGTTACAGTACTGTCCAACCTTCCCTTAATGCATTGGTGGAACTTGGGTTTGTGTTGCATTTGTCCAACCTCCCCAATATTCACCCTTTATCCATTTTGCAAGGTTGGGAAGAGTGATCAACACTCCTTTTTGTGTATCACCACTCTTAGTGTAGGTTTTCATTCCATGTATCTTTCTCCTTGTCCTCTTGGAAGCATTAGATTAGGATTAGTCAGTAGTTTTACCTGCATTAGGAGTAGTTAGTGGCAGGTAGGTTAGGAGCAGGAACCGACCTTCTCCGAAGAGCTATCCTGTTTCGCAATGTCCCACACTCAGGATAGTTCCATGTTATGCAATCACGCCGAATGCCCCATCTCAAACTCGGCCATTCGGGGTGTGCAGTGATTTTACGCATCAACAATTTTGCACGCCCGGTGGGACATCACAAGAGTTAGATTTATATTTTTCAAATTTGTTCTACTGCAAACTCAAGATCACATTCAAGCCGGTTTCAAACACTTCAATTTCGGAGGTTTCCTTGCATTTTAGAATTCGGGAGTTGAAAATTTTGGATTTCCGAAGTTTTGCAGCAAGGGTTAAAGTCCAAAATCATTTTGAGGGATCAAAATGTGCAAAATGAGCTCAAACTTCACCAGATGATAGATCGGGGCTAAGCTTCAAAAAGGGTATCCTTAGTTTTTGAAATTTTGACTTTTAAAATTTTGGGGTTTTCCAAATTTTGGGATTTCTGATTCGAATTTCGAGGTTTTCCATTTTCGGACCTTTCTAAATTTCAGATTTCAGGATTTCAGAGGTTTTGAATTTTTGGGCTTTGATTTTTCGGGAGATGTGGCGATTTCAAATTTCGGGTTTCCTCATTTCGGAGTTCGGAACTTCTATGATTTCGGGTTTTTGGAGTTTCTTCACTTCGGACTTCGGAGGTTTTCAAGTGGAGCCAAGTTGAATTTCGGGATTTTGGAGATCATTTGCAGCTGAACCAGTCCAACCCCACAACAATTTGAGCTCTTTCAAGGTGTGCAAACAAGTATCCATTTCATCTCATCAAGTTTGTTGTGCACTTGGTGCAATTTCAGTCTTCGGAGACACACATGCAAGCACAACTGGCGACTCCATCTGGGTAACAAACCCATTTCTCTAAGTAGCAGACATTCCTTTTCTTCACCATCCATTTCCATCCATTTTCTCTCTTCCATCTCTTTCATTTTTCTTCCATTCTATGAAGTCTTGCAGTCATGGCTTCATTCGCTTCTTGGGGTTCACATCTGGAACAATAGTAGTATCAGTGCAGCCCTCCTTCGAGTTGCAAAATTCATTTCCACAGATGTATTACCAACCATCTCCAGATTCGCATTGTGATGGGAATCAATAGTGGGCATACCCCAACGAGCAAGACATGAATCAATTTGGCTATATGCCAAACTATCCAGCTATTAAAGGGCAGGGGTATGTGGATTTCGAGGGACATTCTTCACCTGGAAATGCTTGAGCTACAAATGAAGATCCTAAAAATAATGGCCAGTATGGTGTAGTCTAGGGCTTCGGCCCAAATGCAGCATTTAAGATTGGATTCAGGACCCCTTGTCCATGGGAAGGCCCCTTTCCATATTATCTTAGCCCACAGGAGAAACTAAGCTTCATAGTTGAGATGCTACCCCAACTAGAAGGATGGATCAAGGACATTGAACATTATGCAAGTCAACCTTGTCTACAGGAGACCCCTGCATTACCCTCTCATAGTTCTTTTCCTTCACCCCAATCAGTATCATTTCAACCCAAACCTCAATTCCCAAGTTTCCCATTTGCTGCACCTATTGTGGATTCCACTTCTTCGTCTTCCACCCTTCCATCTCATCTCAGTTCCTCTATCCTCTTCCCTTCCAAAAACCATCCCCTCCACAGAGCAAATTTGAAAACCCCTTCCACCATCTTCATCACTAACATTGCAAAAATATATCGAGGCCCCACTCATCACTTCTCTCACTTCCCCAAATCCATGTGGGGATGAAATCCATAAAACTAGTAAAGAGGAGCAACATGAAGAAGGGCCAAGCAAGGATGAAATGATAAAAACCCGTAGGTTTAGCCTCGAGGTTCGGAATTGAAAATATTCCTCTACTAGTAAAGCCTTCGAGAAGACCAAGGTGGAAGAACAGTGGTGCAAACCAAATTTACAGTTGATTACATGAAAGCAGAGCAAGAACATGTTGAAGATGATCAACAACAATCAAAATGCTCTTAATGTAGTGTTCATGAGGTCACTTTTTTTTCACAAAATTAGAATCAACCATCTACCGCAAACTCGGGGGAAAATTAGAGCAACCCCAAATCCAAAAGAAGAGGAGTATGCTCCTCACATGGAGGAGGTTGAGCCGGCAAAGCAAGACAATAAGGAGGCAGATTATCATCAACTTGGAGGAATTGAATCTTCCCCATAGCATGTCAAACAAGGAGGAGTTCTCAGGTGAGCAGCTACACCCTACAACTTTCAACAGTCCATCGATAGTTCCATTGGAGGCCGCAAGTGATCTCGGGAGCTGCATGTTGAGGAGTCCCGCATTGCCACGAGGGAAAAAGGCACGAGGAAATCACTTCTTCCATACCATCCACCAAGGTGACACATCAGTTGTTTGTAGATGTGCGAAGAGAAGAAATTCAATCAGATAATCACCTTTTCTAGGAAAGTTTGCTTAAAGATTTTCTTATTGAAATTCCAATTCAGAACAACGGGCACATTCGGCGGTTTAGGCCATGCCCTATCAGATACTTAGCTTCGTTGGAGCTAAAACTAGAGTTGCCACAACCGGTCATGTTCACTTCCGAACATGAGGGTGAGTCTCATAGTGTCAAGGATCAGCTACATCAACTCAACATCTCCGGAGCCCAGTGAATCATTTTGAACAGGTGTTTGTTTGGTTTCCGGCTGATATCTCGATGATATGGGTGAGAAGTTTCTGCTATGAAAATTTCTCATTCATAAGCACAGCCATGATCAACGTCAAATCATCCGCATGGCTTCCAGTCTTGAGAAAAGGAAGCTACTTTTATGCTACCAACTAGTGGCGGGATTTGTTTGAAGTTTTCTCTCTTCTAGTTAGTGTAGGGTAGGAGTAGGGTTTGTTTTCAATATCACAAGTGCTTAGGCACACTCTGCATGTCTACTTAGGCATGTATGATTTGTAATTTTGTACATAGCTTTTGGTTCGTGGTTGCTCCAGCACAGTATATGGTGTTGTGGTGGGCCTCTCACATACAAAAGAAGTTCATACTTGTAGGAATAGTTGGAGTTTTCAAAAGAAAGAAAATGCAGAGCAACTAAAATCAGGTTTTAGACAGTCCATTTCGGGAACAAGTGAAAGCCCCAGGTTTTAACAATTTTCTACTCTCACAAATTTTAACTACAAGATTTCCTTATGAAAATTGAGTGCGGACAACGGAGCGGAGTTCGGGGGCGTGAGGTTGCGAGGTAGTCGGAGCAAGTTTCAAGTACAAGATCAATATCGGTATCATTTATAACTCCATGCCCAATGGATACTTCAAGGCAACTGATCTTTCACCTAGCAGGCAGGTGATCCCGCGAGTCACCAAATTGTTATCCAATTTTGCCCCTCAGGAAAAATTGGACAAACAAGACCTCATAGAGAGAAAATGAAGGATCGATTCAGCCATGGGAGCTCACATTTTAGGATTGGCCGAACAAGTTGAAGAGGACCAAACACATTGCAGAGGAGCTCAGGAGTTTGAGCTAGTTCGGGAAATGAAGAAATTTCGAAGTCCGAATTCGGACTTCGGAGGTGTGGTCGTTCGGTGGTAAATTTTCCCGGTCCAAGCAAAATTCGGGACTCGGCGGAAAGAAGCGCGAAAAAGGAGCAAGAAGTCCGATATTCGGACTTCGAGGTTTCGGAGGTTTCACAAGCACACGGTGAACAATGCCGTGCAGGGAGAAGAAAAGTCCGAAACCCGAAGTCCGAAATTCAAACTTCGCTTTTGGGGATTTCGAGGTTTCAAACTGTGCCAAACCCGAAATCCCAAACCCGAAACCCCGAAACCCGAAGTCCCGAACCCTTGAAAACACAAAGGTCCAAAACCCGAAGTCCGAATTTCAGACTTTGGGGTTTTGGAATTTCGGAACTTTTGGCTCGAACGATGAACAGTGTCACGCGACATGATTTCAAAGTTCGAACTCCAAAGTCCGAATTTCAGACTTCGGAGGTTCGGCATTTCGGAACTCTTGAGCCAACTTGAGCAATGAATAACAAACAACCCGACCTCCAAAGCGCAAACTCTGAAGCTCTGAATCCTGAAAGTCAGAAATTTCAGATTTCGGAGGTTGTGATGTAGTTTCAGAGTCTGAAAAGACAGAGCCAACCATCCACATTTATTGCAGAATGGCACCCTCATCTTCAGATGGACATAACTTTTGACTGGGAGATTGGATTTGCACAAAATAGACTTTTTGGAAAGCTTTCAGTGTCCTCTACACAACAACGACTAGATTTTTAATTTTAGTGAGACTAAGTATTTCAAAATGAGGAAATACAGTCTGCCATTTTAGAGGGGTTTCCAAATTTCTCACCTACCCAAATGATGAGGTATGGGCTTCCTTTCTTCCCCAACAAGCAAGGTACAATGGAGTATGGGCCTTGCAAGACTTGCCCATCACTCCTACAGGACAATGATGGATTTTGCAAGAGATTGGAGTGCATATTTCAAATTTCTTCTCTCTCTCTCTCTCTCCTCATTTTCTTCCTCTATAAATTGTAAGGGGTTGCATTGTGCAAAGGGTTGATCATCTTTCTTCTCCCATGCACCCCATTTCTTCTTGGGGCTCTAAGCCTTCCTCCAAACACTAATGGCTTCATGCCTTTCTCCCACATGCAATGTACTTGTGTATACTTCATGAGCAATAAAAATTATGTTTTGTGTTAGTTGTTTTAACCTTTGCATGATTTTTGTGTCTCTCTTACCTCTCATTGCAATAGGGTGTTTTGTGCATATTTCATAGTTATTGTAGGATATGGGTGTTTTGTGTTTACCATGAAATGAAGATTGTTTGCATTTCGGGTTTGTGTTGCAGCTGTCCAGCCTTCCCTTAATGCATTGGTGGAACTTGGGTTTGTGTTGCATTTGTCCAACCTCCTAGTATTCACCCTTTCTCCATTTTGCAGGGTGGGAAGAGTGATCAACACTCCTTTCTTGGTGTATCACTACTCTTAGTGTAGGTTTTCATTCCATGTATCTTTCTCCCTGTCCTCTTAGAAGCATTAGATTAGGATTAGTCAATAGTTTTACCTGCATTAGGAGTAGTTAGTGGTAGGTAAGTTAGGAGCAGGAAATGACCTTCTTCGGAGAGCTATCCTGTTTCGCAACGTCCCACACTTATGATAGTTCAATGTTATGCAATCACGCCGAATGCCCCATCTCAAACCGGGCCATTCAGGGGGTGCAATGATTTTGCATCAACAGGGACATTATACACTCTCCACAATAATGGTGGTGTTGAAGAACACCTTTATAATGTGATCACATGGGCATACATCCCTCTTCAAGCATGAAGATATTTTTGATAAAATTCTCAACATGCCCCCAAGTGGTCACCATTTCTTCTTATATAGCTTTAGCATTTGAAATCTCCAAGTTTCCCTCCTTCCTTTGGCGCATTTTCTCATGTAGAAGGGTCACTTTTAATATGGGTCTCTTTTCTTGAAAAGTCAAACTCCAAAAAGAATATTAATTCCCTCTTTTAATACTCTTAAAATAAAACATGAGAGGAGAATTAAATATTTAATTAAATAAAAGGAGTAATGACACTTCTCCCTATTTTTACCCTTTAATCCATGGGACTAGTGGATTAAGGGTTTCCCATAGTTTTAATTAATTAATGTCCCAAAAAGAGGACATTACAGCAAGGTCTTGTGGTACTTTTCTAATACTTTCTTTAGCCCTATTTTTATGTCTGCTCATTAAAAAAAAAATATTATCTCAGAGTGTTGCTAGTAAAGATACTGGTGCTTGGTATATCTATGAATGCTGTTATGCCCTTTAGTGAATGAATTTGTGTAGATCTAGTGTTCTTATTCAAGTGATTCGTTTCATGGAAGATAACAATATCTTCACATACTCTGCATGCCTTTGCTTGCAAGCCAAAAATTCCAGTTTCAAAGATGCACTATAATTATCAATCTAAATCTTGCCTATGATTATAATGATCTTTGAGTGATGGCAGTAGTGAGAGCTCTTGTCATGTTTGATCTTATACTATTATTGTTTTGTACACAAGGGAATAATTGAACCAATAACAAATTAATTATAAAAATCATTGGCATGTGCATGTATGCATAGTCATTTATCATGGCTTTTATATTCATCTTAGAGATGTCAATACTAAGGAGAGTGCCCATTTTCTTCTTAAAGTTGCATTAAACTCAATCCCCAGAAATCATTGGTATATATTATAATGCTGGAGAGTAATTATTGACATCACAATAAAACTGATTCTCAATAGATTTTCATATCTTTCTTACTTGGAATAAGGATATAGTTTTTAGAATTCACAAGATCAGATGTTTCTTTCATAAATTAATTAGGCAGGTTCTCATTTGGACCTCAGGTTGTGTTTGGCCAATTCTTTTCCCAGTTTGTATTTTCTCTTATTATTTCATCAAGGACCAAGAATTCTAAACAAAATAGGGTCTTTTGCTCCTTTTCTAGCCATGAAATTATTGAAACAAATGTATGTGATGCAGAGTAAGGCTTTATGTTGTTTCACTTCTTTAACATTTAACACTGATTAACCTATTATTGATCTAGTTGACTTGCCTATTCTCTTTTCTGATATCCACTTGACTTAATGCCTTATTTACTTTGTCTTGCCAGGGACGGTATGGGACAAACAAAGCTGGAGGTGCCCCAACTAGCACTTCTTGGTGGAGGAATCTTTGTTCGAACTCAATACATTCCTAGACTTAGAGGGATAGCTCATTTGGTCTCCCTTAAAGTTTTATGGAGTCGTAGTGAGGTGTATTTCTTTCCTTGGCATGCCATTATTAGCATGTTTACATTTATTTAAACTAGGAGAGAAATAATAAAAAATGAGTGGAAAGAAAAAACATGATATGAATCTACATGGTCAAGCTTGAAGGTTGGGAAACATATAAATGTGGGAGACTGAACTTACTCATTGGGACAGAGAAACTCTATTAACTCTAAAATCCTATTATCCAAACCACATGATAAGTGGGGGTCTTTAAATAGAGCAATGACATGCATTTGTGGTCTTACATAATTGTAGAGAAATATACCAATGGAAGCTACAGTTCTAATATTGGTTACATTGGCACTAAAATACAAGCTTTACTAAAGTGTGAAAACTGCAGAAGTGGACAGGGATTCCACCTCAGGACCTTTTTCTCTGCAATACCTCATAGAAAATTGGCAGAGTTATGCTAGCAAGAGTTCAGACAAACAATGACAAAGCAAAACAATGATTGATATTACAAAGGTGCATGAATGTGATATCTCGTCTACTAAAACGAAAGGTACTAAAATTAGACTCAGTTCAGTAGAGAGAGACTGAGTGACTCATCAGGTCAAGCTTACTAATCTAGGAGCAAGCTAGGGTTATCTATGACTGACTAAGAGATCAACTAGGGTAAACTATCAATCACGGATGTTATAACATTATCCATGATTTTACAATATCTATTATTCACCAAATAATGACTAACTTAGGAAAATGAAAAAACCTGAGGGAAAATAAATGCCTAGTGCTGACATGGTGGTGTATATAGATCAATAAAAACCACTCAACTACAACTCTGCAATTTGAAACATTGGATGAGAACAAATAACCTAACTCTGAAATCATTATTTTTGAAACTGTTGATCAAGCCCCCTACTTTTGGAGGAATTGCTCTTGATTTCTACTATAAATAAAGTGGTCAAAAGTGGATTGGAATATCCAATTGGCTTTCAAAGGCAAGATTCCTTTCTTACCAAATGGGCATTTCTTGATCTTCGTTTCTCGAGTGATTCATGGTTAGGTTGCAACTAATGAATCTTCTAGGTGTGTAGGCTGGAAATCTAGTTATCTGTATCAAGCATGCACAATCTGAACCTCCTCTTCAAAGCTTGGCTACTCAGAGAGTTTGAGATTGCTTAAATTCACATGATGCCTACAAAGACCTGTCAATAAGTCAAAGGGAACATCATTCAATCAAAATGGCTTCCAATATCATGAAAGGCTCACTCCAAGTAGCTTTGAGCTTATGATGCTATTGACTGGAACTGACGATTATGGCCCTGATTCCCACTGACAAATCTATAGAAAATCAATAAACATCAAGTACAGTACTGCTAATGGAAAGCTTTTAACTCAATTGAACGGATATCAAATCAAAAGAAAGAAAGAAAGAAATAATAAGGAAGCCGTCTTAATCACTAGGCTAACTAGCTTAACCAATGAAAGGGCATTTATCAAAGGATATATGTGGTAGTTATGTGCAACAAAAGACAATAAATTGGAGTAGAAGGTAGGGTGCTTCACATGTAGTAGCCCAAACACCCAATTTTATGTTATAAATGGCTAATGGCAGCCCAACTTGAAGGAGGACCTCAATTGCAGACTTGAACAATTGTAAATTGCCCTTGCTCGGGTGGATTTATATAAGTAAATTTGTGAGTTTCTCAATCCAATAAACATGCGCCATACTACAGATTTCGAGGCATTAACTATTGTTTCTTGGGTTGGAATTGCAATTTAAAAAATCTATAGCACAAGATAATTACTTCATGGGCATCTTGTTTGAGGCATAGTTACGAAAATCGCAAAGTATATGCCGGATTTGCAAGTACTCATGAGCCAATGTACCTCAAGAAGTAACTTGCCAGTAACTTCACAGGCGAGCATGCAGCAGGTTTTGCATGGTTTAACTCTCAAGTGCATATTAAAAACTCTCTGACGTGGCAAAAAAGGGAGTCTTTAAAACAAGTTTTGTTTACTATTTTTTCATTTCCTGTTCCTTCATGTTCTGCTCACTATTGCTATAACACATTCGACCATTTTCAGTTGCCGTGAAGGGATTATCATTGGATTTAAAGGATTTTTAATAGGCGGAGTTTGATTTAATAGGTATGTACTTAGTTTTTCTGGTTTTGGTTTTTGTTTTAGGTTTTTGAAGTTTTTTTTTCAATTTTTGTTATGCTCTAGGGTTTCAAATCTTCGATGTGAAACTGGTAGATGGACTATTCCAAAGGAAGATTGGGAAAGGAGAATTTGTCTCTTCTGCAGCAAAGGGGTCGTCGAGACAGAATGGCATTTTGTCATGGAATGTTCTGCATATGATGATATCCGTATTCAGTATAAAAACAATCTAAAGGTGGACAGACTGGAGGAACTCTTCGAAGGAACAAAGCTTCCAGCGACAGCAGGCTTTATCTTCAAGATTCACAGCCGAAGAGCGGATATTGAAAAGAGTCTGAAATCTGATTAAATTACTGTTTCTGTGGTCCCATAGACTCTTTAGTCTCGTGGACGTCATTAAAATCTTTCATTTCATTTCATTGTATTTTTTTAATTTTATTTTTCTTTCTTTTCTAGGGTTTTAAAAATTTAAAGCTATTTATTTTCTTTCTTTCTTTAGGGTTTGCGATTTGCATAAAGATTGGCGAGAATGACATCCCGAGGTAGCAAGTTTAGGAACCTTGCACGAAGCAATGGTGAACCGGGTTTCAAGTCGGGAAGAGTGATAAACAAGCATTGTGGCTCTAATACGAGACTAGACATCAATTGCCTCAAATGCCGCCTACAAGTGGATCGTGAAATTTCACGAGAGATGAATGCGTTTTCTAGCTGCTAGGATAAATTTTTGAAAAGAAGCGAAAGTCAGTAATAACATCCATGATGAATTCCCATTGATATAGATACTAAATTATTAGGCTCTTGTCTTGGCCCTCAAATTTAGAGCTCATCCACCGTAGAGAGTTCATGTCGAATGTATTCACAAGGTTTTTGTTCCTCACAATACTCTTGGTGTGCAACCTTTACTTGAAGGTACGACTTAGAACCGGAGAAGCACCATGATATGAGGATGGCTGCAGCAATTTTTGGTATTATAATAACATACCATTTCATGTGGCAAGAAGCACATATTGGGAGTCATTTGGAAAAGCATTGATTGTCGTCTTTCGTTAGGAAAGGGTTCAAAGCATCTAGTCCTTGTGATTTGAGTCTCATGAAAAATACAAAGGTGATAATAGAAGATGAAGTTGGCACAAAAAGGACTGCAATATTTTGTATGAGTAGATAGATGGTATTTAGGTGGCCACTGGTGTTCTTGAATTCTCAGTTGATGCCTCTCGTAAAGTGAAGAATGCAAAGACTTTGTGTAATATGTTAGAGAAGAGGTTGTTATTGAAGTGGGTGTTTAAAATGTCTTTATAATTCGGTGTGACAATGCAACATATTTAGCAAAGAGGGAGACTTCTTAAGGAGAGGCACCCTACCATTTTTTGGTTTTGCCACCCATTTCCTTGATCTCCTACTTGAGGGCATAGGAAAAATTGGATGGGGAAAAACAAAGTGGTTAAAGAAGCAAGGCATCATGATACCAAATTGATCTACAACCACCCTTGGATGCCTAACTCGATGAGAGAGCATGCCAAAGGAAAGGAGTCAGTGCGCACAAGAGTTTAATAATTTGCCACAAACTTCATCACATTGCGAATATTATGAACATCTCTTAAGCATATGTTTGTGAGCACTCGGTGGTCAAAGTCTCCATATTCTAGGAGGATCTAAGGGGAAAGGTTTGTGAAGACAATTTTTGATGACATGTGTTTGCGAAGACCACAAATGAGATCCTTAAGGTAACTTTAAACTTGACGATTACGAACTTAATTACTAATAAATTCAATTACATCGTAAATTTGTAAAAATTATGAATTTTTAATTCTCAAATCTACCGTTGTTATATACTCAGGGAGATGATATTCTAATGTATATGGGTTGATGGAGATGTTGACAAGTGGCACACATCCCCTTAGTTATATGTTTATAATATATGGGGTCACATAGAAATTAGTTATATTGGGTAATGAGTCGACCTACATTGGGATTAGGTGTTACCCATCCATTAAGAGTAATGTATGCCTATATAAAGGAGATGAATATCATTATGAGATATGTCATGTATGAGTTGAGTCTTCTACTTGGTAGAAGGATATTGGAGGTATCCCCTTTGAAGTGGAATTCCCATATTGGGAGATTGTGGAGTTATTCCTTAAGGAGTATTGTATGGTGTTGCCCTATCTTAAGGGTATTCTTCTATTTTTGAATATATTGAATATTTGGGCATCTTGCTCACAAATATCTCTTGTATTGTGTTG
This sequence comes from Taxus wallichiana var. yunnanensis, assembly GCA_018340775.1. Classification (NCBI taxonomy): domain Eukaryota; kingdom Viridiplantae; phylum Streptophyta; class Pinopsida; order Cupressales; family Taxaceae; genus Taxus; species Taxus wallichiana. The sequence continues at coordinate 592,864,102 of CM031234.1, read as the reverse complement.
ATCTTTATTATGTTTTGTGTATATTGTTCTAATTATTCATTAATTATATGTGAAGATCTTACCAAGTGGTATCAGAGCATTGATTCGGGCAAAATTTGGGTTGAAACCCTAATTTTAAAGATTCGTCTATATCTTGCGAAATGACCAAGAATGTTTCTTTGATTTTTCTTACTCGAGTTAAAACTATTCAAGGAAAATACAGTCAAATTTCAGAATTTTTGATTTAGTTTGAGGAAGTTATTTCAATTTTAGGGTTTTTAACAACTTTGCTCCATGGGCTGCAATTTTTCTGATTTTTTTACATTTTCAGAAAGCTCTCAAAATTTTAAGGATCTATTCTCTTTGTTTTCTGATATAAGGCCAACATCATGTAGAAATTGGTAGGTCGAATCTTGGTCAAAGGAGTCTCTTCAAACCCTATTTTTGTGCAACATGGAGATGCAATCTTTCTACGAAATGGTGAGATTGGTGCTTTATAGAATGGTGGATCTAGTTTAAAATCTTATTTTTCATCTAGAATGACATGGTTTAGGTTTTCATTTTGGCTTGTTGGTCCAACACAAAGTTGGGTCTCTCGATTGAAACAAGAGAGTTCAAATTGGTCTTGGGAGGAAATGAAATAAGTTTTTAGCTCGATGGGACAAAAAAGCGTAAGACGGGCAAAAAAATAATGATGTTTTGGACGAGAAAGAAGAAGATAAGATAAGATAATGTTATTAATGTCCAACTCATGACCACAAAAGTAGGTCAATGGGATCGAAGAGTACAAAGCAAACAAATCTAGCAAGAGGACCCAAATGGGTCACCCGAAATACAATGAGAGAAGGAGAGGAGGAGAAGGAAACAACAGAGGCCGAGAGGCCAGAAATGAAGAAGAGAGATGACATTGTGGGGAGGGAGCAGAAGGAGCAACATCCCCAACAACATCACCTAACACTTGAGGCCAGATGGGAGTAACTCGTAATGCGCTGACGACAAGAAGCAGAGACTGTGGAATGCCTGGGGAGCTGACGATTGGGAGGAAGGCGGTCCCTCAAAGTAGGCCTGTGGATCGCTGTCCATGTGGAGGTGCCATGGGACATGCCTGAGATAAGGAGCCACGGGTGGAACAGAGTCACGGACCGGACGAACCTAGGCTGTGGGTCCAAACACGTGACCAAATGCCGCTTAGCACCCCTCACCGGAGAGAGCAACAGGAAGAAGGAAGTGATCAGCCTAGTAGCCATCCGTCGGGGGGGAGGATGGAGGAGCTTGTCTCGAGCCCGATGGTCTCCTGAAGGTAGAGAGCAAGACATCTCTGATCATAGTATCTGAAGAAAGTTGTGAAGGAAGGAAGCTCGCGGAACAAGCAATGGAATTGCCCACGAATCTCATAGTAAACAGGACATCTGAAAATGAAGTGTTCTTCGGTTTCAACCTCCTGAGAGAGCAAAGCAGGCAAGTCCGCTCCGAGCGGTCTAAGTGGTGGTCAGTCTCAATACGGAGTCGATGTGAGCCCACTCGAAACTAACCCAAAGAGATACGAAGGACCTGCAACCAATGCCGGGAAATGTACATGGGTCTGAAGATGACCCCATCACGGATCTCGAGAAAGTGTGTCGCGTAGAATGACATCTTCGGACACAACCCCCGGGGGTCCATGTGTGCTGGATGAACTGTCTATAGATATCATCTCTGATTATCCTATGAAGATCATGTTGGTTGGGTAGCAGGTGGGCGGGAGCATCCAGAGAATAGTTGAAGGGTGGGAGACGGTCCATCTGGATGCCAATGGACTCGAAGAGGCGTGAAATGCAGGCATACCAACAGCGAGAACGTCTACTGTGATCTGAGGAAGCAATAGCCTCAGAGGAGCAGTAGGCAAGATAAGTGTACCTGTCCTTGTCAGCAGAGGAACTAGAATACCCCCGAATACGGTGCAACAACGAACACAAGGCTGAAGATGGTCTCCAACCGAAAAGGGCGAGCCCCAAACTCAGCGAGGATAATGTTGTGAGGAACAAATTCTTTGCACCTGATAATGCGTCTGAGCATGAGGATCTGACGCGCTCGATAGTGGCCCAATCTGAGTCCAAAAGAGAGGGACCCCAAACTTCCGAACCATACAGAACCATGGGCCTAACCAGGGAATCGGAGAGGGACATCTTGGAAGGAATGTCCTGAAAGTGGTGGCAGAAACACTGTCTCTCAAGAATCGCCAAAGAACCATATCCCTTATTAACCCGAGGTCGGAGAGCAGGACGAAGGCTAAAATGAGGTCCAGAGAAGAGAATCCCCAGGTAGGTATAAGAGCAAGTGATCTCAATCTCCACACCCTTAAAGAAGAAGTGGAGGTCGGAAGTCTTCAAACAATTGAAAACCATAACTTTGGTTTTCCCAAGATTCACAGTCAGCTGCCGATGATCACAGAAAAGGGCTAAGGCATCAAGTTGCCTCTGGAGGCCCTCAGCGGAAGAAGCAAGGAGAACTACGTCATCTGCAAAGAGAAGGATGTAAATCGAACCTGGTGCAGAAGGCACCCATCACCTTCCTGTATGTGATCCCTGAGAAACTCCTCAAGCTCATCGATATAGATCCCAAATAAGGTAGGAGAAAGGGGGCAGCCCTGTTTGACACCAATGGTACTCCTGATGAAGTCGGACAAGCCAGCAGAAGTGCGAAGGCGGCCAAGGACCTCCTCATAAAGGCGCGTGATGGTCTGTAAGAAGAGTCTCGGAAATGCCTATATCTCTGAGCCTCATGGAAAAGGGCTTCCCGTGGAACAGAATCAAAGGCTTTCCGAAAATCCACGAAACAACAGAAAACTCTGGAAGAGCGGTGGCGAGCCTCTTCGATGATAGCCCGAAGAGTGAGGATGTGGTCGGTAGTCTGGTAAGTCGGTCGGAAGCCCGCCTGCCCCTTAGCTCTACAATGGTATTGATCGAGGAACTCAGAAAGCTGCAAGTGAAGAACAATAGCATAGAGCTTGGAGAATGTGTGACCCACCATGATAGTCCTGTAATTGTTGGGGTCGGAAGTGGGCCCCGACTTGTGAATGGGGTGGATGATGTGGTGGGACCAAGAGACTGGAAAACCTGTACAAACCACCTGATTGAAGAGGTCCACAAGATAATTGAGGAGCGTCTGCCGACCATACTTGAAGAATTCCGCATGGAACCCTTCCTCATCCCCTGCTTTACCGCAACTCATAGCAAGAATGACATTCCTCACATTGGTGTGGGTGAAAATATGGCAAAGGGAGGGAGGGGAATGAACCTGGATGTGAGGCTGGCCCAGGAAGTCATAAAGAGTGGAGGTGTGGGTGAACATGGAATTGGGATCAAGGTCCAGGGGTAAAGGCGAATGACGGGGAAGAATGGTGCGCCAGAAATGTTTAGGAGAGTGGATAAGTGACAGACGAAGCTCACGACGCCTATGAGAGATAAATGTGCGTTTCTTATGTCGAAGGAGGCGGTGATAGGCTGATTTCGAGAGAGGGAGGGAGGAAAGGACATGTAGGAAAGCAAAACGGAGTTTCCGATGCAAGGTTTTGCATTCCTCGTCGTACCATTTGTTCATAGGGCATGTACCACGGTATAGGGTGGAGTGGGTGATGTGGGGGAAGGAACTCGTGGCCGCCTTAAGAATAGCGCAGGAGAGGGTATTAAACATCTGATCCGAGGTGAGTGAGGTGAAATGGGGAATGGGGGGGAGAAGCAGATGAAGGCAGTAGGAAAAGGTGTCGGGGTCCCCTGTGTCAAATTTCCAAGTAGTACGTGATATGCAAGGGGAGGGGGGGGGTGGGGTCTTGGGGGAGGATAGCCTGGAGGGAAAAGGAGAGGGTCGCATGGTCAACAAGAGGGATGGGGGAGACACAAAAGTGGTGTATGTAAGGAATCAAGTCGGGGGTAGTCATGACGTAATCAACCACACTGGTCCCACCACAAAATGGTCTGCAGGTGAAGAACCGGGATTCAGAAAGCGAGGAATGCCATTCAGGATCAGTAGGTCATGAGATTCCCCTAATTGGAGAAAGTGTCGGCCATAAGATGTTAGGGGCTCTGTCGTGTCCCTCGAGTCACGCCGAAACCAACTAACTCTGGATCTACCTCGGCGGTGCAAAGTACATCGTCGGTCCTGTCATGCCTCGGAATCTGCATATTTTTGGTACGGGCATTGAAGTCCCCTAAGATGATGATCTCCCCAGAGCCGAGAACTGAGATATGCCAGCATAAAGGTCAAAGAAGGGGTCTCCATCTGGGCCGTTGTGGATGGCAAATGAAGAGGAAGTTGGAGGGAAGTAGCAGACCTGCAATAAAGATGTCTCTCAGGAGGGGAGAATTACGTTTGATCCGTACCCAAAGAAAGCGGGCAGACTCATCCTCAACGACAATAGAAATCCTGCTCCGAAGAGTGTCTCTGACTAAACAAGCAACCCCGCCGGACCCTCTGACGCCGCCAGAACTCCGAGTCTCCTGTCTGCAAACGGAAAGCCAGTAGTAACCACTGATGTTCGGGAGAGGGCGAACCGGGCTCGCATGTGTCTCCGTAACAAAGAGAAGGTCCGAGAGACCTAAAGCATCATGCAGGAGGCCAGGAGAAGACCAAAAGGACCCATTTCCATTCCAACATGCGATGGAGATGCCTTGCTTCCGAGCCTTCTCCCACCGGAACCGTCATCTGGAACTAGAGCTGGGTCCAGGAGCCCAACAAGGGGGAAGGAATCCCGAACCACTGGCCTGAGGTTACGAATCACCGCCCATTTCCCTGCTTTTCTGGCTGCCATGACAATTTCTCGAGATTTCTTGAGTTCGGCAACTTGTTCTCTAGTAAGATCTTCGTCAAGAAAGACCTTATTGGGTAGAGAGAAAAGTTTCCGCTTGGCTCTGAGAGCCCTAAGGCGGTCATCAGCTGACTTGAAACGGATAAAGAGAGTAGATGCCATACCAATCCAAGCTCTATCTAACTGAACCTCGGGCAGCTCCAAGTTATCTGTGAGGAACTTCGAAGCAATGGCTAGGGGGTCGGAAGAGGGAGGAGTGGGCAATCCTTTGACCTTAAGGTTCAGCTCCCTGGAACGTCGGACTCTCTCTTCCACCAGTTTGAAGGGCGCATTCAAAGGAAAAGGTAACTATTTCTATGAACCCTAACAACAACTATAACTTCATCAACAAAGATGTAGCTTAACATCTATATGTTAAGAGAAAGGACATAAAGGAAGCTCAAGTGGATGATAAGAAGATTCAAGTTTTTGAAGATTTATAGCTCTCTATGGACAAATATGTTTTGCATTCAGATTTTTATGTTTTGGATATGGATGGTTTGGATATTGTTCTTGGATATCCTTGGTTAGAGACCTCAGGAACAATCAACATTAATGTGTAAATGAAGTTCATGAAGATTTGTGTAATGTCCCTCTTTCTCGATTAGTTCGGTCGAAGACCTTTTGGCCTGTTTTGTCTACCCGACCCAAAAAGGGTGTTTTCAAGGGTGACTTCGGTTTATTATTTTATTATATGGTGCTCGAATTAAAGTAAAATATCATTAAAGCACATATAATGAATTAATAGACTATTTGAGTGATTTTGACTTAGGAAAGTGCATTTAAATAAATTAATAAATTATTTAAATTGCCTTCCTAGCCAAAAATGCGACTTGATTAGTGAAGCAAAAATAATTAATTAAATATTAATTATATGGTGTTAGCCAAAAAGTGCGATTTGGCCTTTGGAGGGTTTTTGGCTATATGAGGAAAAATGCGGCTGGGGTAAAGCATTCAGAATATTATTATTTTCACTCAGCAGTTAGCACAGAGCTTTTGCAGACAGAATCCAAGGACGGAAACCCTTTGGATTATTCCTCTTGCGGACGGAAACCCCAGGAGCAGTGAGAGAAGCTTCCATCCAGGAATCTTCATTGTTTACATCAGTTATTCAACATTTCAGCAGTTTCAGAGAAAGAAATAAATTGCAGCTGTGGGCTTTTGCACATCTATCTGAGTGGGGGCGGCTTCTTCTACAGTTATTCATTACTGTGTCAGAGGTATTTTTCATGTTAGATATCTATTGTAATTCCCAGCAGCAAATATAGCAAATCGGCTAGGGTTTTGGTTCATTTACTGTGGATTTTTGGACTATCTTTGTTATTAAATCTTTCTACAGATTTATATTTGTATGGCTGTAATATTTAGCTTCAGAAACCATTATTAAATATACAGCTGAAATATTTATAAAGAAATCTGCCATTTAAAACCTAGGCGCCTATTCTGCTTTTGCCCGGTTGCCGGGTTTGCTGTATTCAATTTATCTATGCAGTTTCAGTGTGATATTTCATGAATTATTTTGATATTACCAGTTCAGATCTGAACCAGAGCATTATATAGGTAGGTGTCGAGCTTGTGAATCCAAGCCCTGGCACTGATCTTTCCACTACCATCAAAAGTGGAAAGGGTTACCTTATTGGTAACCTGCTGCAAATCTCTATTTTGTTGTGCTCTAGGTCTCCTATCCTGTCCATCCCTCATGTTGTCTCTCCTCTGAGCACAATACTATGGGAGGGGAAATGCATCCCTCACATGCTGTGGCAAACTCCTCCACTCATCACTGACTGCCATGATAGTGTCCGGGAAAGCTGCTTCTTCCGACCGTCCCTCAATCTCTGGTGGGTCACCTCTAGGCAAGAAGTTAGGTGCGCATGGACTTCCGAAGAACATAGTGACCGGGATAGCGAGGTTTATGAGCATATTTTGGCGGGAGCTTTTCCGTTTGGTTTACACGAGTTGACACCTAGCACCGCTATCACCCTCAAAGCGGATGGGCAGACGGAGATTGTGAACAAATGGATAGAGGTTATCTTCGCACTACGTTGCGCCGCAGACAGCGAAGGCATGGGTTAAGTTGTTGTATTTATGTGAGTATTCTTTATAACGCCACTTACCATATGTCTATTGGTATGACTCCATTCCGAGCACTTTATGGGTATGATGCGAGATCCTTTGTTGATATGGCATTTGGGGATAGTAGAGCTCTAAGGCTCGGGAGAGAGTTCTGAGGATATTCAGAAATCCTTGAGGTGCTTAAGGAAAACATTAAGCGAGCCTCAGAATCAGCCAGAAAATATATGCGAGATAGGCAAAGTGGAGAGATCATTTGAGATAGGGGACATAGTTTTCTACGACTTGACCTTACAGGCAAAGTACTCTCGAAGAGTGGGGCTGAAAAGCTCAAACCGCGATTTTATGGGCCATACGGTGGGTATTGAGGAGAGTTGGTGAAGTGGCATATGAGTGGAGTTGCCTTTTGAGAGTAAGATACATAATGTTTTTCATGTGTCTTGCTTGAAAAGGCTTCGGGATAGAACATTATTTCCTCTCTGATTTGCCACCTGGATGAGGAAGGGAGATTAGACCTAGTACTTAGAGGAGATCTTGGACAGCCGAGAGAGAGACGAGGAACAGGGGTCATTCGGGAGTTCTGGTGAGGTGGAAAGAATTACCGGAGGAGGATGCTACATGGGAAGGCGAGATTATATTACAACATCGAGCTCTCACGATTCTTGGGACAAGCATCTCGGGAAGGGAGGATCAGTAATGCCCCTTTCTTTCTCGATTAGTTCGATCGAAGACCTTTTGGCCTGCTTTTGTCTACCCGACGCGCCAAAAGGTCTTCGACAACTAATCGAAAAGAGGGACATTACTGATCCTCCTTCCCGAGATTGCTTGTCCCCAAGAATCGTAGAGCTGGATGCTTTAATATAATCTCGCCTTCCCATGTAAAGCATCCTCCTCTCGGTAATTCTTTCCACCTCACCAGGAACTCCCGAATGACCTTGTTCCTCAGTCTCCTCTCTCGGCTATTCAAGATCTCCTCTGGTACTAGGTCTAATCTCCCTTCCTCATCCAGGGGTGGCAAATTTGTAGAGGAAATAATGTTCTGTCCCAAAGCCTTTTTCAAGCAAGACACATGAAAAACATTATGTATCTTACTCTCAGAAGGCAACTCCAACTCATATGCCACTTCACCAACTCTCCTCAATACCCTGTATGGCCCATAAAATCGCGGTTTGAGCTTTTCAGCCCCACTCTTCTTGAGAGTACTTTTCCGTAAGGTCAAGTCGTAGAAAACCATGTCCCCTATCTCAAATGATCTCTCCACTCGGTGCCTATCTGCATATATTTTCTGCTGATTCTGGGCCCGCTGAATGTTTTCCTTAAGCACCTTAAGGATTTCCTGAATATCCTCAAACTCTCCCGAGCCTTAGAGCTCTACTATCCCCAAATGCCATATCAATAAAGGATCTCGCATCATACCCATAAAGTGCTCGGATGGAGTCATACCAATGGACATATGGTAAGTGGTGTTATAACAATACTCACATAAATACAACTTAACCCATGCCTTCGCTGTCTGCAACATAGTTGTGAAGATAACCCTCTATCCATTTGTTCACAATCTCTGTCTGCCCATCCGTCTGAGGGTGATAACTAGTGCTAGGCGTCAACTCAGTGTAAACCAGACGGAAAAGCTCTTGCCAAAATATGCTCATAAACCTGCTATCCCGGTCACTAACTATGTTCTTTGGAAGTCCATGCAACTTGAATATCTGACGGAAGAACAAATCAGCCACATGAGGTGCCTTAAAGCTGGTAGGGACAGCAAAAAGTGTGCATATTTTGTCAACCGATCCACTACTGCGTAAATGCGATCATTCCCTTGCACCACGGGAAGACCTGTAATGAAATCCATCGAAATACTCTCCCACTTCTGCTCCGGAATTGGCAATGGCTGTAGCAAACCTGCTGGGAAAGTATGCTCTGACTTGTTCTGCTGACAAGTCATACACTCACGGACATGGCGCAAGACATCATCCTTGAGACCCTTCTAGAGAATCTCTCTAATCTGCCTGTATGTTTTAAAATACCTTGGATGTCCTGCAAGTGGTGCATCATGGAAAGCATGCATAATCTTCTCCTTAAGTTCAGATTCAGGAACTAGGTAAATTCTGCCCTTATACAAAATCAAATCAGTCATTACCTTATAGCGATCATCCTGAATTTTTCCATCCATAATGTCACATGCCCAAGTGTTTTTGGAATATTCAACTGACAGTTGAGATTTCCAATCTGCTGAAATCTCACTCAAAGAACATAGGGCAGCGAGATGGGGTTTCCTGGAAAGTGCATCAGCCACTACATTCTTAGTCCCCTTAACATACTCAATGTCAAAATCATATGCTTGGATCCTGCTGACCCATTTTTGTTGCCTCTCATTGAGTTCTTTTTGTTCCAAGAAATATTTCAAACTGTTGTGGTCGGTTCTCACCACAAATTTTCCACCCACCAAATACTATCTAAACTTTGCCAAGGCATGCATAATGGCAAGCATCTCTTTATCATAGGTGAATACAGTATCTCATTATCTCTCAGCTTTCGGCTCTCAAAGGCAATAGGATGGCGATCCTGCATAAGAACTGCACCAATCCCCAACCCCACTTTCCTCATGGGCTCGATACCACTGAAAGATCCCAAACCCGTTTTTGTCTGAATATTTTTATTTTTATTTTTTATTTTATATAATGCTCTGGTTCAGATTTGAACTGGTAATATCAAAATAATTCATGAAGTATCACACTGAAACTGCATAGATAAATTGAATATTGCAAACCCGGCAACCCGGGCAAAAGCAAAATAGGCGCCTAGGTTTTAAATGGCGGATTTCTTTATAAATATTTCAGCTATATATTTAATAATGGTTTCTGAAGCTAAATATTACAGCCATACAAATATAAATCTGTAGAAAGATTTAATAACAAAGATAGTCCAAAAATCCACAGTAAATGAACCAAAACCCTAGCCGATTTGCTATATTTGCTGTTGGGAATTACAATAGATATCTAACATGAAAAATACCTCTGACATAGTAATGAATAACTGTAGAAGAAGCCGCCCCCACTCAGATAGATGTGCAAAAGCCCACAACTGCAATTTATTTCCTTCTCTGAAACTGCTGAAATCTGAATAACTGATGTAAACAATGAAGATTCCTGGATGGAAGCTTCTCTCACTGCTCCTGGGGTTTCCGTCAGAGGAATAATCCAAAGGGTTTCCGTCCTTGGATTCTCGTCTCGCAAAAGCTCTGTCTAAGCTTGAGTGAAAATAATAATATTCTGAATGCTTTACCCCAGCCGCATTTTTCCTCATATAGCCAAAAACCCTCCAAAGGCCAAATCGCACTTTTTGGCTAACACCATATAATTAATATTTAATTAATTATTTTTGCTTCACTAATCAAGTCGCATTTTTGGCTAGGAAGGCAATTTAAATAATTTATTAATTTATTTAAATGCACTTTCCTAAGTCAAAATCACTCAAACAGTCTATTAATTCATTATATGTGCTTTAATGATATTTTACTTTAATTCGAGCACCATATAATAAAATAATAAACCGAAGTCACCCTTGAAAACACCCTTTTGGCTGTCGGGTAGACAAAACAGGCCAAAAGGTCTTCGATCGAACTAATCGAGAAAGAGGGACATTACAATTTGGTAAAAGAGAAAGAAGGTCACCTTAAAATGTATCACACTTATTGAAGAACAAAGAAAGGTCAAGTTTGAGCATGAGGATGAATTTAAAAATGATGAAGAAGAGATCCGAGAAGACTTAAAAGAAGAACAAGAAACATTTGCACAAAAAGATGAGAAGGAGAATTCATCTACTCTAGCAAGAAAGACACTATAAGTTGAAAAGGTGGAAGAAGAAAAGAAAGTAGAAGAAAAAGATGAAGATCCTAAGGTTGTGGCATATAGACACCCACATCATCATGAGAGGCAACAATCATGGAGGAATATAAGGGAACATCAAAGCAACAACAAATATGGGTATATAGGGCATTGGCTTACATGGAATCAATGGGGCAACAATTATGGAACATGGAATCACATGAATAATCACTATGGCTATGCATAAAAGTTGAGGAGGAACAACTATGGCCATGGATGGAATCAAAATAGCGTAATAGATTATGGAACCAAGTTTAGAAAGGTATCACCCACTAAGATCACATATGGGTGGTTGGATGATCGAGCATGGCGACAAGTGTGCAATGATTTGAAGCACACTCATTACATGGTTTCTTCTCATATTTTGGGGACAAAACATGTCAAGGAGGGATGGTATGTAATGTATTTAGAGAGATGATATTATAATGTATATGGGTTGATGGAGATGTTAACACGTGGTACACATCCCCTTAGTTAGTGACATGTTTATTTTTACTTTTTATTTATTTTTAGTTAGTGACATGTTTATAATTTATGGGGTCACATAGGAATTAGTTATATTGGGTAATGAGTTGGCCTATATTGGCATTAGGATGGTATGCCTATATAAAAGAGATGAATATCATTATGAAATATGTCATGTATGAGTTGAGTCTTCTACTTAGTAGAAATATATTGGAGGTACCCCCTTGAAATGGAATTCCCATATTGGGAGATTGTGGAGTTATTCCTTCTTTAAGGAGTATTATATGGTGTTGCCCTACCTTAAGGGTATTCTTCTATTTATGAATATATTGAATATTAGGGCATCTTGGCCCACAAATATCTTGTGTAGTGTGTTGATCTTCATTATATTCTACATATTGTTCGAATTATTCATTTATTATATGTGAAGATCTTAATGACCTTTTTATTTGTTATTGTTCAAATTTCGTTAATTTTAAATTTATAAATTCATGGGATTTTGTTTTAGGTGACGAAACCTTTGGTTAGGGTTTTTATATTGGCGGATCGTGAAAAAATCTAATGGGTTATTTGTGTGAGGCCATGGACAAGGTGAAGGATGCTATCCAAAATTATTATGGGAAAAATTAAATAAAATATGAACTCATTTTTGTCTACTATTAATTAGAGATGGAACAAATATCTCCACCAACACATAGATGCAATGGTCTCTTGCTTGAAGCCCAAACTTTTACCCTCCATTCCTTTAAGGCTGATGAGGAGGTTATGGATAGCCTCAAGACATGCATAGAGAGGAGGATGCCAAAAGAAGCCCTTAGATACACAATTCTAGGTGAATTACATATTTACAAGGGTTAGAAGGGGAGGCTCTTTTCTTCAACTCCATGCATTCGAGCGAGAATGACCCAACGATTCTATAATTCTTTAGTAAATGCAATTCTAGTTTACTTACAAGGTTCTAAGTATACTATTTGCAAATTTATGGTAGGAAGATCATGTTGCAAAACACCAAGAGGCTAGCTATCTGTATTTTGTGCCAGCATTGTAGTGCTTCGGGTGTGAGTGCAATTGGAGCATGTTTGAGGTCATTTGCACAAAGTAGTCAACAGTTTGACCTAGCAACACCTCAATTAACTTGTTTTTGTGCAAGAAAATCTTCGTCTTTGTGTCAAAAAGGTGGAGGGGGAGAAAATCATGATCCGATTGACTCGAGATGACATCGATCCATATACTGATTGGATTGCAGAGGTTGTGGAGCCCATGTTTACTGAGGAGATCACATATTTTGAGAGGGAAACAATAGAAGGGGGCAGCAACAACAAAAGTGGAAGTAGAAGCATAGGCAGGGGTTGGATTAGATAATGTCATGCTTGAAGATGATTTTTTTCTTGAGGAGGAATCTTTACCTTCCAGTTCAAGAGTGGTGTTGATGACTACGAGGAGCTGGATTTGTAATTTTCTACAATGACGATCAATCATCATGCGATATTATGATGTACATTGTACTCTATTTTGGTCTAAAATTTTAAATGAAGAGAAAATAAACCTATGGATACTCCAAATTCATTTATTATATTTTTAGTAGTATTTTGAATGGTATATATATTATTTTCCGAGTCCAAGTCTGAGTCAATTTTTGGGGCTGCCGAGTCCCAAGTCCGAGTCAATTGTTGGGGCTGCCGAGTCCAAGTTTTAAAACTACAGTTTGAGCCTTTGAGGTATAACTATGATGAATTTTGGTTAAAATACTCATAATTTATAAATTATATTGATATTATTCCTATATCATAATTCTCTATACATCTTTACACAAACAAACCTTAGCTGCATCACCATATAGTAATGGATGACGAATCTTTTGATAATGCCACCTACATATTTTATTTTATAATCTTGAGATAAAGTTGGAGACTCAAGTATTGTGTATGAGCTCTATTAGGGTTCCATTCTATCCAGATGAGAAGATATTGAAAATCCATAGTTAGGGTGAGTGGTTCCATTACATTCTCTGTGAAAAAGGTGCAAATTCTCGTTGAATGGAGTGTAAGAGACTTAACCACGACTTCAATCAGGTAGGAAGGATACTGTGCAGTTGGTTGGAAGCATAATATAGTGAGCCTGACAGCCAAGGGCATGATAATGAATGCCAAAAAGTAAGTAGAATGCTGTTCTATTTTTGCAATTTTGGAATGTAATAAAGGTAGTAATATATTCTTTGTTTTGAAAAATGCATCTTATATCACACACAGGACCAAATAAGTTACATCAGCTGAACATAAGCAGTACAATCAAAATATTTTCCTATATCAGCTGAACATAAGCAATACGATTAAAATATTTTCCTATAAAAGCAAGGAATCACCATCTTTTCGAAAGCATGCAAACATTGCTTTCACAATCAAAGTCAGATCCTGCCTAAAATTCTTCAACTTCCCCACGCCAATGGGAAAATATCCCCCTGAAACGTCACTGTACACCTCATCTTTGAGAATAATTCAAGAGCTAAAAACGTATAGTTTATACAGAGTTTTGCAGCTCTTTCTAATCATCCCTACCTCTGCTAGAAATCACCCTCTCCATGAGAGAGAGGCAATGAAGAGAAAACTGAATTCAGCCTGAAACAATGTCGAAAACATCTGGGCAACTTGATGATGCAGTTGCGGTCAAGGTTCCCAATTGAAGGAGCGCCATACACCATGCAACCACTATCAGAGTTAGATCTCACCAAAGCAAGATCTCAGTCACAACTATTAACAAGAAAGAACCAAAAAGTTTATCTATTAATGTAAGAATGACTCAACACTCCAATCGCAGTTTTATGACAAAACTCTTCAAGAATTCTTCTAAAAATTCTAATTTAGATCTATCCTAAACTTGTAGACGTTGCACAGCTTTTGCAGACCACATTTTGTTCACACCCTCAAGGACAGTTGCTTGATTCCTTAATTTGAAAGTCGGTCTCCCTCTTTGTTCTTGACTGTCTTACATGTTCAGAGCTCCCTTCTACTTATAGAATTCACAAAACCGTTGGTGGGAGAACAAGACACTTTCAACAAGTAAAGGTTCCCCTACAAAATATTCCTCAGGTTGCCTCTCAAGGCCATTGATCAGCTCCAAAAGTTCCCCTCCATCGGATTGAGCTCAATTGGATTGTTTTGTTGGTCCCTAACTGAAATAGATGGATCAAGAAGCATGTGTATTCTCTACTAATTGTATCGATGTTGATAGGTGATTTTGTCAAACACAAATCTCATCATGGAAATGAATGGGAGTGGTTCCGCAGAGAATGCAACATTCCGCGATGTTGATAGTGCTGCGTGCAAGTATTGTGCAACATGTGGAGCTATGTGCGGCTAAGCACAATGATGCGCGGTTAAGTCTAGCTTTACGCGGCAAGACGAATGTTGCATGACATAGGTAGGCTTGCACAACTTTGGCAATGTTATGCAGCTTGGCGTTTTGCAAAGGTCATGAAGTATTGTGCAACTTAGACAAACTTCTGTAGAGATACTAGGGCCAAGGTTCTTTGCGTGACTTGCTTAGAAATGGCGCAGCACTTTGCAAGTCTTTATTTGCTAACTCAATATTTTTGGGTGGCACAGGATTGCTCGTGAACCTGGATGCTCTTGCATCAAACACCTCGGTTAAGAAGAAACTTGAGCTCCTGCTCAAGCGGGTTTCTGAAGGTTTGAAATGGAATGACCAAGTTTAGCAATCTCTGGTTTAGTAAGCCAATAAGTGTCTTTGACTCTCCTACCTCTCCATTTCACTAGATATTCCTTATGCTCCTTTTTGTAAGCCGTCTTCACTATGCGGTCATCTAGAATGCATTCAATTTTTGTGTGCCTTTGCTTTGGTAGTTGGTGCCTCTAATCCACTTTTAAGTGGTTTTCCTCTCCACTTGTTTGCCCACAAAATACAGTATAGATCCTCTATGTTAAGGATAGACGAGATGTCTTTCCCTTATGGAAGCTTGAACTCATGTGTTCTCCACAAATCTTCTTAGGACTCTACATGGTCCAATCTTCTTCCACTTGAGTTTATCATATGTTTCTCATGGGAACCTTTCTTTGCAAGCAATCACGCAAGAACTAAATCACCCACCTTAAACTCCAAGTGTCTCCTCCTCAAATCTGCATGCTCTTTATACTGCGCATTGCTCTGATCTAAGTGGTTTCCCACTTGCTCGTGCACCTCCTTCATGTATTGCGTGAAGTCTTCCTTTTGTACTTAACCCTTCTTCATGTGACAACTCTTGCAGCTCCACAATTCCTCGTGGACTTGTTCCATATAAAATCTGGAAAGGTGACTTCCTAATGCTTCTATTGATAGAGTTGTTAGATGCGAACTTCGTTGGTGCGAGAATTGAATGCCATGTTCTTGCCTTCTCTCCTACCAAACATCTTAGTGAATTGTGACAAGGCTTCCGGTGGACAACTTTTGTTGGCCATCTCTTTCTGAGTGATAAACAAAACTAAATTGCAACCTTGTGTTCAGTTTCTTCCACAACGTTCACCAAAAGTAGCCCATAAATTTTGTATCTTTGTTAAATACAATCGTGTGTGGCAATCCATGTAGTCTCACAACTTCCTTAAAAACAAGTTAGCAATATGCGTAACATCATTTGTCTTCTTACAAGCAATAAAATGAGCCATTTTGAGAATCTATCCACAACAACAAAGATAGAATCATGACCCCTCTGCATTTGGGGTAATCTTAAAACAAAATCCATACTTAGATACTCCCATGGTTTCTCTGCACGACCGGCGCTCCGACTCCTCCCTATCGCTAATTGACATACTCTACTTTTTTTCACATATTTGCACACATCTGTAGCCATCCGCAACCAAAAATATCTCTCCCAATTGTGCGAAGGTCTTATGTATTCCAAAGTGATATGAGATTCCTCCGTAGTGCTTTTCTTGGATCAAATTTTCTCTCATTGATCCTTACGACGCACAATTGTGTGCCTTTGAAAAATAATCCTTCATGTAGGAAATAGTCTAACGATGGCATGCGGTTGACACTCACTAGTTATGCACATGTCTTCCATGCTTTTGCAAAATCTTCATCTTCTACATAGAGCGCCTTCATTGCGTTGAACCCCACAACATTTATTTGCATCTCATCGAATAAGACACATCTCTTGCTTAGCACATCTACAATTCTATTTAACTTCCCACTTTTGTACTTCAAGATAAACGAGTAACTTTGAAAGAATTCAACCCATTTCATGTGTCTTTTATTCAACTTCCCCTGGCTATTGATGAATTGCAATGCTTGGTGGCCCATATACAATACGAACTCCTTGGGCAACAAATAATGCCTTGTCTTTAGAGCTTGCATAATGGCATCAAACTATTGGTCATAATATGAATATCTTCTTCTTGTGTCATTCACTTCCTCACTAAAATAAGCGATGGGTCTTCCGTCTTGACTCATCATAGTTCCAATAGCTACTCCAATAACATCACAATCAACTTGAAACACTTTATTGAAACCAAGTAAGGCCAACACTTTGTGAAATGTTCCTTTATCTAAAATAACAAGTCGAAGACCCTTAACTCAATTATGTTTCCCGACGGATAAAGGGGTGAATAAAAGGGCAACTTAGTCTTAGTAAATTAAGTGCATAAAAAGAAATTTTATCAAAAGCACTTTTTTTTTTTTTTTTTTTGATAAGGGTAAAGTGAGGGTTTTGAAAGGGCCCACAACCTTGTACAAAGAATAAGGGGGGAGAGAAAAGGAGGAAGAGAATTCCCATACAACACCAGGGAGAAAACAGAAGAAATCACATCCAGAAGAGAGGAAGCTGCCAAAAATATAGAGTCAGCAGCGAACAGGTCAGAGAAGAAAAGAAGGAAGAACAACTTCAGCAGCCTCTAAAGGCAGCAAGAAGGTACCACAAAGATGAGAAGAGGAGATACAACAAAAACAAAGCTGCCAGATGAAGAAGTGGAGACCACCAAATGGTAACCACAAGAAAAGCAGAAGAAGGGGAAGAGGGAACAAAGGATAAAGAATCAGAGCCTACCCTTCTTTCCCTTCTTCGAGCGCACCAACTGCCAATTTTCCGCTAAATGTTCCTCCGAGTTAGGCGCTGGAAACGGCCAAAATCAGAGGGTTATCCATCTGTTGTTCCTGATTCAGGGAGAAGGGGCCTTCTTTATCCGAATCAGAATGATCAGATTCGTGGGGTCTTTTGATTCCCGGGTTGGATTTGTCCCCTGATTGGGTAGACTCTACTTGCTGGCCCAACGTAACATCCTTATATGCTGATGTAGGTTGGGCCTCGACCAATGTGTCAGCACTCTTAGTTTCTTGAATCTCCACATCCGAATCTGAGTCCTCATCGAGGTTAGGGGGCTCCAATACTTAGAAGGCTTTTTCTGGCAGGGTGAACTTTCTTATGAGGACAGAAGACTGAAGATGACCCGACGTCCTGCAGTTTTTGCATCTGAAAGCCGTATTTTCATAGTCAAGAGGCTGAACATGAGAGATATCACCCATCTTGAGGGTCATCTTGTCTGGAAGTCCTTTGCTAAGATCAACCTCAACACATATTCTGACAAAAGTGAGTAACCCACTATGAAATCTCGTAACATCCTGTTTTATAAATTTTCCTAAACAATTTCCGATCTCCTCCGCAACAAGGTAGAAATGGAGAGGGAGGTTGGGTAGCCTCACCCAAACAGGAACTCGCGAGATGGAATAGGAGCATGGGTCAAAGTGAGGGAACCAAGGGATGGAAAACAAACCAACCGAACCCCAAAACCACGGTCCCTCATTCAAGGCCCTCTGATAATCCTCCTGAGCAAAGAACAAAATGATGAAGAAGCCTCTTGCATAGAAAAATGGTCACAATTTTTAGTCCAATTGGAGTGAACCCATTGGATAAGAGCATTAGTCAAAGGCCAAACACCATTAAATCTGCAGATGAGGGTTTTTTTTCCAGATTATTTTTGAGTGTCGGGAGTCAACACTTGTCATTTCCAACGTAAAGGGAGTCATCACTTGCTCAACAAGATAGGCTGGGGGGAGGACTGGGGGCAACAGAGGTGGAAGCAACATTCTTGAACAGAGCTTCCTTGAAGGTAGTAGTGTTACGAGCTCTAGCACCCCCCTTTAAGAATCCCATCATAGAGATCATGGAATCCTGGGAAATCCCGTAGGAGACAAGAGGGCATTCATTCGAAAGTATTTTTCTGAAAAGAGAGACCAAAGGAACCCAGATGAAAACCTAGTTTATGAGAGATAATACATTGTAGGTCCACCACAAAGCAAATCAATGGGTTTGGAGGCAGAGGGTAGTACCAGTGATCGTTTGACCGAACTTGAAAAACCTCGAGCGGTCATCGAGCGGCTAAGCACTAGAATGAACAGTGATAGCCACCAGGGCGTGAAGGGGCAATGGTCAACGGTGAACTCCACACGCACAGTATGAATATTAGCCACAGAAGGGGAGCCACATATCCTCGTAACATCCTCAACGCAAGACAGGAAACCCACGTCCAGGTCACATGATCATCCGAGTTCGAGTAGATATCAAACGGAGTAGACCCGGGTCGGCCGCGTCGATGCTGCTAGGGTTAGGGCGGAGAGAACACACCATCACTTGATTACCCTTGAACAGTTTTATCAAAAGCACTTATATTAATTTATTAATGACTAAATAAAAAAATAAAAGGAAAGTGACTTTATGTTTTAAATTTTTCTATAAGGAAAATGGCAACCCATGTGAAGAGGGGAAAAGGGCCCAAGAAAAAATTAAATGCAAGAAAAGAAATGCGATTGGTAGTCTTGGGTGGCAAAAAGGCCAATAATTGCTATAAAAGCAAGTCGACTGGCAAGGGGAAAGTATCTTTTTATTTTATAAAAATTCTGAATTTTGTTTGAGCTTTGTAAGCTTTGCAAATCAACTTCAAAGGACGAAAACCCCTTGAAGTCATCTCTAGAGGACGAAAACCCTCTTGAGAACTAGAAGAAGAACGGAAACTCTTCTTCGATTTGTGTTTTCCAGCAGTGTTTGAGGGCTGTAATTTGCAGATCTGGGCAAGGGTTTGAAGAAGAATAAAGGTTGCTGTGATTCCTCTTCATCTCCAGCTCATTCAGGGTGGAGCGACCCATATAGGAAGCTGATTTGTGGTGTTTTAGAGCTGTTCTGGAGCAAATCTGTATTGCTGTTCCAAGTTCTGATTTTTAGACATCAAATCAACCATTTTGTGTGATTTTTGGCCCAAGGAATTGGTGTTTCCAGCTGTGTGTCTGAAGGAGCAAACTGCAGATTTTTAATAAATAATTCAGCCTTCATTTGAGGTCCAATCTGGGATTTTTCTTGTGCATTTGTCATTATAAATTCAGCTGATCTATTTTGATGATAAAAAGAGTGATTTGGTTTCCGTTCTGAATGATTTGCATACCTTAGGCAAGTCGCATTTTCTGAGTAATATTCAGATCTGCACTTTAATTTTTTTGTATTCTTCTATTTTGCTTGGGATTTGTCGCTATCCCGTTTGAGGGTAACATATGTCCATTTGGGAACATTATGCACTGGCTGCTTTGTGACCTCCTTCAACCTCTAGAGTGCGTACTCCGTGTTTGCATGGTCCACAAAAACTCCCTTTTGTCCTTTCACATGACCTACCATTCGTACAATCCATTTGCATTATGAAAGTAGTCTTCCATTTGTCTCCTTGATTTGGATTTGGTGATACCCACTCTTCAGATCAATATTTGTGAAGTACCTCGCTCCACTCAAACAGTCCATCAAATCATCCATGTTGATGGCTCTCCATTGTCCATTCTTCAATGCCAATACTGTGGGTATTACGCACAGGCTCAAATATTCTCGATCAACCCATTGTCGAAGCAACTCTTGTGCTTACTTCCTCATCTCCTCATTCTCCATAGGTGTTAACCTATATGCGGCCTTGTTTGGTAAACTAACCCATTGTATCAAGTCCATTTGATGACTGATACTACGGGTAGGTGGTAAACCATCCAAAATATCTTTTGTCATGATAACTGTGTACTCACCTAGCACCTTTTGTTGGATCTCCTCTATTTGTGTCGCTTCACCTTTGTTTTTGCGTGAGCCTTGGAATTAACGCAAGACATTCACTGTCCCCTTTCACGGTGATCAGGTTTTTCTGAAACCGACAATATCTCAGTGGACTCCTCAATCTTTACACTTGAGTCTTTCGAGGGCTTCGAGTGTATTTCCATCTGTCTTTCACCAATGTGTAGGTATTTGCGTGACCATCATGAACCGCTTGTTTGTCATACTTTGCCAAGGTCTCCCCAACAACACATGGCATACGTCCATGGGCATTACATCACATGGGACTTCATCTTCATATGCGCCAATCTTGATACACACTTTGCATTGCTCATTTACAAGCAATTGATGCCCTTTTAATAACCACAATACCTTATACGGGTTTGGGTGAGCAATTCTCTTCAAATCAAGTTTCTTAACCATCTTGCTTGAAACAAGATTATCAGTGCTACCACTATCAACAATGACCTTACAACACTTACCTCCAGATTTGTCAATGGTTCTGAACAAATTCTTTCTTTGCGTAGGCACATTCTCTTTCTTTACGGGCTTCAACAATACCCTCTTTATCATGAGCATTTCACGTTCTGGTTTTTCTACGCTATGAGTCGATGCATGGCTTTTTGCATTTGCATGTTGAGCAACATGATTGCTAGCATCGTTCCTCCTACTGCCACTATTTTGCGCAGCTTGTGGACACTCAAATGCACGATGTCTAGTCTCTCCACAATGAAAATAGGTTCTGCTAAATCCTCTTCCTCTTTGTTTCCTCTTCCTCTAAACAATGATCTACCTCCACCTTTTTGTGCATGACTCTGTTCAAGCAAACTACTTGGTTCTCTCACATGCGCATGATTTGGTGCATCACTACGCAAACTTCCACCTCTCTGTGGGAATTTTCCTTTGCCCTGCAGGTTGCTCAATTGCCTTCGGGACAACTCCTCTGCCTTCAGTGCAAACTGATAGGCTTCCTCAATAGATCTCAGCCTAACTATACCGAGTTCATCTTGTATGGAAATGCACAATATATTGGCATACCTTGAGATCTTTTCTGTGTCATCCTCCACATGACCAACTCTAATGTTGAGCTGATAGAACTCCTTGGTGTACTTCGTCACTCTTAGTTCCTTTTGCCGCAAATTTTGCAATTGCTTGAACAAATTGGATTGGTGATCTATAGGCATGAACTTAGCCTTAAACTTTGTAACCATTTGATCCCATTACACGAGCATATCTTTGCTTCTTTGAATTCTCTCGCTTTGCACATGATCCCACCACAAGGATGCATGTCCCTTCAATTTGGTACTTGGAAATTTCACCCTTATGCTATCTTCTACACTTTATTTCTGTGATCCAATTGATAAGATCTTCAGGATCTAAGTCCCTAGAATAGAAGGAAACTTCTATTCGTAGCTTGCTTCCAATCCTCATGATTGCTCGCTAGAATCAATCTTGTTGCTCATCTACATGCTTTACCTCAGCTTCCTGATCCGCAGGTGCACTTGCGTCACATTTATCATCACTTTCATCTTCATCAACGAAAACTCCTCTATGTTGCTCCATTTCAATAGCCTCCAAACGTGCTTGCATTCCTCTAATCACATCAGCCAAGTCCGCAAGTCTTGGCGGTATTTACTCTAAGCGTCAATTCTACTTTGCGTGCCATCTTTTCCTCACAATTTTTTCAACAGTAAATTTTTGTTACCTCACTTTCTACCCAACAACCCAAAGTGTTGGAGATGTCTGCAACTACTTTCTACCCAAACCCCTAGTATGGAAAACAACAAATCTCAAGATCACTCACACAACCCAGATTGATGTTTATACTAATTTTTGTGATAGGACTTTGAAATCCTTGCTTTGATACGAGATTGATACAGTCGCAGGTAGGGTTCCCAAATGAAGGGACACCATACATTACGCAGCCATTGTCAGAAATAGATCTCATTAATGTAAGATGTCAAGCACAACTATTAACAAGAAAGAAAGTTTCTTTTTTAATGTAACGAAAGATTACAAACTTGGGCACAATGACTCAACACTCCAATTAGAGTCTTATGAAAAGATTGCAAGAATTCTTCCAAGAATTCTAATCGTAGACCTATCTTAAGCTTGCAGACTTTGTAAAGCTTCTGCAGAACCACACTTGGCTCACACCTTCAAGGACAGTCACCCGATTTCATTATTTGGAAGTTGGTTGCCCTCTTCATTCGTGAATGTTTTACATGTTCACATCTCCTTTCTATTTATAGAATTCACAAAAGCTTTGGTGGGAGAACAAGATACCTTCAACAAGTAAAGGCTCATGTGCAGAATATTCCTTAGGTTGCCTCTCGGGGCCATTGATCAATTCTAGAAGTTCCCCTTTCATTATTCCCCTGAATGCTCCCAGGTCACCTTCTACCCACCAAGCAGGTGTTGAATAGGTCCATCGAGAAGATATTTACTGGGTGTTTTATTCGGACTACTTGGGTGAACCCCATGACGGCTTGTGTCTGAGATGGCCTTTTATGCGAGCATTTTCTTGAGATCAGCGACGGACTCATCATCCGCCCCAAGACACCTTTTGCCATTGGATGCATGCCCTCCGCATACCCTTGGGTCAGTTTCGGGTGGGCTCCCACGCAGTGCGTTGCGAGACGGATCATCATATTGACCACGGTGACAGACTTTGCGAGCTCTGTAGCCTCTGGGAGGTTGAGGCGAGGACCATTTCATCTTCCGCTGCCCCATATACTATGAGATCAGAGGACGATTTCATTGCCTCTTCAGAGGGGTTCTAGACCCTCCCAGTTTTCTTCGAGATATATTGACCAGCGGTGTCTTGCCCTCTACATCCATGAGTCTCTGAGCTCCGAGACCGGACTCTTCACCCACCTCCGAGAGTCATTTCCACGAGGCAGACATTACATCTTTCTTTCTGGTTCTATCCGCAAAGGTGGTACCAAACGACAGAGCCACTCTGATCCTATTACAGGCATAGATCAATTCGTTCCTGGCTAGACCTTCACAGCTCCCCCAGTGGCCACCAGCCGGCTCGGCAGCGTACACGTCTTAGAGGGCAATCCAGATCTACTCGCCTCCCTGGCGGTCGTTCTAATCTTAGTTCTCTGCGGGGGAGGGGGCCCTCGCCCCCCCTTTTGAGGAGTCATTCCATCAGTAGCTACTTCTTATCAGCTTTGAATGTTAGGAGGGATGGGACTACCATTTCTGAGTAGACAGCTCCTTATCAGCCCCCTCCTTCATTCTCTTCTCCACTTTCCTTCCCCCCTCTGTCTCATTATCCCCGTCTGTGGGGGTTTTGTTTTCTTGGGGTTTTTTTCTTGTTCTTCTCTTATTCTCTCTTCTGTTCTCGGGAACTCGTATTGAGTCTTCCCCACTTGCACTTTGTATATTGTTTGGACTACAGTCCCATTGACCTACTTTTGTGGTCATTTGTTGGACATTAATATTTATCTCCTTTATCTCCTCCTTTGGATCGAGCTCAATTGGATTGTTCTGCTGGTCTTTGGATGAAATAGACGGATCAAGAACCACGTGCATGCTCTACTAATTGTATCGATGTTGACTGACAATTCTATCGCATACGATCTCATAATTGAAACAAATGGGAGCAGTCTTGTAGGAATGCGGCATTCCATGACGTTGATAGTGTTGTGTGAAAGTATTGCATGGCTAAGAACAATGATGTGTGGTTAAGTCTAGTTTTGTGCAAGCAAGGCGAATGTCATGCGCGGTGTAGGTAGGCTTGTGTGGCTTTGGCAATGTTATGCGGCTTGGTGTTTTGCGTGACTTGGATAGGCTTCCACAAAATTACTAAGGCCGGGGTTCTTTCCATGGCTTGCTTAGAGCGGTGCAACATGACATTGCAAGCAAGTCTTTATATGCCAACTCTAAAGATTTTTGGGTGGTGCAAGATTTCTTGTGAACGCTAAAGCTCCTACATCACTTAGCATCTTTGAAAACATGTGAGACCTTTCTCCTCTCTTCCACACCAAATGCACAAAGAATCCAAAATACCACTTTGGACAAACGTGTTTCTTTGGCTAGCCCTTGGTGAAGCAATAGGTAACTCAAGACCTTGTGTTTAGAAGAGGATTGCCACCCAATTTCAAAGTCATTTACATTCCTTTTCTTATTCAAAAGTGGTGTAAGGGCAAACTTACGTCTCATTGAATAATAGAAATCTTTTGTAGACACCTATAATTTGGTCTACATGATCTTATTATTAAGATCATACTAACTATCCGATCGGGGATCATTTCTAAAAATTCCCTAAACATCCCTAAATGGTGTTAGTGCAGAAGATCATCTCGAGAGCTTTCCAACGACTATGAGAACGTGACAAACGGACATCGGGAGCTCTAGTTATGTGCGTCAACCGGTCAATATTGGACCAATGGCACTGCGACACGTGGCGAAAAGGAAAAAGGGAGTTGTTTGTTGGTTTTCGATCACCGGTCTTCGACGAGCGTAAAAATGGTGCACGGGAACAAGAGGCTCAACTTTTATTACGGAGGGGAGCCCGCCGCCGTGTGGACTATGGTATTATCGCCAACGTGGTGGGTCCACAAGCCACCACTCGTCGAATTCGCTCGATTTGCCTATCGTGAGACGACAAGTGGAATATATACTATTGACCGAGTTAATTATTTCCATACCACCTTACATGGGTCGAAATTATATTTACTTGGTAAGTCCACTTTCCAAATGCCACGCACACACACACACACACACACACATATATATTAATGTTCAAACATTAGTATAAGCCGCCAATATGCTATGCTTCCACGTGGAGGAGAGAAGGTGGTGAAGCGGTTGTTGGGGCTTATGCCATGCGTGGTAAGATCCACGTAGAAAATGGAGGAGATAAGGTTTATTAAAACCTTCCCTAAGTCTAAGGCCGCAAAATGTGGGATAAATACCCACTTTACAATACAAAACCGCCCCCTTCACCCTAAGCCGCTCAAATTGGGATTTTATCCCATTTAAAATGCAAATCCGCCAAAAATGATGCCGCTGGGATTTGATCCCCCGAACTCATCGCTCCAAGACCAATCCTCTAACCAACTCGCCTAAGAAGGTCGCTTGGTTATAAAATGGGTCGCTTCAACTTATACAAGGAGACAGGTCTGTGCAAGGAGGATAGAGACCAGATCTCAGAAAATGCCATTTTTGAAGGCCTTGCACTCAGAATGGGAACTCGGAGTAAAAAGATGAAATGAAGGAAATTCTGAGACGATTCCAACGATGTAAGATTTGATATTTTTGTTGAGTTTTAACTTTGTTTTGGAAGCTTTGAATGCAGTTTTTAACAGGATCTACAAGACAACTAGTTGGAAAACACGAATTTCAATGCACTTCTGGTCCGAATTGTGACTTGGTGTAAACATGAAAAGTGTTCAGAATTCAGAGATGATCTCAGATATATGATTTGTTTTCATAGAATGTTTTTAAATCTCCATTTGTAGGTGTTTTTCTAACACAGTTGCAGGGAGATCACATTGTGAAAACACTGTAGGAGCCACGGATCATTCTTGGGACAGTTTCTGCTATTTTTCAGAGTTCTTGGGACATTGATCAACTCATTTGCAGGTTGTGATTCATTATTGGTTGTTTGTAAGAGTTATTGTACTTGCATTTCAATATTATTAATGGATCGGTTCAATCTGAACCCGGGGACGTAGGAATTTCCGAACCCCGTAAACAATCTTGTTTGTTATCTGAATGTTTTTCAGTTTTCTGATTATTTATTTGCTACACAAGTTTTCCGCACTTCTATGGATGCATAATAATCAGAATTTAATCAATTTTTGGAGTTTAGAATACTTAAAATTGGTTAAGAAAATCACGATCTTTGGAAACTTTTAAAAGTGAAAAAAATACAACACACGTTTTCAGATCACTATCCTAGTCTCGTGTTAATTTACTACACTACACTAGTACAATACCCTTATAAACCTCCTAAACCATGCTAATCCCTCTTTAACCAACTTCTATAAAGCTTGTTTTCCCTTTGATTAACTTTGTTTAGGTTAATTAACCCTTTTATTGACTTTCTAAAGAGAATTTGACTTTCTAAACAAATATCTCACCTCCCAAATAACCACTTAGCCTTCCAAATCCAGTTCACACCTCCCAATGTGCTTTTCTAAAAATCACCTTTTTGACCCCTTTTTAGTCCCACATGCATCGAAAACACCTTTTTCTCCAAACCAAAACTATAAATAGAGGGGTACCCCTCCCACCTTTTCCTAAGAATTCTCTCTCATCTCATTTATGATTTAGGTCATGCTTAAGTCTTTTTAGAGTCATTTCATAGTTATTTGAGCTATTTACTTGTTATTTGCTAATCCTTTCAAAGCTTTAGGTAAATAGGAGTAGCCATTAATGGTGAGCTTCCATTCTTAAGCTTTTGAGACATCAATAAACACATAACTGATTGCTAGAGCTTTAATAGGTTCACTTATAGATAGCTTTCATGGAGTAGAGGACTAATATAGTCATGTTTAGAGGTTGATTGTTTTTTTCAAGCTTTATGTATGCATGCAAATAGGTAACTCTTGTTTATCTCTAATCGATGGTCATTTGAGTTGTTTGTTTCAAAGCTTTTGGGATTTCTTTAGAGATTCTTACCCCATGTTCATAGCTTTAACAAACTTTTCATTGCACACATTTGGCACGCCCGATGGGACATACTCCATTGTCCTCTAGGAGTCTTTTCCAAGCTTTTTAAGTTCACTCTCATGCTTTCTAGGAGAAACAACTTGTTATTTACTTGATTTCATTTTTTAAGTAAGCTAAATCATCCTTGTTCATGCATATTTTGTGGGTTTAAACTGAAATAGGTTTCTTTGACTAATAACTAACTTGTTTGATTGTTGAAAATTTTTCATTTCCATGACTTTTGCAGGTTTTTCAGGGGGTACGCGTAGGTGTCCTGGAGGAGAGTGTCTCCGTCGAAACCCTAGTGCACCGCTGAATCGCCGCACACCCGTTTGGTCATATTTTTTCACCGACAGGTCATTTACAAAGGGCGGCATACCTTTTGAACTGTAGTCTTCTTCGTTGATCGTCGACGTATCCGTGCCTTTGGGCGCGCTGGTGTATTTTGGCATACTGTGTTAATTTTCATTTTGGCTTGCAAGCGTGTCCGCTTAACTGCGCAGCGTCTTCGTTGGTATCGGGAGTATTCGTGCCTTTAGACGCGCTAGTGTATTTTGGCATACTGTGTTGATTTTCATTTTGGCTTGCAAGCGTATCCGTCCGAACCGCAGCGCGTCTCCCATGAAACTCTAGCGTTAAACCCCATTGTCAAAATTTGCTGCCATGCGTCCACGTTGGTTTGGGCCCGTGTCCATTGGTTTGGGACACGCATGCGTCA
Organism: Taxus wallichiana var. yunnanensis; assembly: GCA_018340775.1. NCBI lineage: Eukaryota > Viridiplantae > Streptophyta > Pinopsida > Cupressales > Taxaceae > Taxus > Taxus wallichiana. The sequence continues at coordinate 592,836,434 of CM031234.1, read as the reverse complement.
TGTCTTTGGACGCGCGGTGTCTGAGTTAAAAATTAAAATTTTCTCTTGTAAGATCAATTTTTGACTTTTTCTGGTTGTTTGCAGGCTCTAACAAGTGATTGCAGGTTTCTTTTGGGTTATTTAACTAACGTAGTTTAAGTGTTTCATTTTCTTAGTTAGAAAGGGCTTTTTCGAAGTGTGTATGCTCTCTCCTCACACCTTCTAGGTGATCTTGGGGATCAAAACACTTCTAAAAACCTTCTTGTCACTTTCAAAAACACTTATTTTACGCTTCCTAATTGGATTAACCTTTCAAATTGGTTAAAACGAACTCTATCTTTTATGAAACACACTTAAAGTATTTTCCATAAGGCTTGTTTTAGTGGAGTTTCCACGTTGTGTATGCTCTTCCTTCGCGCCTTTTGGTGATCTTAGGAATCAAAAGCAACACGCAAACTCTCTTTCTTGATATCATTATTTGTGGTGGAAAATTACTAACTCCATACGTGTAGGGCCTAACGCTTGTCAAAGAAAGGAGTCACAAAAACGAAACCTTCTAATACATGTTTTTATGTAGGTTGCCAAAAGGTGTGCTACTTAAAACCAATTAAGTTAAGCAAGATTAAAAACACACCACTTTCATCACACTTTGTATTGCAGGTTTCAAAAAGGGTACGTCCCTATCCGCTCAACTAGAACATAACCCCTTTGGCATAACGCCTTAAGCTATAACAATGGGGGTGGTTCTAGAACCCTAAAGTAATCCACTGTTGAGTAACCTCGTGGATGAAACAGGAAGTGCTCTGCTTACCCACTTGACTAGATTTTACACTGCAAGTTAGAGTCAAAGTTGTCTGTATCACGACCCCAGTGAGAATACGCTTTATTGCTCATCGTATTTGAAGGGGGTAAAGTAAAGCCGAGATACTCCCAAATTAGTCAGTGCGACTCTTTGGGTAAATCGAGCTCGCATTTAGACAACTTGTGACACCTAGTTGAGTGATCTTATTAGGAAAGCCATTCTATCTTGGAGCCCACTTTGCTAGTCCATATCGCGTCTTGTCGAGCCATCACGAAGTGACGACTTACTTGAGTCTAGAACCTTGTTTTTCGAACAAGGCAAAGAGTCCACTTGAGTTAGATCTAAGTGTCTTTCATCACGGAATTAAACGACGTCTCACTTAGCTTGGTTTCGTTCTCGCCTTCGGACAAGGTGAAACTCTGCCCAAGTGGCGCTTAGTTTATTTTCATCTTTTGATCTATACCTTTGTGTTCTCACTGCCCATTTGGGTTGAGAAGGAAGTATACCTTGCGAGTCTTATCAAATATAGTATTAGCCACTTTTTTGTCTGTTTACGCCCATTCATGTTTGCGGCTGGTTTGTTAAACGTCTAAAGTGCGCAAGTACGTTTTCGTATCTTTGATAGTCCTTTGATCTTGATTTCAAGATCGTCTTCATTGCTACGATTTCGGTTCATCATTATTTCTCCTTAAGTTGTTATTTTTGCTCGCATTCTAGCCCTACAATTTCGGTACTTACATCGTGTTTTCAATTTTTGTGAGAACTTGGTATAAGTCCCTTTATTGTATGCGGTTATGCTGCTGCTGCTCGCATAACTAAAAATTCTTGCTATACTCATACTTAGTTTCAGTTCCAACGTCATCTGAGTCTTTTGAGAGTGTCAATATTGCCTTGTGTATACCGCGATGACATCATCTTGATACTAACACCTTGCTTGCTAGGTTAACATGTCAAGATAGTGTTGTTACACTATCCACATTCGCAACTTCCATTTTTCAAAAAACTTAGGTTTCATCGGCATTTAAACTGGTCTTAGTATATCTCGTGGAGAGATCGTGTCAATATCACTTTGATATTTAGGCCTTGTTGGTATTCTAACTTGACCTATATATTAATAGGGTATTGTCACTATCTACTTTGAACCCTTCATTGGAATCATAGTTTAGGGTATAGTCTTGCTAAAATGACAGTTTGAGTGATTGTTTGATTTAAATATGATTGTTCTTTGAATGATAAAACGACTGCATAACATTACATCTAGAACACACTGGGATATTTTGACATTACATCAAACGAATTACACAACATATGCCTAGGTTTCATACAACTTTGACGGCATTTAGACAAAACCTAGTATAACTTCGACTAGTAATGCCTAGAATCACGAAAATGGCATCTAAACCAAACGAGCGTGACTTAGAAGAAAATCCTTTTGAATCCTTCCCATTTAGCGGCAATAACTTAGCACCTCTCTTTTCACAGGTCAAAGACACAGAGTCGTTGATTGATCATAGCGGAGAAGAATCTGATTCTTCTGAAGAACAACATAAGTTAGACCTAGGTCGATTTGACGAGCTCCTTTATTATAACAAAGATCAAGTGCTCATGCGAGAGACTTAGAATTAGGGGCTAAGCTTCCACAAGAACGTGAAATGGAGACTAAGATCATTAATCGTAAAACAAAAGAACGAACATCCCTCTTAGACATGGATAACCCCTTTGATGTAGGATATGCTTCTACTTCCGGACAACATCACAACACCGTTGAAGGAGACCCATCCAAGCCAATTGGTGATTCGCGACGGCCTTATTACAAGGCTTCATGTAAAGTGAAGATTGAGCATAAGCGCAAAGCCTCACCGCCTCCTAAGTTTGACGAAGAAGATGATCCTTTAGTTGAAGAAGAGATCCTTCAAAAGCAAATATTGAAGCTAAGTAAAAATTAGCTAACTTAGGCTCTTCGAGTAGGAACGTGCATAAAGACAAACTCAAAACCAAATCTAGTGAGTTCCACTTTGATCCGTATGATGACACAACTTTTAAAGTGGCTAAGGTAAATAGACCGATATCACCTACCAAAGAACAACTCATTCAACGAGAATTACAATCAATGAAGGACATGCTTACTACACTACAGGAAGGAAACGTAGGACACAGTAGGAAGTACCTATATGAAGAACTATGCCCTTACCCCTTCGATAAGGACATGTCATGCAACCCTTCCCAAAGCATTTTGCCATTCCTAAGTTCGATAAATATAAAAGCAAAGGTGATCCTCGTGATCACATCAAGGACTTTTATATGGCTTGTCAAGAGGTCGCGTACAATGATAATTTCTTAATATGACTCTTCCCTCGCAGCCTAGGCGCACTTTGGCATTGGAATGGTTCTTTAGTATACCCAAGGGCTCCATTACAACATGGCCCGCACTAGCGGAAAAATTCGTGTGACATTATTCCTTCAACATGGAGAATGATATCACAATGAACGACCTTTGCAACGCAAAACATAAGCCCAATGAGACCTTTGCAAGCTTCTTACAACGATGGCGTGGGTTGGCAAGCCATTTCCCATGTGCCTTGCTAGAAAAACAACTAGTAAGCATATTCGTTCCTAACCTAAACCCAGAGATAGCCTTTCATTTGCAAATGCATTGCGGCTCTAACTTCAAGAAGTAATAGAGAAGGGTAGTCAAATCGAAAAGGCTCTCTCGAAAAAGGTACGCTTAAGCTAAACTGGTCATCAAGACAAAGATGAAGCAAAACCCTTAGATAAACCAAAATTCTTCAACAAAAAGAAACATGTCGTTGGCGATGGCATCACAGATTCCAAAGAGTCCAAGCTATACAGATTGGTCCGCTTTTAAAGCTCTCACAAGGACCTCGCCCAAAGGCACCCACCAAACGCACGTTTACGCCTCTAACCGAATCATTGTCAGCTATACTTAAATAGTTAAATGCACGTGAACATGGTGCAATACCCAACCATGACAATACCATATCCAAAGGATGCTCCAAAACCCGGTTGGTTCAAAGAGCATGAGTACTATGATTTCCATCGTGTTAAGGGACACAAAATAAGATAGTGCTTGAGACTACGACATTATATACAAGACCTCATTGAAGAGGGCAAAATCGCCATAGATTCCCCGACTTAGGACAAGGTCCTAATGAGAAAATGGGTATCTTCAAAGAGCCCTTTCCTAACCATGTAGATAAGAAGAACATGGAAATAGATCTTGACAAACTTCCAATGATTATAGGATCAAGTTGCTTATGTTTATCCAACTAATGATAGTCCCTTCGACTCCCTCATATGATGTATCCGTTCATTTGATGAACAAGTCAATACTATTAGGATCTTAGAAAAAGTTGTGCAAGGGGACGCGACGCACTTGTTTGATCATACTGAGCCCTTGCCATCCCTCGGAAGGTCAAGTCTAACTTAATAGAATAGTTAGAAGACACCCGCTAGGATATCGATCTTAGATCTCCTCAAAATCTCTATTCTGCTCATAAAAACATATTGTATAAAACACTGCAGAGTTTGGGAGTCTCCACAGATGTAGATCTGCGCACCTTCAAGTGATGATTGCACACCTTGATTCCAACAATCATATCACTTTTGATCACTGCAATCCTACGTAATGACCCAAACACAACTTACCCCTATACTTAGAAGTAGTTGTTACCCGCCGTAAGATCAAGAGAGTACTTGTGGACGGTGGATCGAGTTTAAATATTTGTAATTTGAAGCTGTTTAAGCAGCTAGGCCATTCAGAAATGGATCTAGGGGCCAAAACTATTACAATCACAACTTATGATAATGAGGAGCGTGAGTCAATACAGGTACTATAGTAGTTCCGATGGAAGTAGGGCCGACTTGTCATGATACAACATTCCATGTCCTTGACTTGGATCTTCCATACAACATGCTCTTAGGGCGCCCATGGATCCATGCCATGCAGCCATTCCTTCAACTTTCCATTAGTGTATCAAGATGTGCCATGAAGGATAGATAGTTACCATTCAGGGTGATCTAGAACCATTCACGCATTGTAGAGCATTACACATTTTTTCTTGTGCAACTTATGAATGCCCTTCTGCAGATATTGTTATCTCCTTACAAATAGATGCTATCAAGGAACGGGTGGATCCAAATTCACTCACTCCTTGTAATCAAAACTTTCCTTCGTTGGTCAACCCTTTTACATCATGGGAGGCAACATCTGCAAAGTATGGCCCAGGTGAACAATTCACTCTTCATCGGCCTTATTAATATCAGATCTATCAGTGTCGCCCAGGACACGTGGTAAACCTTACTTTCAGTTCAAGAGCACTCGGGATAAGTGCCCTAAACCACTGGAGAAGTTCATCCCTAGCGGTCTCCTATCCGAGGAAAAGATGTTAGAAGATCCCACTAGCAGAGTACCTGAGGGTACCATGGCTTCATGCCATCAGGCCCCACAGTATGTCAAAGGCCACCGTATGATGTATGTCATGGGTTATAATGGGTTTGGATGTGGTATCAATGCACAAGGACGATTAGAACCCATCCCTATCCCTCGTTTCAAATCTAATAGACATGGTCTTGGGATAAGACCTCATGATGATCCACCCTTTGAGATTGATGCCACCTCTTCCGAACGTGAGGACGACTCATCTCATTCGGATAATGACGCAGATTCCCAATGTATTCTCTACGAGGATCTTGCCTCCACTAACCTATTCCCTGATTTAGCTATTTTTACCTTATCCGAATCTAATCCTCAAACCAATTGCCAAGTAACCCTTGTATATCCTAAACTTGTAGATTGGGATCAATAATTTCATGTGCCAATTGATTTCTTTGAGAATGACGAGGCATTTGCATAATTCATGGGACTCAGGGATTTTATTCCGATTGGGGATCACAAGAAAGGATTTGCAATCCAACTAGATGCTGCGCATACTTTGGAGAAGAGGCAGAGATGTGTGGACGCTTAAATAAGAAGGTCGTAAACAAGAGTAAGAATGCTTCAGAGAAGCCTTGCGGAAAGAATAAACGCAAGTCTCATAGTGACAAACTTTTTGAGGCACTAGTAGATAAACAAAACAAAGAACCTATAGATGAAATGGTATACCCATTCAAAGATGATGATGAGCCACCTAAGGAGGTTGATCTTACTCTTCCTCTTGATCCTACGTGAATGGAGGATGCTTCTAAAATGCTGGTTGAAGAAACAATTAGTGTCAACATTGGCTCGAAAGAGGAACCTAGAATGATAAAGTTGGGAGCTTCACTCTCAGCTCAAGAACAAAAGGTTTTTGTGGAGTTATTAAGAGAATATGCAGATATATTTGCATGGTCATATGCAGATATGCTTGGTTTGGATCTAGACTTAGTTGTGCACAACCTCGTTGTGCACCCAGACGCCAAACCCATCAAACAAAAGTTGAGAAAGATGCATCCCAAAATTGCACTACTTGTCAAAGAGGAACTTGAAAAGTTATTAGCTGTTGATTTCATTAAACCCATTGACTATTCGGATTGGATATCCAACATAGTCCCAGTCAGAAGAAGCCGGTTGGCATAAGGATCTGCACCGACTTCCGCGACATCAATAAAGCATGTCCCAAAGATGACTTCCCCTTGCCTAATATTGATATGATTGTCGATTCTACTGCTGGTTATGAAATGTTATCCTTAATGGATGGGTTTTCAGGTTATAACCAGATCCAAATACAGAGGAAGATCAACATAAGACAACTTTTATTACCCCTTGGGGGAACATTTTATTACAAGGTCATGCCTTTCGGACTCAAGAATGCCGGGGCCACCTATTAGCGTGCAATGACAGTCATCTTCCATGACATGATGAATGATATCATGGAGGATTACGTTGATATATTAGCAAAATCCAAAAGCGAGAGAGAACACCACGAAGTGCTTTGAGACGTATTTTTCAATGTGTCTCCTCGAGATTACAAAGTACGTTTGAACCCTAAGAAGTCTGTCTTTGGCGTCTTTGTCGGAAAGCTACTAGGTTTCATCGTTTCATGAAGAGGAATAGCGGTAGATCCTGCAAAGGTTACAACCATCACGAAATGCCTCCGCTTACAAATCTCAAACAACTAAGAAGTTTACAAGGAAAGATTCAAGCAATCTGCTGTTTTATTTCACACTTGTGGATAAGTGCCACCCATTTACACATCTCCTCAAGAAGGATGTTACGTTCAACTGGGGACCAAACTGTCAAAAGGCATTTGCACTTCTTAAATAGTACCTTGTCAACTCACCCGTACTCATGCCGCCTACCCCGGGCGAACCTCTCCTATTAAACATTTCAGCTACCTAGTTTGCTATTGGTACACTGCTTGCCCAATATGACCTAGACCATAGAGAAAGGGCAGTTTATTACCTTAGTCGCACCTTGATTGCCTATGAACTAAATTACCCATGATTGAAAAGGCTTGCTTGGTAGTAGTCTTTACCTTTCAGAAACTGCGCCACTATCTCCTTAACAATAAGACCAAGCTAATATCCAAAGTTGACCCTCTCAAATACCTTTTATCCAAACCTGCCCTTACAGGACGAATGGCTAATTGGATCATTCTCCTAAGTGAATTTGATATTGAGTTTGTAAACCAAAATCATTGAAAGGACAGGTATTGGCTGATCAGTTGGCAGAATCTCCTTTACTAGGGATGAAACCTTTGTGTCTGGATCTGTCGGATGCATCCATGATGTATGTTGAAGAGTCTGTAGAGTGGCAGTCCATTTTCATGGATCATTCACCTTCCACGGATCAGGAGCAGGAGTGGTGCTTATCACTCCCATAGGTGAGGTTATCCCAAGAGCATTCCGTTTGGGATTCCCATACACTAATAACATTGCAAAATATGAGGCACTCATTGCTGGCCTCAAATTGGCTATCACTTGGAATATCGACACCGCGAGTCATTGGGGACTCCCAACTTATTATTAAACAAGTTAATGATGAGTATAAGGTTAAAGATGAAAAACTTGTTCCATACAAGAAGTTGGTTGAAACCTTGAAGGAATATTTTACACAGATTATCTTTGAGCAAAAAACCAAGGTCGCATAATAGATCAGCAGATGCCATGGCTATTATCGGATCACTATTACGCATTCTCGCCTCAGGAAAGTAAAATGCCCTTCTTTATAGAGAATTTACGCGTACCCGCATATGATATGTTGGAATCTTGTTTGGCATGTGAAATTGTTGGCCCCTTTTCCCCTTGGTATGACCCTATATTTAGATACCTACAAGATGGCACATTTCCCCAAACATTACCCATTCTAAGAAGAAAGCTCTTATCCGCCGTATAGCCCATTACACCCTCCTAGGAGGCACCCTTTATCATCGTGGCTATGACAGAATCTACTTAATCTGCTTTTGATGTTATTGAATCGGTCGATGCTATTAAGGAAGTACATGGAGGTATTTGTGGAGCGCACACTAGTGGTATGGTCTTGGCTAAGAAGCTCTTAAGAGTGGGTTATTATTGGCCCACCATGGAAGCATATTGTTGTAATTTTGTAAAGAAATGTGAGCTATGCCAAAAGTATGAAAACTTGATACATGCGTCAAAGACAAGCTTTCAGCAGCCTATCGCAACGCCTTGGCCGTTTTCTAAATGGGGCTTGGATCTCATAGGAAGCTCCATCCTTCTTCGAGATAGCCATACTCACATTATTACCGCTATCGAGTAATTTACTTAAATGGGTAGAGGTCAGTGCTCTTACTTATGTCACTCGATGCACAAATTTCCAAATTCATCATGAATCACCTCATTTGCCGTTAGGGTATCCCTCCGCCATTATCACGAGATAATGGTAAATGCGTCAAGAATAAAAGGTTAAAACGTTGTGTCAACGCTTCCATATTCAACTCAAGTGGTCTACCACCTATTACCCCCAAGGTAATGGGCAAGCCGAGGCTACCAATAAAACTCTTGTACGGATCATGGAGAAAATGGTAAGTAAAACTGGCCGTAATTGGCACTTACAGACATCCCGCCCTCTGGGCCTATCGAACTTCCATCCGCACTCCTACTGTGCGACCCCATATTCACTAGTCTATGACACTGAAGCCATCATACCCTTGGAAGTGGAGCTTCCCTCCCTGAGAATATCTCTCTGAGACTATCTTGATAAGGACGAAGACTATAGAGTGGCTCAGCTAGCAGAGCTAGAGCTGTTGGATGAAAAGCGTATGAGAGCGCTTAATCACCTAAAGGTCTATCAAAACAGAGTATCAAGAGGATATAACAAACGGATCATCCATCGTGAATTCGATGCAGGTGATCTAGTCCTAAAAGAAAATTAGAACACCACTATCAAGGACAGAGAAAAGAAGGGTAAATGTGAGGCTAATTGGTTAGGGCCTTATGTGGTGGTTACCTAAATATGGATCAGAGCTTATAAGTCGACATACTCGGATGGTGAAGAGCTTCGGAACCTATGAACACCATGCATCTCAAGCGGTTCTATGCTTAAGCATGATGCATATATCGAAAATATCTAAAAAGTGGAAAAACAAAGAAAGAACAAGCAAAACATGACAAACTCAAGAAAACAAGAAAGAAAAAAATAGGTCGTCCATGTGTGAAAACCACGCAATTGTGGCGCAGTGGCGTGTCTTTGGGTGAAAACCGGTGTTCGGCGCTCAAGGAGGATTCGCTTGGCCACAAGCTACTCTTGCATCGAGACGGATAACTCTCATTTCTTTGCTAGGATTAGTTTCCTCTGCTAGGTCTAGGAACCCTTCTCTATCTTGCAAGGATTAGTTTCCTTATTGCATGTAAAGGATGTGCCTTTGAATTCCCTCTACCTTGGGGCCACCTTCACATTCCACTTTCTGCAAAGGCGTGATATGGCTTATTTGTTATTGTTCGAACATGAAGGATGTGCCTTTGTATATTCCCATCTAACGTTGGGGGCACCTTCACATTCCACTTTCTCATACATATGCGCGTGGCATTATGCCTTTTGTATATTCCCACATCACGCCGGGGCATCCGCGCTTCTTTGTTCTTGTACATGGCTTTGGAACATGACCTTAGAAAATACAAAAACATTCAGAAAAAGATACACAAAAATCTAAACATTCATAAAATTCCCCTTGGAATGAAGCTACACCAACTTCATAACATTGTCTTAGGAAACCTCGAAAACAATGTGAATAGTAGCCTTGAAAACTTATCTTTCAAGATAACCCAAAAACATTAGAAAATATATCAATGCTGTCCCGCAAAAACAAGGTAGTGATTTAATTGCTTTTAGTTGTCGGTTTGTATAGTTTTGATTGTGAGTATCTTTTCGTGTTGTATGATTTAAAAGAATGGTTCATTTTCTTACCTTAGATTGGATCTTGTTTGATTTAATTGTGTGTTGCATTGAGTTCATTTTTAGCTTTCATACTTGTAAGATATTGTTATGTTTTCATCGTCTTTGTATGCATCTATTAGGATTCATTTTACTTAGATTGAATGCCAATTTAATCTATTGTTAGGATTTGCATGAATTCATGTCTAGTTGCATTTTGTTGTGTGTTTTTGTAGGTGTATATTTGTTTAGTTTTGTTAACTTTTTCTTGTGTGTTTGTTTGTTTACTACACATCTGTTTGTTATCACATCTATCATCTATCATTCATCACATATAACATCATCTAATACATCATATATACAAAAATGCTAAGTTTTACATCATGCATGTATACTAAGCTAATCATCACATATCGTATCATCAATGGGGGCAAGAGGGGTTGCGCATGATCACAAATCTATCCCCCTCGCACCAATATCATCTAGTATCATCCCAAATGCTAGCATAAAACCGAATATCTTGTGTCCAAAACATATGATATCATCTGAGGATATATCATCAATATAAAAACATGTGGTACAACATCGCTATCTAGCATGAGTATACATAGGAAATGAGAAATCATACATCATCATAATACACTCATACATCTATAAACATGAATCATCATCATAAGAGCATATAAAACATGACAAATATAAACCATCGAATGTCCATATATATACATGTATAAATGTCTGTCTCAAGATAGGATACACATCATCGATACAAATCTGCCATCTAAAGGGCATGAATCAAAACTGAGCCTTCATCAAGAGGCATAATCAAAACATGATACATCAATATATACATCGATCAAAATCAGCCTTCATAAGAGGCAAGTATACATACATATGTCTGTACAAAGGAGAGTCAGCCATGACTCTCGCCCTCTCCGGGGCTACCTATTCTATGACCTGGCGGAGGAAACGACAACTGGTGTGATGGGTCGGCTCCAGGTGTACCACCTTGTTGTCCAGCTCTTGCTACTCAAAGTGACGATCTAATCGCCGCCTTGACCTCTGTGACCTAGAGCCTGTCCCCGCTCATATTTAATTGATAAAAGGTGCAACCGTTGTCTCTGCTAGAACTGATCGGTAATAGGCAGCCTTGTAATACGAGGCCTCGCCACTAGCTCTCATAATGTCTTGAATCATCTTTGTATCCCCAAAAGCAAAGTACATGCATGCAAACAACATCTTGCTCCCATATCGCATAGGTTTGTCTCGTGCTGAACGGCCCGCCGATCTCTCATCCTGCTGTAATGGTTTGGACTTGGGCCCGTGCTTGATCTCTCTAAAATGATAAAACCCCTGCACTGTGTGCCTCGAGCTTGGTCCCCACAGTACATGTGACACTCTGTGCATGTGTCTGTGCCTGATGTAAGAGGCTCAATATTTGAGCACCTGTGCTGCTAGCCGCCTAATTTGCTGCTGCCATGCTCCACCATCACCCCGTTGAGCGGCCCGGGCTCTCGCCGATCTCTCTCTGTTGTCACGACTTGTAGAATCGTGCCCCGGCTCGGTGTCTCTTGGTGGCCACACCTAATCTGAAGGCTATAATTTCTGTAGTTATTCTTTGAAGTGTAGCTAGTGACCATCATCATCGCGACCTGAGCATGAGGCGGTAGTCCTTCTTTGTGGAAACAATTCTTAATGGGGCATATACCCCTGCTGGAATGCTTATTGGAGGAAACTCGATATCTGGAGCCCGTGGTGCTTGTCTCTGCTAAGCCTAGATCCTGTTTGTGTGGTTGTTGTAGTGGACCCCGTACCCCACCCCCATCATGACGCCATCAAAAGGATCATTGTCATCATCATCATCGCCACCATCACCTCCACCCTCATCACCGCTAGGAGGCCTCACTGGGGTGCTCTCACTCCTGCATCGTAGGCAGCTCTCGGAATCGTCAATTGATGAGGTATCACTGCGTGGTACCAAGAAGTATACTCTGGGGTACACCTCGGATCTTTGACTTGTCTCAAGGGTACCCACATAATGGTACCACTTTGTAAGTAGCTAGTCAATGCTCTCTCCTTGTAATCTGTGGCCCCATATCAAAGTACTCTCTGGCCCTACGAGCATACCACATGTCTAGCCCAGGTACATCTTGTGTGATACCAAATGTCGTTGGCACCGATCCACCTGTAAAACTCCCGCATATAGCGGCGATCGCCTGACATGAAGTGCTCAACTGTCATTGTGTTGAGCTCTAGGCCATCCTGAGGCCACTGAAAATGTTTGTATGGCCTCTATACTATTGCGGCCTGTTGTAGATCATCTAGCTCATGGCGGTAATGGTATGAATCTCCCATGTGCGGCCGCACGTCATTCCCAATCGGAGCCCATCCCATAGCAGAAGGCTCCTCTGGAGCTCGAACTCTCACACCTACAGGGCGACCAATCGCAATATGGTCCCACGCCCAAATCTGTAGTAGCCTGGTAGGTCCTACCGTCTTCTGACGGTAGTATGTAATCAAATGTAAATCCTAGTATAAGTGCGCTAGTATGCACTGCCCCAACAATATGTCTCACCATCGATCAATCTGCGTATCACTCCAATGAGGCCAAGCGGAAATGAAGCTCTGTTTTGTCAGGGAGTAAAACTCCACTGACAAAAGCCATCAGATAAACTACAACCCGATCAAGCTCGGGATCCTCTGTACACCGCGATAGTGTGACTGTCATCCCGCAATGGCGGTATCGGCCGAACGCCGAATAGCTCAAGAATACACTGATTGATATCAGGCTGGTGACTCGTATACTGAATCAGCTCACCCTAGATAGGGACCTGCATAATGCACCACACGTCCTCCAATGTAATAGTGATCTAGCACCAGTAGGGAGCCGGAAGCACTGACTCTCATTGTGCCATCTCTCAGCTATGGTCATCGCCGGAAGGCCATGATCCAGAGTAATCTATGGCATATTGGCCACGTAAGCTAGCCCTGTAACATATAGGAGGATATCCAGTATCTTCCGATCCTCGTCGAACTATGCCTCTATTGCCACAAGACGACCGTATCTCTCTCGGGTGTGAAGGATGGGTAGTATCCGTTGTGCACAAACAAACAATACACGCGTTAGGGTTACATTTCTATCTATTTCTATCTAGTTTTCTAGTAAATTCTTCTTTCATTCATCTAACATACTAATTTTTCACTTTCTTCTACAACAACCTAGTCTATTTTCATCTATACTTGGCTAATTGTTTGCAAGGGTAAGTTATGCACTTTCCCTTGCACATGCGCGCAGTACTTAGATGTAATATCCCCTTGTAGGATATTAACTGATTATTATTAAATACTTGCAAAAATAAACACTTAGAAGATAAACCCTCATAGGTTTACCTCAATGAACCCTAGTGTCAGCTTCAATACAACCCAAATAGGGTTGGAGTGAGCCAAGGTGAGGGTTTGATGGGCAATCCAGTTGGTATTTACACTCCTTTATCCAATACAATTTGTAGAAGTAAAAATAATAAATAATAACTGCTGAAAATTAGCTGAAACTTTGGAAATTAATAACTCCCAAAATACTAACTCTTTTAACTTGAAATCAAATGCAGTAGAGAGGAAAATTAGTATGAGCTTTTCATCAAAATAAATATCAGATCTTTGCATGCACTAGAAACCACTCAAATCAGCCCCCGAAATCCCAAACCCAGTCGCTAGGGTTAGGGTAAAATCTGCAAATTAATTCCAGCACTTTTTCCCTTCACTTTAGAGTCAATAAATGCAGTTTCAGATCTGCAATTAATAAATCTAAAACAACAGCTTGATAATCACTTCAAAATCCCTCAAAACACTCTTAAAACATGCCCAAACAAGTCGATTTCATCAAGTAAAACCAGCAACAACCAGCAGATCTAAAACACCATAAAACCCTTCATAATATTCAATAACATGCAGATTTTACTCTCAATAAAAGGTGCCAAAGCTAGAAAGAGAATCACCAACAAGTAGATTTGCAAATCTCATGAAAATACTTCAATTGAATATCAAACCAACACAATAACTCCCACGCAAGAGAGAGAGAACATTAATGGGCATGCATCCCAACTCCAAGCATGGAGTGAACATCAAATGATCAATCAACATACCCTCTAAGGAAATGCGACCTCCCTTTTATAGAACTAAGGGGTGCAATATCCAATAAAGACCGACCTTTCCTTTTGGAGGGAAAACATACTCTCATTAAAATATTTAATACTAAGACTATATGTTGGCTAGATTTCTTGCATAAGTGAAAACCTAGCAAAGTGATGAGATAAATCTCCCTCATTTACCGGTGAGGCTCTTGTGTAAGATTTGTCAATAAAGTATGCTAATATCTATTTAGGGTTTTACTTTAACCATGCAGCTCATGAACCATAGGTATGCAGGTTTTGCAACAAGTAAGCAATCATTAAAGAAAGAAAATATCTAATGAAGAAGGAAAATAATAAAAATAGGAAAGAAAGAAGGAAGATGTGCAACCCAATCAATAGATAACAGAGTTGATTGCATGCACATAGACAACACCAATAGATATTAACACACAAAATTATAAGCAAAGACAACTTTCAGATCTAGATTTAAAATAACACAGTTTATAAATAGATTTAAGACAATAAGCTAGAAACAAAATGCACCGTGACACAAAGTTCTCCGGAAATCTGCTCCTTTCCATTCTTTTGCTTCAAATAACTATCGGGGCTTCAAAGACAAAGTCCGGAACACAAGAATGTTGCTTACAAATTCTCGATCCCTTTAACCCGTAGGTTCTTCCTCTACTTATAGCATGTAGAGGGGAAATTACAAATAGGAAGCCTTTAGTTGAACTGACACATGTGGAAGTCGGAAAGGAAACAACTGACAATCTCCCTCCTGGAATTCCTCTTTGCATGACATGCATGATTTATGTCAAGATAGAACCTTCTATTTTGCATGTCTGCCACCTATTTCCAAGTAGTTGACTTCTTCAAGTAATGACTTTTAAACCAATCACTTAAGTTTTATAATTTAATTGATCACTCAATTACTTTGTCGGAGGAAATAAGAGAAAGAAGAAGAAAGAGGAAAGCTGCAGTCTTGTTCTTTTTTCATATTCTGCATGCAGTTGATTCTTTTGCCTTTGATTCTCACCAAACTGGATCTGGAAGCGGCTGGATCTGGAAGCAAGTGACTGTGATTTGCTTGTGGGTATTGCCTTTGACTTGTCTTCCTTCTTATCCTTGAAGCTTTTGTAGTTCTTCTCTAGTACATGCATCAGTGCAATGTTTGCCGTAAATAACTCATCATTTTTATTTTTAATTGCATATGAGCAATTAAAAATTCTAGAAAGCACTCCGGGTGAATGCAAATTCACTGAAGGCTTCAATTGGAAGATTGGGAGCACATGCATAAGATCTTTGAAGGAATTTTTCGTGCACTGACTTCTACACGGGTTGCATTATAAACAAGAGGATGAAGCCTTTGCAATTATGGATTTGGATTTGGATTTGGATCTAAATCTGAATTTGGATCTGAATCTAGATCTCGGATCTGAATCGGAGGCTATGCATGATTCTACTGATCCTTTTCTTTCATCATGCTTCGCCATGGCCAGAGCAATCTTTGTCTGAGCAACTCTTTTTCTTTTTATTCGGCCGGAATTCTTTACAATTGGTGCAGATATGAGAATTTCTTCAGATTCGGAAGATATATTCAATGTATTGGACATTGATTTAAGCTCCCTTTCAATTATATAAGCACCTGTAATGAATACCTGCAATTAATTCAGACAAAGACGGAATCCGGAGCATGAACACTTGATTTTTATCATAAAAATCTGCATATAAAGCCCACTGCCCTAAAATTTGAGGCTTTGCTTGCATGCAAAGCAAGTATAAATATTTTCAACTTCACTAGGCACTGTAATAATATGCGGATAATTAATCAGACTTAAATCAAACTCCTTCAAACCTAGGCGCCAAACTTTGAAGCTTTCCGGCAGTGAAAACACCTTTTTCTGAGCAAAATTCCTCCTTTGGGTGCCAAAATTGCCTGGCTGCACTTCTTTGCTAAAGAATTAATAACTCCATTAATATGGCAGCCCATGCTTATATAACCTTGATTATTCTATAATGAATAATTGCCCTTCCTATTTCCGGCAATTAATTAATTAAAAATCATGTTTTTCTCGTTAAACTTGGGCACCTATTTTGTGCGTGCTCATGGCTGTATTGAATAAATTAAATTTATTTAATTTTAGCTTTCTACTTTCAGTTTACATTGACTTCACACTATGCTTTGATCTCATGCGCCAAAAATAGGAATTAATTCCATCAATAAATACTTTAAAAAATATTATTTCTCTTCTAGGTGGGTCACACTTTTTTGACATGGCTGATTTCTATTTTAAAAGTCAATTTCTAATGGGAATTCACCCTGCACCGTAGCTCCAAAAATCCCATGGTCCACTTAAGCTGTTTGACTTTCATAATGAGATTTTTTACCCTGCAAGATAGGTAAGAAATTCCCATCAATACCTTAAGTGATTTTCTTTTATTTCACAATGGGAATTTTCACCCTGCAAGGCAGGTAAGAAATTCCCGCTTTCCTACTGCCTCTAATTTTCCCATCACGACTTAAGTGACTTTGCTTCCATGGCAAAAAGTACCATGCCAAGCGTACAAAATTCTCATCCGCTCGCTGCTACCAAAAATCTCATTCTTTGCTTAAAACCTTCATTTCCCAAAATGCGACTTGCCTAAAGAGGCCTTTTTCTGTACATGCGACTTCGTCTTTTTAGAGAGAACCAGACCTCCTGTGGCAAATTCCTTTTGGCAGGACATCCGTAGATGATTTCCAGATACTCCAGGCAAAAAAACAGACTGAACCGGCAAAGGAATTGACCTAGGGAAATTTCATAGAAAACAAAACGAGAAAAATACCAAAAACGCAAAACGTTGCCAGAAGTCACAGATAAAGCCCGAATTCATTCCTGGTTAAAACCCTACTGGTATATGGGAATATTAACATGTAAAACCTCAACAGGGTTAAACTGGAGCACAATTTACCTCAAACGGGGCTTAAAATAATTAAATAAAAATTTCCCGTAGGTAAACCCTAGCGACATGATACAACGAGTTTGGGCATCTGGGTATTTGTCGAAATTGGCTTATATGACTCTCTAGGAATATTTTGACGCAATACAAACATTTTCTGGCAATAAAAACACAAAACGACCCATTATTTTAAAAGTACGAAAATTTTTAACATGGGGTAGTCTCAGATTTCAGAGTGAAATCTGGGGACACCACTATGTGCACTTTATTTATTTTTAATTAAATAAATCAAATTAACTAACCTATGTGCACATTAAACTAACTAAAGAGACTCCCACTTGTAGCGTTAGGCATGCCAAGGGGCAAATGCAAATGAAAAATAAATATTACTAATGTCCCGAAAAGGGGACATTACATTAGACGCATGCACGCCTATTTCGACGCAGACGCGCCCAGTATGATGTGCGCCTGTTTCAACACTTACGCCTCCACCCCGACGTGCACGCCCACCCCTTTTCTAACCTTATTATCCTACCTACCTAGACGCCTCCGATTCGACGCATGCTCCTACCACGGTTGGCGTGCATGCGCGTGCGTCCCGTTTTCCCCCTCCCGACGCATACGCGTCCCCTCCGACGGGTGCGCGTGTGTGTATCTATGTTTCGATAGGTACACCTACGCGCACTCAGTAGTTTTGATGCATGTGCACATGTGCATATGACAAAATTTGACCTAAACTAGCTTAAAAGCGCTAAAAATTGACATTAAATGCTAAAAGGACAAAATAGGGATAGGACACTCACGTAGGGTCCATCCACTGTGTCTCGAAGGTACTCCCGGATGCGATCTGCTCATCTCCTCCTACTTGGTAGCCTCGCCATCTCACTCCAATGCTCTCACACTCGCTCACGGTGAAAATTTGCAAGAGCTTTGCTTCTGAAAACGAACTGGTCATGATTGAATTCCCCCTCGGGTGGGTATATTAGGTTGCCGTGATGCCCATGGGGCATGTTTTCTCCGTCGTGATCACTCTAACGCTTCTTCACTCATCGAAATGATTATTTTTATATTTAAAATAATTATTTTTACTAATTTTTGCTACGCTAGAGCACTAAGTGCTACCTAGTAGTCATTTCTTCACCCTAGGGCAATTTACGAGTATTCCAAGCACGATATTCAATCGTTTTTTCTATTTTTCTTCTATTTTACCCGTTGCGATAATCATTTTATTAAATAATTATTTTTGGCTCGTTCTTCTCGCGAGGCATTTTATTGCTATTCGACACCCTTTTCTTTGCCCTAGGGCATTTTCGCATGATTTTAGGGGATCTTCCATCTCTTAAATTCTTCTGACCGATCAAAAATTTAAAAATTATAAATCATCCAAAATCCAAAAATAATTGTGAAAACTTTGAAAATGGACTAAAATTGGTAATCAACTCCTTTGTAGTTGGAATCTGTGTCTTTCACATGGTGTTCATCTCATATCTTGTTGGCATTTCCACGTGCATTGAAACAACGATTCGCAAATCATCTGAATCTCCAAACCATTTACAAAGCTACACCGCTTACTTCGTGCATACTGGGGCAATATTAGTCACCCGGTACTATTTTCGCGTGTACATTGCTTTTCCATTGGACCCAAGTGTCCTCCATCCTTCCCCTTGCATATACAACTTGCTTGGGACATCATTTTTAACCCTTGTCGTTTATTAAAACATTTGGGATTGCAACTCGATAACAAAATATTTGTCTGCAACTTGTCTTAAACGTTGTTGGTTTGAGTGTGTGATTGTACTTATTTCCTTGTTAAGTGAGTTTGTTTGCTTCTCGTATTGCATTGCATTCGTGTATGTTGCATGGAGCTGGCCGTTTTTAGCAATGGACAATTGTTTGTATCTTGGCTTTTCATGTCATTTTATGCTTATGTCGTATGCTTATACTTTAATAAGGACCGATGATGAAGATTACTAGCAATATGATGAATAAGAATTGTTTCTATAGCAATACCTTGTGGATAGCTCAAAGTCCCTTCTTCTTGTTATTTTTCTCTTATGTCTCCCTTTTCTTCACACATTTATTTATTCAGTCCTCTTTTTGATCATCGATTGCGTTCCTCCATCACCGATCGACACTCGAGGGGGCATCCTTCATCCTACTAATTTTTCTTCTACCTCTTCAAAATTTTCTACTTGTTTATGCTTGTGTACTTTCTTTGAAGTGACGTTGCACACGCCACCTCAAAGAGGGGCAAATGTAGACACCTATAATTTGGTCTACATGATCTTATTATTAAGATCATACTATCCTAGTCTTGTGTTAATTTACTACACTACACTAGTAAAATACCCCTTCTAAACCTCCTAAACCATGTTAATCCCTCTCTAACCAGCTTCTATAAAGCTTGTTTTCCTTTTAATTAATCTTGTTTAGGTTAATTAACTCTCTTATTGACTTTCTAAAGAGAATTTGACTTTCTAAACAAATGTCTCACCTCCCAAATAACCACTTAGCCTTCCAAATCCAGTTCACACCTCCCAATGTGCTTTTCTAAAAATCACCTTTTTGACTCCTTTTTAGTCCCACATGCATCGAAAAACACCTTTTCTCCAAACCAAAAACTATAAATAGAGGGGTACCCCTCCCACCTTTTCTTAAGAACTCTCTCTTTCATCTCATTTTTGATTTAGGTCATGCTTAAGTCTTTTTAAAGTCATTTCATAGTTATTTGAGCTATTTACTTGTTATTTGCTAATCCTTGCAAAGCTTTGGGTAAATAGGAGAAACCATTAATGGTGAGCTTCCATTCTTAAGCTTTTAAGACATCAATAAACACATAATTGATTGCTAGAGATTTAATAGGTTCACTTATAGATAGCTTTCATGGAGTAGAGAACTAATATAGTCATGTTTAGAGGTTGATTGTTTGTTTCAAACTTTATGTATGCATGCAAATAGGTAGCTCTTGTTTATCTCTAATCTGATGGTCATTTGAGTTGTTTGTTTCAAAGCTTTTGGGATTTATTTAGAGATTCTTACCCCATGTTCATAGCTTTAACAAACTTTTCATTGCATACATCTTTTAATACATTGTTGTAAGGAGCCTTTCAATTGTTCTTTTTCAGTCCTTTGAATAAGGACCTACTCCACTAAACTGCAGGTAATAATGTATTGATATCGAAATATTTTAATTTGTTATTTATGCGGCAGTTAATGATTTTGGGGAAGTTGTGTGTATGGTTGTTGTTAACTGTTGTGACTTTTCCCCCTTGCTCCTATGCCTTGTAACCCAACAATATGATGGGGGTTTCCTATTGTTTCAGGTCCCTATTTTAAAGAGAGAATGATCCATTAGGTAGAGAGTATTGTAAAAGTAATGATACAAATATATTTATGTTGCAGTCTTATTCCTTTCACTGTGTAGATGGAGATATTAGCGTGTGTAGACAGATGAACCTTTTTTTGGGTTAATGGACAATGCATGCGATTTTTACATTTCCTCCATATATTGAATATAATTATTCCATGTTTTTCTGAATAACAACATGATAACAAGAGAAGCAGACGCAACATTATAGTGTTGCTGGCTGATAGAGATAAAAACATACCATATTAAAATTGGCATCGGTAACAACTGCTTTGGTTAAGAGTTTGGTTTGAAGTCAAAGAAAACTCTTTGAAGAAAGCTCTTGGGTAAAATGTTTGGAAAAAATTTAAACTTTTTGGGGACAGCTCTTCTTGGAGAAAGTTGATTTTGATCACTGGTGAACATATAGTTTTCTAAACCTTAGAATCATATGTCATTGCCAAGGCCACTCTTGTTTTCGGTTCAAGCTCTGCACTTGTGATGTTTCCTAGTTAGGGAGCTTGGAATATTTGAAGGCACTAGTAACACAACTACAGAGATTTAATCAAATCAACTGGAGAAACAAATAACATCAATTAAACAGAGATTTGGCTTTGGACTTGCAGTTGATTATTAATCTTTCCTAAATTAAACTTTCTGTACAATATGTTCTTTTGGACTAGGAGTCTCAGTTATCTCTCTTCAAAATTTTGATTAGGTCTCTCATTTACAGGCTTCCCTCAGGAGAGATTGCAGAACTGATGTTGCCTCTGCTACTTTTAAAATGCAAAGTCAAATTTATTTCCTTTGTGATACCACGAGCATAAGATGAATTTTCATAGCATCTTGGAGTCTTACAAACCGGTAGAATAGATGAGCACACGAAATGTCAGAAGAGACTATGTAGA
Organism: Taxus wallichiana var. yunnanensis; assembly: GCA_018340775.1. Classification (NCBI taxonomy): domain Eukaryota; kingdom Viridiplantae; phylum Streptophyta; class Pinopsida; order Cupressales; family Taxaceae; genus Taxus; species Taxus wallichiana. The sequence goes on along the minus strand of CM031234.1, from coordinate 592,814,998 downwards.
TTGGAAATTGCGAATTGGATTTTCTGTGTTATACAATTCCCTGCTTGAGAAGGGCGATCTCTAGAACACTGACAGAAGCATTATAATACGTTGAAATTCCTATAAGACACTCCTATAGATATCTCTATTGCCTGTGATCTTGAGTACCATCTATCTACTTTGGTCTTATATGAACATTAATAGAATATCTTTCTTTCTTTCTTTCTCAGTTATCTACAATTTTTTCTGCTAATGCAAAGAAGGTTGTTCTAAGAAAACGTCTCTATGAACACATTACAATATAGTTCAAGATATATAAGAAAGCTCAAGTCCCTTTGTTCTTTATAGACCAAAATTAATCTTCCCTGAGCCATTGGTGGAACTACGTACAGAGTATATCATAGTGAATAATTGGGTTTTGGAATGTCCTTTTGTTTTTGGAAAATTGTAGAGGCTTTTGGCTTATGAATTTTTGATTTGCATTATAAAGTCATTCCATAATTTGGAATTTGAATGTAATTTTGAAAAAACTAAAATTTTATTTTCCCTTGTGATCATTTACCTCTTCTTGCTTTTTAAGTGTTTACCAAAGGCCTTCCTTTGCCAGTAACTGAATTTCAAAGCATTTCATTTCTTAAACTGTAAATCTAAACTCCAGTGTAGTTTCCTGACTCCATGGACATTATAAAACTTGTCATTACAAAAATCTTCAAAGTTATTATACTAGCGGAATAATTAACTTATGCAATACTATTTCTAGTTCATTAACAGATTCTATGATCTGTAGTTGTCTGTCATGTATTGCTTCTTTTACAATGATTCTACCTGTTTTTTCTTTTTATAGGAATCTGCAAAGGCTGCTGCACTTGCTCTAGATTTTTCTCCAAATCTAGATGTCAAGTGGGGTGAATCAGGCCTTGATGAAATAATTCAAGATAAATCCATACATGGGGTTGCTGTTGTTCTTGCAGGGCAAGCTCAGGTATTATCATCTTAAATTCTGGCCAAACTTCTTTTGTCATTGTTTATTTCATTCCCCACATATTGATGCAACATGCAGTTGATGAAATTTATTATGTTAGTAAAGATAAATATGGTCTCTGTTTCATTAACATACCAATATGGTGCATTTGCTTATGCCATTGCGGAAATTGGACTATTTCTCAGAAATCTATTTATTACTAAATTTGAACACAATCCAAACTTTTTTATGTTTGTGGGTTGCCAAATATATCATGATACTTTTGCTGTAAAATAATTTTTTTTTGTATGGGGAAGCTTAAGTATTTCGGGCCTTGTATTTTGTCATCAAAATGAAACTGTCATTTATAAGTGAGATTGAAGTTCCCTATTTCCTCACTTTCTTATGGGGATGAGTAAAAGAGATGAAAGAGAGCATATTAAGTAATTTTATTTTTTATGAATATAAACTATATTTTTTTATTTTTCCTTCAGCAAAAAAATAAAATAAAAATGAGAGAGTACCATTTCGCTGCATATTGTGTGATTACACAATTGTAAATAGCTAATATTGACTCCACTAAATTTCTCCACAAACTAGCAATTTGCTGTTATTTTTCTAGAAGTAACAGTTAAATAGTCTAAGATGGTGTTGCATAATATGAATGTTATGCTTAGAGGAAAGTGTTCGTTGTACTAATTCTAAGTGAACTTAATAATCAGCCCCTTCTGGTACACTTGGCGGCTACAGCGGACAGTTATCCATTTAGTTTGATGATATGAGGTGAGATCCATAGGGGCCCTCAATGCCAAAAGGTCCTTGAACAGCAGATAGATGATAAAAGGTATACTAGTCCAACGGTGTAGGAGATTGGTTTAGCTAATAAAATCCACAGTGGGTATTCTGGATCGTGGAATCCAGACATCAGTAAGGGAGGTATCAATCTGATGTAAAATATCTTGGAGAAATCTGGAAAAGAAACCAATAGATGTAAGATCAATCGGTGTAAAATATCTAATCTATAGGGTCTTTTTAATTCTTAAGCTAGGCAGGGTTCTAAAGATTCTGATATTGTCGGAAAGAAACACTTGCTTTGTAATATCCCTGATAAATAATTTCTAACAAATCTGGATATTTTATCAAACCCTAGGGCAGCAGTATAAAAATTGAACTTTTATGACAGCAGCAATAAACCGTTTTTTAGTAAAAACAGCAAACCCCAATTGCAAACAATATATATATTTTTCAAATCAGCTTCAGGGTAAATACCAAAATATCTGTATACAATTACTGGCTCAATTTTGATGATCCAGATACGTAGAAGGCTGCAAGAAATAAACATGCAAGTTGAAACCCTTGCAAAAACTCTCTAGATGTGGCACCCAACATAGAATCAATCTCCCAAGGGTGGCGTCCAACTATGGAAGTGTCCAGTATGCCTTGCAGATGTTTGTCTAAAGAAATCCTTGGCTGTACTTTGCTGTTTTGGATGCTAAAACAGCCCTGAATATGATGCCCTAGCTGAACTGGATGAATATTTGTACTCTGAATGATCATTGCAACCCCTAGATGGAATTGCCAAGCTTAGATATGAGGGTTTCCATCCTCAGATCTGTGTGTAAATGAGGGTTTTCGTCCTCTATTACTGATGCAGAAGCAAAAGCTACTTGCAGACAATGAAGTAGTTGATAAATTTCCAAGATGATTGATAATAATCCCCAAAATCTGCTTTTATAATTTTTAAGGCCTTCTCAAAGTTGGCGCCACCTTTTGGAGTTACATGCATGCTCAATAAACAATACAAAATTACTTTATTCCTTCTCCAGTGTTGGTGCCCATCCAAAAATAGAAGCTTGATGCTCATGCAACCCATTCTATCTTTGGCGCCTCACAATAGAAGTTCTTTATTTAATTATTATTCTATCGTTGGTGCCCCATGTTGGAAATTCAGTATTTAATTATTACGTAATTCCTCATGCACTCTTTCATTATTTTATTATTATTTCACTCCTCATGCACCCACTTCTATTTTTGGTGCCCCACATTGGAAATAAAATATTTTATTCCACTTCTGCTTTGTGGCCTTGCTTATTAAAATATAATTTAAGTGTCCTTTTCCAATTAAAATATAAAAGTACCCTTGGATCACTTACATTAGTTTATTTCCCTCATTAATTTCCTTTAGCCTATAGGAAATAAAAAGAATAGGCTCGGGTATCCATAATCAATTAATTCTGAAAAAGGGACATTACAGTTTGCCCTTCCCAAAATTGCTTGCCCTCAAGCAATTGCAAGTCCCTTCTACAAATACTAGGATCCCAAACTCTCATGTTCACACAATTTGGAACTTGTATGAATGGATCTATGTGCCCTTTGCCACTCAAAGTGTTCTTCACTCTATCACCATTTCCACTATGTTGTCCATGATGACCACACATCTGAAATGACTTAGTAGGAAGCAACAAATCCACAACACTTTCATACCTTTGGCTGTCCTCAACTTGTTCACCTTTGCCGAATGAAGCTTGGTTGAGATATCTTCAACATCCCCAACCTTGTGACTTGGAACTTCTGGGTTAGGATCAACATTTTCTTCACCTTGAACTCTTCACATTCAACAAGTGAATCTTGTTGACGCATGCAAACATTAGAAGTCAATAAAACATCTTCATGATTCTTACTAAAGTCATGAACACAATCAATTTGCTTCCCATAGGTTGTTTTGAAAATTCTAGCAAACTGAAAATCAACATTAACAACCGGTAAAGCCTTTTTTCATGTTCATGCCCCTCAACATGGTCTTCTTGGAACTCCACCCCAAAACCTTCTTGCAGATCTGATTTTACTTTCTCTGGTTCATGCCCCATGATTTATTCCTCTCTCCTCATCACTAAGGGAGAACTCTTATTAGATCCATCAAAAGTAGGGAGTGACAACTTCCCTAAAGCCTGTTGCAGGTCTCTCTGATTAGTTTGTGGCCTAGGTTCAACTCTTGGTCCACCCCTACTTTCCTTTAAATTAATAAAATTGGTGAGGGATATGGCATCTCTAATCTCATCGGGAGTACCCTGTACTCATAGCTAGCAACAATATCATCTATTATGGAAGGCTGAATTTTTGCCTCCGGAATTGCTTCCTCTCTACGTAGGAAGTTAGGCTAGAAGGGCCTAACAATAGAACCAATGATTGTCCTCTGATAGTGCTGGTTATGGTTCACTCCTGAAGAACTTCCCTCATTGTTTAGAGCCCTTTGCACATTCATGCCTTGCATAGCTTGGACTAATTGACCCATCATATCAACTAACTTGTTTTGTCCCTGAACAAGCCTGTTAAAGATCGTCTCATCCGGATCCTTGTTAGCCATGACTTCTAGCTATTATGTAGCTTTCTTTTCTTCCTTTCGTGGTACTTGACATCTCTGTCACTAACCTACATGAAGTTCAAAGCTGCAATTTTTTTCCTTTTTCCCTTTTCCTTTTTATATCCCCTCTTCCACAAGCTAGGAGAAAATTTGCTCTGATTCCACTGTAATATCCCTGATAAATAATTTCTAACGAATCTGGAAATTTTACAAACCCTAGGGCAACTTTATAAAAGTTGAACTTTTGGCAACAACAATAAACTTATTATTTATAAAAAGAAACCCCAATTACTGAGACAAAATAAATTTATTTATTTGTTGTCAAATCGACTTCGTGGTAAATACCGTAAATATTTGTATACAATTATTGGTTCAATTTTGATGATTTAGATACGTAGAAGGCTGCACGAAATAAACATGCGAGCTGAAACCCTTGTAAAAACTCTTTGGATGTGGTGCTCAACATAGAATCTATCTTCCAAGGGTTCGTCCAACAATGGAAGTGTCCAGTATGCCTTGCAGATGTTTGATTGAAGAAATCCCTGACTATACTTTGCTGTTTTGAATGCTAAAAACAGCCACGAATATAATGCCCTAGCTGAATTTGATGAATATTTGTACTCTGAATGATCACTGCAACCCTTGGATGGAATTGCCAAGCTTAGATATGAGGGTTTCCATCCTCAAATCTGTGTGTAAATGAGGGTTTTCGTCCTCTATTAGTGATGTAGAAGTAGAAGGTACTTGTAGACAATGAAGTAGTTGATAAATTTCCAAGATGGTTGATAATAATCCCTAAAATATGCTTTTATAACTTTTAAGGCCTTCTTCCAAAGTTGGCACCCCCTTTTGGAGTTGCATGCTCAATAAACAATATAAACTACTTTATTCCCTCTCCAATTTTGGTGTCGCATCCAAAAATAGAAGCTTGATGCTCATGCAACCCATTCTATCTTTGGTGCCCCACAATAGAAGTTCTTTATTTAATAATTATTCTCTTTGGTGCCCCATCTTGGAAATTCATTATTTAATTCCTCATGCACTCTTTCATTATTTTATTATTATTTCACTCCTCATGCACCCACTTCTCTTTTGGCGCGCCTTATTGGAACTATAATATTTTATTCCGCTTCTGCTTTGTGGCCCCGCTTATTAAACTATAATTTAAGTGTTCTTTTCCAATTAAAGTGTAAAAGTACCCTTGGATCACTTAGATTAATTTATTTCCCTCATTAATTCTCTTTAGCCTACAAGAAATAAAAAGAATAGGTTTTGGGTATCTAGAATCAATTAATTCTGTAAATGGGACTTTACATGCATTCCATTTTTACAGCTTGAATTCTCACAAATTAAAATAGCACACTATATTCTGTCATTGAATTAGAATATAGATTGATCAATGGTGGGAAACTCAAGAATTTATGGAGAATATATTGGGTCTCTTAATTCTTAAGCTACGCAGGGTTCTAAGGATTCTGATATTGTCTGAAAGAAACACCTTTTTCACTCGAGAATTTATGAAGAATCTATGGGGTCTCTTTTAATTCTTAAGCAACGCAGGGTTCTAAAGATTCTGATATTGTTTGAAAGAAACACCTTTTTCCATTTTTGCAGCTTGAATTCTCACAAATCAAAATAACACAGTACTTGGGATATCTATTCTGTCTTTGAGTTGGAATTTAGATTGCTCAATGGTGGGAAATTCAAGAATTTATGAAGATTTTTCCACTTTTACAGATACAAATGTCAATGACGATGTTAAAAGCAGGGAAGCATGTCCTTCAAGGTATACTTTCTTTTTAATCATAATTTTCTGCTACCTTCAACGAGTTTCTCCTACATGCCTAGTGGATCACCGCATGTAGATAATAATTGGCACATTTGGACTAATTTCATTCTTTTCTCTCCAAATGTCTCTTTATTCATCGAGAAGTGTTCTGCTTAATTTTGTGAATCTGATATCTTATTGGTTTTGTCCTAATATATTTGTCATTGCTATTGCTGGTCTGAAGAGAAACCTGCTGCTCCTAGTAAGTTAAATCTTGAACATACACTGCTTAGTTTTTTAAATTCATTTCTGAAAGATGCTTTGCTAGTATCAAATGTGTTTATAACATGACTTGAGAGTAGTTTGTGCCTAGAATCAAAACAAGTTACCTTCAAAAGTGTAGAAACTAAATAAAAGTGGAATTATGTACTTCATGCTAATTGGACATTGTGTATTTCAAAATTTCAAGAGTTGTTCAGTGATATATACCAAGTGTATGTTCAAGATGTTTAGCCACGTGTGCCTAATGCATCACCTTGTGAAGCACAAGACAAGACAAGAATCCACAAGGAAGAATACAAATGTGTCAAACCTTTAGTTTTGGCCTAGGTAGCTGGTATGGGTATGGATGCGGGGACCCGGTATGCTGGTACAACATTTTTTTTGGTGGTCTCGGGTATGGATGTGTATACAGCCATACAAAATATAGTAAAATATAGCTAAATAAGTAAATTAACCATATAATATGTAAACAAAATAAGCTAAATAACCACAAAACATATTGATAATTCAATGCCAAATGTCATGATATTTATTTGTCGAACTTAGAACAAGTATATTGTGCAAATCGTACTATGTATAAAGAAAAATCAAGACGAATCAGCATATTCATTATATTTATGATTATAATACTCTCTCGGTGTATTCATTGGGAACATCAACACTATCACGTGGCTCATTAGAACCATAAGGAGTAGCTGTTCTGCTCCTGCTAGCTCCGTCATGCAAAGTACCCTTTGGCCCTAAGCAATTGAAAATTAGAAGGTGAGAGAGCAAATGTGCAATGAGAGATAAGTATGCAATGCGACGTAAATATGTTGTTTAAAAAGTGTTTTGGGGTGTCTTTTAGGGTTTAGGGTGTTAGTTTTTTAGTTTGAAGTCATTTTGACTTTTTTTACCTTAAAAAAATTTATTAAAAAAATGTTTTTCCTTGTGGGTTCGCGTTGGATACTGCAAGGTACACCAAAATGTATTTGGGTATGTCATGTACCTAGGTACATTTTGGTGTATCTTGTGCGTATCCCTTACAGACCTGTAAACAAACCCGTATTGGGTATGAACCGTACTCATACCTGGACCATTCATAGGCATACCTCACTTCCCAGGTTTTGTATGACTTGATGAACCGGAAAGGCAATCTACGTCACTTTTAAGATTGAAAAAATAGACACATCTCAACATATTCAAATTCTAGAAATAAGTTCTTCCTCTTCGCATAAGCTTGCAAAAAATTTAAAGAGTAAGAAGCCATCAAATTGTGGATCTTCCGTACCAGCTATCAACTATTCATACAACATGATTGTCCCAAACATTTCCATTATGTGTGCCATCCCAGCCTCACTACGACCTCTAGTCAGATTCCTATAAATTGAAGCAATATGTGCAAACAAGGAACCTCCTTATCTTTGGCACCAATAAGTGTCTTCTTTAAAAAGAAATTGATGAACTTATAGATAGATCTTAGTTGAGCCTTCACTAGTTGAGAAGTTTCTAAGGGTTTTGTATAATTTCGCATGGACGAGTCTCAGATCGACAATTTGGATTAGTCCATTCGCATTTGTCGACATCAACTGTTTACCTATGAGAATAGCAGATATCGATCATAATGATGCTAGGTATTATAGGATGTCAAAGGAAAAAAAAGGAGTAAGATGAACCCCAAATATACTCCCAAATGTACAAATGCACACTAAAATGTTGCAAAGTTAAAAAAATTGTGTAGTTGCATGTTATTATTTAAAAATATTTTAAGCTCGTTAGAACTTTTCCCACTTACTGTCTATCTATAACTTTTCATTATTTTCTCTTAAGAATTTTTGAAGCAAGGTGAACTTAAAAAGAAACTAACAACACAAAATAGTATAGCTCATGCTTATATGACTATGAGTAGGTGCAGGTGACACCCATGGATAATGCTTGTACCGGCTTATTACATTCCTCCGAGTTCTTACCTCGATCATTAGGAAGATCTCCTTACACTTGTGTAAATCTAATACCCTAACGTGCACTACCGCAATGGTTGTATCCAACCTACATGTGATCCCGCAGACCCAAGGATCTCACTAACATAGGGACAGGCAATCCTGCACCCATATATGCCTAGCAAAACCCAAATTCCGTCACCTCTTTGTACCCAACAAGAGGTTTTGCCCTACCCAACTGAGCATTGGCTGAAAAAGTAAAAGACATCTTGCCTGTGCTCAAAGGAAACTAAGATAAAAAGAAATTGAAAATGCAAACATACTTAGACAAAGTGTAGATGATGTCAAATATCCAATCTATTAAGGCCTTGTCAAAGAACATTTCCAGTATGGAGATTAAGAATCATCATACTTAGGGGTCTTAGACTCAAAAGAGAAGTTGGAAAGGCCTAACCAAGATTTTTCAAATTCACAATTGTGTCTTTGAGCAGATATGGATTAGTCTTGTTTGGCAACTTCAACATATCAGTAGTCTTAGTTGGGTATTTGTCTGAGAAGCAAAAACGAGTTTTGTATCATAAGATTTAGCAACAACTTCTTGATTGGGATAACTTCAAATATATTGACATCTGGGCTTGAAAATTTTGTTTATAACTTATTTGTCAGATTTAGGTGCAGAATTGGAATGTCTCTTAGCAGTTTTCTTATCTGCCCAATGTCCTCATTTCCTGACCCCTGCCCACTTTCGAGAATAGCATTGGCTAATTCTTTTGCTGACAATCATTGAGAGGGGACTTGGTTATAATCAATTTTCTGCAATTGGATAGAAGCCCATATTAATGTCAACTTTGAACAGATTCGGATAGTCCTTTAAGTTCAGCAAGAACAGAAATATATGTACAAGTAGTGAATATTTTCATAGGGTAATCTAATAACAAATGTGTATTTGCAAAGATATCACCAAAGGGGTGAAAAGAATCCCCATTCCCCAAAAACTATGGGGAAAAGTAGAGCTTTACCTATCAGAAGTCCAAATTAACATTAATAGAGTGTGTGAAATAGGTTGCCAAACGCAAAATGACTTTCAGTGCATGCTAGAGGGAGAAACTAATAAAGATAGACATCTACCAAGACCAGAAAGTTGAATGTGTTCCTTTATTTAATCATCAAATTTCTTATAGTGCATAGGAAGGACTACAATTGAAAAACCATTGTTGAAAATTGGATAGACTAAGACTCAAACCCAAATTTTACTCCTTGGTGAGGGGTGTATACACCCTGTTTTCCACTTATACTAATGATTTCTCTTTGCGGGCTGTTGGCAACTTAATCTCCCTAAGCATGTGCCTTAAGGGGCGTGTCGGGAACAGGCGGGTTGGTTAGTGGTACTTAAGAGAGAGTTGTTGTGCTGCCCCATGTGCCTTAGATCGTTCTAGTATGCCTTATCATACTTTACTACCCCCTCGACACTTCCTTCAATATCCTCTTGCTATCCTCTTACTATCACCTTCACACCTACTTACAACACCTTTAGATCCTCGTCGATCACCTTTGCATCTACTCTTGATTGAGTCTTTTCTCTACTTTCCCATCGTTCTTCCTCCAGGACCCTCATCTTTAGCAATTGCTAGACGACGCTTGGTATTACTTTTTACTAGCCGATTGCATCGACCAACTAAGAGAGTTGGTGACTTCAGGTTATGATCTCCTATAAATATGTGTCATTGTTGTCCTTCGTCTCAAGATAAGACACATTATTGCCCTTCCTACGCTCACAAATCTGCTCTTAAGGTCATAAAGGTTTAGTGGAACTTATACTTGGGAGTCTACTTTGGAGCATTGGGTTTCATAGGAGTAACAAGAACAAGAGCTGCACTAGCAAGGTCCACCTAGTCTTTAGAGTCTCCAACTTTGGTTTACTTAGGTTTTCTACCTATCCCTCTTGTTCTCCACCTTTCCTTTTCTTTTGTTATTTAGTATGATTGATTATGTTGATTTCCCATGTTCTAGACTAGATTAGGGTAGCATATTCTTTGTCTATTGTATTATTTTTTGTTATTGACCCTTGTCGTAGATTTGCCACGTGGCTTATACAACCCTAGTTTAGATCCTCGATATGCACTTGCCTCCTTGTTTATTCTTATAATCCTAGTCTAGATATCTTATATGCACTTGCTTACCATCATTACTCTTACAACCTAGGATCCTAGTAAGACCCCACCCCCTATCCTAGACTTAGGCTTTGGAACCCTATGCCTTTGATAGAGTGTGGATTATTGTCTTCTAGATCCACCTCATACAACTTTTGGTTACAATCTTGGCCTGTGTGTTGGTCCTAGAATGGTCTTCTATCTATATCTTAATCTATATTATTGAGAATTGTAAAAAGATAATTTGTTGACCTTTTTAGCCCACATACATTCGGTGAACTTGACATGAATCCTACTCCATTCTTTGAGTGAGTCCTCTTCACTCTTTCCTTTCTCTCTCGTAATGTCCCCATTCCTACCTCCACGGTCTAGCGACTGGTTTTCTGTCTTAGCCTTGGTCATACCCAAGGGGCTAGCAGCGTAGATGGTTGTTGGGTATGGTTTTCACCTACATTTCACTTATATGTTATGTTTTGGCGTTATGCATGTACTTTATGATGACTTAAGTGAAAAAGGTGGGGTAATGTTCTATTTCTTCGTTGGGGTCACTTAAGTGGACCTTTTTTTGGCCTAGGAGAAATAAAGTCACTTTAAGTGATGATTAAAACATGACATATCTCCAAGGGGGTCGAATTAGGGTTTTATGGGCACTTTTATGATGGAAAAAGTTATAAAAGGTGGTGTTTGGGGAGGAAAAAGGATCTGGGATCATTTTGCCATCTTATGTTGGAGCTTTCAGCTTGCTTTCCTTGCTTGTGGAGGTGAAATTCCGCAGGAACCCTAGCTTCGGTAGTGAAAGATCTACCCCTAGCTAGTAGAGCACTCTTCGGTGGTGAAAGATCCAGCCCTAGTTTGCTATTGTGGAGTTTATTTAGATCGGGTTGTCAGATTCAAAGTTTCAAAGGCTTGCTGATCCAGTTTCAAGTCTAGAAAGAGAAGACAACCATATTCAGTAAGAGAGATCATCTATTTTATCAGTGGAAACTTCTTGTTATTGCATGTCATTGCATGTTGATGCATGTCATTGCATGTTGATGCATGTTACTTGCATGTCATTGCATGTTGATGCATGTTACTTGCATGTTGTTGCATGTTAGTTTAATTGCAATAAAAGTGAAGATATTGGTTATTTTATGATTTTATACCTTGCTGCCATAACTGTACTTTGCTGTCATATTTTTCTATATACTGCTGTCATAAAAATCAGATTGTTATTTGTGAAAATTTGGTTGGAAATCTTGAATATAAAATAAATCCGGAAAAGGGATATTTTAGTGGTATCAGAGTGGTCTTTTCTGCAGCCTGTTGGGTAGTGTATGAAGGTTTATTCTAGGAGGAATACACCCAAGAAAGAAGGTCCAGACATGGCGGATAAAGATGGAAAATCAGAGGAACAGTTGAATGAGGAGTTTATGAAGAAAATGTTTATAAATATGGTGAAACAACAAGAGACTACAAACCTCTACTTGAGCCAACTCACAGAGAGATTATCACAGGGTGGCCTTGGGAACCATATGGAAAGAGGTGAAAACAGTAATTCCGGGCTGCGACTCACAGAGATGAAAACGGCAGATCAGGGCAACACACTCCATCCCAAAACACACGGTTGAGCATGCATGAACCGGTTTTCCTGAAAGATCCGGAAGTGACACTGGTAGGGCAACAAGGGGATATTGTTGATGAGGAGACTTGTTGGGAGAAGTATGAATCCTTGAGTGAAGGGTTCAAAGCTAATATGCCTTTCCCGGAGTATTGCAGGATGAAGATCGATAGCCGGCCCAAGCGGGATCACTACCCTCATGTTCCCGAGCTACAGAGGCGATTGGGGCAGATTTTAGTTCCACACTTCGACGGATCCAAGAAGTGTACCGCACAATCATGGATTCAGAAGTTAAAAACTTACTTTGACTTGAATCCCATGCGCGAAGAGGATGCAATAAAATTTGCAATCCTACATCTTGAGGGAGATGCACATGATTGGTGGCATCATGGCCTTGTCACACAGGGACACACATATTACCACTTATGCGGATTTTGCAGAGAGACTAGTGGGCAGGTTTGATAGGCGGGATCCCGATAGATTCTTCAGAGAGTTGACTCATTTGAGACAGACATGATCCTTGGATGGGTATATTGCAGATTTTTCAGTGGTTGTCAGTGATGGTTATTGATGTTTTTGAGGTGAGGTTGACTTCACTTTTTATAGTAGGGCTGACAGATTCACTAGCAGGGTTCGCGAAGGCATTTGAGCCTTCTTCAGTACACGATGCCATCAGGGGAGCCCGAGATTTGGATTTATCCACTCTGAAGCCGAGATTTCCACTTCGAGTTCAACAGAGAGGACCCCCATCTAGACCTGATGGTTTCCAGGCGAAGGGGCCACCACAAAGACAGAGACGGCTAGAAAGCCGTTTATTTCACGAGAGCTTAGGGATGAGCTGAGGTGAAAGAAACTTTGTTTCGATTGTTGTTCACCGTGGGCCCGAGACATGATTGCACAGAAAAGGCAAGGCCCAATTCATTGAGGTCTTTGAGGAGGAGAGAGAGAGAGAGTGATGGAGATGAGCAGCTAGAGACCCAGGAGATGGATGATAGAGATGAAGATGCTTTGGATGGTACTGATGAGCAGGAGGAGGAGGTTTTCCCTCAGGAGACTATAGCCACTTTGTCTAGTACCCCGAGGTACAAGGCATTCAGAGTTAGGGGAGTTATGCAGGGGCAACGTGTTGTGGTACTTATTGATAGTGGGGCTACCCACAACTTTATTGATGCATCCTTGGTTGAGAGACGCGGCCTACAGATAGAGGACTTTGAGGGCTTCAACGTTGTTGTAGCCAATGGTGAGTCTATGAGATGCACTTGTAAAGTTCCACAGTTGAGCATCACCATGGGGAACTACACCGCTACTGATGACTTCTATATTGTCGGCATTGGAGAGACCAACGTAGTGTTGGGAGTTCAGTGGCTTCACTCCCTTGGCGAATTTCGTACTAACTTTCAGACAATGGAGCTGAAATTCAAGTTTGAGGGCAGGAATGTGACCTTGAGGGGTCTATCTACAAGAGCACCTAGGGTAGTCACAACTAAGAGGATGGAGAGGATCTTTCGACACGATGAGGTGGATTGGGCCGTTCATTGCTTGGTTTCGACCAAGAATACAGGGAGTGACCGTCCAGAGTATCATGTGGATGTCCAAGGCCTATTGGACAAGCACAGTGTAGTTTTTCAGGACATACCTCCAGGTGTACCACCAGACAGGGGGTTTGAGCACGTGATTGAGCTTGGGAGCAAGAGAGTGGTTACTACTCCTTATTGTCACCCCAAACGGTTTAAGGATGAGATTGAGAGGACTATACACGAGCTTCTGGACATGGGGCATATTAGACCTAGTTCTAGTCCTTTTGCTTCTTCAGTGGTGTTGGTGAAGAAGGATGGAACCATGCGAATGTGCATAGATTACCGTGCACTAAATAAGAAGACAATAAAAATAAGTATCCTGTGCCACGCATTGATGAACTACTAGATGAGCTACATGGAGCAGTCTATTTTTCCAAAATAGACTTGCGATCTGGATATCACTAGATCAAGGTCAGAGAGGAGGATGTGCATAAGACAACTTTCAGGTGCCACTATGGCCACTTTGAGTTTTTGGTGATGCCATTTGGGTTGTCTAATGCACCGGCCACATTTCAGTCCTGCATGAACCATGTGTTCAACCGCCATTTGTGGAAGTTTGTATTGGTCTTCTTTGATGACATTTTGGTCTATAGTAGGACATGGGAGGATCACATTCAACATCTTGATGAGGTGTTGGGAATTTTGAAGCTAATTCACTTTATTTGAAAGCTTCTAAGTGCGAGTTTGTATGATAAAGGTGCTATATGTCGGCTATGTGATCGGAGGAGGCGGAGTCAAGGTGGATAGGGAGAAGATTCAGGCGATTTTGGATTGGCTACCACCTAGGAATTTGACACACTTGAGAGGATTCTTGGGACTATGCAGATATTATAGGAGGTTTGTGAAGAACTTCTCTTGCTTGATTGCACCCTTGGCTGACTTGACCAAGAAGGGGCTTTTGCTTGGTCAAATTCAGCACAACAGGTTTTTGATCACCTTAAGGGGGTGACGAGTTCTTGTCTAGTTCTTACATTACCAGATTTCACTCGGCCATTTGTACTCAAGTGCGATGCATCAGGAGTAGGTGTTGGAGCAGTGCTCATGCAGGAAAGGCATCCCATTGCCTATGAGAGTCGGCAATTTTGTCTAGTAGAGAGAGGATTCTCAATTTATGACTAGGAGATGTTGGCCATTATGCATGCATTGGTCAAATTTAGACAGTATTTAGTGGGCAACAAATTTGTGGTTCATACGAATCACACTAGCTTGAGGTTCTTTTTGGAGCAAAAGGATCTCAATGACCGCCATAGAGAGATGGGTAAATAAGATACGGGCTTTTGATTTCGACGTAGAATACAAGAAAGATAAGCATAATGTGGTGGGTGATGCACTTTGTTTAGGAGACCTTGCTTTTATTCTATGATTTGCTTTATGTCGATATTTCAGCATATTGGGAGGCTCATATACTTGTTGAATACTCCAAAAATCAGTTTGCATGTGAGATTATGGATGGCATTATTTAGGATGATCGATACAGAGTTGTGGACGACCTCATCTACTACAAGGATAGAATTTTCCTTGTACTAGAGTCCAAAATGAAGGAGAAGATCCTTCGAGTAGTGCATGATACACCCTTGGCTGGGCATATAGGTACATTAGAGAGAGATTCACATGGAAGGGGTTAAAGGACGATGTCCTTAACCATGTCAGGGAGTGTTTGGTTTGTCAGCAAACCAAGGTAGAGCACTCTTTCCCAGCAGGACTTCTACAACCTCTGCCTATTTCGGAATAGAAGTGGGAGAGTATATCCATGGATTTTTCACAGGTCTTGCCTCAGTGTATGGGCACGATTGCATATATGTGGTGGTTGATCGGTTGACTAAATATGCCCATTTCCTTTCTATGCCTTCAAGGCATAAGGCAACGCAGGTGGCTCAGACTTTCTTCACAGGTATTTTTAGGCATCATGGGTTGCCTAAGAGTATTGTCACAATGCTATAGGGATAAGATTTTCATGAGTACATTCTAGCAGGAGATCTTCAGGCTTGTAGGTATGGAGCTGACACCTAGTACCAGCTATCATCCACAGACTGATGGGAAGACTGAGATAGTGAACAAGTGGATAGAGGGCTACTTGTGTAGCTATGTTGCAGGACATCGCGTGCATGGGTCAAATGGCTACATATGGGTGAATATTGTTACAATACCACCTACCAGATGAGTATTGGTATGACTCCTTTTCGAGCATTATATGGTTATGAGGCATCCTCATTTGTAGACCTAGTATTATCAGATAGCCGAGCTCCCAAAGCTCGTGATTGGGTACAGGAGAACCAGGACATTCTAAAGGCTCTCAAGGAGAACATACAAAAGTGCAGAATCAACAAAAGGTATATGCAGACAGGCACAAAGTTGAGAGATCATTCGAGGTTGGAGATTTGGTCTTCTTATGGTTGCAGCCATACAGACAATCCTCACTCAAGAAGAGCGGTGCAGAGAAGCTAAAACCACGATTCTATGGGCCATACAGGATAGTGCGCAGAGTTGGGGTAGTAGCATATGAGTTGGAGCTTCCAAAGCACAATAAGATTCATAATGTCTTCCATGTTTCGTGCCTCAAAAGGGCACTTGGACAACATATTGCGCCTTCCACAGATTTACCACCATTGGATGACGAGGGGAAGCTGGTCTTAGAACCAGAATCTATTATTGAGGTAAGACAAAGGAAGCTTCAAAACAAGGTAATCACAGAATATCTAGTGTGGTGGAAAGACTTACCACTAGAGGATGCCACTTGGGAGGGAGAGCAGATTTTATAGCACCCTAGTTTACGTTCGCTTGAGAACAAGCAAATTTCGGGAAGGGCGGACTGTAATGTCCCCATTCCTACGTCCACGATCTAACAACTGGTTTTCCGTCTTAGCCTTGGTCATACCCAAGGGGCTAACAATGTAGATGGTTGTTGGGTATGGTTTTCACCTACATTTCACTTATATGTTATGTTTTGGCGTTGCATGTATGTACTTTATGATGACTTAAGTGAAAAAGGTGGGGTAATGTTATATTTCTTCATTGGGGTCACTTAAGTGGACCTTTTTTGGCCTAGGAGAAATAAAGTCACTTTAAGTGACGATTAAAACATGACATATCTCCAAGGGGGGTCGAATTAGGGTTTTATGGGCACTTTTATGATGGAAAAAGTTATAAAAGGTGGTGTTTGGGGAGGAAAAAGGATTTGGGATCATTTTGCCATCTTATGTTGGAGCTTTTAGCTTGCTTTCCTTGCTTGTGGAGGTGAAATTCCGCAGGAACCCTAGCTTCGGTAGTGAAAGATCTACCCCTAGCTAGTAGAGCACTCTTCGGTGGTGAAAGATCCAGCCCTAGTTTGCTATTGTGGAGTTTATTCAGATTGGGTTGTCAGATTCAGAGTTTTAGAGGCTTGCTGATCCAGTTTCAAGTCCAGAAAGAGAAGACAACCATATTCAGTAAGAGAGATCATCTATTTTATCAGTGGAAACTTCTTGTTATTGCATGTCATTGCATGTTGATGCATGTTACTTGCATGTTGTTGCATGTTAGTTTAATTGCAATAAAAGTGAAGATATTGGTTATTTTCTGATTTTATACCTTGCTGCCATAACTGTACTTTGCTGTCATATTTTTCTATATACTGCTGTCATAAAAATCAGATTGTTATTTGTGAAAATTTGGTTGGAAATCTTGAATATAAAATAAATCCGGAAAAGGGATATTTCACTCTCCTTCATATCAACTTCTTATCAATCCTTAATTTTTCATATCAACTTCTAGCTTCTTTTCTAAGCCTTCTAACATGAATCATCTTTATAGCGCTCAAAACATAGATTGGGCCTCCTTCCCTCAATTGCACCCATTTCACATAGATTGTAACATGGCCGGTACCAATTCTAAGAAAGTTGTGCCAAATGCATCTACTAATAGGGTTTCCACTATATCTCACTTGAACAAACCTATCCTTGTGGAAGAATCAAAGCAGGTAGGTGATCCAAAGGATAACATCTATCCCTACTATACATTTTCCATGTAAAGATTCATCCAAAGCTTTTGCAAATATCTTTGAGAGGCTCCCAAATCCATACAACTTATGGACGAGTTTCCCAATAAAAACAATCCTATTCAAAATATCTTTTCAACTATTGGGCAAGCCAAAGCATGTCTTGCCCTATCTTTCAATCCCATAATCATCCTTCGTCTTCAACAATGGAATGTAATGTTCTTAGCAATACACTTTTTCGAACCAACAATTCAATTCCTCAAACCACTAATACAACTTCTCAACCTGCCAACACTAATCAACCCAATCCCCTTGTGGATTCAACTCAACTAATCTTACAACTCATTGATCAAATGAATCAACAACAAACCACTAGTAATACCCAATTCCTTCAAATGCAAGCCAATTTGGCTCAAATGAACAATAGACCTAAACATGTTTAGTTGAGAGCACCAAATCAATGTCCCTCGACTCCACATCCCACCGCACCCCACCTTCCCGATCCAACCAAGAACCCACTCACACAACTCGACATCACTAGCAAGGTTCTTCAAGCAATTCAAATAGAACCTTTAGCTCCCTATATTGTCACTATGGATATTGGTGGCATTACGCCAACCATCTCCTATGATGGATCCATTGATCCTTCTTTTCACATTAAGACTTTTGGCAATGTCTACAAAGACTAGATCAAAACTAATTCTTATGTGGCTACCAAGCTCTTAGATAAGACCCTTACGAGAGGTGCTTTAGATTGGTATCATACCCTTCTAGCTAACTCTATTGTTGAACTTGAGGGTCTAGTCAATGCTTTAGTTGAAGAATTTCACTATCACGACTTTCTGAGAGAAAACATTAATGCC
This sequence comes from Taxus wallichiana var. yunnanensis, assembly GCA_018340775.1. NCBI lineage: Eukaryota > Viridiplantae > Streptophyta > Pinopsida > Cupressales > Taxaceae > Taxus > Taxus wallichiana. Next base: position 592,796,565 of record CM031234.1, on the reverse strand, counting down.
TTTCTCAACTATTAATAATCCGAGCATGAAACGACTCATGCCTTCATCCAATGATGGAAAACAATTGCAAATGGAACCTAGCATAGGTTATCGAATGATAGCCTCTTTTAGCTTTTTCTCGCAGCTTTAGAACCTTGCCTTCAATATAAGGTAAGGTCCTTCTCTCCATCCACTTTGGAGGAAGTTGTTGAACAAGTTAATAGACATGATTACCTTTACACAAGTCTGAAAAACCTCAAGCTAAACAATAACTATAAAAACCCTTGATACTTTATGAGACCTCGAAACCGTACACCACTGATGATGGAGTCACAAACGCTCCTAACCGCAGCGGTGCCTCCAATTGCACTATCCATAACATTGATTCAGCCCCTCCTCAACCTAAAGGAAGTTTCTTTCCTCACCCTCTCCAGCAAGGGGATTGCCATCAAGCACTTACAAGGGAAGAGTTAAGAAGGCCATTCTCACCTCCTATGGACCCCTCACTACCTGTCTCCCCAATGGTATGATGAAGCAAAATTTTGTTGGTTTCATGCTAATTTGGGCCATTCCCATGAAAATTGTTGAATGCTTAAAACCCTTGCTTGTTCCTTCTTGGACATGACTTTGATTATGAAGCCATGATAAGAGATGGACAAAACGAGGCTGTCAATGCACGCGATGAAGCGCAACAACATGATTGCCATGATGCCGTGTATAAGACCAACTCCCATTTAGACATCTATAAAAATTCTCTACCCAATCATTCCAAGGATGATAACTCTTATCAGCTTGCTAATGATAAGCAAAATTCTTCAGTTAACACCATTGAAACCACCTATAACCCAACTATCGAAAACCTTGAAAATTTGGTTAACATGCAATGCATGAAACTGGGATCGCTTTCATGGATTCCATGTATCCACTTCTTAGCTGAAGACCTAAAAGACTGTTGTCTATTCTATAAGTCAAACTTCCTTAGACCAATCTCCAAAAACTTAAAATATGAAAAACCTTTTCAGATCAATGCCATCTATTATCCTAAAGCTACATGGCTGATGCCCTTTAGTGCAAAACCTGTCACTCCTGATTGTATCGGCCATCCTTTTCGTACCAATGCAGTTGCCTGAAATCTCTTGGCCATCCAACATGGCTGATGTTGTATAGAAAAAAATAAAAATTCTTATCAACCTGAATTCTCAGGTTTTCCAGAGATTATGCTGATTGAGGCTCCTCAATTTAGACCAGCTTTTCACATCCCATTTTGGATGAATGAGACCCAATCATGGAACTTTCCAATCTTCTAGGCAAAATTCCCTTTTTCAAGTTCATTGGGACTTCTTCTAAGGATTGTAAGCACTTAATGCCGACCCTCTTTGATTTGAATATACCCTCTTCACCAGCTTTGGGCAGGAATCTCTCTTGCATGACTCCGATGAAAATATACTTCAACAAAGGCGAAGAGCTTTCTTCTCAAACCAATCCAACAACAAATCAAGCTTTATGGCTTTGCTTTCCTATTAACTCTATGATCCCAAATGAACTTGTGTTTCGTGCCGATGATCCTCTCATCATTTTCAATAAGATCGGCAATGTGCAAATCAAAAGATCTCCCATAGACGCGAGTTCCGGCGCATGTGTTTCTTCTTTGGAATTCATCAAATCCTTATGGTATTCAACCGATAACCTAAAATCTACTTGCAGCACATGTCAAGGGTACGAGTGAAGGTAAATGTCCCCATTAGTATGCATTTGGCTGCCTATCACCGTGCCTCCTCGCATCGTTATAGTAAAAGTTCTGATCTTCAACTTTCCTCTTTCTTATAGAATTCTTCTCATCCAACCATGAACACGGTGTATTCATGCAAAGAGCTTCATTCACGCATCAATGCATCAAATTCCCTCACCTAGACTCGATGTATAAAATTCAAGGTGACACAAACCCATGGAACTATGAACAATTTAGGAAATGCACTAACTTTAAAACCCCCCCTCTCAAGGAACTATCGTGTGTTTCCTTCCAAGAGTATCAACACTTTTAACTACCCTATTGACTCCCTTCAAGGCTATAGTGGGCATCTCAAGTTTGTTGGGAGAACTCCACCTCACCTCCTCGACTTGGATGGTGATGAGGTTGACGAGATCAACCTTGAGATTAATACCTTTGATCTTCCCAATTCTATCATTGCATAGTTGCACCCTTCTTTACCACCTCATTCTCGTAGAAGGAAACTCATGCAATCCCTTTACTATTTCTATAGCCTGATCTCCGCTCAAGGAGATTGCTCCTAACCTCCTAGTGAAACCATTATAAACTCCCTCAACATTGATATCTCATGCCCCCATATTACGACGATAACTATTCGCTTGATGATCCCCTCTTGTTTAGCTATGTCCAAGCTAAGAATGCGGAGATTATACAACACCAACAATTGTTGTATTCTTCTTTTGACGCTCACAACTCTAACTATTGTCGACCGTTAGCATGTCTTTCCCAAAATCCTTGCAATCCAATTTTAATGTAATGCCCCTTTTTGGGGACTCTTAGGAAACTATGCTAGCTGGGCACAAATCACAGTTTTCAGATTATGAATAAGTTGTTAGTGACTGAAATAAATATATAGAAACCCTCAACTGCTGCCAGAAAACACCCTTCTAGGGCAGCGACTCCTTTGGGGGTTTCAAACCCACTTTGTGCCCTCAAAAACCCTTGAATCAACTATCTTTTAATTTCTAAAACTAGTAAAATTTCCGAGCAATCATTCCATGCAATAAAATCTGAAATTGCAAGCTTGGAAGTGGACGATCTGATTTTTAGATAAAACCCTTAGATTGTAGAAATTAATTAAATATTCCAGAACTGTAACTAACTTCAAAGAGCTTGGAAAAATAGCAACACACTTCCAAAATTTGTAAGAACACACCAAACTATTCCTCTATGCTGGTCGCCCCACTTGGAACAACCAATTTACATGCCAAAATATACCACAAAGCAGGTCGCTCCACTTTAGAAAGGCCAAACATGCATTAACAACCAAGGCAAAGATCTTCAATTATTGACCAAATGGCACCTTAGGGCAATTCACCTAGGGTTGGAAATAAAGATTACAGCAGCAAAAGATCCCTCAAGGGGTGGAGACTCCCGTGTTGAAGTCTTCCCTAGACTTGGTGAAGGGTTTCGTCCTCACACAAGACTCTCCAAGGGTTTTCGTCCTTAGGAGAGGGAGAGAGATGCTTCACAAGCAATCTTTCCAAAAGAGATAAAAAAATTCACATAATTATCAATTGGCCAAACAACCTCCTTTTATATCATAAGGGGTGCTAACAATTCAATGATGGTCGACCTCATAAAGTACTTTAATAATCTTTTATAACTTGAGCCTACATGCTCACCAAATTAACTAACTAATTAATTAATTAAGTCCCTCTTATTGAGCGCTTGGCTTCCTATAGGAATACATAATGAAATAAAAGCAAACATCAAGATATCATCAGAAATGTTCCTCTTGCTCCATTCCTTAATCCCACGAGGAAGAAATGGAATAAGATCTTTAGAACGCTGGTCTTCAAGAAGGGACATGACATTTAACTTCAATATAATTTCAGTAATGTCCTCCCATAGCTCGAGTTCCTCTGTTGCAACTGGAAGGTGATGACTTGATGTAGATTCCTTGGGGTAGCTCTCTTACGATTAATTGTCATTGTGATCTCGGTATCTCGAGCCACAAGCCAATTTTGCTCCTCTAGTTAGCTCTTCTACCACAACATCTTCACCCTCGTCTCCCACCACGATGACTATAGACTCCTTGATGAGCTTGCACCGTTTTGCACATGGCATGAGCTGTCGGGGCACGATGTTAAGGATTGTCGAGCCCGTAGAAAACACATAAAGCAACTTGAGGCATAAGTGGGCGAGGAACAAAGTAAGAAACCATCACGTCCTCCCTTTGCTCCTCAACATTTATTCTCATATTATGGTTTTTGTTCTCATTCGATGCCACTTGTCGCATACGTTAACAATAGTGTCGGCGGCTACCTTCGCCTCCACCTCGTTTGGAATTTGTTCTCACATGTGGGTGTTAGTGTGTTCATTTTAGTGCTCCACATTATTATTTGTTAATTAGTGTGTATGTGTGTAGATGATATGCGAAGAGAATAATACATAATGTAATTGTTACTCATGTAATAGTTACATTATAATAGGAGTTGCTAAAGATTAGGAGAGATTTAGGTTGAGAGTTTGTGGACTATTCTAGATGAGATTTGACTCCGTAATTTTAGGAGATCAACTCTCTATATATTGTACTCATTGAATAATTCATGTCGGTTGAGTCTTATTGTGCCTTGGCTCTCTCTAGATATGGGGGTAAAACCCACATTTGGTATCAGAGCAGGTTTCGAAAGAGGCCTCTCTGACCTTCACCCCACTCTTTTTGTTTTGTCAAGTAGATTAAGGCAACAAGTGAACTGTGTAGGCCATGTGCAACCTTGTTACCTTGTTCGTGCTCCATTCATTTGTTGTTTCTATCAAAACATGCAAACAATGGATATGCAGTGTAGGCCATGTGCAAACTCTTTTGTTCATTCGTATACCCTTGCATTCTGTCAACAATACTAGCAATGGAGGCCACATATGAACCCCCAGGTATTCGCCATTCACTTGCATTGTCTATCTCTTTCCATCACGTTCACTCTATCTGTAGTTTTCACTTCATCTTGTTCACTGTGTTCATGCTTAGATTGAGTTTGTTTAGCGTAGTTTAGTGTTTAGTGCATTTGAGTAAGTACTTGTGTGGGTCAAATTGTTTCGCATCATTTTGGAGCAATTTAGATCTCAAATTTGAGCTCAAATGACCAAAAATGCTAGAAACGACTGTAAACATGATATATTTTTCGTTATCGTCAAATTTGGTTTTGTTTTGGGTTTCTGCAGATGTGCATGAGGGAAAATAACAACAGAGAAAATAAATCTTCTAGAGTGCAAGCTCAGCTTTGGTTGGTGCAACCCCACTGTTCAAGTTACATTGCATTGAAAAATTGAAATCCTTATTTGCATAATGCACCTTTGGTTTGTGTTATTATGTGCATTATTTGTTTTTAGATCTACATTGGCCGTACCATTGAAGGTTGTTCCAAAGTGCATATGGGGATCACATTTGTGGTTTGAGGTTGAGATTCACATTGGACGCCTCTGCATTGGTTCAACACCATCCATTTTGGATTGTTGACTCCTCCACTCTATTGTGGATTTGGTATCAACACCTTTGCATAACAAGTTCTCCTTGGCTCGGTGCATTGGCAAGTTTTGAACTAGCCTTTGGCCCTTCATACTTACTCTTATTTAGCAGAGTTGGTGAAATAATGTTTCACGCAGATTACTGATTTTCACCAATGGTCACGGGGCTAAGCCCCTCCTTGGGTATGGGGAGGCTCCCATTTATTGAATGCAAACTAAATAGAATTGTGAGGTGGCCGTTAGGCCGGGGATCACACAGGAATACTCCACTAAACCTGTGGCGAAGTGCGGTAAAAGGGGAGTAGGATAAATAGAGAGAGAGGGTTAATGTTGTGAGTAGGCACGTACGGATTCTCACCAACAATAACCATAGTAGGTCCACATTCAATAGAAGAAAACAACATTATAAGCAATAACAAGACTAATAAATTGGAGACACAAAGTTCTATGAATTCATTAATCAAAGACAGCAAAGTTCTTTCTTGGTTATACAAGATCATAGTTGCTTTGCAAAGTTGGAAAGTAGAGAGTATGGAAGAACATAGGAAAGGAAAGGAGATAGAAGAATGTAGCTTATTGCTTGTAGTAGAAGTGAAAGCCAACAACTAGTAACAATCAACAAATGCTAACCCTTTGGAATGGAGAAGCCATTCCAATTTATAGCTTACAAAATGTCTCTTCCTCTCCCCCATGTGACTTTTCATCTCACCACCACTTGTGACCTTTCACATTCCCTAGGAATGAAATTAAGTCCTTTTCTTATTTTTGAAAAAGACTTTTACAATACAACATTAAGTCACTTAAGTGAATAAGACAAAAGAGTGAAAAAGTACATTCCCAATGAAGAAATAGAATGTTAGAGAGAGATGGGGGAGAGAGAAGAAGAGAGAGAATTGAAAATCCGGAGACGGAAAGCTTCTTGTTGATGAAGAATCTGCTTCTGATGGACCATGAATGAAGTTCCTTGCCCTCGACCACCTGTTGAATTGGAACACTGAGATTGCAACTTCCTCCTTCTCGTGAGATGTGGACACACTCTGGGACATTGAATAAGTGTTCAAAAACACTACTATAATATTTGCACTGAGATAACTGCTTGGGCTTGCACGCTTGATGATCCTCTTTGAACACAAGTTCGAGTTAGGATATGAAGATCATCACCTTACTTCTCTTGACTTCAAAATTCACCTCCGTGACAAAGATGTCTCCTTTTTGAATGGAATCAACCTCAGGATGCTCAAACACCTTCTTGCTCATCCATTACCCATTGAAGGTCTTCTTCTCCAGATAGGGAAATTGTTCCCGCATTCAACTGAAAGTGTATACTATGAAATCTTGAATCTGTCAAGTCACTATGATGTTCTACATTGTTTGAAACACATCCAGTGCCCTTTTCGTCGGCATGTGCGACTCAACATCCCTGTTTCTTGACCAATATTTTGTCACTTACTATTTTTAGTGAGTCTTATTTTGAGAAGCCCATTTTTAGGTAATGGTTGCTCAATTTGACATTTTTGAGTTTTCTTGATGCGCAAGGAGCAATGACAACTATTGGAGTTCAAATTTGCACGTGTCCCGGATCAAGATGATCCGGGGCTTTGAGGCAACATGGGACTGTCTCCAAGTTGTGGGACCTTGCACTTGAGACAGACCTCTGCGGAGAAGGCCGACTTCCTTTGCTTATTTCTACTACTACAACTACTCCTAAGAAGGGAAATGCAACTATCTAACTCTACTCTATCATTCTAAGGGACCAGGGTGAGAAGGAGATGCATAAAACGAAATCCTAAGCTAAAGGGAGGTGATAACACTAGAAAGAAGGGGATGAACACTCTCAAATGAGTGGAAATAAGGGAAAATGGAGAAAGGAAGGGAAAACATACGTGCCACAGTCCAAAACAGCACTCACACTCTCATTTCCATGGAGCACAATAGAAAAGAGACCTGTAGAGACATGAAACATGCATAATACCAATATTGCAAAGGAAAAGCAAGAATATGAAATAAAATACAAGCTAGGGCAAAAGATAGCCACAAAACAAGACTTTTATTGCTTCAAAGGATGCATAATCTATTACAATGGTGGAAAGAGGCAAGAATCCACATGCAAAGAAGCCAAATCTGAGGCTTGTAACTCAAAATGCAAAGGAACACTACTTTGAATAATGCTCTTGCAATCCAAGAGGGTCCAACCTTTACAAATGAGCATTATTCAAGAATTTATAGAAAAAAGGGAGAGAAGAAGAGGTAAAAGGAGAGGGAAAACTCGGATTCCAGCTCATAACCCCAACAACATGTAATAAATGCCTGAAATCTGCATGTAGCTCTATCAAATCCGCCTACCCACGTCAGCTAACTTGTGGAAGAAAGAAAGGAGCCGAATCACATGAAATTTGGGTGGTTGAGTCGACTAGACATGTGCATTAATGATCTGATTCGGATTCTCCCTTTTTCACTTACCAAATCCCGCCAAAATCCAATTTTGAAAAGCCTAGAGTGTAGCTCACATCAACAAATTTCCAACAAGACCAAGCACGCATGATTTCAAGCTCTATGGAGGAAATTATGACGATCTGAAGTTTTGGAGTTGGAGAGGAACATGTAAGACACGTGGCGCGATTTGATTGGTCGCTGAGTCGGTGGTGTCCCCAGATTTCACCCTGAAATGGGACTACCCATTTAAAAAAAAATTCGTTCTTTTTAAAATAACGGGTCTTTTCGTGTTTTTATTGCTAGAAGATGTCTGTATTACGTTAAGATATTCCTAGTGAATCATATGAGCCAATTTCAACAAATACCCAGATGCTGAAACTCATTTTATCCCTCCGCCAAGTTTTGTCTACGGGAAATTTTTATTTAATTATTTATTAAATAAATAAAGCCCCGTTTGAAATAAATTGTGCTCCGGTTGAACCTTGTTGAAGTTTTGCATGCTAGTATTCACACATCTCAATAGGATTTTCACCAGGAATGAATTCAGAGCATTGTCTGCAACTTCTGGCAACGTTTTTCGTTTTATTTATTTCTTTTGCATTTTTCTCCGGTTTTCTCCGCAGTTTGTCTGTTAAATTCCCCTGGGTCTGTTCTTTGTTCTATATAGTCTATTTAATTTCCTGGAGCATCTGGAGATCATTTACGGCCTCAGCACCAGAAGGAATCAACCTCAAAAGGCAAACTTCTGACCAAAAAAGATGAAGTCAGGCACAAAAAGCCTCTCTTAGGCAAGTCGCACTTTTTGGAATGAATAGGTCTAAGTTGCAGTGAGATTTTTGTAGTGGCAGGTAGGTGGGGGAATTTCTTACCTGCCTTGCAGGTACTTTTTCCCATGAAATCAAAGTCACTTAAGCTGCAATGGGAATATTAGAGGTGGCAGGCAGGTGGAAATTTCTTACTTGCCTTGCAGGGTAAAAATTCCCATTATAAAATAAAGAAAAATCACTTAAAGCACCGATGGGAATTTCTGCCTGCCTAAAGAAGCTAACTTTTCCCATCGAGAGATTTATTCACCCATGCAAGTCGCACTTTATCAAAAGAAGCTATTTTCAATACAAGTCGCACTTTTTGGGAGATGTTTTAATTTGCTAGTGGGAATTTTGGCAAGAATTTCTTACCTGCCTTGCAGATAAAAATTCCCATTATGAAAGTCAAATAACTTAAGTGAAAGAGGGGATTTTTGGAGCTGCAATGCAGGTAGAAATTCCCATCAAAGTTGACTTCTTATTTTTAGAAATTACCCTTGCCAAAAAGTGTGACCCACCTTGGCATTAAACAATGTATTTAATGATATTTATTTATGGATTTTTCACCTAATTTTGGCGCCATGTATGGAAGAAAGTCAATGCAAGAAGACAAGCCAAAGAGAACTGAAGGATGCATGCTAAAAATAAATAAAATAAATTTATTTAAAAGCAACCAGCAACATGCATAATTGGGTGCCCAATTTGGGTGAATAGACATGATTATTTATTAATTAAATTGCCAGAAATAGGAAGGGCAATTATTAAAAATAGTATGTTGAGGGTTATATAAGCATGGGCTGCCATAATGAAGAAGCAATTAATTCTTTTGCTAAGGATTGCAGCCTAGACAGTTTTGGCGCCAAGGAAAGGAGGTTTTGTGCATTAAAAGTGTTTTTCATTGCCAGGAAGCTTCAAGGTTTGGCGCCTAGGGTTGGAATAGCTTGATTTTTGCTATGATAATTATTTGCATGTTGGTATAAGTGCCTGGTGAATTTAAAAATATTTATGCTTGCTTTGCATGCAAGCAAAGCCTCAAATTTTAGGGCAGCAGACTTTATATGCAGATTTTGGTGATAGAAATCAAGTATTCATGCCTTGGACTCCATCTTTGTCTGAATTAATTGCAGGTATTCATTACAGGTGTTCATATAAGTGAAAGGGAGTTCAAATCAATGTCAGGTACATTGAATATATCTTCCGAATCTGAAGAAATTGCTAGATCTACACAAATTGATCCAATTGCAAGGAATTTCGGCAAGATTAAAAGAAAAAGAACTCAGAAAAAGATTGCTCAGACAAAGATTGCTCCAGTCATGATGAAGCGTGATGAAAGAGAAGGATCAGCAGAGTCATGCATAACTTCTAGATTTGCTGATATCAATGACACGGACATAGGCCTTGAACCCATCTCTGAATTAATTGACAGATCCAAGGCCGGAAGGACATCTCTCATGCGGGCAATAAAAAGTAGTGGAATTATTCAAGCATCGCGTTTCTAGTCACAACTCAGTTTCTGAATTTGTTATGGAGTGTGCAAGGTCATATCATCCTCTTTCCAAAACAATTCGAGATGTTGCGGGAAAGACAATAATCAGGCTGGATGCACAATTTATTAATTATTGTCTAAAGATTCCGACACGACCAATGGTGATTGCAATTAGCATGTTGGATGCTGGAAATAGATGGGAGAAACACAAAGCAGATTGCGTGGGCATAATGAATAACAGATATATGAAGAAGCCCAAGTCTCCATCAAAGTTCCCGAGGACTCTTCCATGATCCAATTTAGTGCAGGGAGGTGGATGATATTACTAAATTGCTTTGCAGGTTAAGTGGAGAAGTCAATACTCACAACTTCCGCTCATGGATGTATGCTTTTGTGAGAACCATTGAGATCAATAGAGTTGATTCAATAATCAATTGGGTGGAGATCATCAGTGACAACATCGGTGAGCAACTCCGAAGTGTGAGGCGGACGTACAACTTCAAAATGACTTCATACCTGGTATATGCAGCAGCCTCATAGGGTATATTTTCCAAGTTGGATAGACGGGGCATACTGGTGAAAGATCCTATTTTTGAGTGCTTCCCACAGTTGACAGTTCCTGAATGCCACAAAGATTACAAGGTGGTCAACGATGGGTTCTTCTATGGATTCATCTGCAAATTAAATAGTGATCTGAAGACCAACAGGGTAAGCAAAGAAGGGAAGTCAGTATCCCAGCATGGCTGTATTTTCATCCAGTTTGCAGACTTCACGTATCTCAGGGTAACCGGCTTTTCGGGAGAACCAGTTAAGTTGCCAAGGTATCCAAGTGACAAATGGGTCATCATGGAGTTGTGCAGGCATACTCGTGGAGATGCATGACTTACAATCAAAGCGGCACAAGTCTACGGGTTTCTTTTTGGTCACAGTGGGTTATTACAGTACTGCCAGAGCATCCACAAAGCTAGAGGAATCGAAGCCGAAATGTTTTCTGAATATGAGCATGAGTTCTTCCCAGCACGACTAAACTTTGATCCATATGGGGTAGCGAAGAAGACAATCTCCCAGAATACTCACATGTACCTTCATTGGAAGACTTTTGGATGAAGTGCAAAAACGAGTATGAAGTCAGGAAGAAAGACTTCAACAGGTTATCGGCACAACAAGTGTCTGATTATGGTTTAGCACGGATACCTGCAGATCTCGCGGATGATGGGCATGTGTAAAATCCCACTTCTGAGATCAAATGAAAATTAGGCAAACCACTTGAAAACCCGTTGAGTAGTTGACTCAATAAACCCGAGGATAAGGGTTTAATGGTCTTAACTTATCAACTAAATTCCACAATGTATACTGCTGTAAATGAATACTGGAATTACTCTAAAAATCTCTACACAACACTCAGCCAATGATGACCACTAGAGCATACAAATCCAGCGTTAAACTTCTAATACCAGTCGCTGCAATATATATGATATGATCTAATATTTTATATATAGATCATATGCAAGATCATCAAATACTATGCAAGAGTTAAACCCTCATACTCAGAGTTAACAGTAACATCATTCGCTGCTAGGGAAGAAAGAACAGCAATATATTCTATTCCAAAATCAGTCCATAATACTCCCAAATGTAGTCGCTGTTTTTGAGCAACAATCAAACTAGACAAAATTCAGTTCACTAAGCACACAACCTGCCCAGACCAATCTCTGTAAAAGGGATATATAATCATGCATAAGATTAGTCGATTCTACCTCCAAAAGATCATAAATCAGTCATAAACATGCCCAAGGAAATCCGCTGTGGGAAACATGCCCACAAGAGTGGGAAACATGCCCAAGGAAATCCGCTGTAGGAAAGGCACAAAGTCACACATTAAACTTGGTCGATTCACATCCACTTATGGCCCAAACAGTTCATAAACCATTAAAAGGAATCGCTGAAGCTGAAGGGACTGTAAATCATGCCCAGGCTGGTCGGACTTCCCTTAAAAATACCACAATCCAGTTTAGCAAACAAACCAGCAACTGCTGGAGATTAAAGCTTAAGATTTTTGCACACAAATCAGTCTATAATCACCATAAGAAGCTCGCCAAAACTGGAATTTAAAGCCACAAGAATCGCTGCCAATATTTAAATATAACCCTCAAGTGAAATCGCAGGAACAGCAGACTAAATCAGATCATGAATCATATCAACTTGCCTCATAGAAGTCGCTGTAACAAGGGCACAATAACCTGCAAAAATCTGATCGGTCCACACCAAATAATGCATGCAAAACAGTCCACAAAACACCATAAGAGGAAGTTGCTAGGGTTTAGAGAACCAAACACCCAAGTCGATTTACAAAAGACACACAAAACAACTGCTACAGTGACGTCGCTACAGTAAAAGGGCAGATTTCAATAGTAAATTTCAACTAAAACTTTGCTCAAGCAAAGGACATGAATTTCACCAACAAAAGCTTCAATTGAATCTCAAATCAGCTCAATACAATCTCCCATGCAAGAGAGAGAGAACATCAATGGGCATGCATCCCAACTCCAAGCATGGAGTATCAAAATAAGTTCATCATAGCATGATCATAATAATGGTCCTAACACTCCTTTTATAAGCAAGGAGACAAAATTCGAAAACCCTAGGAGAAGGAAAATATTAAATAAAAGCAGTTTGTTTTCCCTAGGTGTGGCGTCCCCTTTGCAAAGGGTGATTTTATAAATTAAAAACCACCTAAATATTTATTTAATTAATTCCCCATTTAATTTTTATATTTTGGGAATCTTCATAATTAAATAATTATTGCTCCAGGCAATAATATTTAATTATTTATTAAAATGTTCCCCTTGCATCATCCCGAAGCCCACGGGGACGCATTTGGCTAAGGGTCTTCAAAAATGGGGACATTACAAAGCATGTTATACTTGCCACATATCATCAGATGGGAGGGGATAGAGCTGCTCTTCAGGAAAACATTGGTGGTTGCCAGACGATTGAGGAAAGATCTTTCGCGGTTCTGGTTAACACCTCAAATTGGTTGTTGACAAAGGGGTATTGCCTGGATGAAGCTTTGATGAATCAAATCACAGGTAACTTTATTGCAGGAGACTCCAGCAAAATAAAGCACGAAGGTGAAAGTAGTAGAAGGCCAGAGAAACTTAAAGTACACAAGAAGTCTCATGCACAAGAGAAGGCCAATTCTATAGCTATCGTGCTAGTTCTAGCTTCTCCAACATCAACTCATAGCACTTCAAAGAAAGGCCTAAAGCCCCGAAGAGATCTTCGTTCCTCCGTTGAATCTAGTGTCATTTGTATTTTCTCCTCAACCACTCAGATCTTCACCTCTTCAAAGCGGAAAAGTTCTTCCACAGATGGCGAGTTTGAAAAAGCATTGTCTTTGGACAATTCCAGAGGTGATATCCACAACACTGTGTGGTAAATTCGGATAGATCAAAATCGAAGCATGAGATGGTGGTGCACTCAGTGACTTCTCATTCCCTGAGAAACAATTTTTCATCGTGGTTGGATTTGTACAGACATTCCCAAAAGCCAGAGAGGAGATCAACCTGGAGGAACACGACTTGCAGCTTGCTCCTGAGTTTGGGTGGAAAAGATAGAAGACCTAAAGTTGCCAAAATAACTTCTAGGTTGATTATTGAAGAATCAGGACAAAAGTTTGTTGAGTTATCGGTTCTAGCAGAAGGAAAGCACAAGGGAGAACTCACGGCAACTGATATAGCAGTGACCAAAGTGCCAATAGGTCAAACTACCACGAAGGATTAAAGCAGGATACACAGACACTAATGAACACTTTATTCCTCAAGCTTGACAAAGAGAAGGCTGAGAAAACCAAGCTTCAAAAGCAGGTTTCCCAGCTATGTGAGATCATTGCTAAGGTTGCCAAACCTTCCTCTCAGCCCATTCTAGCACATGATCGGTGAGTAATCATCTAATTAAAGAGGTGGAAGATGCAGGGGACCAGGTCAAAGCTATTGCTCAATGGAAAGAGCAAATCATTCACCAAGCTTCAAAAGCAGTTTGAAAGAATACCAACTTGAATTGGAGAATATGCACAGGGCAATATCTCAGCTAAAGGAACTAATGACACAGATAGAAGATGAGAACATAGTTGCTGAAATTCATTTGGATACTTTAGCTAAGATACATTCGTTACCAGAGGATGTGCTAATTGCAGAGCAAATTGTACCTGGTGGATTGATGGAAAGGGGGAAGCAGTTAGAAATTTCAGTTTCCTTCCGCGTAGAGATCCTCAAGCTTATGCTGAAAAGGATGCAGTTGCTAGAAAATGAGATGGGAGAAGTGCCGGAGAGCATTCCAGATGAATTACCTGCTTCCCATGAGGAATTTATTCTGGTTGTGCAGAAAGAAATTGATGAAGCCGTCATACCTTTCACGATAGATTCAATTGGTAGACTCATAAAGCTTCAGGCAAATGTTGAGGGATATGGGCCTGGTTTAGAGAAGGTAAAGGCTAACACTGCTTTGCTTTGTCCAGAGGGTTGCTGCAGTTCAGAACCGAGAGAGAGCTATTGTTAAAATAGATGGGAAAATGTTGAATTACATGTTTGACAAGTATATTCAATATCAAAACAAAAAGAAAGTGTAGGTGTTACAACTGGCAGATCTTCTTTCTTCTCCTCTTTCTTCTCTTATTTCTTATGTTCCCGATGAAAATGTAAGATTAAAGTTATTGGTTTAAAAACCATTACTTTAAGTTATTTGGAAAGATTCTTTAAGATAAGTGACAAATGTGCACAATTTTGGCTTAAACTCCTGATGCATGTTACTAAGAGAGGAATTCTAGGAAGATGATTGTCAGATGTTCCCTTTACTACTTCTTCATGTTCTAGTTCAGTTGTAGTTTCCCATTTGTAATTTCCCCTCTACACACTATAAGTAGAGGAAGAACCTACGGGTTAAAGGATCAAAATTCTTGTGTTCCAGACTTTGAGCTAAAACCCTTGATAGCTTTTTGAAAGCGGAGGAATAGAGAAGAGGCAAATTTCCGGAGAACTTTGTGTCAACGGTGCATTTGTTTCTTATTTCTTTTTAGATCTCTGCATAAACTTTGTGTTGTCTTAGATCTAGATCTGAAACTTTCCTTTGCTTCAAATTCTACATTTCAAGATCTATTTGTTTCGTCTATGTGCATGTGATCAACTCTGTCAACTATTGGTTAGGTTGCACATCTCCTTTCCTTTCTTCTCGTATTTAATTATTTCCCTTTCCTGCACATATTGCTTACAACTGCTTACTTGCTGCAAAATTGCCTAGTTATGGTTCATGAGCTACGCAATTAAAGTAAAACCAACAGATAGATATTAGGAAAAGGAGGAAGCACGTGAAGCAAGGGCGTGCGGAGGTAAATATGAGAACAAATGCACAAGGAAGATGCACAAGAAGCAAAGGCGCGCGAAGCAATGTGCGGGACTTGGGAAGAAAAGGCATGCACGGGAAAACATGCCGAGAACTTGCTAAAATAGAAGGCAAGTCAGCAGTGTGCGCTAAGAGGTGCGCAACGACCGGGAAAGGGAAGCGAGTTTGCAAGGAGTGTGCGCAAAGGGAGAATGGAGGAGATAGCGAGAATGCACGGAAAGAAAGCGAGAGCGCTCGGAAGGCGTGCAAAAGGAAGCAAAGGAAAGGGAAATAGTAATGGAGGCACAGGAAGAACGTGCGGGCGCGCACAAAGAACCACAACCAAGGAAATGCACCAAGGAAGAAAACCAATTGCGTGCGTAGCTTGAAAACTTGATGTCGAGCCAAGATGGATATGCATGTTGCCTAAATAACCGGGGGTTATTTTGGACAACTTTGATAATGAATTATTTACAACACTTACTATTTATAGACTATGAGACTTAGGAAGGCTTAGTATTTTTAGATCTTCTAAGTGTCGAAATAGAATGAAAGTGGTCTCAAAAGTTTTGTTATTTCATAAGAATGTTTTGCTCCAATTTTGGAGGATTTCAATCGCTAGAACTTCGTAGATCTGAAAAATGAATTTTTATTTCGGGAAACTTTGTCTGCCATTAAAAATAATGTAGAACACCATTGGATGCAAGGTTGGAATCATTTGAAAGGCGTTTTTGAGGAGCCGCTATTAAAAGCTTGTGGGGATCAGATAAGGGGTTTGGGAGATATGAGCAATTTTCCGTTTACCATATGAGGTCTCGGCATAGTGTCGCACAGATATAGCAAGGAGAGTGAGCTTTTGGGGAAAAATGAAGCTTTACAACTTAAAAATGGTTAAGTGTTTGAATATGAATCTTTTTGTTCTCACTTGCACACCTTAACTCAAGTTTGACTCAAACAAGCTTAACCGGGTTGAATGAGGGTTGATGTGGAGTTGCACCCTAAAAATAGGGGACAAAGGGACAAAGTGGACAAGAGGGGCTCCAAAATGTGCTTTGCATCAAATCATGCCAAGTGTCAGCTTGTGGTTTCATGAGAGTGAGATGCGGGGGTTGGAAACTAGCACTTGGGGCTTAACAAAGGTTTTCCATGTGTCCGGGGCTAACTGAGAGAGAGGGGAGCACACTTTCTTGTCCCTCATGTCCCATTACTTGTTGGTGTAATGTGAGGGGACATTACCAGTGAAAAATGTTCCATGGGTCTTCATCTCATGAGGGGGGGCCAAGTAGTTAAAAAAATGCAAATTTATAACGTCCTGAGTGCAAATGTGATGACTGCGAGTTCTTGAGAGAAAGGCCTCATGGGGGAGCTCACTTTTGTGTCCTCCACGTCCCTTTGCACATTGAGGACAATCCAAGGGGACACCACATGCTCAAAAAATGTGCCAAGGGGAGTTCATCATGTGAAAGTGGTGTATGTTTGCGTTGTGCTCACCTAACACTTCAAGTTACAACTTTTAAGTGACGAAAACATAACATGCATAGGGGGAGCGCACTTTTGTGTCCCCCATGTCCCTTTGCACCTTGGGGACAAGTGCAAGGGGACATCAACCTTGAAAAGTGCGCTCAAGCCTTTAAGTGATGTTGACATCATCATCCCAATGCGAAATTAGAACACGCAACTTACCTTTTCTGCCCCGGGAGAAAAAGTTGGAGTTCGGAGGTGAATTATTATATGATTGTCTCCAAAGTCTCCACTTGATTTCATTCCCACCACTTTCAAGACTTGATTCAACTTGCAATTTGAGTTTTGGCACCATTCACCCTTTGAGTATGAAGGAGTAGAAGCGGTGACTTGAGCCATCACAATATATTTTGAAGTCATGGACCGAAATTGATGTGTTCATCATGTGGAGGATTCCAAGAGCTTTCCGTTTCCTATTCGTTTAGCTCCCAACTCCTCCCGGAAGTCCCATAATCATCAAAACAAGTTGACTTTCTCCGTTAGAGCCTTCATTCCTGTGCCCAAAATGACCCGGTTTTGCTTAACTTGTTCCCGACATCAATTATCTCCACAAATTTTCCCTAAATTGCCTTAGATAACATCATTGCTCTCCTGCACAACTTCTAGATGGGTTGAGTCTTCCCTGTCAGCTTCCAGAGGATGTCTTCATGCTTTGCAATATGGCTAAAAATAGCCAATTTAGTGCTTCGAGAGAGCACTATTCTACCTCGGAGCTTGATCTCATTGTGAAATCAACTTAGATTCATTCCTTGCACATGAAACACACTTGAAAACCATCCTAGCACTTTCCTCTCGATCGGAATGAGGCGACACAGCTGAAGGGGTTGCTCGAGCCGATAGGTTGGTCGGAGGAAGGGTTCACAAAGGACCGAGAAAAGGTTTTCAAAGGGTGGGCTTAGTTGGCATGGCCAAAATTTTCTATTTTGCATGCTAAATATTTTGTATGACAACGGTGAATCCTACAATACTACTAACTCGAGAGAGTTACTAATATCCTCTTCCACGAACTCACCCGTGTTTGGACTGGATCGGTCTATGTTGAACCTTCACTCCCTATGAGTTCTAGCTCTTCCTTGGATTGCTTTGTTATAGTTGTATCGACTTATGAGAGCATGCAAACCTATGCTTGAGACCAAATGTGACTTGGAAAGTGACTTAGCTCCTCTATCTTACAACTCGAGCTTCTGATCGTCTCGGCTCATTTGCATTCTCTTCGGTAGCAGATTCAACTCGTCTCTCTTCGGCAAGGTGACCCCGGTTTCGGCGAGCAAACCTCTGTCACAGATCCAACCATGTTTACCTCGGATCGATTGTGGCTCTTGATTCTGTTTAGCTTTGATCTCTCATCTTGATCCTTGGGAGTTAGACAACATAGTCCACAGACCCGCTTGGATCAAACCTTGACTATGTAAACATTAGTAATTTTATCGCCACAATATTTGACCTCGACATGTGAAATCCGACCCGACATGCATTGAAAATCACGATCTCCATAAATCAACTTCGCCTTGAGTTTCTTTGATTCACACTTAGTTTTGAAGGCTTTGCTATTGCTTGTGGCATTCCACTTGGCGTTTGTTTTGCACATTGAATCAATTTTTGCATGCATCAGTTTTACATTGCATTCAATCCACCTCGGCTATGGATTCCAATTTGATCTTGATGTTGAACGTGGCATCATCTACCTCGGCCCCAACTACCGAATCAAATTTTCCCTCCAAACATGCATTGATATGATTCAAACATGCCTCCTAACACATTGCATTGACGTGTGTTGCCATCAAATTAACTCGTCCCTCAACTCTTGGGTGTGGCATTTGCAATGGTCCCATTAAAATATCTAAACTCGCCTTGATCCACATGAGTCGTAACCCTAATATGAGCAAGGCTTACTATTTTTTAATTAAAAGAATCGATTGTTTTAAACTTAAAAATAAGATTTATTATGTACTTGTTTAGTAGGTCAGTATCACTCGATCGGCTATACCCACCTCATTAAGACTTTGAATTAAGGTGGAGGTATAAGGGTTGACTCCCACCAACACCTCAAACCTAAATTTTTGCCCAAAAAATCCTTTAATAACTGTTTATTTTTTGGTTAAAATTTATTTTGAGGGGACTTTTTTGTAAAGGGGTATTATATTGATTTTTTGGTACACGAAAGGGCATATCTTTAGAAAATTTGTAAGGGGTCAACATTTATGTAATTAGATGTATTATCGGTTGAAATTGACATCCAGTTTGTTTTGCATTGTGAGGGAAGGATGGAACATAATGCTCAAATTACGTCAGCTAGCCAAACTTGCGTAACAAATGGCACCTGCAACTTGGAAGATGAAAGCAACAAGCCAAACACATGTTGCTGCTCTAGACTAATGTTCTCTCCCATGTTTGCACCGAGGGGAAATATTAGGAATTAGTCCTCACATGTGGGTGTTAGTGTGCCACATTATTATTTGTTAATTAGTGTGTGTGTATAAGTAATATGTGGAGAGAAGAATACATAATGCAACTGTTACATAACAATTACATTATAATGGGTGTTGATAGAGATTAGGAGAAATTTAGGGAATACGCTGAGAGATTGTGGGCTATTCTAGACGAGATTTGACTTTCTAAGTTTAGGAGACCAGCTCTCTATACATTGTTCCATCTCTTATTGAATAATTCATGTTGATTGAATCTTATTGGGCTTGGCTCTCTCCATATGGGAAAAACCCACACATCTCAAGCTGAGGATTTGGTTTCCATTCTACCTTCCATTTCGTCTCCCAATCACGTGAATCGTACATCTCTTCACACACCCTATGGACTAGTTGAGAAATAACATCCTCACTTTTATCCTCTTGAGCCGAGGCACAACTTACTTTTATCCCTTCCCTCCCGCTTTGGATGACATTCCATAGGAGGCCCTCTCTCGGATCCCCATGAGGGTGGAAGAGATTATGGTAGCAAACACATTTTGAGATATGCCCAAAAATCTCAAAAGTCCTTGAAGACATTAAGAGCATCATAATTTACACATGATATGACATTCATCGATAGGTTCATGATGTGATAGATGTTTGTAATTCCATTGCATGTCCTTTATGATTGCATTATCTATTTGTCCATATTATCCCAATATGACATTTATTTCTTTTTTTCTACTGCTTGAACATCCTAATGCCTGAACATCCTACTGCTTGAATATCCTGCTTTACTTTATATTAGTGCCGGAATATCCTGCTGCTTGAATATCCTGCTTTACTTTATATCAGTGCCAGAATATCCTGCTGCTTGAATGAAATGTCGCTTTTGGGGCTGAATAGGGACGAATGGGTTTTTTCGACAAATCTGATCCAAATCAACAACAAAACCAGCAAAACATCAAACTGAACATGGAAATAGATCAACCACAAATGAGCTTCACACAATGAAATACCCTTCTCTAGGGCAGCAAACTGGTATGAAACTTTGGGGTCTCAAACCCTAGTCAAAACATCTCCAATCTTCATGAAATAAATACCAACATGCACGGCAACACTTGTAGATATTATTTATGCAATAAAACTGAATTTACAACCACTAGAATAGCTGGAAATGAATTAATTCAGAACAACCACAAAATATTAAGGTAAAACACAACTGAAACTTCTAAAATTCATAACTCCATGGAAAATAGGAATTAGAACACATGATAGCTCAAAATGATCATGAGAAGACAAGCTATTCAACAAAAGTAATCTCATAATTTTCCAACCACAAAATCATGCCCAAATATGCAACTGAAATCTGCAAGTGAGTAGATAAGGATGAAACCCTACTCCAAAAATCACCAAATCATAGTCTCTATCCCCAAATATGATGATAAATCTGAATATGAACTCAAATCACAAATATCAGCTCTCTATGCCACCAAATCAGTCCCTTAAGCAATTTGCCTAGGGCTAAGAGAACAATGAATTCACTAATAGTGCCAAATCAGCTCACATGAGGCTCCTAGATGAAGCCTCCAATGGATCCCTTGAGGGTTTTTGTCTCTAAGAGAGATTGCCACACCTTTGGGGTTTCGTCCAAGCCGGAGAAGGAAGATGCACACCGTGCACAATCCAAGAAGAATAAACAAACATCTGATCCCTCCTCCAAGTGTAGCGAACTCCTCTTTATAGCCTCCCAATGCTAAATTAGAATACTTCTAAGAGGACCAACCCTTAATGGAAGAATATAATGCTCCACATGCAAAACTGACCACTCCCAATGAGAAATTAGAACAACGATGCTCCAATAATTCCATGACCGACCTCCAAGCATACAAAAGTATTTAAAAATACTTTTTGTACAAGTATGAGGCTCTAATAGTGATGTCCTTGAAAAAGGTGACATTACATTGAATATCTTGTTTTACTTTATTTTACATACATGCCATTGATATATTTTCCCTCTCGGGTTTTATTCCACCATTTGCTTCCTCGTAGGATCTTTTGGTACAATTTTATCACATTTTGACACTCTTTCCCACTTGTGTTTAATCACTATCCATGCTTGTTGGAGCTATCGCAGGTTTACACCCTTATCTCTTGACATTTTTTTATTTACATTTACTACACTTCCTACATCATCTCTTTTAGCCTTCATCCCCATGAAGCAAACCTGTCCTACTAACTCTATCCTTCATTGTATCACATGCTTATCCTTGCAGATTTTACTTTTTCCACTCTCACTTGAGACACATTTTGTTCGGAGATGAGATTGCACTCTTTCCTTAGGGTAGGTCTAGAGGTACCTAAGCATCTTGGTTTGTAGGTTCTTTCTATAGCGGTTAAGTGTAAGCTCTCTAGCATTGTCATCTTTTATACCCATTTGATCAACCTTTTGAATCCGTATAGAGGAGGAATAGAAAAAGCCAAAAAAAGTTAAAATCCATATCACGAAAAGAAAAATCAAGCAAAAGGCAATAGAAAAAGGTAATTATTACAATCAGAAAAGTCAATCAAAAACAAAAAGACGTGATATCATTCAACACGCCTCCTATTCTAGTTGGAAGCTAAAAATCCATAGTTGGCCTTGTTCACAGCTTGAATCCGCTCTAGAGGAGGAATAGTAAAATGCTAAAAGCCATATTATGAAAAAAAAATTCAAGCAAAAGATAATAACAAAAGACAATTATTACAATCAAAAAAGTCAATCACAAACAAAAAAGATGTGATATCATTTGACACGCCTTCTATCCTAGTTGAAAGCTCAAACTCCATAGTTGGCTTTGTAACAGAGTTTGAGGTCAGTTGGGGCAGTATTTTTTCTGTCTAGATTATGAGGTTACATATCTATCATTTAGTGCCCCTGCCTTTTCATGTCAGTACTTAATCCTCGTAGTAGGCCTATAGCTCCTTAAGTGAGGTCCCAAGGAATGGGAAACACGTTGTGGGAAGGTAGGAAACTCCTTTGCTATAATTGCATCTCATAGCTGACATGGGATATATCTTTAAATTCCATTATTATGCCTAAGCTAAACTTGCATGCTTGGCTTTCTTCATAACTTGATGACAAAAACCTTTAGTCATATCCTATTGATTACAATGTCTCCTTCTCCACTAAAGATCTTGTATCACCATCGTGATGCCTTACTTCCTTCTTTTGCGATCACTTCCTTTATTCCCTTGATGGATATCTACAATAATTGACCACATTTGACATCATACCTCTTTTGATATCATATTCCTATATCTTTTACCTCCTTGGTGCTGGCTCCAACCAAAGATTTGTGAGTTCGAATTATAATACCTTTGGGCCTTCCTCACAAGTAACCCCTCTGCATTCATACCATCCTCATTCACCGTAGTTGTGACATTAGATAGTAATGCTTTTCCTCTCGAAGCAGATTTAGTGCAAGCATTGATTTTGGTTTTTCTTTTTTTGGGCTTCATATTTATCACTTTATTTTCATTTCTTTTGTTTTCTTTGACCTTTCTTAGATTGCATGACATGTTTAGTATGATTTTGGATACTATCTTTGTTCATGAGATCTTGCACCTTTTACATTGGATGTCCTTTTATCATACTTTACTATCTGGTGTCCCCAAATTTCACTCTGAAATCTGAGACTACCCCATGTTAAATTGTTTTTTCATACTTTTAAAATAACGGGTCGTTTTGTGTTTTTATTGCCAGAAGATGCCTGTATTGCGTTAAGATATTCCCAGTGAATCACATGAGCCAATTTCGACAAATACCCAGATGCTGAAACTCGTTTTATCCTTTCGCCAAGTTTTGTCTGCGGGAAAATTATATTTAATTATTTAAAGCCCTGTTTGAAGTAAATTGTGCTCCGATTTAACCTTGTTGAAGTTTTGCATGTCAATATTCACATATACCAGTAGGGTTTTCACCAGGAATGGATCCTGGCTTTGTCTGTGACTTTTGGCAACGTTTTTCGTTTTATTATTTTTTGCGTGTTTTTTCTCGAAATTCCCTTGGTCAATTCCTTCGCTAGTACAGTCTGTTTTCTTGCCTGAGTATCTAGAGATCATCTACGACCGCCATGCCAGAAGGAATCAACCTCAGGAAATGTCAGGTTCTCTTTAAAAAGACAAAGTCGTGCACAAAAAAACTTCTTCTGGACAAGTCGCATTTTTGGGAATGGATGGATTTAAGCTGCAGTGGGATTTTTGGTTGCAACAGGCAGGTGGGATTTTTGTACTTGCCTTGCAAGGTACTTTTTCCCATGAAGGCAAAGTCACTTAAGTTATGATGGGAAAATTAGAGGCAGCAGGCAGGCGGGAATTTCTTATCTGCCTTGCAAGGTGAAACTTCCCATTATGAAATAAAAAAAAATCACTTTAAGGCATTGATGAGAATTTCTAACCTGCCTTGCAGGGTAAAAAATCCCATTATGGAAGGCAAACAACTTAAGTGGATGATGGGATTTTTGGAGCTGCAGTGCAGGGTGAATAATCCCATCAAAATTGACTTTTTAAATATAGAAATCAGCCATGTCAAAAAGTGCGACCCCTTTGGGCATTAAAGAATAACTTTAATTGCATTTATTAATTGTTTTTATTCCTAATTTTGGCACCCAAGGATGAGGAAAAGTCAACGCATGAATAGAAGTCAAGGAAGACTGGAAGAAGGCTAAAAATAAATAAATTTAATTTATTTAATGCAGCCCCAAAGCATGCTAAAAAGTGCGACCCATTTGGAGGAGAAATAATACTTTTTGAAGTATTTATTAATGGATTTAATTCCTAATTTTGGCGCATGAGGTCAAAGCATGATGTTAAGTGAAAGTAGAGGGCTAAAAATAAATTAAATTTATTTATTTAATGGCAGCCATGAGCATGCAAATTTGGGCGCCCAAGTTGGAGGAATAAACATGTTTGTTTATTAATTAATTGCCAGGAATAACATGGACAATTATTAGAAATAGAATGCTTGAGGGTTATATAAGCATGGGCTGCCATAAGTGAAGGTGTAATTAATTCTTTTTGCAAAGGATTGTAGCTCGGACAGTTTTGGCGCCCAAGGAAGGAGGATTTTTGCATTGAAGTTTATTTTCCACTGCTGGGAAGCTTCAAGGTTTGGCGCCTAGGATTGGAGGAGCTTGTTTTAGGCTTGGTTAATTATCTGCATATTGGTACAGGTGCCTAGTGAAGTTGAAAATATTTATGCTTGCTTTGCATGCAAGCAAAGCCTCAAATTTTAGGGCAGCAGGCTTAATATGCAGATTTTTGTGATAAAAATCAAGTGTTCATGCTCTGGAATCCGTCTTTGTCTGAATTAATTGCAGGTATTCATTACAGGTGCTCATATAAGTGAAAGAGAGTGCAAATCAATGTCAGGTACATTGAATATGTCCTCCGAATCTGAAGAAATTGCCAGATTTGCACCAATTGCAAAGAATTCCGGCATAATTAAAAGAAAAAGAGTTGCTCAGACAAAGATTGCTCCAGCCATGGCAAAGTGGGATGAAAGGGTAGGCTCTGCGAGAATCATGCATAGCTAGCTCCAGATTTCTTTGAAGTCGGTAGGCCCGCATCCGATCTCATAATTGCAAAGGCTTTCGCAAAAATTCATCCTCTTGTTTCTAATGCAGCCCGTGTAGAAGTCAGTGCATGGAGAATTCCTTCCAGGATCTTGTGCATGTGCTCCCAATCTTCCAATTGAAGCCTTCATTGAATTTGCATTCACCCGGAGTGCTTTCTAGAATTTTTAATTGCTCATATGCAATTAAAAATAAAAATGATGAGTTATTTACGGCAAACATTGCACTGATGCATGTACTGGAGAAGAACTACAAAAGCTTCAAGGATAAGAGGGAAGACATGTCAAAGGTAACACCCGTAAGCAAAGTTACTGATTAGTGCTTCTGATCTAGTTTGGTGAGAATCAAAGGCAAAAGAATCAACTGCATGCAGAATATGAAAAAAGAACAAGACTGCAACTTTCCTCTTTCTTCTTCTTTCTCTTATTTTCTTCGACAAAGTAATTGAGCGATCAATTAAGTGATTGGTTTAAAAGCCATTACTTGAAGAAGTCAACTACTTGAAATAGGTGGTAGACATGCAAAATAGAAGGTTCTATCTTCAATTGCAAATCATGCATGTCATGCAAAGAGGAATTCCAAGAGGGAGATTGTCAGTTGTTTCCTTTACAACTTCCACATGTGCCAGTTCACTAAAAGCTTCCTATTTGTAATTTCCCCTCTACATGCTATAAGTAGAGGAAGAACCTACGGGTTAAAAAATCAGAATTTGTAAGCAACATTCTTGTGTTCCAGACTTTGTGCTGAAACCCCTGATAGCTATTTGAAGCAGAGGAATAGAAAAAGTATATTTCCTCGGAGAACTTTGTGTCAACGGTGCATTTTGTTTCTAACTTTCTGTCTTAGATCTATTCATAAACTTTGCGTTATTCTAGATCTAGATCTGAAAGTTCCCTTTGCTTATAATTCAGAGGTTAATATCTATTTGTTTTACCTATGTGCATGCGATCAACTCGTAATCTATTTTTTGGGTTGCACATCTTCCCCTTTCCTTCCATTTTCTATTATTTTTCTTCTTCATCGATATTTCTTTTCTTTAACAAATGCATTTGCAAAAACTATACAACTATGGTTCATGAGCTGCATGGTTAAAGTAATACCCCAAAATAGATACTAGCATATTTAATTGACAAATCTTACACGGGAGCCTCACCGGTAAATGAGGGAGATTTATCTCATGACTGCCTAGGTTTTCAGCTATTCGTAAAATCTAGCCAACACTATCTTTGCCACATCTTTGAGTTTTCCTTGATTTCTCTTAGATTATAATAGATGCCATTTTTTATTTTAGTATCATTGACACATTTTTTAATTTCTGCTATTTCTCTTAGATTTCATTAAATGTTTTATTACCTACTTATTTATTTATTTCTTTTATATTTTATTAGATATCAATTATCTACTTATTTTAACACATCCTTTGATTTATAGATTTATCTTTTTTAATAGACGTGCATTTTACCTCCTATTTTATCATTTAGCTTTCATTTTTAGCCATTAAGTATCATCACATTTGTGTAAATATAGAAATGAAAACACGAACAATATGTAGTATAATATAGCCATCCAATCTAACATAACTATGTACAATGAAACAAAAACTGTCATAAATATACATATACATCCGAGTTTCTCATGAAAGTACATCATTTATTTACATGTGTCTATATTAGGCGTCTCACCCCTCGAGGGGAGGAGGCGCAATCCTCTCGAGAAGACGTTTCCTGTAGGAATTGAGCTAAGGAGGATGCCCTAGAGTGCAACTCCCAAGCCTTTCCCCACATTATCTGCAACTTGAACCTCTATTTATAGTGGCATCTCCATTGGATGGTATATGGAAAACCTCCTAAATCTACATGCCGATAATAAAATAGTTGGCTCTATTACTAGCTTTTGTCTCACCTTGATATGGTACAAATCATGGGCCATATCATCGTTCCCTAAGCTGAACTATGTGGTTTGCTATAGAGCTTCTGACATGCTACTAAGGCAAACATGGGTACTCCATCCGAATTGTGGCTCAGAACGTGCCACAACCATACTTTTAATGGCCTTTTAGGCTATACGGAATGGTCGAGTTGTATGGTACGGTTAGTCTCTCATTGAGTGACCGCGGTTGGTACCAACCTACCCCAAAGAGCTACCACTAAGCTAACTTTTGCTACTCTACATTCGTCTTAGACACAATGCTAAACATGCATGCGCTTCCTATTGGCAATCCGAGGATGGCATGGACATTCTCCGTGTAAACGTGGTCTCTATGACATCGCGACTGCTTTCCACCTAAACGAGTTGGAACGAATTTTTATGCTCCTATAAACATTTGTATCAAGTCCACATCCAACAATATCCTACTCATCTCCATAATTCCCCGAAAGCCAAGGCATAACACTTTGCCTTATCCTCATTCGACAAACCTCTCGATAACCTATGTAGCAATGATAGGTAAGATAAGATAATTATATTAATGTCCAACAAATGACCACCTATGGACTTGCAAAACAACAAACAACAGAGATACATGATTTGTCTCGCTTAAATAAAAATATGCTTAAATAATCAAAGCATGCAAATTCTAAGGTAAAACATCATATTTTATCAGACCGACCTTGCATCGACCATGTAATTAACCCACTTAAAAACCTATTGATCGGCCATGTTGATGAATTGCTTTGGTTTTGTAGAAAAAACCCTCACCATCGACCTATTTTGCCAAACAACATCGACTATACTAGGAATCCGGAATGACAGTGGATATCTTACAACTTTTTGTCCCACCATGGCCGAAGGCGTTATGCGAGAGAGTTGTGCGCCTACGTTCACATTACATTCAAAATTTTAACATAACAATGGCAAAACATGAAAATACCCCAAACCCACCTAGAGTTCAATCAACACCTAAATTTTGACATGACTTGGGGAAAATATTGCTACACGGATGTTCCCTAGGAAATATTCGTACATTTTTCTCCCATTTACCCTTTGCCAAATTAAATACAAAACTTACCGCAGATTGTCCGCTTGGTGCCCTCTACCTCATTCATTTTGTCCACCTTGATCGCCTCCTCGCATTCTAGCCATGACTTTGATTTCACAAGAAATGGTTGATTCGAGTTCAAAAATCTTGAAATCTATAATAACAAAATGACAACTTAAAGGTTTGACCTCCTATTTATAGGATTCGAACTTAATTTGAAACGTTCGATTATATACACTTAGATACCCTAGAATCATGATATATTTGCAATTGTAGCTCCTTATGAAATTTTGGAAGAAGCATCATGAACATGGCGTTCTCAAGAAATTTAATGGTATATTACATCTATTGTTATTTTTTTCAAAATCGCTTATTTTTCAAGCTTGTGAAACTAACTTGTTTGCTTGTCTTTGCACCTTCTACAATTATTTTCCCGTTTTCCCTACCCCTTGGCCTATTAAGAACTTAAGACCGGTTACTTCCCGTCGACACAACTTCCATCCTTTTTAGGCTTCCTAGTCCTATTTTGAACCTACTTTATATCTCCCATAGGCTATCCGGACCTATCCTAGCCTTCTCATCCAATCTGTCCTAACACCCTCCCATGGGCTTCCATTTACCTTGTATTTGCTTTACTTATTTTACTAATTTGTCTTCTAGTTTTTCTTCTTCAATTATGTATCATTTGGGTTCACTCAATAGATTTACGCCCTACATGAGGTAACATGCATTCTCTTTCGCGGAAAGGTGAGGTGAGTATATTTCATTTGGTTGAGTTCATACCTTCATCACTCATTACTTTATTACGATCGCTTCTTTTAAATTCAATGTAACACGTTCTTTTCATGAAGACCGTCTAGCGTTACACTTTTGTGATGCATACTTGATCTTTGGTTAGGGCATATATGTACACACCATTTTTCACTTAGACTAAAGATTTCTCTTTGCAAGATGTCGGCGACTTAATCTCCCTGAGTGTGTTCCTTAAGGGGGGGCATGTTGGGACGGGCAGGTTGGTTAGTGGTACCTAAGAGAGAGTTGTGCTGCCTCATCTGCTGACATAATCGTAGTATGCCGTAGCATACCTTACTACCACCTTGACACCTCCTTTGATATCCTCTTGTTATTGTCTTATTATCACCTTCAAACCTATTGACAACACTTTCAAATCTCCATCATATCACCTTCACATCTTCTCCCGAGTATTTGCTCCACTTCCCCATCCTTTTTCCTCTAGGACCCTCATGCCAATCGTGTTGCTTGCTGGCCAACGACATTGACCATGGTCTACGCCGTCTAGTATGACTTTTTACTAGCTGACTACAACCACGTTCGATGCTATCGGCTAAAGGGAGTTGGTGACTTTAGGTAATGATCCCATATAAATAGGTGTCATTGTTATCATTCCTTAATAAAACACACACATTATCGCTCTGTCTAGGCTCGTAAATCTGCTCTCAAGGTCTTAAAGGTTTAGTGGAGCTTATACTTTGGAGTCTACTTTGGAGCATTGGGTTACTAGGAGCAACAAGAATAAGAGCTGCACCAACAAGGTCCACCAAGTCTTTGGAATTCCCAACTTTGGTTTACTTAGGTCTTCTACCCATCCCTCTTGTTCTCCACCCACATCTCTCTCTTATGGTGCTACTAACCGAGGGGAAGACTAATGTGCCAACGATGTCTTCAAAAGGTAAGTATCCCTAACCTTTCCTTTTCCTTTTGTTATTTGGTATGATTGATTATATTGATGTCTCATGTTCTAGACTAGGATAGAGTAGCATATTTTTTGTCTATTGTATTATTCTTATCATTAGCCCTTGCCTTACATTTGGCTTATACAACCCTAGTTTAGATCTTTGGCATGCACTTGCCTCCTTGTTTATTCTTGCAACCCTACTCTAGATATCTTATATGCACTTGCTTAGTATAATTATTCTTGCAACCTAGGATCCTAGTAAGACCCCGCCATCTATCTTAGACTTAGCATTTGAAACCCTACGCCTTTGATAGAGTGTGGATTATTGTCTTCTAGATCCATGACTCATACACCTCTTGGTTACAATCTTGGCTTGTGTGTTACCCTAGAATGGTCTTATATCGATATCCTAATCTATGTTATTGAGAATAAAAAAGGATAATCTATTGACCATCTTAGCCCACATACAAGGGGCTTCTCTATCAATAATCAACTTGCCCAAATTTATGATGAGCTCACCAAGTTCTCTCTTAAAGAGTAGATTTCCACTTCCAACACTCCCCCTCAGGTCACACTTTTTCAGGTCCTACCTGTCCTCCAAACCAAAGTCTAACTCGAGCTCTGATACTATGTTTAAAATTTGTACAAGTTCGGATTTGAAACGAGGACCTACTCCTGGCCAGTTAGCTGTCTACCAAGGAGCTACTTGCCGTATGATAGGCTTTGCAAGTTTTCTTTAGGAGTATTGATTGCCACTTCCAACTCTTTCTCTTAAGCCATTTTTTGGTAGATATTCTAGTTATCCCCTAAACTAACATCCATTGCTGGTTTTGTATGGCATTGAAAACGTTTACTGCTGATTCATTAATCTACTCTGATAATTAGTTTTTCAAGTTCTCTGTAGCAATATGAATTGCTTATTTGAATGAACATCCCAACAAATCCTCTAGTATCCAGTTTCCCCATAATAGGAGCCACTTTTCTATTGTGATTTCAATGTTAGGGGTGCTATACCTCTTCTTGACAAACAAATGATTCAAATAAGCGAAAAGAAAGGGAAGCAGGTTAATTCTTCTTCCCTAACAGCAACTAAATCAGGTATACGTTGACCATAATTGTCTTTCCCAAAAGTATCCTTGAAAGAGTTTTCTTTGATACCTTCTACATTGACACTTAAAATAAAATACAAGAGAAATTATAGGCCCGACACTAGAAGAGGGGGAGCCAGTAGGCCCACAAGAGGCAGAAGCAGACAGGGAAACATTGCAGTTAGCAGTGCTAGTTGCAACAGCAGTAACAGCAGCCTCCCAAGGATTGTGAACTGTAAATGCATAATCGAAAACAACAAAAAAATAAGAAAACATCAAGAATCCATTCATTGCTTTAACTAGAAGACATCAATCAAGAAATTTTGAATGGAATGTAACTGGTTTGAAGCATGAATTATAAAGGCTATTTAACTCGCTTTTGAGTGGAATGTAACTGGTTTTTAACATTTATGCCTAAGATGTTTTCTGTGCTTGCAGCCATCACAGAAGCAGCTTCCGCCTTGTTATTTTACAGGTCTTTGTCTGTCAGTGGAGCCCGCCCACCAGTATGGGCCATTGCAGAAAATTACCGATTTGAACCTGCTCTTCTAGAGGTCTGAACTTTTATTATATGGGGTAAATTTAATTTCAGATTTGTAAATTTTTTCCATTATGTCGAGTAGGTGTAACATGTGTTGTTATATGGGTTTATCCAACATTTACAGGCAGCAACGTTGGTAAAAGAGTTAGGTGACCTAATGACTGTTCAACTTACTGCAGAAGCACCAATGAACAGTTTGAACCCTTATTTTTCGAGCAAATGGAGGCGAAATTTCAATGTAGGTGAGCCTGCTCCATGACGAGTCAAATGACTTGCTATGTAATCATATGGTGAAATGTTATGATATAGATATATCCACATGATGAAATTTCAATCATGAATGGTTTCCTTCTGTAAATTCTTGTTTTGTGATATTCAAATATCCAGTTTTGCTCCTAGTGTCTGAACCCGACAATCTTACCATTATATCTGCAGTATAGCTTGCCTTTGTGCTTCACCTCTTAAGTTTTCGCTATTTTTGTATCTTTGTGTTATAATCAGCTTCTATCTCTAAATTTCAGCATTTATGCTGTTTTTCAGAGATCTTGCTTTCTTTATCTTGTTTGTTACACTATTTGGCTCGGAAGTACTATAGTTTGAACTATGTGAGTAAAGACTCGGTGGCGTTACAAGTTTTCATGTTAATGAACAAAAGCTTCATAGTGTCTTTCTCAACTTAGCCATGAGTATATTCTCGATTGTACTGCAACCTGGCAGTTCAAATTCATCGTTCAGAATAACATGCACTCCTAGGTTCCATTCACAACAGTGCATTTGCGCAATGCTAGATTCTGTTCTTTATTATTCTTGACAAATATTCCTCGTGTATTGCTGTGCTAGGATCTTGAGAAACCATAATAATGGATTGTTTATTATATTGATGACTATGGATGACCTTACACTATAGATTATATTCAATGTTTATATAATTTTGCATGCAGGGGGTTTTACTCTTGATGTTGGGGTGCACTTCATTGCTGGCTTGAGATTGGTAATTTTCTGAAATTCTTCCCTTTTCTGAATTCTGTATTTCAAAGGATCACTTCATATTTGTTGAAAGACAACTGTTGTTTCTATAGTACTTTTGAGCTTAAGCATCTCAGTGTATGTTTCCTTTTAAGGCTTATTGGAATTGCTGCAATATTATGTGAGATCTGAGGATTTAATTCCACCAGTCCGGAAAAGGTGACAGGTTGTGAGATCATTTCAATCGCTGCTATTTCTCGTCATGTTGATCCATCCTTGCCTCCACCAGATAATATCTCATCACTTTTGTATGTTTCATTCACAAAGCACATGTTTCAAATATAATCTTTAGCTAAACATTGTTCTTGTCAGAGGCATAACTTAGCAAGTTATCTGTTTTTTTGGGTACATCAGTCAGCTGGAGAATGGTTGTGCTGGAGTATTTTCATTGTCGATGTCTTCAACATCAAGAAAGGTAAATTGTTGTCATTACAACTCTAAACACATTTATTGCCAAATATGAATGTTAAGTGCTGAACAGATGCCAAAGTGCAGATTTGTTTGCGAGTTGTAGGATCAAAAGGAACCATTGAAGTTGAGCGCGGGACAAAAGATGGTGGACATGGTTACACGGTAAAATGGCCCCACCTTCTTGTTCATTGCATCTAAGTTAGAGTGACATTCCAAGATTCATGCAAACATCTCCCAAAGGATTTTCCATACATGATTATAGGTCTTGATTTCAATTTTTTAGCGATGGGGACCCTCATGAGTAGCTAAATTTTCTTTCGCACATCAGATCATTCTGCAGAATTTAGCAGTGTTCTGAAGCTGCACCAAACATATAATAAAATTTGAGAAAAAATCTTGGATATACATATCGCATCGGAATGTGTGCGTGACTTCTATAGTAATAAAATAAAATTCCTTTGAATGGTAAATTTGTGTCACATTGAAATTGTTCATTGATTGAGCCTAAATTTCTTTCTTTCTTGGCAGGTAGCACATTATCCTGCGGCTGGCATTCCCCAACATTCATTTTATCCGTTTTCAGGAGTAGATAATGAACTAAAGGCTTTTGTGAATGACATGGTCAAGGCAGCATCTGAGGTGAGATAGTAGATCATGTTAATTATGTTATTTCATTCATGTTCGAAGTCCACAAAACCTAGAGAGACAAAACATTTACATGAAAAAAATTCCACCTGTTTTACATTGTTTAGACATACTAAAGAGTCTGGGTGGCTTAGCCATCCTATAGTTGCATTAGTCTTGTATCATCATTTGATAAATAAATGGTACTTTTAAAAATATTTGAAATCTTATTTGCCTGTGAAATATTTTGGGGTAACAATGAACACACGTTTATCCCTTACATATTTTTGATATTGATGCAGAAGCATCTGGGTTCTCTTGAATTCTTGCATCACCAAAAAGTTTTGAGAGTTAGAAGAATAAAAGCTTGTGCAAATTTGCATAGCTTTGCATGACCTTGTGCAATTTTGCACAGTGTGTTACTTTAGAAAGGATTCTTGGCATGGAGGTTTGAAGTTTTGCGCAACTTGTGGAGTTGTGCTTTGGGAGCTTTTGTGTAAAGACCATGCAAAAACTGCATATACACATTATTGATTTTTGTGCTTCACGGATCCCGTGTTCTTGTCACCTGTCAATGTCAAGCAAGTTGCTGCCTAAATACGATGGGAGTTATGATTACTCTCATGCTGCAGGATCACTCTAACAGTCCATTACCACAACACTTAGATTTGCACACACATAACAAATGGACAAAATAATTTACAGGTCTCCATTGATTTACATTGCATTAAAATTTACAATAGGAGTCCCAAAATAAATAGCTGGGAATAGTTTATTTCACAACAACAAACTAGTTGTTGTGAACAAACAGAAAGATAGGAGGATCTCCTAATTATGTGCATTGTGTAAATTGTATGTGCACACTAAGGTATTCACTCCAAAGATAATAACCAAACTCCCAAATCAAGCTTACCTCTCAACTGATGTGAACAAGGCTCAAACCAAGCTAGCTAAGAAACATCCTGAACCATTAGCTAGTGTGAACACAAACACTCCAACATTCTCCCTTAAGTGTAGAATGGGGAGTGAGAAGAAGGAAAGCATGGAGACTAATGGGTCCCGAAAGCTAGGCTTGATTAGGTACCCATGTACAAATGCACAATGAAATACTGTCCCTATGGTAACCAAGCTATCTTACGAAATACATGTATGTCGAGTCGATGTAACCACCAAGTCAAATAGGAATCGGTACTCTATACGAGGCTCACTTAGAAGAAACACTGATCACAGAACTGGGAAATAAGTGTTAACCTAAGTGAAATGTGTCACCGCAATATACCTAATAACTAGTGAAAAGAACAACCAATGTGGAGAAAGAACTTATGCTACAAGACATCCCAAGAAGCACGACTCAAAGACTTAACACAATGCTGAAGTAGGTGTATTGGACGGAACGAAGGGCATTAAATAGAAATACGCTTGGAATTGAAGGTCACAAAAGATCTAGTGAGAACAAGTAGTCTGAAGCTGCTACTAAAGAGTTGATAGGTGCTTTGAGATGCCGACTTATAAACACTATTAATAAAGTTCTAATCATAAAGTATTTGGTAGACAAAAAGTCACTTAGATTCATTCTGCACTAGTGGTTTTGATCCATTGCTCGATCACTCGAAAAACAACTGACATTGTAATTCAACGAATAACTCCATTTTAGGAGACTGTCAATGGTACCGATAGTGCAGGAGTTCACCAAACTTTGATTTGATCTATCGCTAGAACATGCAAAGCGCCAACCGTAAAAAGGCAGCTACCAAAAGAAAGGGACACAACACCCAAAGAAGCACGATCAACACCATACCCCCCATACTACCTAATGGTTGGAGTGACACTACAAATCTGTATGAGTGGACGAAGCCTACAAATCGAACAAGGAAAAGATTACACTATATTCACTAGAATAGCTCCTTACGAAAAGAAAACTATTAGTTTGTTCAAAGATGTGCCAAGGTACATAAAAATATACCTTTCAAGAAAATGGCCCTAGTGGTTATGGGATAGCTAGGTAATCAAGTAGAGAGAAGAAAGTGCTAAAAATGGAGCACACACACATGAAGAGAAACTAAGATGAAACAACATACACACCATGGCTCTTTAGACATAGTTTTACTACAAAATGATCCCAAACAATAAATAATCTCACTAAGTGACAAAAATTCCGAAATGCGGTCAAGCTTTAAAGGATGCCATCTAAAAGCAAGAGAGTTGCTCTACAATTGCCAAAAATAGAGCTCAATCAACAATAGAGTCAAAAAGGAAAGAGAAATAGTGAGTGGATTGAGAAGTTGAATAATGGAGGAGCCATGCGTGTAGTGCCCTCTCAATGAATGCTTAGTTTGCTTTGCATCAAGTGATCAAAATTCCTTCCCAAATGAATACAGATGCCAAAAGATGCTCATATGATATGATCAAAGGCAAGTGCACAATTGGTGCATGCGAGCCAACATCCGAATGTGTGCTAGGTTGATCACGCTTGATAGTTGTAGTCTTAGGGTTCTTTGACTGAGTGAAGGAGTAGCAAAAATTTGGTGTAGCTCAAGATCCTCACGAAGAGTTGAGCGAATAACAATTGGAGCTTTGTCATGAAATAATTGTAGTGATGATTCATTACCCGCTTCATAACCAATGTCGTGGCGTGAATTCTAGTTAACAGTTGGGTGGGAGATGTAATGCCTTGTGAATAAGCACCATGACCTTTGCCATTAGGACCCATGGAACAAAGTACTCGGGAACCGATGTTTGTAAGTATGCTCCTCAAAAGAGCCAAGTGGATAAGTAGGAGGATCAAAGTGGCAGTAGTAGAAAGTGCAACTTTAGGAGTATCAATAGGAGCAATAGGCTTAGGAGTAGAAGCTGCAAACAACAAAAGCAACAACAATGGGTTTCTCAAGATTTGGTAGGTCACGGTCTAAACGCACATCAAATGAATGCATACCAAAATCAGAAATTAGAGTGGTAAGCACAATATCATAATATGTTGTGGTATGAGCAGCACTAGAAGATGCTACACTAGGCATATCAAATTTAGGAGTAGGCTCAGGTATTGACAAGATGTGGTCAGTAGGTTTAGGTGAACCGAGCTCAACAAAATGTTCAATTTTGTGCTTTAGGGAGAAAATGAGGGCATCTTTGCTATGGATTAGCGAGTGTAGAAATGCATTTTACTTCATGAGTTTCTTGTTCTCTTCTGTAGAGTTGGAATGGAAGCCATAATAGAATGCAAAAATAGTATTGAGAGCAAGTTTGATTGTGAGGGGCTCTAACCGCCTATTAGATTGGGCCTCACCCTTTGGTCTTCGACACTTGGAAGAAGGCTCCAAAGAACGATATAGGAAGCAAAGGAAGCCCAAAGCAGATCTCCGCTTGAACAAATGTTGGAACCTCATTTACAATAAAGCTCCCAAATAGTTTTTGAAGGAACCCCCTTTTGTTTGAATTATCCCCTAAAACAATTAAGCAAAAATATTTCTCTGGAAGAGTGAAGGGGGTTCACCTTGTGACCTCCCCACCTCTAATGTTCTACCAAAAGTTAACCTTTGGTTGGTCCATCAGGCCTGCTGATTAATATATAAGCAAACTAGCTTTTATTGTTTTAAAACGATGCAGTGTTTTTAAAAATAAAATAAAATCAGCAAGACTAATTGTAATGACCCTTTCAAGCGTTTAGACCAAAAGCAAAGGAATTTAACCAAACACCAAAATTATTTAGATCTGATTTTTACTGCAGCAGACTGAAAATAAGAAATCAGCGAACTGTACCCTTCACAAATATATGCCAAACACCATCAAATGCTTCAAATAAACTTGTCAAAATTTAGATATATCTTTTATGCATCCACAAGAGCCAAAAACAATGAAAAATCTGAAGAAACACACTGCTGGAAATTAATTAATGTCCAACCAATAGCAGCCACAAGAAAATTATAGATTATGGGTCTAGAAACCCCCAAAAATCATGAAACTTTAGATTCCGGCCTTAGAAATTATGATAAATCAGATTATCAACTGAAAATGCACATATGAGTTCACCAAACCCTCAAAACCCTACTTAAGGTAGGTCGCTCCACTAGAAAGAAGCTAATAACTGTTGAACATTCAAGCATTGAGAGGGGGAGGGGGTGAATCAGTGCCCTTAAAAATTTGCAAATTTGTACTTAGCAATCAAGACCACATTCAACAAATTCCATTTAACCATAGACCAATCAAAACATGCTATCATGAGAAAGGAAAGCAAAAACACATGAAGACACAAGAATTTAGGTGGGAAACCCAATAAGGGAAAAAACCCACAAGGATCAAAGCAATATCAAGAACAAATGTTCTACACCAATTACAATGATCATGAAGCACCTACTTCATTTTGAAGCACCCACTTCAATTCACAACCAAGCACCTACTTGATTGAATTTGCAAGCACCTACTTGCAATGGAAGCACCCACTTCCAACTTGCTGAGCTACAACTCAGATTTTCATCAGTTCATTTTGATCACCTTCTTCCTATTTGCTTACATCAACATCTTGTGATCTCAGTTTCAGCTCTTCTTCATCACCTTTTTCACCTATTTAGTGCACACACACTCTTATCTCTGCAGCAAGCACATTCAACCTCAGAAAAACTAACTTTATAATCAACCATCCTACTCATATGGATGACTATTCATCTTCATGTGTAATAGCTTTTCATCTAATTCCCTTAACTACGAGATTGTTTGTCTTCTAAACTGCCTCTTCAAGTACTTCTGACAATTTTCAGTCTTGTCTCTTGGTCTGCATGCTTTAGAAGATTCTTTTGTGGACAACTAAGATAAGAGGAAGTCCTTTTAAGTCTCTGACATCCAGTCATGACTTATAACATTCCAATCTGATCAGAGATTCTGAGTTTGTAACGTTTTTCTCAGTCTTGTCTTGTTCCTTCATCGAGCAAAATTTTGTCCTTTAGTGCTGACAACCCCTACAGAGGAGTTACACAATGAATACATGTTACATACACCTTAAACCAACCTTTGGAATCTCATTTCAACCTTTACACTTCGCAATTCTTCTTATGTCCTTCATTTGAGCACACAAGAGTGCATTAGGAGCTAATACAGGGAGCATCTTCAGGATTTCAACTGATTTGCACACTATCTCAGTCAGGTATAGTTTCAAGAGCATCTTTTGAGGAGTACAGATCCTTCACACAACATCCTTCTTCATACCTCATTCTTCTACCTTTATTGTTTGTCTCACATTCTTCATTTGAGTCATATAGATAAGGTAGATGCAAGAAAAGATCATCACAGTTTGCTCATGAAGACTAATCATGTATACAAGCTTATCTTTGACCTTGTAAATAGGTTATGAAGACTGCACAAGGCTCTCATCAACCATTCAAGTCTTTGAAGATCAAAGGAAGAAGAGATGGAACATCTTGATCACTGTTACTTCATATTTTCAAGCTCACATTCACAGGCTACAGTGTCTCAGTAACTAAGTACATGACACTTCACCAAGGATAAGCTATTAGCATCTACACAGCATGAATGTGATGTCAAAAGAACATGCTACCATTTTCTATACTCAAGAGATCAAACTATCACAATACAACTTCCTTTTGCAAGCTCTAAACTGGGCATTCACAGTCACAATGAAACTTGAAAAAGTTGAACACAATCTTGCCAAAGCATGAAGAACCCACACTCCACTGTTTTCATGGCATGAAGATGATGATTTGGGAGCACATGATCACTCACCATGCTCAAGAACTCAAGTCATAAAAACTTCTTCAGTGGGAGCACATGATCATTCACTGTTTTCTCAACTCAGACTCCAACAATGAGAGATTTGAAGAATTCCTCAGCATTTTGGTCTATCATGACTGTAGTGACATCCTTCTAGGGCCACATGAGCATTTTGCAACTTCTTAGGACCATTTCCTTGTCTAAGAACATGTCAGTAGGATCAAACAACCTTGTTTTTCTCAAAACTATGCATAAGGAGGGTTTTGTCACACCAAACCCTAACATGAGGTTTGAAGGCTCAAACCACCTTGTCATTCATTTTTATGCAACTGTGATTTCACTAGAAGCTTGCAAAGCATTATCAATCACTTGAATGCATGATTTATCAAGAGAGAAGTACCAATTCAGCTCAAGTTATCAATCCCTTGAACACACCACTGACACATTTGGCAAACAACAAGATTTGAGACCTCAACTCTCTTCATAGAAGCATACACTTGACTCCATCAGGTCATCCTAGGCTTGTATCAAATGTGGTTAATCATTTTAAGCTTCAAAAACATGTGTTCATACAAGCACTTACTCAAAACATCAAGATTGGTTGTAGTTGCACAAACCTTTAAGCGGTAGACAAGAGAACTTCACCTTTAACATTTCCTCACAGACCTTGCTCAAAGCACTTTGTGAACACTTAGGAAACATTAGGAGCTTTATGAAATACCAAAAATTTCTTCATGAAGTACCTAACATACACCTGTACATGCAAGTTTTACCAAAAATTGTCCTTTTTTGTATGGTACAGTCAGTCCTTTAGATGCACAAGTGGTTTTTCATAATCCTTGGAGAGTCCTTTGCATGTCCAAAACACCAAATAGGCTTCACCAACTCATTTTATGTCCATACCTTCCATATTTCTTCTATCGCTCAAAAACAGGGTTGAGGATGACATGAAATTACCTTAGAAGAATGGATAGAACTTTTCAAATTCATCATCTTATGACCTCAGACCTTTTGCATTAGTTTTTATCCCAATTTCCTCCAAAAAGAGTCTCTTATGACTTATCTGAAGAAGCCCTGTGAATTTAGCACAACTACTAAGAAGTTGAGGTGCTTATTTTGACCTTCTCAAAACCTGGTCTTGGAAATATTGGCTCTACAACCTCAATTTTCACTTTCTTCCCCTGAATTTTTGCTCACACCATCAAGACTCACTCCTCTACCATCTCCCATGGTTGATTTGTCATGAGGCCCTCTGAATTTGCTTGACCCATCTCATTTGCCTATGATTACTAGGCTTGTTCTCACCCTTCATTTACACTAGGTCTCCTTCAAGCATCAAAAACCCTGATTTTTGACTTTTTGCAGCTTCAAATATCTTGAACAAGGTTTCTCCATCCTTCACAAACTTGGAACATCCATATTATACTTGCAAAACATCATACACCATGGCCAACTGGAAATAGACCTTTGCACTGGACCTAGTTTGGGTTGTTTTCACTTTGAACATCAGATGTGACCTGATGAGCACTAAGAGGCAACTCTCACACCTCTGAAACACCTTAGAGAACACTTTTGACACATTTTATCTTCATACCAAAAAACAAGAAGTTTTACAATCTCACTCTACATTTGGAATTTGAGACACACCTAAGCAATGCAATATACAAGACCACTACAATACAAGACACAAGACAATATCACTTAATCCAAACAAGACAATATCACTTACAAAGTGAGACCACTACAATGCACGACACAAGACAATATCACTTACTTCAACAAGAGCTCATGAAAAGTGACATACCTACTTAAGCCTCTTTGACATCAATGACAACTTTTAAACAATAACAAACTGAAAATGATAAATATCTCCTTAATTCTACCTTATACTTCAATCCCAAGTCACGATGAAGGGTTTTCGTCCTCCTAGGAAAGCCACGCATGAGGGTTTTCGTCCTCAAGTGTAAGAACAAGGAGCCACTAGCACACAATGCTCAAGTAAGATGAAATGCGCCCAAAGTCTAGAGCTCAAATGATGTCTTAGCTCTCCTTTTATATCCCCCATTGGCGCCAAAGTAGGAAAAGGTAATGCCGACCCCTTAGGAGATGTTCTTTTCCTTCATTAGCTTCCATTAATTCATTAAAACTCAGCCGACCTGTTAGAGGAAAGAAAACACGAAAAGAACATATTAAAAATTAGTAAAAACATATCAAATGGAAGCTCAATGTTCTTCTCCATCTTCTTTGCTTCTTTGCCATGGAGAAGGAATGACAAGAAGACCAAATAATAGCTCTCAAGTGGGAAAAAGGGACATTACAGTCCTCCCTTCCCAAAATTGCTTGTCCCTAAGCAATTGCAATTGTGGATGTTCTAAGATCGCTGCACTCTCCCATGTAGCATCTTCAAGGGGAAGATCCTTCCAACGAACCAAATACTCTTTGATACTTCTATTCCTCAATTTCCTTTCACGAACTTCAAGGATATCTTCCGGAATTAGGATCAATTTACCTTCTTCATCCAATGGTGGCGGCTCATGTGAAGGAGTAAGATGCTGCCCAAATGCCTTCTTGAGGCATGATACATGAAAAACATTATGTATTTTACTATTTTGTAGAAGCTCAAGTTCATATGTAACCTTACCCACCTTGTTTATTATCTTGTAAGGGCCATAAAAATGTGGTTTCAATTTTTCTACACCCTTTTTCTTGATGGAAGATTGCCTATAGGTCTACAATCTTAAGACTACCATGTCTCCCACTTTGAATGTCCTTTCCTTCCTATGCTGATCCGCCTATAACTTCTGCTGGTTTTGTGCACGAAGATGGTTCTCCTTAAGCTCCTTTAGAATATCTTGGCTATGTTGAATTAAATCTCGAGCCTTTGGCACCCTACTATCAGTCGTAACCAAATCAACAAATGAAGAAGCATCATACCCATACAAAACCTTAAATGGAGACATACCAATGGATGTTTGAAAAGTAGTGTTGTAACAAAACTCAGCCATGTACAACCATTATCCAAGCTGATTGTTGCCCATCAATGTAGTTCCGTAGGTACCCTTCCACCCATTTATTCACTATTTCAGTTTTTCCATCCGTTTGGGGATGGTAGCTAGTGCTATGAGCAAGTTGAGTACCCACCAATTGAAATAATTCTTGCCAAAACATACTCAAGAACCAGCTGTCCCTATCACTTATTATTTCCTTGGGCAGCCCATGAAGTCTGAATATTTCTCTAAAAACACATCAGCCACTATAGAAGCATTGTATTTAGCCGGAAGGGGGCAAAAATGAGCATACTTAGTAAGTCTATCAACCACAACATACAAGCAATTCTTACCTTGGACCATGGGCAGCCCCGTAATGAAGTCCATAGAGATGCTTTCCCATTTTTGAGTGGGAATGGGAAGAGGTTGAAGAAGACCAGCTGGAAATGAATGCTCCACCTTGTTTTGTTGACATGTGAGGCACTCCCGATGTATTGGAGCACTTCCCCTTTAAGACCCTTCCAATAGAACCTTTCTCTTATGTGCTTATAGGTCTTAAAATAACCCGGATGACCAGCTGAAGGGTCATCATGAGCAGCCCTCAAAATCTTACTTTTTATTTTAGATTCCGGCACCAAATAAACTTGGTTTTTGTAAAGAATCGGCCCATCCACCACCTTGTACCTCTCATCACTTATTTCTCCTTCAAAGACATCACTAGCAAACTTATTTTTTGCATACTCAGCTGAAATCAATGATTTCCAATCCGCTGTAATTTTAGATAAAGAATAGAAATATGACTCACATGAAATGACTTCTTCCACCAAATAACTAATTTGGGGTGTATCCGGAAGTATACCTTGCAAAGTGACCCTTTTCCTTGGTCCATGAAGCTCATCTCCATGCTTTGATAGTTGAGAGTGAGCTCTCCCAACAAGCACAACCATTGAACTCCAAGTATGATGTCCAAATCAGCCATGTTAATCACAAAAAAATCAGCACATACCTCATATAGTCCCATGGTAATATGGAGTTGAGGACACCTTTTTTACATTGCATAGAGTGGCCATCCGCTATCCTTACAATGAAACCTTTGAAGTCTTCAACTTTCAATTTCAGATTTGAAACCAAACATGCATCTATGAAATTGTGAGTGGCTCCTCCATCAATCAAAATTGTGACCTTATGCCCTTGTAGATCACCCTTAATGTGAAAAGAGTTGTAACTTGGTACTCACATCAAGGTAGCAAGAGTGCTATTTACTTCTTCCGATCTTCTTTAATCAAACTATTATGCTTAACCTCATCCTCATTGCTATCATCATTATCACAATCAGAAATTACTTCAATATAGTGAACTTTACCTTTGCCCAAACAACGATGTCCCGGAGTCCAAGGATCCTTGCAAGACAAGCACAAATTCTTTCTTTGTAGTTGGTGTCCCAGATTTCACCTTGAAATCTGGGACTACCCATTTGAAAAAATTTCGTTCTTTTAAAATAAGCGGGTCTTTTTGTGTTTTTATTGCCAGAAGATGTCTGTATTATGTTAGGATATTCCCAGTGAATCATATGAGCCAATTTCGACAAATACCTAGATGCCCAAACTCATTTTATCCCTCCGCCAAGTTTTGTCTACGGGAAATTTTTATTTAATTATTTATTGAATAAATAATGCCCCGTTTGAAGTAAATTGTGCTCGATTGAATCTGTTGAAGTTTTACATGCCAGTATTCACTCATCTCATTAGGGTTTTCACCAAGAATGAATTCAAGGTATTATCTGCAACTTCTGGCAACGTTTTTGTTTTTTTAAATTTCTTTTGCGTTTTTCTCCGGTTTTCTCTGTTGTTTCTCTATGAAATTCCCCTAGGTCAATTCCTTCGCCAGTATAGTTTGTTTAATTTCCTGAAGCATCTGGAGATCATCTACCGACACAACACCATAAGGAATCAACCTTAAAATGCAAGCTTTTGACCAAAAAAGATGAATTCATGTAGAACGAGCCTCTCCCAGGCAAGTCGCATTTTCTGGAATTAATGAGTGTAAGCTGCAATGGGATTTTTAGTAGTGGCAGGTAGGCGGGAATTTCTTACCTGCCTTGCAAGGTACTTTTTCCCATGAAGTCAAAGTCACTTAAGCTGCAATGGGAAAATTAGAGGCGACAGGAAGGCGGAATTTCTTACCTGCCTTGCAGGGTGAAAATTCTCATTATAAAATAAAGAAAAATCACTTAAAGCACCGATGAGAATTTTCTGCTTGCCTGACAGGCTAACTTTTCCCACCAAAGAGGTTTATTCACCCATACAAGTCGCACTTTATCAAAGGGGGCTAATTTTAATGCAAGTCACACTTTTTGGGAGATATTTTAATTTAATAATGGGAATTTTGGCAGTGGCAGGCGGGAATTTCTTACCTACCTTGCAGGGTAAAAATCCCCATTATAGAAGTCAAACAACTTAAGTGAAAGAAGGGATTTTTGGAGCTGCAGTGCAGGGTAAATAATCCCATCAAAGTTGACTTCTTATATTTAGAAATCAGCCCTGTCAAAAAGTGCGACCCATTTGGGCATTAAACAATGCTTTTAATGGTATTTATTAATAGCTTTTCTGCCTAATTTTGGCGCCATGGATGAATAAAAAGTCAAAGCAAGAAGTCAAGCCAAAGACAACTGAAGGATGCATGCTAAAAATAAATTTATTTAATGGCAGCCAGCAGCATGCAAAATTGGGCGCCCAATTTGGGTGAATAAACATGTTTGTTTATTAATTAATTGCCAGGAATAGGATGGACAATTATTAGAAATAGAATGTTGAGGGTTATATAAGCATGGGCTGCCATAATGAAGAAGCAATTAATTATTTTTGCTAAGGATTGCAGCCGAATAGTTTTGGCGCCAAAGAAAGGAGGA
Organism: Taxus wallichiana var. yunnanensis; assembly: GCA_018340775.1. Classification (NCBI taxonomy): domain Eukaryota; kingdom Viridiplantae; phylum Streptophyta; class Pinopsida; order Cupressales; family Taxaceae; genus Taxus; species Taxus wallichiana. The sequence continues at coordinate 592,751,732 of CM031234.1, read as the reverse complement.
TTTGTGCATCTGGAGGTGTTTTTCATTGTCGGGAAGCTTCAAGGTTTGGCGCCTAGGGTTGGAATGGCTTGATTTATGCTATGATAATTATCTGCATGTTGTTATAAGTGCCCAGGTGAATTTAAAAATATTTATGCTTGCTTTGCATGCAAGCAAAGCCTCAAATTTTAGGGCAGCAGGCTTCATATGCAGATTTTTGGTGACAGAAATCAAGTATTCATGCTCTGGACTTCATCTTTGTCTGAAATAATTGCAGGTATTCATTACAGGTGTTCATACAAGTGAAAGGGAGTTCAAATCAATGTCAGGTACATTGAATATATCTTCCGAATCTGAAGAAATTGCTAGATCTGCACAAATTGATCCAGTTATAAAGAATTCCGCAGGATTAAAAGAAAAAGAACACAGACAAAGATTGCTCAGACAAAGATTGCTCCAACCATGATGAAGCGAGATGAAAGAGAAGGGTCAACAGAATCATGCATAGCTTCTAGATTTGCTTGATATCAATGACACAGACATAGGCCCAGAACCCATCTCCGAAATAATTGACAGATCCAGGGCCGGAAAGACATTTCTCATGCGGGCAATGAAAAGCAGTGGAATTATTCAAGCATCAGCATTCCCAGTCACAACTCAGTTGCCCGAATTTGTCATGGAGTGTGCAAGATCATATCATCCTCTTTCCAGAACAATCCGGGATGCTGCGGGAAAGACAATTATTAGGTTGGATGCACAGTTTATCAATTATTGTCTGAAGATTCTCGACACGAACGATGGTGATTGCAATCAACATGCTGGATGCAGGCAACAAATGGGAGAAACACAAAGCAGATTGCGTGGGCATAATGAACAACAAATATATGAAGAAGCCCAGGTCTCCATCAAAGTTCCCGAGAACTCTTCCACGATCCAACTTGGTGCAAGAGGTAGAAGATGCGGGGGACCAGTCAAAGCTATTGCCTTGGAAGGAACAAATCATTCACCGTGGCTTAAGAGAAATTCAAACCAATACCGGCTGAATTGGAGAACATGCATAGGGCGATATCTCACCAAGGAACTAATGACATAGATAGATAAGACAAGATAAAGATAAATATATTAATGTCCAACGAATGACCACAAAAGTAGGTCAATGGGACTGCAGCCCAAACAATATACAAAGTGCGAGCGGGACAACTCAAAAGAGTTCCCAAAAAATAGAAAAAATGAGAAAAGACAAAGCAGAAAGGAAAACCCGAAGCCAAAAATACCCCCACAAAGGGGGGGCAATGGAGCAAGCGGGGAGAAAGACGAGAGAAGCAAAGAAAGGAATGAAGGGGGGGCAAATGCGATGGTCTACTTAGGAAAGGTTGCCACACCCTCCAAACATTAGAGGCCAACGAAAAGAAGTTCTGATGGGTGACAACCCGAAGAGGGGGCGAAAACCTCCTCCCTTGCTGAGATCTGAGACTGACGCGACGACGAGGGGGACGAATGGAGCTAGGCTACCCTCTGGTACGTGTGTGCATCCGATTTTGCTGGCGGTGATCGAGGGAAGTGTTAAGGTCCTACCGGGGATGAATTGATCTATGCATTGTCAGATTCGAGTCGAAAGGCTCTGCCGTTTAGTTCCTCCACCTGTGGGTAGAACCGGAAAGAAGGTTGTAATTCGTTTCGCGGGGATGACTCTCGAAGGGGGATGAAGAATCTGGTCGTGGAACAACAAAGACTCGCGGATGTAGAGGGCAAGACACCGCTGGTCAATATATCTGAAGAAGACCGGAGAGTTTGAATCCCTCTGAAGAGACAGTGAAATCGTCCTCTGATCTCATAATATATGGGGCAGCGGAAGATGAAATGAGTCTCGGTCTCCACCTCTTGAAGGCTATGAGCGTCAAATTTTGTCCTCTCGATCAATGTGGTGATCGGTCTCGTATCAAAGTCCAGTGGAGCCGACTCAAACCTACCCAGAGGTATACGGAGGGCATGCACCCAGTGACGAGAGGTGTACTGAGGGCGGATGATGAGTCCATCTCTGATCTCAAGAAAGTGCTCTGCATAAAGGGACATCTTAGGCGCAAACCCCCAGAGGGTTCACCCAAGTAGTCTCGAATGAAGCGCTGTAGATATCTTCCCGAGATGGACTGTTGACACACTTGCTTGGTGGGCAAGAGATGACCGGGAGCATTCGGGAATACTTTGGAAAGGGGGAGACGATCGATCCGGATACCAATCGAATCCAACAAGTCCAAGTCTCGATGAAACCAACAACGACCCCACTGGGCAATACTCACAGAGGAACAATAAACGAGATATGGATACCTGTCCTGCCCATCAAAGAGACCACCAAACCTCTTGATACGGTGAAGAAAGGTTGATATGTCAAATATAGTCTCCAGACAAAAGGTCGAGCTCGAACTCTGCCAAAATAATATGCTGGGGGACCATCTATTTGCATCTCGATGAAGCAAAAAGGAGGAGAGTCTCGAATCCTCTCGGCAGAGCCCAATCATGCCCAAAAGGGAGGGCCCCTGCAATAGACCCATAGAGAACAGTGGGGTGGATGAGGGAGTTCATAAGAAACATCTTGGAGGAGACATCCTGAAGTGGTGCCGAAAACACTGTCTCTCGAGAATGGCAAGAGACCCATACCCTTTATTCACCCTCGGCTGAAGAGCATGCCTCATACTGAATCTAGGCCCTGAGAACTGGACTCCTAGGTAGGTGTATGTATTAGTAATTTCAACCTCCTGCCCCTTGAAGAAGAAATGGAGGTGTGATGTCCTCAACCCGTTGAAGACCATGACCTTGGTCTTACCCAGATTGACCGTCAAATGCCGAAGATCACAAAATAAAGCAAGTGCATCAAGTGACTCTGAAGCCCCTCAGGAGAAGAGGCGAGAAAAACAATATCATCGGAAAAAGGAGAATAGAAATCAAGACGTGGTGAAGAAGGAAACCATCCCCTTCCTGAATGTGATCTCGAAGAAAAGATTCTAACTCATCAATATAAATGCCAAATAGGGTAGGAGACAGGGGTCACCCCTGTTTAACCCCAATGGTGCTCCTGATAAAATTAGACAGTCCGTGAGCAGTATGAAGGCGACGAAGGATGGACTCATAGAGGCGCATGATGGTGATAATAAGAATCTCAGAGATAACCAATGTCTCGGAGCCGCTGGAAGAGGGCCATGCGAGGTACGAAGTCAAAAGATTTCCGAAAGTCCACAAAACAACAATAAAATTTTGAAGAGCAAAGATGGGCCTCCTCAATAATAGCTTGAAGGGTGAAGATGTGGTCGATGGTGTGGTAACTAGGGCGAAAACCAGCCTGACCTCTGGCTCTGAGTGCTTCTGCTCCAAAATCTCGAGACAACAACTTGTGGAGAACTGTAGCATAGAGTTTGGAGAAAGAATGGCCCACCATGATAGTCCTGTAGTTATTCGGATCAGAAATGGACCCAACTTTGTGAATCGGGTGAATGATATGATGAGACCAAGTAGGAGGGAAACCCATGGTAACCACTTGATTGAAAAGATCTGTCAAATATTTACCAAAGACCTCAAAACCCTGCTTGAAGAACTCAGCCTGGAAACCTTCCACATCCGCTGCCTTGCTACAGTTCAAAATCCTTATTGCCTCTTTGATATTGCGGTGAGTGAAGGGATTACCAGGCGGCGGGATGCCAATCTGGGTAAGTTGTTGCCCCGGAACATCGTAAAGGGTAGAGGTGTGGGAAAAAAAAAAGAGAACATCGTAAATAGAAGATGAGAACATAGTTGCTGAAAGTCATCTAGATACTTTGGCTAAGATACACTCGTTGCCGAAGGATGTGTTGATTGCAGAGCAGATCGTGCCTGGCGGATTGGTAGAAAAGGGGAAGCAGTTAGAAATTTCAGTTTCCTTCCGCGTAGAGATCCTCAAACTCATGCTGAAGAGGATGCAGTTGCTTTGGAGAGTAAGATGGGAGAAGTCTTTGGTGAGCATCCCAGATGAATTACCTGCTTCCCATGAGGAATTTATGTTGGTTGTGCGGAAAGAAGTTGATGAAGCCACCATACCTTTCACGATGGATTCAATTGGTAGACTCATAAAGCTTCAGGTAGATGTTGAGGGATATGGGCCTGGTTTAGAGAAAGTGAAAGCTAACGCTGCTACTTTATCCAGAGGGTTGTTACAGTTCAAAACAGAGAGAGATGCTATTGTTAAAATGGATGGGAAGATGTTGAATTACATGTTTGACAAGTATATTCAATATCAGAACAAAAAGAAAGTATTGATTCTTCTCTTCTTTCTTCTCTTATTTCTTATATTCCCGAATGAAAATGTAAATTAAAGTTATTGGTTGAAAAACCATTACTTTAAGTTATTTGGAAAGATTCTTTAAGATAGGTGGCAGATGTGCACAATTTTTGCTCAAACTCCTGATGCATGTCACTAAGAGAGGAATTCTAGGAAGATGACTGCCAAATGTTCCCTTTACTACTTCTTCATGTTCTAGTTCAGTTGCAGTTTCCCATTTGTAATTTCCCCTCTACACACTATAAGTAGAGGAAGAACCTACGGGTTAAAGGATCGGAATTTGTAATCAGCATTCTTGTGTTCCAGACTTTGAGTTGAGACCCTTGATAGCTTTCTGCAAGTAGAGGAATAGAGAAGAGATTTCCGGAGAACTTTGTGTCAACGGTGCATTCGTCTTGTATTTATTTCTAGATCTATTCATAAACTTTGTGTTATTCTAGATCTAGATCTGAAAGTTTCCTTTGCTTTGAATTCTATGTTTAATGATCTATTTGTTTAATCTATGTGCATGCGATCAACTCTGTAAACTATTGATTGGGTTGCACATCCTCTCTCCTTTCTCCCGTTTCCTATTATTTTCCTCTTCTGTAGATTTTCCTTTCTTTTACAGCTGCTTACTTGCTGCAAAACTGTCTAGCTATGGTTCATGAGCTACATAGTTAAAGTAATACCAACAAATAGATATTAGGATATATAACTGACAAAATCTTACACGGGAGCCTCACCGGTAAATGAGGGAGATTTATCTCGTGACTGCCTAGGTTTTCAGCTGTGCAAGAAAACTAGCCAACAGTAGTTCATTTTTCGTCTCCTTCTCATCGCTGGTTTTTGTAGATCTGTGTGAACATTGGGAATCTTTTGAAGAGGTCTCTTTGGCTGGTCCAAAGGGATGCTTCTTGGCTGCTTGAGGGGCTGTCCCCATTCGAATTCACCTTAGGAGTGCTGCTGATCGCTGCTGATTTTGTGGCAGCATCTTCAAGATCAAGAGCCTTCTTAATTGCCTCTTGTAGAGACAAAGGATCAAATGCACGAACCAACCCCTTGAGGGGCTCAATCAAACCCTCAACAAAAAACATTGAGTCTTCTTTCGGATACATCCGTGATCATGATGGAAAGCCTCTGAAATTTAGTCACATACTCTTCTACGGTGCCTTGTTGTCTCAAGTGTGCAAGCTCATGGAAATGCACTGGATCCACTATATCAAACCGATCAACAAGTCTTTGACAAAACTCATCATAGGCATGTATCTCACTATGCCCTTGTGTCACAAGCCCATGGAACCACCATTCATGAGCAATTCCCTCAAGATGTAAAGTGGAAAATTTGATTGCATCTTCCTCCATCATAGGCTTCAAAGACATACTTATTCAATTTTTGAATCCAAGTCCTAGTCTACCCTTAGTAGATCCATCAACCGTAGAAAAAGCCAATTTACCCAACACATTTTGGACATCTCTTTGTGGCATGACATGTTTAAGCTCGGGCTAAGGTCTTCCTCTATTCACTCCTATGAACTCGGAAGAGAAATAGCCTCCGAGATCACCCTTGGTAAGGTCATGTATTCTTCATAACTCGCTGCAATATTCCTTCCACCCGTAGGTCTTTCTTCATCTTCCAGTGCCTCTTCCTCGCCACTCCCCCTCCTCCACAATGATCGATCCTATCTCCATTTTTTCCCACACCACTACCCTTTACGATGTTCCGGGCAGCAGTCTACCCAGATTAGCATCCCGCCACCTGGTAATCCCTTCACTCACCGTAATATCAAAGAGGCAATAAGGATTTTGAACTGTAGCAAGGCAGCTGATGTGGACGGTTTCAAGGCCGAGTTCTTCAAGCAGGGTTTTGAGGTTTTTGGTACCTATTTGGTAGATCTTTTCAATCAGGTGGTCAGAGTGGGCTTCCCTCCTACCTGGTCTCATCATATCATTCACCCGATCCACAAAGTGGGTCCATTTCTGATCCAAACAACTACAGGACTATCATGGTGGGCCATTCTTTCTCCAAACTATATGCTACATCCACATGTTATTGTCCGAGATTTTGGAGCACAAGCAGCTTAGAGCCAGAGGTCAGGTTTTCGCCCTGGTTACCACACCATTGACCACATATTCACCCTTCGGGCTATTATTGAGGAGGCTCGCCACCGCTCTTCGAAAGTCTATTGTTGTTTTGTAGACTTTCGAAAAGCTTTTGACTCCGTACCTCGCATGGCCCTCTTCCAGCGACTCCGAGACATCGGTATTTCTGAGACTCTTGTTATTGCCATCATGCGCCTCTATGAGTCCATCCTTGGTCGTCTCCGTACTGCACACGGATTATCTGATCTCATCAGGAGCACCATTGGGGTTAAACAGGATGCCCCTTGTCTCCTACCCTCTTTGGCATTTACATTGATGAGTTGGAATCTTTTCTTCGGGATCACATTCAAGAAGGGGATGGTTGCCTTCTTCACCACGTCTTGATTTCCATTCTTCTATTTGCCGACGATATTGTTTTACTCGCCTCTTCTCCTGAGGGGCTTCAGAGACAACTTGATGCACTTGCTTTATTCTGTGATCTTCGGCATTTGACAGTCAATCTGGTAAGACCAAGGTCATGGTCTTCAACGGGTTGCGGACATCACACCTCCATTTCTTCTTCAAGGGGCAGGAGGTTGAAATTACTAATACATACACCTACCTGGGAGTCCAGTTCTCAGGGCCTAGATTCAATATGAGGCATGCTCTTCAGCCGAGGGTGAACAAAGGGTATGGGTCTCTTGCCATTTTCGAGAGATAGTGCTTTCGGCACCACTTCTAGGACGTCTCCTCCAAGATGTTTCTTATGAACTCCCTCATCCGCCCCACTTTGTTGTCTATGGGTTTGTCTGTCCTGGGGCCCTCCCATTTGGGCACAGATTGGGCCTCTGCTGAGAGGATTCAGACTCACCTCCTTCGTCGTTTCATCAAATGCAAACAGACGGTCCCCAACATATTATTTTGGCGAGAATATATTTGACATATCATCCTTTCTTCACCGTATCAGGAGGTTTGGTGATCTCTCCGATGAGCAGGACAGGTATCCATATCTCGCCTATTGTTCCTCTATGAGTATTGCCCAGGTTGTGGGGCTGTTGTTGGTTTGCCGAGACTTCTGCCTTGTTGGACTCAGTTGGTATCCAGATTGATCGTCTCCCCCCCTTCCAAAGTATTCTTTGAATGCTCCCAGTCATCTCTTGCCCACCAAGCAAGTGTTGAACAGGTCCATCCGGAGGATATCTACAGGAGCTTCATTCAGACTACTTGGGTGAACCACCCTGGGGGTTTGCGACCTAAGATGTCTTTTTATGCAGAGCACTTTCTTGAAATCAGAGATGGGCTCATCATCCACCCGCAGTACACCTCTCGTCACTGGGTGCATGCCCTCCGTATACCTTTGGGTCAGTTTCGAGTCGGCTCCCACAGACTCCGGTGCGAGACTGATCACCACATTGATCGGGTGGATAGACTTTGTAGGCTCTGTAGCCTTCATGAGGTGGAGACTGAGACTCATTTCATCTTCCGCTGCCCCATTTACTATGAGATCAGAGGACGCTTTCACTGTCTCTTCAGAGAGATCCAGACTCTCCCGGCCTTCTTCAGGTATATCGACCAGCGGTGTCTTGCCCTCTACATCCGTGAGTCTTTGTTGTTACGAGACCAGATTCTTCATCCCCCTCCGCGAGTCGTCCCCACGAGACGAATTACAACCTTCTTTCCGGTTCTACCCACTGGTGGAGGAACTAAACGACAGAGCCTTCTTGGCCCAGATTCAGTGCATAGATCAGTTCGTCCCCGACTGGACCTTCACACCTCCCTCGATCACCGCCAGCAAAGAATCGAGATGTATACACGTACTGCAGGGCAGTCCATCTCCATTTGTCCCCCAGTTGCCTCATCGGTCTCGAGATCTCAGTTGGGGAGGAGGTTTTCACCCCCCTCTTCGGGTTGCCAGTCCATCAGGAGCTTCTTTTCGTCGGCCTCTAATGTTAGGAGGGGTGTGGCTACCATTCCTGATTAGACCTCTGGTCCTCACTTGCCCCCCCTTTTCATTCTCTTCTTCGCTTCTGTCGTTTTTCTCCCCCGCTTGCTCCTTTGCCCCCACATGTGGGGGCATTTAGCTTCGGGTTTCCTTTCTGCTTGTCTTTTCTCTTCTTTTCGGTTTTTGGGAACTCGTTTTGAGTTGTCCCCACTCGCACTTTGTATATTGTTTGGGCTGCAGTCCCATTGACCTACTTTTGTGGTCATTCGTTGGACATTAATATATTTATCTTATCTTATCTAGGAAGGAAAGTGGGCTTCCAACTCGATCCTTGGGCTGATCCAATAGGTCGCTTGGCATTATTGGCTCCATTCGAACTACCTTCACCATTTTGAACCCTAGGTTCAATGATTCTTTGGAGGAAAGAGCTAGAAAATCCATAGTATCGGCGAGTCTCTCTTGGCCGGCAATTAATTTGTCCACCTTTGCTTCTTGGGAGTCTTGATCAGCCATGCTTCCTTCTTCTCTTGGCTGGTCCTCTTTGTCTACCTTCTTTCTTCTTTGGTAGTAGATGTAACCCTTGTTGCCTTCTTCCATAAACCCTAGGTCCTTTGAAGATCCGAGCTCTGATACCACTTTGTAATGACCCTTTCAAGGGTTTAGACCAAAAGCAAAGGAATTTAACCAAACACCAAAATTATTCAGATCTGATTTTTATTGCAATAGACTGAAAATAAGAAATCAGCAAACTGTACCCTTCACAAATATATGCCAAACACCATCAAATGCTTCAAATAAACTTGCCAAAATTTAGATATATCATTTATGCATCCACAAGAGCCAAAAACAAAGAAAAATCTAAAGAAACACACTGCTGGAAATTAATTAATGTCCAGCCAATAGCAGCCACAAGAAAATTATAGATTATGGGTCTAGAAACCCCAAAAATCATGAAACTTGAGATTCCGGCCTTAGAAATTATGATAAATCAGATTATCAACTGAAAATGCACATATGAATTCACCAAACCCTCAAAACCCTACTCAAGGTAGGTCGCTCCACTAGAAAAAAACCAATAACAATATGAAAATGATAGATATCTCCTTAAATTTTCCTTATACTTCAATCCCAAGTCAAGATGAAGGGTTTTCGTCCTTCACTCAACCTCTAGAAGGGTTTTCGTCCTCCTAGGCAAGCCACACATGAGGGTTTTCGTCCTCAAGTGTAAGAACAAGGAGCCACTAGCTCACAATGCTCAAGTAAGATGAAATGCGCCCAAATTCTAGAGCTCAAATGATGTCTTAGCTCTTCTTTTATATCCCTCCATTGGTGCCAAAGTATGAAAAGGTAAGGCCGACCCCTTAGAGATGTTCTTTTCCTTCATTAGCTTCCATTAATTCATTAAAACTCAGCCGACTGTTATAGGAAAGAAAACATTAAAAGAACATATTCAAAATTAGTAAACAACATATCAAATGGAAGCTCAATGTTCTCCTCCATCTTCTTCGCTTCTTTTCCATGGAGAAGGAATGACAAAAATACCATATAATAGCTCTCAAGTGGGAAAAAGGGACATTACACTAACCTCGGGATCAATAGTTAGGGTTTCTCGAATGTTGAAGGTGTTTGCACCGGGTTGGAAGTTGGAGCAACTTTGAGTTTGTCGAGTTGGAGCTGACATGAGCTATGACGAGGAGAGGGCCGGGAGCGTTGAGGAAATCGTAGTGCTCAAGTTGGTTGGGTTTCCTCATACAAGAGAGAGTTGAATGTCATTACGGAATGATAGCTTGATGGGGAGCTAGGTTGGCTTGAAGAGAGTCAATCCATCGAGAAGTGAAGTTGAGTGAGGAGTCCACCGCATGAGCAAAGGGTGTTAGGCTGGATGGCTGGTGCAAGAGCTCGCCATCTTGGATCAAGTTGAAGATCGCCGATTCACCCGTGTATATTTGCGGGAGATCAAGAGGCGAGTTCGGTTGGCTTGAGCTATGGAGCTTGCAGGGAGAGGTGAGTTGGAGCTCACGGTTGAGATAATGTCACCGAGCTTGAGGAAAGATCTCATCCCATGAAGAGGAGCCGAGATAGGGAGATTTCACTCCTTGAATAGGGTTCTATTGGATTTGAGCTGCCCGGGGTGACTCTGAGGTGTAGGCGAGTGATGATGCCGCCAAGGAATCTTGCCTAGAGTAACTCGTGGGTTAGGGCAAGTTAGGGAGCTTGTTGCGAGGATTTGAGTTTGCACCGAGTTGAATGTTGCCGATCCGGGTCATTATCTACCAATGTCGAGTTTGAGCTCGATGTAGCGGAGGTGAGCTTGTTGTGTAAGAGAGCAATGTCATTTGCCAAGCTTGCGAGGGGCATAACCAAACTAGAGATAAATCGGCGAATCGAGTACAAGTCTTTTCTCACGGTTGTGTGGATGTCGAGACTAATGCAAGACTTGTATGCCAAGTTTGAGTCGAGTCGGTGGAGGAGCACACAAAGGGTCTGTTGAGTATTTTGTCATTGATGTCCAAGGTACAACATTAGTGTTGATGGAAATATTGAGGTTTGAATATTTGTTTAATATTCAACATTACAACATTAGTGTTCGTAAAATATTTATCCATGTCAAAATTAGTGTGATGTCAAAATTTGAATATTTTAATATTCAACATCACCGAGGAATCTTACGACACATGGCGGGATGTGTGAGAGATTTAGTGACGCGTAAGAGATTCTATGGCAGCTTATGACGCGTAAGAGATTCTATGACAACTTATGACGCGTAAAATATTTTATGATAGTTTATGACATGTAAGAGATTTTATGATGCGTAAGAGGAGTTACTCTTACATGTGTAAGAGAATATTGCTATTTGGAGCAAATTGGCCCATGGTATGGGCACATGGTTTTAGGGAAACCACAAGTGGTTTTTCCTCTCCTTTCTATATAAGCAAGTGTTGTGTGCACATTTTGAGGAGAGCGAGAAAGAGAGCATTTTGTATGAGTGTGATATGTATGTGAGCTGATATTATAAATCTCTTAAGTGAGTATGAGTATGTGAGAGAGAGAATATAGAAGGAGAAATTATCATTGATTTGTATTGCAGATTTTCTCGGAGTGGGTGCTTGGATTGGGAATTGGTGTCTCCAGAAGTTGGTGCTTCGAATAAGAGATTGCACAGTCAGTGGTATTTGCATTCAAGGGCTGAATTGGTGTTTGGCTTGGAGATTGGTATCTTCTGTGAGTGGGTGCTCACACTTTGTAAACACTATTTTCGGTTGATTCGAGATAAGTAGATCCAAGCAGTCTCTTTTAGTGGATGTAGCCCACACTGGGTGAACCACGGTATATCTGGTGTTATGTGCATTTGATTTTTGTGTGTACTCTCATTTTACTTTCAGATTTGAATATCTTGTTAAGTGTGAAAAAGAAAATTAATAAGTTGGAGAAAAAGTTTTTATTGTCGAATATTGATTCACCCCCTCTCAGTATTCCCGTGCTTCTAACAATTGGTATCAGAGCGGTTCCTTTTGTGTAGCTTAACAACTAGAAGGTAGATTAGAAAGCACGATGGCAGCTCAGGAAGGATTCTCCACAAATAAAGCTCCGTTGTTCGATGGATCAAACTATGCCTTTTGGAGCATAAGGATGCGAACCTATTTGAATTCTCTTGGACATGATATTTGACATTCGGTTGAGAATGGCTATACGGCACCGACAACGCCACTCGACAGATCCGGCTGGTAAGAGAGCATGTGAAAATAATGCTAAAGCTATGAATGCTATTTTGTGTGGTGTAGCAGATTCGGAGTTTGTAAAGATTATGCTTTGCAAAATTGCCAAGGAGATGTGGGATAAGCTCAACAGTTTATATGAAGGAGATTCAAAAGTAAAGATGGCAAAGCTTTAGACACACAGAAGAAAGTTTGAAAGTCTAAAGATGAAAGAGGAAGAGAACATTGCAGCATATCTACTCTGTGTGGATGAGACCGTAAACATGATCAAAGGCTTGGGTGAAGAGATGGAAGACCTAGTAATAGTACAAAAGGTATTAAGATCTCTACTTCCTAGATTTGATGCTAAAGTTTCAGCTATTGAAGAACTTAAGGATCTAGATAAAATGAAAATGGATGAGTTACATGGAATACTCATGGCTTATGAGATGAGAACAGAACTAGATAAGCCAAGAAAAAGAGAATTTGCTTTCAAAGCTTCAAAAGGAAAGGAGAAGAAGGTTGAATCAGATGATGAATCCGATGAGGAAGAAGAAGCCCTATTGGTGAAAAATCTGAAAAGAGGATCTAGAAAGTACAAAGGTAAACTTCCTTTTAAATGTTTTAACTATGGTGAGATTGGACATTTTGCAGTGAAGTGTCCGCATGCAAAAAGTGAAAGTGATGATGAAGAGCATGTCAAAGCAAAGAAAGGAAAGCCTTTCTACAAAAAGAATTTCAAGCAAAGGAAGTTTGAAAAGAAGAACTAGAACCAAAACAAGAAGAGTCTATGCACCAGAGAAGATAGCTCAGAGGAAGATTGTTCAGAAGGTAACATTGAAGAACTTTTGTTTATGACCCTTGAAGATGAAAAAGTGGAAGCTGAAGATGCAATTGATGAAGAAGGTAAGGTAAACTTAGAAGAAGAACTCATCTCGTGCCTTGGGTGAGATCAAGAGACTCAAAAAGAAGACCACAAGAAGCAAAAAGTGCAACATCAAGAGTATGAAGAAGCAAAGAAAAAAATCTGCATGTTGACAAAGAACATGAGAATGCTATTGTTGATCTAAAGACCCAAGTTGAAGAGGCAAAAAGAATAGAGGAAGTGATCAGAGAACAACTGAAATCAAAAGAAAAAGAATGCGAGAGATTGGAGGCAGAGATTGTCGCACTAAGACAGGAAACTGAAAAGTTGAACAAGAGACTCAAGTTTGAAAAAGTTCTGAGGTGTTGAGCAACATTCTGAGAGAACAGAAACCAAAATCATCCAAAGGTGGTATTGGATTCAATGAAGCAGAAAAGAAAGAGACCAAAGAACCAGAGAAGAAAGCTAACTATGCAAATATCCTAAAAGGCTCCAGTAAAGGAGAAAGCAACAAGAAACAAGAAGATCATTCTCCACAGAACAAAAACAAAGAAGAGAGCAAGTGGAATAAGGTATCAATAAGAAGTTTCAGAATTTTATCTTATCAGAGGCGACCCTAAATGACTAGGTATTCTTTTTACAGTTATTGTTTTTCTTGTCACAATTTTGGTCATAAGATGATGGACTGTAGATCGAGGTTTTAGAGTTGGAATCAGAATTTTCATGCTAGAAACTACAATTCTTTTGCTGCATTGTCAAATTTGAATGAGCATGCGATTAGATGTTATGAATGCAACCAAGTTGGCCACATAGCAAGATTTTGTAGGAGTAAAATTACAGAAAAGCCAAATCAAGAGAAAGAGGGAAAACAAATCATTCAAAAAGCCAACAATAAGAAAGTGTGGCAAAAAATAAAGGAGGGAGAAAAGGAAGAGGCTATGTTGGTACAAACCGCGCTCCATGCACAAGATGAAGAACAACCTTGGTACATTGATAGTGGATGTTCAAGCCATATGACAGGTGACAGAAGCAAGTTCCTAAAGCTGAAAAAGGCCAGTAGAGGTACAATAAAGTTTGGAGATAACACTACAGCCAAGATCACAGGAAGAGGTAACATAAAATTAAATGGTCAAGCTAAAGTTGAAAATGTTTTACTCGTTGAAGGACTGAAACATAATCTTTTGAGTGTCAGTCAAATGTGTGATCAAGGTTATACACTCACGTTTTATGCTGAGGGTTGTGAAATTAGAAAGAAGGATACAGGTAATTGGGTTGCAAATGCAAATAGAACAAGGAACAACTTTGTACATGCTAAGTGATGTGAAGGGAGAAAAGTGTTGCATGAGTCAGATTGATGAAATTTGGTTATGGCACAAGAGATTGGGTCACATTAATTTTGACAACATGGTGAAAATCATCTCAAAACAAGCAGAGAGATTTACCCAAGATCACAAAACCACAAAGTACTATCTGCAGACAGTGTCAACATGGGAAGCAAACAAGGGTTAGATTTAGGACAAAGGAGTACTCTACAACAAAGCCATTAGAGCTAATTCATACTGATCTCTGTGGGCCAACAAAAACACAAAGCTTACAAGGTGAATCTTATTTTATGTTATTAATTGATGACTTTACTAGAATGACATGGGTTGCATTTCTAAAAGAAAAATCAGAAGCTTTTGATCAATTCAAAAATTTTAAAGCTTTGATTGAGAATGAGACAAACTTTAGGATTAAGTGTTTGAGATCAGACAGAGGAGGTGAATTTATGTCTAACGAATTTGATGAGTTTTGTGAAGAGCATGGAATCAGAAGACAGTTTTCTACAACAAGAACACCACAATAGAATGGTGTAGTTGAATGAAAAAATAGAACAGTGCAGGAAATGACAAGAACAATGGTAAATGAGTCCAAGTTACCAAATGCTTTTTGAGAGAAGCAGTGTACACAACGGTGTATATTCCGAATGAGCACATATTCGAGTAAACACGAGAAAGACACCATACGAACTATGGAAGGAAGACCAGCTTCTTAGTGAAACACTTCAAAGTGTTCTCAAGTAAGTGCTACATTAAGAGAGACGGTGAAGATGAGCTCGGTAAATTTGATTCTAGAGCAGATGAGGGCATATTCCTTGGTTATTCATCGAGAAGCAAGGCTTATAGGTGCTATAACAAGAGACTATTAAAAGTAGTGGAAAGTATAAATGTGAAAGTCGACGATTGGAAGCCGAAGAAGAAAATATGACACTCAATGGTGCAAAAAGAGGATGAAGAAATCAAATCTGAGAAAGAAGAAGAAGAAGAAGAAGAAGAAGAAGAAGAAGAAGAAGAACGAGAAAACACAAAGGCACCATCCAGATTCGTTCAAAAGAATCATACAATGAGATCAAATCATTGGAAACAAAGATACTGGAGTACAGACAAGGAGGAGACTAGCAAGTGCACCACAAGAGGTAAACTTTTCCTTATTGTCAAAAGTTGAACCGAGTAATTTTAATGAAGCTAGCAAGGATAAGTTTTGGATAAAAGCCATGGAAGAAGAACTTAATCAGATAGAAAAGAATGACACATGGGAGTTAGTACCAAGGCCAAAGGACAAGAATATCATTGGTACCAAGTGGGTCTTTAGAAACAAGATGAACGAAGAAGGAGAAGTTGTCAGAAACAAGGCCAAATTAGTGTGCAAAGGGTACTCACAAGTTGAAGGCATTGATTTCAAGGAGACATTTGCACCTGTTGCTCGTATGGAGGCGGTAAGAATGTTTTTAGCATTTGCTTGTTTCAAGAATTTTAAAGTTTATCAAATGGATGTAAAATCAGCATTCTTGAATGGAAACTTAGAGGAAGAAGTTTATATAGAGCAACCAGAAGGTTTTATTCTATCAAAAAATTCAGATTTTGTGTGCAAGTTAAAAAAGGCTCTTTATGGTTTGAAACAAGCTCCTAGAGCTTGGTACTCTAGACTAGACAAGTACTTGCAGGAACAAGGATTCAAAAAGGGAATTGCGGATAGCAATTTGTACATCAAGACAGAAGGAGAACATCAAGTGATAGTTGTGGTTTATGTGGATGACATTATTTTTGGAAGTGGTTGTAGGAGACTATGCAAAGAATTTGTAGAGGAGATGCAAAAGGAGTTTGAGATGTCTATGCTTGGTGAGTTGTCTTATTTTCTTGGTTTGCAAATTCAACAGTCTAGTCAAGGCATTTTTATTTCACAAACCAAGTATATAAAGGAGATGTTGAAAAAGTTTAGAATGGAAGATTGCAATCCAGTTAGTACACCCATGATTACAGGTTGCAAGTTGAGTAAGAATGATGAGTCTCCCGATGCTAATCAAGACCTTGTATAGGTCCATGATAGGTAGCTTGCTATATACCACAACATCTAGACTAGATATTATGCAGGTTGTTGGATTAGTTGCACGGTTTCAGGCGGCACCAAAGGAAATGTTATCCATATTTCGCCCCGAGCTGAATATTGGATCGAATCACGACCCCGCATAGAAGGAACTCGAGAAAATGCATTCAAATCTTGTAATTGGTTGCAAAAAAAGATTCAAAAACAAAGTGGCAGAGATGAAGAAAGAGCAAAGGATCTTGTACAAAAAGAAACGACTTTGTTGGGCTGTCTCTACGCTTTAAATCCATTCTCCAAGTTACAGATACAAGAAGAACCATCAAATAAGCAAGGTTGGACAAGCAGGGAAGATGCTACAAAGGAGCCAAAAGCAAGAAGAAAGAAGAACGATCGAAGATTCGACGTCCTCGGGCTCGAAACGGTTCAGAAAGGCCCAAAAACAACTAAGTATGGAGGAGGCAGCGGAAGAGACCACGTGTCCTAACGACGCTTCTCTCAAATTGAATCCAAAGGGAGGAACTCAAACTTGCACCGGCCCTCCACGTAGCAAATGGTCAAAGAGAGTCAAGGGGCGGAGAGGAAAAGCTTCAAAATTGGCTAAGTATAGAAGTGTAAGCGGAGAGTGCCAAGTGTCAGCCTGGTGCATTTCCAAGAGTTGGTCCAAAGGCGGAGACCCAAACGAGCGTGAGCTCGCCACGTAGCCCAAAGCCTAAAAATGAGAGGAACCGTTGAAAAGTCCACAGAGTAGCGGAGGCCGACAAGTGTCAACTCGACGCTCCTCCAAAGGCAACTTTGGGTCGGGTTTGCAAACAAGCACAGTGCCTCCATGTGTACCTCAAAGGGGGGCAAGGTTAGTTGAATAGTCAACGCATAAGCGGACCAGCGGAGGCTACCAAGTGTCTTAAGGGCGCTGTTTCAAGGGTAAAATAGAGAAAAGGTTCTCGAGCGAGCGTTGGAGTGACACGTGTCCCAGGGGAAAGCGGGTAGTTGGGAAAAAGTTGATTTTGCCCCTTGTTACCTCAAAAGGGAGTAAAAGTTGCAAAATGGCCCGCAACTCCGCCCAAGGAAAAAGTCAGCATTTAGACCGAGTCAAAGCCAAGGCGGGAGTCGGGGGAAAAGGTGAAAATTTGCCTTTCGCCCAAAAGGCATAAAGGTAAAAATGGGAGTGCATTTCCCATCCAACCAAAAGGAGCCACGTGTCCGTGCGGAGCTTCGGGGCTACGGGAATTTTTTTAGTTTTGCATTTTTGCAAAAGGATAAAAGGTGAATTGCGGACCCGTGGGCCCGAATTTTGTTCCAATCTGGCCGCCACGTGTCCCAATCCAAAAGGGGGACCCATTTTTCAAATTGTTTTCCCGCCCATTTGTACGGAATCGATTCAAACTTCAAAGGGGCATATCTTTCGACCCAGGGCTCAAAATATTGCAAATCTAACACCGTTGGAAAGATCTTGATCTCGTCTATGCCATGGGAGTTTGAAACTTCTTTTTTGGGAAGTTAGGTGGAGGAAAAATGGAAAACGTCTTCGAGCTTTCAATGCAGGATCCACTAGTCTCAACAACCAGATCGGATTCGATCTATTTCCGCCATTTCCTTTCCCTCCAAGACACCGAACCAAGGATCGATGCAGTGAAGATATATTTGGGGGCAAATTTTAGTAGAAGCATTAACAACGGTGGTTGAGCTTCGGCCCGCGTTTCCCGCTTCTCTCTCTCTCTTTCTTCTCTCAATCGAATCTATAAATTTGGGGGCAGGATTCATTGTAAAGGGTTGGATATTCTTAGTTTTGTAGGCTCCCTTCTCCTTCTAGCAAAGGATTTGTGGGGTTCAGGCCTTCCATTAAAATTGTAATACTTTTCTGCCTTTCGGCTATTCTGTAATGAATTGTATCAATCTATAGAGCAATAGAATAATTTGTTATTGATCTTAGATCCTTCTTGTTTCTTTACTTATCCGGTCTCTCATTACAAATCGCTATCTCGTGCTTATTTATTGTATCCATTTTATTGGTTCGTGTCAAAGGTAAACTAAGTGTTCATCATTCCTTTGGTGCATCACCTGGTAGTTTAGTTATTTCTTATTTCCTGCATTCTTTTATCCCTGTCCCCTTAGCAAGTTTAGACTAGGTATAAGAAATAGATCCTCTGCAAATCCTCACGTATGCACCCGAACAAAGGAATAGGAACCAACCTTTAATCTAGAGAGCTTTCCCATTTTTGCAAGGTCCCACACCTTGGGGAAAGTTCAATGTTATGCAATCACACCAAATGAGCTTTGCCTTAGAAAAGCAGATCTTTTAGAGCTCATTTGGGGGTGCTGTGATTCTGCACTAATAGGAAACTCATGTGGCAGCAGTAAAAAGAATTTTCAAATATTTGAAAGGTACATTGGATTATGGTTTATGGTATCCAAAGAGTGATGATTTCACTCTTATAGCATTCACAGATGCAGATTGGGCAGGAAGTGTTGATGACAGGAAAAGTACAAGTGGGGGATCTTTTTATCTTGGTGACAGATTAGTGTCATGGTTCAACAAGAAATAGGCCTCAGTTTCATTGTCTACAACAGAGGCAGAGTATATTGCAGCAGTGGCATGTTGTACACAGGTGCTTTGGATGAAGCAAACATTGAAGGACATGAAGGTAGAGTATGAGCATCCTATTTCCATTTTCTGTGACAATATGAGTGCTATTAACATCTCGAAAAATCTAGTCATGCATTCCAGACAAAGCACATTCCCATTAAGTATCACTTTTTGAGAGAGAAAGTTGCAGATCAGCAGGTGAAATTAGAATATGTTGGGACTAAGGATCAGATTGCTGATATATTTACAAAACCCCTAATCAAGGAATCTTTTGAGTCACTCAGACAGAAGTTGGGAGTGATTCCTGTCACTCTTACTCATTGACTATCTCAGGGGGAGTATGGACATCGGGGAGCTACACATTGTAGTATCTTCAACTCCGAGTACAGGTTTAGGTGACAGGTTCAGTCATCCCCTTGCCATTGATGTCAAAGGGGGAGAATTGTAGAATGGGGGAGAGTTGTATAGAACAGGTACAATGCAACAGTACAGAAAGAGCTCAGAGGTAGAAAGTTGGATTTCAGAGCAAACAAGTTTTCATGTCTATTTTTAGCAGGGGTTTGCCATCAATGACAAAGGGGGAGTTTGTTGAGTATTTTGTCATTGATGTCAAAGGTACAACATTAGTGTTGATGGAAATATTGAGGTTTGAATATTTGTTTAATATTCAACATTACAACATTAGTGTTTGTAAAATATTTATCCATGTCAAAATTAGTGTGATGTCAAAATTTGAATATTTTAATATTCAACATCACCAAGGAATCTTATGACACATGGCGGGATGTGTAAGATATTTTATGACGCGTAAGAGATTCTATGGCAACTTATGACGCGTAAAATATTTTATGACGTGTAAGAGATTCTATGATGCGTAAGAGGAGTTACTCTTACATGTGTAAGAGAATATTGCTATTTGGAGCAAATTGGCCCATGGTATGGGCACATGGTTTTAGGGAAACCACAAGTGGTTTTTCCTCTCCTTTCTATATAAGCAAGTGTTGTGTGCACATTTTGAGGAGAGCGAGAAAGAGAGCATTTTGCATGAGTGTGATATGTATGTGAGCTGATATTATAAATCTCTTAAGTGAGTATGAGTATGTGAGAGAGAGAATATAGAAGGAGAAATTATCATTGATTTGTATTGCAGATTTTCTGGAGTGGGTGCTCTAGATTGGGGATTGGTGTCTCCGGAAGTTGGTGTTTCGAATAAGAGATTGCACAGTTAGTGATGTTTGCATTCAAGGGCTGAATTGGTGTTCGTCATGGAGATTGGTGTCTTCTATGAGTGGGTGCTCACACTTTGTAAACACTATTTTTTCGGTTGGATTTGGACAGTAGATCCAAGCAGTCTCTTTTGGTGGATGTAGCCCACACTAGGTGAACCATGGTATATCTGGTGTTATGTGCTTTTGATTTTTGTGTGTACTTTCAGATTTGAATATCTTGTTAAGTGTGAAAAAAAAATTAATAAGTTGGAGAAAAAGTTTTTATTGTTGAATACTGATTCACCCCCTCTCGGTATTCCCGTGCTTCTAATAGGGTCTGAACTGCTTGGAGGAGAACTGAGTTGATCACAACTTGCCGAGCACAAGTTGGAGGGGTATGAGATGGGCCAAATCTCATCAAATGCCACACAACTCGCCGAGTTGTGTAGAGCAGGGGCGGAGTTCGCCTAGGCGAGTTGGGGATGAGTCAAGGCCACCAAAGCAATTTTCACAATGAAATACAACTTTCTTCAAAAAAATTATTGAATTTCTGCAAATGTAAATGCAAGTGGCTGCAACACCTCAATGCAGGAATGCCATTATTTTTTTCATTTCAATGCCTCCTCCAATGCAATGCGTAATTCTGCACAATATTTTTGTAATTCCTCCAACAAGATCTGTAATGTCTACACCCCTCTTCACCCATCAATGCAGACTCCAATTTCTGCAAATGTAATAAATGTTTGCAACTGAGATCATGTGTTTAGTGGAATTATGACTGTGTAATGGCTGCAGAAGTCAGCTCTGACACCATGTAGGAGTGTTCAACACTCTCAAGCTGTCCGCTACCACAACACTTAGATTTGTGCACACACAACAAATGCAAAAATAATTTACAAGACTCCATTGATTTATATTGCGTTAATTTACAATGGGAGTCCTAGAATAAATAATTGAGAATAGTTTGTTTCACAGCAACAAAACTAGTTCTTGTGAATAAATAGAAAGATAGGAGGATCTCCTAATTATGTGCATTATTTCAATTGTACGTGCATACTAAGGTATTAACTCCAACAATAATAACCAAAGCCCCAAATCAAGCTTACCTCTCAAGTGAGTGCGAACAAGGCTCAAACCAAGCTAGTCAGAAAATATCCTGAACCACTAGCTAGTGTGAACGTGAAAAATCGAACAAGCACACGAGCTTTGATCCGTTTTCTTGACTAACTAAATGACTGAGCAACTGGTATGTTTTGAATAGATGAAAACGCCCCTATGAGTGTTTACTGGTTAACTGGATAAATTGAATCGGAGGTGATCTGATCAAATTGAGGAATCTTTGCTAATGTATCCTTATTTCTCCTGCCAGATTCTATAAATACAGGGAGCGATGGATGTGAAAGGAAGGGAGAAGAATGCTAGGAGTAGCTAGAAGTAACTGTATGAACTAGAGGTAATTAGAAGGTAGCGAGAAGTAAGCAAGCTTATGTAAAAGAGAAGTCCGAGTAGCTTAGGTGCATTGTGTTGAAGCTTTCTTTCACGGAGCTGAGTTTGGTTCTCTGTGCAGTCTTGTGAGTCAGTAAGTGGAGCTAGGATTAGGTCATAGGAGTTGAATTCCTTTTTAGGATTTTTTTGAGTTTTTATTATAAGGCTGTAACAAGATTATAATGTTTTTTCCCGAGTTTGCTATTTTCCTCATTGATCAATAGAAGAAGATTTTATTGTTTCTCGTAAGATGTGAAGGGATCTTGCTTGTGTGAGGTCTTTCTTTGAGAATTTATGGGCTGCTTGGTCTAAGGCATCTCTTTATTGAGACCCTTAACTGCGAATGCACCAATTTGGTATCAAAGACGGATTTTCAAGTCCTCTAGGTGAGCGATTTTCATTTTTGTGCATTCTATATTTGCGAGTGTGGGTAGAAAGTGGTTGTAGGCATCTTCCAGCACTTAGGTTGTTGGGTAGAAGGTGTAGGTTGTAGTATTTTGTAATGTTGTTGTGAGGAAATTGAGATGGCACATAGAGGTATTCCTATGAGGGGAAAGGGAGTTAGACCATCTAGAGTGGTACATTTAGTGAATCTTATGGAAATTAAGAATGAAAAGGTTGAAGCTATGGAAACAACTTAGAGAAGCTGAGCTTGTGATGATGGAGACACCAGTGATGATGAAGCATTGGAGGTTGGAGATGAAGAATTAGAAGTAGAGGCTGAAGACTTATATCTTGAAGCTATATCTAGAATTGGAGGAGATCACGCAATGATGTCTTGAATTATTCAGGAAGCTGGTGTCCTAAGGATCTAATTGATTGGATTGCTGAATTGGAGAAATATTGTGTTGAGGATCCAAAGAAGGTCTGTTTTGCTTGTATGACGTTGAAGGAAATGCATCTTTGTGGTGGGATCATGTTTAGAATGATAGGGAGAGAAAATGAAAGGAGAAGATTAAAGCATGGAAAATGGCGGTTTCAAGCTGGAGGAAATGTTATTGCCTTGCGGATTCTCGTTGAACTTGTTTAAGATGTTGCAAAACCTAAGACAAGGGAGATGTGCATTAATGTCTACACAGAGAGGTTCTATTGTCTAATGAATCATGTTGGTCACACGGAATGTGGTGTAGAAAATCTTGAGATATGTTAATGGATTGCATATTTCCATTCAATATGGGTTTGGCATGGTTAGAGTAAGGTTTGTAAAAGAAGCCTATCGGTGTGCACTAAAGGCGTAAGAATTTTTTTGTGTAGACAAGGCGGTGTTCTAGGGAAAGGAAAGTTCCTGCACATAGGTGGAGCATTGTGTAGTGGACGAGTTAGATCACATGCAAGAGAGTGAGGCGAGTACCTCACATGATCAAAGTTATGCGGAGAGAGGTGAGGTAGAACTTTTAGAGGAAGAGGACATGGAAGAGGTAGAGGATTCATTAGTAAGTATTTCCAACGTGGAGAAGTTGGGCATCGTGTGTTTGAATGTCCCTAAGCATAACAAAATGCTGGTGTGAGGAGGAATGATGTTAGCAACCATTTTGTGCATGTAGATATAGAGTATCACATCTGTCGAGACAAGAGAGTGTAGAGAAGCTCTTGTGATGAAAAGAGTGTGTTGAAGTCATCTAAAGTGGAGAAAACACCCGTGCAAAGGAAGAATCTATTTAGAACCATTTGCAAATCTAGAGGTAAGTGTTGTAAAGTCATTGATAGTGGTAGCGATGATCTCGTTTCTAATGAGATGGTTGAGAAGCTTGGTCCAAGAGGATTATGCATTTGAGCTTGTATAAAGTGTCTTGGCTATTGAAGGGCATCAATTTCTTGTAGATGAACAATATAAAGTGTGCTTTAAGATTGTTGCTTACGAAGATGAAGTTTTGTGCAATGTAACCCCATGGATGTGTGTTATGTCACATGTGTTACTTGGTAGACCTTGGCTGTTTGACAAGAAAATTTAGAATGATGGCCACACATATACATACACCTTGGTGAAGGACGATAAACAACTTACTTTGAATCCTTGAAAGGCGTGATTGTTGAAGTGGAGAGGAGTTTGAAGGTGTTGCGATTTCGGGAAAATAAATCCCGAGCAAGATGAGGGAGGATTGAATGTTTTGTGTTTATTCCAAAGCCTACACAAGAGGAGAAACGGAGGCACAACAACATAAGAAGGATATCTACCACGTGAAGTAGAGGAGATGCTAGGTGAGTATGTGGATATCATGTCAAAAATATTCTAGACGGATTACCAGCTATGCACAATATTAGTCATCAGATGGATTTGATTTTAAGGTCCGGTTTACCAAACAAGGTTGCATATAGATTGACAACTATAAAGAACAAGGAGGTGAAGCAATATGTTCAAGATTTGCTTGAAAAGGGTTGGTCAAAGAGGGTCTCAAGCCATGTGCAATATTTGTAGTATTAGTGCCGAATAAAGGAGATGAGTGGAGGATGTGTACTGATTCTAGAGCCATCAACAAGATTACCATCAAGTATAGGTTTCCATTGCCATGCATGGATGATTTGATGTATTGTTCAACTAGAGTGTAGTATGTCACAAAGATTGACTCCAGAGTGGATGTCACCAGATCAAGATAGGAGAAGGTGACAAGTGGAAAAATACTTATAAGATGTAGGATGGATTGTATGAGTTGTCAGTCATGCCATTTGGGTTAATTAATGCACCGCACATGTTCATGGGGCTCATAAACAAAGTGTTAAAGCCTTTTCTAGGCAAATTTATCATTTTGTATTTGGATGACATTCTGATTTTTAACAGAACATAGGAAGAACACTTGGTCCATTTGTGGAGAGTATTGAAGCGTTTGCGCGAAGAGAAGCTGCTTGCGAATTTGAAGTACAGTTTCATGGAGTTGGTATACTTGGGATTTGTGATATTTGAAGCATGAATGAAGATGGATCCTAATAAGGTGTGAGCTATAGTTGAGTGGCTGTCACCAAAGAGTACATTTGAAGCACGATTTTTATGGTTTGGCGAGCTTCTACCAAAAGTTCATACAAGACTTCAATTGGATTTGCGCATTGATCATAGAAATGACGTGGGAGTCAAGAACAAGTTTGCGTAGACAATAGACATAGAATATGGCTTTTGGAAGTAGAAGAAGAAAGTCACGGAGCATCCTGTGTTGGCTTTGCCTAATTTCAGCAAGGTATTTTGGGTTGATAGCGATGCTAGTGGAGCAGCCATTTGAGATGTGATGAGTCAAGATGGTAGGTCCATTGCCTAATTCAGTGATAAACTAAATGACACAAGAAGCAAGTATTTAGTTTATGATCAATAGTTTTATGCCATAGTGCAAGCTTTGAAAAAGTGGAGGTACTATTTGTTCCCCAAAGAGCTTGTGTTGTACATAGACCATGAAGCATTGCAATTCAGCAATAGTTAAGGTAAGATGAATCAAAGACACATCAAATGGGTTTATTTCTTGCAAAGTTACTCATTTGTCTTTAAGCATAGAAGTGGGAAGTTGAATAGAGTAGCAGATGCATTAATTAGAAGATAGGTGTTATCGAGTGAGATGCATGTGGAAGTTGTGGGGTTCAATGTTATGAAGGAACTCTATACGGAAGATGAAGATTTTAGAGAGGCATGGAGAGAATGTGTAGAACCAACAAGCGTTGATCACATGCCTTGGTTAGACTTCTTCTTGCGGGAAGGGTTGTTGTTCAAAGAAACATAGTTGTGCATAATTGGAGGATTGATGCGAGACAATTCAATCCAAGAGAAGCATTGCAAAGGATTAGAAGGTAACTTTGGTATGGAAAATAGTAAATACCTTGACGTAGCTAAGTGAGACAAATTATTGACCGTATATGGCTATAGATGTGGGTTGATACGTACAAAGATG
The DNA here is from genome assembly GCA_018340775.1 of Taxus wallichiana var. yunnanensis. Lineage (NCBI taxonomy): Eukaryota > Viridiplantae > Streptophyta > Pinopsida > Cupressales > Taxaceae > Taxus > Taxus wallichiana. The sequence goes on along the minus strand of CM031234.1, from coordinate 592,726,378 downwards.
GCAAAATTTTCCAATTGGTAAAGGGAAGAGTCAAAATGCAGGGTTATATCTTGAGAAACCGTGGGAACAACTGAGTGTGGATTTTGTTTTGGATTTGTAAAACACAGAGCGATCACAATTCTATCTTTGTTGTAGTTGATAAATTTTCTAAGATGGCTCATTTTATTGCTTGCAAAAAGACTAGTGATGCTACGCATATAGCTAACTTGTTTTTCAAGGAAGTTGTAAGATTGCATGGATTGCCACGCCATATTGGGTCAAACAAAGACATCGAGTTTGTGGGTCACTTTTTGCACACATTGTGGAAGAAGCTGAAAACTAAGTTGTAGTTTAGTTCAACATATCCCCATAAATGGATGGCTAGATGAGAGTTGTCAACAAGAGCCTAGGCAATTTGTTAAGATGTTTGGTTGGAGAGAAGGCAGCACCATAGGATTCAGTTTGCATACAATAATTGTGTAGGTGGAGTTTGCATACAATAACTATGTGAACACGAGTATTGGGAAGTCACGTTTCCAGATAGTTTATGGACTTATTGCAAGAGGTGCTGCGGAATTGTGTGACATCAAGGAAGAAAGAAAGAAAACGCATAGAAGCAGAAGACTTTTCGCAGTATATGAAGGATGTGAACTAGTAAGCATGCACGAAGTTGGAGAAGAGCAATGTGCAATACAAATAATGCACAAACTTAAGAAGGAGAGAGAAGAAGAGTTCAAGGAAGGCGACATGGTTCTTGCACACTTGCACAAAGAGATGTTCCCAAGAGGAACATATGATAAGCTGAAGTGGAAGAAGATTGGACCGTGTAAAATTTTGTTAAAATTTGCTCCGAACGCATAGAGATAGAACCATCGTTTGGGATAGAATCTCTCTTATCTTCAATGTTGCAGATTTATACCCTTATTATGAGGAATGTACAAGTAATGAAGCAGACATTACCAAAGTAGATTGGAGGCACCAACTACCAGAGCAAGTGTGTGAAGAAATTTTGCTAAACTTGGCCAATCCATTGAAACCTGCATGACTAGGGGCTCATGTTTCATCTTACCCAAGTTGTATGGTGCAGGGGCTTCCGGGTTCACTTGCAATCTTGCATCACCAAAAAAAGACTTCAGAATTATAAGAATAAAAGCTTACACAATTTTGTGCACAATGTTACTTGGAATAAAGGAGTCTTGGCATGGAGGATTGGAGTTTTGTGCAGAGTTGTGCTTTGGGAGCTTTTGCATAAAGACTGTGCGCAAACTGCATATGCACAAATTTGATTTTTACGCTTTGCAGATCCTATGTTCTTGCGCAACCGTCAACATCAAGCAAGTTGTCGCCTGAACACGTGGGTCTTGATCCTTTTTCTTCACTAACTAAATGATCAAGCAACTTGGTATGTTTTGATTGGACGAAAACACACCCAAGAGTGATTACCTACTAACCAGATGAATTGAAGCGATGGTGATCTAATCAATTTGAGGAATCTTTTTTAAGGTATCTTTATTTCGTCTTCCAGAATCTATAAATAGAGGGAGCGATGGATGTGAAAGGAACGAAGAAGAATGCTATGAATAGCTTAGGTGACAAGAAGGTAATGAGAAGTAAGCAAGTACTTTCAGAAGCAAAGTTTGAGTAGCTTAGGTGCATTGTGTTGAGGCTCCATTTCAAGGAGGCGAGTCTGGTTCTGTGTGTGTCTTCCGAGTCAGCGAGTCTAGCTAGGATTAGGTTCTAAGAGTTGAATTCCTTTTTGGGAATTTCTGCAAAGTCTTCATTGTAAGGATGTAACAAGATTGTAATGTTTTGTGCCCGAGTCTGTAATTTTCCTCATTGATTAAAAGAAGCTTTTATTGTTTCCTATAATCTGCGAATGGATCTTGCTTGTGTGAGATCTTTCTCTGAGAATTTATGGGCTGCATAGTGTAAGGCATCTCTTCATTGAGGGCCCTAATTGTAACTACACCAGATATGGTCCTTTCTTAAAAGTTTAAACAAACTGTTACCCTAATGCATATTTTCTAGCAACCATAATATTTAACTATATTATCTTCATGATGTATCATATTTTGATTAAATAAATCAAAAGTACACATAATGATTTGGAGTGAGAAAGGATGTTAAGTGAGCACTAAGGCAGAAATTATTTTATTTACCAAGGGCTCTAACATAAGTTTGGATGGATATATTGAGAAACCCAACTTCAAACGAACCTGAGGAAACAATATTATTCGGTGGATGAGGGATCTGCAACTACGCTTCAACAATTCATACTGAAGTCCATCAGCATTCTCATTGTTCATGGCCTTGCAAAGAGGTCTGGGATTAAACAACTGTCATCATTCAAATTGGGGTACGACTAATATGGGGGTTTAATTGGGGTATGAAAACTACTAGAAGTGGAAAGGAACTGGACATTAGGAATTGAGTTTTGAGAATTGAATTGCTGCAACAGGAGTGTTCTTCAAAAAGAATGTTGTGAAATAAGTGAATGGATTAGTCGATTCCAATTTCCTTCTTCATGGAAGAAATTTGCATTTCTAATAAAGTCACACATACACTGTGGATAGCATCAGCTTAGAACTATTGTGAACAACATCTAGTTTAAGCTTTTGATTGACAGTTCTGTAATCCTCATAAAACTGCATCTGCACTGTATAGTTACATCAAACATTGTATGTTGTGGATGATATGCAAAGAGTATGTGGAAGCTTCCCAAATAGTAGATATGAGTAATTTAAACTTCAATTAGATGAAACTTGAAAGGAGTAGAAATCAGGAAGAAGAAGATGAGAAGTGAACTATTTGTAGGAGACATCATGAAGGCTATGGGTCCAAAAGGGCAGCAGGATAGTAATGAGGGTATGACTGGGAAACCTCAAGCATTCATCTCTCTCTTTGAGGGGATCTTCAACAAGATTTCTATGATTCTGAAGTGCCGAGGTATTAAGATGACTTTTATTCTGTTGAATGTGGTTTGGAATACCCTCAAGTCAGATAAATATCAGTTGGAACCTAAATTAAGAAGCGACGTTTGCAGAATACCATGTTATTGTGGGTGGCTGTATATAGGAGACATGGGCGGATCAATGCAAACAAGGATAAATGAACATTTTGTGGACATTAGATTCAACAATGTAGAGAAGTTGGTTCTTACAGAGTATTCAGAGAGAACCAGACACGATATTTGCATAGAAAAATGAAAGTCTTGGATACAGAAGATCACTTCTACAAGTGCCTGCTAAGAGGAGTGGAGATTGGCAAACATCCAGACAACTTGATCAGGGATGAGGGCTTGAGCTTGGGTCATTCACGGAGACACTATCGGAGACCAATAGTGTTAAAACATAGAAGAGGTCCCATAAGTAAATAATTATTTGTCAGTTAATTATGAGAACTATTAGTTAATTAATTTTCTCACAGTCAAACAGTAATACATAGAATTGTTTTCTGATGGCTAGTCTCTTATTGTATGGTTTACAGTTAATTGACGAAAGAAATTAATTAATGCTCTAAGTGTTTAGCTGGTCCTAGAAGGCATCTTAGATAATACATGTAAGGATATCTACTTCTGTATTCCATCACACATTCATCATGATGATGGATCACACAGGGTGATCCAAACCATTGACGGTTTCTTATAATTTTATGACAGGTCTTTCCAGAAACTTGTCTGTATCATTATGGACTAAAGCCTCAAAAATCTGACTAAGAATATGGTTGTAGTTGATGGTTATGCAAAGCTGATCTGGGGGCAGTTTTTTAAAAAGTGTAGTATATCACAGAGTAAACAAAACAACTAAAAGTCAACTAGATGTGATTGGAAAGTTTTAGCCATGAGGAAACACAAGGAACGAGGATATGATAGGCTAAGGAGTCTGGTGAGGGCATTTAACCATGCCAGTTCACCTCACATCTGTATCTAGAAGTAGGCAAAAATATATGTGACATAATTGGAGAGTAAACCATGATAGTTGTCGAGTTTGAGCTAAACTTGATAATATGCAACTCTCGAAATTGCAATTCATTACCTATGGAATCACGAATATGATTATTTCAAGTCCTTGGCGTTTTGTGCGTTACAACCTTGTTTCCAAGTGAAGTTACAACTTTCAGGGGTTCATGGTATATAATTAGTGTTTCAAGCTCCAGTACCAAATATAATATGGAATTCAGAGCTGTGTGATGATCTGATAGACTGATACTAAGGGATTAGCAAAGTAAATCTTATAATTTCTTAGGCAGATATGAATCATTTAACATCGATATGTTGATTTCAAGTCTAAAATTGGTAATTACCAATTTACCAGCACTGTTGGATAGCAGGTGTGTAAGAGTTTGTTTTGTATTGGATCAAGTCAAGCTATATGTGATAAGTTTTGTGAATTATCCTTGAAATTAATTTATGGTTACACGGTGGGGAACTTTGGGCAAACATAAGGATTATATCACGATTCATGGAGTTGCAGAGTATTGAATTTCACTAATAAAATATGAGAATTTACATGGAATTGTTGCCTTGTAGTCTATTATAAAGGAGTGCTTGCAGAGTACACAATTTGTTTATACGATTTTCTCTGATTTCATTTGATCCTACTAACCTTGAACATTGGATTAGGAGCCTGAGTATACTACAATTGGATGGCAGTATCAATTGCTTGATCGTACACTTCCTTTACCTTATTGGCTTCTGAATTTTGCTTTTCAATGCCAAATCTTATGGCACGCCTATCATTATCTGACTATCACATAAGTTATAGCACTCATTGACCTTGAATGTCAAGGAACTTTGCTGAGTCTTAAATTTGGTTATGGATGCTGCACCCTTATTTCCTTTGCAAGTCATCATGTTGTTAATATGGGTTATAATGAGGTTATGTGCCGCAACTTGTCATATATGTTCCATCAAAGTCTTAAGTGCTTCAACTGCATATTGCCAAAGGTTTTTCCAAGTTTTACAATCCATCATTTTGCATATCTTCCTGCTGATTATTTCTCTTAGAACTCACATTTCCGCATGCATGCTTTAGACTGTTTGGAGTCTTGGACTTTGTCTCTGAGAACCTGCACCTCTGCTACTACCTCATGCAACTTGTTCAAAGTTCCATCTTGAACCTTAATATTGTTTGCAGGATATGTACCTTTGCTTCTACCTTCTGCAAGGTATGCAATTTTGCATTTGCCTGTCATGGGATTGTTTCTATTTGACTCTGCAGTTTTCCTTTAAAGGCATTGTCTCTATTATGCCTTTCCCAGCGCTGGAGTTATGATTTCAATGGATAGATCCAATGGAACCTAGTATAGTAGATTTTGATGCCATGATGGTTGATATGGTACTTGTGGATGTTAAGAACTTGATAATGGAAGTTGAGGATCTGTAGATTTAACAATTCCATCCACATCTTGTTAACTTTATCCCTTGATATGGTAATTTATTCATTAGATCTTTAAGATTTTCTCAAGTGAACATTTTAGAACTAATCTGGAACTGTATTTTACATGATTCGAGATAAATATCTTAAATTTTTATTTACTACCACAAATTTGTCCTACTATGCTTTGTTTGGTTCAGAAAGCCCCATAGCTCGAGAAGGTTCATATTGCAACTATACATCTACATAAATGTTTTAGACTCTTAGTGCATTTTCACATTTCCTTTTTCTGCATTTTATATCTATAAAAACCCAAACATTTACCATATACTTCCTAATGAAATGTATTATTTCTTTTGGGTGCCCTCACAATGTAATTCACTGTAAACCTCTTCAAGTAATCTTTATGAATATTATCCGACGAGATGTGGGTGAGTTGGTTAAGAGCGTTTGAGTGCTTTCCAACCGACCCAGTTTCAAACTTCACAAGGTACTTGCTGGCTACAACTGTTTAACTTGCAGCTGGTTGTGGATGTTGACTGGCCCAAGACCAAGGCTGTTTGTGGACGTTGACTGGCCCAAAAATGAGGCTGTTTGCGAATGTTGACTGGTAGTGGTTGCGGTTGTTTCAAACTGGCCACTGGCGGTTGTGCTAGTCCATCTGCAGGGCACTCCAATTCCCACAATTAATTCACCTAAAAAAGAAAAAAAGCTTTATGAATATTAATTTTCATTACCACAATATTAATGAGCATTTTCCCAGTTGCCTTTCATTACATAATCACAATCATAATCTTCTTCCTTGCTTCCTATTCTAGTACAGACAAACCTTACGAAAGCAAGATTACAAACTTGATATCATTTTGCTTGAAATCTTCAGACATGTATTTGACTATGTGCTTGAATTTTACTTCTAGCAGAATTAAAAAGATGAGAATTAAACCACACTGATGTATTAATATTAGCACGTAGATGTTCATAACCATATAACGTATCTCTTTTACGATATTAGCACCCTACAGTTTTGTAATTGAAAGTGACGTCCTTATTGTTGTGCATTTTATCTTTTTAACAGGAAGGTCTAAGTTCCCCCGATCCACGAAGTTCCTTACTTGAAGGAGCTCGTGATGTCGCTGTGATTGAAGCTATGCTCCAGTCAAGTGCTAAACAAGGGGTTCTTGTTCACGTGGATCAACTATCATAAATTATGGCATACAAAAGCAAATTTATTGCGAAAAGATTGAGAATGCTGCCTATTAAATTACATTATATATTATTATTTCAAAACTTTATAAATGTATTTATTTTTATTACCAAAAATTCGGAAAGCCTAGGTAAAGAATTGGTTTTTTTCCATCATTGATGAGAAAATAAATTATTTAGTTGATAAAGTTGTTTCCAATGTTTGTTATGGGTTGTACTCTGGAAATTTCACATCACGTAGTTTGCTTCATTTTCAATTTGTTTTTGGTTTGGACTGGGGTTTATAGGAAACACAAATTGTACACTTGAAGTATGAATGTACTGTCATGCTTTTTCCTTAAATATAAGAAATATTGATGACTCGAAAATATATTTTCTAGACAGACTTGTTGCACTCTGTTCAACAACTAGCAACAAAAGCAAATGCTGCCTCAATACAAGTGCCTAGCACACTATTCTAGAGCATCCTTAATCATACAGAATTGTGGAAATTTATTCTAAACAAATGGGAATAAACTTGACAAGACAAAGATGCCTTTCTTCCTAAGTACACACTGCAATAATTTACAAGCTTAAGTGCCGTTTCTATTTCCTGTCAATATGCCTAATACAAAGATATGTCTATTTCGTGTCAATATGCCAAGGACACACATGCAATGATATGCCTAAAACCATCTATGATTTAGCAGCTTGAAAATCCATGATAAACAAGTATTTGTTCTTAAATTGCAAAGTTAGCTAGCCAAATTACATGGTATTTTATCATATTAGTCCAGTCCCATGGGGATGACAATTGCGGCCATAAAACTCCATACGAAACAATTATAAAGAATCTTGGAGCGATTTCTTGTCGGCAAAGTGTCAACACATTCTTGGCATCACCATCCATCTTTACATTTTTTGTGTTTGGTGTTGAAGCAATTCTTGACATGACTCAGGTTCTATTGTGAATTTTGAAATACTGTATGCCTTAGCTTGAATTCCTTTTTTGATCTTTATAAATTTGACATTAAGTGTTGATGCAAATGCAATATTGATGTTCTCATCCTTTGTTGCACAAGATTTTGGAGTGACAATTATCAACTCTTGACATAGTTTTGAATGAAGCAGGTTTTAGCATAACTAGATGCGAATTTGATCATTGTATAAGAACTTAAATCTCCCATATTACTCCCAATTGCTGACTTTTTTAGTACATTTTCCCCATACAGAATTTTCTCAAACATTCAGGGATCCTCTTTTCATAGTCGTGATTCTCTAATTAACATCATTAACAATCAGAGTCGCTCCTAATCAATAAGTCTTGCATCAACTACCTCATGATCAACCATGACACCTAACAAATACAATTACTAATCAATATTCAGTTTCTCTTTCAATTGCTTTTATAGGCGAGGAAAATTAGATTCTAACTACAATGCCAAATACCAATGTGCCAAGTTCCTGAACTCACTGTTATTTGCAACAAAACATGTTCATCCATGTCATTTTAGTCTTCTTTTGTGAATTAATTTATTGCTACAACATCCACAATTTTTTTGAGTCAAAGTTAATCACCAACATACTTGAACCCGCAACCCATCTTTAAACGGGTTTATACCTTACCAATTTCTCCAAACCATGCACAATGCTGTTAAATAGAAAGATGACCTATTTAATCTTACTCACATCGAATAACAAACATACCGAAAAGATGAGTGCTTCTAGCTGCACCATGTCACCAATTCTAAACTAGTGTAGCACACGACGTTAGTCACGAGTATTGTACTTTGTTTGAACTAAATGTTTTGAGTTATCCTTGACACACTTATTCACTGTTATCATTAAAAGACAAATTTATGTGAGAACTATAGGCAGGAAAATGCCTCTTATTGGAGGCCATTTCTACCTATATCCACATTGTGAACGAAATAAATTGAGTAATACGTTGTCTCAATTATAAAAGATAATTTTTGGGACTTTTAAGAGAGATCCTTTTTGTGACCTTTGAGAGCTCAAAGATGATTCCATTTGGGAGGAGGGTGATCATAAGCCCAAGAAATGATGCATTTTAAACACAACATCCCATCCCCCTAGATATTTATGCACGGTATTTTTAAAGATTTGATCAAACTTTTTGAATGAGAGGCATTTTCTTATTAAGAGATGTTTTGGTTACGAGGCTTGCCTATTTGTCTACTATTACTAGCTATTGGATTCGGCATGTGCGGTGGGGTTAACTTAAAATTTAGAAACAGATCACATTAAAATTTGTTTACTTTGTCATTTGGGGGTGCAGGAAGATTCCAACAAGGCTAGTGTGAGCATTGCTCAATAAATAGAAAGGGAATGTATATTTGTCAAGCATAGTGGGACAACCCACTTTGGAAGAGGTTGTTCTCGCACCAAGCCCCTTGTTACATCTTTAAGACCCATAGACTATTTCGGCTCATGGACATTATTGAAGTCTTTCATTTGTTCACAACAATAACAATGGCCGTGGCCCTATAAGAGTTTGAATTGGGTTTGTGAACCTTCTACAAGGTTCACATCCCATTGTAACCATATGAATAGAAGAGAATTTAGAGAGGCCCATGCCGAGAGAGAGAGAGAGAGAGAGAGAGAGAGAGAGAGAGAGAGAGAGAGAGAGAGAGAGAGAGACTTGCATAGTTGTCCTATGTTTCCTATGTTTTTTTAGTTGGCTTTATATAAAAGGCGGTGGTTAGTATTGGATTTAATCATGATATAGATTTTGTTCTTATTGTAAGCTTGTATAGGTTGCTCCTAGAAGTGGCTCAATCATATATACTTAGTGTTCATCTCTTTTTGTCATTCACATTGCGTGGATATGCTCTTAATTGCAAATGATTGTTGTTTTGCTTATGTGACATGTCTTATTGCAATCTATTGCTCGATTGTTTATTACAAGTAGTATCACACTTCAATTTGGGCAAAGTTCCACAGGGCATTGAGGTAGTGAGGGAAGCAAAAATTACTATTTTGGGTAAAATTAATTCTTTTTCTTGCAATGTTTTTGCTTCCTTAGATATTCAATCGGAAAATCTCGAAACTTTTCTTGTTGGCTTTGTTTGTGGGTCAAGATAAAATACTTTGATCTAGAGGGAATTTAGGGTTTACGTCGGCACCAAGCATTATGTAATGTCCCCTTTTCTAAATTAAAAATAATTAATAATATTTTAAGTTGGGCCCGACCAATTCTTCATTTTGGGACAACTTAATAATATTATTATTAAAATAAAAGTATTTTTAAATACTAAAGTAGAAAAAAGACCCGTAGACCATTTTCATTATTTTCACTTGGTTAAAAGGGAGAGGTCATCCCTCTTTAAGAGGGAAAAACAAATGTTAAAAAAGAAATAAAGAGGCCTACATGGAGCGCTCCACAAAGAAAAGAAAGAAAATGCTATAAAAGCAAATGTTGGGGCTCATTGTAATCATTTTGTGAATTATATACTTTTCTTTGGAAATTGGAGCATTGAGCTCTCATTTTCACCCTTTGAAGATGAAAACCCTAATTAGATCATATTGGAGACAAAAACCCTCATTTATTGCATTGGTGACTTCATTTGGGAGTCACATTGGGGCTTCAAAATTCAGAATTTCGAATGACAAGGGTTTCTATCGGTCTTTAGGGCACATATTCTAGCTAGGCGTGCTTTTTGGGGCTACCACATTCATTACCAGCTTGATCCACCCATTTGGAGATTTCGAATCACTTTTGAATGGATTTTTATGGTTGGAAAAATATGATTCTAATTTTATTGGATGTGATATTTTGTGGTCATTTCGAGCTATCATTTGCATTTTATCTCCAAGTATTTACGAAGCTATGAAATTTCAAATGTTTGAGCAATAATTATTTCCGGCAGTGTAATTTATTGTTGAAGCATTTATTTTGCATGAATTCGTTAAGTGTTTTATGTTGATGTATTTTTGAAGATTTGTGTGTAGGAAAGGCTAAAATCGATTTCTATTTAGGTTGCTTAAGGTTTTGCGGACCTAAAACAAGTTGCTGCCCTAATTTTTGCATAAAATCAGTTTGTTGTCATAAAAATCAGGTTTTCTACATGTGGTTGGCATCATTTTCAGCAATGTTCCATTAGGGTTTTGGGGAAAATCCAAATTCCTCAAATTTGAGCCCAAAAGGGACATTATAGTGGTATCAGAGCTTCGGTCTTCCCAGCCTGAGGGTTTTCATGCAAGAAGATAAAATGACAGATATAATTTTTGGTGATGTTAGATTTGAAAGGCTTGCCCTAGGGCAAGAAAGATTGGCCAATAAAATAGCTCAACCGATCCATACCCATTAAGATCGAATGGTGGATGAAACTCTTTTAAGGAAGTCAATAATATACAACCATCCAAAGTGGACAACATTGCTACATGGTATGAGGAGTATAGGGCTCTTTGAAGAAGATTCGTGATGCCATGTTATTTTCTGAGTTCATGGGAGTAAGCAAGGGAAGATCAAGGCCCAAGCTTAGGTCACGAGCTACACAAGAAGAAAATGAAAAATCAGATCTGCAAGAGGGCTTTGAGTGGAGTCCCAAGAAGACGATGTTGAAGGATATGGAGAGATGATGCTAAATGAAGAACCAAAAAGGGTTTTGATGCAATAATATCTCCAAAGAAAGAGACAAAAGTACCTATCATTTTCCCTAAGGATGCGCCCTTGACTGATTTTTAGAATTGCAGTATGGCGGGCCAATGGTTTGATGGAATCTCAAAGCACGAGCCTAGGGAAGAGAAGGAAGCCATGAAGCACGAGTTGGCGGTGTAAAAATCCTTTGATATTTAATGGTGATTCATTGATTTCTAATGATATGTTGCAAAAAAATGGAGAAGAGAAATCAGCTTTGCATGAAGTAAATGAGGATGACATTATGGAAGGGCAATTCCGGTTCTTCATAATTATTTTCAATTCGTTGAAATTTCTCAAACAATAGTCAATGAGAGGTAGATTGAGGGAGTTTATAACCTTGGAGAGAGTTCTGAAGATGTTCCAGACAAGTACCAACAAAATAAGGGTGAGCTCCTTGTTGGCAGCCCAAGGTATGATAGAAATGATCACATTTTATCTCCTCCTATGTCGCTGCCATACTTGTGCCATTATGGGAAGCTTGTTGAAAAGAATGATCATATGTCATGTTTGATGCCTCATAATATAATTGGTAATAATGTGAAGAACTCATTGAGTAACATAGGACACAGATATTTTCTTGCAAGTTCAACATTATGTGAACATAAAAGTTTGGGTTCGATTGATCCTTTGAATTATAAGAAAGAGGAAGTCCTTGTTGAATTCAATATTGCTACTCCATGCATATGGTTAGAAAGAAATTTTATGAAGGATTGTTTTGAACTTGTTATAGTTGTGAAGGATTTACTCCTAGAGTGTTCCTTGAAGCCAAGTTCTACACTCCAAGGCAAGGATATCAAGATAATCAGAGTTGCTACAACCAAGAAGAAGGGGGGAAGTTACAAAATAAGGAAATGTATATGGCAAACACATGATGAGGTAAAACCTACAATTTTATTTTCAAATCAACTGTCAAGACATAAGGTTTTGAGTTCCCAATTGATAAACATGCTCAAGTAAATGTTGAATTAGTAATTGTTATGTATGAAGATGAGCAAGATGGATGCTATCTTATGTCCCATCGTCACCCATCCGGACATGGGAGGTATGGTTGTGAGTTGTAAACAAGTTGATTTTTAGATTTCCGAGCATGTTGTCATGAGATTTTTATTGCTGTCATAAACATTTCTAGTTTGTCTACAATCTTATTTGTTGTCATACAAAAGAGGATAGCCATGAGAGGGGATAGTTTCCACACTTTTGAGGTAGTTTTCAGTCATCAACAAAGTTTTCTCCCAAGCTGTGTTGTCTTTGCAAGATTTCATGAGGGATATTCAATATGACAAGCTGTTGTATTTGTTTTCCACTTATTTTCCATGCAATTTCCAGCCCCTTTCCATTGTTGTTAATAATTGTAGAAGAATTTCCAACCATTTGGGTGAAGGGTGCTAACAATAACAACATGCTTACAACTATCATAAGAGGTTATCCATCTACTTCCATTATGTTTTTTGAGGGAAAAATACATGATTACAACCATGTTTAGGGCGGCATGACTGAATTTTTGGACAACCATCGCTTGTATGAAGTTTGTGAGAAGTTTGTAAGCAACAAGAAGCTAACCATCATATCTACAAGGCATGCAATGAAGAACAAGAGAACTCTTATTTTATCTAATAAGTTTGTTCCATGTGCAGGTACATGTGTGATGAAGGAAGAACAATTGGGTTTGCTCTTTTCCCGTACAAATGAAGGAGCAAATAAGATTGCAGTTGTAGTAGAAGATGACATCATGAAAAATGTCAAATTTATGGTCACATGTGATCACCCTTTGCAAGGAGATGAAGCCTCTTCCATACTTGGGTTGAAGCGGAAAAGATTGGAGACATTGAAGAGGCAAATGGAAGCAATGAGTATGCAGCCCAAAATTCCTTATTGGCAGCCACAAATCATCATTTTTGGACAACAAAAGAGTTCTCTATAACAAGGTGACTTTCTTGTGTGGTACACATTGGGACAACCTTGCACAATGCTTCCTAGTTCGTCTTGGAGAGTAGAGCACCATTAAAAATTGGTGAATGGTGAGTTTCAAAGGGTAACCCACTTGAAAATCATAGCAACACAACAAAGGCAAGGTATGATGACTCATAATTTGGTTTATTTTGCAAAAAGGCTCCAACCAAGCATAGGAGAAATAAGGGGTGTTGTTTGGTTACTCTTAAGTGTTAGAAGAAGCATCCTTATGACAGCTATGAGCCCATTTGTAATCAATGACATCATTTTTGGCAACTCTCATTCTTTGTCAGTTGCATTGCATTCATGCATGTGATTAGAGGGTGTTCTTCCACCATAGTTGACAAGGGTGAGATGGAAGGTGAAGATGCCTCATTGGGAAATGCTTTTGTTGGTCAAGTTGCTAAGCATTTTTCAATTTTTGCCCTTTGTTTGAGCTTGCAATTGGCTGGAAAGTGTTTTGTACAATTGAGTGTACAAGGGAAGAAATTGTTATTGTTGTTTTTGAGGACAAAATTGGGACAACTAGTTTTTCTTCAAGGCAGCCATAAAACTTCATGGGCTGCCAAGGGACTTCAATGAAGATAGGGGCAACCATTGCATAAGTTTGTTTTTGCATAAGTTCTCTCACTTGACAAGTACGAGAGCTAGATTATGGGAGTACTACATCATGTTTTTTCACTTTGGCACATTGGCACTTGGGTATGAGAGCTTGCATTTGCTTGAAGGAAAACAAATTTGGGGAGCGAAGACATTGATGTCCCCTTTTATAATATTTAAAGTGGTCCCGACCAATTCTTCATTTTGGGACAACCTAATATTAATATTATTAAAATAAAAGGTATTTTTAAATACTAAAGTAGAAAAAAGGCCCTTAACGCATTTTCATTATTTTCAGTAGGCTAAAAGGAAGAGGTCGTCCCTCTTTAAGAGGAAAAAAGAAATAAAGAGACCTACATGGAGCGCTCCACAAAGAACGGAAAGAAAAGGCTATACTGAAGCAAATGTTAGGGCTCAATGTAATTATCATCTTGTGAACTATATACTTCTCTTTGGAAATTGGAGCATCAAGCTCTCATTTTCACCCTTTGAGGACAAAAACCCTCATTTGATCCTATTGGGGACAAAAACCCTCAATAGTCACAACACTTAAGGACTGAAACCCTAATTTGTTGCATTGACGACTTCATCAGAGAGTCACATTGGAGCTTCAAAATTCAAAATTTCGAACGAGAAGGGTTTATCGATCTAGAGCGATATTCTAGCTAGGGCACACTTTTTGGGAGCCGCCAAATTCATTTCCAATTTGATCTACCCATTTGGAGATTTCGGGTCATTTTTAGTGGAGTTTCATGGTTGGAAAAATATTATTATAATTTTATTGGATAACTAACATTTTTGTGGTAATTTTGAGCTATCATTTGCATTTTATCTCCAAGTATTTAGGAAGATATGGAATTTTGAAGTTTCAATTGTTTTTGAGCAATAATTAATTCCAATAGTTTGTAATTTATTGTTGAAGCATTTATTTTGCATGAATTCATCAAGTGTTTCATGTTGTTGATGTATTTTTGAAGATTTGTGTGTGGGAAAGACTAAAATCTGAATTCTACCTAGTCGCGCCCGAGTTTTGCATAAAATCGGTTTCTTTGTCATAAAAATCAAGTTTTCTATGTGGTTGGCATCATTTTCAACAATGTTCCATTAGGGTTTTGGGAAACTCCAAATTCCTCAAATTTGAGCCCGAAAGGGACATTACACATTTAGACCTAAAAACAAGTCAAGAAGTTTTTGTGCCCTTGTCCAATATAACAATTAAGATGTTGGAATATTATAGATCTTCGACAACCCTAATTGTTTGGTGGATTATTAGGGCTTTCATGTTTTCAAGGTTTTTATTCTTGCACAATGTAATAGTCATTGGATTCATCTTTGGCGAGGTGATCACAATAGTATAGGTCTCTAGTAACCCTCATTTTGACTCGACGTATCTAAACCATAGTAGGTTTTTCGACCATAAGAAAGGGAAATCACTTTGTCACACTTTGAAAACACCAAATAAAGAGGATAAAAATCAAATATGGGATAGGGGACTTACGAATCTATTCCATTGAATTAGAGGAGATATTGATCAAGATTGAAAAAAGCTAGTTAGTTTGTACAAAAATATCCTTGTATAAGAGGAATTTAAGAGGAAAGATATTGTAGGTACCACGAATGAATTGTAGAAAATGGCCAAGACAAAGATTAACACTAATTTGGAAGATATGTTCTTGGGAGGTTTTATGGAATTATCAATAGTTGCCAAGGGGTTTGTTGGCTAGATTTTATGCATAGCTAAAAACCTAGGCAATCATGAGATAAATCTCCCTCATTTACCGGTGAGGCTCCCGTGTAAGATGTTTATCAATTTAGTGGGTATGAATCCTAATAACTATTTATGGGGTTTTACTTTAATCACAAAGCTCATGAACCATAGCTAAGCAATTCTACAACAAGTAAGCAATTGTTATGAAGTATTTTCGAAGAAGGGAAATCATGGAATGCGGGAAAAAGGAAGATATGTAATTCAACCAATAGTTTTGAGTTGGTCTCATACACATAGATAAAATAAACAAGTAGATCTCACAATATCCGAGTAAAGGAAAAGAAAAGGAAAAACTTCTAATCTAAATCTTAGATAACACAAAGTTTATTCTAAAAATCGACACAGTAAGAAGCAAGACATCGTTGACACAAAGGTCTCTAGAAATCCACCTCTATTCAATTCCTCAACTTTCACGAAATGACATTAAAGCTTACAACACATAGTCTAGAACTCAAGAATGTTGATTAACAAATTTTGATCCTTTAACTCGTAGGCTCTTCCTCTATTTATAGGACATAGAAGGCAAATACAAATAGGAAGCTCAAATGAACTCACACATGTGGAAGCTATAAAAGAAACAATTGACAATCTTTCTCCCGATAATTCCTCTCTATGTGACATCCATTTGAAGACTAAATCAAAGTTTTGCATGTCTGCCACCTATTCTCAATTAAAGGACCTTTTCAAACGACTTAAAGTAATGACTTTTAACCAATTACTTTAGTTTTACAATTTTGTCGAGAAAATAAGAAAGAAGAGAGGAAAGAGGAGAAGAAAGAAAATATGTCAGTTGCTACACTTCACGCTTTCCCTTTGTTCTGATATTGAATGTACTTGTCAAACATGTGATTCAGTGTCTTCCCATCTACTTTAGCAACAACTTCTTTCTCAGTCTTGAGCAGCACAATCCCTGGATAGAGTAACAATGTTTGCCTTCACTTTCTCCAAACTAGGCCCAAATTCTTTGATATCTGCATGAAGTCTCACTAGTTTGCCAATTGAATCCAACGTGAAAGGCATGACGGCTTCATCAATCTTCTTCTGGACAACTGGAAGAAATTCCTCAAGAGAAGCAGACAACTTATTTGGAATGTTCCTCGTATGGTAACGAATACCATCAACTTCCTCCTCTGTAGTGAAAGCAATTATGTTTACCGGCACTTCCCTCATCTTTTCCTCTAGCAACTTGCATTCTTTTTAACATAAGCTTGAGGATTTCCATGCGGAAAGACACTGCTATCTCCAACTGCTTGCCCTTTTCTATCAATCCATCAGGTACAATCTGCTCTGTAATTAATACATTCTCTCGACAATGCATTTATCTTGGCCAAGATATCCAAGTGGCTTTCAACAATTATATTCTCATCTTCTATACATGTTATTAGTTCCTTCGAGATAAGGCCTTGTGCATGCTCTCCAAGCTAGTTGGTACTTCCTTGAACTGCTCTGACGCTTGGTGGATGATTTGGCTTTTCCATTCATTAATAGCTTTGACCTGATTACCTGCATCCTCAACCTCTTCAATCAAATGGCTGCTCACCTGCTCTTGTACTAATATTGGCTGAGAGGAAGGTTTGGCAACCTTAGTGATAATCTCACATGACTAGGAAATCTACATCTCGAAGTTGGGTTTTCTTTGCCTTATCCTTGTCAAGCTTGAGTAATAAAGCGTCTATCAATGTCTCGTGTATCTTGTTTTAAAATCATATGAGCCAATTTCGACAAATACCCAGATGTCGAAACTCGTTTTATCTCTCCGCCAAGTTTTGTCATGCGAAAATTTTTATTTAATTATTTATTAAATAAATAGTGCCCCGTTTGAAGTAAATTGTGCTCCAGTTGAACCCTGTTGAGGTTTTGCATGTCAATATTCACATATATCAGTAGGGTTTTCATCAGGAATGAATCCTGGGCTTTGTCTGTGACTTCTGGCAACATTTTTTGTTTTTATTTATTTCTTTTTCATTTTTCTCTAGTTTTCTCCTTTGTTTCTCTGTGAAATTCCCCTAGGTCAATTCCTTCACCAGTACAGTCTATTTTATTGCCCGAAACATCTAGGAGAACATCTACCAACACCATACCAGAAGGAATCAACCTCAAGAAGCCAACTTCTGGGTAAAAAAGACAAAGTCATGCACAAAAAGCCTCTCCTAGGCAAGTCACACTTTTTGAGAATGAATAGGTTTAAGCTCATAGTGGGATTTTTGGTAGCAGCAGGCAGGTGGGAATTTATTACCTGCCTTGCAGGGTGAAAATTCCCATGAAGTCAAAGTCACTTAAGTCGATGGGAAAATTAGAGGCGGCAGGCAGGGAATTTCTTACCTGCCTTGCAGGGTAAAAATTCTCATTATAAAATAAAGAAAAATCACTTAAAGCACCGACGAGAATTTCTTACCTGCCTTGCAGGGTAAAAATTCCCATTATGGAAGTCAAACAACTTAAGTGAATGAAGGGATTTTTGGAGCTGCAATGCAGGGTGAATAATCCCATCAAAGTTGACTTCTTAAATTTAGAAATCACCCATGCTAAAAAGTGCGACCCCTTTGGGCATTAAATAATAACTTTAATGCAATTTATTAATAGTTTTCCTTCCTAATTTTGGCGCCAGGGATGATGGAAAGTCAATGCATGATGTGAAGTCAAAGAAGACTGAAGGAAGAAGGCTAAAAATAAATTAAATTATTTATTTAATGGCTGCTTGGAACATGCTAAAAAGTGCGACCCATTTGGTGATTAAATAATGCTTTTTGTGGCATTTATTAATAGCTTTTATTCCTAACTTTGGCGCCATGGAGAAATAGAAGGTCAATGCATGATGTGAAGTGAAAGAAGAAGGCTAAAAATAAATTAAATTAATTTATTTAATGGTTGCTTGGAACATGCTAAAAGTTTTGGTGATTTAATAATGCTTTTGTGGCATTTATTAATAGTTTTATTCCTAACTTTGGTGCCATGGAGAAATAGAAGGTCCATGCATGATGTGAAGTGAAAGAAGAAGGCTAAAAATAAATTAAATTAATTTATTTAATGGCAGCCATGAGCATGCAAATTTAGGCGCCCAAGTTGAAGGAATAAACATGTTTATTTATTAATTAATTGCCAGGAATAGGAGAGGCAATTATTAAATATAGAATGTTAAGAGTTATATAAGCATGGGCTGCCATAGTAAAGAAGTAATTAATTCTTTTAGCAAAGGATGCAGCCCGGACAGTTTTGGCGCCCAAGGAAGGAGGATTTTTGCATAAAAAGTGTTTTTCATTGCCGGAAAGCTTCAAAGTTTGGCACCTAGGGTTGGAGGAGCTTGATTTAAGCTTGGTTAATTATCTGCATATTGGTATAAGTGCCCAGGTGAAGTTGAAAATATTTATGCTTGCTTTGCATGCAAGCAAAGCCTCAAATTTTAGGGCAGCGGGCTTTATATGCAGATTTTTGTGATAAAAATCAAGTGTTCATGCTCTGATTCCGTCTTTGTCTGAATTAATTGTAGGTATTCATTACAGGTGCTTATATAAGTGAAAGGGAGCTCAAATCAATGTCAGATGCATTGAATATATCTTCCGAATCTGAAGAAATTCCCAGATCTGCACCAATTGCAAAGAATTCGGCAGAATAAAAAGAAAAAGAGTTGCTCAGACAAAGATTGCTTCGACCATGATAAAGCGGGATGAAAGAGAAGGATCAACGGAACCATGCATTGCTTCCAGATTTGCTTAATATCGGTGATACGGATCTAGGCCCCGAACCCCTCTCCGAATTGATTGACAGATCCAGGGCTGGAAAGACATCTCTCATGCGGGCAATAAAGAGCAGTGGAATCATTCGAGCTTCAACATTCCCAGTCACAACTCAGTTGCCTGAATTTGTCATGGAATGTGCAAGGTCGTACCATCCACTATCCAGATCAATCTGGGATGTTGCAGGAAAGACAATCATCCGGTTGGACGCACAATTTATCAATTATTGTCTGAAGATTCCAACACGACCGGTGGTGACTACAATCAGCATGTTGGACGCCGACAACAGATGGGAGAAGCACAAAGTAGACTGTGTGGGCATAATGAACAACAAGTATATGAAGAAGCCCAGATCTCCATCGAAGTTCCCGAGGACTCTTCCACGATCCAATCTGGTGCAGGAAGTGGATGATATTACCAAATTGCTATGCAGGATAAATGGAGAAGCTAACACTCACAACTTCCGCTCATGGATGTATGCCTTCATCAGGACCATTGAGATCAACAAAGCAGATTCAATAATCAATTGGGCGGAGATCATCAGTGACAACATCGGTGAGCAGCTCCGAAGTGTGAGGCGGACATACAACTTCAAGATGACTTCCTACCTGGTATATGCAGCTAGCCTCGCAGGGTATCTTTTCCAAGCTGGATAGACGGGGCGTACTCGAAGGATCCTATTTTTGAGTGCTACCCGCAGCTGACTGTGCCTGAATGCAATAAAGATTACAAGGTGGTCAATGATGGATTCTTCTACGAATTCATTTGCAAGTTGAATAGTGATCTGAAGACCAACAGGGTGAGCAAGGAAGCTTGGGAAGTTATATCCCAGCATGGTTGTATCTTCATCCAGTTTGCAGACTTTACATACCTCAGGGTAACCGGATTTTCAGGAGAACCAGTCAAGTTGCCCAGATATCCAAGCGACAAATTGGTCATCATGGAGTTGTGCGGCAGAACTCGTAGAGATGCATGACCTACAATCAAAGCGACACAAGTCTACAGGCTTCTTTCCGATCACAGTGGGCTATTACAGCTGCCAGAGCATTCACAAAGCCAGAGGAATTGAAGTTGAGATGTTCTCTGAGTGTGAGCATGAGTTCTTCCTAGCACGGCTGAACTTTGATCCATATGGGGTAGCAAGGAAGACAATCTCCCAGAATACTCGCATGTGCCTTCATTAGAAGACTTCTGGATGAAGTGCAGAAGCGAGTACGAAGTCAGAAAGAAAGACTTCAACAGATTGTCGGCACGACAAGTGTTTGATTATGGATTAGCACGGATACTTGCGGATCTCATGATTGATGGGCCTGTGTTACTTGACTCATACCACCAGATGGGAGGGGATAGAGCTACTCTTCAGGAGAACATTGGTAGCTACCACACGATCGAGGAAAGATCTTACAGCTTCTGGTCAATACCTCGAACTGGTTGCTTACAAAGGGATATTGCCTTGATGAAGCTTTGATGAATCAGATCACAGCAACCTCAGCAGAGACTCCATCAAAAGGAAGCACGAGGGAGAAAGCAGCAGAAGGCCTGAAAAGCTTAAAGTGCAAAAGAAGTCTCATACACAGGAAAAGGTCACTTCTACGGCTATGGTGCTAGTTCCGACTTCTCCAAAGTCAACTCACAACACTTCACCTACCTTTAAACCTCAGCAAGATATTGTCGTTCCTCCGTTGAATCCAACAACATTTGTGTTCTCTCCTCAGCCACTCCGATCTTCACCTCTTCCTGAAGAAACGCTAAAGTTGCAGATGGCAGAATTTGAAAGAGCATTGTCTTTGGACAATTCAGAAGACGACAATCACAACACTGTAGCAATTTTGGATGGAGAGGAACCAGAGCACGAGATGGTGGTGCATTCAACGACTTCTCATTCTCCGAGAAGCAATTTCTCAAAGTGGTTGGCCTCACAGTCAATCCCAGAAGCTAGAGAGGAGATCAACTTGGAGGAACATGACTTGCAGCTTGCTCCTGAGTTTGGGCGGAAAAGACAGAAGACCTAAAGTTGCTAAGGTGACTTCAAGGTTGATTATTGAAGAATCAGGGCAAAAGTTCACTGAGGTATCAGTTCCGACAGAAGGAAAGCAGAAGAGCGAGCTTACGGAACAACAGATATAACAGTGACCAAAGTGCCGATAGGTCAAACCACTACTGAAGGATTAAAGCAAGACACGCAGACACTGATAAATGCTTTATTCCTTAAGCTTGACAAAGAGAAGGCAGAAAAAGTTGAACTTCAAAAGCAGGTTTCCCAGTTGTGCGAGATCATTGCTAAGGTTGCCAAACCTTTCTCTCAGCCAATTTCAGCACATGAGCAGGTGAGTGATCATCTGATGCAGGAAGTGGAAAATGCAGGTAACCAAGTTAGAGCTATCGACGAATGGAAGAGCCTAATCATTCGCCAAGCTTCTGTACAACTCAGGGAGGTGCCAATTCGTCTAAAGGTTATGAAGGATGCATTAGTTCAGCTGAAGCAACTGGTGACAAGCACGGTAGATATGAATACAATGGCTGAAAGTAACCTGGGCACTTTGGTCGAGATAAATAAGTTGCCGAAGGAGGTTTTGATTGCAGAACGAATTGTGCCTGATGGATCGGTTGAAAAGGGGAAGCAACTTGAATTCACAGTCTCTTTCCGCTTGGAGATCTTCAGAATTATGCTGAAAAGAATGTGGGTGCTCGAGGATATGGCATCGTCACTGTCAAGCAATGTAATTGCTTTCACCAATGAGGAAGTGGTTGGGAACGTTTCTTCATTCATAAGGACCATTCCCAACAAAGTGCCTGATTCCCTGGAAGGCTCTCTTCTGATGATTCAAGAGAGGATTGATGAAGCTGTTAGGCCTTTCACGATGAATTCAATCAGTAAGTTGGTAACGCTGCAATCAGACATTAAGAAGTTCGGGCCTAGTTTGAAGGAGGTGGAAGCGAGCATCGAAGTTTTGAGCGAAGGATTGCTGCAATTCAGACAGAGAAAGAAGCTGTGGCTAAAGCGATGGGAAATTGCTGAACTATATGTTCGAAAAGTATATTCAGTATCAAAACAAAAAGAAAGTGTAGAAGTTACAACTGGCAGATCTTCCTTCTTCTTTTCTTTCTTCTCTTATTTCTTATGTTCCGATGTAATTGTAAACTTAAAAGTTATTGGTTTGAAAACCATTACTTTAAGTTATTTGGAATGATTCTTTGAGTTAAGTGACAGATGTGCACAATTTTGACTTGAACTCCTGATGCATGTCACTAAGAGAGGAATTAAAGGAAGATGATTGCCAGATGTTCTCTTTACTTCTTGTTTATGTTCTAGTTCAGTTATAGTCTCCCATTTGTAATTTCCCCTCTACATGCTATAAGTAGAGGAAGAACCTACAGGTTAAAGGATCAGAATTTGTAATCAACATTCTTGTGTTCTAGACTTTGAGCTGAAACCCCTAATTTTTGCAAGCAGAGGAATATAGAAGAGATTTCCGAGAACTTTGTGTCAATGGTGCATTTTGCTTCTTACTTTCTTTCTAGATCTATTCATAAACTTTGTGTTATTTTAGATCTAGATCTAAAAGTTTCCTTTGCTTTGAATTTTATGCTTAATGATCTATTTGTTTTAATCTATGTGCATGCAATCAACTCTGTAAACTATTGCTTGGGTTGCACATCCTCTCTACTTTCTTCCGTTTCCTATTATTTTCCTTTTATGCAGATTTTTCCTTTCTTTTCAAATTTTTTGCTTGCTTTAGCTATGGTTCATGAGCTACATGGTTAAAGTAATACCCACAAATAGATATTAGGATATATAACTGACGACAAAATCTTATACGAGTCTCACCGCAAATGAGGGAGATTTATCTCATGACTTCTTAGGTTTTTGGTTACAAAAATCTAGCCAGCAAGGCTAACCAAGATGAGAAGCTATTCCCAGGGGAATGATAAACCTCTGTATGCACCACCATCTCATGCTCGAGCTCTGCTGTATTTGAATTCACGCGTCATGCTTTCTTTTACTGAGGTTCCTGTGGTAAAGTTCCTTGTGATCTGGTTCATCAAAGCCTCATCCAAACAATATCCTTTTGTTAACAACCAATTTGAGGTGTTAACCAGGACTGTTGAAGACCTCTCCTCAATTGTCTAGCTGCCACCTACACTGGCCTGAAGAGCAGCTTTATCTCCTCCCATTTGATAATATGTGTCAAGTACCACATGCCCATCATATGAAAGATTTGTAGGCATCCTTGCAGGGACAAAGTCAAATACTTGTTGGTGATAATTTGTTGAAATATCCTTTTCTGACTTCGTATTCATTCCTGCACTTCATCCAGAAATCCTCCAATGAAGGGATGTGCGAGTATTCCTAGGAGACTGTCTTCCTTGCTATTCCATAAGGATCAAAATTCATTTGAGCAAGGAAGAATTCTTGTTCATGGCAAAAAGACATTTCAGCTTAGGCATTTCTGGCTCTGTGAATATTCGACAAGTATAGTTGCCGTGTGGTGGGAAACCAATTGTCATTCTGTGATTTTTGTTTGCAAGTCATGCAATTCTACGAGTTGCCTGCATAACTCCGTGATAACCCACTTATCATTAGGGTACCTTGGCAATTTAAGCTGTTTTACGAGAAGCCACTAACTCGAGATATGTGAAGTCGAAAAGCTGGATGAAGATACAACCATATTGAGTGACAACTTCCCAAGCCTCTTTACTTACCCTATTGGCCTTTAGGTCACTGTTCATCCTGCAAATGAATCCATAGAAGAAACCATAATTCACTACCCCGTAATCCTTGTAACACTCATGTATTAACATCTGCGGGTAGCACTCATAAATAGGATCATGTGAAAGTATCCCTCTTCTTTCTAGCAAGGAGAATACTCCCTGTGAGGCTGCGACATATACAAGGTATGAAGTGATATTGAAACTAAATGTTTGCCTCACATTCATGAGCTTCCTAGCAATGTTGCTACTAATGATCTCTACCCAATCGATCATAAAACCTGGTTTGTTGATCTAAATTGTTCTCACGAATGAGAACATCCATGAGTGAAAGTTATTTGCATTATCTTCCCCATTTATCCCGCACAAACCATGAAATATTATCAATGTCCCGCACTTTTGATTGGACTTTGGAAGAGTCCTAGGAAACTTTGATGGTGCCCTGGACTTCTTCATATAATTCCTGTTCATTATGCCTACACAATTCAGTTTGTCCTTCTCCCCCTATCAAAACCCTCCTGTATGCTGATTTTGATTACTCCGGGTTTTGTCAGAATCTTAAGGAAATAATTGATAAATTGTTCATCCAATCTAATTACTGTCTTTCCTGCTACATCCATGATTGTTCTGGATAGAGGATGATAGAACTTTGCACACTCTAGAACAAACTCGGAGTAAGCCCCGAGTCATAGTGAGAACACTCCGGCTTGAATAATTCCACTTTGTCCCCATAGCCCGCATAAGGGATGTCCTGTCAGTTGCTCTGGATCCATCAATCAAATCATTGATAGACTCAAGCTCCATGTCCGTATCACGAATCCCAGCAAGCCTAGACACTATGCATGGTTTTGCCGGACTACCCATGTCGTCACCCTTCATTATACCTGAATCAAATTTTGTCTGAGATCTTCTTTTTTATTTTTACTAGGAGCTTTTGTAATTGTGAGAGCTAGATCTATTTGTGCAGAAGTTGCAATTGCTTCCCCTGAAGATATATTCAATGTATGAGACATTGACTTCTTCTTTCTTCTCACAAATATTGGCACAAGTGAAGTATTCCTGTAATCAATTCAGACAAATATGTAATTCATCACCCTCATATTTATTTTAATAACATGAGAGCCATTTTGAATTCTGGAATGGCTCTGGGTGCAAGCAGATATAAGTAAGCTCTAACATGAGTTCGAACTGGAGACTGGAATCAACATGCATGAGCTTTTGGGAGACTTTGCATGCAATTTTGGAGTGTTTCACATGGGCTGCGTTTAGGCTCTCTGAGGGAAAAACTTGCGTTGAAAATTAAAGAGGGCAACAATGTGAAAATGAAAGGAAGGCAACAACTTGAAGTTGGCAAACAATAACTCCAAAAACTACGACTTGCACATGACCAATCTAAACTCAGCCTTTCATTAAAAATTGCAAGAAAAACATGAAGTTACGACAACAAAAAAGTGGAAGGAAGGCAACAGTTTAGATGGGCGACTTGTATTGGATTTTTCCACTTACTTTTGCGAGAAAAACATGAAGTTACGACAAGGAAAAAGTGGAAGGCAACAATTTAGATGGGGCGACTTGTATTAGCTTTTTCCACTTACTTTTGCGAGAAAAACATGAAGTTACGGCAGTGAAAAAGTGGAAGGAAGGCAACAGTTTAGATGGGCGACTTGTATTAGCTTTTTCCACTTACTTTTGTGAGAAAAACATGAAGTTACGGCGAAAAAGTGATAAACGGTAGTCAACTTTTAGAATTTACGATTTCTCTTGTGTTTGGCGTGGAAAGTACCAAGGAAAGGCAACTTGCAAAATAAACGACTTGCTCTTGGAATTGCCCCAACTTCTGCGTGGAAAACATAAGGAGAAGCATGTAAAAATATGAAGAGGAAGGAAACTTTGAATAATTCATGATGGCACTTGCGAATTTCTTTTAACTTTGGCATGAAAACCCCTCAGTCAAGGCAATGTCAAAATCTAACATGGATGACAACTTATACATAAAATACCATGCCCATAAAAACTACGAATTGATTAAAAATTTCTTCATTTGACGATTGCGTTTGATCTGGATGATTGGGGGAAGCTTTATTTATCATTTTGCACAGACAAATCACTTCTACCAAAAATTGTGACTTATATCTAAGCTGTTACCTTTAAAAACCAACCTTCATGATAAATTCTCGTCTTTTGTCTTTAATAAGGCCATGGATGACTTCTATAAACTCTATGCAATTGGGTGGTTAGGTAGGACGAAAGAAAAAGCACTTTGGGAATTGCCGGACAAAACACAGAGAAAACCCAAACAAAACACAAAAGAACTAAATAAAAACAAAATACCTAACGAAGTTGCGGTACAAAAATTGTGACTTATATCTAAGTCATACCTTTAAAAACCAACCTTCATGATAAATTAATCTTTATGCGAGGCCATGGATGACTTCTATAAACTCTATGCAATTGGGTGGTTAGGTAGGACGAAAGAAAAAGCACTTTGGGAATTGCGAGACAAAACACGAGAAAAAACCAAAACAAAACACAAAAGAAATAAATAAAAACAAAATACTTGACAGAAGTTACGAGACAATTGCTCAAAAATAACTTGCCAATTAGCTAGTATGTAGAAACTCCTCTCCGGGTGAACGTTCCACTTGGAGATGAAAGTAATACTGGTGTGGTAACAATGATGGAGTGGGGTGGTTTATATAACCCAAAATTCATTAAATTTAGCCTGATCTATTTTTAAAAGAACTTTATTTATTTAATGAATAAATAAAATGTTTTTACTTTTAGTTTAACTTCTATTTAAAAGAACTTTATTTATTTAATAAATAAAACGCTTTCGAGACAAAGTTTGAAGAAGTATTTGAGTGAGTACGGGTATGTGAGTATTTGTCGAATTTGGCTTTTATGACATGTTGAAGATACCTTAAAGCAATGCAGACAAGCGCATGCAAAACAAACACCAAAAATGACTTGTTACTTTGAAAAAGAAACGAAAAATTTAAAAGGGGTAGTCCAAGATTTCGGGTGAAATCTTGGGGACACCAGGGTTATAGGGATTTAAAAAGCATTCTAGCTTCTTGAGCTGCCGGAAAAAGTGGGGTTACCACTCCTAATGTATTAGTACAGGGAACACCTAGCGATTGTGCTAGTTATTTTGTTTTTTTACATGTATTTATGATAGATTTCCCATATACAAACCTACATGACACCCTTACAAGTTGTACCGGGCTTGCCTCAAGTTAGGTGTTGAGCTCAAGGGCCATTGGTTATGTCTCATATGAGTAACACGAGACTGGACACAATCATAAGAGGGGACATGGTATGCCCCCTACGTTGGTAAAAAAGAAACACGACCCTTTTGGTAATCTATAGTGTGAGCTTGTAGTTTGGTAGTACTCACAAGGCTTATTTTGGTGGTGCATGTAGTCACATTCATGTGATCCAGTTTCAACATAGTTTGGATTATCACAACCACGGTGCCCGATGGACTTATTTCGGTATAGGGAAGACACACTAGAGAGCTACAAGGAGGGGCGGAGAGGGACGATAGTTGTGCATCCAAAATTTGAGGCCTCACAAGGCTCCTCAACATCGAGGAGGAGGAAAAGAGTTGGAATCGTGCTTGGTGAGGATAAGATGGACATCTAGTGGCAATGACATAGGTGCAAAGGCTAGTTGATGCACTTGCGATTAGGGGGCCTAACGAAGGATTATCTTAGACCATACAACCATAATACTTATGCTCAAACCTAGAATGGGCACACAAAACAATAGATAACACACAACGCAAAACACATAGAACTTAATTTTATTCGGTGGAGGAAATTTAGTTTTAGGCTCATAATATGGCTTTCTTATTACAATCTTGAAATTCAAAGATTACAGTGATCCCAACAAGATATCAACACAAAATACTTCTATTCTAGACTTGTAGGCTTCTAGGGCTATGTGTGAACCAACAATAGTTCCTTCTTCTCACACATGTTCCATAATCCAATCTTCTTTCTTAGACTCGAATTCGTATATTGGTCTCGATAGTTATGAGCTTGTTAAACTTATTAGTAGTCTTGTTAATTTGTCGGTAGGTTGTTAACCATTCTGAATGTTACCATTTTTGTTGTAGGAGCAAATGTTTCCTCATAATCTACTCCTTCCTATGCATATCCTTTAACAACAAGACAAGATTTATACTTATCTAGAGAACCATCTGACTTACATTTTACTTTGTAAATCCATTTACAACCAATGGCTTTCTTACTTGGGGGTAAATCTGACAAGACCCAAGTTTCATTTCTCATCAAAGCATCATACTCTACCTGCATGGCAAATTCCCATTTTGGCTTGCCCTTCACTTCTGCATAAGTATGTGGCTCAAATATCTATGAAACCATTGAATTTAAAGAAAATTTACTGTTCATTGCTTTGCACTACTTGTTTCCCCAATCTCATAGATCTTCCTTCCAATGATGTTGGAAGCTCATCTTGTCAGACATCCTATAGTGTTCTATAGTACCACTTTGGTCTTTTTAGTTGACTAGTTGAATCATTGTTTGTTTCACTAGATCCTTCCATCGAGCTAGAATTTTCTGGTGTGGGTCTTTTTAAGTCATGTTCCACTTTAGGACTAACACTTGATTCATAATCATCAGTAGGAATCCAAATATTACTAATATCAGTAGGTGTACCATCTTTTGAGAAATATGAAACTTTCTCATCTATTTTCACATCTCTACTTATAACAACCTTATTTGTAGAGATATCTAGTAATCTATATGCTTTGGATTGCTCACTATATCCCACAAACATGTACTTTTTACTTTTAGCATCTAAACCACTCCTTTTTCTTTAGGAATTAATGCTAAAGCAATACAACCAAAAATGCGGAAATCACTTACATAAGGCTTTCTACCTGACCATGCTTCTTCAAGAGTGATGTCTTGCACAACTTTACATGGACTTCTATTCAAGATGTACACAACAATATTTACTGATGTCTTCCCAGTATTGAAAAGGTACATTTTTGCTTTGCACCATACAATGTTCTATCTCCATAATAGTCCTATTTCTCCTTTCCACTACTCCATTTTGTTGCGGAGTGTAAGGAGTGGTATATTGCATGTGTATACCTTCTTGTGTGTAGTAATCATTGAATTGTTTGGAAACAAATTCCCGGCATTTCTTGTCCGAGTCTATGACTCTTCTACTTGTTTTATTCTCAACCACTACTTTCCATGCAACAAAGTTAGAAAAATAATCTGATTTTTCTTCAAAAATACGCCCACATATTTTTAGAACAATCATCTACAATCAACAAGAAATATAGTGCATCAAACTATACTAGTTTTCATGGGACCATGAAGATCTACATGTACCAAGTCTAATACATTTTCTGCTCTCCATGTTTTACCAATAGGAAAGGGTTGCCTAACCTGCTTACCCAACTGACATCCTGCACATACATCTTGATTTTCTTGAATAGATGGAAGTCCATTCACCATGTGATTTTTGCTCAAGACATTCAAATACTGATAATTAAGATGACCATATCTTTCATGCCACAGAGTACTAGTTTTCTCAATTGTTGTTAAAGCATACTGTTCTACTGATTGTGGATCTATAAGTTTGTATAGACCCCTTTCCCTTATACCAATAACAACTATATCATCATTGAGTGTAGTTACCTTACATTTGTTTCCTTCAAATTTAACTACCAATTGTTTGTTTTTGGTGATTTCACTAATAGATAAGAGATTCTTGTTCATATCAGGTACATATCTAACATTACAAAATGTATATTTGTATTGATTGTTCAATGTAATTTGCACATCCCCATATCCCTTAATATCATGTGTCCATCCATCACCCAAGGAAACAATTTCATGACTACTAACATCCTCAATGAAATCTACATACCAATCTTTATGACATGTATAATGTCGAGATGCTCTTGAGTCAAAATACCATGTGTGTGACTCACTGGATTGATCATGTGATGCTGTAAATGCAAATTCAGTAGATGCCTCTCCTTTTGCTTCTTCGCAACATTAGCATGTCTAGACTTCTTGTTCGCATTAACATATCTTCTTGTCTCTTTCTACAATCCTTCTTAAAATGTCTTGGCTACTTGCAATAAAAACATTTCCATTTGGCTTTCTTAGAATCACTTACAATATTTTTGGAGGTTACCTTTGTGGAATTGCTTGTATTCCATTGTTTTGCCTTTCCCTTTGATTGTGCCATGAATGCACTCTCCGTAGCCATTGATGTTAAGGAAGTTACATGAGTTTGTCTTCTTTCCTTTTGCATAAGAAGTGTAGATAGCATCTCAAAATCAATTTCTTGTGTCTGTGCAATCATATGAAATAACTCGACAAATGAGTCAAATGATGTTAGTAGGTTTTGGAGTACTAGAGCAATTAAATCTTGATCATCTATAGGCTTTTCTGCTGCTTTCAACTGATCACAAATGTCCTTCATTACAAAAATAATTAAGAGATTAAACCACCCTCCTGCATTTTAGTGGAAATAACAAAAATTTCAAGTACATTACCCTATTGAATAACAAAAGTTTTAGC
This sequence comes from Taxus wallichiana var. yunnanensis, assembly GCA_018340775.1. Lineage (NCBI taxonomy): Eukaryota > Viridiplantae > Streptophyta > Pinopsida > Cupressales > Taxaceae > Taxus > Taxus wallichiana. Next base: position 592,695,845 of record CM031234.1, on the reverse strand, counting down.
AACACATTGTTTCTCTACAATGCTTATCATAGTTATTAGGTTCATCAACTGAAAGTTCATCATCATCTGGTCTTGTTTCTTTGCTTAGGGACAATGTGATCTAGATTCCAATACTCAAATAGTAAGTTTTTTTATTACGCAAACTAAAGTTTTTGCTTGTCAATTTTTGTGAATCTAGCAACAAAAGGTGTTGTAGACTAGCCATTTTGACCTAGTTTTTCACGAAAACAATTAAATTGGAAAAACTATAAATGCTTTTACAAAAATTCCTTTTGCTCACTTGATTCTATCCTAAAAAATGGACAAATTGACCAATTTTCAGCTCAAAACTCCTGACAGTTTGAGAGATTTTAATTTCTGAGCTTCCCATTATACACAAAATTAAAATATTGAGTTTTACACTCTTTTGCATACACTCTAGGACACCAAAATGCAGACAAGTGGACATATTTTTAGGCTTTTACTCGTTATCTAGATACAAAATAATTAATCATGGGTTTTCGGGTAAGTTTAAAGGTCACTAAGGAAAATTTAATAAAGTTTAATTTGAATAGACTTTAAAACACTTCACTTTGCTCAAAATTTATATAAAAAAACCTGAAAATTCAACATAAAACCTTTGAAATGCTAGCCTACGAATTAGATTTCAGCTCTTTGAGTACTTCTTCATGTAATGAAAATGGTGTCCCATAGAGTTGCGTTTGCCTCTTGAGCACTCTTCCTCAATTCGAACAAGCAATTAATAGCCAACTAATTTTTACAATAGAAATGAATAAATGCGGTGCCACTCCTCTAGATCAAAATTCACCTTCCAGCAAGCTTCACATCATTCCTTGTGGTTCAAAACATTAACAAGAACTTTTATTTTTGCATCCTTATACTTGCTCACGACTTAGCACAAACCACAAATTGCTTTTAGCAATAATGACAAAATTCCTTCCATTCTCTAGCATACACGCCTCCTATTCCCTAGATTATCTAACCATAAGCTTTGATACCATACAGATTTAATTGGGAGCTTCGATCGGTAACTACATTACATAACACCACCATATAATTAGCTTGTAGAACCACTACAAACTAGTAATCACATGTGTACAATGCAATGTGAACGCCGAATGGTATATGTTATTTGGTTTAGAGGGATAGTTATTACTTTTGTAGTTGATGTTGATAAGGGGTGTGATTGATTTTGTAAGTATAGAAATATAGATGAACCACTTAATTTAAAGGTTCTCTCTACATTTCAAACTTGTTACAAATTCGTACATGAATACATTTGATATTGTTTTCGATAGTTAATTACTTTTATAGTTGATGTGGTTTGTATTTATTTCGGGTTAATTTTGTTAGTGTTGCATCGGTTGTTCTTTTGTTGGAAAAACCTTTATTGTACACTCGATAAGGCATGTGATTGATAGTGGTAGTGTAGGAATATAGATGAAACATTACATTGAAAGGTTGTATGTGTACATTTAATTTTGTTATAGATTCATACATTTAAAGTTGCAAATCATATATCACAACATCAGATACATGAAGACCTATGTACACATAATGAGACATGTATACATTTGCAGTATTTATATGTTGGCTAGATTTTATGCATAGCTGAAAAACCTAGGCAGTCATGAGATAAATCTCCCTCATTTACCAGTGAGGCTCCCATGTAAGATTTTGTCAGTTATATATCCTAATGTCTATTTGTGGGTATTACTTTAACCGTGTAGCTCATGAACCATAGCTATATAGTTTTGGAGCAAGTAAGCAATTGTAAAGGAAAGGAAAAATCTGCAGAAGAGGAAAATAATAGGAAACGAAGAAAGAAGATAGGATGTGCAACCTAGGCAATAGTTTACGAGTTGATTGCATGCACATAGATTAAAACAAATAGACCATTAAACATACATAATCATAAGAAAAGGAAACTTTCAGATCTAGATCTAGAATAACACAAAGTTTATGAATAGATCTAAGACAAAAAGTTAGAAACAAAGTGCACCACCCGACACAAAGTTCTCCGAAATATGCTCCTTTCTATTCCTCTGCTTTCAAATAACTATAAGGGTTTCAAAGACAAAGTCAGGAATACAAGAATGCCGCTTACAAATTCGATCCTTTAACCAAGAAGTTCTTCCTTTATTTATAGTGTATAAAGGACAATTATAAATATGAAGCTTTAAATTAATTCCCTATATCTTGAAGCTAAACGGAAACAACTGACAATCTTCCTCCTAGAATTCCTCTTTGCATGACATGCATGATTTATAACTGAAAAATAGAACCTTCTATTTTGCATGTCTGCCACATATTTCCAAGTAATTGACTTCTTCAAGTAACGACTTTTAAACCAATCACTTAAGTTTTATAATTTAATTGATTGCTCAATTACTTTGTTGGAGAAAATAAAAGAAAGAGGAAAAGAAATAAGAAGAAAGCTGCAACACTTCTAGTCTTGTTCTTTTTCCATATTCTGCATGCGGTTGACTCTTTTGCCTTTGATTCTCACCAAGCTAGATCGGAAGTAGTGATCATGTGATTTGCTTGCATGTATTTCCTTTAACATGTCTTCCCTCTATCCTTGAAGCTTTTGCAATTCTTCGAGATGCAAAGTAAATTTAATGAAGGCTTAACTGGAAGATTAGGAGCACATGCACAAGATTCTGGAAGGAATTTTCCATGCATTGACTTCTACACAGTCATGTTGGAAACAAGAGGATGACTTTTTTGCCGAAAGTCTTTGCAATTATGAAATTTGGATCAGTCAATTAAATTAGTGATAGGTTAAGGGCCTATGTCTATATCATTGACTTTAGCAAATCTGGAAGCTATGCATGATTCTAATGATCTTTCTCTTTCATCATGCTTCAACATGGCTGGAACAATCTTTATCTAAGCTCTTTTTCTTTTAATTCTACCAGAATCCCTTGCAATTGGATCCATTTATGCGAGATCGACAACTTCTTGATTCCTGGAGACATATTCAATGTACCTAACATTGATTTGAGCACATGTGATGAATACCTACAATTTTATTCAGACAAAGATGGAGTCCATGACACGAATACTTGATTTTTATCACCAAAATTTGCATATAAAGTCTGCTACCCTAAAATTTGAGGTTTTGCTTGCATGCAAAGCAAGCATAAATTTTTTTAACTTCACTTGGGCACTTATACCAACATGTAAATAATTAACAAGGCTTAAATCAAGCTCCTCCAACCCTAGGCGCCAAACTTTGAAGCTTTCCAGCAATGAAAAACACTTTTTGATGCAAAAATCCTCCTTCCTTGGGCGCCAAAACTGTCCGGGCTGCAATCCTTTGCAAAAAGAATTAATTACATCTTCACTATGGCAACCCATGCTTATATAACCCTCAACATTCTATTTCTAATAATTGTCCACCCTATTCTGGCAATTAATTAATAAACAATGATGTTTATTCACCCAAATTGGGCGCCTATTTTTGCATGCTACTAGCTGCCATTAAATAAATTTAATTTATTTATTTTTAGCATGCTACCTTCAGTTCACTTTGACTTATCGTCATGCATTGACTTTCTATTCATCCATGGTGCCAAAATTAGGCAAAAAAACTATTAATAAATATCATTAATATCATTGTTTAATCACCAAATGGGTCGCACTTTTTGACATGGGTGAATTCTAAATTTAAGAAGTCAACTTCTGATGGGAATTTTCACCCTGCACCGCAACTCTAAAAATCCCTTCTTCCACTTAAGTGATTTGACTTTCATCATGAGAATTTTTAGCTTGCAAGTAGGTAAGAAATTCCCACTTGCCACCTCTAATTTTCCCACTTTGACTTAAGTGACTTTCACTTCATGGGAAAAAGTACCTTGCAAGCGAGTGCATAAATTCCCACTGCTTTGACTACCAAAAATCCCGGTCAGACTTACACTCACTAATTCCAGAAAATGTGACTTGCCTGGGAGAGGCTTTTTGTGCATGACTTCATCATTTTTGGTTAGCAGTTTGCATTTTGAGGTTGATTCCTTCTGGCGCTGTGTTGGTAGATGATATCCAGATGTTTCAGGCAATTAAACAGACTATACTGACGAAAGAATTGACCTAGGGGAATTTCACAAAGAAACCGAGGAGAAAACCAAAGAAAAACACAAAAGAAATAAATAAAAGTGAAAAATGTTGCCAGAAGTTGCAGACAAAGCTCAGGATTCATTTTTGATGAAAACCCTATTGATATATGTGAATACTGGCATGCGAAACTTCAACAGGGTTCAACTGGAGCACAATTTACTTCAAACAGGGCACTATTTATTTAATAAATAATTAAATAAAAATTTCCCGCAGACAAAACTTGGCGAGAGGGATAAAACGAGTTTGGGCATCTGGGTATTTGTCGAAATTGGCTCATATGATACATTGGGAATATCCTAACATAATACAGACATCTTCTGGCAATAAAAACACAAAAAGACCCATTATTTTAAAAAAGAACGAATTTTTTTCAAATGGGTAGTCCCAGATTTGGGGTGAAATTTGGGGACACCATTATATCATGAATGGTAGCCTTTTGTGGGCTATTTTATTTGTGGTAAACATGAATACATTTGATACCCCTTGAATGACAGTGTCGCTTTGGATACAAGAAGTGTTGAGTAAAGTAGTAGTGGTTTCGGTTGCCTGCAATGCAAAACATTAACAACACATTGAAGACTCTTAAACTCTTCCTCCCTTTGCAAGCGAGGCATAGTTAATGTCAAGCCCGTTGTAGGGAGGGGAATTGTGTTTCTAGTTTGCATCATATTAAACTGGAGAGGGAAAAGAAGTATGTTAGTCCAAGAAGATGCTCTTAGGTATGACGAGTAGCTTAAAAAGCCTTGTCGATGATCAGTCTAACGTCCAACTTGGGACGCTTGAAATGGTCTCATTGGGAACAAGCCCTTCAACACATAATGAATCCTGTCATTGACGAAGGCACATGCCCCCACATGTTACTTCGGAAAAAGGATTGGAGCCAACTATAAATATAGATGGAACAATCAAAAGCAAATAACATGAAAGCACTCTACAATAATCTCTTTAGTCTATAACATGCAATAAACAAGACAAATGAGAGCTCATATAATTATAAGCTAATATATGATTGGTAATATAACTTTGGTTAACATCCTACTAAAAAATTAACAAGACTACTAATAAGCTTAATGAGCTTATAACTCTCAAGACCAATAAACTAATTATTCCAATTCTTGTTGCAATCCTTTCAATGAATTTGACTTGAACATATATTAGGCATAGGAAATAGTTATGAAAGTTGAAATGGTTAAATCTTCTTTATCAATCAACTACTTGTTTGTGACTCATCACCTTCTTTCGATTACGCCTGATTCAACCACCAAAATCTTCATCAAGTGACACATTGTGGACAACACTTTAGCTTCCCACTTCTCAAGTGTGCAAACAACCATTGTTGTCCAAAGCATGCACCATAGCACACACTACCTTCATCACACAGTTTGCACAAGACTCGATGTGTGTACATGCCTTTAATATGCTCATTATATTGCACCTACATCATACATCTTCACCTAGTTTAAAAGCTCTAACTTCTACACAAAAACTACTTTTGCATAAGACTAAAGTCCTTTTCAATTGCACTACTCTAATGCACATGTGCAAGATTGCACAAAGCACTTATGCAACACTTAGTATTTTTGGTTGATGTTTATTTCTGTGTACCTTGATGCTCTTCCATTATGCAACCAAGGTAAGAGAAATGAATCATGAGCCCCTGCTCATGTGCATTCCACGTGGTCTTCAACTAGTCTTCCATGCTTAACAATTTTGGATGATCTCAAATATGCCGTATCTTCAACTTATCGACTCTTCTAGTTGACTAGATATTCCTCATGTTCGTTCTGCACATCTTCTTGATTCTAGTATCATTCATTTATTCAATCTCTTAACACACTTTCTTAGGTAATTGATGTCTCCAATCCAATCCTCCAAAATCTACACAATCATTTTCTTTGCTTTCTTGATCCTCAATGTATTTCACACTCCTTTTTGTATTCCAGGACACAATACTATTTTGATGTAATAAATGACCAATTTCATGTGGATGACACTAATTTATTTAATTAATTATTATTGATATTTAGTTGTTTATGAGTTGATCATATGATTGCAATTAGGGAGGATTACGTATCGTGATTTATTTAACATTTATTATGCCTCACCTATTTCTATGACTCAGACTAATTACTATCTTCTTGAGTTGAATTGGATGCAACAAAAGATTTTCCTCGCGAAACATGGACACCAAGAGGGACGACATCATCGAGGAGGAGGAGCAAGATCAAGCAGGACACTTCAACGAAGTGAAGTTTGAAGAACTCACACATGCACATGTCTATGGATATTAATACATGCCTATTTATGTGGATGTATTATGATGTGATTTAGGTAGTTATGTTTGGTTAGTTTCTCATATGTGGTACTTGTTTTTGATGTTTGTGTTTATTGCTTATGTTTGAGATTGTCTTCTTACCGGTAAAGGGTTGCACACACCAAAGCACAAGTAACAAAACTTGCTACTTAGCTATGTTGAGTTATCAACAACCACTCTCTTTAGGAGTGACACTTGATTAATATGATCATTCGATTTCCGGATGACATCCTATACCTACACTCTTTTAAAAACAAGTTGAATGAAGTCAATAGACCAAATTAAACGAACTAAAATACATTTTTATTTTATTAACATGAAACTCATTGGATATAAGTAAGAGTTGTTGATCCTATGGAGAAGGATGTTATAACTACACCACACAATAGATTAACTTCCCTAGAATCACTCAAAAATTATACTAAGTGAATTGTATGTGTTATAAAAATATTTTATATGTGAATACTAAACTTATTTCTAACATTCCCCCTCTTAGTGTGAACATGGGAGAAGAGAAACATATCTTGCAAATGTTGCTCCCTAAAAGCACTTGTTTGGACTAGGTATGCTCCATCAAGTTGTTTCTTTACCCTTTAGAAAGACCTAATGGTGAGAAAAAATCCATTAAGACTCTTCCCAAACCTTTTTCTCCGAACTCCCAAATTCTGAATCCTGTAGATTCCTAGACTTTCCTAGAGCTTGCTCACTAGCTGGACAACAATCCATATTAAGCTACCTCAAAATCTTCTCTTGCCCCTGGAAAGAGAACAATTCTTAGTTATATTTATCTTTCCCCAAAATTCACTTTGAGAGGTTTTATTGAGCACATCATCGGACTATGCATAATAGGAACAACTTTGAAATATGAGACACACAATAACACAACGAAACCAAAATCCAAGTGAAAGCACAATTGAACAATACCACTACATCACAAAGAAACCCTTTGACTAGTGGATGACGACAGGCGTTGTTCGACCTCGTTCCTCCATTGCCTTCATTCCCCAACATGATGATATTTACTTAGTATTAAAGTCTTCATAATTATAACCATCGTCATCATTTATGGTTCTTCCTTGCTGATTGGTTCTTTCTTAGTGAACACATTTACTTCATTTGTTTTAATCTTTCCTTTGATAATATCATTTGGTTGAGTTCTACAATCCCAAGATATCTGTCCTTTTTTCTTACAATAGAAACATTCAATTTTCTCCTTGTGTTTGTAATACTTTTTGTGATTGTTCTTGGCATATAGCACACTTTCCTCTGTTATATTCTTTGTATTCCTTTTCTCTTCATCTAGGAGAGCTGAAATCATATCTTCCATTGTTTAGGAAAGCATATGTCCAAGAGTAATTTTTTTCTATATTTAGAAGGAAAATTATTCAATGAAATATATTTTGCATCCTCATCATCAATTGGAGCTTTAACTTTTGCTAGTTATCTCATAAGAGACTGTTGGTGAAATAATTTTTCGCAGTCACGCGAATGTTGGTTTCCACCAACGGTCACGAGGTTAAGCCCCTCCTTCTTGTGTATGGGGAGACTCCTATTATTGAATGTAAACTACCTAAAATTGTGGGGTGGCCGTTGGGTCGAGGATCACATAGGAATACTCGACTAAACCTTTGTGGCAAAAGTGCTTGTCAGCAGTCTGAGGGGGAATTTGTTGTGAAGGGAGGTAAAGGGGAGTTGGAGAAATAAAGAGAGAGAGGGTTAATGTTGTGAGTAGGATTAAGAAATTCACATACATCAACCAGAGTAGGTCAACATTCAATTAGAAGAATGCAACAATGCAAGCAATGATAATACTAACAAACTAGAGACACACAATTTTGCATGTTCATTGATCAAGGACATAAATTTCCTTCTTGGTTATGCAAGATTACCATGCTTAAAAAGTTGGAAAAGGAGAGAGAAAGTAGAAGAACATAAGCATATAAATAGAAGAAATGCAACTTTTATTGCTTGATGTAGTAGTGGTAAATCTCAATAACATACAATCAATCAACAATTGCCAACCCTTTGGAATGGAGAAGCCATTCCAATTTATAACATACAAAAATGTCTCTTCATATACCCCCACATGACTTTTCACCTATCCTCATCACTTGTGACCTTTCATATTCCTAGGATACAAAAGTGAGTCTTTTCCTTATTAGTGAAAATGACTCTTACAATGTTAATGTTGGAGGTCACTTAAGTGAATATGACGAAATAGAAAAAATTACATTCTTAATGGAAAATTAGAATACGGAGAGAGATAGAGAGAGAAGAGTTGAAAAATATGATGAAGATGAGGCATTTTTGATAAAGAACTAGCCATTCATGATCCTTGAGGAAGAATTCCTGGAATAAGCTCTTGTCCTTTAAATTCTCTATTGAACCGAAACATTCGCGAGTGCTACTTTTTTACTTATGGAATACGGATATAGTTCAACAGTTTGATCCATATGTGGGAACATCATTGATAGCTTTGCATTGATCAAACCATAACTTATGATTTCTCACAATGTTGGAGATAGATCCTTTGATGTTGGAAAGGGACTCCAAAGTATCCTCATTGAAGGAGAGAGGATCACTTGCCTCCTTGATGACTCTTGGAAAAAAATGATGAGTCCTTCTGATGATGAATTCTCAATGAGTAGAAGGGATCCAAGTTCCTGAACACAATTTTTGACATCATCTAGAATCTTAAAGGCATGTTGTTCACTAGATTCAATTTTGGAGATGGTATCTTTTATCATGTCGTATCTAGCATTCATTGTGTGGATCCAAACTAGGGACAAGTTATCAACAACGAGATGTGAACACATTCCTACTCACGAGAGTGTGGGAGTCGAGGCAACTCATCTTAGACACAAGTGGGAACACCTCATCCCAATGGATCTTCTCTTTTTCAATCTCCTCCCTTGTTTTCTTCACTTCGAAATGGTGGCAAGAACATATTTGAACAAAGAGAGAACCTCTGAAACAATGTTTTTCCTTTTTCAAGAATCCTTTCAACCCACCTATCATTGGCCCTTCCTTGCATTGAGTAACCTTGAGATTTCTTGATTGTTTGGTCGAAGCTATTGATAGGAGTGATAGCTTCCATGAGAGGAGGTGGTATTGCACTAGGATCCATAAATCATTGCATATAAGCGGTGAGAGTTATCACATTGTCTTTCAACGGTTTCATTGTTTTCTTGTACTCATTTCAAGAAAGTATGCGGTAAAATATTCCTTGAACATATGTGCATCACCCTCATGTGTAGCTTGACCTAATGAAATATTTTTCATCTCGTAGTCACTCTGAGTCATTTATTTCATAGGTTTTGCAACCTTATGTTGGGCAATTTCTAGCATTCATTACGTGGATCCAAACTAGGCACAAGTTATCAACAACAAACGTGAACACATTCCTACTCATGAGAGTGTAGTAGTCGAGGTAACTCATCTCAGACACAAGTGGGAACACCTCATCCCAATGGATCTTCTCTTTTTCAATCTCCTCCCTTGTTTTCTTCACTTTTGAAATGGTGGCAAGAACATATTTTAACAAAGAGAGAACCTTTGCAACAATGCTTTTCCTTTTTCAAGAATCCTTTCAACCCACCTATCACTGGACCTTCCTTGCATTGAGTGACCTTAAGCTTGCTTGATTATTTTGGGGTCGAATATATTGATAGGAGTGATAACTTCCGCGGGAGGAGTTTGTACTACAATGGGATCCAAAAATGCTTGCATATAAGTAGTGAGAGTTCTCACATGCTCTTCCAATTGTTCCATTGTTTGCTTATACTCCTCATTTCGAGAAAGTATGCGGGTAGAAGATTCCTTGAACATATGTGCATCACCCTCATGTGTAGCTTGACCCAATGAAATATTTTTCATCTCATAGTCACTCTGATTCATTTCTTTCATAGGTTTTATAACCTTTGGTCGAAATTTCTACATAGTGGTCATCATAAGTTCCACCGAAGACACGAGAGGTTACATGTGCTTTCTTTCTTCGCTTGGATCTCAAGATTTTGTGATGGCTCCAAAGTCAAGAACTATAACTTGTTGCATTATTTTTGTTTCATTCATGAGTAACTCTTGAATCCATGGGAATGGATTTTTGGAGTAGATATGATGTTAGTCACATGAACACTTTTAAGAGCTTGGTGGGGATCATATTTTTCTCATTATGGGAAGGTTCCGCTATCGAGAAAGACACACTTGGATGTTGATGAAGAGAGAGAGGCCATGATGTATCAATTTTACTTGACTCAAGAGGCTTTATGGGATCTTGATGATTTTGACCTTCTTATGAAGCTTCCTAGAATAGGGAACCTCTATGTGCCCTCTTTTCATCATCTTTCTTTTCAAAGATTCTTGTCCAATGGCCCTCGGTTGTATTAAAATGAGGTTTGGTTGTAATGTTTCTTCCTTTGAGGTGTGATCACATTACCAGGTGTTGAATGAGTGTTTAAGAACACTATTATGTGAATGACATCAAGTGAAACTGAGATGGTTTCTTATTCTTGCATACATGGTGATTCACATGAAGATCACCCATTTACCCTTCCTAACTCCAGATTACTCCTTGAATGGAATCAAATTTGGGATGCTCATGTACTTCTTTGCTCATATGCCTCCCATGGGAAAATATGATTTCTTGATCCTTCACATATGATGGCTTTGAGTACCTCGATAGCTTGATTAGCTCATTTTGACTTGCTTCTCGGAGAGATTTGGACATGACGACAAATTTAGGATATGATGACCCTCAACTTACTCCATGAGCTTCACATTTCACTTTTAAACATGATGACACCCTTTTTCACTTCACAATTCACTTCCTTGACCAAGATGTCACCTGAGTGGAAACATGCTTATAACATTTGGACACCTTTTTGCTCAATTTGCTCCTTGTGGAAATGGATTTCCTTCTCTAGATAGAAGGATTGATATTTGAATGGAACTTGAGGATGAATCACATGTTTTTACCTCCATACTTGACTGATCTCATCACCAATCACTGATTAAGTATTTAGAAACACTCTTAGGAGGTATTCATTGTTTGTTAGCTGCGATGATTACTAGCACCACTCACGGTGATCTTTTCTTATCATTCTAGCTTCTTGCATCAAATTGTGCCTTGTAGCTAACTAATGCTTTAAGAACCTATGTGGGGTTTTATTTCTGTTTGGGCTATGAAACAACTTCTTGGCCTTGTGATGATGGAAAAAATCAAGAAGATAAGAAGAACAGAGCTGCCACAACTTTCTGAGGCTCAATTCCAAGACTTACTATTTTTAGCAAGTCCTATCCAAGATTTATTTTTAGCAAGTTTCCACTTATTTTTGCTCTTTAATGTTCCTATCTCATTTAGATTATTAAATTTGATGAATTTTTAATGTTTTTAGAAACCTACTATTTTGAGATGCCCACTTTCCCGAACACTACTATTTTTAGAAAGTTCCCCAAATTACTCTTTTTTGATGTTTCTTATTTTTTTTCAGGAAATCACAAATGCTGAGAATTCATCACTTGAAGAAACTTACTATTTTTAGCAACCAACTATTCTAATACCTTCTATTTTTAGAAATTTCACTTATCGTTGTCGGGTTGTGATGAAACCATTGTTAAAATCTTCCATTTTGCACTGAGATCTTCTGCTTTGAATTTCATGATTTTTCGTCCACTGGATATTCAAGAAATGAAAAAGTGGGTTTTAGGGTTTGATATTTCATTTCTTCTATGTGAAGAAACTAGGGCATCACTGAGTTCTCTTCAACAATCTTCCCAAATACGTTTTGGAGAGGGAGATTATGGAAAAATTTTAAGGTATTCGGACTCCCAGTTGAAAAGTTATGAGCAAATTTTTCGTTTTGGTGGCCATCGATTTCGGGAAGAATCTTGACAACATTTCTAGGTGAAAATGGTTTTGGAGGGTGTTACAACAACTTTTCATGAAAAATTGCTAACTATGTGATG